>OX246753.1:29365478-30615478 GCA_945910035.1 Brachypalpus laphriformis
TTTACTTCACCCGTAGTAGCTACACATTGAAGTTTTTTCTATACTTATTACCATCCCAGTCACGAAGTTCTTGCTGCTCAGTTCGCTGAGTAAAATTTTAAGTATTTCAATTTATTTATGTTAAAATTATTTACCAACTTAGTTTTCTACTTCCTATAAATTCAGTGTATCTCTCAGTTTCCACTTAAGATTTTTAGCAGATAAAACCCATTCAACAGTTGAGCATTAAAGAGGCTTTAATTGTTTCAGAGGTGTAACTGAAACGATGTAATAAAAAAACAGCTTACTGTGAGTGTTTGCGAAATAGCGTTTACTAATTTTCTTTTACAATAGAAAGAAGTAAAAATGTTGACTACATCTTTTTGCCTGTCTGTCTGCAGCTGCAAATGATCTTTTGATAAAATTTGATTGAAGTAAGTTTAATTTTCCGTTTCATTTTAAAATCATGAAAATCGGACACTGTTGATGGTGGGAGTGGGTGTAGATCCTAGGCTGTGGACTTCGGAGAACACCTAACGGATTTTGATTAAATTTTACTTCTATATGTGGCCTTATATGTAGATAAGATGTCTTATCAAAGTGGGATAAGACATAAGGTGCAACTTAATCTTCAACGTCGTCATCCATTCTTTAAAAATCTCCCGAATTCATGCTAGTTTCTTAGAAATTTACTTAAAAAATTATCAAAGTTGAATGAATTGGACGTAAGATGTAAGAATAATTTCTTTTATATTATTCATCTTTCCAACACGTCCAGCTCAGGAACAGTATAAAGGTTTTTAAGTTAAGCATAAAATGGAAGTGCTTATCACCGAAATATATTGAAATCGGATGAAATTCGTGTAAGATATGCATAGATCGGTAAATAAATACACCATATTTTTGCTTGTGTGTCAGAAGATTTCTTATAGTTTTTCTGGAAATTGTATTTTTCTCTTAATTTATCGGACTGGTAACATGACAGATGGAGGGTGATCGATATCATTTTTGAGGTGACTTTTTTTGTTTAACTATCTTATGACTTCACTTTCCATTCATGGATCATTGGTCTTAGTACAAGTTACCTCACAAATGCCACATAAAAAACTTACCATCACCTTGTGCGAGTACTATAGAATATACATATATGTACTGAAAATTTCAGACAGACAAATGCCATGTTGAATCTAAATCGCTAAAAGTTAAACCCTCCGCGACGGCTACATTCAATCGATTCAATAAAGTAAAGAGAACCTTAACGAATTTAAAATATGAATATCAAATTTCTCTATTAGCACGCATTTACGGAAAACATGAATGCTTATACAGTTTCTCAATTTTCTATTCCAACAGGAGACTTAAGGTAGACTGCAGGCTATGATATATTATACCTGTATCTCATCCCAAAGGCATCATGTGACATGAACACAGAAGTTGATGATAAGACCATTGGATCAAATCACAAAATTTCAAAGTCATTAGATATGTATTCAAGTAATCAAACTTCGCCTTCTGCTCTGTACTAATGCCGGACAGGTTACATTTATGTAGCTATTTCCTCTTCCGTCCTTCAATTATGCAGCACTGGTTTCAATAGAAATAAACCTTCCTCAACGTATGTAAGTCCAATAGGAGAGTGAAAACCACCCCCAAAATTCGTAAACAGGCATTGTTACACTTTCATTTATATTATTCTTACAATATCGTCATAAGCTTATAAAACAAATTAAGCAACTGGAAAACTATGAAGATTTGTATGTAAAAGGCGAAAAATCAACGCATCGGCCTTCCAGCTTAAGCCTCGGAGACTGTAACATGCTGCAGATCAGCAATGGGTCTAAAAACGAAATACTAGCCCAAATGTGAAAACGCCCTATCACCACCAGAGTTGTTACTTCAACCCACATTTTAATTTCCTTCATAGATTCTGTCATTCAATACGTTCACCAAACCGTACATTGAAACAATAAGCGCTACTGCCAACACAACCTAGACTAGTTGTCAACTCTTATCGCCGTATCGCAATCGAATATATCCCAATGTAGAGGAGATGGGAAATGAAAAACTTTTTAGGGCAAAAACAACAGTCCCTGAAACTACCCTACTAGTTCCTTATGAAATTAAATTAATAGAAAACACCCAAAGAGCAAAGGCGGTTAAAATAAAATAAAAGAATACATTGCACAACTCTGCCTTCACACCGAAGATAGGCACACACATCCTGCATCCTGAGAGACGACACCTTTCGGAAGTGTCTATTCTCCCTAGCCACACCACACACACAGAAGTATTTTATGGCACTTTACACCTCAAGCCCATCATCTCTATTGTACGAACACAATTCTATGAAACGGATGAAATGCTTTTCCGCTTTTCCATTGCAGCACTCCTCAACAGCAAGTAACTACAAATACCACCATCACCATCACCGCTTGTATCTGATTGTTTATTCGGCTGTCATCACGCGAACGTTCGCTCTCTACCACGCGTCGTTATCCATGCCTCATATTACTATACAATCCTTAATATCGATAACGAAAACAATAAATTCCTCCTTGCACTTCCTTGATAGACAGGCGGCGGCAACCAACACCAGACAAGGAACCATTGATCAGGACAGGTGATGATGTACGTGTGTGTCCTGATAGTGAGTGTTCCGTTAGAATTTAATTCAAACTTTAAGTGAATTACCCATGTAAATTATATTCTCAATATACCCGCATGTATATGCAGCTGTGTTATTGCTTTAAAGGGGATTCTAGGTGCAGTTTTGAATAAATGGTTGTCCTGGGTGTGGTGGAGCGAGTTACGAGTATGACTGAAGGTTAATTTAAGCTTTGAGTACAATTTCGTGCCCGCAAATTGCCATTTTACGAGTTTGTTTTTGCCAAAGCAAACAGGCGGTATGCCACAAACTTTTAAGTATCCATCGTCGTACCACCAACCCAGGGCACACAACACAAAGCCACTTTGCGGGATCATAACTCAATTGGGTTTGTTCTATGAAATTAGAGTTTCTAATGCACATACACCTTGTGTACAGTATTGGAGTGGTGGGTATCCTTTTTAGAAAACTATTAACAGCAACTACTCATAGAGCAGACATGCATGCCATGTTATCATCGTCATCGAGAAAGGCTATCGATAGGGAGATGGATAGGTCGTGCTATTCCAATTCGCTTACTGAGGTGAGATTTTAATTCAATTAAAACAAGAGTTTGTCTCTCGGTGAAAAGCCTGCTCTGTGTTTTTATCATAATTAAGTCATCGCAGGTGGTTCTGCTAGCCGAGAGAGGTCTAAGGGTTTGATAAAACCTCGCTTTTAATGCAATTACAAGTGGAGTTATTTTGGTACCGCCGCACATCACAGCACCAGCAGCAGCAGCAGCTGTGTGGTATGTGGTTTAAATTCGATTAGAATGCAGTTTAATTCGATACACAGAGTGACTGGTTGGGTTAATGGATAGTAGTTCTGTTGCAGTTGTATTTCGTTGATAGTTGCGATACTGAGATTCACGGAAAATACATTGTGAATTTAAATAGTGCTGCAGTTAACTGGTTAGCCGATGGGTTATCCATGCCACAATAATCGCTTGCTGGTAACATGCTTGTAAGCCTTTTCGGCATCACGTTGCAAGCTACATGCTTTGCAATAAGAGAAAATGTGATTTACCGAGACATCTGATTTAGTGGAGCACGCTTAGGAAATGCAATTACAATTACAATTTTATTGAGGCTAATCAAAATCAATGCAAATATTTTCTGTACTTATAATAAATTGTAGCCGATTTTTTTCTATAATTGTGGCCAAGCTTAGGAAATACTTCAATTTAAATTCGCAACATTGGTTGATAATAATAGATTCATTGACGAATCTTGTTGACACAAGTGGAAGATGCTAAGTTGAGGATGTAACTTAACCATCTTATTTGAATTAAACTCTATTTCTTCATAGATATATACATGTATACGTCTGTAGCTTTCCGCTCATTATTCTCAAATACATTACTTGCCTCAATCATGGTGAGGGAACTCTTACTTGGGGCAATCATTCACAGATGTGACATTGAGTTTGTCTGTATATATCCGTAGTAGGATGTAATGTAAATGTAACACGTGGAATATTATTTTGTCTATTGAATTCCCTATCCAGAGACACGCAACACTACCCGTCATTAGTAAGCACTAGAGGCGTAAAGCTTATTGACGTGAAAACATCTTTAAAATCGATACTGGGTGTGGGGAGGCAATCGCGTCCAAATGGCCGTAATTTCTGTCGAAGTAATTTCAAACTCAGTAACTTGGCTATAAATAGAAATCATACTGCCACCTTGTGCAAGTACCATTCCTCCATTCGTGGCAGCCAGATATCGTAAATCCACGATTTTCGACTTTCCGGATTCGACACTTGTCCATAAGCGTAAGCATATCTTAGAGACTAATTATCCGATTTGAATGAACATGTTATTTTGAAGAGGAGTGTATGTGTAATAAATCATCCTGGATTCCAAGTCTGAATCTCAAAAACTCAATAAGCTACGAAGCTGTGAATTTGAAAAAGTTTGAAAAACTCATATATGAGAGCAAAGTACAACCAAAATTACAAAAATCGGGCAAGAATGCATAAAGCCTTAAATTCAAAAGGAAACGACGCCAAAAACGTTGGGCTCGAATACAAAACCAACGCAAAACCAGTACTGCCACGAACAGATGTAAGGCAACGCAACGTAAGCGCATTTGGACAATTCCATTCATTAATCCACTCTGCCTTGTTCTTAGGAATATATTTTGTTCGAATAAAGGGTATTCTGTCCGATGAATACATAAGTACTTTCAGGACATCATCGCAATGTAGCTTGAGCGTATAAATGAAGAGCGACGGCAGACATGTCTCAAGCACTAGAACGTACAACACTAGGGCGTCGTTGGTGGCGTGTGGTGGGCGCAGTGGTGCAAGTGGTTAATGTGTCGGACGACTGCGCGTGAGGTTCAATGTTGGAAACCCAGAAAACACCAACAAGTCTTTTCACAGTCCCACCTCTCGCGAACGTCTGACAAACATCCGAGAGTATTGTTGTCACGAGAAAGCTTCTTAAAAACAAATTGCCCATCGGATACGGCACTACACTGTAAGTTCTTTCCATTTATGTGAAAGAATAAAACGCACCTGATACGAGTGGTTGCGAGTAGCTAGACCTAGGCACTTAATGAACTTTTGCGCCAAATTCATATATACTCCTATATAATCATGATTAGCATGCAAATGTTATCTATTGTTGAATATCCTATGCCGAAACCTAACTGGTATTCGTTTCCATAGATCCATAAAGTTATACGATTTAGAAGTATATGTATTTTCGATATTGAATTAATAAACGAGGTTCTTCTTTAATTGATTAATAGGTTAACATCACCCTTTTTGTAAATCGGAAAGACAATAGCATCTTTAAACGTCTGTGGCAAATCTCCAGTTCCAAATATGTAATTGAAATACCTATGTAAGTAAGCGCTTTAAGAAATCTAACGGTGCATTTTTGTAGAATTCGTTTAAGATGCAATCAGGACCTGGAGCTTTGATTGACCAGTAGCGGCGTACTACATAAAGAGTACTCAAACACATAAGTCTCATTGCACAACATCTTCGTAAGGTGCCAATATCTATAAGGTATGTCGGCTTAAAATCAGAATTTCGAATTTCGGAAACCAAAATATTAAATTTCGTTTAATATACAATTTTCGAAACTGGAGAATAAGGTACCAACAATGGCCCTACAAAAGAAGTACAAAAACTTCCTGCAAAGTTTTAATACTTTACTGCACATTTGAATTCTACTTGCTTAAGGTTTCTAAAAAGAGTACATACTTGCAAAGTGTTTTCATGTTTTTGCCTATATCCTGACTTTCACATAATATTATATGTAATATCTCTTTATCCGTACTTGTAGTCTTATGGCATGCGAGTGAGCGAGGTTAATTTTTTTAAGAATTTTCTTCACATGCGTTTCAACAGTTCTATGTTAAAGGTGTCTAAATGTCCTCTGTTTCGTCTTCTGGTTCCCCTAATTCCTTGCCCGTTCATTACACTCACCAACACAGTTTTATCTGACTATGCATACAGTGTTCAGAAACTCAGATCTGATAACACTTGATACTAGAGCTTTGAATACTCACTTAAGACTTAAGGTCATGTCATCCCTCGAGGGGGACAGAGCGTCAACAACGCCTGCGTGCCATCGTGTTCGGACTTCTGCAACGCGCTTCAACCCTCACTAACTCATTCCCAAAGCTTTAGCTTCTTTTTCAACCGTTCTGTTCCACGTATGCCTAGGACGACCCCCAATCCTGCCAGATTGAGTAAGGGGATCCCATTGCATGCCGTGTTTGGCAACGAAATTTTTTTCGCACCACAAGGTGTGAATAATCCACTGCCATTTTCTTCGCCAATAGGTTCCTGACCTGCCCTCAAGTGGAGATGTTCGTTCGAGATGCAGTTAGGCCAGAAAATCCTAAGGATGATGCGTAGACAATGACAGCTTACAAATAACAATGACGTTGATTCTCCAAGTACTACATCCATATAGCATACTACTTCTCAGATGTTGATTTAAAAAATCCAGAACCTCTGTTTGGAATACGTTGCATGTGCGGTGACACTTCGCAAAGAAAGCACTAAGACCCATAACGTGTGCCGTTGCAGACCTATTCTTATACCATATACCACATTTTCATTTGCTCTATTATTACAACCATTTGCCAACTGTTCATTTAGAAGAAATATGGGGAGGACTTGTTTTAGCAGGCAACGAGTAATTCAGTCCTTCCTGTATGCACTCTCACTATTTTCAATAACAATGTCCTGATTTTTCTTCCAAAGGACCCAAACCTCTTCACTAGTTGACATTACGGTGATACCTAGTCTACAAACTTTATACAGAGTCAATTTTAACTGACTGTCAATTTGCATTAATTAAATAAATGTAGGCAAAAGGATAAAATAATAATAACTACCTTATCTCAAGTACACTGTGTGTTCAAATTTGTTCACTTAATGGGGTAAATCTATTTAAGTACTACTATTTACCAAAACATGGCCTCAAAAATGAGATTACCCTACCACAGTATCAGAAATAGTTCATTCTCCCCGGAATGGCCACTAACACTCTCTATCCCCAAAGGGGCACAACACATTAAAGGATCATGTGAAATTTTAGATTTCAAATTTTCACCTTTTTAAGGACCATCCTTTTGGAAGGTACCCACTTGTACGCTAGAGTGCACTCAAAATAAATGTTTGTGTGTATTCTGAAATGAGAGCCGAAAAGCCAAAAACCCCAATGCTTTCAAAAGCCAAATCATGTGTACTCTATCGGAGTATCTATCTGTGTTGGATTCCATCCTGTTTTCCTCTAACGCAAAACATAACCTAACGAAGTTATCTAGGAAATTGTTGAGCTAAAAGCGAATATGGTCGAGGAACCCCGTGAGTGTGTGTATTTTGGAATAGTACAGCAGGAATTTTCACCATGTATGCAGGAATTCAAGGAATCCTTTGCATGCATATTATTTTGCACATATGTGTAGAAGGATGTGTGCAGCAGGATTCTTGTTTGGGCAAGCAGTAACAAGACTTTGCAACACTTGTTCATCTGTATACAATCTGATCAACAACATGAGTGTTACTTGACGGTATTTCAGGATGGAATCCTTGTTTTTGGTTTTGCTTAAGAGGATGTCGTAGTTGTTGTAATAATCGCCTTGATATAAGATAATCGGATTGATGTTGATGATATCCCATAAAAGATTAAGAGAATCAAATGAAATCGAATGTCAAATTGAATTAATCAGAATTGTGGTGGTACGAGCTAAATTTTGTGACTTAGAATTAAAATGCTATCATTGGAGAAGTATGAGAGGGGTCTGAGAATATTTGCAACAGGAACTGTTAAAATTCTTAAAGATAAGACTAATTTTGGTCACTCACGATAGATTGCTTTTGATTTGATTGATTTTTATTGATCCATACAGAAGAAAGTAAAATGAGTAATGAATTATTTGCTATTAGTAGCCTAGTTTAAGGTGGTAAATAGGATTATGAAACCACTAGAGTCGGATTGCAACTCTGATCTTGTTGCTATATAGCCACCCAATTACAGAAAGAAGTTAAAGGTAAGCACCGGCATATTTTACATTATTCCAGTATGAAGAAGTGGAAAAACTGCTTAGGTATTTTATTAGAAAATATTCCGATTACTGGAAAATGCGCCATCTTACATCATTTACCTGGATACTGGTCTACCCACAACTGTACATGTACTTTAAGGATGCACTTTAATTATGTGTTAAAAGAAATGGCTGTTCTTAATAAACGGCTCCCCAACAATGTTGCTAATTACCTTTTAGACCGAAAACTGCAGTATTTTAGCGAATGGATGAAACGTAGTCCCGATCATAAAACTTGTATCCCGCTACTTGACCATAATCTACTTTCTTGGAAAAGTTCAACGCAGATACTGCTAGTTAAAATTGAAAGATCCACTCATGAGAGATTCGTAGAAATTCCCCAAAAAATTGTAAAAAGAAACCTGTATTCTTCTTCTTCTTCCTTTTATCAGCGAGGTTATGATCCGAAAATAAGGGATCATAACCCTCCCACTTCACCGCATTTCTACTGATCCGCCTGTGGGGTTCGCCTATTTGACCTCAGAAAATATTGGCAGGCCTGCCGATTTTGGATCACTCGGTTACTGAGGCCAATGAAATGCCGATGTCGTCGCATTTGTCTGATCCAGGCGTTTATAGGCCTGCCTTTCCTACATCGCGATGTCCTTGGAACGTGCATTGATATTGCCTTTTTAACAGGGTTCAAATGATCTCTTCTTTGAATATAGCAATACCAGCTCAGCCGGTCGCGCTCTTTTTTTTGTACGATGGTTTCCTTGATGTGAAAGCTTCCACGGATCTTCGAACTTCTTATTCAATCGAGCTTTGTCACTCCTGCTGTCATGCGAAGCATCTTCATCTCAGCTGCCGTTAATTTACTCTCATACGTTTTGTACATCGTCCAACATTGTGAACGGTATGTGAGCGCTGGACGCACAACTGCGGTGTAGAGCCTTCCTTTCAACTTTCAAGGTGGCATTTTTCTGTCACAGAAGATTTTCTCGCCACTTCATCCACCCTACGCTTACACGATGATTGATGTTGTCATCACAAGTTGCTTTGCTATTGATCATAGATCCCAGATATTTGAACTTTTCGCACTTGCGAAGCACTGTTCCATTCAAATAAATGTCTGGAATAGGCCTGAGTGGATCAGAGAACGGGCAGCACAAGTACTCTGTCTAGTTCAAAAAACTAATGCGATACCCATTTCCCTCCAAAACGTCCACCCACACATCAAGTGCTCGTTGCAGGGATGTAGGATCCTCACTTATGATGGCTCCATCGTCAGCAAAGAATAACTGATGTACTTTGGGGTCCATCACTTTACCTTCAAGCAGATAATCAAGGACTGTAATAAAGAGCAAAAGACTTACGACGCTTCCCTGGTGCACCCCGACTTTGATTGGGAACTCTTCGGTTACTCCAGCGGGGCATCTTACTCTTGTCTTTGCTCCTTCGTACATGTCCATGATCATCTGTATATAGGTTTCTGGAACCCGTCTGTCTACGCGCCACCCATATCAGATCTCGTGGTTGTCTGTCGAATGCCTTTTCAAAGTCCACCAATACAATATGCAATTCCCTTAAGGAATCACGATGTTTTTCCATTATGATCCTTATAATTTGGATTGCATCTGTGGTTGATTTACCCGAGGCAAACCCGCACTGATCATCAGATAGCCGTATTATTTTTCGCTGTAGGCCACCTAATACCACACTCATAATGTGTGACATCAGCTTGATCGAACGGTAGTTATCACAGTTTCGCGTATCACCCTTCCCTTTGTATACAGGGAGAAGGTAACTTTCCCTCCATTGATTCGGCATTGGATCACCTCTTACGAATTTGGAGATGAGAATTCTGAGCCATCTGAACCCGATGTCTCCCATCTTTTTCCAGAACTCAGAGGGTATCTCGTCTGGCCCAACCGCTTTTCGTTTTTTGGAGTATTTGACCGCCTCACTAACTTCTTCGATTGTAATGTCGGGTATTTCTTCACAGTTAGGGGTGGCTCGTGGAAAGTATAGCCGGGGAAACTGTTCATTTAAAAGCTCTTCACAATACTGCCGCCACCTCTGCACAATTTTGTCGTCATCCACAAGAAGCTGGCCATGAGCATTGCTAATGAACTTTGGCGAACGAATCTCCTGAGCATTGTTCCTTCTTTGGGCGGCTATTTTGAAGATAGTAGCGCTCTTGTTCATATTGTGTCTTCGCAGCTCCTGGATAGCCTGGTTTGCATCAGCAACCGGGGAAAATATTTTCTCCAGCTCCCGATACAGGCCCTCCGTACTCTCTGCTTGAAGCTGGGCGCACTTCTTCTTCGCTTTTTTCTTGCAGCATCTGTATTCCATTTCGAGGCGAGCTTTTTCGTCACTATTATTAGAGGGGCACTTTGACCAAGCCTTGAAAGCCGCTTTCTTCTCATTTATCAGCATCTTAGCTTCATCACTCCACCACCATGTTTCTTTGGCGTGTTGATGGTGGCCTTTTGAAGCTCCTAGCTGTGATTTGGCCTTATTTAAGCAAGTTCGCTGTAGGGAATCCCACATATTTTGTGCTCTGCACTCTTCATCCTCAGCTCCGTTGATGGTGTGATAGAGGTAATTTTTCATTACGAAAACAAAAGCCTCGCCTTTTTCTTTGTCCAGATTGTACCACTTGATTTTCTCAGAGACCCATGTTTGTTTGCTTTTCTTCGGCGTTTTCATAAAAATTTCTGTCAGCAGGAGACGGTGTTGCCGAGCGATTGCCTCTCCCAGGATCACTTTGCAATCTTTTACCCGAGGCTTCATGAAACTGGCTACCAAATGGTAGTCAATCTGAGTTTCATCTCCACCACTGCTGTAGGTGATCAGGTGTCGGCTTTGTTTGATGAACATGGTATTTAACACGATAAGACCTTGTGATTTGCACATGCTTAGGATGTCTTCACCAGGAAGGTTCCTGGTGCCATATCCTAGTCCTCCATGGCAGTCTTCATAGTCTTCGTTTGATTTCCCGACATGTCCATTCAAATCTCCTCCAACAAACAGAAATTCTTCCTTTGGGATGTTCTTAAGGAGATTGTGGAAATCTAGCCAAAATGCATCTTTATCTCTCTGATTGCACCCATTGTGGGGAGCATAGGCACTGACAATATTCCACACCTCTCCTTGTATTACTAGTTTGAGAGACATGAAACGGTCGCTGGACTTCGAAATGCTCAAGACGTTTCCAAGTAGCTCTGCCGCACGGATGATACCGATTCCGTTCTTAGCCTTTTCCGTTCCGTAGTAGAACATCTTGTAATCTTTTGTCCTAACGTCCAAGAAACGCGCCCGATTCCCGGTGCTTTTGCATTTCGTCTCTTGGACACACAAGATGTCCACCCGCCTTCTATTCATCATCTCTTCCAGCTCGTAACTTCGACCGGTCATGCTTCCAACGTTCCAACTCGCAACCCTCAAATTGCGTCTAAACTGTTTCATTATGTTGCTAGCCCCCGGAATCCGTAAGCTCTGACCCGAACATTTCTGCTCGGTCCAGGATCAGTACCATGCACAGCAGTGGTAGTGCCTGGCGGGGTAGTGCCTTTCCTTTTTGCAAGTATTACCATAATGATACAGTTTTGCAATATTACCATATTGCGATGGTGTTTGTTGTTTGACACGTGCATGCTCCTGTTTTAGTATTGTTTGATCTTTCTTTTATGACACCGGTGATCTCCAGTCGTGTTAACCCACGGACTCGCATGCACACTTGTGGAAGGGTTTTTCGAATTCAGCTCTAGTAATTTCTAGCTAGCATAAGCATACCCATGTGATTCCCTCCGGAAGCTTAAGAATATGGAGATACACGATCATTGACTAAAAGAAGCTAAAAGAACAAAACCTAGTTTTCAATGATCTAGGTGACCTAGTAAATCAGCACTTCACTTGACCTCAATGCTTGTATGGAGCCAGAAGACATATTTTTGGTGTAGATGGCTGCAAATCGTGTTGGAGTAATGTTTAAACTGTTTTTTTTTTTTTGTTTAAAGTTGTGTGGTTGATCAAAAAACGCAAACTCATCCAAAAAAAAAACTCCATTAGAATGCAAATACAAATACCATAAAGAAGAAATGCAATGTACCATATGCACATTACTGCTCAGCTTTATTCCGAAATTAAGACCTGTATGCCTTAACGACGCGACGGCAAATTAATAAATTTAAACGCTTTAAATCAGATTAAAAAGTGCATCACACGAAGGGAAAAAATCTTCTCGCGCCACTACCGAAAGGAAGAAAAAGCAATAGCTTACAGCACCCTTCATCTACTCTCGCACAATTGAATTACATATCATGTCTTCCTTTTCGATGTCCTTGTCTAAATAAGAAGAATATAAACGAACACAATTGAGAAAAAAATTGCGAACCACTTCCTCTTCTGTCTACCTCTCCTAGATGAATTAACTTTGATCAAATGAGACAGTATTCCGCTACTTTATCCCTTTATCCTGGGTAAATTCATTTGGTCACCTGGCCGCTGGCTTCCGTGTAGCAATAGCAGATTGTGTGTGCAAGTTATTTATTTCTATTTGCTTCTCTTTTTTATACTCTGTGTCCTTTGGCAAAGTACCGGAACCAGTGGTAATGTCCATCTACTATGTTTTTCTGTTTCCTTTTCGACTTTTTTTTTTTCAACTTTTTTTTAGAAAGAATAAGTGTTTTTATCTCTTAAATTGAAAATAAGTAAAAAAAAAAATAAGAGAGGAAGGACTCACATTCAAAGAGTCGTCCTTTTTGGGTACAGTCAAAGGATCGCAATTTCCCAATTTCAAAAGGGCACTTGCATAGACAGACAGAAAAACCTAAACTCTTTCAAGAGCTGCACCAAGTTCGAAACAAATTCGGATGTATCGTTTGTTTGGAGATGACTTCACAACAAACTTCCTCGTCGGTTATAGTTTTCTAAAATAGCCAGCGGTTAAATTGACAAGAACATTTTGATGGCGGTAGTATTAGAGGACATCCCTACCAGTGTCGCCCATTCAAAAGCCAAAAACTTTTCCAATTCTTTTCATGCGGCATGATGGTGGTCTCGAAGTAAATGACGGGAATATCCTGCATGCACAAAGAACAGGAAGCTCCTGTGCAGTCCCCACCTAACATAAGGACTCCATATTGCATTGGTTGGTTGGAGAGTACGTACTTCAGTGTTTGTCTGCTTGTCCTGTGCATGCACGATGCGAGGTGAGATGCCAACCAAATTAATTGTGGCTTACATGTTGAAGACAAATATTAACTTTTGGTTTAAGTGCGGTTTTAATTTTATGGGAATTGTACATAAATTATTTTTGTTTGTGTATTACACTATGTTAGTGGGTGGAAGTCGAGGGCGAGGCGGTGAATTTGTTTATGGAAATAAATTGGTAAAGACTAACACTGATGTCGGTGTTGATAGTGCTAGTGGTTATTTTGTGGGACTGGTGCAGTTTTACAGAGGGAATTATGTTTGAGCTTCATATTCACAGAAAGAGAGGAGTTGATTGTGTAATTGTTATGTGTTTGTTGGAAAAGTAGGCGTGTATGTGAATGACCAAATAGGCTTTTGTGTGCATTTAATTATATTGTTCTTAAAAGTGCACTCACATGGCTGGTAGCTAGGTTTTCTTTTCTTTATTAGCATGCATTTTGGACTTTTGACACGAATGCTTTTTTGTGGGAAAAAGCATGTACAACGGCACTCGTATACGTAAGCTTCAGGCAGGTTTTTATGGGCTTTTAGGTTCTAAAATTTTTTGAAGAGCCTGCCGGGTTGCATATTACTACAGTATCTAGTAAATGGCGGAGGTTATATATTTTTACACAACATGATCATGTCGGAGCTCATTTTTGCGTAGCGCAATAGCCTTAAGAAACAGCAAACAATAGGCACAAACAGAATCCATACACCCTGCTGAACCCGCAAGATGGGCCATGCGCATTGAGCTCGTAGGCCACATCTTAATAGCCATTCAAGTGACACTATAGACCTACCTCCAATGAGCAAAACATTTCTATAAAAGCAGTCTGGTTAGCACGCTGTGAACGCAATAAGTATTCTTGTATTCTTGTACTCATCGAAGAAAATTACTTATATTGCAGGTATCCACATCATTGCTTTTCGAAGGTCTAACTCACTACACCCACCGACGACATATTGTACTCCTTTTGCGGCATTGACTAAATTCATTTCAAAAAACGATTCTGTAATACACATATGAGGGCAAGGTGAAAAGTTCTCTGCCTAACGCAGAGATAGCGTTCCAATCAGCAAAAATTTATGTTTTCTGCCTGGGTGCACTTCTCATTAGTTCGTATGACAAGTTTGTTTCATAAAATTCTTCGTTTTAGATGGGTTAACCCCTAAGGAAATTCATCCAAAGTTAACAAAAGTTTACGGGGCTCTGCTCCTTCCATGTCAACCGTTAAAAAGTGGGCAGCTGAATTTAAACGTGGTCGCACGTCCCTCGAAGATGACCCACGTGAAGGAGGGTCAAAAACCGCAACCACACCCGAAACCATCGAAAAAGTGCATGATATTGTGATGACTATATGCGAGTGAAGGTGAGCGAGATAGCTGAGGCTGTGTGTATATCGGAAGAGAGGGTGCGAAACGTCTTGCACAAAAACTTAGGGATGCGAAAGCTCTGCGCAAGATGGGTGCCTCTTTTGCTGAATGCCGATCAAAAGCAAATAAAAACAAAACAAATATTTGGCGCAACAGCTCTTTAAAGTGCCAAGGCCTAGCTTCTCGCAACCACTCATGTTGTGTGCGTTATATTTTTCACACAAATGGAAGGGACCTACAGTTTTTAATGCCGAATCCGAACGACGATTTGAGAAGCTTTTTCGTGACAACAATATTCTCGGATGTTTGTCAGACGCTCGCGAGAGGTGGGACCATGAAAACACTTTTTGGTGTTTTCTGAGATTCGAGCTCGGAACCTCATGCGTAGTGATCCGACACACTAACCACTTACGCCACGGCGCCCACGATCAGAAGCAAATGCGCAAACGATTTTCGCGGCAATCTTTGGACCGATTCAATAGGGATCCGACGGATTTTGTGCGGCGATTTGTCACCATGGATGAGACATGGGTCCACCACTACACGCCAGAAACGAAACAGCAGTCGAAGCAGTGGGTGGTAGCCGGTGGTTCAGCGCCAAAGAAAGCGAAGTCGATCGCATCTACCGGAAAGGTCATGGCCAATGTGTTTTGGGATGCGAAAGGGATCCTGTTAATTGATTATCTTGAGAAAGGCAGAACAATTACAGGCGAATATTACTCCAACTTTCTTGACCAGCTGGATGCCAAAATTCGAGAGAAGAGGCCTGGCTTGAAGAAGAGCCAAGACACCAAGACAATGCACCTGTACACAAGTGTGCGTTGCCGATGGGAAAACTGCGGAATTTGGCGTACGATTTGCTCGGCCATCCCCCTTTTCACCTGATTTGGCACCCTCAGACTTCCCTCTGTTCCCAAACTTGAAGAAATTTGTTTCTGGGAAGCACTTCGCATCCAATGCAGAAGTTGAAATGGCCGTAGATGAATATTTACACAGCCTCTCACAGACTCTCACTTCCGAGAAGGAATACTGATGTTAGAGAAACGCTGGACTAAGTGTGTTGAAGTCAAGGGAGATTATGTAGAAAAATAAAATCTTTTTTTAACTGAAAATCTCAGTCTTTCATTATCAGGCCGAGAACTTTTCACCTTGCCCTCGTATCTGTAAATTTGTGTACCGCTATTTTGATCCTGCTTAGAAACAGGTACTCATCGGAACCTTGACCAAGCTATTCTTAAATCTTATGCATTTAATAACAGCTGCCAAAGTTAATTATGGTTGTGAAAAACTTCTTTTACCTGCTGCTTTTTATTTAACCTAGAAAGTTTGTTAGCTATGAACCCCAAAAGGAGAGTCATGGTGCATAGATGTAGTAATTGGATCCCCACCAAAGTGCTTAAATAAGTTTTTAAAATTAAAATTCTTTTTACAACCTAATTCTTCTAAACTCTTCCTAGCATTTGTTTTTCAAATACAAATTTGAACTTAAAGAAACACCTACAATTCAATTGGCTACTTGCACTAACATATTATTTCCAACTGAAAATGTTTGCTTTTCTAATCCATCATTGTCACACCCGTCTCCCAGCATTTAACCTGTTTCCACTCCAGTCTCCACAAATACTACACAAATACGCAGAAAATCCCAATTTCACACTTTGACGACTTATCTGCCCTCTGCCAGAAGGAGGATTTCATTTTTCATCGAAATGTGACATTTTTCTCATTCTGCTTGCAACGACGAGACACCCACACCCTGTCTGTACCCGGTATAGGTGCTTTCTGTTTACTTTACTCGTTCTCTGGTTCTATGCCCACGACAGAATAACATCGTTTCCACCATATGTGCCCGTCCACTTGGTGTGTCTAAATATCAGCTTGGCTAAGGCAAACACAAACAAACGCAACGAACAACGTCAACGTAACCGAAATCACCAACCACCAACCCGTCTAGAGTGCAACACACGTTACACACACACACCCACCCCTCAGCAGACAGCAGAGGGCTTAAAACTTTAAACGGTGTAAATTACACTGTGCAATGATTGTAATTGCGAGCAGGTTACACACACGCAACAGCATTGTAACTAGCGAAATCTCTGCAAATGTGTCCTGCCTCACGCTCTTATGCCTTGGAGGATTCGCTTCCTGGAAACACAGCGGATTAATGTGCTTCCGTTGGTGGCTCAATTTCACCTCTGTGATGCTGTATATGCACCCATTACCCATTCTTGAGTAACAACAACTATTGTCAGTGCCAAAAATTCGCGTGCTTATCTTCGCAAACAAGAGTGTATAGGTGGTACCTACCCTACCACCTCCCACGAGTTTTTCCTTTTTGGCTGCCTGTCGTCGACGTTGTCGTCGTAGTCTTGTTTGTCTGGATCATGTGACCCAAAATTTTCGGCAAGTGAATTGCACCCGGAGGGCAAAAGTTGAGCATAAAATATTCAACAGGAGAGACTGGGAAATATTCGATGTTGTTCTGTTGACTAAGGGATGATCGAGAGCGGAGGGTGGTGGGAAAAAAGGTAAACGGGATGAAAATTCCGTATTAGCACGTGCTAATGAGCAATTTTGTAAAGTGATAACATTTTATCCCCGTCGACAATTCATTTTTTACCTACCGCCCTCCTCTAGTGCGGCACCCCTCTGTGAAATGTTAGGAGGGGTGGCTTGGCCTACGGCGATGTTGTGAAGTGATTTTATTTTCTCTCCTCTTCTTTTTTTGAATTTAGCTTTTATGATGATGCGAAGGGGAGACTATAGAAAGAGTCATTATGGTGAATTCAGTCTGCTGATGGATTTTTTTTATTTTTTCCTTTTTTTTTTTTTTGTCAACCTTATATGGGACTGACTGCTGGTTGTTGGAAGTCAAATTTCCATTTGACCTCATTATGCGATTAGACATTGTGGACTTTTGATGATTATAGACGCTTCCCAGTGTTTTTCGGTATAAATTCCTCAAACATTTTCTGAGGTTATGCCCGTTGAAGAGAATTTACAAATGGGAAGCATAAAATTCTTATTGCATACAAATGTTTTCATTTAGGCAATTGGTGGACCAGCCGAGGAGTGGAGTGCTTTTAAAGCCCACAAAAAAAATGAATTTCACTACAGGATGTTCGAATATACTCTTATGATAAATGTATGAAAGATGTAGTTAGGAAAAATTTTAAAAAAATAGGTCTTGCAGTCTTTTCTGTCTGTTTGTTCATCTGACCATCTGCCCGTCTATACCTCAGACTGTAGTCATTCCAACACACAAAAATTGATTATATTAAAACGGCTCTTTACGATTTTTTCGATTTTCATAGAGGGAATAGCAAGGACTTCTCACACCAAGTTATAATAATTTTACAAATACCATCTTAATATTAAGGGGGTTTGAAGAGTGCAATTTTAACAATTTTGCGGTCTTAAATCAGAATCCCAATGAATTCCATGCATACGATCCAGTCGTGCCTTTAATTTCTTATATTAATTGATCCTTGCGTTGATTTGAAAACTTGATTCAAAAGAAATCGACTTCTTCCGATATATAAGTTATAGCATTGGAGCTTAGTGCATTTACTCATCAAGTGACCCAAACTGTAGGCTTTTTGTGAACCTCAGCCAAACTCGCACACTCAGTTGGACTCTCCATCCTTCTCGATCCTCCGCCATTGACTCCAAATCATCCGGAGGAATCCCTAGATGGCTCCAGGAGAGATGTCAGACTTCATCCAACCATCTATTTCTAAGCCACCGAGGAGTCACCTGCCTGATGGCACGGCAACCATAGCATGTCTTGAAAGCCGATCTGGGAGGCATACGCACTACGTGACCAAACCGTGAAAGCATAGATCGTTCTGTTCGGAGAAGTAGCTGCTCAAAAGGAGACGAAGATATAAGAAAAACACTCAATTTGGAATCGACAAGTAGAATTCTGGATGATAAAAAACTTCGATTGAAACATTTGATTTTTTGAAGGAGTAAGACAAGGAAGTATTTTGAGCCCTCTACTCTTCATTTACGCCATGGATGATGCAATCAGGCAATGCCAAGAGAGAATGGAAAACTTTAGAGTAGGATATAGACTTCTACAACCAGTTTATCTGAAGGCATGTGCCTTTGCTGATGACGTAGTGTTGTTTTCAAACTCAATAAATAATCTGGAAAAAAACCTAAAGATATGGAGAGAAACACTAGCATCACAAAAACTGCAACTTAATGTCGAAAAGACTAAAGTGATGGTAATCGGGAACGAACCAGAAGTAGTGAGTGTGTTGGTGGATGGTAAAGCTATTGAGCAGGTTGACAGGTACAAATATCTAGGAAGTATAATAAACAGCAAAGGCAACTCTGAAGATGACTTGAAAGCGAGAATCCAGTCGACTAATGCTCTGTACGACCCTGTAAAGGAAATTCTTAGACCATAAACAAATCACGAAAAGTACAAAAATATTAATTTTCAACACAATGTACCGTCCAATCTGGTTACTTGGAGGAGAGAATTGGACACTTACTAAGAAACAGGAAAGCCAGATCCAAGCCATGGAGATGAAATACCTCCGGAGGAAGGAGAATCGACAACATAAGGAACGAAGATATAAGAAAAACACTAAATTTGGAATCGACAAGTAGAATTCTGGATGATAAAAAACTTCGGTGGTTTGGTCACTTAGTTCGTATGGATGATAACCGGCAGGTAAAGAAAGTTTGGGAAGCAAAAGCTGGAGGGAAAAACAAAAGAGGAAGGCCCAAAACGACTTAGAATAACTCCGTCGAAAGAAAATTTGAGAGAAGCAGGAGAAAATTGGTACTCGGCCAAACAATTAGCTAGAGACAGATGCATATGGAGGAACTTCCAGAGGAAAAGAGCGACCTTAATAAGGATGAAACCTCGACACCCTATGGGTAAGAAAGGACCGGATTTTTATGATTTTCTGTAGATTGAAAAGAAAAAATAAAGCACTTATGTTTTAAATACGGTGTTTTAAAATAACATCTGTATTTTGAAAACCGCTGGGATGTTTGAAACCAAAAATACTCATGCCCAATTGCAAAAAATGGCAAACACTTATCAAAACTAATCACTAAAATCGGTGCAGCTTTACACAAGTGATAGACACACACAGCTGCTTCGCAAACACACGTTTTCTTCTTGTTTTCTAGTACAGGTAGAATTTGACCATATCTCAGAAACGGGAGAGAATTAAAAATATCTTTTAGGTGTTTGAAATTTAAGTCGAAAACCTAAATTTTATCAAAATACGTCAAGAAGTTCTTGAAATAAACTTAAGATAAACTAGATCCAATTCGATCGAGAAGTCGAGCCGATGTGGTCGTTTGTCGGGTCTGTTTAAATGTGTAATCTAACAAAACTCTTGTTGAGTGTTCTGCACCCTCTCAATCTCATGCAATACCAAAATGGGCTACCAAATTCCACAGTAGGGCTACCAAATTCCAAAAAACAGGGGCTCAACTGTGCTCAGCTTTTCCTGTCTGCCCGAAGGTTCGGCTCCGACTTTAAAACTTGGTTTTGGTCCGACACTATTATCCACCCAACGAATCTTTCCATCTTTTCACAGAGTCAGCTGTAACTTCGAAGCATAATGTAATGTACGCCCGTTAGCATAATGTTAATACGAGGAGTGGATCAATGAATCCAACCTTAACTTCCAAAAAAGCCGCCATGAAATACTTTTTTGGTGGTTAGCGGACAGCTTAAAAAACTGCATAAATATTCAAACTAATTACACTGTCGAACACAACGTTCGATTTTACAGTTATACAAGATGAGTCCTTTAGGGACACGAATAGGTCTAAGCTCAAGATTTTCTAAAGATTTAAACAATTAAAAGAGTTCAGCTTTACATACAATACAATCTGACACCTGGATTGATATTTGTTAATCATCTTACTAATCCGAAAATAATATGAAAACTACTTGTTTATAAATAAATAGGATCCCAATCACTCTTTATACAAGTGTGACACTCAACGGCTAGCGCTCCATTCCCATTGATTTCAATTAATTCCGCAAAACTCCTGCTTATATTCCAATGACATCAAACACCCAACTAATTAAGCAATTCCAAAATGATACATCGACTCCAATTCCACCGCCCAATCAAAGCCAGTAAACACCACCATTCCCCGCCCCAGTTTAATAGCGCGTCGACAATTAATCATGCTAACTAAACCATAATTTAACGCAAATACTTGTTTAATATGTCGCCAGTAAATGAATCTCCCGAGGTGCTACACACTCAGTTAAACACCGAAATTAATTACAATCCATAAAGCATTTCCGCCGCGCGCGCCACATTTTCATCAAATATTTTCCGCAATTTATTGGAGTTTTCCATGCACACCACAACCAATCCGCAAACATCAACCGATTCTTCCCCTTCGCAGTTGAAAATATTTGCATAGCCGAAATTCCAGAGTACAAAAATTAACCGGAAATAAAGCATTAAGCATTCATAATGGAATTTATGTACTCAATTCATCCCCCACCCTCTTTTTCTTTTCATTTGCAGATACGCCAGGACACAGGCAGTTCCCTATCCCAAAGACGCACAAAAAAATGTGTTTCTGAGAATCCACTTGAAGGATGAACATCATAATTGCAAAATGTGTAAAGGGAGACATCCTTGGCGCACGTTTATATGTATATAAATTTTGTCATTAAAATGACTTAATTATCCTGCGCGAGATAAGGACGCGCGCGTACACACAAAGGAGATGAGAAAGTCGTTATCATCTCCTTGGCGGCAGGGCAAAAGTGTCACATGCGGCAAGGATGCGGAATTTTTCTGCTTGTACACAACAAAGAAGTCAACCCCCAAGAGGGGTGCTAAAAATCGGTTTTGTGATTACATCAGCGATTAATTTACCCACCAAAGGCAGAGGCAACCGGATGTGACTTCCTGACGGCCTGACTTGTGCTGTTCCAGTTCAGGCAACAAACAGATAAACACCATCTAACCAGCACAGCAGCCGCAGACATCATGAATGAACATAATCAGATTACTCCCAACAGAATAAGGAGTTATTGTGAAGGGTGGGTGGCGCGCAGAGGTAAGTTATTATAATAAATGTTAATTCTACTTAAATAACCATCATCGTATCACCACTAACACTGATATCCTGACAACTGACAACATCAGCCACCACCTGAAAGGAGGCAACAGCACCACCGCCCGCAAGTGCCAATGTGCCATGACCTCTCCCCAGTGAATACACGTTGCGTTGCGTCCGGAAAATTAAATTAAATTAAATCACAGAGTGCGTAACGTCTGTGTAGTGCTGGTAGTGGGAATACGTGTGTGAGTCTCATCAACAGCTCTTAGGAATAAGAATTTAAAGCAGGCGAGGAAGTTTTTAGCCCCTGTTCGTACTACGGCAATTAGCATATTGTAGTCAATTATTTGTATGTGAAGACTTTTTAATTGAGTTGTTGGCGTTAACTAATTGCCTTTTGATTTGTGAGAAGGAAGCAACTCAATGTGTGTTGGTTTAAGCCAGATTGTGGTAGGGAACGGTGTTTTCGAATTTACGAAAGTCAATAATGCGTACATTCAAGCATAGAATTTGACAAACAGCCATGGTTAATGGACGTAAATAGTAACATGAGAAAGCAGCGCCTTAATACAGACCCTTGAATTTGAGGACAGTTTTACCAAAAAGAAATGATCAGATAGATCTATCAGAGTGTTGCTTCTTGTGAAAGATTGCCAGAGCATTAGGTTTTACGGACTCACATATACACAGAAGGGTGTGAAATTTTTAGGTTTTGGGCATTGAATACAATCTTATATCTAGTCTGAAGCACCAAAAACCTGAAAAACCCGTCAAAAAACTAAAAGGTGATACGAATATTGAAAACTGATTGATTTATCTGCATTCCGACTCGTCCACCTATTTAGCCGCAATGTTCGTCATGCCTCAAATGCGTATCAGTTTACGCTTAAGGCGAATTTCGTTAAGGTATACAATTAAAATTGTTTTCTAAGCCGTACCATATAATGTGCATCGATATCTCCTATCGGACACCTTACTTACTTACGTCCTGTAAGCCCATGTGGATCATAGGGCCTCTACTACGCCTACATGCCATCATGTACGGTTTCTGGTAATGTGTTTAAGCTCTCCCCAACGTTTCCCCAACTACCCCAACTTCTCCTTCTCAACTGTTCTACGGCACATGTTCTCCTCGGACCAGCCAGATCTTCTGCCATCCCGAGTTAAAGGGTTCCTATGGAACTGTCACCATTTCGGAACATACCATATGATCAATCCATTGCCACTTCCGTCGTTGGATGGTTGTGTCTATTAGTTCCTGGCCCGTTCTCTCGTAAAGGTGTTCGTTAGAGATTCGATTGGGCCAGAAAATCCTTAAGATAATGCGCAGCCACTTATTAGCGAACGTTTGCAGCTTTCTGGTGATGGTTTGAGCAGAACAGTCTTAGCTTGGTGTTCAAAATTTTGCATTGCTTCGCAATGATTTTGATTTTGGACATCCCGAACGCGGACTTTACTTTGGCAACCCTGTTGGCTATATCCATAGCGGTTCCACCATCGGTCGATACAATACTCCCAAGATACTGGAAGTCTACTCTCTCTACCGGAAACCTTACAACAGATTGAAAGAATTTCATACAACGGTGCCTCCTGATATTATTAGTCAACATAAATCGAAGATCTGTTACATTAGTAGTGGGCGTCACTTTATTACAACCGTATCTCTGCCTCCTCCAAACTCTCTACCACAAGCCTACAGCTCATGTCTTCATTTGCTAATTATTAATCTGATAGGAAATTTTAAAAGACTCATCAGAGCTCTGGCTCTTTAAGTTCAGGTGTTGATCACCCTTCCTTTTTGTCAAAATCTATCCTTCGTTTTAAATGTACAAAGCGTACGAGGTTTTGAAACTTCTCTAAAGTAGTACGTAAGAACTTGTGCCATATATAAATAGTACACTGGTTATGGTTATGTTCCTAATTATTCTAATTATTCTCAGAGTACCACTTCAGATTTGTCCAGATTTCCTTCATGTGAAATTTTCTGATGAAACAAATACTTGGTAACTTTGTAAGCATCTTATTCTTGCACGAGTTGCAGATTTACTGCGATATGTACTCCATCTTTCATACGAAAGGAAGTCAGAGTAAATTCTAGCTTTCACGACTACTCGCTACAGATGGCTACGAACCGCACCTTTATTTGTTACTCAACTATGCAAAAATATGGAGCCCGGAGAATTCCAACAAGTTAATCAGCAGCTAGAGAGAAGCTAAGCTTATATTTTTTTTAAATATAATTAAATTCATATTTCTTAATTCCAGCTTTTAGTTTACAATTGTTATCACTGTCTAGAAATATTCATAACATTCCCCCATTAGTATTGGAATGACTAATGTAGTTTACATAATGAGTATTGATTCGTTGAAATGTATATATAATATTTCAGTTCGATGTATAAATAGGCATATTTTCTTGGAAAAAATTAGTCCAACAAGCCTCGGAAACTCAAACCTTGCCCGATTCATTCGCTACTAGCTCAAGTCATGAAACTTCTCTCTTCATTCTTTGAGAAGAACCTTAAATTTTTTTTTTTTTTAAGTACTGATTTTGTGTACCCGATTGTGCAGCCCACATTTAGTACGATGCCACAGGCAATGATTACCCTTGCTGATATGATTTGAAAGGCTGCACGTTTTCATCTTGGCTGTATGGATCATTACCTCCATCTAACTCACTTTGGGAAACAAATTTCCTGCTGACACAAGAAACCATCTCTACCCTAGTCCGTTGTTACATCTCTAACGTGCTCTTATATCCATTTTCTACTTCCCCAACAGGTTAAGTTAGATCCGGTAAATGAGTGGTCCTTCTTGATGGAGATGTCATCGCCTCACTTAGACTACATAGAGTCCATTGTGCCCAATTGTTCAATTAACTTTGAGAACCTAGAATTTTCGGCCACTAAATAAATAAACAAATATTAACCTCAGGAGTTTGTTTGGCTCAGTGTTTCGTAGCTCATCTAGCTTTGAAGAGAAATAACTGAAAAGGGTAACCCTTCTTTTAAGAGGCAGTACAATGATTTTTTTCTTCGTCCCTGCAGCTCCTGCAATAGTCACTGTAGGGTAGATCTATCCGGGCTGCATGGTTGCCTATCACGCAGTGTCCAGTCAAGGCGCCGACATCAGTTCGGATGTCCTTGCGGCTAAATTCTAGTGGATTGGTTGATTCTTCATATACAATAGTAGACTGGCCATACTGATCTAGTTTTAGCACATGTATCTAATCAAAACCAGCGTTTATAAGCTTTGTTGAAAGATTCGGTATCTATTCCCTTGTCATCATGGAATCGTTTTTGGAAATCTTCGAATCTTCACACTTCGACAGATCCTGGAGAAAACGCAAGAAGTCCAAATTGATACTCATTATCTCTTTATCGATTTCAATACCCCCTAGTCAAAAAACTGCGTATTGGACGTTTGAGATTGCTAGGACATGTAGAGCGGATTGACACCAACGCTCCGCCCTGCAGAGTCTTTGAACCTAACCCAGAGGGACGACGCAGTAGAGGGTCTCCTCGCCGTAGGTGATGCGCACAAGTTCAAGGGGGCCTCGACCAACTTGAAGGCAATTAGCTAAAGACAGAGCTAATGGAGAGGATTGTTGGTTGATGCCCAGGTTCTGCAGCGCCACCTAAGTAATTAATCGTTTTTGTGGAAAATCCAGCTTTTTTTCAAATCGGTCTTAAGGAGAGAACACTTAATTTTGAATGGAAATTCTGATTTCGCCTTGGGGTGTAAGCCTACAAATCTCAGACATAAAGTTCGTTTACAATGCCCAGTGCAGACAAATTTTTAGAACCATCACATAGAATCACTTCAACGAATAGGTGCACCACGCTGTGTTCTACTCTATTTCCTGGCAATTAAAATCATTTCCTTATTGCCCTACACCTGCCTGAGCATTGACTAAATATCGCACAAACCTCAGCCATATGCCATAATCCTTTCGCCATTATGCCACATGCAAGCCTTAGACCGATTCCCATTCAAATCTGCATCCTGCAAGAGCAAATGGGCCCTCAAACTGAAACACAGTAGGTAATCCCAACCAAAAGATTAAAGCACCAAACCACGGATGTCTCATTTCCCAAAAGAGTTTGCGAGCCTAGACTGGTAGGATATTCTGCGCTGCACATTTGCAACAAATGTGAAATGCCAATTGCCAGTAGGCTTAATCGATCGACATTAATTCGCCATTTGTACGGGGCAGGGATGGAGGGGGTGTGGCATCATGTAGACCGACTTAAACAAAGAGGCGACTATTTCATTTCGGGTTTTGCGGTTCTGCTCCGCGCTAATAGTCACCAATTAGATGAAAACGCTAATTTAGAGGCAAGCGGCTAATGTGTGCATTCGACCGAACGTATCGTCCTCACAGATTTGGCACACATACACGCGCCCGCCGACTCATACAGTGAAAATGTTTAGTTTAACATGAACTCATCGGATGCATCGAATTGCAATTTAATGAATCGATGATTTTTATTATCACTTGGGCGAGGGGCTAGGGTGAATAACAACACAGGATATTCCAAAAAACCGGTCACCGATGGTATTTGGCTCCGGGACACAGAGCCAATTCCGTTCAATTAACGGGGGTAATTTGCTCGAATGATTGGAAAATATTTCTCGTTCTAGTGGTGTACGATGATGGTATGGGGTTGGATTGGGTGCGGAGTGTTGAAATGAGTGTTGGAATTTGGGTTTTGTTTCGGAAGTTGCATTTTTTTTGGTGTCACGTTTTTGGTTTCCAACTTTAACTCAGTTAAAGCTCAATTATTAATATAAAAACTGTAAAAATATTTTATAAGCATAAGTCGGTCTATTTAAATATTTGCGAACCGACGTTGGTGCAACGGTTAAGGCATATATGTAAGTAGTATCTATTGGAATGGTGTGTTTTAAGATTAAATAAAGAAAACAGCAGCACAATCTAACTTAAATGACTCAAATGCACACTTAAGGACAAAAATCTGAAAATGTAGATGACTAATAAACCTTGGGAAATACAAGAAAGGCATTGAGAAAGTTATGAGTTCCACTGTCTCGAATCTGAGACGCTAGAATTTTTCAGAAGCAACATTGCAGAACCAGCAGCCTTACGCTCTTACATATGTAAGGTACAATAAACACTTTTGCCATCCCAGGAACCAAGTTGACTAGCTTTGTTTTCAGAATATTTTAAGAGATTCCGCCAAGTCCGTTTTGACTTAAAGGACTCTACTCCCGAATGAATTGCAATGATGTTAAAGCCATTGGGACTTGTATGAGATCCCCTAGTTCATCAAAAAACCTGTTTTCCATATGACGGTGGCGTCGGTTTTGAAGATTTGGGCAATCGCTTAGCAGGTGTTTCATGATTTCTGTCTCCTCTATATGTTGACAGCTCCTGCAGTTGTCGGGTGTGTTGACGTCTAATCTAGCAGCCATTGCCCCTATCACCCAGTGTCCTGTTAGAGCAACTGTTAAGATTCTAACTCGCTGAGCTAAGTTTCTACCAGAAACCGAAAAACCTGTAATGGGTCTTAGAACTGGTGATCTTTCCCTTACATTGTATTTGCTATGATCCGAGATAGCTTGGGTTAGACCCCATAGCTCTAATTCCAGCTCAGAAATTCTATTATTCTTTCTGGATGGATGAATGACAGCGAGGCTACTCGTAGCTATGAAGACAATTTTGTTACCAAATTTTTCGTAGCTTAAACTGCAGACTTTTACCGTGTTATTTTTTGTTTTTCTTTTCAAAAAAAACAGGTGCCGGTTCAGAATTCTGAGACTGTTTCCGTCAAGGTTTAAGAGCTCACATGCTCAATTTTCTGACGATTGGGTAATACATCGTTCTATTAGAATTTCGTCAAATCAGATTTCTTAGGCGTGTCTTTCCACTTCATGTGCTCTGGGAGCTCTTTTGCTTTTCTTTGCTTTTTGAAGCTTTTCATAAAAGGGTTCTGGTCTATCCTAGGAATGTGGTTAGTTCCTCTTCTTTCGCGAACTTATAGGCTGCCTCGTTACTACGTTATCTGAGCTTGATGAGGGCTTGATTGTGTGATATAATTGCAACGTCATGCTTTCTATACTTCTTGTCTTAAGTTTAAATGGGATGCACCATTAGGTATATTTCCGCTTGAAATTTGCTACAAATCTTGTTCATAGGCTAAGAGGGTTTTATTCTTGGCTCGAATACTCCTGCACCAATGCATCCTTGACTCATGTGTATACTCAAATGTCCTCGAATCATTTGATTGACCGTTGACCACCGTCATTCACCGATGCGACCTATTTCCATGAAGGCTCCGTCATAATGCAACAGTATGAGAGTGCATGGACACAACTCCGTTCCTCCCCATTAATTGACTCCAGAATATGAAACAATTCCCATCTTGCTTTTCAGCAAAGAATTTGGTTTGTCCATACCATGGATCTTTCAATTTAATGAACTCATTTCATGATCTCCTGGTAATTCTTGAATTCTTTCACCACGTCGCCCGTTATCAGAACTTTTCAGGACTGAAAATCAATAAAACAATCGCTCTCCACATATGAGTACCTACTAATAAATTAGTTTAAAATATTCTTATACCCACATACATCACATAAGATATCTGTCTTATGTTGTCTCCAACCCTGCAGCGCCAACGCAGCATGACTTTAAATTTAATTTTCCGCAAGAAATCTTGCTATTGCCGCCACCTTAATCCAAAAGTCAAACTCACCAATTTAATCCCAATTTGGTAAACATCCTCCATTTTTTTCTCCGTTTCCTTTCCCTACAGCCATCGCGTACTCCTCCGCAATGCTTACGCCTTCTACCTTACTCCTGAAATTGCATCCACGCCTCCCAACAACAACATTCGATGCGAAGAAGTGTACCCAGCTGGGTGTCACCTCAGTACATCTTGCATTTTAAACTCCGAAGACAAACGTAGACAACCAGCTAACCGATACCCCCGCTCCAGGAACACCAACAATGACAATCCCTACCACAAGCAGAGAAGATAGGATAAAGAGAGAACCAGGTGCGATTACCCACCTAGCTGGAGGTTCTTACTTCGCAGACAATTTTCCGTCCGTCTTGCACTGGGGTATCCTTTGGGATTTCTTCGCCAAATTATACATACATACCTATATGATTCGCTTTAGTGAATTCCGTACAGGATTTTCGGCATGCTCAATTTGCTTCTCGTGTAGCTTTAGTAGTTGTAGTAGTAGCAGTTTGGTTACTTCTTGATTGCTCCCTTGATGGGATTGATTTTCGACGAGGCAGATACTGCTTTCAAGCAAAGTTCAACTGAGCTTCTCACTTCCACTTGAATTCTCAAGATTCGGTTCCTTGATTTCCTTCAGACTAAATTTTTTTTTCCTCTCACTCCCAAAGTTAATCCTCTCAAGGAGCAGTCTGTAAGGATGCACATCCTGTAGCCTGTTGCATCTGACTTCCTGTTGCATTTTCAATTTTCTCTCCTATTTGGAGTACTTGTAGAGTAAGGGAAGATTCAAGCTGCTAGTGGTTTCAAGAGGAAAAGTCCTTCCTGGCTGCACATCCTTTAAAAAGAATAATTCAACTTTCAACTGATTGTTTGAATTTTTTCCTGGTCGTATACCTGAGTTGAACTACGGCAAAGGACATAAATCTCAATAATCGTTCATCATGAAATGTGGTGGGCGTGGATGCAAGGATGTGAGTCGAGACTTTTTTATTTTTGATAGAAAAAATAAAAACAAAGTCAAGGGGTTGAACTCAGGTTGGGCAATAATCAAGATCAATCTTCCGCCCTTTAGTCTTACTTTCTTCTGTTTTTTTTTTTTATCGTGTCATAGTCTGGAGAAGGACGAACCATGATAACACAGCATGGGTATCTATGACAGTTATCTGCTTAGGGAAATTTTTCATACAGTCGCATTAAAATGAGAAAGCACCTGGTTAAGAAAAGAGAGGTACGACGAAAGGATGCATCTTTTTGCCGTGAGTAGTAATAATAATATTTGGACTCTTGGAATTCTTTTCTTCTGTACGGTAAATTACATAGAACTAAGGAAAGAAGTGATATACTGTGTGAGGATGCCGAGAATTGTGGTCCTGCAACCTAAGGATGATTTGTGAATAGTGACGGTCGGTGGTTGGAAGGACATTGAAAAATTCATAAGACGGGATATTAAAATTATTTGGAAATGAATATTTCTTTCTTCTTGCGCAAATTTATCAAATAGCACAAATATTGAATTTTTTTACCGTCCAGTCATGATTCTTGTAGGACAAAAGGATTCTGTTATTCAAGTGGAAAAATTGTGTTTAAAGTTATTGTTACAGTCGAAGTACTTTTGAAGAGAGATTAGCTGAACTGGTGAAATTGATCTCGTGCCAATATTTTCATTCAAAAATGCCCAAGCAACGCCGAATTTGCATTCTAGATACATAAACTTGTTACCGAGCTGAAAATAATGATGCCATATTTAAAAGCCAAAGTTTTGCTATATCGGACCAAATAACAGGATAGCTCGGGAAATTTGGAATATGTGCTCAGTAAATACTACCTAAATCAATCCAACCGTTTATGCTTCGGACGAAAATATATGCAGACAGACATACTTAAAAAGAGAGAAGAGAATCCCGGTGTCCTTAATTTTTCTATACTACTAAGTATTTTGAAGGTTGAAAAAAGTCAGCTCCCCTTTGTAATCAACCCTTTGATTAAAATTATCAAACGAACTGCCCGACTAGCTTACCTTTCTCCTCCTATTAATGAGTCGCTATTTTACTGACAAGTATCATTTGTAGTAAGACAAACTGTCAATATCATGACAATTTATATTAGCTCTACTGACTGCATCCAACTTGGTCATCAATGTAAATAATTGCAGAGAAAGTTATCTACGCATATTAATCCGTAAAGGTGTTCTATGAAGTTTGACTAGTAGACTTTTGCTGACTAGAACCTCAGTAGTGGAGAGAGCTCGAGGTAGGTCTTAGCCACGGTTACCGACGCAACGTAAATTCTACAGAAAAATAAATTATTATTCGACTTTTCCAGCACGCTTATCTATTGCTCGAATCTTCGATCTCTTTACATTTTATTATTCTTTCTATCGAGGCGTAGCCGGTGTTACGGATCTTTTCCGCAAATGTACCGGTAAAAAAGCCAGATGACATCATTGTACCAAGGGCTTCAAATTCTTTGAAAGATCATATTCCCCACTGTTTACTCTACTAGCTGTGTTATAGATTTTACCGGGTGGAGTATTAACTATAAAAATTATTCCAGTCCTATGGCCAATAATAATCGGGTTTGTATTTGAGAAGTACTATATTTGTAGACAAGTTTGAAACCCTACATACTCTACGGGTTGCGTCCTAATTAGTCGGCGAGAAGATGATTTTTGCATTCAGTGCTTGACTCACAGTATTTTTGTAGTAAGGTTGAATTATTTAATTTTGTTAATGAAAATGTCGAATAACGAAAAACATTATCAGTACACTATACTACACTACTATTCAAACTGTACCCCCCAATAATAATCGGGTTTGTGTTTGAGAAGTACTATATTTGTAGACAAGTTTGAAACCCTACATACTCTATGGGTTGCGTCCTAATTAGTCGGCGAGAAGATGATTTTTGCATTCAGTGCTTGACTCACAGTATTTTTGTAGTAAGGTTGAATTATTTAATTTTGTTAATGAAAATGTCGAATAACGAAAAACATTATCAGTACACTATACTACACTACTATTCAAACTGTACCCCCCAATAATAATCGGGTTTGTGTTTGAGAAGTACTATATTTGTAGACAAGTTTGAAACCCTACATACTCTATGGGTTGCGTCCTAATTAGTCGGCGAGAAGATGATTTTTGCATTCAGTGCTTGACTCACAGTATTTTTGTAGTAAGGTTGAATTATTTAATTTTGTTAATGAAAATGTCGAATAACGAAAAACATTATCAGTACACTATAATACACTACTATTCAAACTGTACCCCTAAATTGCTTTAAGGATTCCAGCATATTACCACTCAATTTCATACCGCACCTTGTTGATCTTACAGTTCTTTGCTCAGTCTGCAGTCCTTTATAAAAAAAAATACAAAAAATTAAGAAGAGATCTTGCTTTGGTAAAGCCCCTCTGTCAATCGAACAAAGGCACTGCGAAGCGCTCAGGCGCAGCTTTGCGCCTTCACAACATCGTTATTCGCTGGGTTACTGTTTTTGAAAATCAGTATGAAATATATGTCTATTTTGTACTTTCATTCTATCTTGATGTTAATTTGAATACTTGAATTATATTTTATATTTTAATGACTGAGATTCCCACCTCAAGAAAAAGAACTACATTCACAAGTTAGGTTTCCACTTGGTACGAAAAATACACCTCCGATTTTTACAGTGCTGGATAGCTGACACTTACCCTAAGACACATTTCAATAATAAGAGAGACAGAAACAATCGACATCCCGCGCTCCAATAATTCAAGTTCCTCCCACTCCCACCCATCAATTTGACAGATAGAAGGGAATTATCTGAAATCTTTTAATTACCCACAACGCATTACAAAAGGATAAGACTGAAGAAAAATCGTTTCGACTTTTTTTTCCAATTTCCCTCTTATATTCAAATTCATCCTGAGTTTCTTTTTTGCATTCGTCATTCATTTCCTTCGCGACGTAACAAGAACAAGAGTTGAAAAAGCAAATGCGAATGCAGAGCGACCCAACAAGAAACTTACGAATTTTTCACGACAAATGGAGCACAGGATATTCCTTCAAGATAGTGACACCATTCTATTTCTATCAAACCACCCACCGCCCACTTTCATCTAATACCTTCCACAGCTGCACACAATACCAAGTCTCATCGTTGGTCGTCGAGTTGCCATTGTGGACTTTTGTCATAAAGAGTGAGGACATGAAAATAATTTTTCCCCCTCCCCTCATCTTCGGGCCAAGACGAAGCAAACAAAGTTTATTATTATTCTTCCATTCCCAGCTTTACTTTTATTTTTCAATTCTTTCAACTTAGTCGCTCGTTGTTTTCATTGTATATGCCTATATTTGTTGCGTTGCGCGCTGTGTCTACGTATGCATCCTTTCTGCGAATGGCTTTGGTGGTTAACTGTCAGAACTTTTGCACTTGAATTGATTTATGTTTGGAAACCGACGTGCGGAGGAAAAGTTTACTTTTTTTTTATTTTTATTATTTTTTTTTTTTTTCGTCCTTTTTCCATTTTTATCTGCATCTGTGTTTTCCTTTCAGCGCGTCGACGCTTCACAACATGTTGTACATACATACGTTTCTACACGTCTTGCGGTTACTTGGGTATAATGAAGGTGGCAGTGTTAATGGTTGTGAGAAATAGGTGGGGGTCGCTGCATAGCAAGTGGCGGTCGTATGTGAGGTGAGGTAAGGTCCTTGTGTGTGACAGTTTAGTATCACATTAACTTTGTCGGTATGACGCGTCGTGAATGAGTGTGCGGAATGTTAACAATTATTATGACACTATCACCATTTTGGGCGACGCATGACAATTTTTTTTTGCTTTTTAACGACCTTCAGACAATGGGAGAATGGGTGCGATATTTATTGTTATTTATCTTTTTTTCAGGTGTTTTGTGTGGATTTTTTGGACTACAAGAATACTTTGAACCACGTCGAAATCGGGTTTCGTTAACAGCGGGCTGTTTTTTATACAAGTTCGTTGTCGACGAAACCTGCATATTGCGTGGCGAATACATCAGAATCATAAATGTAATATAATAAATGTTATTAAAATGTGTACATACATACATACATATTTGTATTAAAATTTAAAGATACTCGTATATGCGAATAGCTTATAGCTTTTTATAAAATGTCAGCACAAGAAGTATGTTTTTTGAATTTATCCAAGCATAAAAGTAAATTTGATAAAATAGATACAATACAATACTTTCAGAATAAAAGGTAGTAATTCAGACCCTCTTTTAGCTAAAATTGACGGTATTCCTTAAACTGACATGTAGCCCAGGATGGCAGAAAACAATATCTCAGCCCTTAATATAACGTGATCAATCTAAATCGTTACCAGTAGCAAGCAGGGACCAAAAGCAGTAGCTAAGAGAAGAACAGAACATATATATATCAGGTAAAAGCGTAACCCTCAACACCTTGCCTTATGTCGTACTTTCTGGTAATAAAGTAAATGTTGTTCAAACTGTAACTAGTTTGGGATATGCATATATGGATGTCTTCGGAAGTTTTACTCCCGCCGACATTAGACGAAAGCTTCTAATAACTCTCATTTTACCCTTAATTATAATATGTTTGCTAAGGTTGTATACCCTAACATACAGTTAGTGTAAAAAGTTTGCATACACAACTTTTTCGTTTAGAAAAACTCATAGAACGCTTATATTTTCGAAAAAGATTGGCATATTTTTGTGTCGGAATGACGTTATATATATTTGTTGTATATGTATATGTAACTCTTATATGATCTTGCACATTTATGAAATCTACTGGCGCCATTTATCTGAGCACGCAACTGAATTTCAAGCACAGAAGAAAAGGACCCTGCCACCAAAGAGTGTTTCTACGAGCTCCTCGACAAAACATACGAGCAATGTCCTAAATACGACGTTAAAATCGTATTGGGCGATTTTACCGCCAAAATAGGAAAGGAGGACGTCTTTGGTTGGGCAGTCGGTAAGCATAGCCTACACGACACCACGTCTGATAACGGACTAAGGCTAATTGATTTCGCTGTGGAGCGAAATGTCACCATAGCAAGCACATGGTTTCCTCATCTCGATATTCATAAGCAGACATGGCGATCAACTAAATTGATCATATTGCGATCGACGGAAGGCATGCCTCCAGTATTCTGGATGTCCGGACCTTCCGAGCGGCCAACATAGACTCGGATCATTACCTTGCTGTAGCCAAGGTACGAATGCGGATATCCCAATCTGAGCAACAAAGAAGAAAAGCTACAATCGCAAGAGACCGCCAGACTCTTCGCTGAACGCGTATCCCGAAATCTCTTAACTACCCCTATGCCGCCAGCATCAAGTACCGAAGACCAGTGGCAACGCTGCCAACATGCCATCAGAAACGCCGCGACTGATGTGCTGGGTCTCGCTCGACCACCACCGCGAAACCCCTGGTTTGACGAAGAATGCCGGCGAGTGCATGCAGCAAAACAAGAGGCACATAAAGCGGCGCTGCAAAGGAAGACGAGAGCTGCTCGTGAGCTCTACGAGCAAAAGAGACGGGAAGAACATCGGCTTCTCCAAAAGAAGAAGAAAGAGCATAAGAAGCGCGCGTTTGAGAATATCGAGAGTTTATACTCCAGGAACAATATACGGAAGTTTTACCAAAAGGTTAAAAGAACGTGTCAGAGAAGTAATACCCGTACAGAAACGGTTGGGCGTCAAATCGCCCAAATCGGAAAAATGTCACATCGCCCAAAAATTATGGGCGATATGACACAATGACACATCGCCCAAAAATTAAAAAATGACAAAACGCCCAAGAAAGTGGGCGTTTTGTCAGAATTTATTAATAGCCTTGCTTCCGATCGCCCAAAACCAAATCGCCCATAATGCGAAAAAATGCAGAAAAATGTCAAATCGCCCAAAAATCTTTTTGGGCGATTTAACATTTTTAATTTTGGGCTATTTAGCATAATTTCAAATCATCCAAAAATATAACAGATTTTGGGCGGATTGGCATTTTCGTTAAATTGGGTTTAAGACTACATTCAAAACGAATTGTAATAATTACATTAGCGGTCACAGCGCTTTCACGTCGCGTCCGCGCGCGAAGGACGGCCGGACGCGGCGCAATGCGGCGCGGTTACTGTTTCGCGTCGCGTTGGGCCACACAACCACGCGCGGACCCCCCTCCCCCCCACCGAGTGATTTTGTTTCCCCGTAACTATAAGTGTGAGCCTGACAAAGCAATCAGCGCGATTGACGTCGTAAGTAAGGCTCAATGCAGCTTACGTTTTTTTGGCAATACATCCATTTCTTCAATCCTTCATTTCCAATTATTAACGAATATAATATGAGCGCAGGGACATACATACATATGTATGTCAACATTTTTTTTTTTTTTCGAAGAGACGTACACATAATTCCACAATGAATAAACAGTGCAATGTGTAAGGGGGGGCATGCTGCCCCCCTGCAACCCCCCTGCTTGGGGTCACTGTTGGATTTGAGGTGGGTGCGAGGATGCGTGTATGCAAAGTTTCTTTATATCCATGTTTCGCACCCAACCTCGCACCCGCCTCAAATCCAACAGTGACCCCAAGCAGGGGGGTTGCAGGGGGGCAGCATGCCCCCCTTACACATTGCACTGTTTATACATTGTGGACTTACGTATGCCCCATCTTATTTGGCCGTTGTTTTCCTTGAGAAGTTTGTAGGTGGGACATAAGACCCAACATTTTATGTCCCAATGCGGTGGGGCTTATGCCCCGGGGACTAATGTCCCTGCGCCCAAAATTGCGGAAAATAAATGTTTTCAACCTTTTTCAATGTGGTCGTCTTTTTTTACCTTCCTATGTGTTGGTATTTTCAAATTGCGATGAAATGCCCGTTTCTGCTTTGGGTGATTTGACATTTCATTTCTTGGTCGATCTGTCATAGTGTTAAATCGCCCAAAAATGTTGGGCGATGTGACATTTTCCAGATTTGGGCGATTTGGTGTTGGGCGATATGACACAGATCCGTCTTAAGATAGCCGAAAAACAAAATCGCCCAAAATCACTTTTTTGGGTGTTTTGACATCATGTCAAATCGCCCAAAAAATAAAAATGTTAAATCGCCCAATCTGTTTTTTGGGTGATTTCACATTTTTTTAGTTTTTTGCATTTTGGGCGATTTGACACCCAACCTACAGAAACCTGTAGAAATGAAAATGGAAACCTCTCAGTCGGTGCTGAGAATATGGAAAAACTACTTCTGCAGACTGTATAACGGCGACGAAGACCAACATCCCGCTGTCAGGCAGAATGAACCATTCAACATAGACGATGATAGTCAAAATTTCCGTCCACCAGACCAAAACGAAGTGAGGATAGCAATATCCAAGCTAAAATCGAACAAGGCTGCTGGACCTGACGGCTTACCGGCCGAACTCTTCAAGGCAGCAGGGGATGAATTGGTAGAGTGCATACACCAACTCATTTCTAATATTTGGTCAGACGAGTGTTTGCCTGATGAATGGAATCTCAGCATCGTTTGCCCGATCCACAAGAAAGGAGACCCCCTCAACTGCGCCAATAATAGAGGCATCAGTCTCCTCAACATCGCATACAAGATCTTTTCTGCGATATTGTGTGAACGCCTGAAACCTTTTATCAACAGCCTGATTGAGCCCTATGAGATCAAATCTTCACACTTCGGCAGATCCTGGAGAAAACCCAAGAATTCCAAATCGATACTCACCACCTCTTTATCGATTTCAAGGCCGCCTATGACAGCATCTATAGAGAAGAGCTTTTTAGAGCCATGTCTAGTTTTGACATCACTGCCAAACTTGTCCGTCTGTGCAGGCTGACGATGGAGAACGCTCGCTGCTCCATCAAGGTCGGTAATGACCTCACCGAGACCTTTGATGTCAAAAAAGGCTTTAGACAAGGTGACGCGCTGTCATGTGACTTCTTCAATATTGTACTTGAACGGATTGTGCGGAACTCACAAGCCAACACCGGAGGCACAATCTATTACAAGTCTGTACAACTGCTTGCATACGCCGACGATATAGACATTATCGGAAGAACTCAGCGGGCTGTCACCGGTGCGTTTGCAAGCATTGAGGCGGAAGCGGCCAAAATGAGTTTAGCGATAAACGAGGGCAAAACCAAGTATATGCTGTCAACAAGAAGGGAAAACCAACACCGACGAATTGGACAAAACGTCACCGTGGGCAGCTTTAACTTCGAGGTAGTAAGGGACTTTGTCTACCTTAAAAACCAAATATTTGTGCGCAACAGCTCTTGAAAGTGCCAGGGCCTAGCTTCTCGCAACCACTCATGTTGTATGCGTTATACTTTTCACACGAATGGAAGGGACCTACAGTTTAGAGCCGTATCCGAACGGCGATTTGAGAAGCTTTTTCGTGACAACAATACTCTCGGATGTTTGTCAGACGCTCGCGAGAGGTGGGACCGTGAAAAAACTTTTTGGTGTTTTCTGGGATTCGAACTTGGAACCTCATGCGTAGTGATCCGACACACTAACCACTTACGCCACGGCGCCCTTGGTTCTGCTATAAATTCAACAAACAAGATCAGTGCAGAAATCAATCGAAGAATAACTCTTGCCAATCGCTGTTTTTTTGGGCTTATAAGGCAATTCAACAGTAAAGCCCTATCTCGAACAACTAAGGAGACTCTATATAAGACCTTGATCATCCCAGTCCTGCTTTACGGCGCTGAAACAAGGACTTTATTAAAAGAGGATGAAGATATCCTTGGTCGCTTCGAGAGAAAAATTCTTCGTAAGATATTCGGTCCCGTTTGCGTTGACGGGTTTTGGAGGTGAAGATTCAATCACGAACTATACGAGCTGTACAGCGACATCGACCGAGTCAAAAAACTGCGTATTGGACGTCTGAGATGGCTAGGACATGTAGATCGAATGGACACCAACGCTCCGGCCCGCAGAGTCTTCGAATCTAATCCCGAGGGACGACGCAGTAGAGGGAATCATCGCCGTAGGTGGCGCGCACAAGTTCAAGGGGACCTCGACCAACTTGGAGTGCGCAACTGGAGGCAATTAGCTAAAGACCGAGCTAAATGGAGAGGCTTGTTGGTTGAGGCCCAGGTTCACCCCGAACTGTAGCGCCACCTAAGTAAGTAAGTAAGTGCAGGAAAAGTTTAACAAGTCAATAAACAGTGGTATGTGGTATATCAGAAACAATGATATCCACAGAGACTTAGGGATAGCTACCGTGGAGGACGAAATAAAAAACTTCGCTCGCAAGCTTCGTATTCGTCTTCATGGCCATTGCAACTGTGCCATACTCCAAACTTTGGATGTGACAAATCTTACGCGCCGACTTCAAAGAACGAAACCGTTCGAATTAGCGCTATAAGACAAAAAGCCGCATGTCATGACGGTTTCAGCAGGTGCTTTTATTGAAAATCTACCTGCCTCACGCGAATATAAATCTGAAGCTTAAACTACTTGATAAGGTCAAACTTAGTCGTAGTAAACAAAACGAAGGGAAGGGTGTTTTTAGTCAGTAGAAATCTGACACTACTATGAGTACACGGTCTCATAGTGTCGAAGATTTTCACCTACCCACGAAAAAAAAAAAAAAAAAAAAAAAAAAAAAAAAAAAAAAAAAAAAAAAAAAAAAAAAAAAAATAGTGGTACCGTTAGAATTGTTCTAAGAAAAGAAGGGTATCATGGACGGTATGGAAGAAAAATTATTTACAATATTTCACAAAACAACAAAAAAAACTTATTGCATTTGCCAGGGATCATATTGCCAGGCCCCAGACTTTATAGAATCTGCTTCTTTCAAATGCAAATTTTGCCTTTTCGGACTAATCGGACGCGGTATGTGTGGATAAAACCAACAACTAAATGAAATAAAGAAAGCCTATTGCCAACAGTAAAGCATGGCGGAAGTGGGCTCATGGTTTGGGGGTGTATGGCGGCAAATGTGGTCGGGATCTTGGAATTTGTCGAAAACACAATGGATTCATTTCAATATTGGAATATAGCAGAAAACAATATCTCTGAAAGTGGGTAATCATTTCATGTCTTAACAAGGCAATGATCCCAAGCATACCGTTTAGTTTGTTAAGCTATAGCTACTATATAAGGTCCCGAAGCAGTTGCATACACCTCCGCGATCACTTGACCTTATCCCCATAGAACATGGGAGTTCTTTGAACGACGTATCTTTCAGCACAGCATAACGTCCAAAAATATGCTTAAAGAAAGCTACTTGAAGAATGGCGTAATATACGTCCAGAAGATCCCACACCGTTAGTTGATTCGATGAGAAACCGGTTGAAGGAAGTAATATTCAGGCGACGTTATCCAACAAAATATTAAAAAGAAATTATATTCCTAATTTTTGTTTCACTTTTCATAATGTACGCAGGCTTTTTTTACTTAATTTTTTATTTTGTACTAACTAAATTCGTTGCTTTATTGAAGGTACATCAGTTTTATTTGTTTTTTGTTATCGCGTCATTAAATTACGAGTATGTCTATTGAACCTAATAAAAAGGAAATTAATTTGTTGATTTAAGAGATTATTTTTTCTGCATCTAACAATGTTCTATATTATGTACGCAGACTCTTGACACTAACTGTAGATTCCTTATTCAAAGGCAAGCTGCAAGTAGCATTTAATGGTATGGTAAGATATATTTACGAATTACATATATATGAGCATATATTACAACATCCAAAAAGCTTATTGACTACATATCTCAAACATTACATTGACGCCAGAAATTTTATTTCCTTACATAATATTATAACACATAGTACTCCTATATATTTATATGAAAATCTTAATTCTGTTCAGTCCCTGCAGAACCCTTTCCATCACGTTTTCACTAATTAAATTCGTCCCGTTTATTTTTTATTTATCCTATCAAACGATGGAACTCGCTAAAACTCGTACTCGTATTAGAACTACATCCAATACTACTCGATTTAAAAGTGCAATTTTTTTTTACATTTCTCACTCCAACCTTAAAATAGAAATTATTCTTGTATCTATATTTTCTAACCTTTCTTTTTCTTATTCTTTCCCTTAACTAAATACTTTTGTAACTCTAACTTTAAGATTTTTTCTCATATCTCAATTCTAAGTACTATCAAAGATATTTATCTTAATGTACCTATAATAAGATACATATAAATAAATTGAAATTGAAAATCCAAATCACCATTCGATTGTCTCAATATGGAGGACGAATAATTTGATTTTACTGCGTAAGCCTGCAGTAGATGGAATGGAATAATGGAATGAACTATGCCCAGAATCATATGGTAAGGTGGTATTACACTAGCATATAAATATGGCAATTTTGCCAGATAAATGTGGCACACAAGTGTCATAGAAGTATGATAGACAAATTTATATGGTTTTCTTCTTCTTCCTATTTGGGGTAGGTTATGATCCGAAAACAAGAGATCATAACCCTCCCACTTCACCGCATTTCTACTGATCCGCCTGTGGGATTCGCCTATTTGACCTCAGAAAATATCGACAGGCCTCCCGATTTTGGATCACTGGATTACTGAGGTCAATCAAATGCTGGTGTCGTTGCATTTGTGTGATCCAGGCGTTTATAGGCCTGCCTTCCCTACCTCGTGGTGTCTTTGGAACGTTCATTGATATTGCCTTTTTAACAGAGATCAAATGATCTCTTCTTTGAACCTGGCAATACCTGCTGAGCATGTCGCGCTCTATTTTTCATAAGATGGTTTCATAAGAAGGCTTCCACGGATCTTCGAGCTTCTGATTTGATCAAACTTTGTCACTTCTGCTGTCATACTTTTTGTACATCATCCAACATTGTGAACCATATATGAGCGCTGGACGCACAACTTCCGTGTAGAGCCTTCCTTTCAACTTGGGGGGCATTTTTTGGTCACAGAAGATAGCAGAATTTTCCCGCCACTTCATCCACCCTACGCTTACACGATGGTTGATGTCGTTATCACAGGTTGCTTTGCTATCCTGGAGAAAGTGATACTCCTTCATGCTCGCCCGTAATGACGAGCAAAATAAACCAGCTGATTCGAACCAATGACTGGGCACAAATTGCAGAAAAGACAGATCCTGTATCACTCTTCAACTGTTTCACTGAAAAAATGAGTGAAATATATTCAAATTCAAAAGTCATATACAAGAAAAAAAATCGGAAAAGTGTACCATGGATGAATAGGGACATTCGAAAGATATGTAGGGAACGAGATGTTCAATATCGTAGGTGGAAAAACAACCGGAGTAATTTAACGTACGAGACAGAGTATAAGAAGTTACATAATCAGGTTAACAGAAAAGTCGCAGCAACTAAGAACCAATACTATAAGATCAAATTCGAACAAACAAGAACCGATTCAAAGAAAACATGGGCATTAGTAAATAAAGTTCTAGGACGAAGGAAAACAGATTTAGATGAAGCTATAATGATAAACTTCTCGCCAAATAGAAGCATGGGGGAACTAGTGGAAGAATTCGGTGATCTCTTTTCGCGACAGGCAGCATCCATTATCCATACTTGTGACATAACCGCAACCGCATCAAGTCATCGGAACGCAGTTCTATGTGACTCACTATACGAGTATCTAGGATAGATGGAATGTGCGGAGGTAGAAAATATATTATATCGTTTAAATGTCCTAAAAGCGCCATGAGCGGATGGAATCAGAGCTACAGACCATAGATCAAACACCGATATATTTGCTCCTATAATAACTAAACTTATAAACATCAGCTTTGATACATCGACGGTACCAAAAAAACTCAAAGAGTCAGTTGTTCGACCTGTATATAAAGGAGGTAGCAAAAAGCAGTCAGCGGACAGCAGTATCGTCCGATAGCAATCAGATCGTATGTCCCACATTCATCAAAAAACATAACCTTTTAAGCAAATACCAGTATGAATTCCAAATAGGCAAAGGCACAACACCAACCTGGGAAGACGTCGTCATGCTCTAGTTCTCTTTCTGGAGTTTAGTAAAGCATTTGATACCCTTGACCATAACAAATAAATTGTTGCTGTGCAAAGAGTAGGAATAAGAGGGAAGTTGGCTTACTGGATAGTGGACTACTTGGCAGAGAGAACATTCTGGGCGAAAGCTAAAGGTTGCTGCAGCAAGTCTTATAGGGCGCAGTACGAAATTCCACTAGGAAGTAAACTGGGCCCTCTACTTTTTATTTTATATACGAACGAGATCCTGAAGTGTTTTACGGAAAACTCACCATTTGCATACGCAGATGACACGACAATTGTTGTGTGTCACCAATCTGTAGAAGAAGCAGCACGTATCATGCAAGAAGAATTCTATGAAGCAGGGAGATGGTGCCACGACAATGGGCTGCTAATAAACGCGTCAAATGCACATCCGCAGCCTAAATTATAAAGCGTCGCAAATCAGAGTAAAAAGCTATAGATGTGCCAAATCGTCCGACTATGATGTTATTAATGTTGTCGCTACCTACAAATATCTAGGCATTACCATTGACTGCCATTTCCTTTGGGATGCTCACATCAACTATCTACGAAACAATCTGAAGGGGTCACTGTTTGCGCTGGCCTATCTACAATACAAATCTACTACAAACAAAAACAAGTCTATCATGCGCTAATAGAGTCCAGGTTGCGGTATGGCGTATTAGCTTGGGGAGGTGCAGGCCAGACACACTTAGAAAAGCTACAGCGGATTCAAGACAGGGCGTTAAACTTGATGTCAGCAAATAATGTCACAACCAACAGCTTATGGGTCCTTCAAGTAAAGCAGATCTACGAGATGCGTGCGAGATGTACGACAACACAAATCTACGATCGCAAATTACACACCAGTTTACCACAAGAAGACGAGCTGAGGGTCTATTCCAACTTCCAGCTAACATAAAGAAAATGGAAAGAGAAGACTGAAGTACGTCGTGCCTATTATACTCAATAATCTTCCTCAACAACTTCGAAGTCTTAACTCAGTCCATGTCAGAAAACTCAACTGAATTTACAAAATCTCATAAGCCTTTTAATTGATATACATGTATGTATAAAACTATTTTCAACCTTAATTTTTTTTTTTTTTTTTTCTTTATACAACTCTCACTTTTGATTATGAAACTATATGGTATACATATTATAAGTACACAATCTCCTGCAGATAAGCAATTGCGGTTTCGCAGGACAAACATATTGTTAAAATTTTGTGAAGTCGAATAAAATTAAATAAATAAAATAAAAAAATATTGATCATAGATCCCAGATATTTTAACTTTTCGCACTTAGGAAGCACTGTTCCATTCAAATAAATGTCTGGAATAGACCTGAGTTGATCAGAGAGCAGGCAGCACAAGTACTCTATCTTTTTTGAACTAATGCGATACCCATTTCCCTCCAAAGTGTCCGCCCCCACATCAAGTGCTCGTTGCAGGGACGTAGGATCCTCCCTTATGATGGCTCTATCGTCAGCAAGGAATACTTGACGTACCTTGTGGTCCGTCACTTTACCTTCAAGCAGACAGTCAAGGGCTGCAGTAAAGAGCAAAGGACAAAAACGCTTCCCTGGTACACCCCGACTTTGATTGGGAACTCTTTGGTTACTCCAGCGGGACATCTTACTCTTGTCTTTGCTTCTTCGTACATATCCATGATCACCTGTACATAGGTTTCTGCACCCCTCGATGTCTTAGCGCCATCCATATCAGATCTCGTTGTTTGTCTATTGAATGCCTTTTCAATGTCAACCAATGCAAAATGCAAATCCTTTAAAGAATCGCGATGTTTTTCCATTATAATCCCTTTACTTATCTGGGTCGGTGTAAAACGTGTAACCCGTGCGTTACCATCCGAGTCGTACCACCGAAAATATTGTTGTTGTAAAAGGAAATGTAGCCCAGGCCCCGACAACCTCATTTCGTCGTCGTGCACAGCAAGTGAACCTTTTCTACAGCACTACTCAGCGAATTTTAACAAAACACCTATATATAATTCTTCACCTGATTTCAATAACTAGGTAACTTGATTTTTTTTTTTTGCATTTTTGAGTTAACAATGTTTTTAGTTACCTATGATGTATAAAAATATAATTAAAAAACATCCATAGTCATATTCCTTCTCTGTTAAGATTTATTGGGGAGTGAAAAAGCTAGACAAACGAAATAATATTTGCCCTTCAGAGCAAGAAGAATCTTAATCTAAAACTCTTTTTGCCGATATCTCAAAACAAGAAAAATCAAGTTACCTAGTTCTTGAAATCAGTGACGATTCGACGCATTTATCGGATATTCTGTTTTATGCACATAAATTACGCCAGGTATGTCTTGACATTTTCGTTTTTGTCTTCACAAAAAATACACTCATATTTTGCACATGAAACTTGAGGAACAAAAATAGTTTCCCCGTCGCAAATGGGAAACTGAGAAGCATTTCAGAAATGTTTCTTTGTTTCTGATATGTTTCGTTCAATCTGGACACACCTTAAGGCCGGCCTATCCAACCAAAATAATAACTAGGTTAGGTTAGGTTAAGTTAGGTAGGGTTATGAGGTTGTTATAAAACACTAGTCACCAAAGTGGGCCCATCGCGATCCCTAGGAAACCTTCACGGCAAAAGACCTAAACCCAATCCTCCAAGCAATTAATCTCCCTACAAAATCTGAAGAGATCCTTGATATGGTTCAAGGACCTCACCTCCTCCAAGTTATCGAAGAAGTATCTACCCAGGTACTTTAGCCTTATCCTGGCAATTCCTTGACATTCACAGAATATATGAGGTATATCCTCTGAGACATGTAGGTCATCGCAGTACCTACAAACATCCGTATCGGATAACCCTAGTCTCATGGCATGCCTCCTTAGGAGACAGTGGCCAGAGAGTATTCCTATCGCTGTTCTTATCCTCGATCTATCTCGATCTATTCTGCGATCTAACACAGGCCACAAGGCCTTAGACACCCTGTGACCATCTAAGTTTGACCATCTTAGATTAGCCGTGTCAATGATTTTATTCCGGATAATTCCTTTAGCCACGCACCCTGGTGGTTAAATACTACCAATTATATCGCTACGTGGGAGCCCCGCTCCTCTTTTAGCCAGCGCGTCGGCCTTCGATATCGCAGTGTCCAGGTACCCAACATAATCTGACTCGGTTCTGCGTACATAATGCCCTAAGCATTGTGCGGCAATTCCTGATTAACTCCGATTTGGTGACATAAGACTCTATCGCCTTTAGCGCAGCCTGACTGTCAATGTAGATGGCGATATTCTTATCGGATATTGATCCCATCTCAAGTAATTCCGCAGCTTTAAGTACAGATAGAACCTCTGCTTGGAACACACTGCATGTGTCCGGAAGTCTCAGGGCCACCTGTAGGTTCGTATCTCTCAAGTAAATACCTGACCCCGTGCCCTCACTGGTCTTAGAACCATCTGTGTATATTGCAATCTCGTTGTGCACAGAGACTGTCTTCCTTTGCCAGTCCTCTCTTATAGGATACAGTACTTCGTATGGTGTGTCGAAGTCTAAGGTGCCAAGTATATCGTCCGATTCGTCAGTGATTCCAGGAAAAGATTCCTTGAGAATGGAGCTGTGTCCTATGTTATTAGTCCTGAAGAGACCAACGTTAGTGAGCCGAAGCGCACTGTTGCCCGCTTGAAATTTGATTTGTAGGTCTAGTGGTAAGAGATACAGGAAGATCTCGAGTGCAGCCGTATGTGTTGTACGTAGAGCACCTGTGATGGCAATGCAGGCTGATCTTTGTACCATGGCCAACATATCCCATGTGTTTTTCGTATTCGTTGCCTTCCACCACACAAGAGCCCCATACGTAAGCATGGGTCTGACTACCATGATGTATAGCCAGTGCATCATTGCGGGCTTCAGGCCCCATTTTTCCCCGCGGTCCGCTTACAGATGAAGAGAGCATTATATGCTTTGCAGACTCGTTCCTGTATGTTAAGTTTCCAATTTAGTTTCCTATCCAGCATTATACCAAGATATCTGGCGCGATCCGAAAGGGAAAGCTCCACCCCTGCTAGCTTAGGCAGTTTGAAGGGTGGTATCTTGTATTTTCTACTGAAGAGTACCAATTCAGTTTTATCCAGGTTGACGTATAGTCCACAACCTCTAGCCCATTTTTCGAGACTATTAAGAGCTGATTCCATCATTTCACTTAATGTATCAAGGAACTTACCCTGAACTAAAATCACCACGTCATCCGCGTAAGCAGTGACGCTTATGCCTGTATTGCTTAGTTCTTTAAGTATCCCATCGATGACTAGAACCCAGAGGAGGGGTGAGATAACGCCTCCCTGGGGAGTCCCCCTGGTAACGGATTTTCTTATTGAACTGTTTCCGATAGTGCAGTTAATGTTTCTAGTGCCGAGCATATTGCAGAGCCAATTAGTAATGCTATGCTCGACATTCATAGATTCCAGGGCCTGTTTGATAGCCCTACCTTCTACATTATTGAAAGCACCTTCTATGTCTAGGAAGGCTGCTAGTGCAAATTCCTTATAGTAAAGGCTAGCTTCTATCTTCCCTACTACGTCGTGTAAAGCTGTTTCCACCGATTTCCCCTTCAAATATACACGTTGAGCTTTGCATAGAATGCCGTTGCAAGACTTGCTACTGATGTGAATATCAAGAAGCCTTTCAAGTGTCTTGAGCAGGAATGGCGAGAGACTTATGGGTCTGTAGTCTTTCGCTGAAGTGTGGCTTGGTTTACCTGCCTTAGGTATAAATATAACCCGCACTTCCCTCCATGCCACTGGTACGTAGCATGACCTTAAACAATGTTTAAAAATTTCCCTAAGCCTGTTTCTGACCTTGGCTGGAGCTTTTTGCAGCATAGCTGGCAAAATTCCATCAGGGCCTGGTGCATTGAATGGTGCGAATGACATAATAGCCCATCGCAGATTCTTCCATGTAATGAGATTTTCTACGTCGTCCCCTATTGACCTACCATTATACGAGTAGCTATGAGTAGTAGAATCCATTGGCGATCTACTTCCTGGGAAGTGAGCTTCAATCAACGTTTCTAAAACTTCGTCGCTACTTTCTGCCCACGAGCCGTCAGATTTTTTGATGAAGCTTGGGACAGAAGTGTCTTTAGCTAGCATCTTGCGAAGTCTGGAAGCTTCACTAGTATCCGCAATGGACTGACAAAATTCCTTCCACGACTTTCTTTTTGATTGCCTAATTAAGTACTTAAACTCCCGCTTGCGGTCCATATATTCATCCCATGTAGTACCGTCCCCTATTTCCTTGGCCCTGTTGTAGAAATGCCTAACCTGTTTTTTCTTGGAGTTGATTTCCTTGCTCCACCAAGGAGGTTGGGACCTCTTGGACTTCTTTCTTAGTGGACAGGCCCTTTCAAATGCCATGTTCATTACTTTGCCTAAGTTATCTACCGCCGTATCTATATCTTGAGGGTCGCCGCTGCGAATAGGCCCATCCTTAAGATGTTTCCTTACTAGCTATGTGTACATACCCCAGTCTGTACTCTTAGCGTTTCTGTAGCTGTTGCTAGCCCTAGTTTGGAAATTAATATGGAAGCGTATCCATCTGTGATCAGAGAGAGATGCCTCCTCCAAAACCCTCCATTTTTCTACCATTTCCTAGGTGATCAGAACAAGAAGCTAGTATTATGTGAATCACTTATTGTCTGTTCCTAACTACAAAAGTTGGCGTAGATCCCTTATTACATATGGTGAGCTTGGTCGAAAGAATTAAATCGAAAAGACACTCACCTCTTGTATTGGTATCACTGCTACCCCATTGCGAGTGATGCGCATTTGCATCACAGCCCACGATGAAGAGCCAGTTGTCCTTCCTTACCAACTGCTTCATTTTACCAGATGGAATCTCCGCCATAATAACTATCAAATAGTGATATTTCACCTGATCTCTGTGCTGGTTATTTTGATTAGATCATTTTCTTCGAATCAATATGCCTCGAGCGGAGATTTTCCACTTTTCTCCTTTTGACCGCTCCTCACGAGGCAACTCATTTTAAAAATAATAAACATAGTTTTCTTACATATGCAATGACATCGAATTAGCGGGAAGAGTTCACATACACCGACTAAGATGGCTGGACCATGTGGAGCGAATGGAGCCCAACGTTTCAGCCCGGAAAACCTCCGAATCCACCCCGGATGGACAGTGCAGTAGAGGACGACCTCGCCGTAGGTGACGCAACAACGCAAGGGGGACCTCAACCAACTTGGTTCCCTTTTCAGATCCTTCTTCCCTTTAGAACTTCTTCGCACACATTCCTTTTTTACATTATATAGGGTATATTATCCCTTAGCCTGTTTATATCTTTCTTTCTTTCTTTTTCTGTTATTTTGAAGGCTGTATGGCATCGGCGGGGAATGGGCTCAATTAAATTATTATTGATTATATCTACTGGGATGTTCCGTCATTCTTGTTCTATAGCTGAGGCCTTCTATGGGTAATCTTGTGTGCGGATTTTGTGTTTATAATTTTCCCTAGATTCTCTATGAGATCGGGCGATTTAGCTGGCCATGACAGAACACAAACTCCTGCCACATTAGCCACGAGCCTAAACCTGTGCTTTGGGTTGCTTTCATGTTGGAATCTTCGGCGCAAGAATTCTTCATTATATTTGTATACCCTTCTTGCCCGTTTTCACAGTGCGAGCTTAAGTGTCGATCCAAGGATAAACTCAAGATCGACACAAATATCATTTTCACAGTGCAGGTTTAACTCCACTTAAATAGTGGTTTAACTTAAACCACCGACTTCCGTGGCTTAAGTGTCGATCCACAGAGTACATAGTTGCCATTAGTGAACTGAAATAATATTAACCCCAAAATACATTAAAGAAAACCTACATAAGCAACAATATATTTTGTCCGGCAATTTTGTTGAAAGCAAATGTGAATTTAATTTTCTTGTTCAATTGTAGGTTAGGTTAGGTAAGTGGGCAGGTGTAGGGGGATAGAAAACCTCCACACCACACTCAGGTCAGTATAGACCCATTGTGATACCCAAGGGGGGAAAGGAGATAGAAAAGGAAATCCCTACCTCGTGGAAAAATACCGTCTTTGTAAATATCCTAAAGAAAGAACTAAGTACTCACTGTTCAATTGTAAACAATACTTCCATTTGTTGGTTGTTTTTCCTGCCGTATCTCAAGAATGTATGCTACTGCTGGCATTGCGATTCTATGCATGTGGAAGGATGCTGATATCCGCTGGAGACTTTAGTGGTGTTTCTGTTTCATCAGTTTCATCATTATTTTCCATTGTTTTTTTTTTTAAATAAAGCCCTTGATACGATGAAAAACTAATTTCAGTTGCATTGTTGTGTTTAATCAAAATAACTATTTTCCATAAATGGTTCACAATGACACTGAATCCATGGCTTAACTCAACCACCTTTAAATATTGACTGTGAATGAAATCATCTTAAGTGAAGTTTATGTTCGATCCTACACTTAGCTAAACCAACACTTAAGCTCGCACTGTGAAAACGGGCATCAGTGTTTAAAATATTCGTAATTTAGTTAATATGGCCCATTCCTTAGCCGGAGCAACGGGTATGGTACAAATCGCTGTTTTTTTCAGGCATTTTGATATTTCGCTGCGATCATTTCGCAATATGTTGTCTTACATTGCGCATTATTCGCAATTTTTGTTCAGCAAGTTCTTATTTCACTATGTTATCGTATCGCAAGAATATCTTTTCGCAATAGTCATCTCGCAATTTTCATCCTGCGTTATGATTTATTCGCATTTTGCTATTTTGCATTGTATTATTTCACTTTTTATTATTTTGCATAGTATTATTAAGCTTTTAAATTGTTTTGCCTTGCAATCTATTCCATGTTAATGAATTTTGCGCGAAATAAAGGTACTAGAAGTACTGCAAAGTAATAAGAACCGAACCATGTATATACATATTTTTCGGGAATTCAATTCATATCTATTAACAAAATTCTACTATTATATGCACTACATTATCTTAGGTAGTAACCAAGCGGTCTTTGCACTTATATTAATGATTTTTTTCTAAATCCACAGCACCAAACGTAGTTTATTTCTTTGTTTAAGTATTCTAGGTATTCTAAACCGTCGGCAGTAAGCTTATCTTTTTTTCTTATTGACTTAAATAAGAAACCAACGTTTTCCGGACTATCCATTTTGCGTAATAGTGATACCTCACTTTTAACCACGGCTGGCGTTGCCAGCCAAGTGGCAAATGTCATTTTGTCAATTTCATAAACGGTGACTTAGCAAAACGGGAACTAACAGCTACCGAAATAAATACTTTCAAAGAAACGAATTGCGGCCTAATCATAGACGAAATGGAAAAGCACCGGAAAAGCATTGCGAAATGATTGCGTTGCAAGATAAATGAAAGACCAAATGAAAATTTGCGAATCAACTATTGTGAGACAAATAAAATTCATTTCAATAAATGCGAAGTAAGAATTGCAAAATAAATTTTGACGAATAGACAGGCACCCCGGAGAAACAACTTCAAACCATAACGCTGTCCTGTAACGAAGCGTTACATTTCCACCACAGGCCGAAAACACTAACCCACGGTGGGAACCCTTTGACAGGCACCACTGTATGCCCTGCACAGCTGCGATAATAACATCTGTCAATGATCACGCCACCCGACCGTGACCACTTCTCCCTTTCTTATTTCCCTTGATAAAAGCGATAAATGCTTATGGTTCATGGTTCAAATCCTGATGTCAGCAAGCATTTATTTATTTCTCATGAAATATATAAAGTCAGTCCGATCATCTGCTAAAGCTTGTGTGAACACTACTGCGTAGGCATAATACTGGAAGTAGCTTGGTCATGCGGCTGGGAAAAATTGTTCGCTCTGTTGACAATGATTTGCCCTTGACATCGATTATCGGGAAAAAAGTACTGTGAATCAGAGCAAAGACAAAAAATAACAAAAATCTCCCCAGTTATCTAGACGCCACCCCCGGAGAATATCTGAAGCATAAACAACTGAGCTTCAGGAACCACTACACCAAAAAAAAAAAAAAAAAAAAATCGTTCTCTCTCTCTCTCTATCTATCCTTTCCAACGCCCGCACTGTGTGTAAACATATTAAAGGTATTCATAACCCTTTGAGTGCGCGCAAATTATATAAAAATAAATAAATAAAGTAAACATTAATTTCGCCTTATAATTCGCGGTAATATTTTGCAGACATTTTCATAAGGAGGATATTGAGATGTGTTAGAGCCTGTACTTGAACAGGCTCCCCGAGGTCCCCCCGTTCATTTTTTGAACGCCGGTGGTCGGCCGAAATATTTTTGGAATCTGGTATTAACCATAGCCGCCCCGGCGTCCTACCTAAGTTTCTTCCCTTCTGAAGGAAACAGCTGTGATCTAACTGTTGGAAATATCAAGCATATTTGCCGTTTGACAAGCCTGCTTTCAGCAGGATTTGCGACACAGAACTGCCCATAAATAAAACATGTGAACCGAGACCGCCCTCAAAGTGGACTTCAGAATCTGAACCGCACCTTAAGTGGACCTGTGGTCCATGACCGCGCCCAAAGCGGACTTGTGACTCCAAATCGCCCCTAAAAAGGACCGGAGACCGAGAGGGTCAACCCCAGCCTTTGAAAAAACGCCGACTGCATTTCTGTACCAACCAGTTAATGTGATCCTTCGCAATGTAAGCACACTAACCTGTTTTCCTTCGATACAAATGTTTTCTTTGCAGCTCTAAAACACTTGATACCCACCTCGTTACATCTTCTACTTTCAGTTCCTCGATGAATGTATAGTCCCAAGTCATTAACAACCTTCCGAAAAAATGTTCTAGGACCTTTTTTGAGCTCTCGTATTATTAAATGTTCCTGTCCTGCAGTCGTTCGTCAGGGTCTATAGCCAGGATGAAATATTGGCAGTTTCTTTCTCGCTGCTGATTTGTTTATTGTTTATTGTTTTCCTTTAGTAAGTAAATGTAGAGTGGTAGAATATTCATAGTTGTTTTAGTTTTGTCACACACATAATGTATGTAACAAATGTACCTATATATGAAATTTGGTCAAAACGACATATGCCCAAAATAATGAACATATGCACATATAATATAGGGTGGTGAGTCACAATTTGTGAGGTTTTCGTATTCTAGCCAAAACCTCACAAGTTGTGAGCATCACAAGAACTGTCAAAATTGTGATGTCCGATTGAGCAGCTCACAAGCGGATCACAAGAGAAAAATAAAGGATAACATATTGTTAAATTTGAAAAACAAATGGAGGAAAAAGTTTTGATTTTGCTGCTTGTGAGTGAAATAAACCAAAAAGAGGAAAGGTAAAAAAATATATTTATTTCTTGTTGGACAGTATACAAATGTAGTAAATATTTCAATTCTTTTAGATTACAGCGTAGAAGAATTCTACGGAATTTGCGGGAAAGGAATGATGCTTTCTCATTAAATGATAGCTGTTTCATCAAATTTTTCCGTATTCCGAAGACATTGTGTAGGGATATCATAGAAGAGCTGCGTATTTACGATGACCAATCAAGTAGTTTTCCTTTTCATATTCGAGTAATTTCATTGCTAAAAATCCAATATAAATGTAGTATCTATACCTTTCCTTAGAACAGTTCCTTTCAGTATTGAATTTTCTCGGAAATGGCTGCTACCAAATGCATAGGAAATAATTATACCATTGCATTAAGTATACATTTGCAAACTAATACTGCGGATCAAGGGCAATGTGATAAAATTTCCTACAACAAATGAAGATATAAGTGTCTTAAAAACAGGGTAAATATGCACAAATAATAGTTATACAATAATGAAAAGGCATAATTCATTTCTTCTTTTTTAAGGTTTTACCAAAAGTTTCACACTAAAGGAACAATTGGAGCGATCGATTGTACCCACATAGCAATTGTTTCACCGCCTAATAGAAATCCCACAACTCCTGCGCATTTATATATGAACAGGAAAGGCTATTATAGCATAAATTTAGAAGCCGTAAGTCATATTTTTCTGTTTTCTCTTCATTATCTACAGTTTTTTTTTTTCTTTGTGTGGAGGTTTGTGATGCAAATTTAGAATTTTTACACCACAACGCCAAATTTCCTGGATCATGCCATGATTCCGGCATCTGGACAACGTCGCCAGTTCGGATGCAACTGATACAAAGCCATAACTGCCGGCAATTCAAGTGCCTTTTGGGTGACTCAGGATATCCATTAGAGCCTTGGATAATGACTCCAGTAGATGGTCCTACTTCGCAAGCTGAGCTTCTGTATAATCAGTCGCACATCAAGGCTCGAAATACCATCGAACGAGCTTTTGGCGTTTCGAAGTCTCGCTTTAGATGCTTGCTGAAGGATAGAGTATTGCATTACTCCCACGAAAGGGCAACACATATAATTTATGCATGTGGTATTTTACATAATATAATGCAAACAAACCGAATCGATTGGACAAACACCAGAACCTCTTGTTGCGACGGAAACAAGTGAGGAAAATCAACCCAGTGGAAGAAGCCAAGCTATATTAACACATTTAACAATTAAGATTATTTATTTACTTATGAACTGTAATTATTTATTTATCTAGTTATCTTTCTATCAAAATTAAAGAAATTGAAAACGCAAATTAAAGAAAACACGTTTTATTTAATTGTCGGTTTATTATTACATTTATCAGCTGAGAAATAGCTGCTAAGCCCTCCCCAACTTTCCGCAAAGCCTCCGCCATAGCTTCCTGATTTTTCAAAATTTTGAGCTGTATTTGGTGACGCTCCTCCTGCGCTGCTTTCTCCATCTCGCACCTCTTTGCACAAAGTTTAACAACTTTCGAACAGAGGTCAGTTGTTGAAATTCGTGCGCTGCCTTTTGATGATGCTGGAGTCGTCGAACTTCTTGGGTCATGCTCAGTTATGACCTCAAAAGTTAATAAGGACACTGATGTTGGCGTAGCCGGCGACGACTCAATGGATCCTTCCTTGAAAACAAATACATATTCAACAACAATATTTACAATTAATAATATATTTAAAAATACTTACATCACATCCATTCGTCCAGTCCCAGTTTGCAATCCGTCTAAAGCGACAGCACCGAACACCTCAAGCGCCTTTTCTACAAAGGTGCTTATCTTGTCTGATGCCGGTGGACCACCACCAGTTAAATTCTTGTGCACTTCTATTTTCCGTGCACGAGAACGCAACTGGTGTTTCCAGTGGCTTAAAGTCTAAAAAGAAATGCATGTAACATTATCATAACAAAATAACAGCTAATAGCCAAAATAGCCAAGTGGAAACAAGGGCCGCAGTTCGAACTGGTCCCCGCAAAACGTTTAACTCTTTCGTAAACACGTCCCAGTAAATCTTCATCTTGCTCGGATCAGTTGGATCACTCTTACTCGGAAGAAAATCAGGATTCTCCTGCAAGAAATGCAAGTAATGATCCAGCTGTTCCTGAGATGTGCGCTCATATTTCTTGGAAATTTTTGCAAAGTGTTCATTATAATACATATGTTTCTTTTTATCACAAACAATATACCTTGTACGCAATGTTCCGCCATTATTCGTTATTTTATTATTTATCTCACAATCTTCTATTTCCCTCTTGATGTGGAAATGGGTCCGAAAATAATGATTGTCAAAAAAATAATTTTTTGACATGACAATGAATTCACCACATCGTGGTAACTATTCTTGGGTGTTTTCTTGTGAGGTGTTGGCCAGAATACCAAACAGCTGATCGCTCACAAGGAAGTTCACAAGAGAAGCATCACAATTTTCGCATCACTGACATTCGTGAGTTGTGACCACATCACAATCAGAATAGGGGCAATAGTTTGGAATTACAAGCTTTTTAAAGTTCATTATATATAATACATACATATTTGGCGAAACAGCTCATGAAGGGCCTAGGTCTAGCTTCTCGCAACAAGTCGTGCTGTGTGTGTTATTTTTTCGTACGAATGAAAGGGATCTGCAGTTTGTCAAATATTCGCGAGAGATAGGACCGTGAAAAAACTGTTGGTATTTTCTGGGATTCGAACATTGAATCTTACGCGCAGTGGTCCGACACACTACCACTGCGCCGCAACGCAATTAAGTTCATTAATTTCTTCTAAATCCAATTTTGGAATTTTTAGTAATGTCGTTATTCCATAATAATAAGAACTCTGTCTACCAAAACTTCTGTTGTTAAGACTAAACGAAAATAATTTTTCTTCTGATTTATAACTAAGACTGGATGGTAGTTTAATGGTAACATAACTAACTGCAGGGACAAATTAGCTTAAACCAACTACTATATTAAACAAATTGACGAAAAACCGATTAATTTGCTGAGTATATTACAGTTAGACATGCAAATGAAGAATCCTTACTTACTTACTTAGGTGGCGCTACAGTTCGGGGTGAACCTGGGCCTCAACCAACAAGCCTCTCCATTTAGCTCGGTCTTTAGCTAATTGCCTCCAGTTGCGCACTCCAAGTTGGTCGAGGTCCCCTTGAACTTGTGCGCGCCACCTACGGCGATGATTCCCTCTACTGCGTCGTCCCTCGGGATTAGATTCGAAGACTCTGCGGGCCGGAGCGTTGGTGTCCATTCGCTCTACATGTCCTAGCCATCTCAGACGTCCAATACGCAGTTTTTTGACTAGGTCGATGTCGCTGTACAGCTCGTATAGTTCGTGATTGAATCTTCTCCTCCAAAACCCGTCAACGCAAACGGGACCGAAAATCTTACGAAGAATTTTTCTCTCGAAGCGACCAAGGATATCTTCATCCTCTTTTAATAAAGTCCATGTTTCAGCGCCGTAAAGCAGGACTGGGATGATCAAGGTCTTATATAGAGTTTCCTTAGTTGTTCCAGATGGGGCTTTACTGTTGAATTGCCTTATAAGCCCAAAAAAACAGCGATTGGCAAGAGTTATTCTTCGATTGATTTCTGCACTGATTTTGTTAGTAGAATTTATAGCAGAGCCAAGGTAGACAAAGTCCCTTACTACCTCGAAGTTATAGCTGCCCACGGTGACGTTTTGTCCAATTCGTCGGTGTTGGTTTTCCCTTCTAGTTGACAGCATATACTTGGTTTTGCCCTCGTTTATCGCTAAACCCATTTTGGCCGCCTCAATGCTTGCAAACGCACCGGTGACAGCCCGCTGAGATCTTCCGATAATGTCTATATCGTCGGCGTATGCAAGCAGTTGTACAGACTTGTAATAGATTGTGCCTCCGGTGTTGGCTTGTGAGTTCCGCACAATCCGTTCAAGTACAATATTGAAGAAGTCACATGACAGCGCGTCACCTTGTCTAAAGCCTTTTTTGACATCAAAGGTCTCGGTGAGGTCATTACCGACCTTGATGGAGCAGCGAGCGTTCTCCATCGTCAGCCTGCACAGACGGACAAGTTTGGCAGGGATGTCAAAACTAGACATGTCTCTATAAAGCTCTTCTCTATAAATGCTGTCATAGGCGGCCTTGAAATCGATAAAGAGGTGGTGAGTATCGATTTGGAATTCTTGGGTTTTCTCCAGGATCTGTCGAAGTGTGAAGATTTGATCGATGGTGGACTTTCCTGGCCTGAAACCGCACTGATAGGGTCCAATCAGGCTGTTGATAAAAGGTTTCAGGCGTTCACACAATATCGCAGAAAAGATCTTGTATGCGATGTTGAGGAGACTGATGCCTCTATAATTGGCGCAGTTGAGGGGGTCTCCTTTCTTGTGGATCAGGCAAACGATGCTGAGATTCCATTCATCAGGCATACACTCGTCTGACCAAATATTAGAAATGAGTTGGTGTATGCACTCTACCAATTCATCCCCAGCTGCCTTGAAAAATTCGGCCGGTAAGCCGTCAGGTCCAGCAGCCTTGTTCGATTTTAGCTTGGATATTGCTATCCTCACTTCGTTTTGGTCAGGTGGACGGAAATTTTGACTATCATCGTCCATGTTGAATGGTTCATTCTGCCTGACAGCGGGATGTTGGTCTTCGTCGCCGTTATACAGTCTGCAGAAGTAGTTTTTCCATATTCTCAGCACCGACTGTGATTCTACTACGAGGTTCCCATTTTCATCTCTACAGGTTTCTGTTCGGGTATTACTTTTCTGACACGTTCTTTTTACCTTTTGGTAAAACTTCCGTACATTGTTTCTGGAGTATAGACTCTCGATATTCTCAAACGCTCGCTTCTCATGCTCTTTCTTCTTCTTTTGGAGAAGCCGATGTTCTTCCCGTCTTCCTTTGCAGCGCCGCTTTGTATGCCTCTTGTTTTGCTGCATGCACTCGCCGGCATTCTTCGTCAAACCAGGGGTTTCGTGGTGGTGGGCGAGCGAGACCCAGCACATCAGTCGCGGCGTTTCTGATGGCATGTTGGCAGCGTTGCCACTGGTCTTCGGTACTTGATGCTGGCGACAAAGGGGTGATTGAGAGATTTCGGGATACGCGTTCAGCGAAGAGTCTGGCGGTCTCTTGCGATTGTAGCTTTTCGACGTTAAATTTTCTCACAGTAATTCTTCTTTGTTGCTCAGATTGGGATATCTGCATTCGTACCTTGGCTACAACAAGGTAATGATCCGAGTCTATGTTGGCCGCTCGGAAGGTCCGGACATCCAGAATACTGGAGGCATGCCTTGCGTCGATCGCAATATGATCAATTTGGTTGATCGCCATGTCTGCTTATGAATATCGAGATGAGGAAACCATGTGCTTGCTATGGTGACATTTCGCTCCACAGCGAAATCAATTAGCCTTAGTCCGTTATCAGACGTGGTGTCGTGTAGGCTATGCTTACCGACTACCCTACCAAAGACGTCCTCCTTTCCTATTTTGGCGTTAAAATCGCCCAATACGATTTTAACGTCATATTTAGGACATTGTTCGTATGTTTTGTCGAGGAGCTCGTAGAAACACTCTTTGGTGGCAGGGTCCTTTTCTTCTGTGGGGGCATGAACACATATTAGACTTATGTTAGCGAATTTAGCCTTGATCCGGATAGTCATAATACGCTCGCTCACGTGTCGGAAGCTTAAGACTTCTTACCTAAGTCTGCCGCGTATGACAAATCCGCATCCGAATAAGCGTTGCCTGTTGCCTCTGTAGCAATCACCGTAGTAGATGTCACAGTTTTTCATCCTCTTTTTGCCCGGCCCATCCCATCGCACTTCCTGGATGGCGGTAATATCTGCTTTATAGCAGTCTAGGGCCTCTGCTAGTTGTTCGGCTGCACGTGGTCTGTAAAGGGACAGAACATTCCACGTACAGATCCGAAGGTCGTTGTCCTTATTTCGTTTGCTGGGGTCGTCATTAGTTGAGTCATCCTTATCCGAGGCTTTTGGTTGTTTCGGAACCATAGATTTTTTACGTGGTAGGGAAGTTACCCCGACGGCACAACCCCCAACCTGGAGGGCCAGTTCCTTAATTATTCCCCTAGGACGAGGGGCCGGGTACACCGGTGCCAGTAGTCCACTACGGGTGTATGAGCGCTGCCGTTGGCCCATTAAGGGCTCCTCCGCCACCATCTCTATTCCAATGTCCTGACTAACATTGGAAATTCCTTACCGACCTGTGATCCGAATACGTCGAAGCAGCTCGCGCAAGGTATTCACTAAGTTCAACCTAACTGGAACTATAGACGCCACCGTTGACTCCGTCTAGGGAATTCGTCCGCTGGCGCGTGGAACAGGAAGAAGTGCTCTAGTGAGAAAAGCACTCTTCCCCCCCTCTCTCATCTGCTGCCACCAAGAATCCGCCAAACGGGGTTGGTTACCCATTTCTTGGATTAAGGTACTAGGCACCCGGCTGTCACCGCGTGGAGGTTGAGAGTAGGAGTTGGTAGGCCTCAGCTGAGTGAAAACGCTTGTGTTTTCATATGATCGCATGCACTACCGTTTGACCAGCCAAATGAAGAATCCAACAATCTATATATAAACAGATTAAAAAATTAATAAAAAAGTAAAGAAATAAATCAGCAAATGAATAAAAGAATAACTATAAAAAAAAAAAAATAAACACTTGGAGCAACAGCTCTTTAAGTGCCAGGGCATAGCTTCTCGCAACCACTTACGTTGTGCGCGTTATATTTTTCCACACGAATGGAAGGGGCCTACAAGGCACTAAACTAGTACCGTATCCGAAGGGCAATTTATTTTGAGAAGCTTTCTCGAAACAACAATACTCTTGGATGTTTATCAGACGTTCGCTAGAGGTGGGACCGTGAAAAATCTTTTTGGTGTTTTCTGGGATTCGAACTTGGAACCTCATGCGCAGTGATCCGACATACTAACCACTTACGCCACGGCGCCCACAAAAAAAAAAAAAAAACACAACTATATATGTATATAAATAGTACAGTTAAAAAATGTATGTATGTACAATATACATATAAGCATATGCACATGTCCGGCCAATAAAACGAAATGAAAATCGAGAACTAAAACAAACTTATCTCATCACCCCTAACCTAAAAAATTCAAAATATTTTCCTGAAAACCTCTTTTTTTTACTTTTTCTCTGTAGTCGTTTAATTAAAATGTATAACGTCGTTAAATTTGCACCTTGTTTCGTTCGACTTAAGTTTGTCCACAATCTACGATACAACACCTCCAAGTCTTACACTAAATCCAATAAAACAGTATCTCTATGGTTAAATATGGAGACTCCATGAAATTCCAATAGTTCAACACCGCTCTCAGAAGGTGTAAATTGCCAAAAGCACAAATTTGGTCGAAAAGTCTAACTTAGTCATCTTTCTCTTCCGAGGCAGGATGAATTGCTATTAGTGTTTACTACGAAATCATTGCCTTTCATCCTTCAGCCCAACACCCAACATGATGTAACAAAATTGAAATATAATTTTTGGTCGTTTTGGCAGTACACTACTGAACTGGTGGTTCCGCACATTCCTCTTGGAACAGTAAACCGTTCAGTGTTTACATCCCCATCCTTCGAGGATACTCAAATTGGATTGTAAATTCTTGAAGTGAGAAGTTGAACACAGAGTGTTCATAGCTCAGGAGCTCTAGTCAACCACAAAAATCTTCTAAACCCCAAGGATGCACAAAGAGTCGGCAGTCAGTAGTGGTGAAGTCCTGATGCTCCTATAGTTGGTCCTGTTGCTGCATCTGAGTGATGACGACAACGGTGTTCCAAATGAAATTCATACGCTTTCGGGCGACGCTCTTCTAATTTCAGGACCGGATATGAACTTCCGTAATGAAAATTTTTCGGACCGGAAAATCCTCTTGAATTTATTTAGTATGGGGTACTGTAGACCCACCCTTTAAATGAGGGGTTGTATTCTGACTGCGACAAGTGCAAGAGGACCATTGCTGTTGTGGTGTGTTTACTTTTTGGTTTGATGGAAATTTTGTTTGCATCAAGTTTTGAGGGAAGGAATTTTGAATTTTGTGTGTGTGTATCTCGAGTGTATCAGAGTGGTAAGTGGCAAATAATTACCGAAAGCTGCTTCTATACTACTAATTGATTGTCGATTGGTGCCTGAAGTTAGTTGTTTAACTCGAACTTGGGAGTGTTGAGGCGATGATTCGATTCACCGAGGTGGTCGTTTGGAAAATCTATTTGGAATGCGGATGCTTTCTAGGACTGGAACTATCTCGTTTCTTTTAGAATTCCGAGTATACCGTGGTTGGAAGCGAAGCATTTCTTGACATGAAAGTGGCAGTGTGCATCTTATTGCCTCTAATGTATGTTTTCAGCCTTCTGTGTGGAGGCTCTAATATCTACTAGAGGTCTGTTAACGTCAGACAAGTGTTGATAACCAGTATATACGTGATAAAAGTGCTAACAAAAGATAAGAGGAGGACAGCCGATTCAATGCGAATCCGAACACAATTCTTTGTGACTATCAAGAGCTTGACACTTTAACAATGCCGTAACTTTTAGTGTTTAGTATTAAATCGTTTTTGTTCTCCTCGGCGGAGCCCTGATGGTAAAAAAGTTTCAAAAATTCTTTCCTACTTTTCCAGAACAACGAACAGTCTCCAATGTCATTGACAATTTATGAAAAACTTTGTATAGAATGCCGAAATAAACATAGTGCGGTAGAATTTATCTTTGAAACGATTAAGATTGGATTACTTTGGCTCAACAGATCTGAAAGTACATTAATAGTCTGCTGTAAAGATGAGGCTGAACACAGCCTTATATGCTTTATTCAAAAGGGTAAGAGTTAAAACAGACCACCTTTTTGAAAATATGCCATACGATATTACTGCCCAATGCGGCGCAATCTTTCGTCTGTTTAAGCTATAGACGCTAGTGACTCGGTGCTTACTAATAATAGCTTTTAATTCGACTTAATTGGATAGTGGCGGTCCGGCACTACTAGTCGGGAACGATGGATATTTCACTGGGAAATGGGTTGTTGATTGTTCTTTCCGTAGAGCAGTGCAAAGAAATGATCCACCACCTATCTCTGTTGTTATACATGAGGCTTGGACGTATTCGTATACGTTCACAAGACTTGATTACAGCTAGCATTTATTGCATATGTATCACACTAATAATAATGCGCCATTTTTTAAGTATGCATCTGTCCTCACTGCGCATTCTTCGAGTGTTCCTCCCGGGTACTTCCCCCGGATGCATATTTATTAGACTGCATTCCTTGCCATACTATTTTAGGAAGTGCAAGTCTAGTACTGCTCCATCTTACACCTCGTACTCTAATGAAATCAACCGGTCCATTATTTTATGTGACGTCTTTCTTTAAAAGTCTCCTACGGGAATTGTAACCTCACTTTTTGTCAATACCCGAATATGCAATTCTATTATTAACGGAGGGTTGGAAACATTTGCGCGGCGATGCCAGATTGACAATCGGAACAGATAGATATTTCTATATAAAATACCATAATGCCACAACAGTCCTCCATTCAAATGAGCTCTTAGATTTATAAACATGACTGTAGCTTAGCTCTCCACTCGTTCGTTACCTTCTAAAAGTAATTTGAACCCATTTCAGTAATTAGTTTGTATGGCTACTAGCCAAAACTAGTTTCAAAAATAATTCAGCCAACATTCCAAACAAATGCAACTAAATTAAATCATTTGAAGTTGATTAACAAACGATTACAATCCCCTAGCCCCTCCACAAATAGACCTCAAACACTATCTATGTGTTGCATCATTATCATTTCACAATTGCGGTTGACGCGAATAGTTGCGGTGCGCGAAAATGGGTGGCGCCCGGAATACATACAATTTGCTACAGTAATTGCATTTGATATCCCATGATGGATTTATTGCGCAAATCAAATCCACTTTAATTAATGCACCGTCAACACCGTCATCAGTGCTGCGGAACTGGAGATCCAGTGATACCACACCACTTTTTTTTTTTCTCCACGCATTTTTTCCGCATCCTTGCAACGATGAGTGACACTTTGTTCGCCATTCCCAACAGTGTAGTTGAATAAATATCCACCCATCAACTATTGAAACATCCAGATGCCAGAGAGCGAGTGACCAGTCCTCTTTCCATAGCTAAACGCAGTACCTACATACTGACAGCGTCGCGGCTACATGTCCAGAGCTTGTACGGATACACAGTCCCAGGATGAGGACGACGACAGAGGCACACTTCCACCATTCATCTAATTTGATATTTGAAGTTTTGAATTTCACTGGAACACAAAACACAGCACATGAGGCACCTCTCCAGCCCACAGAAAACCTATATGATAATTCAAGAGCGGTCCCATGATGATGCTGATGAAGATTATGATGGCGATGATGGGACATGCTGCCATGCACAGAGCACCAATTGGGTTTCTATTTAGCACCCCCACCCCCCATTTATAATGGGCCATCATGAGTGAGCTGATGGTGGTCGTATGAGCCAATGCCGGTCAGACCTACAGCCAACCCTAACATCCGTAGCCATAAAGCCAATTGCATGGCCACTGACAGAAATGAACATTCGAGTGACAGATGTACTCTGCTACAGTTGTATCACAGTGAGTACCACCGCCACCTATCATCATCGTCAACATCATCGTCATCGTCGTCGTCGTCGTAGAGTCGTAGCAATCATCGCATTCATCAACATGGACATGAGTACGAGGAAGCCAGCAAGCTAGCTAATGCTGCCTAACACCATCAAGGACATGATGATGACATTTTATTACACAGTGCTGAGAGACCGGGGGAACAATCTGTGTGCGTGCGAGAGGGTTGCATGCACATGCTGGTGCTCTTGGGTACTTGTTCTCTGATGCGGCTTCCCTATGCCGGCTGGACGACAGGGTACTTAACTGAATTATGACTTTTTGACCATTTCACGTGATGTTTGTCTGATGTAATTATTACCTCTTAGAGGAATAATTTAAAGGAGATTCTTATTTTTGTGAGAAGGACGTACCTAAGAGGATGAGTGGGGTGTACTTCTACAGTACATATGTTCATAGGTATGTACCTACGTGTCGACTTTGAACTGATTGTTCATGAAATTTATAGCTTCAGGCTGCGGAGATTTAAATTACAATGTCATTAAAAATTTCTTAGAATTGTATTTGAGATTCAATAGTATGTAAGTATGTACATAATTTGTTATATCGTTATTTTTTAGGTATAGCCAGTGACTGTTCATTTGCTTGCGCAATTATAGCAGTGGCTTCCGCATATTGTAGCAGTTTTAAAAATAAACGGCAACACTTTTTCATGCGTAAGTTTTAAGAGAGCCCCCCTGGCAGCTGACCTCCTCGTGATGGGGGGCGGGCAACGTAACTGGGATGTGCGAATGGGGTAACTTAAATAGTTATTCCCATCCATACAATCCAGTCACGGCTAACAAAGCGCACACCCCATGATGACAAGAAGAAGACGACCGGCCTCGGATATTGCCAAGCCTGGTAAGCCAGGGCATCCTTTGGAGCCAGGCCTGAAGGGTGTAAGGATGCGAGCGTCTGGTGGTCGGCCTATCCCGCTCGGCAGCCGGCCGGGTCAAACCCGAAATGGCTACGAGCTTCCTGTCAATGGTCTCGCGAACCATTACGGGGGTGAAGGGGTAGCGCGCTGTGCACTGATAGGGGCACAGATGGACTCTCTGCATTTCGACAACGGCATTGACTTAGGATAGGCATATGGAACGTCTCATCTCTCACGGGGAAGGACCTTGAGCTTGTCGGGGAGGCTGTTAAAAGTCGACTAGATATAGTTGGCGTCTCTTCAACAAAGCAGAGAGGTTCTAAAACTGTGGACCTTTTGGATGGGTGGAAGCTCTTCCTGTCAGGAGTCGCACCCTCAATGTCTGCTCAGGCGGGAGTGGGGATACTCACAAGTCCCAGGTTGACAGACAGAGTATTGGAGTGGATACCATTAGGAGGGAGAGTTGCGATCTTAAAGCTCAAGCTTGAAAGATCAACTCTGGCATTGGTGCAGGTGTATGCACCGAACCTTCAGTCAGAGTACGCAGCTTTCTTAGATGAAGTTGATGTTGCCCTTGAAAAGGTTGCAGATATGGATTCTTTTGTCCTGATGGGTGACTTCAATGCTCAGGTGGGTGTAGATGTTATGACATGGGGGAGTGTGATTGGGAGGAACGGTGATCCGGATCAAATCGCGAACGGAGAGAGGTTGTTGGATTTTTGTTGTGAAAATGGCTTATCCATCATGAACACTATCTTTCCGCACAAAGACATTCACAAATACACGTGCTACCGTCAGAGTCTTCAGCAGAAGTCGCTGATCGATTTCTTTGTGGTACCATCGTGTCTGAAGAGAATGGTTTGTGATGTGCGCGTATTGAGAGGGGCCGAACTGTCAACTGATCATCACTTAGTGCTGTGCAAATTGTATCTTAGCGAGAGAGTGCCTCCCCTACCAAAGCGTAAACCAAGGATGGTTACACGCATACGATGGGAGAGGTTACAGGACGATGAGATACGGGAGACATTTGCGCGGCAAATATCTGAGAGGTTTGAACGAATTCCAACTGTTCCATCAAATGTAGAGGAAGAATGGCAACTGTTTTCAACAGCGGTTATTACCTCTGCGGGAGATGTTTGTGGAGTGAAGCGGCTTGGTGTGGCGGCTGGTGGTGAGAAAAGAACTGCTTGGTTTAAAACGCCCGGAGTTCAAGAAGCCATCAGAGAGAAGAAGAGAGCCTTTAAGGTGTGGATTCACTTGGGGAAGTTGCAAATTAGCTGTGAAAACAGCGAAAGAACAGTCTTGGAAGGAGTTTGGCGAGAAATTGGAACGTGACCACAGATCTGCAAATAAGATGTTCTGGCAGACCGTCCGCCGACTCAGAGGAAAAAAGTTGAATATCGTTGAAGGAGTCAAATCCAAAGACGGTACACTTCTTTCCAATGAGGAGGACATCTTACGCAGATGGAGCGAGCACTTTTCAGAATTGCTCAATCCCGAACAGGGCACCGAAGATGACAGACCTATGGTCGAGAGTTGGACGGAAAGTAGTCCTACGGTAGAGGAAGTAGCTTTGGCGATCAAAGCGCTAAAAGTTGGCAAATCTGCTGGTGTGGATGAAATTCGGCCAGAAATGCTCAAGGCTTTAGGTAAAGAGGGAGTTCAATGGCTCTCGCGTGTCATTAAAGTGGCCTGGGAATGAGGTGAAACACCTGGTGATTGGCAAATGGGGGTGATAGTTCCTCTTTTTAAAAAAAGGGGACAAAAGAGATTGCGCCAACTATAGGGGTATATCTCTTTTAAGTCTCCCTGGAAAAGTCTTCGTTAAGGTGCTAGAAAAGCGTTCCAGAGCTGTGGTTGAGGACAGTTTGGGGGATGAGCAGTGCGGTTTTCGTCCCGGTAGAAGCACAACCGACCAGTAATTCACTCTCAGAATGGTTCTTGAGAAGGCCTGGGAACATGCCAAACCTGTCTACACTTGTTTTGTGGATTTGGAAAAAGCATATGATAGGGTTCCTCGAGGGAAACTCTGGAGTGTTCTGCAGGAGTATGGGATTGATGGTTCCCTGTTAAGGGCGATTCAGTCTTTATATACAAACTGTAGAAGCTGTGTTCGGATAAACGGTGTTAAATCAATACCTTTCACTGTGGGCGTTGGACTCCGCCAGAGGTACGTTTTGTCACCTCTCCTCTTCATTGTATATATGGATTGGATGTTACAGCGCAGCCGTGGCGGGGAATGTTTCAAAGTGGGAGACCTAAGGATTAGCCATTTGCTCTTTGCGGATGATTTGGTCATCCTTGGGTCCTCTCAAACCGAACTTCAGCGCGCACTCGAAAGGTTTGTAGCCGTTTGTTGATGTTTGGTCGTTTCCAAAAAACCCATTCAGTGCACTCTGCATGTTAGTGGAGTCCCACTGAAGCAGGTGGATAAGTTTAAGTACCTCGGGGTTTTATTCACGAGTGATGGGAGGAGCAATGCCGAGTTATCCTGTAGAATTGGTCAGGCTGGATCAATTTTGAGAGAGCTTGACCAATCTGTTATAAGAAAGGCCGAACTTAGTGTTCAAGCTAAGCTATCGGTTTTTAACTCGGTGTATGTTCCAACTCTCACCTATGGTCATGAAATTTGGGAAGTGACCGAAAGAATAAGATCGCGGATACAAGCTGCCGAAATGAGGTTCCTTCGCGGTATTGTTGGAATAACTCGTAGGGATCGAGTGCGCAACACCAGAGTACGCGAGGCGCTCAACGTTGAGCAGCTACTTCTCCGAACGGAACGATCTATGCTCCGATGGTTTGGTCACGTAGTGCGTATGCCCCCAGACCGGCTTCCAAAACGCGCCATGGTTGCCGTGCCATCAGGTAGGCGACTTCGCGGAAGGCCTAGAAATAGATGGTTGTATCAAGTCCGACATCCCTCCTGGAGCCGCTTAGGGATTCCTCCTGATGAATTGGAGTCAATGGCGGAGGATCGAGAAGGATGGAGAGTCCACCTGAGCATCCTACCCCCGCGGCCCTCATGAAGGATTAGCGGGCCATTGAAAATGAATGAAAATGAATGAAAAGTTTTAAGAGAATATGAAGTGGGCGCCGTGGTGCAAGTGGTTAGTGTAACGGACCACTGCGCGTTAAGTTCCATGTTCAAATCCCAGAAAACACCAAACAGTTTTTTCACGGTCCCACTTCTCGCGAACTTCTGACAAACATCAGAGAGTAATGTCACGAGAAAGCTTCCCAAAACAAAAATTGCGCTTCGGATACGGCACGAAATTGTAGGCCCCTTCTATTCATGTGAAAAAATATAGCGCACACAACGCGAGTGGTTGCGGGAAGCTAGGACCAGGCACTTAAAGAGCTGTTGCGCCAAATATTTATTTATTTATGTTCTAAGAGAACGCTGACCGTCCTGAACATCCCAATTCTGCAATATGGTATGATGAAGAAGGGTTTTCAAATCCGGAAAAAAATTGCCTTTGTATAGTATTTGTATATTATTTGGTATTATATTTGGTGTAGGAGATGAAACCAAGACACGACATCCACTATGAACCTTTAGTTATAACGATCAGTTGAAGAAGATGCGCATTCTGTTGGTAAGCCGTGAAATGCAGGAGAACACCAGGACTGCAGCACGAAAGTCATGTTGTATTTTGTTGTGGTGTCTTAGTGGGTGATATGATGACGGCTTGTCTGGTGGCATGTATGTTCCTTCCTTCCCCTTCTTTAAACACAAGTTGTAAATATTGGCCAACATGTTGGGGAGTGGTAAATTTCTGTCCCCCAGTTTGTTACAATTTTCGATAAATCTCACATGAGGATGATGTTGATGTAGGAGCAATAGTGTAGCGATCTAATATGGAAACCTGTGTAGTTGTAGTTTGCAGTATAAACCTAATTCTGGTTCCTAAATATCTTTCTTTAAACTTTACGCTGACTTTCGCATTTCAACACATGCGATCGTTGCTCTAAGGTGTAGTTTACTTACTTACTCACTTAGATGGCGCTACAGTCTGGAGTGGACCTGGACCATAACCAGCCGGCTCGATTACTAGCTAGCTGCCTCCAGTTGCGTGCGCCAAATTGGTTGAGGTCCCTCTCCAATTATTAGCCCTACCTAAGGTGAGGCTTTCATCTACTGCGTAGTACCTCAGGAATGGATTTGAAGACTGTTCGTGCCGAGATGTTGATGTCCTAACGATCTTAGTCGTTGTATGCGTACTCTGCTAGCTAACTCAATACTTCTGTACAGCCCATACAATCCCTCATACATTTCTCCCCCACTTTTCGTCTATGCTGATGGGTCCAAAGAATCTTTCTCTATGACTCTGCACCATATACCAGGGCTGGGATGATTAGAGTCTTGTACAGCTCTACCTTGGTCGTTTGAGAGAGGGCTTTACTACTCAAATGTCTTATTACCCCCAAGAAACAGCGTTCGAAAATTCTTCGTTTGATTTCCGTTATTGTTCTAGTTTATAGCATGGCCTAGGTAGACAAAGTCCTTAACTTCCAAAAAGTGCAGTGATTGCCTATCGTGACATTCTGTCGATGTTGATTGTTCTTTTCTGTTGACGTCATTTACTTTGTTTTACCTCGTTCACCCTTAAGCCAATGTTCGCCGCTTCTGCTTCAATACTCACAAATGCACATTTGACATCGCGCTCTCTCCTCCCACTTACGTCAATGTCATCAGCGTAGGCGAGTAATTGTACAGACTTTTGAAATATTTTGCCTCTTATGATGGCTTGTGAGTTACGCACGGCACAATACTTCCAAGTACGATGTTAAAGAAATCGCACGACAGAGGTTTACGTTTTCTTAATCCTTTTTTGACATCGAAGGGGTCCATAAGGTCGTTACCGACCTTGATGGAGCGGCGTAAGCTCTCCAATGTCATCCTGTATAGGCGGATTAGTTTGGCAGGGATGTCAAAACTAGACATAGCTCTATAGAAAATAAATAAATATTTCGCGCAACAGCTCTTTTAATGTCTGGGCCAAGCTTCTCGAAACTACTTGTGTTGTGTGCGTTCTATTTTTCACATGAATGAAAGGGACCTACAGCTTAGTGCCGTATACGATACTCTATAAAGCTCCTGAGTTTTTTCAAGATCTATCGTCGTGTGAATATTTGGTTGACTTTCCTGCTCTAAAACCGCACTTTTATGGACCAAGCAAATTGTTAACAAATGGTTTTAGTTTTAGACGTTCACACAGCACGGCGAATAGGATCTTGTAAGCGATGTTTAGTAGACTGATGCCCCTGTAATTGGCGCAGTTTAGAGGGTCTCCTCATCGGGCATACTTTCGTCCGACTATATATTACAGATGAATTGGTGTATACTCCCTACCAAATCGCCTCCCTTTGCTTTAAAGAGTTCGGTGGCTAGACCATCTGCTCCAGCATCTTTATTTGACTTTAGCTTGGATATCGCTATCCTCACCTCATTAGGGTCGGTTGGACGGGATTTTGGTCTTCATTGCCATTTAACAGTCTGCAGAAGTGTTCCTTCCATATCCTTAGTACCGACTGCGATTCTACCACTAGGCGCCCATATTCGTCCCTACATGCTTCTGTTCTGGCTTTAAAGCCTTGGCATGTCTTTTTACCTTTTGATAACGTTTTCGAACATCATTTCTGCATTTCAGCCTCTGTAATGCATTCTAGCGTTTCGCATGCTCTTTTTTATCCTTCTGAGAATAAGGAGTATCCTCTTCTCCTCTGCTCGTAGAGTTCGCGAGCAGCTGTGGTTTTCCTTATGCAAACCTGGATAGCTTAATCTTCAAAAGACCGTCAATTTTAGGTTGCGTATACATAGAAAAATGGTAGGTTCCTAGCAGCTCTATCCCGAAAAGAATAACCATCTTACGAAAAATATCAGCAGAATCTTTTCATAGAAAATTGTGCCCTGGGCAATTAAGTCCTAAAAGACGCCTCTGTAAAGCTGACTCTGAGCGATGTATTTCCGGAAAACCGCACTTCGGTATTTTCCACCCAAGATGATGCCAAACGCTGACAGATCAGCAGGTAGAATATATAATAAGTTTTTCAAAGAAACGTTTAAAGTACTTTATTGCTGTCTTTTCCAGCCTTGTTTTAAATAATTCAGAGTGGACTACGTTTTTGTTAAGGATACTTCCTGGATTTTTCCAAGCAGTCGCCCTGATTTTAATTTCTCGCAAAATTGTTCTCTTATATTGTTTATATTTATTGTTAAGTTCTTCAACTTCTTGTGTTTAAATGTCTCATTTTATAACTCTTAATTCTAAATAGCACTAATAATTCTCTTCACCTGTCTTAAAGTCATTGAATCTCGACATAATCGTATCCTCAAATACCTATAACTCCACTTTAAATGAAAATATAACGAATCCTCAATTGCATAGCCGCCCAAACTCAAATAAGAAAAAATAAATGAAACTATTATTCCGAAACGTAAATCCCTACACGAACAAAGAACAAGGATCAGATGCATCCATACACAACTTACACACCCATCTGCCCTGGCAGCGCATCTATTTGAAAAAGGAATTCTCTCTAACCTACAATAATATAAAATAAGAAAACCGAGTAAAAGAGGGTGGTGTGGAAGAAAATTTTTCCAAAAAGGATTAAACTTTATGAGACGTTCACAACTTCAGCTCACTCTGTACAGCCCAATGTGTGGGTGGCTGTATGCGCTAGTAAGCACCAGGCTTTTGGAATACCTTTACCCGTTTCCACCCAAACACACACAAGGTATGCATATCCCGTAGCACTCGAGGATATTTATATATTTAGTATGGGTGGTAGCAAATAAATCGTATCCGTATTTACCGAAAGGATGCGATTTTCAGTGTTTACGCTCATAATGTCGTTCGTAAAGATTTCTGGGAAATCGAGACGAGAGAATACATCTTTAACTGTTTGGGTTGAACTCGTTTTCTTTATTTTTTTTCGACCGGGTTTGGGTTTTTCTCAGCTGCTTTAGAAAAGAAACTACGGGATCGGTTTAGTACGGAAGATTTAGTAAAGAAAAGTTGCAGTTGCTTGGAAGAAATTACAAAGCTGCTTTAGAAAAGAAACTACGGGATCGGTTTAGTACGGAAGATTTAGTAAAGGAAAGTTGAAGTTGCTTGGAAGAAATTATAAAAGAATCTGTCACTTTAGTTATGCATAATGAGGTGGTGGATCGGGTGCAGCTAGGCCCTTTTAAAAAATCTGTCCATCTGCGACTTCTGTCGTTGAATGGTGGTTCCTATTTATTCCTCAGCCGCCTTATAATAATAGTGTCCGATTCTGATATGATAAGTAAATAAAATATATGATAAATATTTCACAAATGATTGCAGGTTTCTGGTGATAGTTCCTAAATCATTGATTATAAGAACTGTTAGTTGCATTATATTGTATTAAAGATTTACAAGAATTTAATCATTTGAGCATAAGATTGTTTTATGGCCAACTATGGCACTATTGAATTTGAAGCCAGGACTGCAGAAATAATTTACAGTACTTAAGATTTGTTTAATTCCTTTGGATTTATTGAAGTAATTAAAGTCATCGATGTCATTGAAATTCTGTGAAGTATCGCATTCAATTTCATCAACATTGCCATGTTTTGAAAGAGTACATGCATAAGTTGAATTTGACTTTTAAGACACAAATATTTATAAGTTTATTCCGTTTGCCAAAATCATTTTAGAGAAGAAATAATCACAAGTGACGATTGTTCGTGGCCAAATGGTAGTTCATGCGATTTCATGAAAACACAAACGTTTTCACCTAGCTTAGGCCAAGCAACTCCTACTCTCCACCTTCACGTTGGTGATCGCTGGGTACCTAGAACCTTGATCCGCGAAATCCCCATTGGAAGATCTTGACGGCAGCAGACGAGAGAGGGGGGAAGAGTGCTTTTTCACTAGAGCACGTCTTCTTGTTATAGATGGCAGCGGACGAATTCTCTTGCTACAGCGACAACAAGCAGCCCTTATTCGGATGCAGATTTCCTATACGCGGCAAACTATAGCAAGAAGTCTTTAGCTCCCGACACGTGAGCGCTATCGGTAAACATAGCTACACGACACCACGTCTGACAACGGACTAAGACTAATTGATTTCACTGTGGAGCGAAGCTTCACTATAACAAGCACATAGTTTCCTTATTCAGAAGCAGACATGGAGGTCCAATGATCATGTAACGATCAACCAAATTGATTATATTGCGTTCGACGCAAGACATACCTCCAGTATTCTGGATGTCAACGACAGGCAAGCAACCTTCAACCAAATTGACCATTTTGCTATCAGCCGCCGCTTTAGAAGCAGTCTCCTGGACGTCCGAAACAGACGAGGGGCAGATGTGGGGATAGTACGTGATCACCATCTTATGATAGCTACTCTCCAACTACGCACTGCTGCAGTTCGAAGATCCCACGACAACACAAGAATGCCCAGGTTCAACATCGATAGACTTAGTGATCCTTCAGTGCGCCAACAATTAAGGGAGCACTTTTCGCAAGGTGTGGAAGCAATCAGCAGCTCAATGCCCGCAACCATCCAAGACCATTGGTGTGCTGTGAAAAATGTTTTTACATCTGGTGCTGAAAGAATTCTCGATCGATCGCAGGGAAGACATAGGGCGTGGATTTCCGAGGATACCTGGAGAAGGATTGACGAACGAAAACAGCTAAAAGCTCGCGTTGCAGCTACCCCAGCAGCAGGGAGAAGCGAGCTAGAATCCCTATATCGCATGAAGATGAGAGAAGTTCAGCGTAGCGTACGACGTGACAAGCGCAACTACATCAACGCGCTGGCTACAGAAGCAGAAGAAGCTGCACGGAGGTGCGACAGCAGGACTGTCTACAGAATCACGAAAGAGCTGACAGGTGGTCGCAGCTCCAGCCAATACCCAGTGAAAAGCCTAGACGGCTCCTTGCTCATTTCGGATGAGGACCAGTTCAAGAGATGGAAAGAGCATTTTGCTACGGTTTTGAACCGCGTATTCGCTAGCGATATGCTCCCAAATCAGACTGAGATGCCCGAGGTGAGAAGTTCCCGAATACGCACCAAGACTCCCAGTAAAGATGAGATCATTACCACGATCAAGGCACTCAAAACCAACAAGGCGGTAGGACTTGACGGTATTTCAGCAGAGCTCTTACGAGCAGCGCCAACAACATCGGCTGAGCTTCTGCTTCCACTTATAGACAGAGCTTGGGAAGCTGAGAGCTTTCCTAACGAGTGGAAAAAGGGAATGATCGTCAAGCTTCCTAAGAAAGGAAATTTATTGGAGTGCGGAAACTGGAGGGGTATCTGCGTGCTGCCTGCTGCCTGCTGTAGCTAATATAATAGCTAAAATCATCCTTGAGCGAGTCAAACAACATCTCGAAGACACACTCGATGCCGAACAAGCAGGTTTCCGCTCTGGACCGAGCACAGGACCTCCTGTGCCGACCACATCAACACCCTGCGGATTATCATCGAACAGTGTGTTGAATATCGATCGCCACTGCACCTGCTGTTCATCGATTTTGAGAAGGCGTTCGATAGTGTCAACAGGGAGTTTATTTGGCGTGCCTTACGCAGGAGAGGCATTCCCGACAAACTAATTGCTATTATCAAAGCTACATATGAAGGCTCCAAATATCACGTTCTGCACAGGGGGAGGTTGTCTGAGGAATTTGAGATCCAAAGTGGGGTAAGACAAGGCTGTATCCTTTCACCAATATTATTCCTATTGGTGATTAGCGATGTGCTTCATGCAGCTTTGTCGACGGGAAACGGAGGTATTCGATGGACTCTTACATCTCAACTGAAACATCTTGACTACGCAGACGATATATGCTTACTCTCCCACAGAATTATGGACCTCCACCAAATGACAGCAGATGTGGAGAGGGAGGCAGGTGTCGTCGGGCTGAAAATCAATACGACAAAAACTAAAATCATCAGCCTTGGAACTAACTCATCGGCTCAAATATGCATTGCTGGACAACCGGTAGAGAGAGTAGAGGATTTCCAGTATCTTGGGAGTATTGTCTCGACCGATGGTGGAACCGAACTGGATATAACCAACAGGATCGCCAAAGCAAAGTCCGCGTTCGGGATGTTGTCCAAAATATGGCGAAGCAATGCAATCTGTTTGAGCACCAAAATAAGACTGTTCCGCTCCAACGTTGAATCCGTGCTGCTATATGGTTGCAGCACGTGGAGAGTGACCACTACTATCACCAGAAAGCTGCAAACGTTCGTTAATAGGTGTCTGCGCAATATCTTAAGGATTTTCTGGCCCAATCGTATCTCTAACGAACACCTTTACGAGAGAACGGGTCAGGAACCAATAGGCACAACTATCCAACGGCGGAAGTGGCAGTGGATTGGTCACACGTTCCGAAAGGGTGACAGCTCCATAGCGAACCATGCTATGCAATGGAACCCTCTAACTCAGGATGGCAGAAGACCTGGTGGTCCGCGGAAAACATGGCGCAGAACAGTCGAGAAGGAGGCACGGCAGTTAGGGAAAAGTTGGGAAGAACTCAGACACATTGCCAGAAACCGTACACGATGGCGCGTAGGCGTAGTAGAGGCCCTAGGACCCACAAGGGGATACAGGACATAAGTAAGTAAGTATTCTGGATGTCCGGACCTTCCGAGGGACCAACATTTACTCGGATCATTACTCTTTTGTGAGAAAATGTAACGTCGAAAAGCTACAATCGCAAGAGACCGCCAGAGTTTTCGCTGAACGCGTATCTCGTAATCTGTCAGTCACCCCTATACTGCCAGCGTCAAGTGTCAAAGACCAGTGGCAACGCCCTCAACGTGCTATTAAAAACGCCGCAACTGATGCGCTGGGTTTAGCCCGACTAACAAGGAGATACCCTTGGCGAGTGCATGCAGCAAAACAAGAGGCATATAAAGCGGAGCTGCAATGGAAGACGAGAGCTGCTCGTGAGCTCTACGACTAAAAGAGACGGGATAAACATCAGCTTCTCCAAAAGAAAAAGAAAGATCAAACAGCGCGCGATCGAGAATATTGAGAGCTTATACTCCAGGAACAATATTTCACCGAAAGGTAAAAAGAATGTATCAAAAGACCAAAATCCGTACAGGTTAGTGTCACGGATCACTACGCTTGAGGTTCCAAGTTTGAATCCCAGAAAATACCAACAAGTTTTTTCACGGTCCCACCTCTCGCGAGCGTCTGACAAACATCCGAGAGTACTATTGTCACGGCAAAGCTTCTCAAATTGCCGTTCGGATACACCACTAAACTGTAGGTCTCTTCCATTCGTGTGAAAAATATAACGCACACAACATGAGTGGTTGCAAGAAGCTAGGCCTGGCACTTAAAGAGCTGTTGCGCCAAATATTTATTTATTTTTATTTATTTAATAGAATCACAGTCGGTGCTGAGAATATGGAAAAACTACTTTAACAGACTGTATAACAGCGATGAAGATCAACATCCCGCTGTCAGGCAGAGTGAACAATTCAACATAGACAATCATATTCAATCATAGTCATAGTCATAGTCTACCTGACGAAAGGGAATTGAGGATAGCAATATCCAAGCTGAAATCCAACGAAGCTAAGGGACCTGACGACTTACCGGCCGAACTTTTCAAGGAACACCAACTCATCTCTAAGATTTGGTTAAACGAGTGTATGCCTGATGAATGGAATCTCAGCATCGTTTGCCCGATCCACAAATTATAGAGACATCTGTCGTCTCAAAATTGCATATAACATCTTTTCTGCGATATTGTGTAAAAATCTGGAACCCCTCATCAACAGCCTGATAGGCCCCTTTCAGTGGGGTTCCACGCCAGGAAAGTATTCAAATATACTTTCACATGATGTGACTTGAGAAAAGTACATAAATTTACAATACATCTTTGTATTCTGTAAGGTCCCTTAGCCATTTGTCAACAATCTAAACGGCCCATATCAGATTGATGCAAAGCCAAAAAGTTCACCAACGACCAAGTATTCACAATGCCGCAAATCTTGAAGAGAATTCAGGATTCACCTACATGCATATATCCATCTAATAATTCTCCAAAGCAATGTCTAGTTACAACATCCCTACGAGACTCACACACACCCATATGGAAAAGATTTAGCCAAGGCAACATCCTTTGTCAAGACTATTTTTGAAAGAAATATGCGAAACTCAAAGTATACAATCTATAGGTACAATCTTTGAAAGCCCATACGAATTCTCACCTAAACCGAAGACAGTGATGCAATTTGAAAAATGCAACGTAACAACCGGGAGCAAAACAAGCGAATGACGTCAACAAAAAGGGCATTCCCCATCAACTACTTGGACAAAAGTCATGATGTACAGCTACAACGCAGAAGCAGTTAGTGTTTGTATTTACATCATCAGCACAGAGATAAAAGCAAACGGTATGGTCTATACGGCGATGTCAAACAAGGTAGAAAAAATCCAAAAAGGACATCTAGAGCGGATTGGCATAAACTCTCGTAGCGACCAAAATAAATATTTTTGTTAACGGCTACAAGCGGGAAGGACCTCAATCAACTTGATTTGTCCAACAAGATGTAGCTGAAGGCTGCCTAATCAGCTGGATAGAGGCGCTCGTTGGTAGAGATTGTCTGTTCTGTCTATTCCAATATTAAATGCTCACGAGGCATTACTACACACTTTAAAAATGATTGTCATTTAACCCGTTCCTATAAGTAAAATCAACGTGTTGAACCAATTTCTCATCGGAAAATTCTTGATTGTTAGCAGCGCAAAGTCGATGCCTGTTCTTGATCTACTTCAAAAGACTTCTCGGCTATCGCCTAACTAAATCAAACGAAGTACTTCTTCCCACTCCTCTCACTGTCAACTTTTTTAAGCAGCGATAATCTCTTAAAACATTTTTCAGCTTCAGGCGATTTGGGAAGTTAACTCTAGTGCAGATAGGCAGAAAAAACAGAACGGTTACAGCAAACCAACGCATGAAGTAAGAAAAAACGTAAAAATTCGTTTCAAGGACCAAGGAAAAAATTCAAGTCCAGTGTTAAAAAAGCATTTCTCTTTTGCCAAAGTCAATTCCACACAGCATCCTCAAAGTGCAACAGGTTCAAAAGAATTTCGCTTTGTAGTGAAACAAAACTTCAGACACAGGATATAGAGTTTCCTTCATACCCACGAACAACAACAACACCACACCCAATATACCCACATAAAGTCATCGATTTGAAGGAAGTTAAGGTAGAATCACTGTGTACCACCAGCTCCAAGGATGAGGTGGGAAATTAACGTTTTTGTGATATAATTTTTTCCCTCTTCTCTTCCTTTTGTAAAGGACACAACTTCAATCGGTTGTGACGTTCGAACAAAGCCAATAACACAGTTGAATGGCAAAACTGGTTAAAAAAAAAAAAACGGCTTTGGAGGTCCTGGCGATCCGTATAGAGCCGGAGTCGTCGTTTCTCTACGTTTGCGCTACGCTCCTTCTATCACCTCCGGATGGATGGATAATAGCTAACATATTTTTTTCTCCGATTTTTCTGTTATCCTGATTTTTTCTTCAAAAGGACGTGTCCAGGTACCTGCTCTACCACCTATAAATGGAGAAGCAGAAAGAGAGGAAAAATCTAATTTGCACCTAAATTGATGCACAGGATCAGAGAGAAAAGTCCATCCAGTTGGGGTTTGGGTTTGGGTTTCACGGTACTGGTTACCTTTAGAAGTGGTCTGGTTGGAAGTGTAGCGGCTCCGGTGTTGGTTTTGAAAGTTTTTATTTTTTGTCTTCTTTCAAGCATTAGTGGGAGTTTTTATTTTTGTTTTTCCTTCTCTTTTTTTGTCCTTGCTATGTGTGTTTGGTTAAACCCAAAAGAGTTTACTCTTATTCCATGTCGTTTTTTCTACAATATTGTTGTTGTTTGTAGTAGTCTACTTCACCTACGATCTGATAAACTGGAATTTTAGTTGGACGCTTAAAAAAAATTGTAGAGTAAAAAAAAAATGGAAAAAGTACAATTTATCCTTTTTTTATCTTGTTGCCACTACTTTGGTGTTCTCTTCTCTTTTTTCTTGCTACAGTGTCAGATCGTATCAGTGACCAATAAGCTCTGGCACAAAGGATTTATTCCTAAAAGCAAATAATTTAATTCAATTGCATTCCAAAGGGACACCACACGGACATATACCTAGGAATAAAGATACACACATGAATACAGTGTGCAGACAGTGGTGGAATTTGACGTAATATTCAATTAAAGGGGACACTTTGAGAAATGCACTTTAACTAACCACATAACATGGTTTTATAGCTTTCACAATAAAAATGAAGTTTATTAAGAGCATATGCATGGGACTTGTGAAACTGTTATAATAAATTGAGGTTATGAAAGGGAAAACATAGCAGCCATAGTAAGAGCCCATATGAATTCGTTATTTTAAATGCAAATCAGGATGAACATTCTGGTCTTGGTTCTTTCATAACTAGGGTCTACTACGAACGCAAGGGTGATACAATACCACTAAGATGAGGATGACGTTTATACTCGTTTAAGCGACGGACAATATGGCGAATGAAACGATTTTAAGCAACATTTTTCACAGTACCCTTTAATGTTTTTCTTAAAGAATATAGTATCATCTAGAGAATTTGGGACTAAAAACAGTTACACCTTCAGCTGTTCCCTTTCATGCTAATACTTCAGGCCAATCACTTCTCAGTTAAAAGCGGCTTGGTCTACCGATAAAGACAAAGCCTTAAGTGAAATTTACACTGTTTCAGTATCTTTCACGCACATTGTCATTTCACGAAAATAGTTGTTGGAAATTCTGAGTAAGATTGCAATGAGTTAGTTTTAGATCACTAGATAGCTTGATATACAAAAGGACAGTGAAACAGGTTGTTTACATTTTTCACTACGCCTTCACTTTTAATATTGTAAATCATCGGTTTGATGAACGACTCTTTCATCAAAAGTTGCTAGGGGGTCATTGTGTTTCATCATTCATTTTTTTAGTGTACACTTTAGATGAAATGAAAATGAAATGCAATCTACACTTATCACTTTAGATGATTCTTGCAAGAAAGATTCCTATCCAAAGTGATAAATGTAAATGAGGCTTTAGCTAGAGCTTTGGAAGGGGTCTGGGGGCGGATTTCCAATTTTTTTTTTTTAAGTAAATGTAAAAAGGTCTAAAAAACATAAAAAAAAATGTTTTAGACATTTTGAAAGTTTTAAACCACTCCGGAAAGCGGAGTTTAAATAAATGAGTCACGCAAATTTGCCACTTACCCACTGTTGTCTGTATGGTTAGTTTTGAACAGAAGGCCCTTTTCGAAATGATTACCAACAATTATCCAAATTTACTTTGGCATAAATTCAGTTTTGGATTAAAATAATTAAAGTAAAGTGACATAATTACAGGGAGTGCACTGTATCTTGTAGTTGCAATGAGTGTAGCAAATCAGTGGAGGAGAATGATTTAAAAAATAGACTGATCCTTTTGAGGAGTTATTAAAAACTGTTCTCTTTACGAGAATTTTAATAAATAATTGAAAACAAAAAACTTTTTCTTTTTTTGTTCATTCCATTCTAGTGAATTCATATTGTTATTGATTTGTTTATAGCTGTTAAGCAAAAGCAACATGAATTAAAGTTAGAAGTTCGAAGAAAAAAATTATTTTTTTTTATAGTATTATTAAGTTTTTGTCAAACATACTTTTTTTTATGTTTTTTTAGGCGTTTTTACACTAAAAAAAATGTTTAACGAATTTCCCATGTTGGAAACCTCAGCCGAGCTCTGAGTGTTACAATAATATTGTAGCATTGACTACAGGATGGTTTGTGTACCAAAAACTAAAACACTGTATCTCAAACTGTGCAACGACATCCATTGCCTACTAGTAGTAAATATTCCAACCTGATGTGCTTACGTTCCAACCTGGTGTGCTTACGTTCCACAATTGTTCCACACAATATCCCAATATTCCATGATCCTCAATTCACCCGGAGAAACATCTAAAATGTTCTAGAACCCCTTGCAATTTCCTATAAATACCCATACCACAACCAACGTCGACACAGTTGTTTATAAGTGAATACAGCGATTACAAGAGATATCCGACCAGTGGTGAAAGCAAGCGACATTGTGAAAATAAATCTGTAGCGACCGTTTATTTTGAAATAAATAAAGAATAAAGTGATTGAATATTTTGTTGAAGTAAAGTTGGTGTTTGATAATAAATAAACGATTAAAATACACAAAAGACGGTTTTATTTAAACGAACCCCAGCAAGAATATTACATTGGTGTCAGAAAAGTGGAATAAAACAAATTTTGTGTATTGCTTATTGTGTAAGTGAAAAGAAAATGGTTCGGAAATTGCTAGAAGATTTGTCATTGTTGCAACTAAAGGAAGCACTGAGCCAGCGGGATCAGCCTACGGCTGGTACGAAGAGAGAATTGATCATTAAGTTGTGGAAAATAATGACGGACGAGGGTACAGATCCTGAAACAGCTTTGTTTGACGTCGAAGAAGAACAAGTAAGTACGACGAGTGACATGTCGGCTTTAATGAAATTGTTATCTGAAAAATTCGACGATCAGAATAGAAAATTCAAGAAGCTAGATAATTCTTTTGACGAGCAAAAGAATTTTCTAGACGCCAAGCTCGAGGAACAGAATAAACAATTTGAGAATTCTTTAGATGCCAAGCTCGATGAACAAAAGAATTCTCTAGAGCAACAGCTATTCGATCAAAGAAATGTTCTCGAAAGCAAATTCGATGAACAAAATAAAAGTTTGGAAACAAGATTTGGAACAATTGATGAGAAGTTTGAAAACGTAGGGGCAAAAATTGAGACATTTGAAACAAAATTCGAGGCTGTTGAAGGAAGATTCGAGAATTTGGCAAAGGAACTCGAATGCGTGAAGAAACAGAAAGTTCGGGATTATTCAACCGACTGCCCGAGAAGGAAAGAGATGCAGCCTCCCGTCTTCAATGGACAGACATCATGGCCAATATATAAGAGGCAGTTCGAAGCTGCGGCAATGACGAACAACTGGGACGATGAAGAGAGGTCCATTGCCCTCACGCTTGCGCTTAGAGGATCAGCTGCAGAGTTACTACAAACTATTCCCGAGGACAAACAACGCAACTACGATAGTCTGGTGAAAGCCATTGAGATGCGATTTGGGGACGACCACATGCAGCAAGTATATAGGGTCCAGTTGCGCAGAAGGTCCCAGATGAAGGGTGAGACGCTCCAGCAGTTACAAGCAGACATCGAGCGACTGGCACATTTGTCCTATCCAAACGCCGGCGAGGAGATTATTAACGAGATGGCAACCGAAGCGTTCACCCATGCTATAGCTGATGCGAAACTACAAATGGCGGTAAGAATGGCTGGAAAGAAAACACTCGCCGAAGCTTTGGCGTTTGCTCTGACAATGGAGGCCGCAGACCAGGCATGTCAGGGAATCCACCGTGTGAGGGAAGTAGCCGCCATCGAATGCTCTTGCCAGAGGATGGACGTCGAAGACCGAAACAACGCTCGCGGAGGACAAATTCGTTGCTGGAGCTGCAACAAAATAGGACACCTACAACGGCAATGCAGAAATCCACCCAGACGCGGAAACTGTCCACATTGTGCGAATAGGCGACGCAACGAAGAACCATCCTGTTGGCCAGGCTTCTCGAAACCAGGAGTCGGGAAACGCCTAAAAGTCAGCTTCGAGGGGCAGAAGTTGGCTAATGGAATCGACGCCCCCAAGACCACCATCCAGGTCTCCCAAACCAAACGATGCAAAAAGAGTCTAACAGTGGAAGCATTCATCGGCAAAAACAAGTGCGTGGCTACTATCGATACTGGCGCCACGGCTTCCATTGTAAGAAGAGATCTCGTCCAGAAGTCTTGGCTGCACAACACCAGCTGCTACTGTCTTAGAACCGCGACAGGGGAAGCGGCGAAAGTATACGGAGAAGTTCGCCTCACGTTACAACTAGCGGGGTTGGCCTTTTCCCATGCGTTCCTGGTGGCCGACATATGTGATGAATGCATCATCGGAGTGGACTTTATGAAAGAACATGACGTAATCATTGACATCGGGATGCAAGTTCTGCGGTACCGGAACGTAGAGATTCCAATGGTGTACGGAAACGAGAATGCAGCACATTTAAGGACAATACTCAGCAAGGACGAAGTCTTACCACCATCTTCCGAGACTATCATTTGGACAAAACTAGAGGGTGATCCTGGGAGCCACCGATTCTACCTATTGGAGCCATATTCAGGAAGGAATTCCCCAAACTACATCGTGGGAAAAGTTTTAGTGGAGCCAAAGAACAGCCTGGTCCCAGTAAGGCTCATCAACTTAAAGAGCCATAGCGTCAAATTAAAACAAGGGAAGGTTATTGGTAAATGTGCGCCGATATGTTCAATTTCAACAATAACCGTAAAGGAATTTGCAAAGCCCGTTTCATCAGCCAGGTTGGCCGAAGTAAGGGACATGATCCTCAAGCACTGCGAACTGGATCAGGATCAGCAAGCCATGGCAGAAAAGCTAATCGGTGAGTACGATGATATATTTGCCTCACAGGATGGAGAGTATGGTCGAACACATCTGGTGCAACATCGCATAGACACTGGGGATGTCAGACCAATTCGTCAGCCTGCCAGACGACTACCACTGGCAAAGCAGACGGAGGTTGCGGATATGGTGTCAATGATGGAGAACGCAGGGCTCATCGAAAGTTCTAAGAGTCCGTGGGCCTCACCTGTTGTACTGGTTAAGAAGAAAGACGGCAGCACACGATTCTGCGTGGACTATCGCAGACTTAATGATGTCACGAAAAAGGATAGCTACCCTCTGCCACGGATCGATGACACATTGGACACACACTCAGGAGCTCGATGGTTTTCCACCCTTGACTTAAAGAGCGGTTACTGGCAGGTACAGATCGATCCAAAGGACCGAGAGAAAACTGCGTTCACTGCAGGAAATGGGCTGTGGCAGTTTACAGTAATGCCATTTGGATTGTGCAACGCTCCGGCAACTTTTGAGCGCCTAATGGAACACGTCCTACGTGGATTAACCTGGAAAACTTGCTTGGTGTATCTGGACGATGTGATCGTGATAGGAAAAACATTCGAGGAACATCGCGACAACCTGAAGAATGTGCTAGAACGGCTTCGAAGCGCTCACCTGAAGCTGAACCCAAAGAAATGTGACCTCTTCAGATCCGAAGTCAAGTACCTGGGCCACGTTATCTCGTCAGAAGGAGTGCGAACCGATCCAGACAAGGTGGAAGCTGTGAAAAACTGGCCAGTTCCAAAAGACAAACACCAACTCAGGAGCTTTTTGGGCCTCGCCACGTACTACCGACGATTCGTAAAGGACTTTGCCGGAATCGCGAAGAGCCTGCATCAGCTGACGGAAAAAGGAAGGCCATTCAAGTGGTCAGGTGAGTGCGACAATAGCTTCAAGAACCTTAAGCAACAACTATGCGAAGCACCAACACTAGCATATCCCATTCCCGGAGAAATGTTCATCGTGGATGCAGATGCAAGTAACGTCGGCGTCGGAGCGGTTCTTTCGCAAGTACACAATGGCCAAGAGAAGGTAGTAGCATACTTCAGCAAAGTGCTCTCCAAGCCCGAAAGGAACTACTGCGTGACCAGGCGAGAACTTTTGGCGCTGCTTCTGGCGACAAAACACTTCCATAAATACCTCTACGGCCAAAAGTTCCTTTTGCGCACAGACCACGCGGCTCTAAAATGGCTGCTGCAGTTCAAGAATCCGGAGGGGCAGGTCGCAAGATGGATTGAATGGCTGCAGATGTACGACTATGAAATACAGCATCGTAAAGGGAAACTTCATTCTAATGCGAATGCATTGTCCCGGCGACCATGTAAGAGCGACTGCAAGCATTATGTGCGGCAAGAAGAGAAGAACCTTCTTTCCATCCAAAGGGTAAGAGCTGAACCTATCGCTGGTTGGAGTGCAGAAGAAATCCGCAACGCTCAAAAAGAAGACCTGGACATCGAGCCGATATTAGCGTGGAAGGAGTTTATGGAAAAGCCAAACGGACGAGATATCTCGGACAGGAGCCCCACTCTCAAGGCATACTGAGCTCAATGGGACTCCCTTCATGTGCAAGATGGTGTGCTGAAAAGGAAATGGGAGAGGCCGGACGGGAAAGATTTCATAATGCAGCTTGTCTTGCCGAGATCAAAAGTACACGAGGTGCTACGGGAGATGCATGATGGAGCATCCGGAGGTCAATTGGGTGCAAACAAGACGCTGGAGAAGGTGCGAGAACGTTTCTATTGGCTCAGCGCAAGGGTAGACGTAGAGAGTTGGTGCCGAAAATGCGTCGTGTGTGCCGCCAGCAAGGGACCCAGAACGAAAACGCGTGGCAAGATGCACCAGTACAACGTGGGCGCACCCTTTGAACGGATTGCCGCTGACATCGCTGGTCCATTTCCAGAAACCGACAATGGTAACCGTTACATCCTAGTCGTCATGGACTACTTCAGCAAGTGGCCGGAAGCGTTCGCCATCCCTAACCAGGAAGCGAAGACCATCGTGGAACAGATCGTCAACAACTGGGTGAGCAGGTTTGGCGTGCCCATGGAACTGCATTCTGACCAGGGACGAAACTTTGAATCGAAGATATTCCAAGAGGTATGCCAACAACTAGGAATCAAAAAGACGAGAACTACCCCGCTTCATCCACAATCCGACGGGATGGTAGAGCGCTTCAACAGAACCTTAAACGAACATCTCTCCAAGGTCGTAGAAGACCACCAGCGCGATTGGGATCGACAAATTCCTCTTTTCTTGATGGCCTACCGAAATGCAGTGCACAGTACTACTGGACATACTCCATCCGAAGTCTTGTTTGGTCGAGCAGTTCGGCTACATAGTGAGGTGAAGTTTGGATCCCCTAACGATGAGCCCAAATGTGAAGAGGACTATGTGGCAGACCTCAGGGAAAGGATCCGAGACATACATCAGAGGACCAGGACGAGGATAAGGATAGCGAGTGACCGTATGAAAACCAGGTACGACACAAAGGCAACAACGTCCAGCTTCCACGAGGGAGACCTAGTATGGCTGTACAACCCACACCGGCAAAAGGGGAGGTCACCCAAGCTGCAGCAAGACTGGGAGGGCCCTTATAAAGTGGTCACACGCATCAATGACGTCGTCTTCCGGATCCAGCGTGGAGTAAGAGGCAAGATGAAAATTGTCCACCTGGATCGTCTTCATCGTTACCATGGCAGTAATCCAGATGATCTTGTTCGGGACGAACAAGTTTAAGAGGGGGGCAGTGTAGCATTGACTACAGGATGGTTTGTGTACCAAAAACTAAAACACTGTATCTCAAACTGTGCAACGACATCTATTGCCTACTAGTAGTAAATATTCCAACCTGATGTGCTTACGTTCCAACCTGGTGTGCTTACGTTCCACAATTGTTCCACACAATATCCCAATATTCCATGATCCTCAATTCACCCGGAGAAACATCTAACATGTTCTAGAACCCCTTGCAATTTCCTATAAATACCCATACCACAACCAACGTCGACACAGTTGTTTATAAGTGAATACAGCGATTACAAGAGATATCCGACCAGTGGTGAAAGCAAGCGACATTGTGAAAATAAATCTGTAGCGACCGTTTATTTTGAAATAAATAAAGAATAAAGTGATTGAATATTTTGTTGAAGTAAAGTTGGTGTTTGATAATAAATAAACGATTAAAATACACAAAAGACGGTTTTATTTAAACGAACCCCAGCAAGAATATTACAATATTTACAAAACTGTCACTCTGCACAAACAAAAAAGATCAATTATTCGAATCATACGCACTGTCAATAGTTTTCGGTATTATAACAATTCAGGTAATCGCTGGAAAGTTGCTTATACGAATAGTGCTTAACTAATTTTAATTTTCAGAAATTTTGATTTCGCACAAATGCACAACGATTTTCGCGCTCTGAATGAATTGCAAACTGCTGATTCCCTGGCGATGATCGATTATTGTGGCTTACTTACCTACTCCAGCCTATAGGAACATAGAAAATAATGCTAAAGGTGGGTACTACTTTCGAAACAAAAGAATGTACATTTTATCCAGTTTCCCGAACTTAAAAAATCCGAAATCTGGGACATGTACTACCAAAACAAAATTTAGAAAATTAGTGAACGATTGATAACAAGGTCAAAATATTGTAATATTCTTACTAGGGTTCGTTTAAATAAAACCGTCTTTTGTGTATTTTAATCGTTTATTTATTATCAAACACCAAATTTACTTCAACAAAATATTCAATCACTTTATTCTTTATTTACTTCAAATTATACTGTCGCTACAATGTCGAATCTCCCTCTTGTAATCGCTGTATGCACTTATCAACAACTGTGTCGACGATGGTTGTGGTATGGGTATTTATAGGAAATCGCAAGGGGTTCTAGAACATGCTAGATGTTTCTCCGGGTGAATTGAGGATCATGGAATATTGGGATATTGTGTGGAATAATTGTGGAACGTAAGCACATCAGGTTGGAATATTTACTGCTAGCATGTTTTGCAATAGATGTCGTGCTTCAGTTTGAGATACAGTGTTTTAGTTTTTGGTACACAAACCATCCTGCAGTCAATGCTACACTGCCCCCCTCTTAAACTTGTTCGTCCCGAACAAGATCATCTGAATTACTGCCATGAAGACGATCCAGGTGGACAATTTTCATCTTGCCTCTTACTCCACGCTGGATCCGGAAGACGACGTCATTGATGCGTGTGACCACTTTATAAGGGCCCTCCCAGTCTTGCTGCAGCTTAGGTGACCTCCCCTTTTGCCGGTGTGGGTTGTACAACCATACTAGGTCTCCCTCGTGGAAGCTAGACGTTGTTGCCTTTGTGTCGTACCTGGTTTTCATGCGGTCACTCGCTATCCTTATCCAAGTCCTGGTCCTCTGATGTATGTCTCGGATCCTTTCCCTGAGGTCTGCCACGTAGTCCTCTTCACTCTTGGGCTCATCGTTAGGGGATCCAAACTTCACCTCACTAGGTAGCCGGACTGCTCGACCAAACAAGACTTCAGATGGAGTATGTCCAGTAGTACTGTGCACTGCATTTCGGTAGGCCATCAAGAAAAGAGGAATTTGTCGATCCCAATTGCGCTGGTGGTCTTCTACGACCTTGGAGAGATGTTCGTTTAAGGTTCTGTTGAAGCGCTCTACCATCCCGTCGGATTGCGGATGAAGCGGAGTCGTCCTCGTCTTTTTAATTCCTAGTTGTTGGCATACCTCTTGGAATATCTTCGATTCGAAGTTTCGCCCCTGGTCAGAATGCAGTTCCATAGGCATGCCAAATCTGCTCACCCAGTTGTTGACGATCTGTTCCACGATGGTCTTCGCTTCCTGGTTAGGGATGGCGAACGCTTCCGGCCATTTGCTGAAGTAGTTCATGACGACTAGGATGTAACGGTTGCCATTGTCGGTTTCCGGAAACGGACCAGCGATGTCAGCGGCGATCCGTTCAAATGGCGCACCCACGTTGTACTGTTGCATCTTGCCTCGCGTTTTCGTTCTGGGTCCCTTGCTGGGCGCACACACGACGCATTTTTGGCACCAACTTTCTACGTCGTCCCTTGCGCTGAGCCAATAGAAACATTCTCGCACCTTCTCCAGTGTCTTGTTTGCACCCAATTGACCTCCGGATGCTCCATCATGCATCTCCCGTAGCACCTCGTGTACTTTTGATCTCGGCAAGACAAGCTGCATTATGAAATCTTTCCCGTCCGGCCTCTCCCATTTCCTTTTCAGCACACCATCTTGCACATGAAGGGAGTCCCACTGAGCCCAGTATGCCTTGAGAGTGGGGCTCCTGTCCGAGATATCTCGTCCGTTTGGCTTTTCCATAAACTCCTTCCACGCTAATATCGGCTCGATGTCCGGGTCTTCTTTTTGAGCGTTGCGGATTTCTCCTGCACTCCAACCAGCGATAGGCTCAGCTCTTACCCTTTGGATGGAAAGAAGGTTCTTCTCTTCTTGCCGCACATAATGCTTGCAGTCGCTCTTACATGGTCGCCGGGATAAGGCATCCGCATTGGTATAAAGTTTCCCTTTACGATGCTGTATTTCATAATCGTACATCTGCAGCCGTTCAATCCATCTTGCGACCTGGCCCTCCGGATTCTTGAACTGCAGCAGCCATTTTAGAGCCGCGTGGTCTGTGCGCAAAAGGAACTTTTGGCCGTAGAGGTATTTATGGAACTTTTTTGTCGCCAGAAGCAGCGCCAGAAGTTCTCGCCTGGTCACGCAGTAGTTCCTTTCCGGTTTGGAGAGCACTTTGCTGAAGTATGCGACTACCTTCTCTTGGCCATTGTGTACCTGCGAAAGAACCCCTCCGACACCGACGTTACTTGCATCTGCATCCACGATGAACATTTCTCCGGGAATGGGATATGCTAGTGTTGGTGCTTCGCATAGTTGTTGCTTAAGGTTCTTGAAGCTTTTGTCGCACTCACCTGACCACTTGAATTGCCTTCCTTTTTCTGTCAGTTGGTGCAGGCTCTTCGCGATTCCGGCAAAGTCCTTTACGAATCGTCGGTAGTATGTGGCGAGACCCAAAAAGCTCCTGAGTTGGTGTTTGTCTTTTGGAACTGGCCAGTTTTTCACAGCTTCCACCTTGTCTGGATCTGTTCGCACTCCTTCTGATGAGATAACGTGGCCCAGGTACTTGACTTCGGATCTGAAGAGGTCACATTTCTTTGGGTTCAGCTTCAGGTGAGCGCTTCGAAGCTGTTCTAGCACATTCTTCAGGTTGTCGCGATGTTCCTCGAATGTTTTTCCTATTACGATCACATCGTCCAGATACACCAAGCAAGTTTTCCAGGTCAATCCACGCAGGACGTGTCCCATTAGGCGCTCAAAAGTAGCCGTAGCGTTGCACAATCCAAATGGCATTACTGTAAACTGCCACAGCCCATTTCCTGCAGTGAACGCAGTTTTCTCTCGGTCCTTTGGATCGATCTGGACCTGCCAGTAACCGCTCTTTAAGTCAAGGGTGGAAAACCATCGAGCTCCTGAGAGTGTGTCTAATGTGTCATCGATCCGTGGTAGAGGGTAGCTATCCTTTTTGGTGACGTCATTAAGTCTCCGATAGTCCACGCAGAATCGAGTGCTGCCGTCTTTCTTCTTAACTAGTACAACAGGTGAGGCATCTCCAGTGTCTATGCGATGTTGCACCAGATGTGTTCGGCCATACTCTCCATCCTATGAGGCAAATATATCAGCGTACTCACCGATTAGATTTTCTGCCATGGCTCGCTGATCCTGATCCAGTTCACAATGCTTGAGGATCATGTCCCTTACTTCGGCCAACCTGGCTGATGAAACAGGCTTCGCAGATTCCTTTTCGGTTATTGTTGAAATTGAACATATCGGCGCAGATTTACCAATAACGTCCCCTTGTTTTAGTTTGACGCTGTGGCTCTTTAAGTTCATGAGCCTTACTGGGACCAGGCTGTTCTTTGGTTCCACTAAAACTTTTCCCACGATGTAGTTTGGGGAATTCCTTCCTAAATCCGGCTCCCAATAGGTAGAATCGGTGGCTCCCAGGATCACCCTCTAGTTTTGTCCAAATGATAGTCTCGGAAGATGGTGGTAAGACCTCGTCCTTGCTGAGTATTGTCCTTAAATGTCCTGCGTTCTCCTTCCCGTACACCATTGGAATCTCTACGTTCCGGCACCGCAGAACTTGCATCCCGATGTCGATGATTACGTCATGTTCTTTCATAAAGTCCACTCCGATGATGCATTCATCACATATGTCGGCCACCAGGAACGCATGAGAAAAGGCCAACCCTGCCAGTTGTAATGTGAGGCGAACTTCTCCGTATACTTTCGCCGCTTCCCCTGTCGCAGTCCTAAGACAGTAGCAGCTGGTGCTGTGCAGCCAAGACTTCCGGACGAGATCTCTTCTTACAATGGAAGCCGTGGTGCCGGTATCGATAGTAGCCACGCACTTGTTTTTGCCGATGAATGCTTCCACTGTTAGACTCTTGTTGCATCGTTTGGTTTGGGAGACCTGGATGGTGGTCTTGGGGGCGTCGATTCCATTAGCCAACTTCTGCCCCGCGAAGCTGGCTCTTAGGCGTTTCCCGACTCCTGGTTTTGAGAAGCCTGGCCAACAGGATGGATGTTGTCCCTGTAGGATGGTTCTTCGTTGCGTCGCCCATTCGCACAATGTGGACAGTTTCCGCGTCTGGGTGGATTTCTGCATTGCCGTTGTAGGTGTCCTATTTTGTTGCAGTTCCAGCAACGAATTTGTCCTCCGCGAGCGTTGTTTCGGTCTTCGACGTCCATCCTCTGGCAAGGGCATTCGATGGTGGCTACTTCTCTCACACGGTGGATTCCCTGACAGGCCTGGTCTGCGGCCTCCATTGTCAGAGCAAACGCCAAAGCTTCGGCGAGCGTTTTCTTTCCAGCCATTCTTACCGCCATTTGTAGTTTCGCGTCAGCTATGGCATGGGTGAACGCTTCGGTTGCCATCTCGTTAATGATCTCCTCGCCGGCGTTTGGATAAGACAAATGTGCCAGCCGCTCGATGTCTGCTTGTAACTGCTGGAGCGTCTCACCCTTCATCTGGGACCTTCTGCGCAACTGGACCCTATATACTTGCTGCATGTGGTCGTCCCCAAATCGCATCTCAATGGCTTTCACCAGGCTATCGTAGTTGCGTTGTTTGTCCTCGGGAATAGTTTGTAGTAGCTCTGCAGCTGAACCTCTAAGCGCAAGCGTGAGGGCAATGGACCTCTCTTCATCGTCCCAGTTGTTCGTCATTGCCGCAGCTTCGAACTGCCTCTTATATATCGGCCATGATATCTGTCCATCGAAAATGGGAGGCTGCATCTCTTTCCTTCTCGGGAAGTCGGTTGAATACTCCCGAACTTTCTGTTTCTTTACGTATTCGAGTTCCTTTGCCAAATTCTCGAATCTTCCTTCGACAGTGTAGATTTTCGTTTGAACACTCTCGAATTTTGTTTCAACATTCTCGAATCTTCCTTCAACGGCTGTTTCAAGTGTCTCAATTTTAGCCTGTACGTTTTCGAATTGTCCTTCAATTGTTCCGAATTTAGCGTCTAGAGAATTCTTCTGCTCAGCCAAGGAATTTTCGAGAATCTCGAACTTCTTGTTTTGCATATCCAGCTTGGCATCTAGAGAATTCTCAAATTGTTTGTTCTGTTCATCGAGCTTGGCATCTAGAAAATTCTTTTGCTCACCCAAAGAAATATCTATCTTCTCGAATTTTCTATTCTGATCGTCGAATTTTTCAAATAGCAATTTCATTAAAGCCGGCATGTCACTCGTCGTACTTACTTGTTCTTCTTCGACGTCAAACAAAGCTGTTTCAGGATCTGTACCCTCGTCCGTCATTATTTTCCGCAACTTAATGATCAATTCTCTCTTCGTACCAGTCGTAGGCTGATCCCGCTGGCTCAGTGCTTCCTTTAGTTGTACCAATGACAAATCTTCTAGCAATTTCCGAACCATTTCTTTTTTGGCACTTACACAATAAGCAATACACAAAATTTGTCTTATTCCACTTTTCTGACACCAATGTAATATTCTTGCTAGGGTTCTTTTAAATAAAACCGTCTTTTGTGTATTTTAATCGTTTATTTATTATCAAACACCAAATTTACTTCAACAAAATATTCAATCACTTTATTCTTTATTTACTTCAAATTATACTGTCGATACAATGTCGAATCTCCCTCTTGTAATCGCTGTATGCACTTATCAACAACTGTGTCGACGATGGTTGTGGTATGGGTATTTATAGGAAATCGCAAGGGGTTCTAGAACATGCTAGATGTTTCTCCGGGTGAATTGAGGATCATGGAATATTGGGATATTGTGTGGAACAATTGTGGAACGTAAGCACATCAGGTTGGAATATTTACTGCTAGCATGTTTTGCAATAGATGTCGTGCTTCAGTTTGAGATACAGTGTTTTAGTTTTTGGTACACAAACCATCCTGCAGTCAATGCTACAATATCATACTCATTTACAAGGAGAAGGTTAAAGACAGAGGGGCAAAATTATAGTCTAAGTAGTTTAAGTAGTCTAAGTACTTTAAGTATGTTAACTCTGAAACCAGGTCCTAACTTTGTATGTAATTATAAACACTTTTAACCTACCTACAACTAGTATCAGCTTTCGAATGAATCCGTAGTGAATTTTAGTCAAACAAACCCAAAAAACGACAGTTTAGGAAAACGAATACAGTTTGAGCGATACTCTTTTGACAAATTTAAAGGAATTTGACGCAACAATAACCATGTATTTTTTTTAATTTCAAAAATATCCTCAAAAGACATTTAATTGAATTTCCCGATGACAGAAGGTTCAAAGCCGATACTAAAAGATAATATGGGCTTTCGTTCCTTTTAAGTTTAGTACGTGGTTATAAAGATAAAGTGGGTATTATATCGACTACAATTGAGATAACACAAATTTTAGCTTTGGTACGTGCTAAAATAATTTTAAAAGGCACTTTATCCGACTATAATTTTGCGCCAAATATTTTAATAAGAAAGATACTCTTACTACTTAGAAAATTTGGAGCTCAATTACCAAATTTGGAACTTGTAGGGACAAAAATTGGAGCATTGTGGCTAAAACACACTGATGATATCGAGATCCTCAAGTGACTGCTACTACATAGACTCATGATTGTAGCTACCATAAGATAGTGATCTCGCGCCATCCTCATATCTGCTCCTCGTTTGTTTCCAACGTTTAAGAGACAAATTTTAAAACATCGACTGATCGCCAATTGATCAAAGCGACCACTTGGAAGCTGCTTGTCTGTCAGTTGACACCTAACTGACATCGTAGCAGACCTTATGCTCAAACATGGTACCACTTTATGACAAGGCAATGACATTGCAGACATCTACAAATTCACCGTTATCATATCGGTCACCAAGGCGTGTTTTCCAATAACATGTCTGAGCCTTTCGTTGACATTGGCAGCCTTTGCATTCAAGTCCCCTACCACTTCGACAATTTCTCTGTTTTGCACTCATTTGCAAGTGGCACATACGAGTACTTGACTGTCCTTTTCATCCTGAGGCAAACGCTCCGTCACGGCGTAAGCCTGTATTATAGCGACGCCCGTACTCTAGTCTAAAACCTAGCTGTCAAATCTTTTCTCCGTATGGCTACCAGGAGATGAGCCCTCTTCGTGCTTCTTCCAACACCGTATCCTCTATTAGTTGTTACGAGTTGGGCATTGGAACTCTCCCGCATCTAACCATATTATTTCTCTCAATCATATTATGTTCAATGCATATCGCATAAATTCTCTCTTCAAATGGATGAATCTGGCGTTGTGGGGTCCATCAATCTGCGAGTCAAGAAGCGGATGCCAACCGACGTTACCTTGACTGGAACCGCTTGACCGGTCGCACTTCCAAATTCAGCCTAAATATATGTATTATATAAGGATTTATGTATGACTAGCAGACCAGTGCTCGCGTTGGTTCGAAAGGTTCTTAAAAAACTTTTGTTAGCTATAATATTAAGAAAAAATTCAAATACGCTTCCCGTACAAAAAATAATTAATTTCACAGAAATAATTGTAAGAAAAATAGGTATTACGTAAGTTTTTTCATATGTACATTGTACATATGTATGTATTGTATATTAATTTTTTTTATTTATTTCAATGCTTCGGAACAGACAATGGCAATATTCAACATTTATGTGTGCATATAAACATCTACTGAAAATGGGAGATTATGGCACAACCCAACTATTATTTCTTTCGTTTGTACCTACGATAGCTACATTACCACCATGTTCGAAAGAAGGTCGATGATATTGGCTGCATTCACGTGTACACAACAGTTGTAATTTTTCAACTGAATGGTACCGCTCACTCAACATGTTGACTGAGCGATCGCCATTTTATGTATCGAACAATTTTTACGCTACTTTTACTCAACTTGTTTTTCCGCGACAATTTCGTGCTTGACTTATCGACGTAGAGGTGAAAACTTAGAAATGAGACAAAAGTAGCAATCCATTCATGGAAATGTAGCGATGATTTTACAACTGGTGTGTACACGTGAATGCAGCCATTGTGAATATCCGTCATCACCATTTTCCGTCAACCATGAATAAAGATTAAGGATTTAGCTCACCAAAGGTTCCATGGATCATGTGCTTGCAAACTATATCGTATAATAATCGGTCTTCATTCTTATTAGGTATCTCAACTCTTATAATAGAACTGATCTCATTAGGTTACATTTTCGTTGTAAGCCAGATCAATATATCCGCGTGTGGCAGGATAAACAGATATAAGGTATGCCAACTTGCTCTTGACGTTTGGTATGTGACATCACGATGTACCGATTTCAGGGATGGAAGAAAAAGTTTCTTTTTTAATTTCATAAAATGCTTTTAATTAACTTTCTGTTTTTTTACATTAGTATGGATTAAACATGCCTTATTTAAATGCATATTTCTAAAACATATCCTACATTTGAAAAAAAAAGAAAACTTTTTTGCATTTATGTCTAGAGGTACTGATTCTGCTTTTTTTAATGGCGTTTCTATAAAGATAATTGTTGTGAACAAATGTTCTTTATTGAGAAATATAATATTTTCAAGTGTTCTTATCTCTTCCAGAAACTGTTGGTTTGGTTTCTTAAGCCCACCTTCGGATAGCTCATCAACCCAAGTGTAGCTACTGGAAGTGGAGTCGATGCATTTGTTATTTTCGCACTTTTTTAAAATACAATATATCCGCAAGATTTTGAAGAGAATCTTCTTTTAACTCCTCAAACTCCAACAATACAATATCTTCATCTTGTTCTTCCTCTGGTGGTGCTTCAAATGAATGGGATATAATTTTGAATACGTCGAACCAGTCATTAACAACTTTTATAAAATCAAAACATTCCAAGGCATTTACTGATACAATTTTCCCAAACACAATTCTCCTTGTCCGATGTTCGGTACAATGTGTTCGTCAGCGTCCAAAGAAAATGGCAGATTGAGCGTATTCAGTAGGCAAACCTTATTATTCTGTTTATCCTGCGCATGCGGTAGACCTCTTTTTTGCCATTCAGTACTTACTTACTTATGTCCTGTATCCCCTTGTGGGTCCTAGGGCCTCTACTACGCCTACGCGCCATCGTGTACGGTTTCTGGCAATGTGTCTGAGTTCTCCCCAACTTTTCCCTAACTGCCGTGCCTCCTTCTCGACTGTTCTGCGCCATGTTCTTCTCGGACCGCCAGGTCTTCTGCCATCCTGAGTTAGAGGGTTCCATTGCATAGCATGGTTCGCTATGGAGCTGTCACCCTTTCGGAACGTGTGACCAATCCACTGCCACTTCCGCCGTTGGATAGTTGTGCCTATTGGTTCCTGACCCGTTCTCTCGTAAAGGTGTTCGTTAGAGATACGATTGGGCCAGAAAATCCTTAAGATATTGCGCAGACACCTATTAACGAACGTTTGCAGCTTTCTGGTGATAGTAGTGGTCACTCTCCACGTGCTGCAACCATATAGCAGCACGGATTCAACGTTGGAGCGGAACAGTCTTATTTTGGTGCTCAAACTGATTGCATTGCTTCGCCATATTTTGGACAACATCCCGAACGCGGACTTTGCTTTGGCGATCCTGTTGGCTATATCCAGTTCGGTTCCACCATCGGTCGAGACAATACTCCAAAGATACTGGAAATCCTCTACTCTCTCTACCGGTTGTCCAGCAATGCATATTTGAGCCGATGAGTTTGTTCCAAGGCTGATAATTTTAGTTTTTGCCGTATTAATTTTCAGCCCGACGACACCTGCCTCCCTCTCCACATCTGCTGTCATTTGGTGGAGATCCATAATTCTGTGGGAGAGTAAGCATACATCGTCTGCGTAGTCAAGATGCTTCAGTTGAGATGTAAGAGTCCATCGAATTCCTCCGTTTCCCGTCGACAAAGCTGCATGAAGCACATCCGCTAATCACCAATAGGAATAATATTGGTGAAAGGATACAGCCTTGTCTTACCCCACTTTGGATCTCAAATTCCTCAGACAACCTTCCCCTGTGCAGAACGTGACATTTGGAGCCTTCATATGTAGCTTTGATAATAACAATTAGTTTATCGGGAATGCCTCTCCTGCGTAAGGCACGCCAAATAAACTCACTGTTGACACTATCGAACGCCTTCTCAAAATCGATGAACAGCAGGTGCAGTGGCGATCGATATTCAACACACTGTTCGATGATAATCCGCAGGGTGTTGATGTGGTCGGCACAGGAGGATCCAGAGCGGAAACCTGCTTGTTCGGCATCGAGTGTGTCTTCGAGATGTTGTTTGATTCGCTCAAGGATGATTTTAGCTATTATCTTAGCTGCAGCAGGAAGCACGCAGATACCCCTCCAGTTTCCGCACTCCATTAAATTTCCTTTCTTAGGAAGCTTGACGATCATTCCCTTTTTCCACTCGTTAGGAAAGCTCTCAGCTTCCCAAGCTCTATCTATAAGTGGAAGCAGAAGCTCAGCCGATGTTGTTGGCGTTGCTCGTAAGAGCTCTGCTGGAATACCGTCAAGTCCTACCGCCTTGTTGGTTTTGAGTGCCTTTATCGCGGTAATAGTCTCATCTTTACTGGGAGTCGTGGTGCGTATTCGGGTACTTCTCACCTCGGGCATCTCAGTCTGATTTGGGAGCATATCGCTAGCGAATACACGGTTCAAAACCGTAGCAAAATGCTCTTTCCATCTCTTGAGCTGGTCCTCATCCGAAATGAGCAAGGAGCCGTCTAGGCTTTTCACTGGGTGTTGGCTGGAGCTGCGACCACCTGTCAGCTCTTTCGTGATTCTGTAGACAGTCCTGCTATCGCACCTCCGTGCAGCTTCTTCTGCTTCTGTAGCCAGCGCGTTGATGTAGTTGCGCTTGTCACGTCGTACGCTACGCTGAACTTCTCTCATCTTCATGCGATATAGGGACTCTAGCTCGCTTCTCCCTGCTACTGGGGTAGCTGCAACGCGAGCTTTTAGCTGTTTTCGTTCGTCAATCCGTCTCCAGGTATCCTCGGAAAGCCACGCCCTATGTCTTCTCTGCGATCGACCGACAATTCTTTCAGCACCAGATGTAAAAACATTTTTCACAGCACACCCCAATGGTCTTGGATGGTTGCGGGCATTGAGCTGCTGATTGCTTCCACACCTTGCGAAAAGTGCTCCCTTAATTGTTGGCGCACTGAGGGATCACTAAGTCTATCGATGTTGAACCTGGGCATTCTTGTGTTGTCGTGGGATCTTCGAACTGCAGCAGCGCGTAGTTGGAGAGTAGCTATCATAAGATGGTGATCACGTACTATCCCCACATCTGCCCCTCGCCTGTTTCGGACGTCCAGGAGACTACTTCTAAAGCGGCGGCTGATAGCAAAATGGTCAATTTGGTTGGAGGTGGCTTGCCTATCATTGGAAACCCAGCTGACTTTGTGGCAGGTCTTGTGCTCAAACATGGTGCCACCTATCACAAGGCGGTTGGCATTGCAGAAATCCACAAACCTTTCGCCGTTGTCATTCCGGTTGCCTAGTCCATGCTTCCCGATTACATGTTTGAGCCCTTCGTTGTCGCTGCCTACCTTGGCATTCAAATCCCCCATCACTATGACAATGTCTCCATTTGGTGTTGTGTTGAAGACGGCGCTTAAGAGATTGTAGAAGCTCTCCTTTTCGTCCTCAGACGAACTATTCGTTGGGGCGTAACACTGTATGATAGTGACGCGTCGTACTCTAGTCCGGAATCTGGCCGTCAAAATCCTATCACCATGAGGCTGCCAGGAAATTAGGCCCTTGCGTGCTGTTGTTGTTAGCAGCAGTCCGACTCCATATTCCCGCGGGCTTCCGGATGGTCTTCCAGAATAGAGTAGTACAGTGTTACGCGTTGGAGACTGGTACTCGCCCGCTTCTAACCATCTTACTTCACTTACCCCCAAAATGTCCAGTTTATATCACATGAATTCGTTTTCCAATTGGAGGAATCTGGCATTGTAAGGACCTTCTCTTCCCGAGTCGAGGAGCGTCTTTACATTCCAGAAACCTATCTTTGTCCGGGTACAATAGCCAAAAGTCGTCAACATGTGATCATTCCTTATCCGAGGCATAGTGTCGGTTTCCGTAGCGGGCAATATTCGGTAACGCAGGTTGCTGGCCCACGTTACCTAGCCTAGAATCAAGGCCCTAGACAACCCGCACTTACAATTTTGGCCTATACGTATAAGGGTTTATACGTATAGTTGCCCGGGGACCACCACTAGGAGGTAAAGTAAGCACTTCATCACGAACTTGATTGTTGCGCTACTGGCCCAAGCCAAGTTTTGGGCAGTCAGTAGTTTCCCGATCAATCGCAATGCAGGTCCCCAAATTGCCATTCAGTGGTGACCACTGTCATGTTGAACATGTATTATTTTTACGATTTTAAAAATGTTGATATCTCTCTCATGTATCATTTTGTATTACCAAAAATATAATTTTTTTGAATAAAATGCATTAGTTTCTTTTATTTAAGTTGAAAAACCCGTGAAACTATTGATGTCATGTCTGGCAATAGATTTCTGTCCCGAAAAAAGCTCAGCTTTGATTTTCGGCCACTTCGGATTACAAGTCATAGTTAGAAAAAGATCTGGGTGACCATGCTTTCTGACATACATATATCTCTGCATCTTGAATTTGTTCGTGCAGATATCTCGGTAATCCAGTGACCACTACCAGTGAACATATGATATATCTATAATAGGAAGTGAGCCTAGCGACACATATACTACCTTTAAAACCCTCCCACAAGTGTGCATGCGAGTCCGTGGGTTGACACGGCTACAGATCACCTGTGTCATAGAAGAAAGATCAAACAATACATAAACAAGAGCATGCACGTGTCAAACAACAAACAACACACAACAACAACACAAAAGTGGATATGTAACCACTTTAAACGCTATAACTTCTAAACTATTATAGGTACAAAAATAGTTTTATACATTTTGGAAAGACAATTTAGTAGCGCATACAAGTTTCAAACACATTGGGTACAGCTGTGCAGCTAAAAAAACGTTATGGCCCATTAAACTCAAAATAATGAAAATTTGTTGTTCCATTTTTTCACTTGAAATGCATTTTTCTCAAAATTTTTACTCAATATTTTTTTTTTTTATGAAATTTTTATCCCTAAAAAATTAATTTCCTTAAAGTTATGAACAACTTTTTTACGTACCATCAACAGAAGTTGTAGTAAAAGCCAATTTTTGTCAGGCAAAAATGGTCAAACAAAATTAAGTGAGAATAATAAACTAACGTACCTATGAGCAATGCAGTTAACAGTTAATTGTCGAATAGGAAAAAAAAGCGTAACAAAGAATTATCACAGATTTGCAAATGTACCCTAATTTTGTTTCAACTTATTTTTAATCGACATTTTGCTCTGTAAGGTAACAGCCGATCCCCACAAAATGTATTCAAAACGTGAATACGCGGAAATAGTGTTTGTATACGGGTTCTGCAATGGAAACGCTCCTTTGGCAAAATTGGAGTACCAACGACGATACCCAAATCGTAGAACACCATGTAGTCGGATGTTCGCTGATGCGTTTCACCGCCTTGTTGATACTGGGTCAGCTGCACCAAATAAAAGGGAACGACATTCGTCGTCCGCAGACTAGCTGTGCAGTTGGAACTTCCCAGAACCAGGATTCACAAAACTCTACAGAGTAATAGATTACACCCTTTCCATTCAACACCGGTACAGGATTAACTACCAGGAGATGCGCAAAGAAGAGTGGAATTTTGCCAATGGCTACTGCGCAAACAAGCAGAAAACGGGCACTTCCTCAATAACATTTTATGGACTGACGAAGCGCAATTCACAAGAGATGGGGTAACAAACCAGCATAATTTGCACCATTAGTCAGACTCCAATCCCCATTTAATACGCACAACATCCTTTTAAAGGTAAGAATTTAATTATTGTGAACAACTTCTTCAAAATGTGTTGCTTATTTTAAAGGAGATTTAGCGTAAATGTTTGGGCTGGATTAATAGGAAACACTTTAGTAGGCCCGCACGTTCTTCAACGAAGAGTTAATTCCCAATACCACCTGGAATTTCTTGGAGAACGATTGCCGGAACTCCTTGAAGATGTTCCTCTTGTTCAGAGAAGGGCGATGTTCTTTCAACGAGATGGAGCACCTTGTCACAGTAGCAGCGCAGTAACTTCGTTCCTCAACCATACTTTTAACGAACAGTGGATAGGTCGATTTGGCCCCAACCATTGGCCACCCAGATCTCCTGATCTAACACCCATGAATTTCTTCTTCTGGGGTGCTATGAAGAACAGGTTTATTTTAGAGAAATGTCGAGTCTGGAAGATCTCCAAGAAAAAGTGAGTGCCGTTTCAGAAGAGATGAGAAGAAGTTTGCTGCTCGTTAATCTGCCATCCGAAATGCTTAAACTCGTCCGAAAGTGTATTCAAATGAAAGGAAGGCACTTTGAACAATTGCTATAAACATTCCATAAACCGTTCTGTTTTAAGACTAATTCAGTAGGTACCTACACTTCTTTTTGACCATTTTTGTCTGATAAAAAAAGGCTTTTACTATAACTTTTGCTAATCGTACGTAAAAAAGTTGGTTAACATAATTTTAAGGAAATTTTTTAGGGTTAAAAATCTCATAAAAAAAAAAAATGAAGTAAAAATTTTGAGAAAAATGCACTTGAAGTGAAAAAATAGAACAACAAATTTTCATTATTTTCAGTTTAAGGAGCCATAACTTTTTTGTAGCTGCACAGCTGTACCCAATGCGTTTAAAACTTGTATGCGCTACTAAATTGTCTTTCCAAAATGTATAAAACTATTTTTGTACCTGTAATAATTTAGAAGTTATAGCATTTAAAGTGGTTACACCTCCAAATAAGAGGTCACCCACTTTGATGGGCTATCACTTGAAATGTGGTGAGCACAGATCCCGCCCTGCCATACAATTTTTTGTTCGGCGGAACTTCAGGTATCTCCTCTTAAAGGATTATACTGCTTAACTGGGACACCCTGTATAATAATAATGAATTAATGATTACCCGAGTACGCCTGGCTCTGCTCTAGACGCTTTGCTGAACTTACCTCCCCTTGATACTTATATCATGGGTTGCACTATCAAAGCCATCCATCGTCTTAGGCGAGGCGGTTTTTGGTATACTCCACACTGGAACTTTGATGAACTTGCGCGACACTTATCTTACGACTCCTGTCTTATAGATATGCCGTCTGATGCAATGACACCAGAACTCCAGCTGATGCGCAAATTCAGAGTCGACTTTCCTTGTGTCCAGGACTGGCTTCGGTCAGAGTCTGAGCCGGGAATGGAATGCAGTCGTATTTTCACGGATGGTTCCAAAACCAGTCAAGGGTCTGGCGCTGGGGTCTTCGTGGAAGTCGACAACATTAAACTTCACTTCTCGTTAGGCAAATATGCGTCTGTTTTCCAAGCGGAAACTTATGCAATCCTAATGGCCATGAACTATGTTGTGAAGAACAGGTGGAAGGGACGTAGCATTTGTGTCTGTAGTGACAGTCAGGCTGCGCTTAAGGCCTTGCTTAACCCTTTAACCACTTCCAAAATAGTTCGTGAAACCAAAAACTCTTTGAACTCGGTCGCAAGGCTGAATTCTCTGTCTCTTATCTGGGTCCCAGGTCACACTGGGATCTTGGGGAAAGAGATCTCTGATGAGATTGCTAGACAAGGCTCAGAGGACGCTTTCTCAGGTCCCGAATCCGCGTTGGGTCTTCCAGCGTCCTCGGTTAGGGCTTCCATTGACGATTGGGTCTCTCACGAGCACAATTGTGTGTGGCATGACTCTCCAGGTTGCAGGTTGACTAAACGCATGCTCCCGGACGTCTGTAAGAAATCAGCGGCATTCTTGCTGTCTCTCAGCAGAAAAGACTGTAGACAACTTATCGGCGTCTTGACAGGCCACTTCGCTTTTGCCAAGCACCTTAACGTGTTAGGCTTAAGTGACACTACAATCTGCGACGCTTGTGGAGAGAGCGACGACACCGCGGAACATTATCTCTGTGAGTGTCCGGCCTTTGCTCGTATCAGGTGGCAGATCTTCGGTGCGGATGTGGTGAGTGCTGGTACTGTAAGCTCCTCATCACTGAAGTGCTTGCTTGGCTTTCTTCGAAAGTCAAGGAAATTCCAATAAAATGGGTAAATCAGGGTTTGCTCTCTGGCAGTACAATGGACCAGTTGTGTCTGAGTGCTCCAGTCGAGTGTTTCCTATCCCGACAAAAAAAAAATTAAAATTGATTACCATTATACAATTTATCTTCCAGCATAATAAGATACAAGTTGCCGGTAAAATCAAAGACCAAGTTACTACAATATATACGTAATATGTATTTTAAAACCTTAATTATGACCACGTAAATAAAAATTAAAATTATTCTAATGCGTATTAAAGATTTATTACCTTATTAATTGGTTTAATTACTTTAAATAAATGTATAACATATCAGAATTTATTAAGTAATTAAACACTACTTTTCTACTTAAAGTCAGTAATAACATAACTAATATGATTTAAATGTTCAAAAAGCCTTACGTAGCTAGGTGGTTTAGTAAACAGGCAGTTTTATTAACATATATTATATTTGTAAGGCAGTCTATTTTAATTTTCCACGGCATGTTGCTTAGCAAGCCTTAACTAATGCAATTAATTAATTAAAACTAAATAAATTTTTCTCGCCCGTTATACTAAGCTAATAGATCTAAAAGCAAAGTATTTATAGATTGGATGTGCCTTAAAAAAGACGAAGAAACTATGGAAATCAAATTCAGTCACGTGTAGATGATTTGTGTGATAGGTGGAATAGAATTTAGGCAACTTGTTTGCTTCTACATACCTAATTGCTTATGTGCTTATTGTTCAAAATAAAACTTGAAGATAGATGAAATGTTAACATGTCCTTGAAAATTAAAACCTTGCTTATTTGTAGTAGAATAGACCATGGAAACACGTAAATGGGAGTTTTGATTTTAAAAATACAGCAAAGTCAAATTTATTTTCTTTTCTTTCACCATAGAGTTTTCCAAATTCGTATCTTTCCATATAAAACGTATACCATTTTAAGCTGGGAATTACAAATTAAATAAAAAAAACATGAAAAGTTTGAAATATAGGGTATCATAAATGTACAATGGTCCATTGTCAATACGTCCGGCACTTAACAAGTCCCTCAGATGACTTTAGAAAAAGTCAGAAATTTTTCAATGCAGGTTTTTGATTTTCGAAATACTCCATTCATTCTAACTAATGAAAAATGTTCGCACCTCTCTAAAATGCTTGCTTTTCACATTCGAGTATGTATTGTATAACATGGACTAATGAAGAGCGGTGCAAACTAAAATGCTTATTGATTCTACATTTCTTATAATCAATTTTGATTTTGTAAAGCTTTTGGTTGGAACTGATATTACTTGATAGTTTGCGGCAAGATGAGGCTTTTGAAGAAGGCGAAATAAACCAATAATTGCGCCGATATAAGCCCTTGCTGAGATTGATTATGATTTCGAAAACTAAGCATACGTAGATGTCAGGATACTTGACTAAAAGAACAAGAATCATTTCGTCTGTGACTATAGTGGCAACTTACGTTTTCTTACTAATTTTCTAAAACAATTGACGACCTAAACGTAAGGTCCCTTCCATTCGTGTGAAAAATATAACGCACACAACATGAGTGGTTGCAAGAATCTAGACCCTGGCACCAGCTGTTGCGCCAAATATATATTTTTTTTTTCTGACAAATCCCCAAAGTAAGGTTGGATTAGAGGGAAGTGCACCTGAGTGCTTTTCATGGGGGCCATACGATCCATTGTGTTTCCCTTTCTGAATATGGAACCTATACCAAAAACGCTTTATCTTTGAAACATATCATATTCCTTAGTGGACTTGCACAACATTTCTTAGTTTGTGAAGAAGCCATTTTCCTATATGGCGGAGGTGGCGATTTTAAAAATTTCGCCAATAACACAGCAAGTACTTGATGGTTTCTACCTCTTCTATATCCTGACAGCTGCTGCAGTGGTCGGGTAAGTTGATGCCTAGTCTTGCGGCCATTGTACCTATCGCGCAGTGTCCTGTTAGCGCAGCTATCAAGATACGAGTAAATACGAATATCTTTTTTATTCATTGCCAACAAGCTTTCGGTTTTATCTTCACCTAATGGTGAGAGATATCATGTAGTCACCTCTGGCGGACCATGCGGAGTTCATCATTTCTTTTGCTTTTTTTCTTTTTAGTACACCAATAGAAACTTCTTCTGATACCTGAGTATCTTCCAAATTTAACGCTGATCCCGTTTTAGCTAGTTCATCTGCTACCTCATTTCCCTCTATATTGGTATGTCCGGGAAGCCAGCAGAGAGTTTATGGGTATTGCATATTTTGTTCAAGGTGTTGCGAAATCTGGAAACTGCTTTTGATATAACTCCCATGTCTAGTACCTTGATTGCCGCTTGACTATCCACGAAGATTGTAACCGTTGAAGGATTTAGTCTCTTTCTATATGAAGTTTGTACAGCTTGAGTATTACTGCAGCCATATCGAAGTTTGCATGAATCGTTGATTTTGAGTAACTCACAGAAAACTCCAGAGATGATTCGAATATCCATTTTAGACCCGTCAGTGTAAAGTTTTCTTTCAGGAATAAACGTGATTAATGTAGGGTGTGACATAATCCGTTGTTCTATCGAGATCAATTATTCTATACCTGTGGAGTATAGATCCATGTCCATGAGAGCTTTGCTTCCACGCGCCCGATTAATTGAGGCGAATCGCACTTTGGTAGCTACGCATCGTATGTACTCATCAAGAGGAGAGGGATTTAACATCACCTCTAACCACGTTTGCGGTGTTGATCTATGTGCTCCTGTTATGTTTATCCAAGCTAATCTTTGCAGCTTTGTACCTTGATAGCCTGTTTTATCCGCTACATTCCACCATACAATAGTCCTGTTGGTAAATATAAGTCTAACGATCGCTGTATACAACCAATTAAATATGAACGGACGCAGGCCCCATCATTTACCAATGTTTTCTTACACGCGTAGAATGCGAATAGTGCTTTCTGTGATCTAGTTCTGCGATAGTTCCAAGATATTTGACAGTTTCAGAGGATTTTCATTCAGTTTTGGATGATCAAATTCATCTAGTTTCCTTCGTTTAGACCATTTTGCTCTGACCAGGAGGACAATTCTTTTAGTGCAGATTTCATGAGATTGCTGATGGTAGGTGAATGTTTCTCACTGACCATGATTATTATGTCGTCTGTATTTGCAACTGTTTTAATTTCCTTAGAGCAGAGGAGAAACTACTCCTCCTAGCGGGTTTCGTCTTGTAACTGTTTCCTTTGCGATGCTCTCGCCTAATTCTGAGTTTATTATTCCGCTGTTAAGCATTTCATTTACCGAAATGGTTTTCTCTGTCTTTAGTCCTAGTTCAGCTAGTGCTGCGTTTATCGGTGTCCTATTCACGTTATTGAACGCACCTTCGATGTCTAAAAATGCAGCTAGAGTATATTCCTTATAGTGAAGGTTTTTGTCTACTGGCTTACCTTTTAGGTAAGCGCGTTCATTGCTACATACATTGCGCTGATTGAGAGGACTACTCGAGTGTAGATCAATTATTCCCTCCGGTGTCTTCAAAAGAAACGAGGAGAGACTAATTGGTCTGAAATCTTTTACGGTAGAATGGGTTGGTTTTCTCTGGAATGATATTGTCTGGCTCTTAAGATTTGTAAGGTTTCACCATCCATGCTTTCCTTTTCTCGAATAGTGCTCGACTCCTTCTAGGAATTATCACTGCCCTTGAGATATCCCGTGACTGATGGGTCTTTGGATAAAACTTTCCGTAGTCTAGTAGCCTCGCTGGTGCTCTCAATGAAATTACAATAGTTATGCCAAGACTCTGTTTTTGTTCTTCTAGTATCCCGTGGGGGTCACGCGGGTCAGACTCTTAGGTTCTCTAGTTTATTGGTGCTTTACTGTGTAGTCCGCTGACCTCTGTTCTACGTTGTCAGAGTTCCCTTGTCCATCAAGTGGCCGTAGTGGGTTTTCGATTTCAAAAAATGAGACAGAAAATATTTAAGACTTTATCAATCTTAGTTAAGGACTGTTCATTATTGCTTATTAAGAAGAAGTCCAGAATTCGCCTCCCAATTCTGGAATGAAAGGTAGGATGATTACCATTGTTACATACATAGTACAATATTAGTAGAGAGGATGAATTCGAAAAAAAACATACTCCTTTTATTGATGTCTTTGCTGCCACATTGCTCATTTACGTCGCATCCCATCACCAGAGATTTGTTTCATGATTGTGCACATTCTACCAGTTCTCGAACCGCTCTTGTTTGTACGGCATTTACGCGGAAATAAAGAGAAAACTTTTCTCCCCGTTCTACGTTTTCTCCCCATTTTATCGCTGTATATTCCTGTAACTAGGCAAAAGAAACATATTACTTGATTTTTTAGCTAAGAAACAGGCTCTTATTCTACCTTCTTTTGTGAAGTGAAACAGATGATAATATTTTGACTTTAAACCTTGTACTCGACACTTTCTTCAGTCATAAGGAGCAAGAAAAGCAGAGAAGTTGTGGCTAAAATTTTAAGTTTTGCTCCCTCTCACAGTTCACCAATTTTGGCGATTGTAGGAGTGTTTCTCACTCACACCCCAAGTGTTTTTTCACAGCCGCAGGCGACGATCTTGACACCTTAAAGCCATCCGGCGCCATCGAACTTGTATTCCGGAAGATCACTGCTTTTAATATTTGCCACCATGGCTTTCAGAATCTCGTTTTCAACCAGTAACCAGTTCTCCAGGCGATCTTGCCATCGGGTCCCTTAGGTCCGCAACAGCCACCTTAATTTCTGTTGAGGTGGTTACGCCTGCTTACTTTTCTTCTTCTTCCAATCGCTGCAGCTTTGACGTCGAACCCGAAGTGTTTGGAGCCCAGACCGTACAGCTTTTGATGACCTGTTCTTTGACTACCTTTGTAGGAATCGTCCTAAATTGGACATCATTGAAATCATCAACGAAATCCCTCGCCTGTTTTTGGTTGATCTTTTTAGGGAGCAGCCCAGATTTGACGAGTTCATCCCGATTGATAGGTTTGTTACTTTTAGTCGCTGTTTGCGTGGAGATACCACAGGTTCCTTTGTGTCTTTTCCTTTCACAAGAGTTTCGAGAGCGTTGTGTGCTGCTATGCAATTTGGTCAGTGCTTCCCGTCTTTCAGTGAGGGAGTCTACATCCTTCTCTTTTATTCTACTCAGAAACCTTTGAGAAGCCAAAATGTAGCCGCGAATTCTGACTCATTTTAAGGTTGCAACTGGTGTATCATCAGTTTCTGCTTTATTCAGCAATTTGTTCTCCTCGTTTGGGAAAGAGGAAGAACACATGTTGCATAATGAAAAAGGGGAAGCGGGTGTTGTCGTCAGTGAGTCCGAATCGTTATTTGTGGTAGTTTGTTGGTCGTCCTTGGAAGGTGTTTGTAGTAGTGATTGTCTCAATAAGTCCGGTCGTGCTATTTACTATTTTTGCTTTCTTTTTCTTTTTGGTTTTCTGTTTGTTTGAGCATTTTGTTTAAGATTGTTGGTCCCGCAAGTAAGTCGGAAATGGATGCTCAATTCCCAGATACACAGACAAAAGGCAAACAAAAGTACGACAAACCTTGCCCGGGTGACGGATGAAGCAAGTTAGTAGCTAGTTTGATCTCTAGTCTCTCATTCTTGGGCACTGATTGTCGCACTATGTGCGCTCACTCCACCACTGAAATGAAGTAGCTCCAACCTATGGTGAAGACAAATGTAATGGGTATTGAAATATTGAGTAGTAATGAAATACCTCATCAATTCGCCCTTACCTTAGCTTATCACATCACCATCTTGACATCGCACAAGGCAACTGTAGTGAATATTACCGGCCGGCACACACTAGAAGGGTTTGGAAAGAAGATCTATGCCGACTGAGAAACCCCAATGGTCATCTACGTTATTTATGCTCTTAGCTCGGCAGACAATTCATGCCTGAATTTACAGGCGTATATCCGTTCCATTAAAATGTTGCTATTCGATCGAAATGGCTCACTATTTCTCCTTCACATTGAATGTCATAATTCCCAGACAATTACCCGATTATTTAACATAGTCCAATCTAAATATCGATTGCTTTATTGGTCGGCTTTGGTATCCACAAATATGCAAATTTCGAAGCCAAGTAAAATTCGAAATGAATCCTTAGAATTTAATCAACATCTCTCTGTTGATTTCTCTATTAGAAACAATACATTAATATCTTTTGTCGAACCCTCTGCAGTACACTCCGTTCCAAGTGCATTAAATTTCGTGGAATACCAATTTATTATTGTAATCGGATTATGCAATGGTCTCGTCCCATCTATTCACACTCTCTTCTCTAAGATTTGTTGATTAATTGTTTATTTACCCGTTCTATTAAATTCCGACTACACTGTCAAAGGACCTCTATTTTTCTACAGCCCCCCACTTTTCGGAAATCGAAAATCCAATGCAATGTAAAAAGGTGGAAGGGCAAAAAGTTGAAACGCCCTTTTGATGCTTTCGCCACTTGCTGGAATCGCTGAGCTGTACATCGTAATTCGATTGTCAAACATATTTGACGGTCAAATAGATTTAACGCGAAAAGGGTCGCAGCTTTTTTAAACACCGCACAAACGAACACAGCCCCCGGCTTTTAACAGCTACATACGGAGGGAGGCACTGGATTTCCATTCGAATGCGCGCATATGCAAATTATTTTTGGACTTTTTCCCTCTTACAGGATTTTTCCGTCCCCACGGTGCTCCAGAAAAGAAAAAAAAAAACAGAAACGTCCATTGAATGCCCCATTTAGTGTTGAATATTCATCTAACCGTTAATTATTATCCCGAAGCTGGAGAAACAGCATTAGCACGTGTGGCTGATATGCCCCATCCAGCGCCAGCGGTCGAAAGCAATTAAGCGGAATTCCCTATGTCAATTCTGAGGAAATTTGTGCCCTCCTCTCTTTCCGGTGCGCCCGACAATGGTGAGCACTAGAGTGTGTAACTTTACTCTTGCGGACTGTCAATCAAAGGGAAATATTTCTAATCCCTCAGTCCAGGTATGTTAGGCGAATAGAAAAATCCGCTGGAAACAAGCATCACACTGAAAAATAGAATCGTTATCCTTCCGGAAACATTACATGAGATATACAGAGAACATAAACACATACGCCAACCCTTTGGCTAAGTCAAGTGTAGAATATTATCCCACATGATGTACAGCGAGGGATCCTTTTGTTTCAACGCTCCATCGAAGTTGTGGGTGGTTTTACGCTGGGAAGCTGGTCACACATTAGGTGGATAAAGGGGTGAATGCGGTCGGTGTAAAAAGATGTGACAGATAGACCCTCATGAGGACGATGATCATCTGAAAATATGTATGTGTAAAAAGATAATCGAATGTTTTCCACCCATAAAGCATGTAATGACCAACAAAGGTTTTGTTAGTGGATTCAGGTTTTAAAGGATTAAGCAAGTTGCTTTAGAAGAAGATTTCAGCTGAACTTGGAGTGAGTAGTGAAATTGGGTTGAAGTTCAAGGGTTTATAGGAATTTATTTGAATGGTTAGTTTTCACAGTTTTCACCATTGAATGGGTTTGTTAGTTTATCTGTTTTACAAGCAATCAGATGTAATATGATTTTGGGCAATAGTTTAATTTATTGAGGATGAGGCAACTTAATTTCATAATGTGATAAGTGAATTTCTTCGTATAATCTAATTGAGTTTATAAAGAAAGGAGGAGAATAGAAATTAAATTGGAAATTTAATTAAGTAGCAGCACGTAGAAAGAAAGTTCTGCTTCATTTTCAGCAGAAGAAACTCAGAAACTAAAGCCACAACAGCATACAAGACTGTTTTAGTCAAGATGAAATAGACCCTAAGTTATTCTTTGTACTATATTTCTATATTTAATTTTTCTAGGTTTGCATATGCTGTTTGCAGCACTAGCTGATGCGACAATCTTATGCTGAAGCTGAGTTAACCTACTTGAACGTTCGTCCATCTTCTTAAAGAAATATTCTCCAGAGGAATATATTTTGGTTTCACTAAAGCTGTCACTCTTTTTCTTTCAAAGGCTGCCTTAAACTTACATCTATCTCTTTTGGAGATGACAGAGCAGTTCAACATTCACCTATGCTGGGTGCCGGGCCACAGAGACATTCCAGGTAACTGCAGGGCTGACGACCTCGCCAGACAGGGTACCACTCTAAGGATTTTGCCTGAAAGGCAAGCCCTGGGTATGCACCTCGCTACATGTAAGTATCTACTAAAGCTGAACGCTATTAGCACGACCAACCTCAGATGGGGAAACGGCTCAACGTGTCACATTTCGAGACAGATCTGGCCTAAGCTGGATCAAAACCGTAGTGCCGATCTGATCAAGTTAAAGCGTACACAAATCAGTTGCGTTGTCGGTGTTCTCACTGGACACTGTATAAATAGGCCAACACGCCAAAAGACTTGGTCTCTTCTCCAACGACTTCTGCAGAAGTTGTAGGGACGAGGAGGAGGAGGAAACCATCCTTCACCTCCTATGCACATGTCCAGCCCTGTCGCATAAAAGAATGCTCCATCTAAGGTCCCCCTTCCTTGACGACCTCTGCGATCTGGCGTCCTTGGACGTCATGAGCATCCATCGCTTTGTCAAAAGCTCCGGTTGGGTTTGTTAGTCCCTGAGTGGCCTAATGGTTTGATCCATGGTATCGCAAAGGACCTTCACTGGTCTAAGTGTGTCTGCACTCTCGTGTGGACAGCCAACCTAATCTAACCTAAAGCTGTCACTCAGTTATACTCAAACGAATTCTTTGCATCTATGCCGCCAAACAAGTTGTGTGCCACTTTTATTCTTATAAGAAGCTTTAAGCACGAGACTTTCATTTTAGTGTTATGGGTATTAATGGTAAATGTGCAAGAGTTTATAGATTCAATACCTTAGCTGTTTTACCAAAATACCTTACCTCATCGTCATCCTATTTAAATTTATTAAGGAATAAATATCTATATATTGAAGTTAACTCGAAACAAGTCGAGTTGTGGTAGATTGACGTTTTGAATTTATTTGAAATGCCTTCCGACATTGACATACTACTGCAAGACTGCTAATAGCTAACTTCGAGTTGGTTCCAACATAAGCACTATCTCTCTTGGTTCGGAGCGGAAATAATGGAAACTCACACTTGTTTAAAATTTCGTTGGATGTAGTTGGGTGTACAAAGACAGCGTTTTTATTGACATAATATTATTACATACAAAATTGATTCGTAATAAATATACGAATATAGTAAAATGCATATATAACGATTTTTTATTTAAATTTTGTTGGTTCCATCTATCTGTAATTATTTGAACTAGCACATTTTACATCTGTTGCAAACAATGCCTCAACAATTTGAATTTCAACCGCTTTACTTAGCAAATCCACGCAAACCCAAGAGGTGTCTCTACCATTCTATGGAGAAATTCAAAATGGTTGGCAATTTGTTTCCACATTTTTCCGCTCCGAACCAAGAGGGCTAGTTATGTTGGCGTAATTTTTTGGGCAGAGATTGTATGGAATTGACATTTCACTAGCAGTCCATATATAGTATGTCAATGCCTTCCGATATCTTTCCTCTATATCTACTGCCCTAAGCTTCTAGCTTTCGCAGTGAACCTTGGAATAATAATCCTAAACTAACAAGGAAACACAATCCGTCGGCTTATTTTCGGATTAGGTGGGCTAAGCAAGGAAGACTTGGAAACCCTCATATCTAACTGATAAGTGAGATTTCAGAATAAATTGCCTTAACCCCAAAGCAAGTATATAATCAAAATTTTAAAACTTTACTTTTTTAGCTACATTGCGGTTCACTAGATTAGAAGCAGACGTATTTGGGATATAAAATTGATATTGATAAAATGATGGTGAAAGTTAAAGAAGATTGTGTTTAATACAAAAGTAAATTTAAAAAAATGTGCAGAACAAGATAACGGTATCCTGGAGACTTTTTTGGCAAACGAGAATGCCATGCATTTAAATCGGTTCATAAGATTAGCAGGAGTATGGGATTGAGGGTTCCCAGTTAAAGGCGATTCAGTCTTTATATACAAACTGTAGAAGCTGTGTTCGGATAAACGGTGGTAAATCAATACCTTTCACTGTGCGGGTTGGGCTCCACCAAGGGTGCGTTTCGTCACCTCTCCTCTTCATTGTATATATGGATTGGATGTTACAGCGCAGCCGTGGTGGTGAATGTTTCAAAGTGGGAAACCTAAGGATTAGTCATCTGCTCTTTGATTTGGTCATCCTTGGATCCTCTCAAACCGAACTCCAGCGCTCACTCAAAAGGTTTGCAACCATTTGTGATGATGTTGGAATGAAGATCAACGTGAACAAATCGGAAGTAATGGTCGTTTCCAAAAAACCCATTCAATACACTCTGCATGTTGGTTGGTTTGTTGGTTAGGATCGGCCCTCGATGAGGATGTACTTAGACCAGAAAGTAGGTCCATTGTACTGCCGATGTCTAAGGCGGGTGGGTCACCCTCTTACTCTTGGAACCATTTGCTTCGTTGAAATGAAGTCGTGAATTTTAGCCGTGCAGGCGTTGCCGAGATCATTAAGATCATTGTAGAAGTATTCACCCAGAGTGGCCTTCCTGATATTGGCGAGTGCAGGATAGGCCCACAGGAGATGACTGATGGTCTCTTCTTCCTCTTCATCCCTGCAGCTTCTGCAGAAGTCATTATGAGGGATACCTAATCTTTGGGCATGTCTTCCTATGACGCAGTGTCCAGTGAGGACATTTGTTATTTTTGAGAGGGTTCCTCTCTTGTGCTTCAAGAGTCCGATGGACCAGGATTTATTGAGTGTCGGCCAGAGCTGTCTGGCGGTATGATATTGGTCTAGATGTTGCCATCGATGATTGGCTACTTTCTCGGCATCAATTTAAATAAGATACTTAACATAAGACGCTGGCACTTCGATGTCGGTGATGCTTATGCTATCTGTACCAAAGGAGCCTTGTCGTGCTAATTCGTGACGTGGTACCCAGTAAAGGGTGAGGTTGTACTGACCAGCTATCTCGTTAAGAGATATGCGACAGTCTTTCACTGCCTTAGATCTCGTAGTGCTGGATGCGAGGGATTTGATGGCTGCCTGACTGTCGACATAAATAACAATATCAGGTGTTGATAGTGTGCTAGCCGCCAGCCAGTCAGAGGCTTTGCAAACTGCTGTGATTTCGGCTTGAAAAACGCTGCAGTGGTCTGGAAGGTTAAAGGAGAGGTGTATGTCCAGATATTCTGAGAAAATTCCGGCCCCGACTCCGTCCTTGGTTTTGGACCCGTCCGTGAAAAATGACAGCGATTCGTTGTAAAGGACATTACGTTGCGTCCACTCACTTCTGTCCGGTATCGAGTGCGTGTAGCCCTTGTTAAAATCATATTCAGTGGGCAGATGGTCAGTGGAATTGGGAGATGACGGTGCATCGAAAGTATGTATATTGGCATGTCCCGTGTGTTGCTCCTTCCACTGCTTGGAGCCTCTCAGTCTTATTGCCGAGCTGATAGCCAATCAGCAGGTGGAGCATGGTTTGGAGCGCCGCTGTGGGAGAAGTTTTCAGTGCACCGGTAATGCTGAGACATGCAACTCGCTGAGTTTTTTCCATTATGGATAGGTTGGATTTCTTCTCCAAGGCGGGCCACCATACCAATACTCCATACCACTCTGTATGTTAGTGGAGTCCCACTGAAGCAGGTGGATAAGTTTAAGTACCTCGGGGTCTTATTCACGAGTGATGGGCAGAGCAATACCGAGTTATCCTGTAGAATTGGTCAGGCTGGATCATTTTTGAGAGAGTTTGGCCAATCTGTTAAAAGGAAAGCCGAACTTAGTGTTCAAGCTAAGCTATCGGTTTTTAACTCTGTGTATGTTCCAACTCTCACTTATGGTCATGAAATTTGGGTAGTGACCGATAGAATAAGATCGCGGATACAAGCTACCGAAATGAGGTTCCTTCGCGGTGTTGCTAGAATAACTCGGAGGGATCGAGTGCGCAACACCAGAGTACACGAGGAGCTCAATGTTGAGCAGCTACTTCTTCAAACGGAACGATCTATGCTTCGATGGTTTAGTCACGTAGTGCGTATGGCCCCAGACCGGGTTCCAAGACGTGCCATGATGGTCGTACCATCAGGTAGGCGACTCCCCGGTAGGCCTAGAAATAGATGGTTGGACCAAGTCCGAGATCACTCTTGGAGCCGTCTAGAAATTCCTCCTGATGGGTTGGAGTCAATGGCGGAGGATCGAGAAGGATGGAGGGTCCACCTGAGCATCCTACCCCCGCAACTCTCATGGAGGATTAGCGGGCTATTTGAAAATGTATGTATGTATGTATGTATATATGTATGTATGTCATAAGATTAGTGGGCGCCGTAGCGTAAGTGGTAAGTGTGTCGGACCACTGCGCGTGAGGTTTCAAGTTCGATTCCCAGAAAATACTAAAAAGTTTTTTTTCAAGGTCCCACCTCTCGCGAACGTCTGATAAACATCCGAGAATATTGTTGTCACGAGAAAGCTTCTCAAAACAAATTGCCCTTCGAATATGGCACTAAACTATAGGTCCCTCCCATTCGTGTGAAAAACATAACGCACACAACATGAATGGTTGCGCGAACATAGGCCCTGGCACTTAAAGAGCTCGAAGTATTTATTTTTTTTAAGATTAGAAATACTTTGCAACTGAATGAAAAAAATACATTCCTTCGTTTTTTTTAATGAAAATTTAAATTTTATTTCGAATTTATACTCCAGATATAATTTTTAATAATGAGTAGGACCACCTATCTTCAAAATTACTTCAAAATTCGATCGTTAAGGGAGTTGTACAATGAGGCAAAGTAATCGAGCAAATCTCATTCCAGGCAAGTTTAATGGCATCGATCAGCGCTTCTTGTCATCGCGTTGCTTTCCACCTTCGTATACTTTACGTGTGAGCCAGCCCCAAATATTTTCTATAATGTTAAGGTCTGGCGAATATGGTGGCCATGGCAGTAGTTCAACATGTTGACTGGCAACAAACGAATTAACAACGCGAGCAGTGTGTATAGGAGCGTTGTTATGTTGAAATATCCATGAAAGTTTTTGGAAAAGCTGATTCCAATATTTTGTAGCTATTTCCTGTCATTCTTAAGCTTTGAACCACCAAGTCGATGGTGCCGTAATAAGATATTGCAGCCCAGACCATTACGCCCCCTTCTCTACTATGATGGTGGCTTAAAAAAACTCCTCTTTTCTTAGATCGTGGAAGTAATAATATTATTGTAAAAGTTATCAAATATAATAAAACAAAGGATTTGATTTATGGTTTAATGTACAACTTTACTGTGTGAAGTCTCAAGTTAGAATGACAAACCTAAATACTAAATGACAATATGGCGACTATGGTTGTTGCCAGGGTCACATAAATTATATCACAATAATACCATGTTATGCATGGTTGCATAAATCATCATGCATATTACACGCTTTCTTTTTTTTTTTTTTTAATTTTAATTTTAATTTATCTCAAACAACAAGGATAAAACTATTAGTTATCTTCAAACCCATATCTTTGTGGAGGTCTGACAGATCGTCCAGACCTTGTCGTGTATGGGACAGTTGGGCTAGTTTGATCCTGGTTGCCCGGTACATCTACATTATTGCTTACATTGCTATCATCAGATGACTGATTCAATGTACTGTTGTCATCATAAGTTGAACAGTTTTGGTTTTCAAGGGGAAGATCATCAACAAATGAATAATAGGATTCTGCGCTAAGGTTTAGCGTATCATCACTAGGTGAACTTCCATTTAATGTATCATCACTATGTGAACTTATGTTTACGTTAACGTTATCATTGATTGGCAAGTTCAAACGATCATTGGTATATGGGCCCCTGATAATTGGACTGTTGTTATCAAATTCAACTAGCACTTCACTAGGATCAAAATTTACGTTTGTTGTTTTTACAATAAATTTACGGTTCCTTCTGAAGTTATTGTTGAAACCGTCAACAATTATGTATGATCTATCGTTTACCTTACGAACTATTTTCCCATATACCCATTCTTTTCCGTTTTTTTTAAAAATAACCCTGTCACTATCGTTCAAGACCGGCAAATCTTTCGCATTTCGATCGAAATAATGTTTTTGCTTTTGTTGCTTGGCTTCAAATCTCTTTTGAACGTCACTTTCTGTGATACAGTTTCTGATCAACAAAGCTTCATCTATGGGCAAGCGACTCTTGATCAATCGACCAAAGAACAATTGTGATGGTGACAAACCCATGCTAGCGACAGGTGTTGTATTGTATTCGAGAAGTCGATACTGAAAGTTTTTTGTGTCACCCGTTTCGAAACAGCGTTTAAGGATGTTTTTTGCAATGGCGACGGCTTTTTCGGCCAGACCATTACTTTGAGGATATCTCGGGCTTGAGAACGTAAGATTTATGTTGGCTTCATTTGCATAACCCTCAAAATCACGCGAGTTAAAAGGAACATTGTCACTTTTGATTTCCGTTGGATATCCATACGCACAAAAAATCTCATCAAGAACTTGTATGACATGTCGAATGGATTTTTCTTTCAACTTTTGTGACACTACAAAACCAGAATAAGCATCAATAAGAACTATGAAATTGAGACCAGCATACTCATAAATATCAGTGGATATTCGTTGAAATGGATACTGTGCTTGTTTTTCTTGTATTAATGGCTCCTTCTGATTGTTTCGTGTGAATTTTTCACAGATATTGCAACTTTTGACCATTTCTGTGATATCAGTTGACATACCTGGCCAAAAATATTGCAAACGAGCACGAGACAGAGTCTTTTCGATGCCCAGGTGAGGGTTGTGAAGCATTCTACAGATGTTCTTCTGTAGATCATTTGGAATGACCAAGCGATGATCCCTGAATAACAATCCGTTTTCAAAATGCAATTCATTCTTGTATTTATGGAACCGCTGGCTCAAATCATCAAGCTGATGATATGGAGGCCAGAATGTTTGAACGTATTTTGCTATACGACTGAATCTTTGGTCTTTGTTCAATGTATCGATATAGTGATCATAGTTGCTTTTTGATAAGCATGCCTTTCTGGTAACAGAATGAATTACCGTTGACATTTCACTGTCAAATTCACTCGTATCGGTCAATGGTGCTCTGGACAAACAGTCCGCAACCAACATTTCTTTACCCGGTTTGTAGGTGATTGTCATGCTCGGATATTTGAGCAACCGTAGGAACATTCGTTGTAAACGAGGTGTTACATCATCAATGCCACGTTTCATTAGATTTTCAAGGGGTTTGTGATCTGAGTGTACATTGAACTGTCGTCCGTAGACGAAAAAATGAAATTTTTCACAAGCAAAAACGACTGCAAGCAATTCTTTTTCAATTTGAGCCCACCTTTGTTCTGTTTTAGTCAGTGTCCTCGAAGCAAAAGCAATGGGTCTGTCACTTTGCAGCAGAACACTTCCCAGCCCATCTTTTGAGCTGTCAGTTTGAATTGTGATTGGCAGTTTTGGGTCGAAAATAGCCAATACTGGCTTGCTTGTTATGATAGTGAGCAACTCTTTCAGTTCAGTATCATGCTTGTCAGTCCATTTAAACTTAACATCGTTCTTTGTCAGTTCACGCAAAGCAGATGATTTTTGTGTTAAATTCGGTATGAAACGTGCTATGTACTTAAAAAGGCCCAACAATCGCAAAACATCTGACTTATTGTTCGGTTTTGGCATGTCAGTGATTGCTTGAATGTATTTGTTATTTGCTATAACTGAGCCATTATCTATGATTTGACCCATAAATTTGATGCGATTTGTACGATACTGTATCTTTTTACTATTAAATTTAATGTTATTGGCTTTGGCACGTTCAATAACCATTGCAAGAGCCTTATCATGCTCCTCTACTGTCGAACCACAGATGGCGATATCATCAAAATAAATTTCAACACCTGGAATGTCGCCAAATATTTTGAACATGCGTTGTTGAAACATTTCTGGTGCATCCTTCAATCCGAAAGGAACACGAAGCCAACGATAGCGACCAAAAGGTGTCATAAATGTTGTTAAATATGAACTTGGCTCATCTAATTCCATGTGCCAAAAACCGTTGCACAAATCCAAAACAGTGAATACTCGTTTGCCTGACAAACGAACCATTATGTCATCAAAAGTTGGAATTTGAAAATGTGCACGTTTAATGCAATCATTCAATGGTTTAGGATCAAGGCAACATCGAAGGTCACCATCTTGTTTCTCTACAATTTGTAAATTGTTGACCCAATCTGTCGGTTCATCAACAAACTTAATGATTCCATCTTTTTCAAGAACATCCAATTTATTCTTCAATTTGTCGTGAAGACTCAACGGTATACGTTTTTTATAGTTAAGAGATGGAACAGAGTTTTCTTTCAGAGTTATTTTACATTTGCCTGGTATCTTACCCATTCCATCAAAAAGTTCTTTATTATTGTCAATAAATTCTGATGCTTTGCTTGGAAACGATGAATGAAGTGCTTTAATTGCATCAATTCGCTTTATTAATCCAAATGCTATGCTTGTTTCAAGACCCAGAATGGGTTCGTAGCAGTTGTCAACAACCAAAAAATTTGCTTCTTTATTAATTTGCTTCTCAACATCAAAACAATCTAATTTCATTTGGCCATAAATTTTTACTTTATTTGAACCATAATCAACAACATCACAACTAACGTTCAAAAGTGATTTGGTTTTTTTAATTTTATTAATGAAATCAATCGGTATGCAGTTAGCATCCGAACCAGAGTCTATCTTGAATTGGATTGGCCAGTCTTGAATTACAAAAGTTTTGTTCCAACGTACTCTGTTTACTTCCAATCTGTTAAATTTTTTATGATGATTAAGTTCACATACACTATTGATACAACTTAAACCTAAATGTAAATAATTACCGTTACTAGGATTCCATTCATCATTCACTGAATGAACTTTTGTTGACTGTGCAGCCCCTTGTTGGTATCGATGACCGACCCCTTGATTGTCCCGATTGTTGTTGTTGTTGGTTGATTTGCACAGCCGTGCAAAATGTCCGGTGCGACCACAAGAGTTGCATTTGATATTCAATGCTGGGCAGAATTGACGATGCTTGCCGGTAAAAGTCTGTCCACAATTGTAACATTTCGTTTTAATTACATCCACAGTTGGAACGGTGTTTGAACTTGCTGGAACATCCGATTGTTGTTGCTGTTGCGTTTGATTTCCGGTTGTAATTGCATTCACATCACGTGGTGAAACTTGTGTTCGATCCAACAACAATTTATTTGCCGATGCCGATTCAAATATTTTACATGTTTCGGTGACGTTGGCGAGCGACTGTTGTTTACCATCCAAAAGTTTTAACTGTAACTTTTTGTCTGCTACACCGATGACAATGCGATCTAATAACATTCGATCAGCATACGAAGATTTGCATGAAACACATTCAAACTCACAATATTGAAGTTGAGTACGAAGTTCCGTTTCAAATTCAGAAAATGGTTGTTTTTCTTTTTGTGTGATCATGTTGAATTTGAATGCTTCCATTGTCGTGTTTTTTTTCGGCAAACAATACCCATCAAATGCTTTGATGACGTCATCCAAGGTGATTTCTTTGGAACTTTTTGTTGTAACGGTGCCTTCGAGAACATTCGAAACATTTGTATCGGTACTTGTACCTTCGGTTGAATCAGTTTTTTTTATTTCACCATCAGCTGAACTTTTTGTATCATTTGTATTGCCATCAGTTGAACATGTTTTGGTTGAACTGAACATTGTTAAATTTCCATCATTTGGAAACAGTGTGTTGTATATTTCCACACCACGCGGTCCAATTAACCACAAAAATTGAGCGATTTTTGTTGTTTCCGTTTCTTTCACTTTGCCATTTGCTATCATGTAGATGTGAAATGTTTGCTTCCATTTCGGCCATTCTTTATGTAGGTCCGAACAATCCAATGCTTGTGGCAATCGTAAATCCATTTTTTTTTTTTTTAATTTGCGTTGACTCGTGCTAAACGAACGGTTGTAATGTCTTTTTTTTTTTTTTTTTTTTTTTTTTTTTTTTTTTTTTTTTTTTTTTTTTTTTTTTTTTTGAATTTTATTTATCGATTATAACTATCTTTTTACTCCTGACACCATGTAAAAGTTATCAAATATAATAAAACAAAGGATTTGATTTATGGTTTAATGTACAACTTTACTGTGTGAAGTCTCAAGTTAGAATGACAAACCTAAATACTAAATGACAATATGGCGACTATGGTTGTTGCCAGGGTCACATAAATTATATCACAATAATACCATGTTATGCATGGTTGTATAAATCATCATGCATATTACAATTATAGCCATTCGGTCCAACCAAATTATTATTATTTTGTTTCCCCTGAAAAGACTACTTTGTTCCAGTCATTCGAACTTGCCCCCTGTTGTACATCTGAGGTCATGCAGTCTTTCGCGAATTGTAAACGTTGCCATTTTCGCAAAGCTTTAAGTAGTGGTTTTTTCAGCTTTAGTTCCTTGAGGTGTTTGTCACTACCAATCATACGACGAACAGTAGATTTACTTGCAACGACACCAGCTGCATCTCTGATTTTAGCTGTCGAAACAGCTGAATTGGAGGCTAGTCTGACAATTTTTCGTTTTTCCCTCACTGAAAGGGCCGTGGAAACGTTTCCTTTTTAATTTGTTCCGCACATTTTGGCACAATAATTGCCAATAGCATGATCACTTCGATTGATCTTGTAAGCAATAGCACGCTTAAACAAGCCTTCCGAATGGTAAATATCATTCTGACTCGTTTGTTAAAAAGGTCTTCAAGCTACCATTAACTTGTGTCAAACTGCTCTCTCATTCACCACAAGGTTTTTTTTTTTCGATGCCATATAACGGTCGAAAGATCATTTTCGGCTTGTCAAAATCATTTGCTTCTAATCTAGTAAACCGCAGTGTATGTGTAAAAAGACAATTTGTAGATTTCAAATCTTATTGGCTGCCTAGTTTTCAATATCTTTCTTACATCTTCTTCAACCAGAATATGAAAGAAACGCTTAAAATTCTTACTTGGAACGCTAACGGGCTCATACAAAGACTCGACGAATTAGAAATATTTATGCGAGAGAAAGATATTGATATATGCTTGGTCTGTGAAACTCATCTGACAAAGCAATCGAATATTAAGATAAGGGGATATAGCGGGTATCACGCCTTTCACCCATCGGAAAGAGCCAGAGGCGGATCATCTTTGTTTATAAAAGAAAATATCGAACACTCAGCGGAAATAAAAATTGAATTAGAAGCAATGCAAGTAAGCACGGTACGCGTTAGAAATAGACATTTTGCTTTCAACATTTCGTCTATATATTGTCCACTGCGATGTAAACTTGAAGAAAGTGATTTCACAAACATCTTCAACTTCCTTAAACCAAATTTTATTATTGGTGGTGACTTCAACGCAAAACACCCCTTCTGGGGCTCAAAGTATGCCTCTCAGAAAGGTAGAAAGCTTTATAATGTGGGTATGCAATTCAGTTGTGATTTTTACTCGACGGGTAAACCAACATATTGGCCAACTGATAAAAATAAGATACCAGATCTGATCGATTTCTTTATTGTTAAAGAATATCTGGCAACTGTATACAAGTTGAAGAAAGCTTTGATCTCTCCTCTGATCATTCTCCAATCATTATGACGATAAGCGAAGCTTTGATTAAAAAAGTAGGACCGGCCAGATTAACCGGCGCGAAAACTAATTGGGATGGCTTTAAAAAAGATATTGAAGCAAATATTTAGCTGAGCGTATCACTTAAAACGCCCTATGAACTTGAAGTTGAAGTAGATCGCTTCGTCGAAATCTTACAGGATGCCGCGTGGAAGAATACTCCCAAACCAAAGAGAACCCTGGCCAGTTACATTCAAACTTATACGCAGGAAATAAAAGAGATGATTAAGGAGAAGAGAAAAGCTCGTAAAAGATGGCAACAAACTCGGGCTCCGCAACATAAAGCATATCTTAACCGTTTGTGCAACTCACTAAAAAGATCTATTAAAGACCTTAAGAATAATGAAATACAAACTTACCTAGAAAGCTTAACAGCAGAAAAAGATTCTAACTATTCGCTTTGGAAGGCTATAAAAGGTATTAAAAAACCTCAAATTCAAGCCGCGCCAATTAGGAAAAATCTAGACGAATGGGCCAGGCATGATAAAGAGAAAGCGCAAGTTTTTGCCGCCCACCTAGAAGAAACTTTCAAACCGTTTGATGGACAAGCTCTTATTGAAAATATAAATACTTCGTATATAGACAATAGCGTAATAAGAAATGCAACACTTACCGAACTTAAGGAAGAAATAAAGAAACTTAAACCTAAGAAAGCTCCTGGATACGACCTAATTACGGGAGAGGTTCTTAAAGCCCTACCAAGAAAAGCTCTAATTAAGCTTCTGTTCATTATAAACGCCGCGATTAGACTAGAATATGTTCCCAGTGAATGGAAAGTCGCCGAAGTTATAATGGTCCTTAGCCTGGAAAACCGCCCAATGAAAAAACGTCTTATGACCGATTTCGCTTCTTCCAACTATATCCAAAGTGTTCGAGAGAATATTGGTTAGGCGAATACAGCCGGTAATAGAAGAAGGGCATCTCATCCCTGATCATCAATTCTACTTCTAAGCATTCTACAGTTGAACAAGTACATCAAATAACACATGTAATCGAAAAATCACTTGAAGAAAAAAAGATTTGTTCAAGCGTATTCCTTGACGTTTCTCAAGCCTTTGACAAGGTATGGCATGAAGGCTTAAAGTTTAAATTACGACAAGTTCTGCCAGAGCACCTATATAATATTTTGAAGAACTACCTTACGAATAGGCTATTCCGCGTCAAATGTGGAAACGAATATTCTGATTTTAAGGAAATAATGGCTGGGGTGCCGCAAGGAAGCGTACTTGGTCCAGTCTTATATCTATTATACACTCGTGATATACCGCAAGTAGAAGCCACTGAGCTAGCTACATTTGCCGACGATACTGCTAACTTGACAGTAGGTAAAACGGTCGAAGATACTACAGAAAAACTTCAAGAAGCTTTGGATAGAGTAAATGAATGGACAAAGATTTGGCGAATCGCACTCAACGAGACCAAATCTGTTCATGTAAATTTTACCTTTTAGAATATAAATAATTTGCCGATCTTTTCAAACTCGGTTCAAATCCCGTTTGCAAACGAGGCTAAGTATCTTGGAATGACACTTGATACAAAGCTGAAATGGAAAACGCACGTAAAGAAAAAACGCAAAGAATTAGATAATAAATATCGAGAAATGTATTGGTTACTTGGAAAATATTCCAAGCTTAATATATATAACAAACTGCTTTTATATAAGCAGGTGCTAAAGCCTGTATGGACATATGGTATACAACTCTGGGGTTGTACCAAAATAAGTAACACTCAAATTTTACAAACTTTTGAGAAAAAAGTGCTAAGGGGTATTGTTAATGCGCCATGGTATATCCGAAATAGCGATATCCACAGAGATCTTGGCATTAAAACAATCGAAGACGAAATCAAAAACTACGCGAGAAAGCATAAAAGTCGACTAGAAAGTCACGCTAATATAACAGTCCTCCAAGTTTTGGATGAAAGAAATTTACTTCGCCGTCTACAAAGAATCAAACCTTTAGACTTAGCGCGTTAAGTAACCGCGTCTAAACTGCGGAGCTAGCAGGAACTTCTAATGGGAAGGTACCTGCAAAACGTCATTATTTCGCGAAACGAAAACTGCTTGATAAGTCGAATACTTAGTTGTAGTGAAAATAAAAACAAGTCTGTTTTGAAGGGAGGTTTTTTAGTGGGTAAGAATCCCACACTACTATGAGCACGCGCTGTCTATCCTCATAGTATCTTGTTGAAGATTTTCACCTACCCTCGAAAAAAAAAAAAAAAAATAAATAAATCTTTCTTACATGTACCTACAGAAGTTAGAACTTAATTAGTTAACTAATTTCATAAGCAGGAACAGGTTTTCCAAAATGTTCTAAAGAGCATCAGATTTCAGCAATGAAAATTTTGGTATCTATCTTTTCCTATCTCCGCCTAACAAGTACTCCCTAGTACTTTTGTTTCAATGACACCAGCCCTGCTACCAGGGAAATATTATAGGCTTCATACGTATCTTTCCGAAGTACATCTGGTAGACAGAATACTAAAACATCTGTACACGTCACTGCCATTGACATTGGAATGAAGACCTAGCAATTAATATTTTATATGACTTACAGTGCTACGCTAGCAGTCTCCCTACTATAAACTGTCATCCTAAGTACTTAATATAAAGAAGGCATAATACATATTCATAGCAGGACCTAACCAAACTAGATCTGATGTAATCTCGATGCGCCTTTTTCCTTAAGAAAAGCGTTCTGCCTTTCTGATCCGATTTTGATCCATTTAATCCCTTGAGCTCGACACTTCTAAGACAGCGATCCGATATTTCCATAACTACTTCTTTAAGTAGCTGCATCAATTCCACGACTATCTCATCAAAGTGATGCCTAGTCTATTATATATGCCGATTTTGCTCACTTAGCTCGGGGGTAAATAGTACGCGAGGAATCGAATCTGTTAGTCACCATCAGGAAGTTAATTGCGCGAAACGTCGAAAATGTATTTTTCAACTACAAGGCAAAGGTGAAAGATATTCTTTTAAATAAAAACTACGTAATTTTATGCAGACATTCTTAACTACGAACGTGACGCAAAACAACTTAAGCTAGCCTTAAGGTATTAAAAAATGCAAAGAATTCCCCTCGCCCCTTCGTGGAACACTAACTCAATAAACTGATTTCAGAACATTTAAATAAGTCTATGATTAGGTTGCGGCGGGAAGGTGTGTGTTATCGTGGAAAATAATACTAATGACTTATCGATATTTTCATACAACAAAATGTAATACCGCTCTTCAGTTGCTTTTTCGACTGATAAGAGATGTCAGTTGGAAATTATTAATTGCTAAGAACCAAGAACTCACAAGTATAGTATTGTATTTAGGGGGATTTCTCTGGAATTGTCAATGAATGTTACGCTTGGAAGCTAGCTAGTGTCTCTTCCTTAGTGGTGTTAGTATTTTCATTTAATAACAAATGATACCAGAGTCCGGATCTTAAGGGTTTTCATTGATGTCACATTTCAATATATAATTATTGTGGCACTCGAACATAAAAGCGGGCAGGTATGTTTAAGCTTCCAAAAGAAATACCTAGTCAAATTTATTTGTATTCCCACCGCAGAGAGAGAAATTGGATTGCGTTAATTTCAATCACACCGAGACATTTTCAGGACATTGACAAAGGAACTATTGCATCTAAGCTTTTAATACAGAAGTCATACACTGTGTCTTGAATGTTTCCCATATGTTTAGTCCAATCATATTTCTGTAGTCAGTCTTTCAGTCCAGTTTTGTAGTGCTCTTATCAAGGTCTTCCACAAAATATTTAGTGGTTCTGAAAGAAACTGATGTAGACTATCTCTCTTTGTGTATAGGCATAAATGCTATATAAAAGCCGAATAAGCTCAGATTTGTTTCGGAACTAACATCAATTGGTGTTTCTGGAATCCAGATATAGTGCGCTTTTTCGCCAAAACATAAAGGTTTACATAATTGCTCACAGTTTTTGATGTGATACACACATTTTTTTTTATATATTTTAATAAAGGGAAACCCAAAACTCAGAGCAGACTCACCTGTCCAATATACTACCTACATACATGCAGGAACCTTTCTGCCGTGCAGTGTTTGGAAATACTTCGATGTTATTCGGTTTCTATTTTATACTCGGGTGGCTAATGATGGCTGTTCCTCTCTGAGGCTTAAACTTGCACAAATTGGTTAGCGAGCACATACTCTGCATCATTGCCACCCTCAGTCTGTCAGTCTATTCTTACATTGTAGGATAATCAATGAGTCATTATAAATACTGATACTTCTACCATGTCATCCGCTTCTCAAGCCAGATTTAGATTTTCTTCGCTTTCACTGCCTCCTGATCTATTGATTCCCCACATCTTAACCCATCCATATATCATTAGTTTTGCCTTCAGTTCTACATGACCGGATGTTAATACGTACCGTAAATGTGTATTTTTGCCAATCCGGCGTACATGATGACATTCAGGCCGATCGCTTCAGTCTGTTGTACATATATCATATATAATATTTCAAAGCACTATTAAGAATATTGAATATTTCTTAATGCAGTATATTTAAGTGTTGAAGCTAAAACTGTACTTCTGGTCCCCCTGAACTCGAACTTGTGACAGTGTGGATGCAAGATTTACAGCAAGCATTACCGTATCCGGCAGTTCTTTTGTCTGCGGTATCGGAAATAAAGCGAAACAAATATTAACATCATGATGTATGTTTCATGTAGGGTCCATAGTTAACTGAAAGAAACTTGGCGAAGAAGGAAGAGGTCTAAAGAAAGAACCTGCAGAACCAAAAACTAGTGACACAAGATCCGCACAGACTGAATAGTTATGAAAACAATAACGCCTACCTCATCGCTGACAAGTGTTTTAATAATTTGTACGTTTTAGAGTATCAAACAAGCTTTTCAGATACCACTTTGTCAATTACAATCACAACTATTATAAAAATCCATAGATACATATATGTATAACGCAAAATATCACAACAATCAATTCTCTTCAAAAAAGCTCTTCTTATCGTCTTACTCCAGTACACAAGTAGCGAATGAAGACTTCTCAGGCGTCTTTAACTCCAAAACCATGAGGCTCACTTTCGCATTGCAAAGTATTTCAAATACTCGTAGAGTCGTAACAGTCAATCATGATTCGTACAACTCAGTTCGTCGTACGTTTTGTTGATGATCCCCTAAATTCCTGCTTACAGTTTGCGAGATAAGAAAATGTAGGTCTTAAACTGAAGATCGTGTGCGCCGTGGCCTAAGTTCTTAGTGTGTCGGAGCACTGCACGTGAGGTTCCAAGTTCGAATCCCAGAGAACACCAGCACGTTTTTTCATGGTCCCACCTCTCGCGAACGTCTGACAAACATCCGAGAGTACTTATTGTTGACTCGAGAAACCTTCTCAAAACAAATTTCCCTTCGGTTACGGCACTAAACTGTAGGTCCCTTCCATTCGTGTGAAGAATATAACGCACACAACATGAGTGGTTGCGAGAAGCTATGCCCTGGCACTTGAAGAGCTGTTGCGCCAAATATTTATTTATTTTTATTTAAACTGAAGATATCGAGTTATCCAAAATGTGCGCTCCTAACTCACGTCCCCCGTAACCATACTGGTTTCAATGCGTCATACCATAATTTGATGTAATCGTGAATATTAGACGATTTAACCAAATTAACTGGGGATTATTTAAAGCGCTCAACCACAGCAGAGTGGACAATCACGGAAGGTCTGCTCCGTATCCCGCAATATCAATATCAATACGTACGTATATGCACTGATTCAGGTCATTCTTCCGTCTTCTTTTGGTCCAGACATCGATTTTTACACACGTTTGGCATATATCTATAAGTAGAAATCACTTATAATACGTAACAACTTTACTCAAGGGACTTGTAATTCAAACATGAATAGATCCAGTTACAATCAACCACATTTCATAAAATTTGGAATGTGCTCCACGTACTAACACTTTCAGCAACCTATTAAATGGCACTCTTTACAATGCTATGCTTGGCTAACATTCTTTCCCTTCCAATGAAGTCAGTTAAATTTATAGCTTGTAAATGGGTAGTTTTAGCATACCCAACGTGCAATTAACTTACACCACATGAACTCTCCAATTAATTGCATTTGTTAACAAGTTAACATACTATTGCTAATAAAAGTAATAAATATTTACATAAAACGATTCTTTGAAGTTCAATTGCAACTCCACAACTACAAATGCAGAGCAGTGATCGTGAATCTGAGCGAAGCTCCATTAATTTTACAAGAGTACTACGATCGCCAGTAGTTTCGTTTAGGTGAGTTTTTTTTATTATTACGACGATATTAAATCTTACATACAAATTATATTGTACCGCATATGTCTTGGAAAGTTATTGTTTTTATGAGAATTAAGTTATAAAATTATTTACGAACCTATTTTATGCCGAGGTGCTTAAAATGATAAATTAAAATTTGTATAGTTTTAAACAGATATATAATGGCATAGTGTTTACACCTGCAAATGTTTCCTCTTGTTTCAAAAAAAGAAAATTTCCATTTTCTTTGATGGCAAGGACTTTGTGATGATCATCGACAACATTTTTAATAGCTTAGAATTATGAGATGAAATACATGGCTTTTGGCTAAAAAGTTTGACTAACGATACTTTGCTCACTATACCATTAACAAAATTTTTCATATTTAGTCTGTTTTTAAGTGTTTTTGGTTAAAAATTAGCATTTGAGCAATTTCAAATTTTTTTTAAATGTTTTGTTTACATTTAACGGATTTGAAATATCAAATCTATGGGTACATTATTTGCAAAAAGTGAACGGTGAGTGCTGGTAAGTTCCCATCAATGAAGCACTTGCTTCATTTTCTACAAAATACATGAAACTCAGAGTTTTTGCTTCCTGGTAGTACATACAATGAACCAGATGCTTTGGGTAAGAGTTTTCTAGTCCCGATAAAAATAAATGTATATGGGCAACATAACCAAATGTACTTTTTTTTTATTTTTTTTTCCTCTTGTACAACCCATGCCCGCGTGGCAACGACACTGCGACCTGAAAGATCTATTGTATCGGAGGGTTGGAGTTAATCTAACAGACGTACTACCTCCCTTATGAAAGTGAGTATGTCCTTAGTAGCGGAGCATTTCAGTTCCACTGAAGTAAGTATCTCCTTGTGGAGAATACGTTTCCTTAACCAGTGTAGTGCCGGGCATTCACAAAGAATGTGTTCGGAGGATTCATCCTCCTCTAAACAGAACCGACAGTCCTTCTCTTGGCACAGGTTCATCTTGTTAAGGTGATATCTCAAGCCGCAATGGCCAGTAAGAAAGCTCACAAGCTTCTTAATGCTTTCCCTATCTAAGTTAAGGATTTCCTTATAAGAGTAAGGCTTGATTAATCGTTTGGATTGTCTTAGACCTGGCCCACTAGTCCAGTGGTCTGGACGAAGTTTAATTTCCCATTCGTTAATCAGCGTTGTAACTGTCGCCCAATTGACGCCACAATAAGGTTCAGGACCTATGAACGCAGATTCTGAGCCAGCCCTAGCAAGCTCATCTGCAGATTCGTTGCACACAATCCCTTGGTGTCCGGGTACCCAACCGAGTTTTAAACCAAATGTACTTACTTAGGTGGCGCTACAATTTAGGGTGAACTTGGTCCTTGACCAACAAGCCTCTCCATTTAGTTCGGTCTTTAACTAATTGCCTCCAGTTGTACACACCAAGTTGGTTGAGATCCCCTTGAACTTGTGCGCGCCACCTACGACGAGGAGGCCATCTACTGTGTCGTTCTTCCGGGTTATATTCGAAGGCTCTGCGGGCTGGAGCGCTATTGTCCATTCGCTCTACGTATCCTTTACTGTTGAGATGCCTTATTAGCCCAAAAAAAAAAAAAAAAAGCAATTGGCAAGACTTATTCTTTGCTTGATTTCTGCGTTGGTATCGTTCTCAGAATTTATAGCAGAGCCAAGGTAGACAAAGCCCCTTACTACCTCGAAGTTGTAGCAGATCACTGTGACGTTCTGTCCAATTCGTCGGGATATCAAAACTAGACATGGCCCTATATAGCTCTCCTCTATAGATGCTATCCTAGGTGGCATTAAAATCGATAAAGAGATAATCAATATCGATTTGGACTTCTTGAGTTTTGATTGCGGACTTTCCTGCCCTGAAACCGCGCTCATAGAGACCTATCAGACTGTTTATGAGAGGTTTCAGGCGTTCACACAATATCGCAGAAAAGATCTCGTACGCAATTTTTAGAAGATGGATGCCTCTATACGTAGGGACTAACAAAAGTTCTCTTAATTGATTGAATAATAAAACACAAAAATAATTTTAGCTTTAGATATTTAATCTTCATCTTTTTTTAGTTTCTCCACATAATTCCCATTTATTTCATTTCTTCAGCCGATAGATCCATCTTTCAAAACAGCTTTCAAAATCCTCTTTTTAGAGCTTTTCGATTTCGATATTGACTGCATTAATAATCTCCTCATTAGATGTGAAGATTTTTCCCCTCAAATCTTTTTTTTTATTTTCGGAAGCAGCTAAAAGTCACGCGGCGCTAGATCCGGAGAATAAGGTGCTGCGCGAATTTCATTGATGCCCGGGAGGGCAAAAAGTTGTTGGTTTTTTCAGCAGTGTGCGCAGGCGCATTGCCACAGCCATGGCATTCAAGCCCAGTGCATCCGCTATCATCTCATGTGTCATCCTGGCATCTTCATCAATTTTAGCCTTCACCAGGACCACATTTGTATCGTCGGTCGAGATGAGATTCGTCCTCCACAGAAAAATGGTCAGTCTGGAATCTTGGAAACCACTTTATTCCGTATGCATTTTGGCATTCGTGCAGAATTTTGACGTCGAAATCCGAAGAGAATGGCAAAACGAATTTCTTCCTGTGTTGGCGGTTAAACTTCAACCGAGCTTACGTCACTAATTTTTCTCTTTCTCGTCTCCATTTTTACCTATTATTCTGAAATTTAGAAATAAATATTATTAGATTATAAGCTACAGAAACGCATCTTTTTTTTCAAAAACTACTAAATTGACACCAACTAAGCGAACTTTTGTTAGTCCCTCCGTAATTGGAGCAGTTGAGCGGGTCTCCTACTATTTCGTGGATCGGGCAAACGATGCTGAGATTCCGTTCATCAGGCATACACTCGTCTCACCAAATCTTAGAGATGAATTGGTTTTGCTTGTAAAGTTCGGCCGGTAAGCCGTCGGGTCCCTCAGATTCGTTGGATTTCAGCTTGGATTTTGACCGAAGTTTTGATTGTGATTGTCCATGTTGAATGGTTTATTCTGCCTGTTAGCGGGTAGTTGAAGTCTCAGCACCGACTGTGATTCTACTACGAGGTTCCCATTTTCATCTCTGCATGTTTCTGTACGGGTTTTGCTCTTCTGACACGTTCTTTTTACCTTTTGATAAAACATTGTTCCTGGAGTATAAGCTCTCAATATTTTCGTTTGCGCGCTCTTTACTCTTTCTTCTTCTTTTGAAGAAGCCGATGTTTATCCCGTCTCTTTTGGTCGTAGAGGTCACGAGCAGCTCTCGTCTTCTGTTGCAGCTCCGCTTTATATGCCTCTTGTTTTGCTGCATGCACTCGCCGGCATGGGGTTTCGCCTTGCTGATCGGGCGAAACTCACCACATCAGGTGCGGCGTTTCTACCGGCATAAGGGTGAATGAGAGATTTCGAGATACGCGTTCAGCAAAGACTCTGGCGGTCTCTTACAGTCGTGACTTTTCGACGTTAAATTTTCTCACCGTGATTCCTCTTTGTTGCTCAGTTTGCGACATCTGCATTCGTACCTTGGCTACAACAAGGTAATGATCCGAATATATGTGACCGCTCGGAAGGTCCAGACAATACTAGAGACATTGATAATATGATCTATTTAGTTTATGTTTACATGATCATTGGCCCGCCATATCTACTTGTGAATATTAAGATGAGGAAACCGTGTGCTTGCTATAGTTACGTTTCGCTCCATAGCGAAATCAATTAGTCCGTTGTAAGACGTAGTGCCGTGTAGGCTGTTTACCGACTGCCCTACCAAAGGCGTCGTCCTTTCCTATTTTGGCGTTAAAATCGCCCAATACGATTTTAACGTCGTATTTAGAACATCGTTCGTGTGTTTTGTCGAGGAGCTCGTAGAAACAATCTTTGGTGGCAGGGTCCTTTTGTTCCGTGGTGGCATAAGCACATATCATGCTTATGATAGCGAATTTAGCCTTGATCCGGATTGTCATAATACACTTGCTCACTGGTCGAAGGCTTAAGACTTTTCACCTTCCGCCGCGTATAGTAAATCCGCATCCGAATAAGCGTTGCTTGTTGTCTTTGTAGCAATCACCGTAGTAGATGTTACAGGTTTTCATCCTCTTTTTGTCTGGTTCATCCCATCGCACTTCTTGGTTGGCGGTTATATCCACTTTATAGCAGTGAATGGTTTCTGCTAATTGTTCGGTTGCCGAAGTCGTTGTCTTTACTTCGTTTGCTGTGGTCGTTATGAGTTGAATAGTCCTTGTCCGAGGCTTGTGGTTGTTTTTGAACCAGAATTTTTTTTTAAGTTAGCCCAACGCCATAACCCCTAACCTGGTGGGCCAGTTTCTTTTGTTATATCACAAGGATGCGGGGCAGTACACCGGTGTCAGTAGTCCACTGCGGAACTGTGAGCGCTACCATTGACACATTAAAGGCTCCTCCGCCACCATCTCTATTCAAAGGTCCTGACTAACATTGGAAATTCCTTACCGAACTGTGATCTGGATATCTCGAAGCAGCTCTCGCAAGGTGTTTACTAAGTTCGACCTAACTGGATCTGTAGATGCCACCTTTAAGTGCATCTAGGGAATTCGTCCGCCTCCGTCTGGAACAAGAGAAGTGCTCTAGTTAGAAAGCACTCTTCCCCCTCTCTCGTCTGCTACCGCCAAAGACCTTCCAAATGAGCTGGTTACTTATTTCTCGCATCAAGGTTCTAGGCACCCAGCGGACATCATATCAAGGTTGAGACTAGGAGTTGGTAGGCCTAAGCTAAGTGAAAACGCACTACCGTTTGACCACCAACATAATGAAATGTGAGAGATTGTAAATGTTTTTATAATGAATTGCATATAATATTTTGTACCGATTCAATTTTATCTAATCAACTCATTCGAAGCACCATGTCAAATGTCTTATAATTTAACGCTTTTAACTTTTAAAAGCTTACAAATCTGAAGTTATGGCATTAATCGATAGATGATGTTACTCGTCATCCTTGCAAGCCAGAGTGGACACAAATTTGACAACTCAATTCCAATAGACTTAGAGCTACAGTTATATTGACTCATATTATGTACTTTTAACATGCCTTAAATAATCAGAACAATTAAAAGTCCTGCAAAAATAAAAATTGATTTGGGCAAAAAAAAAAATACTTCTTCGAAACGACAACTTATTGGTCAAATACTCTCGTCACATGTGAAATAGTTTTCGTTTACGATGATAAATCAATTCACACAACAGAGAGTGTTGATTACTTCGGCAATTATTGATGAATTAAAATTTATTCAAAAGTCACGACACAGCGTCATAATCCCCGCGAGGAGAATAAATCAAACACAGAGTCTACCGAAACATGGCATGCGCAACTAAGGTTAGAATTTCGTGTACAGTAGCTCGTTAGCACCTATGTTTGTTTATTATTATTCTATTCACTTAGTAAATCATATTGCGAATTTAAATAAGCATTCTGCCAAAATTTAAAGTAGTCTGAATAATTCCGCATGAAATGTGGGAAAAAATGGAAATGGTATACGTTGTGTTATCGTGTATTAAAGTGGCGAGAAAAATGTCAGACATCGATTAATTAAAGGTTACACAAACTTCATTAGCACACTTTGGTACGTATATTTTTCGGCTAATCAAGTGCTGCTGTACTTTAGGTATCCAAGTAGTGCTGTAGAAGTAGAAGTGATTCTAGTCTGCTTAAGGTATGTATACAAGAGTAATGCCAAAGGTAGTGGTAATGCATCCACTCCTGGAAGTGTTCTCCCAGCACTTTAATTTCTCATATCAAAACAACCAACAACCATGGACTTAGGTTAGGTTAGGTTAGGCTAGGTAGGGTTATGAGGTTGTCATAAAACACTAGGCACCAAAGTGGGCCCATCGCGATCCCTAGGAAACCATCACGGCAAAAGACCTAAACCCAATCCTCCAAACAATTAATCTCCCTACAAAATCTGAAGAGATCCTTGTTATGGTTCAAGGACCTCACCTCCTCCAACTTATCGAAGAAGTATTTACCCAGATACTTTAGCCTTATCCTGGCAATTCCTTGACATTCACAGAGTATATGAGTTATATCCTCTGAGACATGTAGGTCATCGCAGTACCTACAAACATCCGTATCGGATAATCCTAGTCTCATGGCATGCCTCCTTAAGAGACAGTGGCCAGAGAGTATTCCTATCGCTGTTCTTTGCCTCGATCTATCTAACTTAATTATCTCCCCAGATTTTCTGCGATCTAACACAGGCCACAAGGCCTTAGACACCCTGTGGCCATCTAAGTTTGACCATCTTAGATTAGCCGTGTCAATGATTTTATCCCGGATAATTCCCTTAGCGACGCACCCTGGTGGTTTAATACTACCAATTATATCGCTACGTGGGAGCCCCGCTCCTCTTTTAGCCAGCGCGTCGGCTTGCTCGTTGCCTTCGATATCGCAGTGTCCAGGTACCCAACATAATCTGACTCAGTTCTGAGTACATAATGCCCTAAGCATTGTGCGGCAATTCCTGATTAACTCAGATTTGGTGACGTAAGACTTTAGCGCCTTTAGCGCAGCCTGACTGTCAATGTAGATGGCAATATTCTTATCGGATATTGATCCCATCTCAAGTGATTCCGCAGCTTTAAGTACAGCTAGAACCTCTGCTTGGAACACACGGCATGTGTCCGGTAGTCTCAGGGCCACCCCTAGGTTCGTATCTCTCGAGTAAATACCTGACCCCGTGCCCTCACTGGTCTTAGAACCATCTGTGTATATTGCAATCTCGTTGTGGACAGAGACTGTCTTACTTTGCCAGTCCTCTCTAATAGGATACCGTACTTCGTATGGTGTGTCGTGGACTTAAAACAATACAAACACCTAAGCTTTTACTAATTATTACATAAGCATATATACAGGGTGTCCGCTGGGAAGGTATACTACTTTGTTTGTTTATAATTTTTGATTAAATGAAAGAGAATGGATCTTATATTGATAAATGTTTTATTTAATGTCGGCAATTATGTATGGAATACAATATCAGGTAAATGTCCGCCTCTGCTAGTCTCACAAATGCGAGCCCTTTTGAGCACATTTTTCATTACATTCTCACACATTTCACGCGGTATTTCATTAATTTCATTACGAATATTTTGTTTGAGTTGCTCAAGCGTTTCTCGTTTGTTTGCATAAACCTTGCTTTTCAGATATCCCCACAAAAATAAGTCAGGAGCAGTCAAATCAGGCGACCGTGGAGGCCAATCAACATCACCATTTTTTTAAATAACTTGTTGTGGAAAGAGGTCTCGCAGTAATTCCATTGTAATCCTGGCTGTATGCGATGTGGCACCGTCTTGTTGATACCACATGTTAATCAAGCCCAAAGCATGCAGTTGTGGCGTTAAAAAGTTTTCAATCATATCACGATATCGCTCCCCATTCACAGTTACCGTTACGCCGTTTTCTTTTTCAAAGAAGTAAGGTCCAATGATTCCTCCTGAACAAATTGCACACCAGACTGTTACTTTTAATGGATGCAACTGATGAATAATTTGAGGGTTTTCCATTGCCCAGAACCGACTATTCTGTTTATTCACATATCCATTCAAATGAAAATGTGCCTCGTAACTCATTATGATTTTTTCATGAAAATCGGGGTTGTCATGGGCTAGCTGTAACATCGTATTGGCATATGTACGGCGGCGTAAATGGTCTTCTTGAAGAAGCTCTTGTGTCACCTGAATCTTAAACGGAAACAAATGCAAATCCTTGTGCAAAATTGTGGCCAAAGTTGTTCTTTGAAGACCAAACTCCTGAGCACGGCGTCGAATTGAGGTTGATGGATTGTTTTGAACACTTCCTTGAACAGCAGTAATGTTTTCAGCCGATCTTGCAGTACGTTGTGGCCCATGCTTGGGCCTATCACCTACAGACCCTCTTTCTTCGAAATCATTCACTACACGATAAATAGTGCGTTTTGTTGGCACGTTGTTTCTCCCAAAATTTCACGTAACTTTCTCATCGTCACAGTAATCGATGATTGATTTTGATAAAATGTTTTAACGATTAAAACACGTTGATTTATCGAATATTTTTCCATAATAAATTTGCCACGTGTCTACTTCACGACTGCCAAATATGAACTGTCAACTGTTTACCAAAATGGCGGCAAAACAAAGTAGTATACGTTCCCGGCGGACACCCTGTACATACGAGTATTTGGCCCAAACAGGCCATGAAGAGCCTAGGCCTAGTTTCTCGCAACCACTCGTGTTGTGTGCGTTATATAATATTTTCCATACCAACGAAAAGGATGCCGCATCCGAAGGCAGTTTTTATTTTGTTTTTTTTTTTTTTTTTTTAGAAGCTGTGTTGAATGTGAAAAAAATTTGTTCTTGTTTTTCTGGGATTCGAACATGGAACCTCACGCGCAGTGGTCCCACACAGCTGCCACTGCGCCATGGCTACATAATCGATTGAGTCTAATACTCTTAAGTGCTAGACTCTTCCACCTATTACAACTCTGTACGTAACCATTTTATGCTAATCATTTAAGCAAAAAACTACTTGTTTGACATATGCTTTATGAAAGTATAAAAAGTAAAAAAAATTATGAAGATCATATTTTAAAGTCCCAAAGCTTTAATCTAAAAATTTAAGTTAACGTCAACTAGGATCAATTATTTTTATTGATGACAACATTACGTCTAGTGTCCGACTCACCTATTTTATCCAGAACATAGGCTTAATTATTGTTTACATAAAATTGAATAATTATCCGTGATTAGCGTTATCATATTTTACAATTGTTTGTTTTGTCACGCCTTACGTTGACATTACTAATAGATACGATTTATTTGGGCAGGTTCTAAATGCCTACACAATTATGTTTGAACTATGAGTACAAACTGAGGCTGTATGTCTTGAGCCTGAGTCTAGAGCATGTCAGCGATTCCCCACAAAGAATAGATCGACGCATCGTTATCAAAAATCCTGCACAAAACTAGAAAAAAAAAGAAGCCCAAATCCTAACTCAATACTAACTCTAATCATACAACATCGCTTTTACAAATTATGTTCAAATAGAATAAATAAGTGTTTCTCAAAGAGCCCACTATTAGTGGTTCATCGATCATAGAATCACAACCGTCATAGGTGCATTCTAGGATAGTAAAACCAAAACGGAACTTTTTCGAACCGTTATCTTTGTCATACATCAGAATATCATGTATCGAAGTACTTCCACTATGCGAAGTAGGATACGTTTCAGACGACCAGCGTAGAAATGTTGATGTATAGTTGGTGAGGCGAATGTGCGACCTTTAATAGATCTATTGTGCCCTCCAAAACTAAGGCTCTAGCACTCCCTCTAGTCCAGCTGCTTTGGTGAACCTGAGTGCAAAAGGAAGACTGATCTTAAAAAAATATTTTGGCTGATCACTGATATTCATTCACAGTACCCGTATGTTTTGCTTAAGAAATCCTCATCGAGATACACATATGATAAGTGTGTATTTACGAACCTCATAGAACTGACGTTTTCTACATTTTTCTTCATTAGTCTAACTCGTACCGGCAACCGCTGCCTACAGAGTATGTTAACCACTATACAAAAATAATATTGAAAATAGACACAGCTATACACGCGTATGTCATTTACGTAAAGATTAATTATCATTTTTTGATAGCCACGGTCTAATGCAACTACCAATCAAATGAATCACCAAATCGCACTTTAAGATGCTATTTTCGGATTTCAATCTCGAATTCAAGGTTCCGATAAAAATGTAAAAAAAGAGAGCCGTCAGAGAGAGTAAGCTTTTTCTCGCCATATTTTATACACATTAGCAAACCAGTATAAATATTTACAAGTTTTTTTTTTCGTCTGGTACCTTGCAAAAGGGTAACTGATTAGCGTCAAGGTGCGATTACGATTATTTTTGCGCTACACAATACGGCGGGCGACGATTCTCGCAGATCACAGATGTTGTGCTAATCTCACTCTCCAACAGATCGTGATCAGTTTCGGATTTCTCGCCATCCTTATTAGAACGCGATATACTACTTATATTATATGAATCAATTCTCGTACCATGTCGCTCGGAGCGCTTAACTCAGCCTCATCGTTCTGTTATAGAAAGAACCATAGGGTGCACTACAAAGATGTCGACGGTAAAATAATAATGTGCGTTCAGTTCTAGAGTTGATCTGTACCAGTGCAAGCTGTACACACAAAATAAATACAAAGCGCAAGAAAAAAAAAGTATTTTCGCGTTAAGATGATCATTAAGTCGATGTAAATATTGTAGTAACCTTTTCTACTAACTTTGTGTGTATTCTGTTGTGTTCTGTAAACATTTATCTCAAAAAGAAAGTAAAATTTATAAAAACATTTAAATATCCGGAAGCTGAAATTGTTTTAACATTTTTTTTTTTAATATGGAAGTGCGGAAAATATTGTTCTACCTCAGTAATCAAAGGTGTTTAGTGCTGATCGTTTTTTATACGCTCATTTTTATTAACTTCTTCTAATCTAAATTTTGTGATAAATTTATTTTTTCTGCTTTAACCAAATGCTTTACTGGAAAAAACGTGATTGTATCACGTTGCTTTTATTTACTTTACTAATAAATATATTTAACGTTGGTGTCTTTATTATTATATCAAATACTGGATAGCTGAAAAGTCGTAAAATCAAAAGCAATAAATAGATTCGTTTCTTCGTGATTTAATCTGCGGAAATAAATATTTATTCTTCCCAATGATACATTTTTATACTGAATAGGAAATGTGTATAGGTCTGTGTATAATAGAAGTCATAATCATAAGGGCTTTTCTTAAAGTATTTCGGAATACGGTTTTAGTGAGATTTGTTGGAATTTAATTACTTTAAAAGTAAAAACGTATATTACTCGAAAACTAACGCTGATTAGCCCGAATCATAATAAGTTTCTTTTATGGACGAACAAATAAATGTTCGCGAATTTCTACAAATATGTAGTTAAAAAAGTAAAAATATTATAACAATCTGTACCGCCAATCATACCAACACCTTCTTTTATACTATGTACTAGCAGTTATGTGGTTCGTTTTTGAATTGCTCCTTCTACTAGTACTTGCATTTTCTTTTTGGCATTCATTCTTATTAAGCCACAAACAGTAGATATCACCATTACTCTAGCAGAATCATTATGAAGGACTGTTTGTTTAAAAAGTGCTATTCTAAACGCCACAAGCATTTTGGATGTTATAAAGTTTAGAACACCGTGACTTAGTAGTTAATGCATCGGGCTCACAGTTCGGTGGTTCATATCAAAAACAAAAAAAACACCAAGAAATGATTTTTACAGTCTTAACCTCACGAACGTCTGTCAAACATCCGAGAATATAACAGTCACTATCACCATTTTTTTTTTATTTCTTTTGCTTCTATTCGTACTATACTATACCCAACAAACACAAAACAAATGGCTGCGAGAAGCTGGGACCCGGCCATACATCAGAATTTTAATTCTTAATACTTATATCTTTATTTTATACATCTGCTCGGGTACATAAATTGGTTTACTTCAGTTGACATTGTTGTCCATTGGGTTTCATTTAGAAGATTATTTGCATTAATCTTGTTTGAGGCGAACCACATAGGCGGATCAGTAGAAATGCGGTGAAGTGGGAGGGTTATGATCCCTCATTTTCGGATCATAACCTCGCTGATAAAAGGAAGAAGAAGATTTGCATTAATCTTGTTTGCTTATACCATACATACACTCAGAGTCAAAAGTGAATGTAGACCCATCAGCTGAAAGTTTTTCCCTAAATACGAAATTACAGAAATAAGTAAGGCCGGGTATTGGTATGCTGAATCAACGCTTCAAATATATACTTTCAAATGAACTAGATTTGAATTTTTTTAAATAAGCGTGAAAGAATTAATTCAATTTTTTCCTTACTTACTTACTCAGATGGCGCTACAGTCCGGGGTGGACCTGGGCCTCAACCAATTAACCTCTCCAGCCAGCACGGTTACGAGCCAGCTGCCTCCAGTTGCGCACGCCAAGTTGGTTGAGGTTCCCTTCCACTTGTTTGCGCCACCTACCGCGAGGTCGTCCTCTACTGCGTCGTCCAGCCGGGGTGGATTCGAAGACTTTCTTAGCGGGAACGTTGGGCTCCATCCGCTCTAAATAACCCAGCCATCTTAGTCGCTGTATGTGAACTCTTCTGGCTAAGTCAATGTCCTTGTACAGGCCGTATAGTTCGGCATTGTACCTTCTCCTCCACTCACCGTCTATGCAGACGGGACCAAAGATCGCTCGAAGAACTTTTCTCTCGAAATAACCAAGGGCATCCTCATCCAGTTTTGTCAAAGCCCATGCCTCTGCGCCATACAGCAGGACTGGGATGATTAGTGTCTTATAAAGAGTTACCTTAGTAGTTCGAGATAGGGCTTTGCTACTCGATTGCCGTTTTAGCCCATAGAAACAACGATTGGCAAGAGTAATTCTTCGTTTGATCTCCCTACTGATGTCATTTGCGGAGTTGACCATAGAGCCTAGGTAGACAAAATCCTTTACTACCTCAAAATTATATCTGTCTATTGTGGCGTTCTATCCAAGACGCCGATGTTGGGTGTCCTTTTTTGTAGACAGCCTACCCATCTTTGCTGCCTCGATCTCAATACTCATAAATGCCCCATTGACTGCCCGCTGAGTTCTTCCGATTATGTCAAAGTCACCGGCATAAGCGAGTAGTTGTACAGACTTGAAGAAGATTGTACCTCCGGTGTTGGCTTGTGAGTTTCGTACAACTCTCTCAAGTACTATGTTAAAGAGATCGCATGACCTGTTAAAGAGATCGCATGACCTAAGACCTTTCCTGACATCGAACGGTTCGGTGATGTTCTTACCGACTTTGAAGGAGCAGCGAGAGTTCTCCATCGTCATTCTGCACAAATGGACGAGCTTTGCAGGGATGCCAAGACTAGACATGGCTCTGTATAATTCGTCTCTATGTGGTACACGCTATCATAGGCAACTTTGAAATCGGTGAAGAGATGGTGCGTATCGATTTTGTATTCATGGGTCTTTTCCAAGATCTACCGTAGTGTAAATATTTGGTCAATGGTGGACTTTCCCGGCCTGAAACCGCACTGATAAGGACCTGTCAGGTTGTTGACGATCGGTTTTAGGTGTTCACATAGTACGGCAGACAGGATCTTATATGCGATATTGAGGAGACTTATACCTCTGTAGTTGGCGCAGTTCAGAGAGTCTCCTTTCTTCAGGATCGGGCAAACGATGCTGAGGTTCCATTCATCGGGCATACGTTCGTCCGACCAGATTTTACAGATGAGCTAGTGCATGCTCCTTACCAACTCATCTCCTCCTGCCTTGAAAAGTTCAACGGCAAGGCCGTCGACTCCAGCAGCTTTGTTGGATTTGAGTTTAGATATCGCTATCCTCACTTCATTCTGATCGGGTTGACGGGAATTTTGACAGTCATCGTCACTGTTGAATGGCTCATTTTGCATGACAGCGGAATATTGATCATCATCGCCGTTTAACAGTCTGCAGAAATGTTATTTCCATATCCTCAGCACCGACTGCGATTCTACTACTATATTGCCATTTTCGTCCCTGCAGGCTTCTGTTTTGGCTTTGAAACCCTGGCATGTTCTTTTTACCTTTTGGTAAAATTTTCGAACATCATTCCTGCAATGAAGTCTCTCAATCTCCTCGAGCGCTTCTCATGCTACTTTTTCTTCTTCCTGAGAAGACGATGTTCCTCTTTTCTTCTGCGCTCGTAGAGCTCGTAAGCAGCTCTAGTCCTTCTATGCAGCGCCATTTTGTACGCCTCTTGTTTAGCTGCATGTGCTTGCCGGCATTCCTCATTAAACCAGGGGTTTCGCTGTGGTGGCCGAGAAAAACCCAGTACATCAGAGGCGGCATCTCTGATGGCTTGTTGGCAACCCTGCCACTGCTCTTCCGCATTTTCTGCTGGCGGCATAGGACTTAGATTGAGATTAGAAGAAACACGATCGACAAAGGTTCTGGCGCTCTCTTGCTATTGTAGCCGCCCGACGTAAAATTTCCTCACAGTATATCGTTGATTTCGCTCCGTTCTGGATATCCGCATCCGTACCTTGGCTACAACTAGGTAGTGATCCGAGTCCACTTTGGCTCCTCGAAAAGTCCGGACACCCAGAATACTGGAAGAGTGCCTTGTGTCGATCGCAATATGATCGATTTGGTTGACAGTTTTCCGATCAAAGGAGAGCCATGTTCCCTTGTGAATATTGAGACGTGGGAACCGCGTACTACCTACGACAAAGATTCGTCCCGCCACAAAGTCGACTAGACTGAGACCGTTGTCGGATGTGATGTCGTGCAGGCTGTGCTTTCCGACCACACTACTAAAGACGTCCTCTCTTCACCTAGGATAATTTTAGCGTCGTGGCTAGGGCATTGCTCATGCTTCTTGTCCAAGAGCTGATAGAAGTCATCCTTCGTCGCGTCGTCCATCTCGTCCATCGTGAGGGGCGGGAGCGCATATTAGGCTAATGTTGGCGAATTTAGCCTTGGTACGTATACTCATGAGGCGCTCGTTCTCTTGCCGGAAACTCAAGACTTCTTGCCTTAGTCTGCCTCCAATGATAAATCCGCACCCGAATAGACGCTGTCTTTGTTGTCTGTAGCAATCGCCGTAGTAGATGTCGCAGTTTTTCATCCACCTTTTGCCCGGCCCATCCCATCTACATTCCATTAGAGCTTACTTTAAATCTTGTAATAAAAACCAACAGAATATATTCCTTCAATCAGTTCATGTCACTAACGAAAAATTGAAAAAAAATCGTAGTCGTATATCCAGTGCCGTGAAAATTGCAGAAAATATTTCTAGGAGCAAAACAAAAAACGTTAATGCAAGCACAATTCCCCATACCTTGAATACAAGCCACCTTCATGGTAGAGTGTTGAGGAAAAAACCGAGTATATGAGGTTGGAATTCGTAAAAAAGTATGCAAATGTTGATGATTCTTTTCGCCACAGCATTCTGTGCAGTGACGAGAGTAAATTCGAAATTTTTTTACGTAAAAAAAGGAAAAGTACGAGTATGGAGGACCAAAATTAATGAGCTAGAGTCTCAAAATATTGCATCCACAGTAAAACATGAAGGAGGTTCAATGATGGTATGGGGAAGTATAGCGGCATCTGGGGTGGGAAATTTAGCATTTATTGTTTCCACAATAAATAAGAAATGTTACATGAAAATGTTGGCCACGAGTGTCTTTCTTGTTCGAAAATGGCTGCTATACCACACCCCAAAACTTTTATTTTTATGACCGTCTCGTTATAGAATCTCACAAATAATGAAGCACGGCACGAAAACACATCCACACTCTCGCACTTGCCTTCAAATTTGCTCAAAATATCAGTCATCAGCAGATCGCTCTCGTGCCAAGCCAAGAGACTGAACGAGCCGTCGGTTTGACATCCATACACCCGCACTTGGTCGCGAGCATACAAATCCGCGTGCAAGTACTAAGATTTGCGAGAGAGTGTGTACCCGCATAACATCAGCGAAGTACCTACAAGACGCCTTAACAAGAGAATGGGCTAAAATCCCAGAAACTATTACTAGAAATCTTGTCAAATCAATGCCTCGAAGACTGAAAGCTGTTTTAAAAGCCAAAGGAAAGCATACCAGATATTAGTAACTAGTATAATTCATCATATTATATATTAATACATGAACATGAAATTTATCGTACGTTTTTTTAGTATTTATGAAAGGAGGGGGATGAAACTTATATCATTCAAAAGGTACTATGCCATAGATGTGCAGAAAAAGAAATTATTAAGTCTGGTAAAATAGAGTGAACATACACAATGATTTCCCATACAAAACGCTTCAACCAATTAAATGAAAGCATTTTTATCACATTCATGGCTGTATGAGCTTAGATCCCTTTGCCTTCACTGCACGGGAGAATATTACAAAAAAAAGTTATGCAAAGAAATGCATATCGTTGTTCCTCTTGCTGTTTGTTTATTTTCCCTCGGTCGAATTTCGACCACAGCCGATACTAGTATGAATAGTTGGTTTAAAGAAAAATGTACACAGACTTTTGACTCGTATTTTATTTAAGCATTTTTTTTTTCCGGTTATCTCAAAAATATTTGAAAAACTTCTTTCCAAACGTCTACAGCCCGTAATCGACGAAAGACGTCTCATTCCTGACCATCAGTTTGGATTTAGAGTTAAACATTCTACAATTGACCAAGTCCACAAAATAACTGACGTGATTGAGAAAGCTCTGGAAGAAAAAAAGAATTGTTGTGGTGTATTTCTTGACGTCTCACAAGTTTTCGATAAGGTTTGGCACGAAGGCTTGGAATATAAATTGTAACGACTACTGCCACGGCAACTCTTTCTAATCCTACTATCGTATCTCACCGAGAGACTCTTTCGTGTTAAGCACGGAAATGATTACTCTGACTTCAAGGAGATTGAGGCCGGAGTTCCACAAGGAAACGTCCTTGGCCCGCTTCTATATGTACTCTACACGCGTGATATCCCGCGTGCGGATACTCTAAACTGCGTCGTCGCCACGTTTGCGGACTATACGGCGATATTGACCACGGACGAAACTATTGAAGCAGCAACTGGAAAGCTGCAACATGCTATTAATAAAGTCCACTCTTGGATGAATTCTTGGCGTATTGTGCTAAACGAAAGCAAATCTACTCACGTCAACTTTACCTATAAAAAAGTGAATAGATTACCTCTGTATCTTAACTCGGCTCAAATACCGTACGCGAACGAAGCAAAATATCTAGGAATGACTCTAGATGTTAAGCTTAAATGGAAATCACACGTAAAAAAGAAACGCGACCAGCTAGAAAACAAATACCGACAAATGTACTGGCTACTCGGAAAACATTCGAAGTTGGGCCTACATAACAAACTGCTTATCTATAAGCAAGTGCTAAAGCCTGTGTGGACGTATGGTATACAACTATGGGGTTGTACCAAGAAAAGCAATAGAAACATCATACAAACTTTTGAAAATAAAGTTCTTAGAACGATCGTCAACGCACCGTGGTATGTACGTAACGAAGATATTCATCGAGATCTGGGAATTCCCAGCGTCGTCGAAGTGATAACAAAATTTGGGCGTAAACAAAAAGATCGTGTTCACGGCCATTGTAACCGTACCGTCATTCAACTACTTGACGCGAATAATTCAATTCGTCGTCTGCAAAGATAAAACCTTTTGACCTCGCGTCATAGTATATGCCGGTCGCGAAAAAGGCAAGAACTATCATTGGAATTTAACCTGCCTTAAGTTCTACATTTCTTTTAACTTCGTACGAACATTTTTTTTTTCTCCCAAAAATCACGTGTATCGTAAGCGAAAATAGAACTGCTGGATAAGCGTCGGCTTAGTTGTAGTATTACTTTTGAAGAGAGGTGTTTTTTTAAAATGTAAAATCTCACACTACCATAAGCACGCTCGGTCGGGCCTTATGGTGTCTTTAGACTCTCGGCAAAAAAAAAAAAAAAAAATTCTTGTTTTTAAATCGAATGAATTCCTTTGCTTTTATTTTCGTTAACTGAAATCTAGTCTATTTTGAAGCATATACTTTAGGCTTTGAGTTGACATATCCAAACATGGCCTGGCTTGCTTCTTTAAATTTATATTTATGGAACAACTTTCAAATAATTGGTGTACACTCACTTTTGACTCTGAGTGTACATACAATGTTGGCCTCAACCATTTACACAAATTTAAGTTCTTTTTAAGACATTTTTCATCACTTTTCTCAATACTTCCGGCAGTATGTTCTCTTTTTCTTATCTAATGTTGTCTTTGTGGACTGTGAGAGGGTTGTTAACGTAAACCAATGACTTCAAATAACCCCAAAGAAAGAAGTCTGGAATGAACAGATCCGGTGATCTTACGGGAAAATACAAATCGTCAAAACGAGAAATAGATCGGACTGAAAAAGTGTTCTTCACTAAGTCCATCATGTCGCCCTGCGATCTAACCGCAATTCATCCAATTCGGGTATCAGAAAGTCACGTACCATGGTTGTGTAACGTTCGCCAGTGACAGTTAGCGTTTTCGAAAAAATACGGCCAACCACCCTTTCAGCACAGACACAACACCACACAGGCGATTCTTGATTAATGCGGATTTTAATTGCTCCAGAAGCGAATATTCTGCTTGTTGAAGAGATGGAAATATGCTTCGTCACTCATGATTAATTTTGAAGAAAAATCGTCCTTTTAATAGTTGAGGTTTGTGATGCGCTGGCTGTATGTATTCCAAACGCGATTCGTTATCTGCGCGCAGTATCTGAGTTTTATATGGAAACGTCTTCAAAACTTTCACCAAAATAAGCTGGAGAGACCGCCTGCGAATGTCCAATCTCTTCCACATCCTTCCGCACAGCATCAATATTCTCGGACGAACAACCAGTTCTTGGTCTGCCAGCACTTGCCCTATCTCGTGTTAAGGCAGTCACTTCGAGACGTACGACTAGGCGTCGATAGGGATATCTTCGTCAAAATACACGTTGTGTTCTTATCGCTGTATTCCTCAAAAAAAAAGTCGACATAATTATTCCACGTTCTTGAGAAGTATAGTGCTCCATTGTTAATCCCTGTGTTTTTTGCATCTGTTTACTACACAACTGTCAATATCACCATAACAGCGGACGCCATCTGCAAAGAGAACCTCATTATCAAATAGCTTTAGTGGTAGTCCACTTCTCTCAATGCAACAACTTGGGTAAATTATTTTAAGGTAGCTTTGGAATTGTTATATCAAGTATCTGGGAGTTATACTTAAGTAGAATTTCCGAAAAAACTTGGGAACCAAAATCTAGTACTATTCAAGTGTTGTAAAAGAATGCAATCATTTTGACTTCATTTGGAAATTTCGATAAAAAGAATGCAATTACCATTCATTTAGCATTCATTTTTCTACCATACAATTAAATGAAATCATTTATGAATTCATGTATTCTTTTACTCTCATTTGCATTCTTTGCATTCTTTTGCATTCTTTGCATTCATTTAAATTCATTTGGTACAAAAAAAGGCAAATTGGGAACCATTCTAAAGATTTTTGTATGGAAAAAAAAGAATAGATATTTTTTTTTTAATATTGTGGCAATGCTCATTTATTTGCTATATATATCTAGCCATAATATGGAGAAAGATAAAGTTTTGTAAATAAAAGTTTATGATTACATCGAAAAATGTAGGAGAATTAGATTTTTAAAGTTTGCAGTATTTCAAATGCCTCTTATGTGGAAGGACAGTGAATTCCATAATCTAATGGCGTGAATGAAAAATAGACAACAGAAATTTAAATATTTAAGACGCGGTTGAATTAAAGTTAAGGTTCACTGAATGAGCGAACTGTAGTTTATCAAACCAATTCGATGGAGATTCACTGTTAAGGATTCTGCGTAAAAATATACAATTTCTAGCGTTGATGTACTGTTGCAGGGTTGATGCGCTGTTGCACTTTTGATATCAAAGATTTTTTCCACAGCATGGTGCCACAATAAATACATATGAAACTTGTACTAAATCATTTCAGCTGATTAGCGTTTAGTCTCGCGCAATTTATGTATAGCAGCATAAGTTACAAAAAAAAAAACACTATTGAAATCTATTTCAATTTAAGACCGAAATAAACCCTCTCCCTACTATTTACGTTTTCTCTAACCTTGCATGATTCATATACCTACTAAATATTACAAATAATGAAGACAATTAAAATTATGATATGTACAATACATATTCCGTACCTGGTACTACAACCGCCAACTGCTAAACATTTCTAATGTCTTCTGTTTTTATAAATTAACATCATTTTAATTTACATGTACACTGAGTAATTCCCTCGCAAAAAAATATTGCAATAACTATTCTAAACTTTCCGGTTTTGTTCAGCGTTAACCAAATTTGTTTTGCAAATAAATTTTATGCTATTTTTAAACCCAATTCAATTACCTTTGTCGAAGAGCCAGTGCCATTTTCGGTCTAGGAAAAATAGAACTGTAAGTTGTATCTATTTCTATCTTTATAGACGTCTTGGTATTATTTATTCATTTATTTATCAATTAAGTTCCCCATTTAATAAATTGCCTTGAGACAAAAGCAAAAAATATTATAGTATAGTTATTCTTCTGATTGACAACAAATTGTAACTTTTTTCGGCTAAAAATAAGACCTCTTTTATTTGAAATTAATTAATAGATGGAAAATAGCGTATACAGATTTAATTATTAATAGAATGCTAATAACTTAAAAGCAACTCGAACGTATTATTATTTATAAATAGACTTTTGAAACTCACGATATTTCGACTCTAAAATTTTCCAGACAGATTGACTTAAACGTGCTCAAATTTTAGTTTAAAGCACAGAATTCAAACTCGTGTCTTGATTTTTTCTTGATAATTAGAAGCTGTAAACTAACGTTTAATCGAAAAACTCAAACTATTCAGCATTCATGTAATTACATGCCTTAAACGAATGTTTGTAATTCTCCAGAATTAAGTTTGTGCTTATTTTAGTTCAATATCTACAAAACATATTGAAGGGATCAGACCCATTGGTCCCACTTAAGGTCAATATCTTTAAGTTCTTCTTGAGATGATCATTAGAATTCCTTCCAGACGGATGCTTAACAGCTACTGGTTAGACCTACTTTGAAAAGCAAACTTCTCCAGAGGATCATCTTCGAAAGATAAACTAATTGCGGTGGCACGCCAAACACCGATAAATATTTGGCGCAACAACTCTTTAAGTGCCAGGACCTAGCTTCTCGCAACCACTCGAGTTGTGTGCGTTATATTCTTCACACGAATGGAAGGGACCTACAGTTTAGTGCCGTATCCGAAGGGCAATTTGTTTTGAGAAGCTTTCTCGTGACAACAATACACTCGGAGTTTTTTCAGACGTTCGCGAGAGGTGGGACCGTGCAAAAACTTCTTGGTGTTTTCTGTAATTCGAACTTGGAACCTCACGCGCAGTGGTCCTCACTAACCGCTTGCCCCACGGCGCCCACTTATATTGTATTGAATATGGCCTTAGGAAATATTTGTTCGGTAACATATTGTTGTTATTGCTTACTGGAGTGACACTGCTTCCAAAAACCTACTCGTATGCAATACGCTTTACTCGAATAAACTCTTTACTTACATACTTAGATGGCGCTACAGGGCGGGTGGACCTGCGCATCAACCAACATGCCTCTCCAGCCATCTCAGTCATTAGCCAGCTGCCTTCATTTTCAATTGGTCACGCCACCTAGGGTGAAGCCTTCCACTACTACGTCATACCTCAAGAATGGATTTGAAGAATTTTCGGGCCCAGCCGTTAATGTCCATCTGCTCCATGTCCTAGCCATCACAGTCGCTGTATGCGTACTCTTCGGCTAGGTCGATGTCTCCGTACAGCCCATACAGTTGTTCATTGTATCTTCTCCTCCACTCTTCAACTATGCAGACTGGTTCATAAATCACTTGAAGATCCATCTCAAAGTACCAAAGTGCATTCTCATTCGATTTCCATATAACAGGACTGGGATGATTAAGGTCTTGTACAGGGTTTCCTTAGTTGTTCGAGAGAGGGCTTTACTACTCAGCGATTGGCAAGATTGGTTGTTCGTTTGATTTACGCGCTGATGTCATTGCTCGAGTTTAAAGCGGACCATAGGTAGACAAAGTTCTTAACTACCTTAAAGTTGTAACTGCCTACTATGTCATTCTGTCGATGTTGATTGTCCTTTTTTGTTGACAGCATGTACTTTGTTTTGCCCTCGTTCACCGTTAAACCCCTTTTTGTCGCTTCTGCTTCAATACTCACGAACGCACCACTGACATCCTCCGAATTATGTCAATGTCGTACACGTAGGCGAGTAATTGTACAGGCTTTTGAAATATTGTGCCTCTTATGTAGGCTTGTGAGTTGCCAACAATACTTTCAAATACGATGTTGAAGAAATCGTATGACAGAGCGTCACCTTGTATAAACCCTTTTTTGCCATCAAAGGGCTTCGTAAGCTCGTTACCGAACTTGATGGAGCAGCGCGAGTTCTCCATTGTCATCTTACATATGCGCATAAGTTTGGCAGGGATGTCAAAACTAGATATAGCTTTATATAACTCTTCTTGATATATAATGCCATGGGTGGCTTTGAAATCGATAAAGCGATGGTGAGTATACATTTAGTGTTCCTGTGTTCTTTTCCAAGATCTGTCGTAGTATGAATATTTGGTCGATGATGGGCTTTTCTGGTCTAAAACCGAACTGATATGAACCAGTCAGACTGTTAGCAAAAGGTTTTAGAGGTTCACACAAGAGGGGAATAAGATCTTGTAAGCGATGCTTAGGAGACCGATGTCCCTCTAGGTCGCACAGCTTAGGAGGTCCACTTTTATGAAGATCTGGCAAACGATCAGGTTCGACGCAACCAACCACTGCAACCAAGTAGTGGTCCAAGTCTAAGTTGGCTCCTTGAAATATTCAAACATCCTATGTCCTGGATAAGGGACTTCCATCGCATCGATCGCAATATGATCAATTTGATTGACGGTTACATGATCATTAGACCACCCTGTTACCTTGTGAACTCTGAGGCGAGGGAACTGCGTGCTTGCTAATACTACAACGTTTCGACCCGCCACAAAGTCGGTTAGCCTAAGTCCATCGTCGCATGTCACGTCGTGTAAGCTATGTTTACCAACCGTACCACCAAAGACGCTTTCATTTCCCAGTTTTGCGTTAAAGTCGCCCAGAACAATCTTAACGTCTTTGCTAAGACATTGCTCAAAGGTTATCTTTGCCATCGTCATCGTTCTTCTCTGTGGGGAATGAGAGCGTATCAGGCTAATGTTGGCAAATTTAGCCTTGATGCGGATTGTCATGAGGCGTTCGTTTGCATGCCGAAAACTTAAGACTTGTTGCCTAAGTCTGATTCTTATGACGAGTCCACATCCAAATAAACGCTGTCCGGGTTTTTTTTTAACTAATCGCTGTAGTAGATATCGGAGTTTTTCATCCTTTTCTTATCCGACCCATCCCATCGCTCTTCTTGGGTGGCGGTGATATCTACTTTGTAACAGTCTAGGGCATCCGCACCCAGCTTATAGAGGGACCTTACCTTCAACGTGTAGACTCGAAAATCGTTGTCCTTTCTCCATTTGCCAGGGTCGTCAATAATTAAATCGTCTTTATCCGAGGCTGTTGGTTGCTCTGTAAATAAGCCTTTTTAACGTGATGGGAAAGTTACCCCGACTACACAACCCCCACTCTGGAGGGCCAGATCCATTTTTACAACCTCTAGGATGAGGATCTAGATACACTGGTGCTACTAACATACTACGAGGATATGAGCGATGCCATTGTCTCGTTAAGGGTTCATCCGTCACCATCTCTTGTCCAGTACCCTAATCCAGAATTGAAAATCCTTACAGACCTTAGCTCCGAATATGTCAAAGTAGTTCTAACTCTTTGATTACACTATAATACTCTTTGGCGGAATCAATAAAATGTAAGTGGGGAGAAGCTTTACACTCGACACGTTCAATTATGACCCATAAGGCGTTGATGTAGTGAACAGAAGAGAAAACGGATAGAAAACCTGCTTATAGATGCATATGTTCCTTGATTTATTCGACAGTTCTTTTAGATATTATTGTGGCGATTACCAGAAGCACACATGTACCTCTCTGACACACTGTTACGTAGATTGCTACTTAAGTTTTGAGATAGACAAGTAAAAATAAATATTTATAATTGAAAATGGCTTTATTGTTTTTCAAAATATTCTTCAGGAAGATGAATACACTTTTGCGTGCGTTCGAGGCATTTTTCCACTCCGATTGAGATACCTCCAAGACATGTGATTTGAACACATCAACCGCTTTTTCAGGCTCCGAAAAATGTTGATCTCGCATTTTATTTTTGATCTGCGGGAATAAGAAGAAATCACTGGGTGCCAAATCATTACTGTACGGCGGATGACCCATCAATTCGATGTTTTGAATGGTCAAAAATTCACTTGTTTGAGCCGATGTATGAGAGCTTGCATTGTCGTGGTGGAGAATGATTCGTCTTCTGCGATTGGTTTCCCTTATTTTTCCGAACACTTCTGGCAAACAAATGGTGGTGTACCATTCAGAATTGACCGTTCTACGTTGGTCTAATGACACGGTGGCGACATGTCTAATTATTCCGAAAAAACAGGCGACCATTTGCTTCGAAGTGCTTCGTGCGCGAAAAACTTTTGTTGGACTTGACTCGTCTTGGAAGACCCATACAGTCGATTGTTGTTTAGTTTCGGGTTCATATGCATTGATCGATGATTCGTCGCCTGTCACGATAGACGTCTTTTGAAGCACCGCGGTTGAATTTTTTCAACATTTCTTGAGCGATTGTCAAATTATGCGGTATCCAACGTGAACAAATCTTTTTGACAGCCAAATGTTCATGGAATATTGAATGTATGCGAGTGAAACTAATGTCCAAGCATGCTTCAATCTCATGGTATGTCACATGACGATCTTGCAACATCAGTTCACCCGCAGCACTAATTTTTTCTGGCACAACAACGGATTTTGGACGTCCTTCAAGAAATTCGTCCTGTAGCGAAGTGCGACCACGATTAAATTCGGAAAATCAGCGAAACACGGTGGCCCGAGATGGTGCTTGTGCATTACCAAAAGTCGAAGTGAGTTGATCGGCACACTGTTATTGGTTTAATCCACGTCGAAAGTTATAAAAAATCATCGCACGAAAATGTTCACGATTTATAATAATTCCATTTTTTTGACCAAGATGAATATTTCAAGTACCTGCACACAACACAAATAGCATTCGTATGACAAAACATTCTGAGTACGATTACTATTAAAAATGTCAAAATTTACGATGACAATGCCAGGTTTGACATATCTCAAAACGGGTGCCTATTATCTCGCCATTTTCATTTCGTTTTGGTTACAATAATTTTTATTCACATTGCAAAAGTACTTTTGTTTTTCTTTTTACCTTGTTTCGCGATCAGTTCTTTACACTATTATATTACATTTCTTCTTGTACTTTTTACTTGTTCTGTATTTTCGTTAAGTGGTCTATGCTTTCTCGTTGTCTCTCTATGTAGGTCTATTGTTTTGTAATTAGTTATTTTGTTGCGGTTGACTTAGACTTAAACAAGCTTTGCATGTACCCAACCTCTCACTTATCCTAAATCCTACAGTGACCCCAAGCAGGGGGGTTGCAGGGGGGCAGCATGCCCCCCATACACATTCCACTGTTTATGGGATCTACTTGTAATGTCGCAACTCTACGTCGCCATAAAGTTTGGGGTGATTTTTCATATTTGGGTTCTTAATTTTTCCATTTTGGGGCTTTTTCTCATTTTGTTTGGGGTCATATTTCCGTTTGAAACTGGTACCATTTTTCAAATTTCATGGGTAGTCAAAAGAATCAGCATTGATTTTATGAATACTTTTGTCCATCGGTTTATATGTGAACAAATTAAAAAGAAAAAAAAAAGTGTTTGAAGTTAAAATGAACATACCATATTCTTATCAAAATAAAAATGAAATGATCTCTAGCGAAACAGTCTAAAATGAAAAGATGATAATTCGAACTAATTATAAAAGTAAATAAAAATTTGGGGAACAATTAAATACGAAATGAGCTAAATATGAACTATTTACAAAAGTAAATGAAAATTTGAGAAATTATCAAAAACGACTTGAAGGAAATTCGAGTTATCGTTTACCAAAACAACAAAATGCGAAATGATAAAATCGAAATAACAGAAATCAAGATAAAAAAAATGCGAGTTGTACCATACCCATCTCAAAACTTACATAGCAACCCTCGTATACGTTTTTCCTCTTCCCTTCTTGGTTTTGCAGGCCTTCTCTTTAGAGACTTCTTACCTTAATCCAAATAACGAATTCTTGCTTCTACTTTATTCAGTTGGAGTTCAGTTCGTTATTAGTTCTTCTATCGCGTTCGTTATTTCAACTTAGTTGTCCAAAAACTATTATATTATTATCTAATATTAATTAACATTCATTTTAATTGTTATTTTCGCTATCTGCAAAATTTTGTATCCTCATACGGGTACTTAATAATTGTGTTGAGTTATTTATCTATTCGCTTGGCTTTGGGTTTTTCTTTTAAATTTTACTAATTCCGTCGCGTTTCGGTCACTAACGAAATCAGCTCAGACATAATGATTGATTGAATGCCACTTGATAAGAATATTATGTCTGTTGATCATCGCAGTGACACTGGCGAATTTTATGTCAATTTAAATTATTAATTTTTCTTTTTGCTTTGAAAGCCTATTAAACTGTTAGTTTTAATCCGTTATTAAAATGTTTTCAAAATATTCGAACATGGCCTAGATTTAAAGGTAAATCATAGAATTCTATCCATGATTTTCAAATTTTATTACCAAACTCCACGAACTGATAACCAATCATCGTTTCCTTTTGAACTAATTAACCTGAAATCAATCAAAACATCAAGTGACAACCACTTCCATCCATCTTCATTTTGTTACAAAACAAATAACTTTCGGAAAATTAAATGCGTGACCTTTTTAGAAAAGTAATTCGAATATTTGCAGTTTCTCGCGAAACCGGGAATTGGTCGGTCGAACGGAGTCCTTCAATTGGGATTGTAAATATTAAAAATATTGTTCGAATTAACAAGTGATGGTGGAAATATTAACTTCTTTTACTTTATTTATTTGTAAGGAATGAACGGTAAAATACCCTTAATAGAAAACAGGTATATTGCAATTGTGAAGTTCGAGTTGTCTAAGAATCAGTTAAATATTTTTGAATATTTTTCAAAAAGATAACAATTATTTTGTTACGTTCAAATAAAAATGCATGCAACCGAAAAAAATTCCCATGTGAATAAATGTTTTATAGAAGTTATACCATTTGAAGCAGATTGCTAGTATTTCATAGTGATTTCGGTGGATCTTTCAAGAATAAATTCTTTTAAAAGGATCCTCAATATCTACGTAGTAATATCTTAGGCATTTAGACGTAACTTGGAATAAACATGAAACCTGGAAAGGTTGCTAAATAATATGGTGTTGTGAATGGATTGAGTGGAATGGCATTGGAATTTAATTCACAATAGCAAACTAAAGTTACAAGAATAAATTAGTATAATAAATTCTATTAAAATCATATTTTATTCTTTTTAAAGCGCTGTTTTTCGTATTATACGTACGAAGCCAGCCTTAACTACACTTAATATTTGGATAGTTCAGAGAATTGGTATTTGTATAATCGGCAAGCTCCTTAGTGACCACTGAATTTTTATAATGGTTTCGGCTCGAATGTTAAAATATTATGTATACACCATGTATGTATGTATTTCCTTTAATGCACAGTAAGGCATCATATTTTAGATGCATTTATATTTTAAACTTACAGTGCATCGTGTGACAAAACTAGCAGTATACATACTCGTATATGTAAAGCACTGACTTCCATTTCCGTTCACATAAATTCGAATTTACACAAACTCGTTTTGTGTCTTTTACGAGTAATTACTGCAAATCTCTCTTTCTTTTAAACCCGATACCAATAAGGTAGGTAGGTAGAAGTGGTTGTATCAGCAAACCATGCCGAAACTTAATTAGCGCAGAAGCGCCTTTTTAATACCACAACTCAAGTGACTTATCGGATGTAAAACGGGCGTTAACTTGTAGGGAAAGGGAATACATTTTTTTTTTTTATAATTTGCGATGGGCCAGTGGCCAGTACTAACTGCCAGAACTCTTGCAATATCTGCACGGTTTCTATTTAATAGATCTTGTGCTGTTTTCCAGTAGTATTTGGGCCACATCTGCCTGTAAATGACACAGTTCCGCACCGTCTGCCATCTACTACCAGCATTTAAAAGATAATGCGCGAAGATACCTCCCTTAAGGGCCCCAACCGAGACATTAAGGGCAGATCCTCGCCTCGCTGGTTCATCAGCTCGCTCATTACCCTCAATGTTGATATGACCCGGCACCCAAAGCAGACTGATACTGAACCGATAACCCAGTGAAGCGGGTTCCTTTTTGCACTGTTCTACTAGCCACGAGGATGTAGTGGCTGATACAATAGCCTTGATAGCAGCCTCGCTGTCAATAAGAATGGCTATGATGTTTAGGGGTGTAGAGGTTCGCTTGAGTAGGAGGCAGGCCTCACGTACAGCAAGAACTTCCGCCTGGAAGACGCTGCACGAATCAGGAAGCCGGTAAAACATGGAAATATTGAGGGAATCAGAGATTATCCCCGCCCCTACCCCAGAGTCCATTTTTAAACCGTCGCGTCGTTGAAGATTGTTGTTTTTGCCCTGGTTGGGAATCTGACCGTGACTTTATTTCTAAAGTTCACTGTGGGGGTTATATAGTCGGTTAGATTAGCTGCCAGTTACCGTGGTAGCAGATTCAGGATGCTTTTGTGACCATAAAGTTGTTGCGGCCAGCATCCTGTTTCTCTTAGTCTGACCGCACTACATGATGATAGATACATAATATGAAGATCGAGAGGTAAAAGGATTACGTTCAAGGCCTTGCGCATATAGCCGCAGTTCTTTGCACTCTGTTGATAAGTTTGATGTTGTATGCTTTCCTTAACGCAGGCCACCAGACTAGCGATCCATAGGCACCACAGCAGTGCACATCCATATGACCATCTTCGTGCGAAGTCCACACTTCTTAACGAAGATTTTGTTGCAAGCATAGAAAGCCACGCAGGCCTTCTTTACCCGCTGCTCAACGTTAAACTTCCAGCTTAGTTTTGGATCAAGTACCACACCTAAGTATTTGGCACTGGAGGATAAGGAGAGTAATTGATTGCTTAGCCGTGGAGGCGTGAAGATTTGAGTGGTAAAGGGCATCAGTTCAATTTTGCTTGGATTGACGCTGAGTCCACAACCAGTGGCCCATTTGCTAATCTTGTTCAAGGCACCTTCCATAATCTCACTGATTACTGAAGGAAACATCCCTGATACCAGAATTACCACATTATCCGCTTACGGGACAACCTTGACTCCATCTTTGTCAAGTCTACACAAAATTTTGTTAATTGCCATAAGCCACAGAAGAGGAGATAAACCCCACCCTGAGGAGTTCCTCTTAAGACAGACATGGTCGAACTGCTGTTACCGAGAGTCGATTGAATGATTCTAGTTTTGAGCATAGTCAGTATCCACTTGTTAATACCAATAAACTCGTACTTAAACTACAGCACTACAATAAAAAAAACAAGCAATCTGCAGAAACAAAAGAACTTGTTCTTATCGTAAAAATATTGAAACTAATTTTTGATTTGAAATAATTCAACGTCCTTTGAGCTTTGATTTACTTTCAAGACATAAAGAAAAAATGTGCCATTGCTATAATTCGTCAACAAAATTACTTGAGTCAGGGTATAAACTGCAAAAGGTAACAAATCTAACTAGGACAAGTTACGTTAAAGCGACGATCTACAGGTGGAAACAGACACGCTTAGGAGCTGGTATCCACCTTGATTGAAAGCTAACAAGTATCGAGATGTATTCCCAATTTCTTCATCTCCGGAGAACTTTGAGAGTGGTGGTATTTCCGGCGACCTTGTCAGCCTTCCGATTTTTCCCGAAACATCTCTCTGCGAACTGGCACCTAGTTACCTCTGTGAGTGACAATAAGCAATTTAGAGCAGCTCTTGAAGCAAGTGAGCACGATTCCAAGCCTACAAAAAATATTTGGCGCAACAGCTCTTTAAAGTGCCAGGGCCTAGCTTCTCGCAACCACTCATGTTGTGTGCGTTATATTTTTCACACGAATGGAAGGGACCTACAGTTTAATGCCTTCTCGCAACCACTCGTGTTATGCGTGTTATATTTTTTGCACAAATAGAGGGGACCTACAGTTTTGTGCCGCATCCGAAGGGATTTTTTTTTTTTTTTTTAAGCTTTTTCGTGACAACAAATACTCTCGGATGTGGGACCGTGAAAAAATGGGTGGTGTTTTCCTGGATTCGAACATTGAACCTGACGCACAAATGACGCGGAAATAATAGAATAATAGTCAGAAATGTGGAAATGATCATATTTCCACCACCTGTATTGAGTGCCATCTTGAATAAAGGTGAGGTGACATTTTTCACATACATTCCGCTCGATGTCAGTTTTATGAGAAAAGATTAAAAACCTAACCTCTGTAGCAAGGCTATTGTTCTAGGGTTTTTCCCATAAATATAGACTTGTCGTGCTATACTCGTACAAGTTATTGAAGTTCGGCCAGTTAAACTTAGAAATATTATGGTCCTTATTGAAATAAGAAAAGTGTTCGCGTTAAGGGGTATTAGATAGTAGATTTGTGTTCTGGTTCATTTAAAAAGACGAACATTTTAATCGGTGTTATGAGCTAAATTCATATTTGAAATAAAATGCAATGTTCTTATTCGGTGTAATGTAACTAATCCCATCTTCTACTAACTCCTTTAAAAACTCTTTGAATCCCTTCAGTTATTACCGAAACAATTTTCTTCATCTTAAACGCTTTCAGTGACTTTCCAACGGGCATTGCTGCTGATATCACCGAAATTCAGCCATTAAATAGTCCAAAAAAGTCTCCTTCGGCTGGTATATTACAAAATATTAGCCGGGCGACAACACCTTCACCTATGCCTGTCACCACTTGCGACGATCAACATATACAGCAACCACAACCAGCAGCTGCAACAGGACAACAGCAACAAAAATACTATCGTAGTCCTTGCGATCGTTGCGGTTATCATAATTTCCCAATAATGTCCCATACATCTCAGTTGCCCATATCACCGTTGGCCCGATCACAAAACAGTCTTGAAATGATTGACACAACAAGTCCGCCAAGTCCGCCTAATAATCTCCTCGTGGTACATCACCATTCAAATATGCGACGAAACGATTCAAGTTACTCTGTTGGCTTACCACAACATGAGTTGGCAGTATCGCGGCGACCTTCAATTTTACTACAAGAAATACTCACCACAAGAAGGCCATCTCTGATGCTGAGTGGTCTTCGAGGGCGGGATAATTCCTACAGGAGTCCCAAGACAATGCGGTACACAGAATTTGATTTAGGGATTGTCCTTAGACCGAAGATTTTATTATTATTATTTTTTTTTTATTTATGGTTTTAGTCTACTACAGGAGAATCGCAGTGATGGAAGCGTCTTGTCAATCAATGGTGGACCTAATGGCAGTATGTGCGACAGCGAAAGAGGACCAAAGAGTGCACTGGCTAAGAATTCAAAGTTTAAGAATCGACGAGTGGGAGAGTGAGTATTACATGGAGGAAAACAAACGTACAAATATTTAAAGATCTGTGCATATTTATATTCTAGCGATGCAGTCAGTTCATCATTATCTGCGTTATACTGTAAGATGCTTGTGCTTATGGGTGTCTGTCTGCCAATCACGGAAATCATATCTGACCAAGTTCCTAGCTACGTATATCAAGGATTCTACGTATATCTGTACAGTCTGAGTGTTCTTTTTGTGTTTTTCCTATATATATGCGCATTCAGACATCGAGCTCTGTTCAATATATTGAAGGATTTTCGTAAGTATTTCAGTAACAAATTTAAATGTTTTAAAATTCATGTATTAGGAAATAAAGAAAACCATATCCCACTAAGGTACATTAAATTTAATGCACAGCTTGAAACATGGAGAATTAAAATAAAATAAAAATTAAATAAAATAACCAATAGACGAGTCAAACTAGCCATCTCCCTGTATATGCAAAACGACTCTAAGATTTAACGACCAAGAACACCAAAGCATCATTCTGGCAGCTTGGGAGATGGGTCTTCACGGCATGACATGTTTAGTAACAGAATTTTTTCACTTCGAAAGCCATGTCTATAGCCTCCCGAAACACTTGCAGTTCATTTTCCTTATGATAGCATACCGAATGCTGCTTTAACATCCCCAATTCTAATTCCACTGCACACATTCAAATTGTACCACCAGTTGTCAATATACAAAACTTCTCACAAAAAGAAAGTTACCAACGTTTCCGGCCTGCTGCTTGTCGGAATTACTTAAAGTGGTATAATATGAAGACTGAGTTCTCTTATTTTGCTCAAATTAATCCTTACTTGCATCGACTTCTAAATTCTTGACTCATTTGATGTAAGTTTATGAGCAAGCAAATGTTTGCGTTTTTGTAAAACGTGAGACACACTTAAGCTAGGGAAACAATATTTGGTGCGCAGATTCCTTATTACTATTACTATTGTCACAGCGTTTAATTTTTTTTTAAATCCGGCGTGGTGCCCACTTTAAATATAATCTTATCATTTTTTTTGAAGAAGTTTTTGAGCAAATTTATGTAATGTTGGAGCAATAATATCTGCTCACATATATTTCCTAATCGACATCGTAGGTGGATGCGAATATAAAGAAACTTTATAAAGTAACTTTTCTGTTTATTTCTTTCTATAACAGCTTTGAAATTAAATTATAATATACGGAATGGTTACAATCTCTCGCAAACGGATCGTATGTTATCATATCCCTTATGATTTAACCACGTCCTAGTAAAGTAGGTGAATAGTATAAAATGAAAACATAGTTGCACTTTCTTTGACTTTTCAGAGATCTCATTAAAATCTGTTTTTTAAAGAAAACGCCCCCAAAAGCGGGGCGCGGACCTGCATAGTGTATGGATGTATTATAGAAGAGAGTCCTCCCTTCCTATGTAGGGGACAACAGGGTCAAAAGTTACATTGTTTTCACTAAATGTGATGCATCTCTTAAGGTTTCCTAAATTAGTCAGTCAAACAAGTTTTAGCTTAGAGTATGATATTTCAGCTACAAAGTCCAAAAGAAACGTTTTAAAAATTCCGTTAGGAAAATGTAAAAATGTTACTTTTGGCAAAATGTGGCAGTTACAAATTGCGCCGGCTAACATAGGTCAGGTTAAGTTGTAACATAAATTATTTTCATATTTTTACACAAAAATAAATGCTTTTTATTAAATACAAGAAAAAAATAATACAATTCATTAAAAAAAGAAACCAAAAATAACAATTCACTTAAAAATAATAAAGAAAAAGTAACAATTCATTCAGAAAAAGAAATATTAAAAAAAAATTAAAAGTTCGACTCATCTGTATCACAATTTATGCAAATATAGGAGTCCTCTTTGTGCTCCTAATGTGAGACCACTAAAAATGTCTTTATAAATGCAAAAAAAACATATTACAACTTACCCCCCAATTTTGTTACAACTTATTCCCTCTATAGAAATTACACACAAATGATACTCGTACAATATAATAAATAGAGGGATTCCCCCAAAACTTAAACATACATACAAAGACAGCCAAATTTTAAATGTATGCATACAGAAAAACCCAGAATTGTATCTGTCGCGTCTAAGTGAGAATACCAAACACAAAACAAAATAAAATGTTACAAACCTGCCGATTTCACATCCAAAGCGCAAGTAAAGCTCTCAGGACGTGTACCTGGTGTAGACAAGTATTTTTCGCCTTGACGCGACTTTTAATTTACAGCATAACTCTTTATTTTGGAGCTGCTACAACTTACCCGTGTTACTTTTAACCCCGTCCTCCCCTACATATTTTGTTTATAAATACATACTACTGCTCGACTGCAGTTTATGTGGCTGAACGGATTTGCTTTAAACTCCATATCTAGGGTCTGCGAGACCATAACTCGAGGCCAAATCGGAATTTTAATTTGAACCTCTATAAGTGTACTCTACTTAAGGCCAATTTTGAAAAAAGTAGATTTTCTCAAAAACGGCTTCAGCGATTTCGCGTACCTACTTTTGGCAAATAAAATTTTATAGCGTTTATTAATCCGTTTTACAAAATTGGCTATTCGTCTGCTATCGATTTGCTGATTTTGTTCAAAATTGATATTTGGACAATGTTTGATAAATACATCGATTTTATCGAAAACAGTCAAACCAATTTTACTTAAATTTCATATTTCAGTTATTTTGGGTATAACCCAAAAGGTGGTGTATCAAGTTTTTGCCAAAAAATGTATGTGACAGTACTTTACTTACTAACTCGTTTTCAAAAATGTTCTATTTCTTTGCTATCTACTATGTAGTCGCAATATTCGACATACCATATGTGAGGATATTGCATATCCAGATTCAGAAATTTGTTAAACTATCTGCTTTTAAAAACCTGGCATTTTAAAAATCTCCACATTTTGAATCCAAAACAATGGTGGCAATGGTGTAGTAGTAACGTCGTGATTTGCCACGCTAATGGCTAATGGTTCAAATCCTATATCAGCACGCATTTATTTACTTCTCATGAAATATATAAAGTCAGTCTGATCAATTGCGAAAGCTTGTGTGATCGCTACTGCGAAGGCATAATACTGGCAGTAGCTTGGTCATATGGCTATTCGCTCTGTTGATGATGATTTGCCTATGACATCGGTTATCAGGAAAAAAATACTGTGAATCAGAAGCAAAAATAAAAAAGTAACAAAAATCTTCCCAGTTATCTGGACGCCACCCCCGGAGTTTCTCTGAAGCATAAACAACTGAGCTTCAAACCACTACACCAAATCTTTATCTCTCTCTATCTATCTATGTACCCTCTCCAACGCGCACACTGTGTGAAATCAGGTTAAGTGTATTCATAACCCATTGAGTGCAGGAAAATTACAAAAAAAAAAAAAAACATTTGCAAAAGAATGACATACCAGTCGCACCCTTTATTTTAATTTTTACTGCTTCGGACCCATATAGTATATCGAATTTCATTTTCTTAGCTCAAAATGGCTATTGCTTAATCGACGCGGCAAAGGTACTACTTACTTACTTACGGAGCGCTACAGTTCGGGGTGAACCTGGGCCTCAATCAACAAGCCTCTCAATTTAGCTCGGTTTTTAGCTAATTGCCTCCAGTTGCGTACTCCAAGTTGGTCGAAGTCCCCTTGAACTTGTGCGTGCCATCTACTGCGAGGAGATCCTCTGAGCGTCGTCCCTCGGGGTTAGATTCGAAGACTTTGCGGGCTGGAGCGTTGGTGTCCATTCGGTCTACATGTCCTAGCCGTCTCAGACGTCCAATACACAGTTTTTTGAGTAGGTCGATGTCACTGTGCAGCTTGTATAGTTTGTGATTGAATCTTCTCCTCCAAAAATCGTCAACGCAAACGGGACCGAAAATCTTACGAAGAATTTTTCTCTCGAAGCGACCAAGGATATATTCATCCTCTTTTAATAAAGTCCATATTTCAGAGAGAGTTATTCTTCGCTTGATTTCTGCGCTGATGTTGTTTTTAGGGTTTATAGCAGAGCCAAGGTAGACAAAGTCCCTTACTACCTCGAAGTTATAGCTTGTACCTTCTTCTCCACTCACCGTCTATGCAAACGAGACCAAAGACCGCTCGAAGAACTTTTCTCTCTCATCCGGTTTTGTCATGCCTCTGCGCCATACAGCAAAACTGGGATAGTTAGTATGTTATAAACAGTTACCTTAGTAGTTCGAGACAGGGCTTTGCTACTCAATTGCCGTTTTAGCCCATAGAAACAACGATTGGCAAAAGTAATTCTTCGTGTGATCTCCCTACTGATGTCATTTGCGGAGTGCACCATAGAGACAAAATCCTTTACTACCTCAAAATTATATCTGTCTATTGTAGTGTTCTGTCCAAGACGCCGATGTTGAGTGTCCTTTTTTGTAGACAGCATATATTTCGTTTTGCTTTCATTGACCGCTAGACCCTTTGCTGCCTCGATCTCAATACTCGTAAAAGCCCCATTGACGGCCCGCTAAGTTCTTCCGATTATGTCAATGTCATCGGCATAAGCGAGTAATTGTACAGACTTGTAAAAGATTGTACCTCCGGTGTTGGCTTGTGAGTTTCGTACAATTCTCTCAAGTACTATGTTAAAGAGATCGCTTAATAGCACGTCACCTTGCCTAAGACCTTTCCTAACATCGAACGGTTCGGTGATGTTCTTACCGACTTTGATGGAGCAGCAAGAGTTCTCCATCGTCATTCTGCACAAACGGACGAGCTTGGCAGGGATTCCAAGACTAGACGTGGCTCGACCCTGACGTAGTATTGAAAATCCTTACAGACCTCAGCTCCAAATATGTTGAAGTAGCTCCGGTAAGGTATCCGCTGGGCTTTAGACGTCACCGTTGATTCCATCGAGAGAACCGCCGCACGTCCTCCTTCTGAGCAGCTCTTGCTAGACTTCTGAGACGCATATTTCAGCCAATCAGGTCAACAAGAGATGCCTCGTCTGGTTAAACATATGCGCGCCCCAGATGTGCTTACGCAGGTCTGAGTGTTCAGCTACACAAATATCGTCAGACTCAGCATACGCTCATCGTTAGTTCACTATCAGATAGCTATCCAGCGGAGCGGACACCGCGAGGACATGGTGATGCGATTTTGCCACGCCACCAATCATCACAAGCTGCCTTGAAAAGTTCGGCCGGTAAGCCGTCAGGTCCAGCAGCCTTGTTGGATTTCAGCTTGGTGATTGCTATCCTCACTTCGTTTTGGTCAGGTGGACGGAAATATTGACTATCATCGTCTATGCTGAATGGTTCATTCTGCCTGACAGCGGAATGGTGGTCTTCGTCGCCGTTATGCAGTCTGCAGGATGTAGTTTTTCCATCCTCTCAGCACCAGCTGTGATTCTACTACGAGGTTTCCATTTTCATCTCTACAGGTTTCTGTACGGGCATTACTTCTCTGACAAGTTTCTTTTTACTTTTTGGTGAAACTTCCGTACAAATTTCCTGGAGTATAAACTCTCCGCAAAGGTACTGATCATTTATATATGTACTTCTTAGGGTTGTGTGTCAAACTTAATGTACCCCATGGGATAAGGTATGAACATGTGCTAATTTTCACCGGCCTTACTTTCTTTTACTTTTACAGATGAAAAGAACAACAACGTTCATTTGAAACGTAAAGCTGCTAGATTTGGTAGTTTCTACCTACGGATTGGTGCAATTGCCTTCGCCATTGGTAATATGGTCTACTCTGGCCTTGAATTCGGGCAATTTTTTGAGCTCAACGGAAGACCTGGATGTCAAGACCCGTTTCTTGCAATCACACCTATTGCTCGGATAGCGCTTTGCATCATTCAAGTACAATTTATCTTCCTAAATACAACGTACCTTGATATGGCATGTCACAAAGTTATTTGCCGTTTTGGTCTCATGCATATGGTTGCAACAAATCTATGCGAATGGCTGTATGTTTTAGTCGAAGAAACGAAACACGAAATTTTCCATGTCGCCCACCATCAAAACGCTCCAGAGCATATGCCACCTGATTGGAAGCCACAAAATTCTACACATAGCTCCCACAATTTAACATCTAATATAACTAACATTACATCGACAATGAATCATCGCGGACCCGGTTGCTCCAGGACGAATATTATGGGAGCTTTGGTTCAGGAGGTGTCACCTTTCCTCTTTCCATGTACCATTGAATACTCGCTGATTTGCGCTGTAATCCTCTACGAAATGTGGAAGACTGTCAAATCCATCCCCGACATCGCAAAGACGCGAAAGGACTCGATTAGACATATCAACGAGAGACAAAGTTCACACACCTTCTCGGTCGACTGCTCGCAATCACATAAAGGACTCTTCGTTGGCATCTTAGTGATCGTGATGACAATCATTTCAATCATCATGTACTTCGTCTTATATATGCAGCCTGGATATGAACTTATCGCGACGCAGGAAGTAACCCTGTGGGAGACCATCATTTACGCTCTGTGCGCTGTGGCGGTTATAACCGGCATGTTCCTAATGAGAGATCTCAAGTACGTGGCCAGTGATGATCACCATTCCATGAAGTTAGATTGCACCCTGCTGATTGTGGCACAGACAGGCGTTTATCTGTATGGTATGTTCAGTATAATGGGAAGTTACTTTTCGAAATGGGATACAGTACCCGACCGGGTCGAGGGAATAGTTGCAGAAGTCTTCAATCTCTTTCAAACTTCTCTGCAAACGATGTTTATCATGCACTCTGTACATCGACGCTGCAAAGGCTCAAAGCAACAGCGCAAAAAGCCAGGTCGTGAGATCATAACTTATCTTCTGGTGGCGAACATTGCTATTTGGTTTATCAACACTCTGATTAAAGGACGAGCTGTATTCAGAGAGACTCACTTAGAATTCTTTGGAGTGTGGGGCTGGACGATAATCACGCACGTTTCAATGCCACTCGCCATCTTCTATAGGTTCCATTCGACAATATGCCTATTTGAAGTGTGGAAAATGACGTATAAGGCGAAGACTCACTAGATAATGTATTGTATGTTTATTTTTATACTAAATTTTATCGATAAATTTAAATGTAGAAATATTGTTATATACATACATAAGCTTAGAAACTTGACTGTATATTATTTTTAATAAATTATTTTTTTAAGAAGATGATATCTTTCAAAAACAAAGGATCTAGAAGTGATGCAGCAGTGTAAATATAGCCATTGGCCACACCTAGCGATTGCGACATTCTGGCAAATTGTGTGGCTGATAAATTAGCTAGACAAGGCGCATTCGAATAAACAGTCGACACTTAAACAATATCAATTCACCGATATCATTTGCAAAATTCTGACTCATACTAAGACAGTGAATGAAGCTAGTCATAGATTGATGCAACTAAACTACTGCGATAAGGCTAAGATTCTTTGGCCAATTCTAGAACTCAGTAAAACAAAATTCATACTGTGACACCCACCATAGAAACAGGAAATCTAGGGGAGGAAGGGCAGAGAATGACCCCCGGAGCACTGCGACCTAAAAAGATCTTTTGTGCTATCCCCTATTTGACTATTTTGAATTTGTCAACTAGCTGAAATCAAGTTCATTAATGAAGCTAAGAATAGTTCGAGCTGAGGAAGAGGTAACATCAGAAGATGATGTGACGTCTATATTAAAGTGCTTTAGCCTCAGTCTGGCTATGGTTGGGCAATCACAGAGTATGTGTTTCGGTGTCTTCAAGACAGAGACAGCACGTTTCCGATTGAACACGGCCCATTTTCTTGAGATGGTAGTTGAGAGAGCAGTGTCCAGTTAGGAAGTCAGTAAGGGTCTTAGCATTCTATTTGCTCATTGATAGAATGTCTCTAGTTGTGCATTCCAGTGTGAAAGCATTTGTTCGCGTTTCCAGCGAAGTAGCTCTATTTTAATCTGGCTAGTGGGTAAACCGCAGAAGGGTTTAGGTCCAATGTAAGGAGATTGGGCACCTAGTCTTGCAAGCTTATCAGCCGCTTCGTTACTAGGGATGCCTTTGTGTCTGGGGACCCATATTAGTGTGATTTTATTGTGTGCAGCAAGCTGCAAAAGAGTCTGGAGATAATTCCAAACCAGCTTAGACTTTTAGTCAAAGGACGTGAGAGCCTCGAGTGCTGCTTGGCTGTCTGACATTATATTAATATGTGGTCTTCGGAGGTTTCGTCTAATGCATTCTCTGGCTCAGAGCTCGATATCATAGACCTCTGCTTGGAAGATAGTACTGCATTGACCTAATGGTTTGAGTTGGGGCCAAAAATACCAGCTCCAAGCTCATTTAACATTTTTGAACCATCAGTGTACCAACAGATTTGAGATGTTGATTGAGGGATTTGAGGATAGTTCGAGTAGCTGCGGTCAGGCATGCTAACTGTGAAGGGGTGATTGAGATGGATTCTTTTGGGCATGAAGTCTGAGATGCATACTGCTGGAGAAGTAAGTAGCGGAATTTCCTCAAGGATCTTCATTTGGCCAACTAATTCGGAATTTGTGTTGTTGCATAAAAGATGAAGCTTTAGAGCACTGGCTGCCGCATTCTTCATAATATTTATGTGGTTTAAGAGAACTTCCAGCAGAAGTTCTACACTTACTAACGTTATCACTGGACAGTTTTCTCGGCATACTTGCTCAGATATTGGGCATATTTAGCATTGATTTTTGCAGAAGCTGCAGAAGAAACCATTCTTCACTTATCTTGCAGATGTTCTTATCTTGCCCATATTAGAAAAAACTGCTCTAGGAGATTACCTTTTCAATGAACTAAAAGATCTGAAAACAATATGCACTGCCAAAATAAATTTCTGCCACTTCTAATCGAATCCATTCCTTCGCTGATGACAGTACCCTCAGTTTTTCATATTCGTTCCCTAACTCAAGTCCCTACTCTTCGGCCGTAGAAGGGGAACGTCAACGTATGTTAAACACATTAAATTCCGACCTGGACAGCATAACCAAATGGGATTCAACCAATAGAGTGGAATTCAATGCATCCAAAACAAAATGCTGTCTTCTGTCTCTCAAGCGAAACCAAGACCCTGAACCATTATCCTTTAATGCTAATAAGCGATAATACATGCATCGGTGAATCCGAAAGGCTTGCTATTATCGGTATGTGCATCAATAACCATATACGATGGAACGATCACATATTCGAGGTCGCCAAAAATGCTGCAAAATGCCTAGGATTCCTTAAGCTGTGCAAGAAATACTTTACCCCTTCTGATCTGGCCTCGATCTACAAGGCATTCATCCGCCCAAAGCTAGAATATAACGCCCACATCTGGTCTGTTGCACCCAAGACCGTTCTGCACATTCTAAATAGGGTACAGAATCGCGCGTTAAAACTTATAGGTGATAGAGACATTGTGAACTCCATAGTCTCACTTGAACACCTTAGAAATGTCTCGTGTTTTTCCCTATTTTATCGCTTTTTTTTATAAAAAATGCTCCAGCGAAATAGCCAGTTGCATTCCTTCTCTTCAAAACTTCAGCCGCAATACGCGTCAAGCTTCGAATGCACATCAGTTTACCCTCAAACCCACCTTCGGACGTACTATCAAATATAGAGATTCGTTTACAAGCCCAACAACACGTTTATTTCCTAATCATTACAACCTTCAAACATTTAAAGCCAACACACACCGGCATCTCCTCTGTCTCTTTCCCCCTTTTCCCATCCGCCCGTGCCCTGAGAACCAGTATAAGGGTATTAACAATCCCTTTGGCATGCGCAAATTATAAAAAAAAAAATAATAAAAATATATTTCCAGCAGTAGATACCATACTTCATAGTGGTATACTTAACAATGAGCCTAAGTTGATCTAAGTGCATCTCATAGAGAACCACTTTCTACCTATCTATCTAACTATAGCCCGAGCTATAGGGACTTTAAAATTTTGCATTTATTTTTTTAATCTTTGCCATTTCTTTGTAAAGAAAGGATCTGTATGAGAATTAATCCAGCGCAGGAGCTAGATTTGCAAAATTTCTTCAGGAGCCCTCCCAGTCTTGCAGCAGCTTACGAGTGGGTAATCTCCCTTTTTTTTGTCAAATTGTGTTGTAGAACCATACCAGATCACCTTCATGAAATCCTGATGTTGGTGCCCTGGCGTCGTACCTGGTCTTCATGCGATCACTAGCTATCGGTATCTTCATCCTGGCCCTCTGATGTATGTCTCTGATCCTCTTCACAGCTGGACTGCTCGACGAAACAAGATTTCGGGTGGAATATATACAGTAGTGCACTGCATTTCGATAGGCCATCAAGAGAGGGATTTGCTGATCCCAATCGCTCTGGTTAATAGCCTCCTACAACTCTGAAGAGATTTTCGTTCAGAGTTCTGTTTAAACGCTCTACCACCCTATCAGATTTTGAATGAAGCGGAGTCGTTCTCATCTTTTTGATTCCTAGTAGTTGACACACCTATTGGAATATCTTCGATTCGAATTTTCGCCCCTAGTCAGAATGTAGTTCCATAGACACAACACATCTGCTTAACCAGATATTAACAATCTGCTCTACTATGGTCTTCGCTTCCTAGTTAGGGATGGCGAACGCTTCCGGGCACTTGCTAAAGTAGTCCATGACAACTACGATGTAGCAGTTGCCGTTGTTGGTTTTCGGAAACGGTCCGGTTATGTCGGCGGCAATTTGTTCGAAAGGTGTTCCCATATTCTATTGAATATTTTGCCCCACGTCGTAGTACCGGATTCCTTGCTATATGCACACACGACGCATTTTCGGCACCAACTTTCTACGTCGCCCCTTGCACTGAGTCAGTTTAAACCTTCTCGCAACTTCTTCAGTGTCTTGTTTGAACCTAATGACCTTCTGATACTCCATCATGCATATTATCTGTGCTAGCAGTAACCTACCTTAGCTCTATTTCCAAACACGAGCGATTTGGGAACTTCCGTTGGTAAACATTACCGACACCCAATATTGCAACCTTTGCTGAAGCCGCTGTAACTAATATTACCTTTATTTAAACTTATTAAACCTTAGGCTTCTACCATCGAACAGTTCACCCAATGGTTTCAGTTTTGGTAGACAAAGGCTTGTGCGGCATCTAGTGGCCATAAAATAAAAAGTCATCGGCAACATAGGTCCGAACCAGGGTGGCCACTTAATACAGATGTTAAATGAATTACTTTCCGACGAGTAGTAGTGTGAGATAGTAGTGTGAGAAGTATAAGAATTCAGTGAAATCGGATATTTCGTCCCTTTTTCATCTACTAAAAAGGCGTTCGTATCAGGGAAAAAATGGGCAACACATTAAAAGTTTAGAATTTCGCATTATTTATCTCAAATTGCTTGGTAATTGGTTACCACAAGTTTGAACTTACTTTTTAAATGATAATGTTTTTACTTGCTTATTATGAATGGGCAAATACAAGGCCATTACATGCATAGTTGCTTGTTGCTGCTGCGGATATGTCAATGGATATTAACCTTGCCTGTAAGAAAAACAGATTTGGTGGTTGGTTTTTATTCGAAATAAAGGTGCGATTAATTTATATATTAAAGGAAAATAGTTTAGAGGACAGCACTCTCTTTTTGTTAATCACCGTCTTCCAATAAAACAACTCGTTCCTTAGCAGCAATTTTGAACGCTTTATTCAAAAATTCAAAGTTTAAATATATGTATAAAGAAAATATAAAAAAGGTAAATGCAAGGCAAAAATTTCTTTACCTAAAAAATTCAAGTTGATTCTCGCCGACGGTCTGATTCACACTTGTGACATCATCGACTAGGATTTCGATGACATCAACCCCTGTTCGGCTGAAAAGGAACTTCGATGTTATCGACGTGTTCGTCCGATGGATGCGAGTGGCTGCGTTCAGCTCTTTCAGCGCTGTCAGCAACACTTTTTTATATAATTATAATAAAAAATAATTAAAGCAATAACCAGAAAGGTCGTATGACAGGATAAAATATGGGAATTTTTGTACAGGGCAACAATTCGACAACGTGCCCGTGTAAGAAATACAACTCTAAAAACAACCTAAAAATTAATCGTTAGAGCTGGTAGCTCTGTACCCTGATGAATGCGCTAAAAATAATTACTTCATCTATATGACTATATACATATATCTACCATTGATGTGATACTCAAATATATCTGTCTTCATTGCGCAGATAATTGAATGAAAAGGACTTTATAACTAAAGGGTATCTCTATTTCATTTTGGAAAACAATCGATGGCATTATATTTTGGAAATAATATCATTTGAAGGTCCTCCTCATCCTCGTTTATTTGAATGCATTCTTGGCACCCGACTGCATTCTGACACACATCGCGTGGTATATTTTTAACGGTCTTTTGATGTTCTGTTTAATGTGGTAAATTGTTCGTGGCTTATTCTCGTGGACCAGAGATTTCAGATAACTCCATAGAAAAAAGTCCAGTGGTGTGAGATCGCATGATCGTGGCGGGCAATTGACATTACGATTTGTCGAAATAACTCGTCCCGGAAACATTTTTTTTCCAATAAATTCATCACCTCATAATAATAATTTTTGTGCCGTGTCAAATCGGTTATCTTTCTATGATGATTTTCCATATACTACTGGGCACAGCTTTTATGTTCCGATCAGCGATGTGTAGTTTTAATCTGTATTTGTGCGGATCAAAATTTTAAATACGTGCAAAATCAAAGTAAATTAATGGACCTAGTGATGACACGAAATGGAGAGGGAACGCTGAAATGAGAGTAATTAAATGCCAGTTATAACACAAAAGACGAAAGAAATAAGGGTTTGACAAAAAAATTAGCACTCCTCATTCTCTGTTGAATTGTTATATATCAGTTCCATGATTATTACATTATTTTGTCATTATTTCATCGCAACGCAATTAGCATCATGCACTGTAATTTGTGAGCGGTAATAACTCGACTAATTACAATCTTAAATGATTTTAATTTTTCATCATATCAAATTTTAGGAGCATATAACTACGTTTTCTTCAAAAGTGGCAACTTACGTAATCTGCGACGTTTCATATAACTTTATCCAACTTCACTGTTGTTGAAAACAATAGACGGCTGCAAAAAGTCATCCGTCGTCGTTTCACCGTAAAAAAAGGTAATGTCTGCGTCCATTTTTTCCAAAGAAATTCAGTCGTATTTTGAAATATTTTAATAATTTAACTCTCCCAATTTGCCAGTTCCAAATCTATAGAATAGCAATCAATATCCAGTAAACAAAATGGAAGTAGACGAAGAAGAATTCGAGGTCCCATCGTCGAGCAGCAAGGGCGAGAAGAAGCGATTCGAAGTTAAAAAAGTAAAACCGTCGCAATATTAATTGAATTCTTCAATCTAATTGGAAAATCTTCTTTTATTTACAGTGGAATGCTGTCGCACTCTGGGCATGGGGTGAGTAAGTGTTTTCCCTCTAGCCTTGGCCGGGTTTCGGAGAACAATTAAGCCACTAACCTTAAAAACGCTAATGGAACCAAATCCACAACAAAGGAAATGCTTAACTTCTTTATTTCTTGCAGACATTGTCGTGGACAACTGTGCCATCTGTCGTAATCACATCATGGATCTGTGTATTGAATGTCAAGCGAATCAGGCCTCGGCCACCAGTGAGGAGTGCACCGTCGCGTGGGGAGTGTGCAATCATGCATTCCACTTCCACTGCATCTCGAGGTGGCTGAAAACAAGACAGGTATGCCCGTTAGATAACAGAGAATGGGATTTCCAGAAGTACGGCCATTAAGATGAGAACGATGTCAGAGCTCTACAACAATATTTTTTAGTTTTCTTTGTGTAAAAAAAAAAAAAAAAAAAACGGCAGGCAAAATGCTTGCAAAGATTTCCGAATGTGTGGAAGATTCTTGAAGAAACAACTAATCGTAAATTAAAATACTTTCAATGAATTTTATAAATATCGTTTCCTTATTCTCTTGATTGTCCTGAAACAAAGAAGAACAGAGACTTGTGCTGCCCGAAAGTAATAAACTTTTCTATGATAATAAGCTCTCCTGGACGCTTAATCTAGTGTGTTCAAGAGCAGACAAATGAATAACAGGGTTCGAATCACGTCCTCCGTGAACGGATAACTAGTCACGTAATTTGTATGTATGTTGTTGCTGGATCTGCCAACAACACAATACAAATTACGCTACCAGTCATCCGTTGACGTAGGACGCGATTCTCTTTGCTAGAGAGCACCTTAGACGAAGCCTATGCAGATTACACATAAATAGTAAAAGCACTATCTCTCATACATGTTTGTATTCCAAAGCAGTATGGATCTTAATCAAAGCTCGAGAGCTTGCTGTGTCCAATGGATCTCGATACGGATAATCGTACACGAAGAAATACACAGCTGCCTGAAACTATACTCGCAATGTTGTAAGAGCAACGGCATAAATGCAAATTTACTTGTCCTCGCCAATTCATTGATTTCTCCACAAGTAACGTAAAACTCCTCATAGGTTTCTCCCTGATTGTTAACAAGCATTTATTTATTTCTCATGAAATAAATAGTGTCAAAAGCTTGTGTGAACGCTATTACGAAGGCATAACACTGACAATAGGTTGCTCATATGGCTGTAAAAATTATTCTGGATCGTGAAAAAATTCTGTGAATCAGAAATAAGTCAAAAATCCCCCCAATTATCTGGACGCCACCCCCTGAGATCTTGAGCCGTTAAAATGTTGTCGAAACTGGGAAAAAAAAGTTTTGGGACCCTTTAAACTGGATCTGCGCATAAAAAGATCCGACTTATGCGCCAAGTCAGAGACAACTAGCAACAAACAGCAGGAAACTGAGAACCTCTGAAAGTTCAATGCAACCTAACCTAAGCAAATAATCCTACATACATACATACATATATATTTGGCGCATTTGACTCGTGTTGCGTGCGTTCTATTTTTCGCACAAATGGAATTGCCGTACAAAGGGAAATTTTTACGAAGCTTTCTCATGACAGCAATACTCTCGGATGTTTGTCAAATATTCGCGGGAGGTGAGACCGTGAAAAAACGTTTCGTGTTTTCTGGGATTCGAACATTGAACCTCAAGCGTGGTGGTCCGACACACTAACCACTGCGCCACGGTGCCCACATAAGTAAACTGAGAGAACTAAATACTTTGTTGGGAACGCCACGTCTTCCCGCTGTACAGAATCCCGCATGCACAAAATCATAAAATTTTAAGAATCCCGCCGGCCCCGTGCACGCCTCTTTCAGGTCTACGAACCATGCCTTCTGACAGCATTCCTTTCGAAAGAGTTTTATAACTTCTCTGCCTTCTTGCCTATCGCCCAAGACCAATAAGATCAATGTTCTGTAGAGCACCAATTCTGTTTGTCGAGTTGGGAGTCGTGAACCCAATACAATACTAACTCTATAATATTATGAACTAATTAAAACAAAGGCTTGTTCACATTTCAGAGATTCTCATTATTGGAATTTTTTTTTTTTAACTAAAAAACATAAAAGGTTATTCCCTCAATAAGTAGCGGTTGATACAACATGTCTAAACAAATAACTGCAAATATCACAAGAATAACGAAAGAAGAATGCGAACTATTGAGAAATAGTTCGCGCTATACAGGTGAGAAAATTTCAAAGTTTACATTATAGAGATGGTATTGTATAGATTTGAGTTCACATTATAGACAAATACCCTGATTGTCGTTGGCGTTTGTCGCATTTCGACGATTGTCGTTTTATTCTTCAGATGTAGCACGAATCCGTTTTCATAACATAAAGGAGTTGTAATAGTATTCTACACAACAAATAAATTGCTTACTAAAGTTTAACGGTCAGCAGGTCGTAGTTATGAATAAAATGACAATTAGGGTGAAATTCACATCGATGTAGTAACTGCTTGGTTTTGCCAAATCGAAGTAGAAACAGATAGTCTGTGTCAAATCTTGACGAGAGTTGTTGAAAACGTGTATACTGTGTTTTGCCCCCGTTCACCATCGAACGTTCGACTCAAGTCGAACTGCCAGGCGAATTGCTTCTGTCGTGGTATTGCTATTGCGAACACTTTCATTCGAGTAAAGAATCAGCGCTGACAAAAAAAAAAAATTAAATGTCATCTGTGAAGTTCAAAAGCGACAGAAGTAACTCGCCTGGCAGTTCGAATTGAGTCGAACGTTCGATTCGCCAACCATAATAGGGGTGTAAAATACATAAATATTGCAACATTGAAGCCAATATAGACATATGGTATTCAACTATGGGACTGTACCAAAAACAGCAACACAGACATCGTTCAAAGATTTTAAAGCAAAGTGCTAAGGAATATCAGTTATGCACCATGGTGCATAGGAAATAATGACCTCCACAGGAGTGGAATATGTCACAGATGAATTTAGGGAAAATTTACGAAGGCACGAATCAAGGCTTCAACAAAACACTAACGCTAAAGTAGTACAACTTTTAGATAACGCAAACATAGTGCTAAGGCTCAGAAGGTCAAAACCATTTGCATTGTCCTAGTTATATCAGAACACCCACATTTAGAAATATATATATAGGTATGTATCTGGGGCCTCACTCTGTATTGCTACTCTAAGGTCAAATCATTCGAATTCGCAGAATTGTCACTCTGTAATTCGAATCGCAAATCCAAATTTACGAGAATCGAACAAACTTTTGTTGCCAACTTCAATGTCAATTTCTTATCGCAAATCCGGCACTCTGTATTGCTAAACGAAATGTCAAAGTAACTCGAATTCGCATCATTTTGTTCTATTGCTATTTGGTTTGCGGATGTTGAGGTAAGCAATTGTGTTTCTTTTAAAATGTAAGTATTTTATAACATAAAATGTTATTTTTCACTTAAAATACAATGAAAGTGATATACACCCCTACTATGGTTAGCTAATCGAACGTTCGACTCAAGTCGAACTGTCAGCGAATTGCTTCTGTCGTGGTATTGCTGTTAGCAAACATTTTCATTCGAATAAAGAATAAGTGCTGACAAAGGACAAAACAATGAAATGTAATCTGTGAAGTGTATAAAGCGACAGAAGTAATTCGCCGGGATGTTCGACTGGAGTCGAATGTTCGATTCGCTAGCCATAATAGGGGTGATACATAAAATAATTTTGCGAAATTACTTGATTAAAACGTGTTTTAAAACATGAAGGCAGTCCACCAAAAATCAAATGCCAATGCTCCACCTTAACTTCTTTTGAAGGTAGCAGTGGATAGAATGAGTAAAGTGAGAAATACACGATACAACTGTTGTACCAACGGTTTGACAACTTTGCTGTTGTATACGATAATTGTGTCGTGTGTATTCACACAACCGACCGTTGTACCGATATTGTATGGTTGCATGGTCTTGACTGTGCAACCGCTGTAACATACACAAACTGTATGGAAATTTTATGGTGTGTATCTGTAAAATGGCTGAATAAATTGTCTAGTTGTACGTAAGTCATATGCAAATTGTATGTGTGTGCTGAATACAACAGTATGCCGATGTCGGTACGACGGTTGTATCGTGTATTTCCCACTTAATACTCTCAGTTTCGGGTAGAACCACCCACTGCTATATTTTTGTTCTACCTTTTATCACTTAAGCTCCATTATATTAGACCTATCTCTAATTCGCCTGCGTTCTATTCTTTCTCCCTATGTGTTATCTTGATGGAACCACAATTCGACAGCATCCAGTTCCATTTCTATAACGTATATTTAACTTTTTTCGCCAAATATAAATAAAACACAAAATTCTTTGGAACGAGATTTGCTTCGAAGTGACATTTCAACGTTCGATACTCGAAGCTAGATTCGCACATTTCATAGCCCCCGTTGGCAATACTTCCATTCGATTCTGTTTTCTTACAGAGTGCCGGATAAGATTCGAATCGCAAAGCACTTTGACTTTCGAGTATCAATACAGAGTGAGGCCCCTGGATATCTACCTAACATTCGAAAATATGTATATACGAGCGAGGGTGGCGGAACGACATCAGCGAGCGTCGGGGCGCTCGGTGTGAATCCACCCCCCAACATCTTGAGTGGATTAAATCCCACTTATGTTCTATGCACTTTATACAAAAGTAGATACCTACTATCATCTGTCTAGAGACTTCGATAAGCGAAATTCTCGAAGTGAAAGTAAAGAACACGGAGATCAGAGAAAAATTGCTGATTAGACCAGAAGCACGCAACGTGGACTGTGCTCCTTCCGAGCCTAACCAACGGTATTAACCGGGGTAGGGAAGCGCTGGTGTGCCTAAATTCGTAAAAAACTTTAAGTTCAACTCGTATTGCAAATGTTTAAAAGCCTCTATAACTCCTCGCTGGGAGCGTCCGATAAATTTTTCTGTTTTGTGTATTAATTTAGAACCATAGTATAAAGGAAGGTTTTAATGTTACGTTTAAAGTTTAAAGGAATTCTACATTACTATAAATGTACGAGTATATCGTAGTACTTAAGTCTGAAGTATACCATAAAGTGTATGTACTTTGTAACAAGAAAAACTCTTACTTATGATGAATACTTTTATTAATTTTATTTAAAATTATAATTTATTTTTTTTTCTTCTTTTTTTTTATTATTATGTTAAAGTAATTTACGATTTTTCACATTGTTTTCATTAATAAAACATTACTTAGTGTCAGTTGCTAATTAAAATTCATATTTCTTCGTCAAAATATTCTCATGGCAGTTACTTAGGTCTGCAAAACAGGAATGAACAACGCCTATACTTGTACACATACATGTTTTGTTTCTAATTAAAAGTAAATATATATACATATATTTATACAGTCGAGAGAAGATAATCATATGAGTTAAGCAGCATCCATCGCTAACACTCTCCTGTTATCGCTTGTTTATTTTTTACAATTACTACCTCTATTAAAATTGTTTAACTTAAGTTTTATTTACTTTTTTTACAATTTTAAATTCTAAAGTACTCAGCTTAGCTTGGAATTAATTTCTTTATTAGTTGTTAAATTCAAAAAATATTTTTATTTATATTTTCAATAATTATTTATACTGTTCTTTTTCCTACGCTAACTACATGCATTGTTACTTTATAATTTATTATTATACTTTATTCCTGATATTTTTGTTTTTCAATTTAATGTAAATATTCTTTTTAGATACTAAAATCAAAAAGAGCAAAAGGCAAATTTAGAAGCGTACAAATTTTGATTCAATTTATTTTTATATTTTATTGTAATTGAAAGGGAAAGGGTTTAGAAATAAAAACTTAATATTATAGATAAAACACAAAATCAGGGAAAACATGATAAACGCAGCTAATGAAATGTCACTGCGATCGATGATATGAACAGAGACTCCGAAGAAGGGATTCAATCCTTCATACTGCCACCTTCGCCGAACTATAAGAAGGACGGAACTTAAGAATTCACTTCAGAGAGGCTAGTCATACTTCAGTTGTCGGTCAAGTGCGAAAAATGTCTTTGCTGTTGGTCGTTAGAAAACCGATGTTCTCGGTACACTTTTACGTTTTTAGCTTTAACATGTACGAGTATCTAAAATAAAGAGCTTTATAAAGAAAGCATGAAACATATAAGACTCTCAACTTCCAACAAAAATACATGTTAGCAGCCTAAAGCCAAAGCGAAATGTATCGCCATTACCGAAACAAAACAGAACAATAAAAAATGGGCTTCTATATCTGAGAATGATTTTGATTCGTTGTATTTAAGTCACTTGTTATGCTAACGTGCAGTTCATCTTTCCATGGTCCTAGTTCCCTTGCTAGAACCCCTAGGATTATAACTCCTTAAATGCAATTGCAAGACAAACTTGGAAATGGAGAGAAAAGGTAAGAAGTATACTCAATATGAGGAAATTTCTGTAATTTTTTGTGCTCGGTTTTAATTCCTAGTATATTTTTCGAGTACGTTTTTGCGTACTCTAGATGGTTTGAGGTTGCATTGTTAAATTTAAACACCTACTAGAAAAATGAAATGGCTATGATTAGGGCTTCAACTAAAAATCTAGCACACAATAACCAAACAGATAAGTGAAGTAAATTTGGGAAATGAATATGTTTAAAATAGTTTGTTCTTCTTACTGTAAACCATTTAAAAAAAATTATATGCCAACATTCCTATTCCCATTATAGCTTATGATCTACATAACAGCGTTATAATTTGTATTCCAGTTGAAAAGAAAATTTGATAATCGCTTTCGAAAGTTGACAGCACGTCGCAATGAATAAAACGACAACGGAAATTGAAGATACACCCCGATTCCCATTGGCGTTTGTCGTTTTTCGACGACTATCGTTTTGTTAGCTGTGCGATTTTTTTTTTACCGATTTTCATAACTTTTCGATACAACATAGTCATAATAGAATATTATAGATGACAAGGAAATTCAATATTTAATTCTGAAAATTGACAGCAAGACATGAAAAATGAAGCAACAATCGTAGAAAAACGATAACAGGAATAAAGGTTAAAAAGTATACTTTTAGGGTCTACCTGCATAATGAGTTGCATGAAAATGCAATCACGATCAGTAAAGGATTATTGGTTTATGTTAAGCAATGCCCATCATGACTCTAAATAAATTTAATGGGCAAAATAAGGTTTCCAATAAACAAGTCGCCTTTAAAAGTTCGTTACCGGTTGCTATTGTATAAATTAACCAGTTCCGATATATTCTGTTAATTATGGTTGTAGATAACCAAGTAGGGCCAGCATCGCAAAAAATCGACAACTTTTGATTCTGATCGCAAATATATAAACATGTGTCATAAACCCACTCTAATTCGTATGGAATAAAATAATCAACAAAACAAAAATTAAAGAAATAAAAACTGAGCAATTTTTTTTTAGGAAATAATTATTTTTTCTTTCATTTTACCTAAACTTATCGCTAAATGATACAAAATGAACATAAAATTGCATTTAATTACTGTATGAATGCAATATTTTCTTTTTATTTAAATTTATTTTTAATATATAATTTTTTAAACTAAAAAAAATTAAACTAAAACTAAAAATAGGATTTTGCTTTATATAGTTTTTTTGTAAGTTCCTTTGTTTACATTGTAAATGTAATTATATAATGTTGATTATTAGATTTAATTATATATTATATAAGATAAATTTATATAATATTTGCAGTTTTAGTTTTAAAAACTTTTGTTTTACTCCTTTTAATTATTAACTGTACAATATAATTGGATTCTAGTTAATTCGGTTCTCAATTTATTCATTACATTTTTTCCTAGAGTTCTTTTAACTTTTTGTTTAAATTTTCCATCTGCAATGCATAAAAAAGGAAGAAAAAAAAACAAAATGAATGTGTGAAAATAAATACATACATATATAAATTTTGAAATTTAAAACAAGAAAAATGTGTAGCATTTGGAACTATAACTGTTAATAGGGGTTTGTACATTTTTTTTTTTTTTTTCAGGATAAATCGTAAAAGTCTTTGAAGAAAGTAATAAGTTTTCGATGGCTTAATCTGATTATTGTTCCGATTAAAGTTCATATGTAGTCTGCATACGTACAATGCCTACAAGGTATCTCAAACACTGTTATCTAAACATCGGATTAAGTCATTAAGCGAGATATCCAGCATCTGATACAAAATTCCTTCTCAAAAGGCTAATCATATGGATATAGAGCCTAGCAGTTATATATTAACCCATCTTTCAAACACCCTTTTAGGACTTGACACTAAGGTGCAATATTATTATTCTAAACAACTTTTAAATATATAGCCAGTATATTGGTTGTCAGGCTATCGGAACTAATCGCAACTATAGTTGGTGGAAGTTAAAAAAGTTTAACAATCTTGAGGACGGTGGTTAGGCATTGAGCCTTACCGAAAATACTGAGCCGTCCAACCTACATAGCAACTTTTAATATTGTATATTACAAGAAAAATAAATGCTTAGAACAACAATCGCAAGATCGTATAACATGAGACACTCCCTTTGATAACTAATAAAATGACATAACAAAGAAAAAATGCACAAAACCCCTCGCAGCAGTAGTAGCACTTGCAGTAGCTTACTAATTTTTTTCCTGTCCCGCAGTCTGACTTAATATTAGTTTTTCATTTCTTTTACTTCGCATGCCCTCTAAGTCAATGTAGAAATCTACACAAGTTTCTTGATAAAAACGATCAATTGAACAGTTGTAGACTCCCCCATCAATTTGAAACTAAATCCGCCCCGTTCGGATTAGTTGTTGCTGTCTTCACAGACGACATCAGACTTGAGTTCCCGATAATAGCTGATGAACGTACGAAAGGTGCAGCCAGTGCACACGACCCAAATGTATGTGTCGTCGTCATTGCGTTTGAAAGAAATGATGACGTGTTTGTCGAAAATGTCGGCATTATGGGCGTGGATACGGTTGGAGAGGTGATGATTTCCTCGCCCATCACCGATGATGACGGCGAAGAGAAAGTGGTATCCCCCGAAGACGAAGATACATTCGCACTGGTGGTTGCATTAGGCGGAATGTCAATAGTATGTGTTTCATTGCCGAAGATTAAACGTAAACGCTTCTTCTGTGGCGTTAAGTGAATCAAAGGCGGACTGGGATAGAGGGATGTTTTTGGATGAGCAACACTTGTTGCAGCGGCGGCGGCCGCAGCAACCAATTTCTTATGCTCCCGTCGGCGGTGATCTTTTGATTTATGACGCTTTTTGCGTTTTTGCGGAGTAGATGAGACTTCATAATCAGTGCCGTTCTCTGAGATACCTTCCATTCGAAGAATCTCATATTCGACCGGTTCAGCTCCGCCGTTCATACTGCTCTCATCTGACAGACTCGTCCCCGATTCGATTACTTCGTCGAGGATCGGACTACGCTTCATGCGCAAAGTCAACTTTAATCGCCTTTCGGGAGTTTTCAGTAAAGCTTCAGGACCCTCAGCTACTATTGGCTGGACTGATTGGTGTGGTACGGCCCGGCACTCGCTGGAGGAATTACTCTGGTCAGATTCGCTAACACTCTTCGAGTGTTTTCGCTTGCGTAGCACTACACCCGCGCCGAGTGTTCTTTCATTATTGTTCGTAGAGATACTGTGTGAACCGCTACAAGGGCGGCCATTGCGACGCAATCTATGTACAATATCAGCGCTAGTCGGGATATTATCAGCTATGGGTCGATGCTGCTGTTGCTGTTGATGAAGGTGGTGATTATGATGATGCTGCTGTTGTTGTTGTTGTTGTTGTTGCATTGATTCGAATGACGCAGTCAGATTTTTCCTATAGCTTTCTGATGAACCAATAAAATTGGCTGTCGAAGCGTAAGTGGTGGAATTGCTTAAATGGCTACTGACGCTACTACTACAATTACTTAATGTACTTAAATTACTACCAGTGCTACTACTGTTGTTGCTACTACTGCTACTATTACACTTGTTGCTGCTGTTCGTGTCTTCGACGCCTCCGCTACCACTGCTGTTTGTATCACTACTTGCATTCAGTTTCTTGGGAGGCGTCGTGGACACCTCAGCAAATTCGTCTACAGTACTTTTGTTACCACTATTCGATAGTAGTGGTAGTATGGGTGTTTGTTTTTGTGTTGGTGGTAATGATAATGATTTATTGCTACTTGTTGTATTACTATTTAGATTATGCAATTTTTCTACTACGGCAGTATGTGGTTGTTGCTGTTGTTGAGTCACTTCCACTTTTCGTTTCTCTTTAATAGAACCGCTGCTGTCACTACTGGAATTCTCTTCATTTTTTTGTGGCAATTTTCTATAGTGATTACGAAGAACACGACCATTTCCACCCCGTACTCCATTTTCTGCTCCTGTTGTTGCTGCTGCAACTGACGGTGTCGATGGTGTAGAGACCGCTGCTTGTGATGGTAACGCGGTCTTACAGTTGGCCACCTTTAAACTATTTTCATCTGCTGCACTCTCATGGTTCTCATTAAATACAATACTCTTATGCATCGCATCACTGGCTATGCAATGCCCACTTTCTTCCTCATCCTCTCGCAGGTCCTCATCTATGTCGACATGCATCATCTCCGTGGTAGAATTTATCCGATTTCTAGAGCTGCGTAAACCAACTCGATGACTATGGGTGACATGCGCATTTGCAGTATGTGTTGCAGCTGTGGCACCATTTTGGCGTCGCAGTTGCCGCCGAGTAGTCTGAAACGGTCTCGGAGCATTTGGAGCAGCAGCAATCACTGCTGTCGTATTATCAGTATCGGTTGAAACCGAACTAATGCTACTGCTAGTACTGTTGACCCGAACCGACTTTCGAAGCGACTCCCTTCCATGGCCATTACTTTCCACCCGGCCGTTCTGTTGCTTCTCAACTACTATTCCCCCTCCGCTCCCGACATTAAACTTTTGATGATGGTACGTATTCGCCATAATCATCTCAGCATCATACTTGGTCATACCTTTCTGACGCAGTTCTTTCATCGTCAGTGGTGCAGCTATTACAACATTGTTACTTTTGCCATCACTGCTGCTATCACCAGCATCACTTTTTTTACTCACGACAGCAACGCTATTCGAATTACTACTATCTACTAAATTTAAACAACTATTTGTATCGGTGTTTGTGGTGGAATTCGCTCGGCTTTTAATCCGATTAATGCGATTGTCAGTCTCACGCAATCGATAGCCGCCTGCATCTTTTAATGCCCCTGAACCTGTAACTCCTTCCGCATCGGTGTGTGAGCCCTTTGTTTTAGCGAAGGCTCCAGTCCCACGACGTTCACAAGTTTCGCACTCGCAATAGCAATTTCCATCGCCAAAAAAGTCTTCACCATAAAAGCAAGTGATCTCTTCCCCAATTTCAATGTCACGCAGAACTTTTACGCAGGCAGTATCTCTACCAGTTGCTACAAATTTACAATTCGCCCGGCAGTCGTGGTTAATATACGCAGCCGGACCAAGCCAAAGCTGAGCACAATTCTTCCGGCAACTATACATCACAGAGAAATCATTTTTGCCAGTGTGTAAAAGAGCCGCCTCTTCTGATTCTGTGAGCTCGGCTATACATCCGACAAGGCATTCAATTTTATCATTTTTGTACCAACGTTTGGTGGAACATATCTTTGCTCCTTTTTGGCCTTCTAGAGAATACCGGTAGCAGGGTTCAATGACAAATCCACTGTCTTTATCAAAAACGCGCAAGTAACGTATGATCTGAAAAGTAAAGATAAAGTATATATTTATTTATTTTTTTAAAGAAAATTCCAAAAGTTATACCTTATACGAAGTTATATTCTAGCCTATGCTTACAATACAAAACGAAAACACAAAAAGATGTCCCTAAACAAGGTATTTTAAATAGGAAGTTATTTCACTACTAGGATATCGGCTTAATATTTATAACCTCGGCCCTTTATAATAAATGAAGCTACCTTATTTATATACATTTGGAAATTGATTCGATTTCAAATAAAAAAGAAATGTATTTTAAGTATTCATCTTCACCCCTGAAATTTTTTAATTGCGCCACAACTCTGATAGCCGTAAGCCATAGCAGTCTTTACAGATATGCAAATGAAAAATTGAGAAAGAATACTTTGTGTAATTGGAAACATTTTTCTGTAATTAATTCAATTTTGGCTTAAGTCGACTTAAGCTACTTCAGCTTATTGCCACAGATATATGTATATGATATTTTTAGAAAAAGCAAGTTTTAATACATTTTAGTGTTGCAATAATGTACGCGCATATGGCAATGCTGACATCTTAAACATTAAAATTAGGGATGGGACAAATACGAATATCGATAAATACCAAATTCGATACAAAGACGACATATATCTTCTATAAATACTTGTATTCTTCATATCATAATTTTTACTGTTCTAAGGTTGCTGTAATCTACAATGATTGTCATTTTATATATTATGAATATCTTTAAATGATATTGGATCTTAAAATTGTAACTCAAATATTTCTCAAATAAAGAGTCTAAGAAAATGTGTGGTAAATATGATATTCACCCCTATCGTGGAATCCGTCGGAATTGAGTATCACTTCACCTATTCGGTTCCCTTTCACTTTCTACTGCTATCGTGGAATCAGCCGAGAACGTCTCCTTATCGGCAGTCATTGGGGAAAGGTAGTTTCACTGTCAAACAGCTGTCTTTTATTTATCAATAAAAATTTGTGTAGCTACATTCGTTTCGTAAAAGGAAAATGTCTTTAAAAAGTGATTAAAATAAAAATAAAACACAAATGGACACGACAGCTCTTGTTTGGAAGCCGAAGAGGAAGAAGATGAGCGGTTTTCCCAGAGAAGAGTACGACACAGGTTAAGAGCAACAGTGGATGATTTCAGGGAACTTCCAGACGAAATGTATGTTTATAGAAACAATGTTTTTTATTTATTTCTGATTTTAATAAAGTTCAATATTGCATAGGTTTTCAAAAAAGTTCGGCTTAATAAAGCAGTTGTAGTTTTTTTCCTGTAATTTATATGTAAACAAAAATTGTGTTTTTTTTAATTTCACTAACATTTTTGCAAACAAAGAAGACGACGTGCAGCAGCCAAGCCAGAAATCCGCAATGATTCTGATGCGGATGAGAAATGTCATTTTGTTTGAGAAAAATCCGATTCGAACGTTTTCCACAATACAGTGGAATTGATTCACGATGCCGAAATATTTTTTTCGGTGAATAAATCCCCCCGGCGGATTCCACGATAGGGGTGATTATATAATTTTCAAAACAAGATTTTTTTATAAAAATCGAGATAAATCGGTCGGAGTGGAGGTTGAATAACAAGAATATTCGTGCATTACATCACGGCATATACAGCCCTAAAGAAAGCAAAGCTTTACGCAGGCATGCTACTTTAAACATTGCTGCTTATGCACTTTGTGGCAGTTTTATTGAAAGATATATTGAAATATTTTTATCCCTAGTTATTTCTCTTACGTGTAGTAACTCCCATCTATAATTAACTATAGTTTTCAGAAATGCTTGCGTATTGCTATGTTGATTCTTGGTAAATGGATTAAGCATATATGTAGTAGGATTCGATAAATCGACACATTTTGATGCGATATTCGAGAAAACAAGTAATCCAAAATGGGGAGGTCTGTCGATATTTTGATATCAAATAGCCGAACCACACAGGCCGATCAGTAGAAATGCGGTGAAATGAGAGGGTTATGATCCCTTGTTTTCGTATTATAACCTCGCCCAAATAGGCAGAAGAATTCGAGAAACATATTTGAATTACGTGTATCGGTATTTTTTTCTGCCGACATCCCATCCCTAATTCAAATTCAGCCACAAAAAAATAAATTCAACTTTAGCATTGCCAGCATCAATTTTCACGGGAAATTAATTAAATTAAAGTTTAACATCAACTAGTCACTAATTTAAAGGAAATAAAATAAAGATACTTTTACATACGTGATCATGCAATCTTTTGATGGACATCTTATTCTTATTCTTTACACATCTAGGTATCCAATGGCCGTTGAAAATCCTCTTCACAGCCATCTCGTAGTTCTGCGTTTTAATGAACTCTGCCACGATTGATTTCAGTTCATCGCTATCTATTTTTAACGGACGGTATCTGATATTCATTTTGTGCGTCTGAAACCCAAGGTGCGGATCAAGAACAAGCGACGTGGCCAAATCATCATTCTCTGACAGCTCTTTGGGTGTCATACCAGTCGATTGGTGTAAACGGTAATTGGCGTATGACGCACTGATACCATTGCCCAGAGCAAGATGATATCCATTATTATTATTGGTTAAATTATGACCAAATGTACCATGACCATTACTAGAATGACCACCACCGCCATTACTGCCATGATTCGTAGCAGCAGTGCCGCCACCATTACCACAACCACCGGATGAGGGCATCGAATAGTGGTGTGTTGTTGATGAGTAATTAGTGTATCTGCTGCCAGTTTCACCTCGACGATGGTGATTTGAACCAACAACCATTTCTGCTAAGCGGTTACTGAAAACAAAAGTATACAAAATATTAATACATTAAAAATAAATAAACATTCAAAAATAAAAGCTTTGTACTTAAACCAAGTTTCTCTAACATAGTTTACTTTGATACTTCTGTGTTGTTCCGTAGAATAGCCTACGATAAGCATATATATTGCAAAAATGATCAGCGTGTATAAGATACCTAACAATTCTAAACATTTTTACATTATCCCTATAATGTTTTGTCACTGTCTGTTGTTTTTTTCTAAACACATTTTACGATTTTGAAAATCAAACTTGGCAATGCTCTCACTGAAACCAAACAACAGACAGAGATAGCGATTCATCACTTTATCGACTTCCACACCACACTACCAATATACACATAATCTACTTTGCATTTATTGTAGGTACCACTTTTGCACATTTCAAATTTTTCCCACTATCAAACACATATAAACTGTCTGGAACTTCAGGCACATGCGTATTAACCTAGAAAAAAAAAATTACATATGATCTGACAATCAAGTGACACAAACATGGAAGTACGGATTAAAGCGAGATAGAACTAAGGCAATCCCCAGTGAAAAGCTTCACCTGTGCACAATGCGCTTATATACCAACTACATACTCATGTATGCGAAAAAAAACCCTTTACTAACCCACACGCATCCCTATCTAAAACTTCTGCATATTAATGTGCAATAAGCCCTAAACAGAAACAACCAAAGCCTCCAAGGACAATTGCATTTTAGCATAAACAAATCTAATCGCAGATCATTGCCCGATGTGCTAATTTAATATAAAAAAAAAAGCGTCACCTCACCACCAGTGTCAGCTGGATAGCAAAAAAAAACCGAGCATTTTCCATTATGTCTCTCCCACCTCTATATACTTTTTGTTTTCTCACGCACACAAATTAAATACTCAGCTGTTATAAAATAGGGTGCTATGTTCGTCGAATAAACAGATACAAAATGAAAGGGATGAAAGACGTACGTTGGACGACAAATGGCCGAACGCTTTTGCTGCTGTGAATTTTTTTTTTGTATGTAAATGAGAGGAACAGAAAACCTAGTTCACAAATTAAATGCACTCAACAATGGAGTTTAGCTAAAACGCCATTCTACACTTTGGAGAAAAATCGTCTGCAGTAGAGGAAGGCAACAAAACAGAGGATTTGCAAACGCAAATTCATTTGTCTCAGAAATATTGCTCATTCGCTTGCGCTTTATCCAGTTGCGATATATACACACACAAGTCCGCAGACACTCGACGAAACACAGAAATTTTCACCGCCCTTCGAGGATTTTTTTCCTCGATCCATGATGGCTTTTCAGCCATTTTCCAAAAAAAAAACCCAAATTTACCTTTTCAGTAATCGTTCCGCACAATGTTCTAACCATAGTTTTGTATAATTAAAGAAAGTGTAGCAATTAATTTTAACACACGAATACGATGATCACGACTGAAAAGGCGAGAATAAAACGTAGAAAATGCTACCACTGAGATCCAGAGAGTTTTGTGTTCTTTATCCCAATTCTTCCTTTTTTTTCTTGTCTGGCTAGTTATGCTGCTGCCACTGGTGTTGGTGCTGGTGCTGGTGCTGGCGCTGCTACCTCTTCCATTGACAACGGCGACGAGGCGAAGAGAACGACGAAACGATATCGACTTCGACTACCACCACCCGTGTGCGAGCAAGCTAACGATATATACACAATACCAGCGAGAGCGACGACACCGCAGACACACGATTGTTGATTGCTGCTTTTTCTTCATCGAAATCTCAATTCAGAATGAGAACTGATAATTTCGAAATTCAACATACTTCTGTTCTGTTCTTTTTATTACCACCATCAGAGAAGAGCGCAGAAAATTACAACACCAACTTTTGCGCGATGCTGCTGTCGCTTTCACCCACTCCACATTTGTGGAAGCAGCAAATGTATCATGGACACTCACTGAATATATTTTACGCACGAGTTGAAAAGAGACCAGCATATAATATATTGACGCGCTTATACCAATATGGCGTCTTTACAGCAATTTTCTCTCGCTTCACGACAACCTCCTACGATTTTCCCACTTGCAAGAATTCCAAATAAATTCCAGCATTCCGTTCAATGCGATGCCACTTCAGTTTTATTCGCATTGCACATGCTACTCGGATGGATTGCGTAGTGTTAGACAATTTATTTTAATATTTTTATATCACGACTTCGTCATATAAAATCTGAGAAATTAACACTTGGAAAGCTCGGTCGGATTATAAATGATTTTTTTTTTTTTAATTTCGAAAATGGTTATGTGCGACATCCGTCTCTTTCGTTTTTTATGTACGCATTTTTGATCGACTCTTGTTTTGATTTCAGTTAGATGGTAGAGACATCTACTTGCGACAGTTTCTCAATATTTTTAAATAATTTTTTTATGATTTTTGAGAATTTGCCACATGCCTACTGTTTTTTACCTACATACGTACGTACCTACTTAAAACGTGTCACTTGATTTATTTACGAAAAAGAAAAGCGCATAACTAAACATAACACAGAGTACATTTTACTTTCCTGGAAAACCTTAACAGCCGATTTCTTCACCGAGTACTAGCGCTAGTACCGGTATTAGACCAAACTTTGGTACTCAAATCGGTGTCAAGTCATTTCTTCACCTAGTATTAACGCCCTAATTTATTGAAGTAGTATTGCCTTGACCTTCAATGTCCGTAGTCTAGTGACGATAATGCCTGGACTAAGCCAATTTAATTTCTTCGCCACGAAATGTAGTTCTCGACTTTGACATTTTCTTGGTTTTATTGTGAAATGAGTAAATACACACGCTCGCTTTGGATTGATTTTGGTTTGTATTTATCCTGATTACCGTTGGCGTTTTACGCTTTTCGACGATTGTTTTATTCATAGCTACAACCCGCTGACCGTTAAACGTCACTAAGCATGGTTTTTGTCATGCGGAATACTATTACAACTCTTTCACATTAAAAAAGTTACAAAAATGGATTCGTGGTACATCTGAGGAATAAAGCGACAATCGTCGAAAAGCGTAAAACGCCAACGGTAATCAGGGTGATTAATTTGCATTCTATTTACTGTTTTGTTTTTCTGTGTATTCTGTGATGATCTTTTATGTGTAGATAAAAGCCCATCACAGACCACCCAATGCCTCCGTGATGGTTGCATTATCGATGATAGCTGTTCGGGGTGGCAGTATGGCAAGCTAAGGAGATTTTACAGAGGTCTAGGTATAAGCCACCGCGAAGCTATGTTCTCCGTAAGCGTATTCAAGCTCTCAATTTCGTTCTTGTTATCACGTATGTTGATCCCTTGCAGTGTGCTATTTCCACCGAATTGCAGATTCGAGGATAAAGCACGAATGCCAGCGCAACTCAAACCATAATCAATCTAACACGATTCATGCTATTATTCACAGCGGGAAGGAAGACAAATATTACACAAAACATTCTATAAATAATTAAAAAACAAACGTACATAATAGGTCCGTTCGCATACTTTCCGAGTCAAAAACTAATCAATTGTCAAATATGACATGAGAGTAAAAACGCCCAGAGAATGGAAAATCTAAGCAAAAGTACGGGAATGAAAAGCGAGTCATGTCAAGCCAACTGTCATTAAAAAAAAATACAATGAAAAAACTAAACTCGTGTGAAAACCAAGAGATTCATACCTATTAAGTTAAAAAGAAATGTGTTGGGAGAACATTCACACATCACAGCATTTTCTTCAAGATACATTGCATCCATTTTTTATGTCTATTGACTTTTTGAAACGGAATCAAAAACTCTTTGACTCATTTGAAAATCAGACGATTCCACTTGGCAGTTTTTTCGTTCGTGCTAGCAGAAATTCTTCGAGCACGTTCAAGCACAGAGGAGAAATACTCGCTACTCGTTACTTATCAATTTGTCTCTTAACCTGTCATGTTCGCTTAGAATGCGAATACACTTCGAGCACTTTAAAACACGTTAAAGCGCTTTAGATTGTGTACGCGAATGGACCATAATTCACAAGGCCACAAAAAAATATGAAAACGGTGGAAATTACAAAAACATGACATTTCATATAGGCCAAAATAATGTCAAAATCGGTATTGGAGCAGTTTAGACGTATTAGCCGCTAATACTGCTCAGTGAATTTAGATCTGCTGCTAACGATGTGAAGAAATGTATAAATAATATCTTTTCATTAGTACCGAGTACCAGAGCCAGTACCTAGTCTACCTAGACCTCTTCTACATCACAAAATCTTTCCCCACATAAAACCGCTGCACAAAATTCTGGCGCATAGAATCTCGCGTGCGCAAAATCTTGCGTAATATGATTGTGTGCGTGCATAAGAATATAAAAGCTTATCTAAAGGTCGCTGTAGACGCTAAAACATGGTTTCACTAACCACGTTTTAGCTCATGTTGATCATCTGAGAGCTGGTATGCGTACCAAGTTTTTTGTCTCACCAACATCAGTTTTGGTCTCAGTAAAAATCAAAGCTGGTTTGATTTTTAGTGAGACCAAAACTGATGTGGGCGGAGCTTTATGTTGGTGATACCATGTTCGACTGTGCGGACTGTCTGTCATTTGGCGTGTTTTGGTGTGACGTCGCTTCTCTGTGAAGTAAGATTTAGCACGGAGTACAACAACAACAAATGACTGACAACCACTTAAGCTTTTTTCTCCAGCCAAAACTGAGTTGGAATGTTTAGCTTGGGCTACTCAATTTCAGGGGGCGCTGAAAAGAGCTTTTTCATTCAATTTGATTCAAGTTGAATAATTCAGTATTATTTCACAAATTTAAGCACAACTTGTTCATACTTTTCAATTCAATTTCAATTCAATCACCAATCTTCAAACAATAAACAAAGTTTTTAACCAGATTGACGGGGGATCGTTTCGTTGAGAAGCTTTCACTTTGCTTTGCATAATTCTCACCAAAACATGCCAAGTCATTGTGGTTGTGAAATTCGTGCTGATAAGATATAAAAAACGGGAATAATGACAAATGTAGAGATGTGTTGAACTAAGTTCGAGTGAATTGGTCTTACCGTCTGCGGGTTTTTAGTGAGGCCATGTTTTAGCGCCTACAGGCCTTAACATTTATGCACACAGAGGGGAATGTTACTCATATGCGTATAAGCAGAACGTATACCCACCCTTAATCTCTAGTTATTTTGTGCGTAAGCAACAACGCAATTGTTGTTGTAAAGATGTCATGTCTCAATTTCTTGAAATGAACTAAAAATAACGCAGCGAGGAACACTTTTGCTCGCAAGACTGACAGTGAGGCCAACATAAACCTTCACCTCACCCATATCATTCTTCTTTCTAACACATGTCTTCTTCTTCCCATTTCGGCGAGGTTATGATCTCCACTTCATCCACCCTACGCTTACACGATGATTGATATCGTCATCACAGGTTGATTTGCTATTGATCATAGATCCCAGATATTTGAATTTTTCGCACTTGGGAAGCACTGTTACATTCAAATAAATGTCTGAAATAGGCCTGAGTGGATCAGAGAACGGGCGGCACAAGTACTTTGACTTTTTTGAACTAATGCGATACCCATTTCCCTCCAAAACCATGGTCCGATTAGCAGGTGCCCCGATTACAGAGGGAAAATAAAGTGCGGTCCGATTACAGTGTCCAGATTAGCAGGTTTTACTGTATTGTAATAATCGTCTTCTGTGCATTTAATCATTCGTTATAATTCAAAATTCTGAAATCTCTTATTCTTTATCACTCTTAACTTAAACCGTCACTTCAACTCAATTGTAAACTGAGTCAAATCAAATCAAAATCAACCCGTGCGTGGCGTAGTCATTTGATCGATTTGACGGTTGGGAAGTTGGTTGGAGAAAAATCAAAAGATTTTGATTTTCCGAAGTTGAATGAAAAGTCTTTCAACTGAGTTGAATCGTGTGTGGCTGAATTGGTTGATTTTCTGTCAAATGAAGTGCCAGTTGTATTTGAGTTGTGATAATGAATAATTTTAATTTTCTTGGGTGTTGCTAAGAAAATAAATAGAGAAAAAAACATGACTTTAAAATCGGATAGGAATGTTTGGAAGTGTATTTTTTATTTATTTTTTTTGCAGAAAACAAATTATACTTTTGACAGTAGAAGCAAAGTCTTCTAATTCACTTGATGTGGTGTGTGGTCAAGCATCAATTCAGTTGACAACTCAGTTTACAATCGAATTGAATGGTGTGTGGGCTGCTTTATAAGTTATACAATCTACGTTGACATACATACAGTGCGCGAATAAATTATAGCACAATTCGTTTTTCAAGTGTTTTGTTTATTTTTATACATTAAACCGACTTGATGAATTTTGTTATATAAAAATTAAAGTAACATTAATAATTTAATAATAATAAAAGATATTGTGACATTAATGAAGCGTAGAGAGGTATAAGAAAAAAAAAAGATTTAGGTTTTCAACGAGCTTCAAATTTAAATTAGTAGGCGCGATTACATGTTGTGCTATATTTTATTCGCGGACTGTACCTATAACAGTTTCTTAACATTCTGTCAATGCTTCCACCAATGAATGTGCTCACTCTCAATTTATGAATACATGAACTTCGATATGTGAATGTGTGAAAATGACAACGGATCAATGGACAAAAAAGTGCAAAGTAAACCTGCTTTATCCGTCGAAGTTCATGTATCCGTTGGTTATGGGCCACCTTCCATAAGAATGTGTGTATATTATCTAGCTGTCAGTTAATAACGACGTAGCAAATCGATCCTGATAAAAAGCATGATATCATTGTTGAAAAAAATGAAAACGAATGATCTATATGAAACATCGATTATAATGACCCATGTGATGAATTTCGTTAGAATATGAAGTTGTACTGTTTTCCAATTTTCGGTGTGATCAATTTCGCATTTTCTGTTTTCCAATTCGGTGGTTTGCAAGGAAAATTACGTACTCAATTCGGTTGTGTTTTTGTTGCCAGAAGTAAAATCGTAAACCGGAAAAGTTGAAGTTTTACGAAGAATAATAGGCGAACCCCACAAACGGATCAGTAGAAATGCGGTGAAGTGGGAGGGTTGTGATCTCTTATTTTCGGATCATAACCTCGCTGAAAAGAGGAAAAAGAATAACTGGAAATTATATATATATATTTTTTTTTTTTGTATAACTTCACTGAATATTGTTTTATGCATTGATATCCACCTTCTGCGAAACAACGGAGACAAGTGCCTAACTTCATGATAGGTTAAATTGAATTAATTCTTGCTGCTAGAGGTATAAGTTGCTTAATTTCACCCAGAACATACATAATCAAATGCATTTTTGGTAATCCTCTACAAATTTATAAATCTGAAAGTAAGTATTTGTCTCATACATCCAAATCCTATTGTATACCAAAGGATTTAGGCTAATTGTATTGGCTAAATACATTTTAAAATACTTTTCAACAATATTTAAAAAAAAAAATCTCCTTTTGACAGCTCTTATCCGACAAAAAATAAATAAAAATAACGCACGAATATAAGGGACCTATAGATTTGTGTTGTATCCGAATGGAAATTCTTATTTTATTTTTTTTAGAAGCTTTCTCATAGCAACAATACTCTCGGATGTTTGTCAGACGTATGCAAGAGGTGGACCGACCATGAAAAAAAAACGTTGGTGTTTTCGGGGATTCGAACAGTGAATCTCACGCGCAGTGGTGCGAATTAACCAATTCCACCCTTTTCAACTCCAATTGTTTTTGGATAGGGTTTCAGATTGTAATTTCATATGAAATTCATTGTATGGGTGAATAAAACACGGATAATGCAGTGAGAAAAGTAATTTAGTACTGAAACAGAGTTTTTTATCATAGTTACCTTAAATTATATGAATCATAGTAGCCTAAAATCGTATTTATTATAGTTACCTTACAATTATATAATCTAAACGCTTTGCATTATATTCAATACTTATCTTTTAAAAATAATTATTATATATTTTGCGGCATAGAGTATATTATATATAATCTGCGGCATAGAGTATATAGAATCCCATAGAAGTGAGCTTAGATTAAATATTGTCGGAGAAGCTAAGGTAGACAATCTAAGGTGAGTTCCTACAATTATCAAGTTGTTAAGTATAGTTTCCGCCTTAAAAATGATGTATATTGTCCTTGTTATTTTCCGTTATAATAAATAGTAAAACAAAAATACCACTACCAAGTAATAATTTATTTTGAAGGGTTTCTCGCTCTATAATATATATTAATATTCTTTACTTCCTCGCTCTTATATTCCTTCCTTCCTATGAAACGCCGTCAAAATTCGTTGCAAATGGTTTTACTGTTATTTCGAGACTATCAGCATTTCGCTGAACATTACTTCTGATCCGTTTCGGCGTTGGCTCATGTATTCTACTTTTTATTCCAAGCTTAATGTGCATATATCAAAGTTTCTTTCTTTTATAACTATGTACTGAAGGGTACATCATCAGTTTTTTTAGTTTTTTTTTTTGTATATGACAATTATAAATATCTTGGAATAAATAATTATTATATTCAAAGTAGCTACAGATAGGTAAGTTTGAGCATTCTGGTGGGATGATTTAAATAACATTAAATATAGTCTACACGCAAACGGACGGACAAACAGATATATGCATAGAACGATGAGAGAAATCAATTTGGCTTCCTTGAAGTACAGAATCCCTAGAAAGAAATATTTCTTAAGGCTGACAGCTTATTTAAAAAAGAATTGTCTCAAAGAGGAGTGATTAACCCACATTTTTGCAGCGTCTACAAATTTTTAAATATTTTTCGATCGTACCTTTTATCCTCCCACTTTCGCAAAGCACTCACCACCCCAACTTCTTGCTTCTCTATTAGTCGAAAATGCATACGCATGTATAGGGGGGTTCACATTTCCAAATTTGTTTGACAAGCACGGCATGATGAATGTTTTATGGATGAAAACCATTAGCGTTCACATTTGTCAAACATGCTGTCAAACATCAGTTCTGATTAGAATTTTAACCATGGCATATGTTGTAATCGCAGCTCTCGTAATCGATGCAATTTTAAAAGATGAAGAAAAAGAAGAAGGAAAAAGGAAAACAAATATGAAATATGAGGAACCGAATTTGGACTAAGGAATAGCTAAAAAGCAAACAAATTTATCGTCTTTTACTTTACTGGAAAAGAATTTAATACGCTTCATATTTTTTTTTTTTATAATCTTCGCTTTTAGTTTGCCATGACCTTGGAAAGCTTTTATACATTTCAAGAAATTCTGTCCAAAAATCGCACCGGTGAAAGTTTCTTGAAAATTAAATTTCTTCCCGGCATGACAAGCAAGCGTTCACATTCTCAAATTCGTTTGTCATGCCAGCAAAATATCAAAATATTGTGAAATCCATCTAGCATGTTTGACATGCCGCTGGATGGAACGTTCACATTGGCTGCATTCACGTGCACGCAACAGTTATAATTTTTCAACTGAATGGCACCGCTCACTCAACATGTTGACTGAGCGGTCGCCATTTTATGTATCGGAAAAATGTTACTCTGCTTTTATTCAACTTGTTTTTCCATGGCAATTTTGTGCTTGACTTATCGACGTAGAGGTGAAAACTTAAAAATGGAAACAATTGAGTGCCGCTATCAAATAGACGGCACCGACAAAAGTAGCAATGCGTTCATAGAAATGTAGCGATGATTTTACAACTGTTGTGTATCAAAATCATGGCAATAATGCCGTGCTTGTCAAACAAATTAGAGAATATGAACCCCCCTTATGTCTCCATGTAAGTATGTTTGTACGAATGTATATATGCAGACAGTGGTACATACTTTTCAGTATCAAAATGGAAATATTCTACTCCGTAGAATATACATTTGGACAGCAATTGAAATAAATATATCGACAAAACCGCCTACCACCAATGCCAGAAACCGCGTATAAAAGATTAGTTTTAATCAAGTGGGCTGAATATTGACTGAAAATTTATTAAGCAATTTGAGATAAATAATGCAAAATTCTAAACTTTTAAGAGTACTGCTGCCCATTTTTTTTTTTCACTAATACGAACATATTTATCATGTTTTTTTAAAGGATGCAAAAGGATCAGTAGGGGTGTTCGCACTCTCAAACATGTTTGACATGCACGGCATGATTGCTTTGATTTTGATAATGTGAACGCTCCATCCAGCGGCATGTCAAACATGCTAGATGAGTTTCAAAATGTTTTGATATTTCCCTAGCATGACAAACAAATTTGAGAATGTGAACGCTTGCTTGTCATGCCGGGAAGAAATTTCATTTGCAAGAAACTTTCAACCAGTGCGCATCCTTCCTATAAATATGGCTGTAATCGGAAATTGTGATTTTTGGAGACAATTTTTTGAAATGTATCAGAGCTTTCCAGAGACATGGCAAATTAAAAGAAAAGGTTATAAAAACAAAATAAAAAAAAAATAAAGCATATGAAATTCTTTTGGAAAAATTAAAAGAAATAGAACCATATGCGACGGTAGACACACTCAAAAAGAAAATAAATACCGTTCAAACCAGCTTTCGAAAAGAATTAAGAAAAATTAAAAAAAAAAAGTGAAAGATCTGGGTGTAGTCGTCCAGTAAATTAAAAGAAGAACAATTTGGTTGCTTTTTTAGCCATCCCTTCGTCCAAATTCGCTTCCTTTTTTCTTCTTCTTTTTCTCCATCTTCTAAAACTGCATCGATTACTAGAGCTGCGATTACAACATCCGCCATAGTTGAAATTCTAATTACAACTGATGTTTGACAAATGTGAACGCTAATGGTTTCCATCCATCAAACATTCATCATGCCGTGCTTGTCATACATGTTTGAGAATGTGAACGCCCCTATTCGGTACGAAGTCTCCGATTTCTCCGAATTCTCACACTTCTCACCACTCCCCTTAAATTAATTTATTAAAAAACGTCAAATTTGGCATCACCGCGGCACCAGCACTGTAGCCAACATATGAATACGAAATAACCTGAAAAGCAAATATTTCACTTGTATGTTTTCTGCTCCATTCTTTTACGAAAAATCAGTGAAAATTCTTTGTGAATCTTAAATTCTTGTTAAATATTGGAAGAAATCTCAGCCTACTACTCCAAGAATTTAATAGTGGTTTCTCTTCCCTTATTTTCAAGGTAATTCACCCCGACACTTCCCCTAATAACTTAAAAAAGAGCAAATTTTTCATTTCGAAATCTCCGCCATTGTTTACTAAAAAGCCTTTTTCCCTATGAAATTCATCACAATTTTGCGTTTTTACAATTTTCAGTGAATTTAATAGAAAGCAGACTTCATAATGCCTAACATTAAGTTGCAATCTTCCGATGGTGAAATCTTCGACACCGATGTCCAAATCGCCAAGTGCTCTGGCACCATCAAAACAATGCTCGAGGACTGCTGCTTGGAAGACGGTGACGATGCAGTCGTCCCGCTTCCCAACGTTAATTCGGCAATTCTACGCAAGGTCCTTCACTGGGCCAACTACCACAAGGACGACCCTCAACCCACTGAGGACGATGAGAACAAAGAGAAGCGCACCGACGATATTTCGTCGTGGGACGCAGACTTCCTGAAGGTCGATCAGGGAACTCTGTTCGAATTGATTTTAGCAGCCAACTACTTGGATATCAAGGGTCTGTTGGACGTCACTTGCAAGACTGTGGCCAACATGATTAAGGGCAAAACTCCCGAGGAAATAAGGAAAACATTCAACATAAAGAACGACTTCACCGCTGCAGAGGAGGAACAGGTTCGTAAGGAGAACGAGTGGTGTGAGGAAAAGTAGTGCGAAATATTATACTATAGTAGTAGCAGTAGTGTACCAAGAGGCGAGAAATGCAATTTCATAAGAAATAAATAAAACAGCTGTCTACATGGATTTTATTATCGTTTTATTTGATTCGCTCTCATTTGTGTGGTTTCGTTAACTTCAATTAAATGTATTTACTATAAAATTATTTTGAATAAATGAATTAATCCCCTAAAGTGCATGTTTTCATTAAATTGTTCGTCTAATAGGAATTTGGAAAAGTTTCGAAAAATGAAGAGGTGCTGTTTGTCAGTGTGATAAATTCTTACGATGGGTAATGAATTTGCAGCGGGCAGTTATTCAATTTGATTTTCTGTGGTAACTTTTCGATCAAGACCCATATCGGGTTGATTGTGGAAAGATGTGTAAACTGTATCACCTTTACCAACCACTCTAACAAGCTTGGGTGGAGCAAAAACTGGGAATTTTTGGAATGTTTTTCTTTTACTTCTAATAACGTGTGAAGGTTGTGAATTGAAAAGCATTACTCGACCTCCGATCGTACCAAATACTGAACCCGAAAATATTGTCAAATCTTGGAACAGGGAAAAAATGTTGCCAACAAATGTACTTGGGTGGCCTGCTTCACGAGTCAAAGGGTTTTCAAACTATGCGACATTCTTCAACTTATACACCGGACGACCTTCGGTGACACATGCAGGTGCTCAGGGCGCCGTTACGAGAACTAAAACCATGAACAAGACAAAGGTAAAAAAATTCACTAACATTTTGAGATTCTTAAAAAGATGTTAAACTCCAAAAATAGGTGGAACCTCACTTATAGACAATTACCATCATTTCTAGGTGCAGACCATCCCGCATGTGCTTGAAACCAATATGTATTTACATACATAGGTACCTATGTATTTTATTCCTTTTCTTCTTTCTTCGATATCGTGAGTTGATCTCTAAGTAAATACACTTTGAATAGATAACTTTTGTCATCCATCTCACTCGATGTAATCCAGCAGGCGTTCTAAAATTTTTTTTTTTTAAACATGCAACAAAAAATATTATATTGACAACTAGTATCTTCCCATCATCATCTCTCGGTTGATACAACTCCAGTTGTTCCTTAGCAAACTTAATTATGTCTACGGTAATATTTTCAACATCTTTTAAGGTAGAAGCATTAGTAGAAACTGTTTTCAACCTGCTCAATATTATTCCGATTCTTTTGGAATCCTTTAAAAATTAATATGTTGTGTACATTTGGACCTATAGCTGAATCTAATACAGCTTCTAGTATAATTTCTATTATATGATGACGACAGGGCAACCAAAGTATATATTTTTTCATCGTTGTTTTAAGAGAACGCAAGCCTTCGGGTTGCTTAGGGTCGCCTTTATGATAAAGTCGAAAGATTATTCCGTTACGAAAACTTTCCTCACCACTTTGGAATATTTTGTTAACGTAGGGAGTTCCGGTACTTTATTGTTCTTGGCTTTCTCAATTACAGTTGCAACCTCAATACCGTCAAGCAAATCATTTAAAATAAAAGGACTTGCGAAATGAATTTGTAGTAGGTTATCCATTCTTGTGTTAAGAAGTGTGTTGAAGTATTCCTTAAGGGTATCTGGACAAATTGTTCTTCCAATGGAAAATGTTGCGATTATTTATTGCTTTAACGTACTCCATAATTTTGAGGATGTTCTCGCTGAGCCAACTTGGTTATTAAAAGCCTCATAGTACGCACGTTTCTTTTGCTTGCAGAGAATTTTGTATTTGACCTTCAATTCTACGTAACTATCTTTAAAATGAGACTCATTCGATTTTCTAAAGAGCTTCAGAAATTTCAAGGCTTTTTTCTTACATTAATACATTCACTGTCGAACCATTTATTTAAAACATCAAGTTGGTCAACTTGCGTTACGTTACTAGTATCCAACTGGAAAAGAGTGAATAAAAGGCTTTGTATTGTATAAGTATAAGTATTGATATAAGTTTCTTTAACTATAATTTTTAGGATTAATTGCATCTAACGAGTTCTTGAAGATTGTGGAGAGTTTAAAATCATGACCATTCAAGCGGAAGATGGTGAGAAAAAAATTTAACTACAATTTTGAAGTTGGTAATTTGTGATGGAAGATAATTTGATGAAAAACATTAATCTATTGTGAACGAACCTAATTGTTAATTGTTGTAAGGCCATCATTATTACATGGTTCAAGCAGTTGTTTTCCTTTGCTATCTCGTTGTTTGTCTTTCGCTCTCCTTTTTTTAAACAGCTCACTGGGAAGTTCTGCATCTTGTACCGCGCAGCATTGGTCATCAGCGATTCTACCATTAAAATATCCCACCAGAAGAAGTTTTTTTTTCAAGTTGGGTCATATCGTCGCTAAGCTTAACAAAATCTTCATTCCAATGGGAGCAATTTAAGAATATAGGCAGAAAATTTATGTTTTCGAGTTTTCTATAAGAGCGGTGAATGAATTCTAGCTGCTTGAACCCTAAAAGACAACTTCCACTTGCCCCGCCCTTGACATTTAATTTTATAGCTGGGATTCATTTTAAAGAATAGCTTAACAATATTCGTTTAAATTTTTTGTAACCTTCTTCGGTGACGTGGGTCTCAAAAAGACAATAAATACCAAATTGCCTTATATAATTCAAAAAAAATTCAGGAAGTTTATTATTTAGACCAGAATATTAGCTTAAAATTGTAATTAATTTATTTTGTAATTCGTTTAAGTTTTGATTTGTAATCGGCGTTGGTCAGACTGATGGCGTATTTCCGGACTCGCTGATTGGCATCACTGATATAAGCCGATTGCTTAGCTGTTGGGCGAATGTCTTTGTTCGCGAGACCGTGCGCAAAACATAGAATGTTCATTTTTTCATACACTATGAGCAGGGTTGCCGCTAAAAGATTTGAAAAAGTCGCAAAAAAGGGTCACGGAGCAAAAAAAGTCTCAACAGAAACAAATAATGTAAAAATTGTAAGGTTAGAGCCAGAGAACTGCCTGAATCCACTCATTTGCAGTTGTGAATCATTCGCTAAAACACGTTCACAGTCTCACGCACAAAGAAAACAAGTAAGTATGAATGGACACTAATGAATATTTGAATGCATAGTAGGCTCGCACTCAAAGTATTCACTTTATCAGAGTATTCACAAATGTATAAGTGATTCATGAGCCTTCGAATAGTATATTGAATAAGTGTAAAATTTTCAGGATACACATTATGGAGGCAATAAAGTGTGAGGATAGCAAATCATTTCTTGGAATGAATGTGAATGTGTGTGAAGGCAATGAATGTTTCGAGTGGCTCATAAAACGAGCTGCTTGCTGCAGTTCTCTGGTTAGAACACCATATTCATTAAAATGAAAAACTTAGAAATCAACATAAAAGCTTGTATTTCACAAAACAAAACAAAAACATATTTATTATTATTATTATAAACTTTATTAACTTAGAAAAAATTACAGAGTTAATAGATAGACACTTATAGCACTAGCTGCCAGGGCTTTCGGCTAAAAGGTGTATATATTTAGGATACTAAATCATGTCTTCTAACTTCATTAGAGTGAGGAATTTATAAGTATTTTTAATGTTCCCTTCGGAGGGATTATTGAGGAAGTCAGCTAAAGTTTATTTCAAGGAAATGTTTTTTAATTTAACTTTAATGGTGCTGCATTCATGTACTAGATGTTTGATGGATAGTATTTGGTTGGTGTTGCAAAGATGACAAAGTGGTGGACTATTTTCGGTGAGGAGGTGGCTGTGCGTGAGGAATGTGTGTGCTAATCAGAGTCGGATAAATGTTCTTATAGCTTTCTTGTGACAGTCAATTGAATAGATGGCTGTTTGGTCAACAGTATTGATTGTTGCATAATGGTGGCTATATTCGTTCCACTTTTTCCTAGTTCTGTCGTCCCAGAAGCGTTGTATTTTTATTTTTATCTCCTTTTTGTGGAAAAAAATATGCTCTAGCGCTTTTCTCGACGTATCGCAAGCCTTCGACAAGGTATGGCACGAAGGCCTAAGGTATAAGCTAAGGGTAATCTTACCGGAAAAGTTGTACAGAATATTGGAATCTTATCTTGAAAACAGACTTTTCCGTGTTAGACACGGGAGTGAATATTCGGATTTCAAAGAAATCTACGCCGGTGTTCCACAAGGAAGTGTTCTCGGTCCAATCCTGTTCCTGCTCTACACAAGAGATATACCACAAGATGAAGGAACCGTTGTAGCAACGTTCGCAGACGACACGGCTATCCTCGTAACGAATGAGTCAGTCGAATCATCAACGGGAAAACTCCAACGAGCTTTGAACAAAGTATGCGAATGGACAAAAACCTGGCGAATAGTCCTGAATGAGACAAAATCAACGCATGTCAATTTTACGTTAAGGAAGATAAACAACTTACCTATAACCATTAACTCGGTGCAAATACCGTACGCAAACGAGGCAAAATATTTAGGAATGACCCTAGACGCAAAACTTAAGTGGAAACCACACGTTAAAAAGAAGCGCGAAGAGCTCGAAATCAGATTTAGAGAAATGTATTAGCTACTCGGAAGATACTCGAAGTTAAGCGTATACAACAAACTGCTTCTGTATAAGCAAGTGCTAAAACCATCTTGGACATATGGTATACAACTTTGGGGTTGTATCAAACCAAGCATAATGGCTCTACTGCAAACATTTCAAAACAAAATACTAAGAGCAATCGTGAATGCTCCTTGGTATATAAGAAATAGTGATATTCACAGAGATCTAGGAATTGCTACCGTGAGGGACGAAGTAACAAACGTTGCTCGCAAACTTCGTACCCGTCTTCGTGTTTATTGCAATATTGAAATAATCCGTACTATGGACGTGACAAACCTTGAGCGCCGACTACAAAGAACAAGACCTTTCGACCTAGCGCCGTAAGGAAAAACCGCATGTAATGACGGTATTAGTAGGTGCATTCACTGGAAAGCTACCTACCTAACGCGATTAACACTACAGAAGCGTAAACTACTCGTTAAGGCAACTTAGTCGTAGTCATCACAAAAATGAAGGTCTTACCCCACTTTGGATCTCAAATTCCTCAGACAACCTTCCCCTGTGCAGAACGTGACATTTGGAGCCTTCATATGCAGCTTTGATAATAGCAATTAGTTTATCGGGAATGCCTCTCCTGCGTAAGGCACGCCAAATAAACTCCCTGTTGACACTATCGAACGCCTTCTCAAAATCGATGAACAGCAGGTGCAGTGGCGATCGATATTCAACACACTGTTCGATGATAATCCGCAGGGTGTTGATGTGGTCGGCACAGGAGGATCCAGAGCGGAAACCTGCTTGTTCGGCATCGAGTGTGTCTTCGAGATGTTGTTTGATTCGCTCCAGGATGATTTTAGCTATTATCTTAGCTACAGCAGGCAGCACGCAGATACCCCTCCAGTTTCCGCACTCCATTAAATTTCCTTTCTTAGGAAGCTTGACGAACATTCCGTTTTTCCACTCGTTAGGAAAGCTCTCAGCTTCCCAAGCTCTATCTATAAGTGGAAGCAGAAGCTCAGCCGATGTTGTTGGCGCTGCTCGTAAGAGCTCTGCTGGAATACCGTCAAGTCCTACCGCCTTGTTACTTTTGAGTGCCTTGATTGCGGTAATGATCTCATCTTTACTGGGAGTCGTGGTGCGTATTCGGGAACTTCTCACCTCGGGCATCTCAGTCTGATTTGGGAGCATATCGCTAGCGAATACACGGTTCAAAACCGTAGCAAAATGCTCTTTCCATTTCTTGAGCTGGTCCTCATCCGAAATGAGCAAGGAGCCGTCTAGGCTTTTCACTGGGTGTTGGCTGAAGCTGCGACCACCTGTCAGCTCTTTCGTGATTCTGTAGACAGTTCTGCTGTCGCACCTCTGTGCAGCTTCTTCTGCTTCTGTAGCCAGCGCGTTGATGTAGTTGCGCTTGTCACGTCGTACGCTACGCTGAACTTCTCTCATCTTCATGCGATATAGGCACTCTAGCTCGCTTCTCCCTGCTGCTGGGGTAGCTGCAACGCAACCTTTCAACTATTTTCGTTCGTCAATCCGTCTCCAGGTATCCTCGGAAAGCCACGCCCTATGTCTACCCTGCAATTGGCCGATAATTCCTTCAGCACCAGATGTAAAAACATTTTTCACAGCACACCAATGGTCTTGGATGGTTGCGGGCATTGAGCTGCTGATTGCTTCCACACCTTGCGAAAAGTGCTCCCTTAATTGTTGGCGCACTGAAGGATCACTAAGTCTATCGATGTTGAACCTGAGCATTTTTGTGTTGTCGTGGGATCTTCGAACTGCAGCAGTGCGTAGTTGGAGAGTAGCTATCATAAGATGGTGATCACGTACTATCCCCACATCTGCCCCTCGTCTGTTTCGGACGTCCAGGAGATTACTTCTAAAGCGGCGGCTGATAGCAAAATTGTCAATTTGGTTGGAGGTTGCTTGCCTGTCATTGGAAACCCAGCTGACTTTGTGGCAGGTCTTGTGCTCAAACATGGTGCCACCTATCACAAGGCGGTTGGCATTGCAGAAATCCACAAACCTTTCGCCGTTGTCATTGCGGTTGCCTAGTCCATGCTTCCCGATTACATGCTTGAGCCCTTCGTTGTCGCTGCCTACCTTGGCATTCAAATCCCCCATCACTATGACAATGTCTCCATTTGGTGTTGTGTTGAAGACGGCGCTTAAGAGATTGTAGAAGCTCTCCTTTTCGTCCGCAGACGAACTATTGGTCGGGGCGTAACACTGTATGATGGTGACGCATCGTACTCTAGTCCGGAATCTGGCCGTCAAAATCCTATCACCATGAGGCTGCCAGGAAATCAGGCCCTTGCGTGCTGTTGTTGTTAGCAGTAGTCAGACTCCATATTCCCGCGGACTTCCGGATGGTCTTCCAGAATAGAGTAGTACAGTGTTACGCGTTGGAGACTGGTACTCGCCCGCTTCTAACCATCTTACTTCACTTACCCCCAAAATGTCCAGTTTATATCGCATGAATTCCTTTTCCAGTTGGGTGAATCTGGCATTGTAAGGACCTTCTCTTCCCGAGTCGAGGAGCGTCTTTACATTCCAGAAACCTATCTTTGTCCGGGTACAATAGCCACAAGTCGTCAACATGTGATCAGTCCTTATCCGAGGCATAGTGTTGGTTTCTGTAGCGAGCTGGTTTCAGTAACGCAGGTTGCTGGCCCACGTTACCTAGCCTAGAATCAAGGCCCAAGGCAACCCGCACTTACAATTTTGACCTATACGTATAAGGGTTTATACGTATAGTTGCCCGGGGACCACCACTAGGAGGTAAAGTAAGCACTTCATCACGAACTTGATTTTTGCGCTACTGGCCCAAGCCAAGTTTTGGGCAGTCAGTAGTTTCCCGATCAATCGCAATGCAGGTCCCCAAATCATCTCCTTGGTTAGGTCTATTCTTGAGTACGCCGTTATTATATGGAATCCAATTTATCAGACTCATTCAGATCGCATAGAAAGGGTGCAGAGGCGTTTTACCAAATAGATCTTTTGGAAAATGCGTTGGAACTTTGAGCCCTCTTGCAGTGCACGATGCCAATTAATTGGTACCCTTACCCTTAACGTAAGGAGATACCATATGCCCATTATGTTATGTTTATAAGAGATATTCTGTGCTACCGTATAAAAAGTCTCGTTCTTTTATCCCGGATACCCATTTATGCTCCTGAAAGGCGTCTTAGAAATCGTAATGCTCTCTTCCAACCAGGGCATAGAACAAACTATGGTCGTAATGAACCATTCTCTAGGACCCTTATGAATTTTAATGAAGCTAGTAGACACTTAGATTTTCATTATTCAACAGATCGCTTCAGAAAATTTTGTTCGATTTTTTAATAGACAAAGCAGAATCGAATCGTACATATGCAAGAGAAAACCAGGTGTTGGCTCTGTGTGGTTTAGTAATTTTGTTTAATATGTGATTATATTTAGTGTCGGACTTTTCTAGTTTCGAAGATATAAGCCTTCAAATTTAACGTACAAAATGCAACTTGTTTTAATTTTAGATTCGCCTGGAATAAGAAATTATATTTTTAAATAAAAACGATGTTCTTTTGACTTTCATCAAAATCGGGGGTGAATGTCATTTTCTAAATAATTACCGACGCACGGTTTTATTATTACGAACCCTAGCAAGAATATTACAATAAATTTGATTGCACTGAGTATACCTTGGAAAGTTGTAACACATTGTAGCATATTCAAAAAAATATCACGAATGGCCTATTATATTTCGTACAAAAAGAAACTCCATGAACATTTAATACGGTTATATTTACTACGTACATTTACTACGGTTTCTTCTCCTTCTTCTTATTATGAAGTTATGATCTGAACTAAAGGGATCATAACCCTTCCACTTCACTGCATTTCTATTGATTTGGCTGTGGGGGTTCCCCTGTTTGACCTCAGAAAATGTCAGCAGGCCTCCTTATTTTGAATCACTCCGTTACTGAGGCAAACCAAATGCTGGTATTCTTGCCTTTGTGTGATTGAGGAGATATCAGTGAAACGTTAATTGAGATTGCCTTTTTGACGGGTTCAAATGATATCTCCGCTGAATATGACAATACTAACTGAGCCGGTCGCAATCTGTTTTTTGTGAGATGATTTCTTTAGCGTGAAGGCTGCACTGCACGTGAAGTGAATGCACTATTCCATGTACCCCGACTTTGATCGGGAACCCTTCGGTTACTCCAGTGGGCCATCTTACCGTCGTACATGTCCATGATCATCTGTATATAGGTTTCTGGAAGCCCTCGGTGTCTTAGCGCCACCTATATCAGATCTCGTAGTTGTTGTCGAATGCTTTTCCAAAGTCAAGTAATACTGAAAATCGGTTATGTTTTTCTATTATCCTTACACTTTGGATTGCATCAGTGGTTAATTTGACTGCGACAAACCTGCACTCAGTAGGTCTATTCGCGTACTTTCCTAAAACAGCGTATTTTTACGAAAAGTTACGAATTTTTACGAAAATCTGTTCGAGTACTGAGAATTTTCGTAGTTTTTGACAGAAGAGAGAGTAAAGAATTTCCCCATGCTGCGAATTTCAGTGCAAGAAATTTCTGTGGGCTAGTCCGTGAAAACTGTCAAATCTATCAAATCGATGTATGGTATATGTGATTTTTTGTTGGACGTATAAAAATGGGCAACTTTTGTGGTTCAACACGTTCGTTTACTTTTTTGTAATTTTACCTCTCTCTGAGAGAATTTTGCCCCCACTCGTACAAATTTGACAAACTGCGAATTTTGGTGCAGAAAGTACGCGAACAGACCTATTATCAGATAATCGAATTGTTTTTCACAATCGGCCACCAAATACCCGTTCAACAATCATCATGGTGTATAATATCGCTTGATCGAACGATAATTGTCACCGTACTTACTTTAACACCTCTTCGCTGACAGCTTAGCTTGCTTCTTGTTTCACCTTGTGCTTAAAACCTCAAATCGACACCAATAGCAGATGCACAGTTACTGACTTAAAGACATACATATACGTATACTCGTATGTCAACACCACCAGTTTGAGCACCAAAATAAGACTGTTCCGCTCCAACGTTGAATCCGTGCTGCTATATGGTTGCAGCACGTGGAGAGTGACCACTACTATCACCAGAAAGCTGCAAACGTTTGGTAATAGGTGTCTGCGCAATATCTTAAAGATTTTCTGGCCCAATCGTATCTCTAACGAACACCTTTACGAGAGAACGGGTGAGGAACCAATAGGCACAACCATCCAACGACGGAAGTGGCAGTGGATTGGTCACACGTTCCGAAAGGGTGACAGTTCCATAGCAAACCATGCTATGCAATGGAACCCTCTAACTCAGGATGGCAGAAGACCTGGCGGTCCGAGGAGAACATGGCGCAGAACAGTCGAGAAGGAGGCACGGCAGTTAGGGAAAAGTTGGGGAGAACTCAGACACATTTCCAGAAAACGTACACGATGGCGCGTAGGCGTAGTAGAGGCCCTAGGACCCACAAGGGGATACAGGACATAAGTAAGTAAGTACGTCAACACCTCATTTGAGACTTAACATCATATGCTTTCCGAACGGTAGGATACGAGCCGAGTTCAAAAGGTTGAACATGGGTGAACATATGGCTCGCCAATTGTTTCTAAGTTCTATTTTTGGTGCCATAAATACCGAAAATTCTTATATTAAAGCATTTAGTATTTTTGGAGTTCAAAGCAAAACACATGATGACAAAAAAAAACCAAACATATTTGGCCAAACTTTCTATGATAAATTCACGAAATCATCATCATACACGAATGAGTGAATGTTGGCCGTTCATCAGGAATCTACTTCTTTATTATCGACAGTTAAAAGGTGGCCGAGTAAATTAAAAAATAATGAAGTACCCATTAAACATGACAAAATAAAAAATATGTAGAAAAATCTATACTGGATGATGCTTGAAGTAGACAAAAATGAAGGCAGAAGAAACTAACGTAAGGATTGGTGTTGCAGTACTACCTCGATAATGTGAATTTCCCGATAATGTGAACTCACAAATCTATACATTACTGTCTCTATAATGTAAATTTTGAAATTTTCTCATCTCTACGAGTATAATGTGAACTTTTCCTCAATATTTCGCATTCTTCTTTTGTTATTCTTTTGATATTAGCCCGGCCCCTCGTCCTAGGGGAATAACGAAAGGAACTGGCCCTCCAGGTTGGGGGTTGTGCCGTCGGGGTAACTTCCCTGCCACGTAAAAAACCTATGGTTCCGAAACAACCAAAAGCCTCGGATAAGGATGACTCAACTGATGACGACCCCAACAAACGAAATAAGGACAACGACCTTCGGATCTGTATGTGGAATGTTCTGTCCCTTTACAGACCACGTACAGCCGAACAACTAGCAGAGGCACTAGACTGCTATAAAGCAAATATAACCGCCACCCAGGAAGTGCGATGGGATGGGCCGGGCATAAAGAGGATAAAAAACTGTGACATCTGCTACGGTGATTGCTACAGAGACAACAAGCGGCGCTTATTTGGATGCGAATTTGTTATACGCGGCAGACTTAGGCAAGAAATCTTAAGCTTCCGACACGTGAGCGAGCGTATTATGACAATCCTGATCAAGGCCCGACCAACACCGCGAACCACTGTTTTGACGAAAAATGCCGGCGAGTGCATGTAGCAAAACAAGAGATACAAAAAGCGGTGCTGCAAGGACGAGAGCTGCTTGTGAGCTCTACGAGCAAAAGAGACGGGAAGATCAGTTTCTCAAAAAAAAAAAAAAAGAGCATGAGAACAGCGCGATCGAGAATATTGAGAGCTTATACACACAAGCCAACACCAGAGGTACAATCTGTCAAAAGTCCGTACAACTGCTGCATATGCCAATGATATTGATATTAGGTCTGTTCGCGTACTTTCTGCACCAAAATTCGCAGTTTGTCAAATTTCCATGAGTGGGGGTAAAATTCTCTCAGAGAGAGGTGAAATTACGAAAAAGTAAACGAACGCGTTGAACCATAAAAGTTGCCCACTTTTTAAACGTCAAACCTCAAACCCAATTGTACGAGAAATAAAGAAAGAGAAGGGACAATCCAATAAAAAATCGCATATACAGCAATTTGACGGATTTGACAGTTTTCACAAACTAGCCCACAGAAATTTCTTGCACTGAAATTCGCAGCATGGGGAAATTTTTTACTCTCTCTTCTGTCAAAAACTACGAAAATTCTCAGTACTCGAACAGGTTTTCGTAAAAATTCGTAACTTTTTCTAAAAATTCGCTGTTTTGGGAGGGTACGCGAAAAGACCTATTATTGGAAGAACTCAGCGGGCTGTCACCGGTGCGTTTGCAAGCATTGAAGCAGAAGCAGCTAATGGAGGCAATTAGCTAAAGATGGAGCAAAATGGAGAGGATTGTTGGTTGAATCCCAGGATCACCCCGAAATGTAGCGCCACCTAAGTAATGACAACAGTTTTAATATGTTCATCTATCTATCTTACAGTATCTCCTTTGGTGGAGGATCATCACAAATAAAATACAGCTAACATCTGTTTTTTATTTTAGTTCGCGTTTATTTTAGTTGGTTCTGATTGAGTTTCAGTTTTTTGGGCGCATTGGTTACTTTAGCGGATGGTGTTGGGTTGCACTTATACATAAGTATCCACCACCAAACTGCCACAAAAACACCTACCGCCTTTCAATCTCGATATGTCATTTGACAGATTCCGCTTTGAGTAGTGAGTGAAGACGGAATCAAGCGAACTTAGTAAGGACAAAAGCTAAATCTGTTGTCAAATGTTGTGACCTGATGAAATAAATGTTTACTATTTTGTGCGGAAACAAACAATAATTTCCGCCAGGACTCCTACTTTACTACCAAGGGAAGCACAAAATTACATCGAAAAATTGAACTTAAGAAAAAGGAATAGTGTTCTCCGGAAATTCATACACATACTCCATGAGTCAAATGGTCTACTAAATAAATATGCTTCCTCTGAGAAAGCATCTGTTCCAGCGGATTTATCGATTACAGAACCATCAGTAAAGTCAGTGTTTTCCAATTTATTATAAATAACATAGACAGTAAGCACCCCTGTGCCTTAATTCCAATTTTTATAAGTTACGTGTATTCCCCCTTTCATAAGTTTATTAGACTTAGTATCACTTTTTTCGCGAAACTCTTTTATATAATGAAAAGACTCTTTTGGGAACCTACACATTCTCTTATTTTTGGATTGAATTAAAACACAACAAAGAGAATTGTTAAAAAAAAGAGATGGCCTTGACTCCAGCCAGTACAAAGCGCGTATGAAAGAGACGACACAACATCCAAATAACATATAGCATTCCTTTTCTAACAGCACTTCCTTTCCACACTACATTATCGGCTTATTCCTTTTTATGAGCTCCAAGGCGACCAAATCTAATTTAGTTGATTCATTTGTTCCTAGTTTTTTTTATTGTTCTCGCTGAGTAGACTGAGGTGTATATCAAGATCACTACGAAGTCTTTCCTGATGGAAATAGTTTACTTTTCGCTCGTCTAAAGTTTTGGAACTTTCATAAAATAGTAAAGTAAGAATACTTTGCAAACAAAAAATCACCCTAAGAAAAATGACATTTTCCCGCTGAGCCGGTTAAAGAGAAGGACCACTATTCTATTTCATCCATACCGGTTTTAAGTGAGTGAGTGCAAGACAATTTATAGATTTTCTTAAAAAAAAAAGGAAATTCACTTCCATCAATATTGCTGTCTCTAGTGCCTACCAGAGAGATGTGCAAATTGTTTTTTTGTTTCGCTTAATTTTTACACGCATGTTGTATCTGGTGTGTTCTCAATCAGAGTTGCTGTTGTTGAAATTGTGTGGATAATGTTAGTGTGAGAATTCGGTGATTTCGTACTGAATCGGCTTTCCTTTAAAAAAAATATGACAAATGCTTTGCATCAGAGAAAAAAATGCTGCTTTTCAGTTAACTTTCTGCCCGCTTGGTTAAAAGTAATGTCTTATATGCGGTTTATGGCATTGGTGGTGGGTATGTTGTATGTACTGGAGAGTAGAGTATTTCTATTTTGATACGGGAAATAATTTGGCATTCTACATACAATGACTGTGCATTTTCGAATAATAGAGTAACAGGAAGGTGGGGTGGTGGGTGTTATGGGAAAGTGGGGGATAAAATGTGCGTAATCACTGTCTCGTTTTGAGAAGAACTAAAATTGTATTTGAATGTTGAAGTAGGCACTGTAAAAATGAGCAGTTACTTGAGCAAACCATTCATCGTCGATTCTTAATCTAATTGAAAATTATTTACCTAAACGTAGTCTCAAGGTCTCAACATTATTTTTTTAAGTTTAACGCTTTAAAAGTTGGGTAAATTCCGAAAAAGAACAGAAAAAGATATGTTCTTACTTTCATTTCCAGGTTTCCCACTCTGACCAGTATAACACAGCGAACAAAACGCTTCCTTGTGTTGCACGACATTTGAGTAGCTTTTACATTATGCCAAAATAAGTGACGCATGGGAACTGGTTTAACAAGTTTTTGTCTTTTGGCAGGGGATATACCTAATTTTTCTAGCTCACACTCATCATTCATTCCAAGAAATAATTAGCTACCCTCACTTTATTGCCTCTCATATAAGCGATCTTCTATGTTTGGTTGATTTGACAGATAAGTATGCAATGCATGCAAAAGTATTATGGTCATCTGTTGGAATTTACAGAACATAGGGAAGCATTGCGTTAAGTTATGACATTTGGTGCGTTTTGGTGAAACGTCGCTTCTCAGTGAAGTAAGATTTAATACGGAGTACAACAACACAAAGTGACTTGGAAGCACTTTGACTTTTTTTCTCAGTCGCAAATGAGTTGGGATGGATGGGAAGAGCTTTTTCCCTAAGAAGAGCTTTTTCATTCAACTGGAATGATTCAGTAGTATTTCATACATTTAAGCACAACTTTTTCATACTTTTTACTTTAATTTCAATTCAATCACCGATCTTCAAACAATTAAAAAAGTTTTTATCCAGATTGACTTAGAATCGTTTTGTGGAGAAGCTTTCACTTTGCTTTGCATAGTTCTCGTGAAAACACACCAATTAACTTATGTTTTCCAATGTTGATTATGGTTGAGCCTTAATAGTCGGAAGCTAATATCATTTTTATTTTTTTTTAAAGGAAACCCAAATCCCAGAGCACTTAGACTCCGGTCCGTTGTACTACCAGGCAGGAACCTTTCTTTGGTGTAGTGGTTGGAAAAACTTCAATGCAATTCGTTTTTCCTTTATACTTGGGTGGCCCATGATTGCTCTTCCCCGCTGGGGCTTGAACCTGCACACATCGGTTACCGAGCAAACACACTACCCACTGCACTATTGTCACCCGCCGTCAAAATCCCATAATTCTACGTTGTTTCCTTCAGTACTGTCAATTGCTAAAGTAGCCCATAGTAGGCGTATGTGGTCGGAAGCAATTGTGTGGTTCATAGCCATACACAGCTGTTTAACTGCCAAATTTTCGTACGAAAGAGCGAATGGATTCGTTCTCTCGTAAGTGACCAACAGTGAACGAACACTTAATGAATCGAAGCTATTATGGTCACACAATACAAAACTTTCATATTCGCACAGTTTCGGAAGTGATCGTACGAAATCATTCCTCTATTATAGTTCAGCCTTTAAAGTCTAGTTCAAATACGACTTAAAAATTAAAAAAAAAAAAACAGAATTTGTTGTGTTTCATCGGCAACACTGTTTCGCCAGTTTATATTTCTCTTTGTAACTTGTCCCCTCAACCACACACGTTTGCATTAATCACTGTATTAAATCATTCAAATTATAAAAAATCTATAATCTACTTTGTACTTCGTTCGAATTTTCTTTCAAACGGTTCGACTATTTCTGAAGATTTGCCTTTCGCAAAAAGGATGTTTTCCTAAAATCAAATTATTCGAAGTGATATCGGACAATAAAAATGCATCACGACCATTTAATATTTTAAATTATTTCGTCGCGCGACGGTCGCCATATTTAGACAAAAAAAAATTTGCTTCCCCCATTGACCTACGGCTATTTTGGTCAACCCGTGATTTGATACGGTAATCAAAAAGTTGGCAATTTCAATTACGGCAGTCAAAACCATATCGCTAAAAGATTCGTCGGCTAAATATATCTTGCTATCCCATTTTTTGTAAATAAACGCGATATTGTCGGCATATACAGAACGGGGAAGTAGCCAAAAAAGAAAAAAAAATCAGAGCACTTTTGACGTTTGTTCTCTTCAAATTTGTTAACTACTTCTCCAGTCTCTTTCGCTCTTTCTGACAGTCACAAAACGAGCGAGCGAGCGAGTGAGTAGTAAACAAACAATATTGAAATATTAAAAAATGAGTGTTGTAAATTTGCAATTATATAGAGGCAAACTGTAAAGTCACATTTTAAAACGAGTAAAAAATAGTTCTTGCGTCTAAAAATAGCGGTTTTATTTTCATTTTGAATTTTCCTGTGTTTTTCTATGATTTCTCGTGGTTTGTTTTGTCGAATTAAAACAACAAAATAATAATTGTAATAGATTCTCTGTAGTGGCATCATCGAGTGTGTGCGCTAAATAAAGTGATAATCGCGAATGAACTAAAATAAATGCTGGTTAAATTGGTAATTGCTGCTGCACACACAGAATGTTGATATAAAAATTAGGAAATATTCGCGAAACCATTGTGGACTTTGGATGCAGCAAGAATGTATGTTTTACATTTATAATTGGCGTCATTTATAAATGCAAATTGTGCGAAAGAAAGGTAAGTTTTGAAGGAATACGCAAAAAAGGAAAAAGCATATGTCTATATAGAAAGAAACCGAAATATGTTGATAAGACTAACAGCCGGCTGCATAGTAATTCGCGGAATAAGTCAGTAATAAAGTGATGACTATCTTAGCACATGAAATGAAACCTTGTTCGTATACTTTGAGCCCCTATTTCTCCATGAGGGAAAACCATCTGGCATACAAATGGTTGCTAGACGATTTCTAATTCTGGAAGGATCATCTTCTTTTGGGTTGTCAGAAGAAGTAATGTTAGTTTTATATTATTCTGGAGAAGAATGTTCTAGATGGAATCAACGGAAAATGCAGAAAACATTTTTTTTTTTTTACAGTCTGACAAAAAAAAGTTGATCTTAAGCTCAAAAACATATTTGCCTGGAAAGATATCATAATTTAGGTATTAGGATGCAGCAATTCCAAGATATATTGGCATCACTTCAAATGGTTTTCATGGCACGATTATGATATCTGTGGCGCCATGATTTTCTTATAGATCTCGACGCACTGAACAAAAAATAATAAGTAACGTTTTTTGATATCGCTTAGTTTTCGAGATATCGAACTTTGAAAATTGACTTGAAAACCGATAATTTCAACAGAAACTACCTTTCCGCGGTGCATTTCGGGAACTGTGGAGGCAGATTACGGCTTACTGGAAAGCGAGCGCCAAAAATTGTTTACAGTTATGAGTAAGCTGGACTTAAATCTGTGGCCACAAGGTAGAGCCGCCTAAGTCGAGTTAGGACAAAATTGAGTTAAGGATGCCAGAAGATGCTCTACTTTTCGAAGTCTATGCTACCAATTTTTTACCTTATCAACTGTTATTCTTACCGAGTTATAGGCAAACGAACAATACTAAAATTCCAAATTCCCATAGTTTTTCAGAAAAAACGAAAATTTTAAACTTGTTTTCTGAGAATCTGTGAAAATCGACTTATACGGTTTTACCTTGTGGCCACAGAAATTATTCTATTAGTCATAGAAAATACTACAAATTTTTACTTTTCCGGTGAAATAATATCGGACAAGGCTTGGTCGCATATTTCGAGATTTCTCTGAAAACTGTCTAGTATACCTTGGATGCTGGACTTATATTTTATCTTCATGTATTGGTAAAAAAAGTATTTGTTTGGGGATTGCTCTTGTTTTATTTAGTCCCTAGTTCTTAAGACAAGCGGATGGTTCCTCAGATGAAATCAGTGTTGGTTAGGGATTAATGTACTCCTTATAAATGCTTATACTTATCCTACCTATGTATAACAAATCCATATCACACTCTTCAAAGCAAAAGATATTTCGGGCAACTGCTGCTTCAATACTACTATTTGGTGCACAAGTGTGGGGATACTGTTCTTATGTTGCGGTTGAAAAATTTCTTCGATATTTCCTTAAACGGATCTTTCGGTTGCCGAATAGCACCCCCAACTACATGTTGCACTTAGAGACAGGTGTACCTCCTCTATTCTTAGAAACCTTGAAAATGCATTTTGACTATATAGTAAAAGTTATGGCGATGGGAGAAGATAGGCTGCCAAGGTTGATTTTAAACCACGTTTTGTTAGTTTTATTTGTTTTTCCCTCTAGTTTAATTGAATAAAAATAATAAAAATTTGTACAAGGTTTTTCCACATTTCCCCTTAAAGCAAAAAAATAAAAATAGGTACGCAAAAAAGAAATAAAATAAAATAAAAAATAATGCAAATATACTAAGTATAGTATATAAATCATAGTGTAAGTATTGAGAACCCTTCAGGTCAGATACTTTAAGTTATTATTATTGCTGTAGTTTTTAGTTTATTTAAACAATAAAATATGTAATAGTGTATAAGTGGACAAATAAACAAACAGAAAAAAAAAAAGAAAAAAAAAAAAAAAACCTATGTATAAGATGTCTAGACTTTGTTACGGTGTTTTAAAGAAGGGATGGTCTGGAGCGAACCATTAATGTTCCCAAGACTAGAGGGCCAGCTCTACATTCCTGATCTACAAAAAAGAGCAACTACATTTTATTCCACGTTGTTACGCACGTGGATTTCAGACCCACAAATGAAAGACAAATCAAATTGTGTGCAATTTGGAAAATTTTAAAGAATTTGTGCAAAGATGCACTGGACTTGAGCTATGATTGACGCTTTTTCAACCTATTGCTAGAACAGGTAGGAGGGCATGCGGTGGGTTGCACGAACGATATTGAAATTGAACAGCATGCCGTTGTTTTAAGACCAATACTCCTCAACAACGACACTGGTGATTACAACTTCGAAAGTAGATCAATTTTTGTGCTCATTTGAAAGATAAAGCCTATTCGATCCTATGTATTTGCTACAGGATGAAGTAAGAAGATAATATAACCGTGAACTGTATGAGTTAAATCAGGACATGTCCAAAAATGTGGAGACTCGACGACTGCCTTGGTAGGGACACGTTGACCTCCCAGGTTCGAAATGACCAGGTTTCTGTTTCAAACACAGTTGTCGCGAATGTGTTATTCGGCAAAGGGAAAAGTTGTGTGTCCAGTGCAGGTATAGTACACCAACTCTACCCTCTAGGAGTTAAGCCACAATTTAATCAATTTTAGTATGGGATTTGCCATTCTATATTATTTATATTTGACAGAATTGTTGGTAGTGCAGATGTTTTTGGAGAACTTGAAATGTTCTACGTTAATTTTTTAGAAAATGAAAAATTCCACTGAATCTAAAATGTACAAATAATTGCAAATCATTGAAATAAAATAACAGTAGCAAGAATAGGACAAAAATAGAATATTGGGAGCTGCAACTCTTTCGCGGCACCATTTATACCTACTTGTAATTAGCTCGTAATATGATGGTGACTACCACGTCGAAATATGTATTTGAAATAATCGATAACATGCATGGAAAGCTACACAAGAAACATATTGCCAGGAAAAAGGATAATAGAAAGAGCAGGCAATAACCATTCCGATTAAGTGCAAGAGGGATTTTCCTGTTATCGTCAAAGACGCAAATCAATAGACAAAAAAAGCAAAGAGAGGCCAAAATTTGTGCATATAAATTATGCAAACTTTTTTTTTTTGCACTTCTATGTGGACAAGGTGGGGAATTTTCCACAATAACAATTTTGTCGCGCGCACACATTTCAACAACACTTCAGTGAATCCAGTACCTATTAGCTTAAGGGGTTGAATTAAATTCATTTGTCTTGTGTCCTTCCAGGGTATTCATTGATTTCATGTGGTTGAAGAACGAGTAACAAAACACCCTGGTTAGAAAATATAGAATTTGGGTATACATATGTATAGTACTGGTTCAATATTACAACCTAGTGGCATGTCATCCATCAATATACTTTGTTTAAACAAACATTTGTTAAATATTTGTTTCCTTCTCTCTTTAATCTTCCTTAGGCGCTGCGGTTAAAATGGAACACTTCCAAGCCGCATTGGACCCCCGTAAGCAGGAATTATTGGAGGCCCGGTTTATTGGAGCAAGGGTGAGTACACTATTTAATAAAAATCTGTATATTTTCACTGTCTTTGGCTTTTGCGCAGACTTTGTGAACTGCCGTCATACTTGAAGGTTTCTTAGTGGGAACTACACCACAGTCGGGAAAATTCGCTACATAGTAGCCCAATTTCTAAGCTTATTCTCTGATTGAACGTATGCGAGTTAAAAAGTAGTAATGTTAAAGTTATTGTAAAAAAAAAATCAATGTCATCAGTCGTTAAGTTTAAAGTGAAATTCTAAGTAAGCAAAAAAAAAAAAAAAAACAAGAAAAATGGAGAATCCTAATTTAAATCTACCACTAACAATAACGCCAGTAATAAATGGTAAAAAAGAAGAGCCATGTGCAATAACGCAGCCTGACTTAACGTTTCATTGTATGTGCTGCAGAGCATTCTTCGAAAATCCTCGCAATCTATACCAACACATGAATTCCTGTCATCTGGGTGTGCAGCTCAATACCGAAGACTATGATGAGCAAGACAAAGAAATGTCCGATAGTGACGAAGAACCATTCGACTATTCAAAGGTTATGGAGCCAATATGTGATCTTATTGATTTAAACGATGATTCTGATCATGACGATGATGATGACGACGACGATGATGACGACGACGATGATGAAGACGATGACGACGAGAATGAGAATGAGGATATGGAAGGTGTCACTTCGTCCACCTTCACTGCAATGGAAGACGACGAGAGTTCAAGTAGCTCTTTACCTATAAAACAAGAGTTGCCAGTAATGATGGCTATAAAAACTGAGGGAAGAAAAAATGTCGGTCTTTCAACCGATCAGCTAGCTCAACTGGGAGGAATGTCGTTTCAGTGTTCACACTGTGAGGCATCCTTTCATAACGCTGGAGATCTCGCAAAGCACGTGCGTTCGCACATCACTAACAAACCTTTCCAATGTTCAATTTGTGAAAAGACATTTACACACATTGGCAGTCTTAATACTCACATTCGCATTCATAGTGGAGAGAAACCCTACAAATGTGAGATATGCCCCAAAGCATTTACCCAATCTAGCAGTCTGATGGTTCACATAAGATCACATTCAGTTAAGAAACCACATCAGTGTCATTTGTGCGATAAGGGTTTCGTCAACTCCAGCAGTTTGCTGTTGCATATAAAGTCACATACAGATGATGAGACACATACTTGCCCCGAATGTGACAAAGTCTTTAAACATTCTAGTCTTCTCTCCGAGCACATGCGTTTGCACTCCTACGATCTAGTCTATCAGTGTTCGATCTGCCGTACGGCATATAAAAGTTCCAGCGAGCTGGTACAACACATGAAAGCCCATATGGGTGAGAAACCGTTTACATGCTCCATCTGCGAGAGGTCCTTCACACAATCGGGAAGTCTAAATATTCACATGCGCATCCACACCGGTGAGAAACCTTTTCAGTGTAAAATATGCGAGAAATCATTCACACAAGCGTCCAGCCTTACTGTTCACATGAAAGTGCATTCCATAAAGAAATCGAATGGCTATCAGTCACACTACAGCAAACGCACTCAGCCACCTATAGCACCGAAGCTTATTGATGAGACCTTACTTTGCATTGTCTGTGGCAGTGTTCACAAAGACGCTATTTCCCTGGCTAATCATGTAACACAGGTACATTCGGAGTTGCTTGACAATATTAGACGACACGAGGACAATCCAATGCAAATCGGACAACTTGAATAAGATCAAGTGCAGTGGGTTCTCGAATTTGAATAAATAAAACAAATTAACTTTACTTAAAAAAGATCTCTGTTATCTTTTCGAGAATCCACTGCATTTTATAATTAGATTTAAAAGAATAAAATGATGGTCTCAGTATTAGTTCATAACATTTTCAGCATTACTCGAGCGCACATGACTTATTTTATTTTTATACAATACTTTATACTCAATTTTTTTTTATTAAAACGTTTTTCTAGACTTTAAGGAATATAAAATATAAATTCTTATGTAACTCTCTTTGAATTTATTAGTTTTGCTTACTTATTATTGTACAAGTATTTTACAATTTAATATATCATGCAAATACATTGTAGACTTAAATGTTTAATTCTGATCTTTTTAAACAAACATAATTTTAATATACTTTGAACTTTAAATTAAAGAGCATATATGGTATATATGTATGTATTTATAGTTTATGTTTAAGAAAAAAGGTGTATACTATTTCAATGTTTTATTATTTAAAATGCTTCAAATAATTAATATTACTATTATATGTTAAATAAAGAGATTATATTGTGTAAAAGAAATATAATAAAAGTATTGTTTATTTTGTTTTCTGTGCTATAAGAAAATTGGGAAGGGTTTCTCTAGGTCTTTGAAATTTCGCGCCGGAAATGAATTTAAGACAAAGATGATGACAAAGCCCACTAAATTAAGATGGGGCGGGGTCAAAGTAAAGTGTTCTGTGACGGTTGTAAATCTCGAACTAATCAACATTTTCTGCAAAGAATGCAATGCTTGAAATAACACAGCGGCAAGCGGTCTCCTAAAAAATCTTTGAACGTTCGATGCTGGATAATTTGTCCTTAGCTTGTCGCCTGCCGTGCAGATACATAATGGGCTTCTAAACTATGTGACGCTTTGCGACTATGTAAATAACTACTAAGACCAATCTATCTTTATCTCCAAAACAGCAGTATTTGCCTCGAAGCTAGAATAAATTGAAAACTAATGCTATTCCAAGAGCCCTGAAACTTCCGCAAAACTTCAATTAAATGAGGTATTGTCCGCGAAGGTTGAACAAAAACAAGTACTGTTACTAGCAGAAAAGTATAGGCTCAGCTCAATAAAGTCGTAAGCAAATGCTATCGCTTATTAAGCATATGTCAATATTTTTTAAAAGAATTCTTATATCCAGTGAATAAAAATGAAAATGGTCATATTTAAGAAGTGATAGCCTTACTCTGTATGGGCAAAATGGGAAATCAAAGTAAGAGATTACATCAAAAACCGTATCGAGAAGATAACGAGAATACGACTATGTTATATTATTTTTTTTAAAAAAGCTTCGCTTGTACCTAAGTATATTTCTGAAACACTGGGTATATGTCGTCGAAACAAGAAAAATAGGAGAACAAATTTATAAAAGTTTAATATTCTGCACAGTGGTAAGAATAAATCAGTCTTAATCTGACATTTAATTTGAATTAAAAGTTCTTCGAATTAGTACAGTCAGTATGGCTTTAAGACAGTTTAGCGTCCACAATTTTACCATTAAGCACACACAATTTTCTTAGATATGATACATGCGTGCAAATGCATGAATTCGAATAACTTTTGATTCAAATCAAATGTCGGAATAAGGCCCAATTTCTGACAAGTTGAGTAGCTTATGGTTGGTGACAAATTAGCCGCAGCAGGAACTTTGCTTAAGTTTTTCTTCCCTTGCAAAATCTACAAGCTACGACAGAAATTGATTTAAACGAAAATAATGCAAATACAATTTTCAAGAATAAATTATTAGGTTTAAATGAATACCGCAATAAAAGTAATTTTATGCTGCTAATCGTATAGCGAAGCGCTCCACTTAAATGTAATGCAAACATTATGTACATACATATCTAAATGGAGTTTTGGATAAGCCAGGAGTACAAGTTGCATTATTACCCAATTTGTATATAATATACATACATATATACTTGGCGCAACAGCTTATGCAGTGCCTACGCCTAGCTTCTCGAAACTAATCGTGTTGTGTGCGTTATATTTTTCACACGAATGGAAGTGACCTCCCTTTTGTGCCGTATCCTAAGGGCAATTTTTGTTTTTCAAAAGCTTTCTTGTGACCACAATCAGCAACAATTTGCTTGTACCAAAACATTGCATAACATAAACAAACATAACATTGCAAAGCATACATACATAGATCTAGTAAGATTTCCACTCGGAACTTTCTAGTGATTTATAAGATCGTAGTCGAAAATAGAGAAAAAGTGATAATATCGTGGTATGAGAAACAATATTCCAGGAGTACTGAAGGTAGATTTACTTCCAGTGGATCGTCATTTAAGCATTTATTTTCAAAGTGTATATGTATTGGATCATTGCAAAAGTTCGTACCCGATTTGATAATGAAACACAAGCGTTTACACCTTAGAATCGATTATATAGTCCCCGATATTTTCTACAATTGTCTCCCAACGTTTTACAAGCTTGCGGATTCCGTTTTCATAAAAACTGTGTGGCTTTACCTCAAAAAATGTCGTAAGGTAGTTTTCGACAGCTTTGGGGGAACCAAATTTCTTTCCATTCAAACCGTTCTGAAGGGACCGAAACAGATGAAAATCTGAAGGAGCAGGGTGTGGGGAATACGGTGGGTGCTGAAGGATTTCCGATTTTAACTCCTTCAGTTTTTGCAGCGTTTGTCGAGCGACATGTGGGCTGGCGTTATCATGATGGAAGATGACGCATTTTCGATTTGCCAAATCAGGACGATTTTTTTCAACTTTCTCATTAAGCTCAGAGAGTAGCTCACAGTACTTATTCGCCGTGATTCTTTCGCCAGGTGAAAGAAGCTCGAAAAAAATGATACCCCTGGAATCCCACCAAACAGATAACAGTACCTTTTTTTGGATGTAAGCCAGCTTTTCCTACGGGTTCTGCACATTCACCTGCTTGTTTCCAGCTTCTTTTTCGATGCACGTTGTTGTACAGAATTCACTTTTCATCATCTGTTACGACTCGATTCAAGAAAGGTTCGTTTTCATGGCATCTAAGCAGAGATATGGCCACGGAGATGCAGTCCAGCTTATTTTTTTCCGTCAAACAATGCGGCACCCACGTATCGAGCTTGGAAGTGAATCCAAGCTTTTTTAAATGAGGAAATGCTGACAAATGATCAATATTAAGCCTCTCAGCAATCTCCTCAGTTGAAATCTTCGGTTTTTTTTTTTTTTACTAAGGTTCGCAAAATGTCATCAATTTCGGAAGGCCGTCCAGAGGGGTTGATCGTCCAAGGTCATATCACCGTTACGAAATCTACCAAACCACTTTTTAACGGTCCTAAGAGCAGGAGCACGATCTGAATAAACGCTCTGAATGTTTTTTTGTTGCAGTTCCAACACTCACTCCTTTTCGAAACTCGTACAGCATTACAGGCGAAGGTGTAACTTTTCGTTCTCCATTTTAGAAATTTTTTTCACACACAATTTGACTTAACTCAACGGGGTCTAGCGATAAAATGACTTCTGTTGCCTCGACCTATCCATTGGTATACAACAAGTCCATAAAACAAACAATGGTTGCGTCATATCGCAAACTTTCCGCCACGTATGAAGATTGAGCACGAACTTTTGAAATGATCCAATATATATGTACATATGTATATATGTATAGGGCAAGTACTGCCTTAGTAAAAAAATGTATGTAAAGAATTTAATCAAAATTAATATTACGATTATAGAGACACTCGAAAAAGGGTCTTGCGATTCTGTCCGTTTGTCTGTACTTCGGTCTGCAGCCTCAAAAGCTTATTGGATTTACTTCAAACTTCATATCTGAGGTCTTCGGGCATATACCCCGAAGAAAAATTGGAATTTTCAGTCCAGTCTTCTTTTTTTTGGAAAAAATTAATTTTCTCGAAAACGGTTAAAATTGTTTGTTTGGGCCAGTTTATTAGAGGGCATATTATGTTTTTGACTAAAAATTCGTTTACGAATATTTTGCCTATTAACTGGTTTTCGATATTTGACTATTTTTCGGTCGGCTTGGTTCAAAACTAATTTCTAAGCAAATGTGGCATATGAAACGACATAGACACAGCATTGCAAGTTTTGGAAAATTGAAAAAAATATTTATTTGTGGTTTGTGAGGGAACTAAAAAATGTATTTTTCCGTGCAGAGGCTAATACATACGACGCATATCTATTCATATTCAAATCATCAAATGATTACAATTTTAGTTTCAATTTAGCCGTTGAGAAAAAAAACAGCCAAGTGATTGCGATAAGCTACACCGACAGGTTGTATTTTGAGTAGGTCGACTTTTACATGTGACGAATGGACTCGTGCGAGTTATCATTATTCTCTTTTGGACTCCTGTTGTACTTTCGCACATGGCGATTGTTCTGCGTTTATTAATATTTTTGTTTCATTCGTAATTTGCTGTGAATATATGTTTGTGACTGTGACTACCTATATCTGTTAAAGGACATAAATGAATTAATTCTAAAAATCGCTTTCATCGAATAAGCATGAACTCCTCGAACAAGTCCTATTGATATAATCTGGATGAGCCAGATGTTGAGAGAATTACGAAGAAGAATTACGAATCATTCCATTTATAGTTTTTTTTTTTTTTTGTAAATTAAAAAAAGTAGAATAATCAACTACGAAAGAGCACATCTAATAAATTATATCAAATCTGACTATAATCACCAAGGCAGCAAATGACAGACAACTATTCCCTAATTTGTAACATAGAAATTCGTGCTGTTATAATCAATTATCTTGAAAAATGTATAATAATTAAAAGTGAAAGAACTATACGCATTCTGTATAAAAGTAACATAACATTACATCCTCCCAGCCATATATTACATACATATATGTAATAAGTTAATTTTATTGTCTACAACAATTGATAGAGAGGGTATACACAAACGTTTTAATGCAGCTGAAATCGTACAGCAACAAAGGTGGATAAAAACCCCTTTGAATAAAGCGTATTTATGAATCACCTACATCTATTAAAAGTGATAACTAGATTCTTGTCTCGATACGCATCACGCAAAAACTAAAGATTTTATAACGTTGTTCTATTCCTTAGAAGCACAGACATTCAAAAAATAGCCAAAAGCATTAGGTCCGTTCGCGTACTTTTTGTCAAATATGACATGAGTTCTCTCTTTGAAGTAAGTTGCAAATTGAGCAGAGAACTGGAAGATCATCCCTGTGTGGGACGAAGTTAAGTGGCAATACCTCTCCTCTGGCACGAAAAATCAAAGAGACAGATCTTACGCTGTTAGAATCTTTAAAGTAATTAAGGGGACCTAGGTTGAACCGCAGAGTCCTATAGATTTCCCTGTGTGTTGATGCCTCTGCCTCCTCGACATATTTGTTACGCATACATATGTATATCTACGTGAGATATAAAGTCATAGAGTATCCCCTTCCAATTAGTCTGAGCATTCCAGTCTAAGCTAAGGTCGTATCCATATGCCTCCGCCAGATTTAACATGTCCTTGTACCACAGACTTTGCGCATTCACTGCGAACATAACCGATTTCCTTGTTAGCCTTTCATCATCCGTCCTGAGTATACTGAGAATGTAATCCACGCTCAGTTTAAGAGTCTGTATGAACAATGGAGCAAGTCCAGTTTCGATCATCAGCATGTAGTTTGGGGCAGTTGTTGGGAGTTGAAATGACCTACGAAGATAACACCTCTGTAGTTTTTCTACCAAGTCATAATACTTATGACCCCATGACTGCGTATATTTGGATTCTGGAAACAAATTCGCCACGTGGAGTTTATTGCATTCTTAGACTGCGCTAATTTTTCACTTCGATGGGTGTCTAAACTTAAGTTACTCGATAGCACAACTCCCAAGTATTTATAGTGTTTAACCACTTCAATCACCGTTAAATGTCCATCTTTCTGTTCTACATAGCCTGCCGTCTCCTCTCCTAAAAACCATAATTTTTGATTTGTCCAGGTTTAGTTTAAAATTCCATAGTGTGCAGTAGTCCTACAGCCGGTTTATCATAAGCTGCAAGGACTCTGGTGACCTAGCCAACAGGACAAAATCATCAGCGTACAGAAGAGCCTTAATGAGAGTACCTGCGAATGTTACTCCTCCTGGAAGGTAATCAATAATATCCTCTATGTAAAGGGCAAATACTGATGGGCTGGCATTACATCCTTGTCTAACTCCTATTTTAGAACTCAATCTTACGCATAATGTGCGAGCGTATTAAAATCAACGAAATCATTATTTCTGTGTCAGCTGAACCCAGTTATTTAAACCTGATCTTTCTTAAACTTTAAGACAGAATTCTCTTTCCATTCTAAAGCACACAAAAAAACACCACCAAAAGTGATATATTATACCAAAGTAACCACCGCAAAAGCTCCAGCATCCTTACCTTAACCAATATTGTCTACATCTACGCCCGTTTCCGACCCCTTATAAAATTTGTTCATTTTCCTATAAAGGAATAAAAAGCTTTAATATTAAAGCGAAGGCTTCCTTAACCACCGACAAACCACCCAGGTTAAGCTGAACGTCTCTCTTTAAGGTTTCCACCCGGATGTTCAGTTAATGGTTGGTGGTGGTTGAATTTCAAATGATTTTTCGGAAAATCAATAAATTCTCGTACTTTCCCGATTTTCAGGGAGGGTCTACTCTTATGCGGAGCTTAAGGATTTTGTTTCTTTTTTTCTTGTCGGATTGTTGATTTGCGTTCCCTGTTGCCGTCACTTGTACATGCTGTCTTTCAGATGATGAGATTGTGGATGTTGATTTTAATATTAATGTGTAGGATGGCATATTATTTAACTATGTACATACATATACAGAAAAGAATGAAAAAGGAAACCTTTTTTTTTTGTTTTTGCATTTTTCTTATATTTTTTTTTAAGGAAGCAATAATAAGGAGGAGTGATTGCGAACGAGATGATGGGACGATGATATTACGTAATCGAAGTCAAAGTGGTAGTAAAGGGAAACAAGCTTTGCAGGGAAATTACAAAAAAGATTGCCATTCAGTAGGTATTTCAAAATTTTTTTTTTCTCAGGAATGGAAAAATCTAATTGATGCGTTTTTGTACCGTTACTACATAACAATAAGGCAGAACGAAATGGAACTAAAGTGCGTACGAGAGAATGAGATTTTGCGTTTTATGTACCTATTTCAATTTTTCCCATGCACCTCGCATGTAAGCAGGTGTGGAAAACTCTAGAGCTGGAATAAAGATGCAGCATCTATTAGCGTATGTGTGTGTCTGGAGTTTTCGTTCCAATTTCGATATGTACAGGAGCAAGTCCCAGCAACAATCGCGCTGCTTGAGAAAGAAGAGAGCCGCCTTAAAGTGTATGTGTCAGGATGTGTGGTGCGGGTAAATGGTGGCTGCTAGCTGGTGGCCGGAAGTTGTGGTTCATATTGCGGGGTAGCAAGAGGAAGATAGGGGTTGCGAAATAATATCCCTGGGATGTTCAAATAATAGAGGAAACACAACCACCTTCAAAATGGAATCATGCGATGTGCGAATGCAAAGAATGGAGGAAATGAAGAACAGAGGAATAAAAAGGACCAACAAATAAAATAACTCAGCACTCGGGATGAGCTGTGAAGGGTTGAACCTTTAATCTCAACATTGAGCAAAAATCAGAGACACACATAAATATGTTTCCGGGAAACGAAAAAAATGGAATGTTTTATAGAAAAAGTTATTCATTTATTATAAAAGTCCTAAATATGACGTTAGCATTGTCCCTAACGAAGAAATGGCTAAGGAGAACAGGGTCGAAAGTAGTCCCAAGTACTTCCATATGTATGTATGTATGTACGTAGTAAGTTCCACGCATTTCCGACCTATTATACCTATAAGGAGTTTAGACCTATTATACCTATAAGAGGTACATTGTTCCAGGAACAATGTACGGAAGTTTTACCAAAAGGTAAAAAGAACGTGTCAGAGAAGTAATACCCGTACAGAAACCTGTAGAGATGAAAGTGGAAACCTCGTAGTAGAATCACAATCACAAAATATGGAAAAACTACTTCTGCAGACTGTATAACGGCGACGAAGACAAACATCCCGCTGTCAGGCAGAATGAACCATTCAACATAGACGATGATAGTCAAAATTTCCGTCCACCTGACCAAAACGAAGTGAGGATACCAATATCCAAGCTAAAAGCGAACAAGGCTGCTGGACCTGACGGCTTACCAGCCGAACTCTTCAAGGCAGCAGGGGATGAATTGGTAGAGTGCATACACCAACTCATTTCTAATATTTGGTCAGACGAGTGTATGCCTGATGAATGGAATCTCAGCATCGTTTGCTCAATCCACAAGAAAGGAGACCCCCTCAATTGCGCCAATTATAGAGGCATCAGTCTCCTCAATATCGCATACAAGATCTTTTCTGCAATATTGTGTGAACGCCTGAAACCTTTTATCAACAGCCTGATTGGACCCTATCAGTGCGGTTTCAGGCCAGGAAAGTCCACCATCGATCAAATCTTCACACTTCGGCAGATCCTGGAGAAAACCCAAGAATTCCAAATCGATACTCACCACCTCTTTATCGATTTCAAGGCCGCCTATGACAGCATCTATAGAGAAGAGCTTTATAGAGGCATGTCTAGTTTTGACATCCCTGCCAAACTTATCCGTCTGTGCAGGCTGACGATGGAGAACGCTCGCTGCTCCATCAAGGTCGATAATGACCTCACCGAGACCTTTGATGTCAAAAAAGGCTTTAGACAAGGTGACGCGCTGTCATGTGATTTCTTCAATATTATACTTGAAAGGATTGTGCGGAACTCACAAGCCAACACCGGAGGCACAATCTATTACAAGTCTGTACAACTGCTTGCATACGCCGACGATATAGACATTATCGGGAGAACTCAGCGGGCTGTCACCGGTGCGTTTGCAAGCATTGAGGCGGAAGCGGCCAAAATGGGTTTAGCGATAAACGAGGGCAAAACCAAGTATATGCTGTCAACAAGAAGGAAAAACCAACACCGACGAATTGGACAAAACGTCACCGTGGGCAGCTATAACTTCGAGGTAGTAAGGGACTTTGTCTACCTGGCTCTGCTATAAATTCTACAAACAAAATCAGTGCAGAAATCAATCGAAGAATAAATCTTGCCAATCGTTGTTTTTTTGGGCTTATAAGGCAATTCAACAGTAAAGCCCTATCTCGAACAACTAAGGAAACTCTATATAAGACCTTGATCATCCCAGTCCTGCTTTATGGCGCTGAAACATGGACTTTATTAAAAGAGGATGAAGATATTTTTGGTCGCTTCGAGAGAAAAATTCTTCGTAAGATTTTCGGTCCCGTTTGTGTTGACGGCTTTTGGAGGAGAAGATTCAATCACGAACTATACGAGCTGTACAGCGACATCGACCTAGTCAAAAAACTGCGTATTGGACGTCTGAGATGGCTAGGACATGTAGAGCGAATGGACACCAACGCTCCGGCCCGCAGAGTCTTCGAATCTAACCCCGAGGGACGACGCAGTAGAGGGAATCATCGCCGTAGGTGGCGCGCACAAGTTCAAGGGGACCTCGACCAACTTGGAGTGCGCAACTGGAGGCAACCACCTCTTTATCGATTTCAAGGCCGCCTATGACAGCATCTATAGAGAAGAGCTTTATAGAGGCATGTCTAGTTTTGACATCCCTGCCAAACTTATCCGTCTGTGCAGGCTGACGATGGAGAACGCTCGCTGCTCCATCAAGGTCGATAATGACCTCACCGAGACCTTTGATGTCAAAAAAGGCTTTAGACAAGGTGACGCGCTGTCATGTGATTTCTTCAATATTATACTTGAAAGGATTGTGCGGAACTCACAAGCCAACACCGGAGGCACAATCTATTACAAGTCTGTACAACTGCTTGCATACGCCGACGATATAGACATTATCGGAAGATCTCAGCGGGCTGTCACCGGTGCTTTTGCAAGCATTGAGGCGGAAGCGGCCAAAATGGGTTTGGCGATAAACGAGGGCAAAACCAAGTATATGCTGTCAACAAGAAGGAAAAACCAACACCGACGAATTGGACAAAACGTCACCGTGGGCAGCTATAACTTCGAGGTAGTAAGGGACTTTGTCTACCTGGCTCTGCTATAAATTCTACAAACAAAATCAGTGCAGAAATCAATCGAAGAATAACTCTTGCCAATCGTTGTTTTTTTGGGCTTATAAGGCAATTCAACAGTAAAGCCCTATCTCGAACAACTAAGGAAACTCTATATAAGACCTTGATCATCCCAGTCCTGCTTTATGGCGCTGAAACATGGACTTTATTAAAAGAGGATGAAGATATCTTTGGTCGCTTCGAGAGAAAAATTCTTCGTAAGATTTTCGGTCCCGTTTGTGTTGACGGCTTTTGGAGGAGAAGATTCAATCACGAACTATACGAGCTGTACAGCGACATCGACCTAGTCAAAAAACTGCGTATTGGACGTCTGAGATGGCTAGGACATGTAGAGCGAATGGACACCAACGCTCCGGCCCGCAGAGTCTTCGAATCTAACCCCGAGGGACGACGCAGTAGAGGGAATCATCGCCGTAGGTGGCGCGCACAAGTTCAAGGGGACCTCGACCAACTTGGAGTGCGCAACTGGAGGCAACTAGCTAAAGATCGAGCTAAATGGAGAGGTTTGTTGGTTGAGGCCCAGGTTCACCCTGAACTGTAGCGCCACCTAAGTAAGTAAGTAGAGTAGCAATAAAACGGAACATATAATTTTATTTTCCAATATATTCTCCCTGAAGCTCAATGCACTTCTTATGCTTTTAACCATCGAAAAATGATTCCCAAAGTTATGTACTCAAAGTGGCCTAAAACTTCACTTGAAATTTCATCATCTCTGTTGAATTGTTTTCCTCGAAACCGCTAGGGTCCAAATCTGAGCTATTGTGAAAATCCAAATAAATTTGTGAAAATTATGGCGTATGGCGATATGTGCAATAGTAGCGATGTGAACGGGTGTATTTTTGTGTAACAGAAGGAAACCTCTTGCCATTTTTTCGCATCTTTTTTCTATTATACCCGCAAAAATGTATGCAGCAGTGAAGCATAATATTTACCAGTCACCACTGTCTTGCGTTTTTTTCAATCAGTCATAAGGATTCCTTCACATTCCCTTGCCTTGCTTTTTTGAAGCGCTGCTTATCAGGACACCACTCCATCAAATCCGTTTTTTTTTCTCGGACCATAATAAGGCACCATTTTCTCCAGTAACAATATGCTTGTTTAGTCCACTTTTATCTTCACCACAGAGCTCCAAAAGTCGCTTACAACAATTTACCCTTTGCTGTTTTTGAACTGCAGAAATGATTCTTGGCACCCATCTTGCCCTGACCTTGCCCATACGAAGATGATCATGTAGGATCCTGAGAACGGTTGTTTATGATAATGCAGTTTGTGCTGCAACTTCTTTACTTTTCAATCTTCGATCACTCAGAACAACTTGTTTTACAAATTCAACATTTTCTTCTATGACCGCCTAAGCACTGGTCCGCCTGATCGAGAGTTATCTTCAAGAGTCTCCTGTCTCAACGGAAGCGCTTAGACCAGTTCTTAATGACTGTACCATATATAATAGTTTTTTTTTATATATAATAGTAAGGATTCCTCATAAAAAGAATTGAGTTAATCCTTTATTTGTTTTGGAGTAAATCCCTTTTTTGTAAACAATTTTACTACCACACGATATTCAATCTTATCCATTTTAATAACTTCCAAAAAACCGCACATATTCAAATCAATACTGACGAGTAACTAATTGACCTGGACAAATGTTTTCTTCACCATTTTTCATAAACGACTTCAAGGAATAATGGAATAGAACATTTTTTCCGGACATTTACGGAAGTGTGGTAGGTCAGAATACTTGGACCTTACTACGTATAATACATAACACTGTCTTCAAAACCCTAAGCTCGACTGTTTTTATAGTATGATATGAACTACATTTTATTAAGGAATGCATATACAGCTGCTCAATAGATCTATTGTTAAAGGAATTACCAGCCGTATTGTCGTTTGGGTCTTGAGCTGTTGAAAATAGTAAGACAAGCAGTAATAAAGAATACAAAGGACACAAACTCGTTTCACATTCAAGTTTTAAGCAGTTACATAGATTTATTGCTATGTGCAGTGCAAGTGCAGTTGATCTTGTGGAAGGTATTGATCACAAACCGTGCACCTTCAATAGCAAGTCGATTTATCATTGTGCGAACGGTTCGCAATTGACATTACACACTCTAATGCCTTGCAATCCATGCTTGAGTCGAGTGTATTGAAATACCCCACCACCACCACTATGATGATATTCGCGTTAGGTATGATATCATGGCCAGCTTTAACCAACGACCGTTTTAACGATCCAGAAACCAATGGCAGTTGGTGTTCTGTAGCCTGTCTTGATGGACCTGTTTAGATGTTTTCTGGTTTCTTTCCTAAGTCGCTGCAGTCCTGGACTCCACCAGGGAGCCGGCATTCTGAAGGGCTTCTTGTCACTGGGCCCATTTGGTAAGGACGCTAGTCAGGTTTTGAACAACATCCTCAACCTTTCGTTTCGTTCTGAGTTTAGTTGGAGTTTTGACAGATCTGTCCAGCTCTTCCCTAAAGTGTACCCAGTTGGTTTTCCTCGGATTCCTCCTCTCCTGCAAAGTTATAGCTTCGCATTCGATTTAGAAAACGATGTATCTGTGGTCTGATAAGGACACCTCCGGCAGTAACCTCCAGTTAGTAATTAATTTGGAATACCTATTAGAGAGAGCCAAGTCAATTCCCTCCTGCCTCCTTGCCATAACAAAAGTTGGCTGGGAGCCAACATTGTCAATTACCGTGTCAGGCAATAATATAAAGTCTAGGAGATGGTTTCCTTGCATGTTGCATTTGCTGCTACTCCAGACTAAATTCTGAGCATTAGTGTCGCAACACATGACTTGTCCCATGTCCTGAGTGTCACGGTACTTTATGAGTTCGGCAACCTCCTTCGGTGGTGGAGGCATTACCGAATCATAAGGGAAGTAAGCCGACGCATCGACGAACGTTTTCTAACTTCTGTTCGTTTCGTAACTTACAGCACCCAAGTCCTGTCCACAAAATTGTCCATAGCACCGTTACTCCACGAACACCTTCAAAGCCACATATGCGCTTGTTCCGCACGTATGGCTACTGGATAGATGTTATGTGGGGTTTTGTACGCACCACGGAAAGTCTACTACTTAAGAGATCGGTAGCAGCCTTGGAATCAGCGAAAATATCAGATAGTGTCGGTGATTTTCGACAGTTACTTGCACTCACTTGGAAATTAAGCGAAATTGAATCCTTCCAAGATGCAGGTAAGGACGCATTGTATTTAATTACTGGAAAAATTTAATAGTTTTGGGTGAGTACTTTAACCGAAAACCTACTACTCAATAATAGAACACATTGCAACTACATCTTGTTACGCATATTCTTTTACTATGCCAGGACGCCTTAACTTGTTTTTAAGTGGAAGCAGAAGATTATGGATGCAGGTGAAAAAAGTGTTGCCGGGAAAGCCTTCAAATTATATCGGAGTGATTTGGGAAAAATAATCAGTTTTACTGAGAACTGAGAACATTAGGATCAAATTTGGGTTTATGTTAAAGAGATGTCGAGTTCTTTCAAACATTCCGTGTCGGTCTCTATTTTGTTAAAAAAAAAATCTGCTTTTAGCATAATGATAATATGTATGTACTTGTTTGCGAAATGTCAACATAGCTTTATTTTGCATTTATTTGGAATTGATGAACTTTCATATCTACGCACAATATCCTAATTCGCAAAATCTTAGAGAAGCAACTTTCGAAAGTACTAGCAAAATATAAAAAGCTTTCAACAATTACACTCAAGTAAGCGTACGAGTACATATTGCAGGCAGAAGCATCAGCTAGTGCTCTGGTGGTAGCTAAACAACACCTACGCCTACGCCCGGGTCTTCATAATTCATGCCATTCGGATACTAGGCCGAAGCATGCTTCTGGTTGCCAGGCGGAAACCGTGGAAATAGTGCACATATTTGGGTTTAGGTGGTATTGGTGGTGCTGGTGGTGGGGCTTGTTGCCGTGCGAAAAGTCATCGTTGAGGCTGATGTGAACTGTACATGACTGACGACGATAAGGGAACGCTGCTCATAAGTACATATAAAAGTGTGCTCTGTTATGTGCGTATCGCAAAATTTAGGCAGCAGCATCGGCAGAATGAAAAAGATGAAAGGATATGCGTCTACAGTGCCATAAAAAGAGCGACAATATAAGTAGTGTAGCAAACGAAGCAGCTCTGGCATCCAGGACCATCTGGAGCAGTTCGTCCGCAAATTATTTCCCAGGGTACAGTGCTGGTCCGGTGGATGGATAGCGCATATTCTCTCCTTTGTATAAGCTATGTAGTGTAGTGTAGTGTTGTGGTATTCCTGTCACTAATTGGGTGGTGCTCTAGTTCGGGAGGTGGGGAGAAGGAGAAATAAGCTATGAGCGAACGGATCGATTTCACAGAATGTGATTTTGTTTCGGTGGAGAGTCCCTTGGCCGCGGGGTTGTCGGTTCTGGGAATGCTGTAGAGCTTTGCAAACAGAGAATTGATTTATATTTATTAGGAGCCAGGATAGATACACAAAATCACCATATAGCGCAAGCAGGACTAACCTTTTCCCTCTCTCGTTTGCACCAATCGGTCTGCAGTTTTTCAAAAAGTCCTTGACAGATGGGAGAGTGAATGCGAGGTTATATATATTTTTTTTAAGGGATGAGCGGATGTGGGAACCTACTTAAAATGCTGAAGTATGGGTATACAGATATGCTTTTTTTTACCACGTTCTCAGCCCCTTGGTTTGGAATGAATGAAAAAGTTTTATGGTGCTGCTGTCCTGATAGATGGATGGGTGACTGTGGTGGTGCCATAGGAGGATTGGACTGAGAAGCAGAAGAATGGATGTGTACCCTATATAGAGTTGAAAATGTTTCCACTTTTACCCTTTTTGTCAACGGGCTGGGTTAAGCCCATCAAACAATGTGTTTCATTTTTATTTTTTGCGTCTAGAGCTAGGATTTTTGTTGCTCTTCTTTGGAGATTTTTTCGCGAAACGCCGTATTTTTCCTCTCCCGCAGAGGGGTTTCTTTTCTTTTTATTTAATATTTGTAGACGAAGGATACGCCCTAACTATTATTTGATTTTATTCTTCATTTCGCACTTTGCGCTTACTCTTTGGTTGTTCCTTTCTTTGAGTCGTCGCTGTGTGTGAGTTTGCATGTACCAATACATGAGTATGTGTCTTAAATAACGTGGAAATTTGTTATACACCATTGTTACCTCTGAATAGAAATTGAAATTTATATGAAAGAAAATTTCGTAAGAGCTTTAACAAACACTATAAAATAAGTTCCGTCATCGGGGTGTACATTGCGAAATATGGATACTAATATGCCTAGTTTCTCATACATACCTCGTGGCTAAGATTGCACTACGTCTTGTTCAGGTGTCATTGCTGTAGATCTTGTACAGTCTATTATTGCATCCTTGACATCCGGAAAGGTTATGATTAGTCCGACTTTTTTAAAAGAATTTATCTTAAAACTCATATCAAGTTACTGGCATGAGACTTCATTTTTACATGTCATCTTGAGTAGCCTTATGGAGACGAGTAGATTTTTTATTTTTAAATAAAGCATATGATACTCATGTAGGAATCAATATTGTATGGTTCTTACACGAAATAGCTTATTAATAAACCATTTTCGTTAATTAGGTTAAAGAAAAGTGCTTCATTCACCTGCTCTTGGTATATATACTCGTAGCGGAGTTGTAAGCAAGCTCCCAGGTTTGTCCTTATAGATGAATAACTTGCATATAGAATCAGCATTTCTTGGCATGTCTATCTTTTCGGTGGGGTCATATCCCTATTTTTTTCGCATCTTAATTGAGCAAGGTTAAAATGCATAAAGTTCTAGGAACGTAGTCTAAAATTCATTATACAACTTAACTAAGCGCACCATTAATACATCGATCTTAGAGTACCTAATTCAGATTTTAATTTCCATATCGATAAAAAGTTGTCGACTTTCTCGATTAGCTGTCCATAAATGTTAAGTTGAGCTTTCTTCTGTCTTGTTTTTGCTATTTGAATTCTTAAGAGTAGCTCACTTTATTTGGTTAAACTTCCAAAGTGTGGATCGTTTTTGGTATAACTCCATATCTTCGACGAAAGCAAGATGTTTGGCAAATATCATCGTACTCAAGCTGTTTGAGGCAAGACGTCAATGTGTATAACATTCCGCGAATTTAACATATGTCAATGTTGGCAGTGTATTCACTGATATAACCGCTAGGAACGAAAATGGTGATATTATCCGTATAAAACCTTGTACTCTGTTTTGTACTCCTGAGATACCTCTCTTAGCAAGGCACACATGTCGTCATCCCTCTTTACCTCCTTCGCTATACGCTCTTTAACTCTAAATCTTCCCTATACGTTTTCCTTTTACTCCGAATAAGTGAAGAGCATTAAAAGAAAGTTCTACACTTGAATTATTAATTTATTTTTTGTTTTTTATGTTGAAGTACAAAATAAAAGTAAGGTCAAATTAAAGGTTCTTGTACTGTGTTCTACATGCCCGTAATTTCATTCGTTTTAAAAATTTGGTTTGGCAATATTTACATTACACTAGCTGACCCGACAGACATTGTCCTGTCCGAAAGCATAAAAAGAATTACGGAAATTCATCGTTCGAATCGTGAGTTTTGGTTGCGAGTTCATGCAAAAATCCCATGGAATAAAGCACTTTCAGTTTGTCCAATTTTTTTTCCGTAAAAACCTTATTTGGACTATTACAAACATTGAAGAAAAAAAAAAAAAAACAGCCAAATCGGTCTAGCCGTTCTCAAGTGATGTGCTTATCAACGAACATAATTTAATTTTTATTTATATAGATTATAGATTATGTAAACGATCTTTCAAAAAAAGCAATCTTTAAAATTGAATAAAAAGATCTGCATCTGAAAGATCAAAGAAAAGATCCTCCCAATCGCTGTTGTTATGGGCTACGAAGCAATTAAACAACAAAGCCCTATTTCTCGAACTACCAAGGTAACTCTGAGGGTGCCGTGGCGCAGTGGTTAGTATGTCGGACCACTGCGCGTGAGGTCTATGTTCGGATCCCATAAAAAAACAAAAAGTGCCTATGCCTAGGCACTTAATGAGCTGTTGCGCTAAATTTATATTGTATAATGTAAGATTGTATAAGACACTTATCATCCCAGTCCTGCTGTGTGGCGCAGAGGCATGGACTTTGTCAAAATCGGATGAGAATGCCGTTGGTTACTTTGAGAGAATAGTTCTTCGGGTAAACTTTGGTTCCGTATTCATAGACGGCGAGTGGAGGAGAAGGTAAAATGCTGAACTGGACGAACATGGACCTCGATTTAACTAGAAGAATTCACATACAGCGACTGTAGAGCGTATCCCAAACTTCCCCGGAAAAATTTCGAATCCACCCCGGATGGGCGGCGCAGAAGAGGACGATGTTGTGGTAGGTGGCACAAACAAGTGGAGAGGGACCTCAACCAACTTGGCGTTCGCAACTGGAGGCAGCTGGCTCGTAACCGGGTTGGTCGGAGAAGTTTGTTGATTGAGGTCCAGGTCCACCCCGGACTGTAGCGCCACCTTAGTACGAGTAAGTAAGTATGCGAAATTTTGCTCGAAATCTTTATTATGGATTTAAGTAGATTCAATGTAATAATATTTTCAAACTAACGTCATTCAAATGCCCATCACGGCTTCGCTTGCAGGAAGCGATCCGAGAGATCCACATTATCGTGGCGGTCAGTTGACATCACCTCTTCTCAAACGCAACCTGGAAACTTTTCCCTTATTAACGTCCTTATTCCATTCGCTGTTTGGCGCGTAGCCCTGTATTCTTTTCTTTATTTTTTTATTTGCGTGCACTCAAGAGAGATACCCTTAACATGTTTACACATAGTGCGGGCGTTAGAAAGGATAGATAGTGAGAGAAACATTTTGGTGCAGTGGTTTTTTGAAGCTCAGTTGTTTATGCTTCAGAAAATCTCTGGGGAAAATCTCGTCCAGATAACTGGGGAGATTTTTGTTATTTTTTTTTTTTACTTTGCTTCTGATTCACAGTATTTGTTCCCCAATAACCGATGTCATAGGCAAATCATCGTGAACAGAGCGAACTATTTTTCCATCCATATCCACCAAGACTAAGATACTGCCAGTGTTATGCCTTCGCAGTAGTGTTCACACAAACTTTCGCAATTGTTCGAACTGACTTTATATATTTCATGAGAAATAAATAAATGCTTGCTGCCATCAGGATTTGAATCTTGAACCATTAGCGTGGCAATTGACGACGTTACCACTACACCATTGCTGAAACAACATATTGTCTATGTCCATATCATCCAAGTCGGGCTAAAAAAAAAACTTATTATTCCTCGATACTTTTCGCCATTGACATTTAGCGCTTAGCCTCTCTCGTTGTGGAAGACGTGTGGCCCAATGACGCCGGCCGCCTATTTCAAATCCAAAATAAGCAGTTCGTTTTTTTGTGGATGCAAAGGAACTGTTGTGGATTGACATCGTCTCAGATCTGAAAAATTTATCCAATAATGCGCTTCTTCACCGAAGATGTTTTTTTTCACCCAGGATATGTTTGGCATGCAGAGCACGCATTTTTTTAATAAATGTTCACATGGGTAAAGCTACATTATGTAATGTGTAAATACTTCTAATCGAGTTCCAACAATTTCTGGCTAAATATGGCTAGTTAAATGCCCATTACATAAGAACTATCGACAATAGAACAAAAGGAAGCTAGTATCGACGGTAGTCTCAAGGTAACTGATCCAGCGCTCGCTCTCACTAACAACTCAATATACACAGCTAACCTACCATCTGTTAGTGCAGTTAAGCATGCGTCAACCATTGTAGAGACTGCATTATGTATAAACTAAACCGAAACGGGCCTTCATATTGCAAAACTAGTTTTGTTAGTGCCTAAGTACAATCGTCGTTGTAGCTGTCGTCGCAATGTCATTGACTCCATGATTTTCTGACCCCTTTCATCGTTTGCTGCTTGATTTCCCATTTTAAATGATTACTATTCGCCGTTACTGTAGTTCTTGCTGTCTTTCATATTGACTGCGGTTTTAATATTTAGAGATGATGATTTTGAATCCAAATTCTCGTCGATTGTTATAAACATTCATCGTAGCTCAATCTATCTCTATCTTTGCAATCTTGTGCTTCAATAAATTTCTATCAAAACACTCATGAGCTTTATATGTTTGTAAGTCTTTTTTGTACTCTCGTTTTGTCGTTTTCTCCGTCGTCGTCGCATTATCCGTGACTGTCATGTGCATAGCTAAAACTGAAAATGAAATAGGTACATACATACATACATATGTACATATTTAGTTAGTGGTGGGTACGTGAATTGGCCTCCCTCTCCTGTCCTTGCTAGATAATTCATTTATACATCTCATATCATGGATGATAACCTATGTAATCGACGAATAAATGTTTTCGTACACGAAAAACCACACACACACACCTATACATAGAAGAGGATCCGTGATTATATGATATTATTTATACATACATACATACACCACAGCATAGAAAGCAAAGGGATCGAGTTGTGGTTAGTTTTTTTTTCGCATGGTGTTCTAAAAATACGATTAATTTGTTAGGCATTGTAATTCCAATTCTTTTCCTTCTACTATGTTTTTGCAATAAAGAGAAAAGTGAAGTGCAGCCGCACCCGTAGGCAATGAATGCAAATAAACACAACATTTCGAAACAGGTATGTACAATGTATGTACACCTCTCCAGCCATAATCTCAAGAAAAATTTAATTACCATTGCCAACACATTTGAAGAGTAATAATTATGAATTCATCCATGGAAGTAGCAACGTGTCGATAATGTAGAGCACACCCGCAAGCGAATTTTGAAAATAACAAAGCGTCGGAGGGGAAATTTCCATCAAAGATCATTGTTCTCGAACAATGTTTACACCAAGTACACGTACAGTATCAACACACGAGTTTAATGTATAAGTATCTGCACACACACACACACCTAACTTTTATCTCTCTCTGTACACGAACTGTATACATACAACTCATATACAGAAAATACGTGTTTTTCGTTCTCCCTTAAAACAGTTGTTTGCGTTTGAACAGGTTCGTGTGGCTTGGTGTTCGGTATTTTTAGTGTTTCGACGGCTCTCTCAGCATAAAGATGTGGACTATGGATAATACGCTACAACTTATTGAGGATCTACATGATGAGCCTTGTTTGTGGCAAGTGAATTCATTAGATTACAAGAAACGTAATCTAAAATACGAATCTTTTGCTAAATTAGCAGCAAAACATGGAATGACGGCCTCCGAAATGGAAAAGAAAATTCAAAGTTTAAAGTCTCAGTTTCGTAGGGAACATCGAAAAATGTTAGAAGCTGACAGAAATGGTGTTCCACGAAAACAATGTCATTGGTTTGGATACAAACCGTTGCTATTTTTAAAAAATGGATTCGAAGCAAGGCGTGAAAGTAGAACATTTGACGGGATGGAAGTAAAAATGGAGGTAATTTAAAAATAGTGTATTTTGGAAACTTACTCTAAGCATGGTCTTATTTTTTCAGAATTCAGTAGACTTTACCGAGAAGATGGATGCCGAGGAGAGTATTCTTGATGAAGACGAAATCGACAATACAAGAGAGATTGATACTATAAGAGAGGTTGATAATACCAGAGATACTCAATCACCAGTAATTGAAAGACGAAGACCAAAGCGAAAACCAAAAACAGATGACGAGAGCATTAACAGAGGATCTTATCTGTGTATGAAGGCACTTATAGATGTGGTTACAAAACGTGATGAATATTCGGTTTACGGCGAACATATTGCTTACAAGTTACGTACCTGCAAAAGGGATAGTGTAGAAGTTAATATTGCACAGCATCATTTGGATAATATACTTTTTAATTTGGCGATGGGCGCTTATAGTCAGGAGGCTAGTAACAAAGCAGGTGAATTCATCGAAGATGCTCCTTCAGGTGCGTCAGCATCAGCTGATTTTAATCATATTTTACCTTAAATATAAATCTGTATTTTTATTTATTTTTTTTAATAAAGTTTTGTAAATAAAATAGCAGTTATGTTCATGTTTTTTTTTTTTACATTAATGTATATATGTATGTATATACTGATATTAAGCTGCACATCTATAAAAAAAATGTTGTATTTGTAATATGTAGCGTGAGGTTTCGGTTACAGATAGTAAGATATCACTTATTATCGAAGTGTAGAGAAGGAACGTAGATGTGGCGTTACAAACTTTTAATCCCCTGTCCACTGTATTATGTATTTTTTAAATTTGAAGTCCATCCAGTTTACACTGGAAACTCAAATATTCTAAAATGGTGTGGTCAGTACGAGTTTTTGTGTGACATTTAAAATTGAGACAATTTACTTGTGTCGGCGGCGCCGGGTTATTGTGGCGTGGGGTTATTGTCCTGAAAAGCAGCCCTAGACAAAAAGATTACATAATACATTGTTTGTAATTGGCAAACAGTGTAATGGATGCGTTTTTGTATAAGGTATTTTAATACATTGTGGTTAAGTTTATAACAGCGCTGTCATTCTGTGGTTGTGCTCTATTCGTCACTACCTCAATTTGACTAATTTTGCGGAAGGATTTGTCGATAGCTAAAGAGGTATCGTCTTGCATTGGTTTGTACATTTTGCCAACAAATTAAGTTTTTTTGTGAAGTTTAAATTGAACAATTGATTTAAGAAGTTTTTTTTTTCGAATGCAAAAGAATATCTAACATTAGAAATTAATTTTCTATTTTTGAATATGCTAGAGTTTGTAAGCGACTGTAATTTGAACATTCCGTGAAAGTAGCTCGCTGTAGCGCACTGTCATTTTATCAATGTCTTGTGTCATTTTTCAGTCAGTTGAAGCCACTGAAGGCTCTCAAACTTTGGACGATAGTAATACAGTTATGTGAAGCAAATTAATGACGATAGCGTTTACAAATATCGTTCGGACGATAATCGTCCTTAAAATTATGGAATAAGTGCCCTGGAGGCTTTTGTATCCCAATAAATAATAACCGCCCTTCGAGTCATTTATTGATTGTGTATGCGTTTCTTGCTTCTTATAGAATAATGTTACTTGTTATTTCTCACAAGTCAGTTCAATTTTGCTTATTACAAAAAATTCACATTAGTATAGCATAGGTTTTTTGCCGTCAGGCAGATGTGAGAGTTTAATAATAATTCATAAGTAACATTAGATTTACCTAGTTAAGCTTGTTCTGCTTAGTATTTAAATATAAATAACCGTAACTTAAAATGATTCGTTAACTATTTGTTGACGATGCTTCCAGGCATTCTTTATTAGCTAGATAGCAGAGTCCAATTTTGTCTATATTTAAAATATTTACTTCATTTTCCCGTAAAATGGTTTTCCCCCAGTGATCTCTTCGTATTGCGGCTGGGTGGTTGGTTGGTTGAGATGGCGGTCCAGAAAGAACTCAATTAGCGCTGTTGCGCCATTTTGACACCTGGTTGTATGATGGAGTATTTAGTTGAAGAAGATAGATATGCTAGACCTAGCCTGTCGAGGGCTCCAAACCTTTTCTTATATATGTCTCCCAGGTCGTCGAAGAAGAGTTTACCTGGGGTACGCTGTCTGGTTCTCGCTAGGGCCGGGAATCTGCAAAGTAAGTGAAAAAGAGATTCTCTCTCATTAGCATCTCTGCAGCTACGGCAGAAGGTATTATGGGGGATGCCAAGCTTGGCTGCATGGTTTCCTCTCGGCCAATGGCCTGTACTGATGGCTGCTATTCTGGCAATATCTGGTCTTGATCTGCTAAGTAGTTCATTTGATTTAAGTTTGTTATAGCTGCGCCATGTCTTCCTTGATATAGCGCGGCTAGAAAGCGATTTCCACACGTGGTTAGCTAGCTTTAAAAAGTGATTGTGAATGTTACCCTAGACGACTCCAAGCGGAATATTGACTCTTTCTGTTAAGGACTGAGCCTTGTCTGGCCAGATCGTCCGCTGGGTCGTTTCCCTCGAAATTACTGTGTCCAGGGACCCAGATCAGGGTGGTTTTGAGTGAACGCCTAGTTTGATAAGCTCTTCCTGGCATTGCTCTACCAGTTTTAAAGATTTGATAGCTGAATCAATGGCTTTGATAGCAGGTTAGCTATCGGTAAAGGTAGCAAGATTGCGGTTGAGAGTTGGGGGGGCATTCAGTATGCGACAGGCCTCGCGAATCGCGAGAATCTCCGCTTCAAAGACACTGGAAAAATTCGGTAAGCGGAAAGACTTCGAGACATTCAGCTTCTCAGAGAAATTGCCTGCGCCGACTCCGCAGTCCAGCACCCAGACTCTAAGCATAATGCTGTATCTTTGATTTGTACATCAAGAGGGGCCAGGTGGAGGATCACAGTCAGAGCATCCGTGACACCTACGCATGGCGCTCTTTGGACTATTTAGTTTAATGGGGTTGTATCTTCTACTAAGGGCAGGTCACTAAACGATAGGTGAGAATTGGGTGCACAACCGCTGTGTACATCCAAATAGTTATTTTAGATAGATAGATAGATAGTTTTTTATTAACTGGCTTTGAAAGCCATTCATTTTCAATTTACAATTGTATTACATGTTATTATAATTATATTTTTACGGTACAGTTTTACAGAAAAGGAAAAAAAACAATTTCATAATATATATATTTTTAATAAGTTTGTCTTGCGAATTCAATGGCTGCTTTTTTAAATATTTTCAAATTTAATTAATTTTTCACATTATTAGGCAGTTCATTAAATAACTTAAATCCTCTATATATCAGTGAATGTTGTGATTTAGCACTTAATAAATTTGGCAGTCTTATGTCATGCATATTTCTTAATGAATATGGTTGTACTTCTCTAACATACATTACATATTTTGATAGATACTTTGGCATAAGTGCACAAGATCCAGACCCATTTCCATGAGTTGGCTCGTCCTGGAAGAACTTTCCGGACACTAAGATTACCAGGTTATCTCCGTACGCGACCACCTTGAAACCCTCCCTGTCCAGTCGCGCCAAGATCTTGTTCATGACCATCAGCCATTAAAGGGGGGATATAACGCCTCCTTGAGGAGTACCTCTACTTATAAATTTAGTTATGTTACCGAGTGTCGACTGAATAATTCGCGTTCTTAGCATGGATGCTATCCATTTACCAATGTGTTCCTCTATGCTTAGTTCTGCGAGAGATTTTTGAATAGCTTCAGTGTGGATGTTGTTAAAAGCTCCTTCAATGTCTAAGAAGGTAACAAGAGTGTGTTCTTTGCATGGAAGTAATTTTTCAACTTTGCGCACAACCTCACGAAGAGCCGTCTCTGTTGATCTTCCTTTAAGGTACGCGTATTAAGAGTTGGAGATTTGCGATTGTTCGAGAGTTTTATGGATGTGAATATCCAGGATACATTACATGGTCTTTAGAACGAAAAAGGTTAAGCTAATTGGCCTAAAATCCTTTACGGATTCATGTCCACACCGGTCGGCCCACCTTCGGGATGAAGACCACTCGAACACGTCTCCAAGATTGAGGGACATGATTTAGAAAAATACAACTATAAATCGGCACTGGCCAGAGAATTACTATGTCTTGTAATTTTTGTAACATAATAGGCATGTTGTCAAAGCCAGGGGATTTATATGGAGAGAAACTATTAATAGCCCAGGAGATTGTCTCCTCCGAGACTATGATTGAAATACGAGCGAAATCCCGAGTACTATTGGCTCAACACATTTGTTGTAGGTTGTACTTGTTGTCTTTTAGTTCCATGATGGTTGATCCCCTTACCCAGGGATCCTGAATGATGCCGATATCGATGTTGTCTTCACCGAGAAAGATACGCAAATTATTCGAGGCACACTGCGCGTGTTGCAGATTAATCAGAATCAGCTTCAGTGTGTGAATTTGTGGGAGAATCAGGGACAATCTTCATGCCCTCCAACATTAGACACATCGTCCGTGTCATCGTCCGCGGCTAAGAATTTGTATATTTTTAGTTTGATATGCTTTACACCAAACCGTAGCTTCAAATCCATTTTTTCCAGCACCTCTAAGCATTCCTCGTTTGTAAGGAGCAGAAAAGTCATAGTCTTTTTCTTTGGGTTGCCCTGTCTTGATGTCATCCATGGGAACCAGACCAGGGATCAGCTTTTCGCAGTCTAGCGGCATATTTGACAACAAAATGCGTGCCTTCGGTCTTCTTGGGATGCCCTTTGCAGGGTTAAGCTTAAGCTTAAAGCTACTCTAGTATCGCCTGGCCTGGAAATGCAGGAAGTCCTTCAAGAACCGATCATCACGCTTGATGACTCTATACTATACCCTCTGACGACTTCGACTGAGTCGAAACAGGGTAGAGGTCCACCTTGGTTGCTAAATAGATGGTCCAGCACCATCTGTGATCATTTTGCGTCAATATCAACCTGGAGGTCGAGCGCTGCTTTCGACTTTCAATTCAATTCATTCATTTATTAACAAGTATAAGAATAGTACAGTAAGACATGGTCTTTTAAAAGTACAAAACATAGTATTAGTTTAAACATAGAAATCGATTAAAATAATATAATATAAAATATACCATATGGTTATTCAATATTATATAATTACAGAATAAATAAGAAAAAAAGAGAAAAAAATAAAAATAAATATATAGTTAACTAGATATAAAAAAGAGGAAGGGGTTATTGCTGCATTGAGAAGTAGCTATAAATGGCTTTTTTGAAATTATGTGCATTTTTAATCCGTTTATATGTATTGGTAAAGAGTTCCACAGCCTAACGGAGTGAATAAAGAATAACCGGGAGGAATTCAAATAAGAAGGCATATTGATATTAAGGGTTCTTCGAGAATGCGAGGGCAGCTTTTTGTAAAGGTAATCGGGTTTTTTCAGGTTCATTATTTTATGAAGAAAAATACAATTCCGAACTCTAAAGTATTGTTCCATAGCACAAGCAAGTAGATTGGTAGAAGGATGTGAAATTCGAGAATATCTTTTTAATCCATAAATGTACCTTACTGAATTGTTAAAACAAATTTCGAGCTTATGCTGTGACAAGAAATCCAGGTTACTATAAACTACTTCTGCGTAAGATAGTATGGGAACGATCATTGTTAAAACCAGTCTTCGACGGGTTTCCATAGGTGTAAAACTCGCAGTCAACCACCGTTTTCTGAGACAGCCATAAATTCGACCAATGGCAAAGCTAATGTGATCATAGCAGGATAAACTACGCTTTATTTTGTAGCCCAAACTAGTAACCGAATCAACGTCAGTCAGTTTCGAACTAGAAATAGATTAGAGTCTAATTATCTATGGCAGAGTGGTATAATTTGGGATTTAAGTGGATTTAAAACAAGACCATTAGATACAGACCAACGGTGAATTGCAGGCAAATCTTCGTTAAATTTCGAACGCAGTTGGGGTATGTTAGAGAGAGGACCAGATAAACAGAGTTGTACGTCATCCGCATACAAATGAGTATTTTTTTCATAAAGACTTCGGAGGACATTCGGCATTTTTGACAACAGCCCTAGATTTTTTTAGCTTGTAAAAAAGCGCATTTCTATTAATCGAATCGAAGGTGACCTTAAAACCGATTAAGAATGCGTAAGGTTTTCTCCCATTTTCCAGATACGACCGAGCGATGCTTGTTCCACCCCTATTTTCGTTATATGTAAACGACATCCCCTCGGTTACTGAATACTGATTCTTCTTGTCTCGAGAAAGCTTCTAAAAAAAATTGCCCTTCGGATACGACACTAAACTGTAGGTCCCTTCCATTCGTGTGAAAAATATAACACACACAACATGAGTGGTTGCGAGAGTCTAGGCCCTGGCACTTAAAGAGCTGTTGCGCCAACATTTTTTTTTTTTTTTTTTTATTTATTTAAAAAGTGTCTAGTAGTTTCAAATACATCTTTGGACCTTTCTTACTTTTCTTTTATTGTACTGAACTCTGATCCCATTGAATATGTTGAAACCGCTAAAAACCTTGGTATGATTATAAATAACCTAACATGGGATAATCATATAAAATCAATAGTTGGCAAAACATACGGGATACTTCGTACTCTTTGGGTTTCACAGGCGTACACCCTCATCAAAACTCGGCTTATGTTGGCAAAAACTTTGGTTATTCCAATCCTTACATATGGCTGCGAAATTTTCTATTTTTGTAATTACGTCAGCAAAAGAATGCTTCATTAACAGCACAACTATGAATGTTTTCGGATTACGTAGATATCACCGGGTGTACAACTTTTCTCGGCACTTGTTTCATATGACATTTGACAGTCTCCTTCAGTTTCGAACATTATACCTCAGCTGTGACATTCTATTATCATATCAGTCTCTACGAAAAAATAAGAATGGCTTCCTGTCATAGATCTAGTCAGTTGATCCACCCAAGGTATTCATCACTCACTTTTGAGCGCACATTTTTTGTGTTTGCAATCCGTTTATGGGATACATTACCGCGGCATATTAGAAGAATAGGCAACATAACAAGTTTAAAAAGAGAGCTTAAAGTATATACCATATGTCACTAATTTGATGAACACCTTTATTTTTGAATTTTTATATAACTTACATACTTAAATTGTTTCTCTCTCTCATTTCAGATTCTTAATTATGATTTCTTGCTTCTAGCTTATCACTAGCGTACGATTATCTTACTGTGTATAGGCATGTCATAGTTAATGCTGCCATCTATCCTTTTTTTTCGTGGGATACTCCTTTTTTCAGTTCCCAAAATCCTATCCCGCGAAAATTTTCTTTTTTTCATACAAAATTCCTAACGTATATAATATTTTGAATTTGATATGTGGCGAACATTAGACTGTTAGACTGAACGATAGCAGCAGGCGAATTTTATACACGTTCACAGCGCACGACTAAAGGCTGAATTATAATAGTCGGAGGCAATCGGAAGATAATGACATAATTTTGCGTTAAGTTTCCTTCAGTACTGTCGATTACAAAAGTAGCCCACCTTAGGTGTATGTGTTCGGAAGCAATTGTGTGGTTCATAGCCATTCACAGGTGTGTAAATGTCAAATTTTCGTATGAAAGAGCGAATGGATGTAGTGAATGAAACTTAACGAATTGAAGCAAAAAGCTAAAAGGTCGCACAATACAAATCCTTTCTATTCGCACTGTTTCGGAAGTGGTTGTACGAAACAATTCTTCTATTATAGTTCAGCCTTAAACCATACACATTACTACTATCATCCATGTGCCCGTCACATTTTGTTGAATTTGCTGCACGTCAGTTTTAGTGAACTTGTTCGCATCAGTGTTTCGTTAATCTAAAGAAAAAAGAATGAGGAAGCCGAAAGGAAAATGCATCTTCAACGGAAAAGTTCGCGACTACTCTTTCCTAAAGCCAACCTGAGATTCGTTGAGTAAGTCCTTCTGCTGAATCCATTCCTCTAAACGTTCTGGTATTATTCCTGAATAAATTTTCATCACAATGTTCATAAATGATGATAGACTTCCTATATATTTTCTTATTCTGAGCTATGCATATAACTTAAGTGTTTTATTTCTATTTCTGCCTTAGATGCGAATCATTAATATCTTCTCCGATAAATTTGTAAAATTGTACGTTATCAGTACATTTTTGCGAAAACTCTTAATTTAACAGAAAACATATACACATAAGTCAAGTTCTTGTTTGATGAAATTAATAATTTTTAATTTTTCTTTCTAGGTAAGTTGAAAATAAGAATAAAGCTACTTTCAAGAATTAAGATTAAATGTAGAATTCATCAGGTAAGAACCTAAAACGCAAAATTAAAAAAAAAATATTGTGGAATATGTATATAAAATTTAAATGTTTGCTTCTTAACGTAAATAATATAGCAATCAATTTTACGCAACAATTCAATACAAACAATTTTATAAGTTAGAGGGTGTTAAGAGAACTTATATTTTTGGTTTAATAGAAAACTAACTTTCATGTAATATAAGCCGCAGATAGGAGTGGAGGTTATAAGGATAGAAGGATGCATAACACATTTTGTTAGGTGTTAGGATTTTTTTTAAATTGAAGTTCACTTAACAATTCTTAACTTATAAAATTTACATTTTAACTTGTTGCGTAAAATTGATTGCTTTTATTACTGTTCATGAGATTACCCAGTACAATCGGTACAGATTTTGTGAAGATAGAACAAAAAATGGAAGATCGTAGTGAAAAATATAAAATCTGTTATAACTTACTTACTTACTTAGATGGCGCTACGGTCCGGGGCGGACCTGGGCCTCAACCAACAAAGCTCTCCAGCTAGCACGATTACGAGCCAGCTGCCTCCAGTTGCGCACGCCAAGTTGGTTGAGGTCCCCCTCCACTTGTTTGCGCCACCTTCCGCGAGGTCGTCCTCTACTGCGTCGTCCATCCGGGGTGGATTCGAAAACTTTCTTAGCGGGAAGGTTGGGCTCCATCCGCTCTAAATGACCCAGCCATCTTAGTCGCTGTATTTGAACTCTTCTGGCTAAGTCGATGTCCTTGTACAGGCCGTATAGCTCGGCATTGTACCTTCTCCTCCACTCAGCGTCTATGCAGACGGAGCAAAGATCGCTCGAAGAACTTTTCTCTCGGAATAACCAAGGGCATCCTCATCCGGTTTTGTCAAAGCCCATGCCTCTGCGCCATACAGCAGGACTGGAATGATTAGATTCTTATGAAGAGTTACCTTAGAAGTTCGAGATAGGGCTTTGCTACTCAATTGCCGTTTTATCCCATAGAAACAACGATTGGCAAGAGTAATTCTTCGTGTGATCTCCCTACTGATGTCATTTGCGGAGTTCACCATAGAGCCTAGGTAGACAAAATCCTTTACTACCTCAAAATTATATCTGTCTATTGTGGCGTTCTATCCAAGACGCCGATGTTGGGTGTCCTTTTTTGTAGACAGCATATATTTTGTTCTGCTTTCATTGACCGCTAGACCCGACCCATCTTTGCTGCCTCGTTCTCAGTACTCGTAAATGGCCCATTGACTGCCCGCTGAGTTCTTCCGATTATGTCAATGTCATCGGCATAAGCGAGTAGTTGTACAGACTTGAAGAAGATTGTACCTCCGGGGTTGGCTTGTGAGTTTCGTACAATTCTCTCAAGTACTATGTTAAAGAGATCGCATGATAGCGCGTCACCTTGTCTAAGACCTTTCCGGACATCGAACGGTTCGGTGATGTTCTTACCGACTTTGATGGAGCAGCGAGAGATCTCCATCGTCATTCTGCACAAACGGACGAGCTTGGCAGGGATGCCAAGCCTAGACATGGCTCTGTATAACTCGTCTCTATACATCTGTTATCTGTTATAACTGCCTAATGGTAAAAAGTCGGACCTATATTTATTCAGAATTTTATGCTTAGAATGACTTATACTATGCGTGGTATCAAGGTTGACCAGTATTTGGGATTCAAAGGATTTGATACTGCCCTTTGATTCTCGACCTTACACCTCTGCGTTGAACTTTGCGTCTCCTTCAACCAATCCTGGACCCTGCTACTTCCATCAGCGGATTCGTCATCGTCGCTACTATGTCGGTCCTCGGACATCAAATTCAACAGATGGTACTTCTTCTTGATGTAATCCTACTGAAGAGCCCGTTGCTCATCTAACCTTTGCATTTCGATTTCCAATCGCCTTTTGGGTCCGTGCCTTGAACCATTGGATGATCGCCTGGACGCTGCACGCACGTGCGGGACTCGATCTAGGGGCATTGAATCGTTACAGGGGGGCTGTATCTGAGTACCAGCCATGGGAATAACCTGAGAATCTACAACCCGGGTTCCGTTTGTTGCACGTGTCATTGATTGTGCGTATTTGAGGGCGCCATGCGTAGGACCGGGGTCGTTCGGCACTAGATTCGCTGATAAAATCGACGGCTGGTTCCTTATCTGGGGTACCGTATGCGACATAGAGTTGATGACGAAAGTCGTCGGGTGCTCCGAATGCCCCTGAATGCGTTGGTAGGTGCTCATTGACGACGAGTTCTGGCGCGGAATTTTTGTTAGGCTTGGTGGATACCATACGTGTAGTCTCAACGGTAGGTCCTGATCGTCCTGGTGGTGTTGAGGGTGTTGAATGAGCCTTCGGCAATCGGTGGTTGTCAAGGAACACGCCGCACAAATGAAATCTTGGTTGCCGACAGCTTCATCAACTCCTGCACACTCGAAGTGGTACCACTTATCACATTGGTCACATTCCACCATATTATCATAGGAGTCGGGAGCATTGCACAACTGGCAATTAAACTCCTTTGCTGCATTCGCTGAGGTCTCCATCGAAGTTGGTGGATTTGGTTCAGACATGGTGGCCACGTGATAAATTAAATTTGTAAGAATGTTGCGGCAATTACGCAATTTGTCAATACACGAATTTTAATACTTTAATTAAGTTTATTACTAAAAATATTATTGTTTTTGCGTGAATTACAAATTTAATTTAATGTCGCTTGTCTTTTCACCACATATTCGTCCCGCGCTGTCGTCTCACAAAAGGCCAGAAACAAAAGAAAGAAAAAAAAATCTTGCGTTCAGTTTCGGTAATCACGATGGCGGCTTCCTCAGGGTTGCATTCTATATTGTATGGGTGCGTTCTTTTTCTTAAGCTGTCGTTCGATATTTTAGGATGCGTTCGCAACAACCCTGTATAGTCTAGATGTTTTTACTTTTTTGCATAAAAGCTGATATCAGAAAACTCTTTTATAAAAATCTCTCCATCCATCAACAGTAAGCACCAAAACGATTTGTGGTAGGTAAACCTACCAAAAAGAAATTTAATGTCTTATAAAGAAATCTAAAGTCGTTCAACTATTAGGTCGCAAGTGGTCAACTATTAGATACCTACTCGTATACCTTATCATCTGATGGGTCCCATCAATTTTCCATTAGATACACTTATTTCATATAACTTAATTATCATAGCAGACCTTGGGCCTATTTTACTTGCAGAATGTGAATGCAAATTACAGTTTTGACGTTGAAAAACAATGCTGGGTGAACGTAAGGTACGAGTATGTGCCTGAAGTTTTAGTCTGGTCTGGAATAGATTCACACTCACACATAGAAGAAAAACTACTCGTGCCCATTGTACGAGTGCATTGTAGTTATTTATTTTTGTCTTCTTGTGTATTCAATTCTATTTGACTGCAGTGCTATTTGTTTTGGGCGCATGTCGCTATTATTTTTTGAAATCAGATTGCACATTATAAGCTATTTAATAATGTACGCCTACATACAGCTTTAAATATATTTTCATTTAGTATTCTTGTCTACTTTTGATTTCGAGTGGAATGAATAATTACTTATTATATCATGTGAGTTCTTATTCAACATACAAAAATAGGGTTATTTCTCTTAAAGTATGTTTATTTTCTTGCGCATTTTGTTACCTTTCATGACCCTTTGTCTTGGCTTTGCTAAGCCAAGTACAAGTTTTCTAGTACTGTACAAAATAAGAAGTAGATACCCATGGCAAACAAATAAATCAAAAACAATTATGTTATGTATTGGATTTGCGATCTTGCTTTCAGCATTACATGAGATCATTGAGTATTCCGTAGGACAAATTCAATTGGGGATATCAACACACACATATCAACTGATCTAAATGTATCTCACCTAAAGCTCTAGGCAGGTGGTATTTCACGCCATTGCGCATAGATTTTATCTATCTTACCTTCTTAACGTACTTCAAGCACGAGAAAATAAGTACAACGCGTCTTAAAAATAGTCCTCCATCCAATTATCAGACGATTGAGTCCTTTCTTTACATGGTCCTGCAAATGTTGATGTACTGACAGGTTATAAAATGTCGTGAATTGCGAACCGATGCGTCCATGACTTCAGAGTTTGGTACTCAGCTTTTTTTTTATCGCAAATTTGTGCGTATCGACGATAGTCTATTCTAATAAAATAGAAACTTGCATTGTTGAAATTGTTATCGACGTAGCGTACGTGGTTAGTGTGTCGGATCACTGCGCGTGAGGTTCCAAGTTCGAATCCCAGAAAACACCAAAAAGTTTTTTCACGGTCCCACCTCTCGCGAGCGTCTGGCAAACATCCGAGAGTATTGTTGCCTCGAAAAAGCTTCTCAAAACAAATTGCCCTTCGGATACGGCAGTAAACTGTAAGTCCCTTCCAATCGTGTGAAAAATATAGCGCGCCAACATGAGTGGTTGCGAGAAGCTAGGCCTTGGGACTTAAGAGCTGTTGCGCCAAATATTTATTTATTTATTTTTATTTTTATTGTTGAAATTGAAAGGCTTTGCATTCTCTGTATGCGTGACACATATTCGTAGGAATATTTATTGTACTAACTGCATAAACTATACTAAATTGGTCATCTATCCCCTCATGTGTTTAAGGGATACCATGGTCCCTGTCGTATGCCTCATCTCCATCCAGCTCCATCGCCGCAATAATTGCCCTGCCCGATTTTTTTATAGAGCGAGCTATTCTTCTTGATTAATTGAGTTCCATTGCGTGGCCTGGGAGGCTACACAATTTTCGTCCTTTCCCAAATCTTAAATTTCTTCAAGATCCATACGTGACATTTCGCATCTATAACGATTTGTGTTACAAATGTGGTCGATGCAGGAGGACCCACATCAAAAATTTGGTTCCTCGTATTTTCGAGTGCATTTGTAGTATCCATCAAGCCCTGTCACTTTGTTTTTTTCGTGTGCTTTGATAGTGAAGTAATCTCTATTGGACAGAACGTCACAGGAGGCAACAACTTCAAGGTAGTAATGGACTTTGTCTACCTCGGCTCTGTTATAACTCTTGCCAATCGCTGTTCTTTTTTTGGGCTGCTAATAAGGAAATTCAACAGTAAAGCCCTATCTCGAACAACTAAGGAGACTCTGTATAAGACCCTGATCATCTCTGAAACATGGACTTTATTGAAGGCGGATGAAGATATTCTTGGTCGCTTTGAGAGCAAAATTCTTCTTAAGATATTCGGTCCCGTTTGTGTTGACACGTTTTAAGGAAGAAGATTGAACGACGAACTATACGAGCTGTACAGCAACATCGACCTAGTCAAAAAACTGCATATTAGACGTTTGAGATGGCTAGGAGCAGATGGACACCAACGCTCCAGCTCGCAGTCTTCGAAACTAACCCGGAGGGACGACGTAGTAGAGGACCTCCTCGCCGTAGGTGACGCGCACAAGTTCAAGGGCACCTCGACCAACTTGGAGTGCGCTGGAGACAATTACCTAAAGACCGAGCTAAATGAAGAGGATTGTTGGTTGAGGCCCAGGTTCACCCCGAACGTCACGGCGTACGCTACCCTAGACTGTTTCGTTTCTACCTTCTGCATGGGTGGCTGTAATGCGTAGACTAAGATTTTTCTTCGCCGATCTATTGTAACTTTTCGGCCTTACCTTTGCACCGATTTCAAAAATGAATTTTACACAGCACTCATGAGCTCATCTATGCACTGTAGAATGGCGCTCAATTTATTTTACGTTAGTTCTCTTTTTCAAAGATGCACCTATAGGAAACTACTAGCCCTTCAGCGTTATCATTGCGGTTACCATGGCCACGTCCATGTCTTCCAATTATATGTCAAAGCTTGTGGCTATACCGCATTGAGGTGGGAAAATTGCTATATTTGCATTTAGTGTTCAACGAGGAGCAATCAGTTAACTAAAGAAATCGTCGCAAGCTTTAGTTCCGTGAGGGCTTAATACTTAATGTTGATAGCGTTTCTTCCTCTAGTTTTGAATGTGGCTATTAATATCCGATCGTGCAAAACTTACGCACCTATTTTAGGATAGTTTTCCTTAAACAAAATGAGACAGGGTTGCGCGTTAGAGATTGAAACTAATCCACATATCTTTTGTTTTGTTCAATTTTCTATCACTAAGGGCGAACCTATATGTTAGGTTAGGTATGTGGGCTGGTGTAGGGGATAGAAAACCTCTTTACCACACTCAGGTCAATGTAGACCCATTGTGATACCCATGGGGGAAAGAAGATAGATTAGAGAATCCCTTTTTCTTGAGCAGAAAATAAAACGTCTTTTGTACATATCCTAAAGAAAGAATTTAGTACTTACTGTGCCCGAGATACAAACCATCCAGAGGATTTGATGAAGTTTGCAGTGTTGTTTATCGGTCTGTTGAACAACTCTTCTAAATCCTTAAAGAAGTATTGTCGAAGGAACTTATTTCTCAAATGATAGAGGTCTGGGCATTAACAAAGAAAGTGGGTGGTGTCTTCCCGAACCTCCTCGTCACCACAGCCCTACAAAAGTCCTCGTTCGTCACACGTAGCTTTTTCATGCTGTATCGCATAGTGTTATGCCCCATAATGACTCCTATTAGAGTTGAGAAGGGTTTTCTATCCCTCTATATGAGTATTAGTTCTTGCTCTGTCGAATGCAGGCCATAGCTTCCTCGTCATGACACAAGTATCTAAAGAGGTCCACCTGTTGTTTGCCTCCGTTAGGGCTTTGTTCCCTGCTTCGAGTTTGAGTATGCAAGGCGGGATGAACACTGAGGGGTCGGATTGGTCCGAGTTTAGTGCTGAGCCTCCTCTAGCCAGTTCGTTGGCTTTCTCATTCCCTGGTATGCCTTCATGACCAGGGAACTAGCAGAGCTTTACCTCATGCTGTGTTCCAAGAAGCTCTCCTCTACAACATTTCAGAAGCTTCGATTTTATTTCTATAGCAGATTTTGGTTTTATCGCTGCCTGGCTGTCGAGCTGACATGAAGTCTCGTAAAGTCTAGGTAAGGCGTTATGTGGTCTGTACTATATACATTGCCTAGATATCTCTGCAGGATCGTGGTATGACCCATTGCATTTGGTCTCCAGCTATCTGTTTGGCTTAATCTTATGACACTAAAAGCCGCCGATGCTTGTATAAAGATGTCTAGCGGAAGCAGATTGAGAATGGCCTCGAGTCTTGCTGTAGGTGTCATTCTCATCGCGCTGGTTGTGGGGATGCAGGCTAGCCTTTCTACTTTTGTGATGGCAGTTAGGGTGTTCATTTTGCTGGCTGCTTGCCACCATACAAGGCTGCCATAGGTTAGTATTGGCCTTACTATAGCTGCATACAGCTGCCCCCAAGTTTTCCCAAATATTTTGTTCCACGGGTAAAAAGCCATCGTGGCTTTTTTGACTATCATTAATGTTTAGTCCTCAGTTCAGTTTCCTATCGAGCACCAGGCCAAGGTATCTCGCACTACTGGAGATACTTAGGAGAATACCCCTTACGGAAGGTGTTACGAATTGTGGAATTATCCTTTTGTTAGTGAATAGTACTAACTCCGTTTTCTGGGGATTAACCGCTAGTCCACATGTCTCCGTCCAGGAGTCAATGGTTTTCAGCACCCCTCCAATTTGTTCGCTCAGGGTCGCGAGAAATTTTCCTGTTGCCAGCAGCACAACGTGGTCCGCTGTTTCTGAGTTTTAGAAGGACTTCGTTCAGGGCAATTACCCACAGCAGTGGGGATATTCCCCCTCCTTGAGGAGTGCCTCTTGAGGCATAGGCTTCAAGCCTTATTCCTCCGAGTTCAACTTTAATATGTCTTTCCTCTAGCATATTGACGATCCAAGGGCGAACCTATAACACTAAACCAGTGCACCGAGATGCCTGCACATTTTTTTTATAGTTTGCGCACAGAAAAGGTTATGAATACCCTTTAAATGTTTTTACATAAGTGCGAGCGTATGAAAGCATAGATAGAGAGACAAAGATTGGTGTAGTGGTTTAAAACTCAGATGTGGTTTCAGAAAAACATGTTATGCTCTTGATTAGCTGGAAATCGTAAATTTCTCGATATTGATTTTGATCAAGTAATTTCGAAAAAAAAAGACATCGAGGTGATAAGCTCTAATTGTTTGCCGGATGCTTAAATGTCGCAATATAGACATGGTGTTCTTCTACCAGCGAAGCTGTAGAAGTAGTAGTATTATAGATTGAATATTAGAGCCGTATTTTCTATTAAGCAAATTGCCCGTCTCTGTAGATGAAGAAAATGTTTTCTAGCCACAGTCTAAGAGAAGGAGCTGCGACGACATAAATTTATTCTATGCTCTAAACAGCTAGCCTCTCCAGAGTTGGTTTGATAATTTAATGACTGGATTTAGTAACATTTCTCAACGACCAAGCAGAAGGCGTTTGCCTCAACGGGTGTTAATTTTACGTACAGACTGAATTTCTAACTGGGGAAAACTGGCGTTTCGGGGACCTGGTTGTTCCAGAAACCAATTGTTGTTGAGCTAAAAGTGGTCAACTTGCTATCAGTTATTATCCGAAGCATCGTAAAGTTAGTTGCGAGAAGCTAGGCCTAGGCCTTCCATGGCCTGTTGCGCCAAATAGGTATGTATGTATCGTAGCTGCATTAGTTCATAATCAATTCGGAAACGTATTGATTAATTAATGATTAACTCCTATACATATGTATAGGATGTCACCGTATTTTAGCCCAAATGGAAATAGATATGTGTACATAGTTACCGGACTTCATCTAACCTATACAAGTAAGCAAGGCAGCACATGATTGTGTGCCTATTTGGTTTTTGCGCTACTAACCGATTTACAAAGGACAAATTTACTTAATTAAACCCATTTAACAGTCATAGTTCGATTAATTCCAACTTTTAACAGTTTTTTTTTTGGTTTCGATATCGATTGAATAGGCAAAACAAGATGGCAACCGCTTTATGTCACTGAGATTTGCACACACTTTTGCTAATTTGAAATTCATACTCAGCACCAGCTAGCAACTTACGTAGACTGTTGTTACTTACTATTGCTTTTGTTTTTTTTTTTTGTTTGGCGTGCTGTAGTCGGTGCACTTTTCTCCTTCCTCCAGTGTGTCATACATACACGTCGTCATCCATTTTTGTGTAGTGTAGAGAGTTTTTCCATTTTTTATTTATTACAATAATCTCCATTTCTGCCTCTTCTTCTACATCGCGCACAGAAGGCAGCTTCCCACCACATCCTCCCTTTGGAACTCATAACAAGGCTACAAAAAAAAAATATCGAGATATCATATTTTTCTTGTTTTTTTTTTTTTTTTTTGTGTGTAGTATGTATTCAACTGCACATTAATAAAATGCAAAATGCAGTCCGCCCACCTGCCTCCATCCATCCATCCAACCATCCATCGTACCATCGACCACCTCTTGCGTGTGCACCTATAACTGGGGTACGCAGGGTGGTGTTGTTGGGTTGCTGTGTTGCATACGAGCGCCCAGCTGGATGGAGACTCCAGAGAACAGGAGAAAAAGAAACAAAAAAGAATTTCTCGAATGGTATACATATTTAGATGCAGCAGCACCACCACCACCAATGCGATTAGGAGAAGGAAGAAGCAGAGGCGCGCACCATAATGGTGTTTTGGGCTGTAGCAGGAGGAGGAGGATGATAGGGGAGCACAGCAGCGCCCAAACGAAGGCGGATGAGAAGGTCGAACATTTTTCGCATTTCCTCTCTTTTGTATTTTGTATGCCAAGTGTACTGAGCGTGTGTGTGTTGTCGATGTGATTAGGATAGGACACACAGAACAGAAAACACCACACACAGTATACACAGTTCAATCTCGAACTTTGGATTTGAACTTTAGATCCAAAGCGCACTCACACCCAATCCGCCGCAGTGGGCAGCAGCCAGCAGCACCAGCAGCATAGTTCTCTCCGGTGTCGCGACGCGGCGTTTTTTGGTCAGCATTCTTTTCTTTTTCCCATTATTGTATATTCAGAAAACTCCAAATGAAGAAATTGAAATGAATTCCACGACAAAACACAATACAAAAAAAAAACCACCACTCGCATACTGTATGTGAAAAAAGAGTATCTGCAGGAGGAAAAATGTATCTTTTTCTTGTTGTCGCACTGTTGCCTACCCCAAAAGTATATAATATACTTTTCTCCATACACACAATTCATTATTTAATTTTTTTCTCGTCGTCGTTTTTTCCGTTCCTTGGGGTTTGTTTTTCTTTTTCGGCGGCGGTGGCGGCGGCAGCCAACAGCGTTGAATGTGTTAGTGCTGCTTGGATAACTGTTTGATTCGGTTCGGCAGTCAGTGGGTTTTGGATGTGTTTTCGCTGTTTTTCATATCGATACACACCGCACACAGCGACTTTAACTATTTAGCAGCACTTGAACCAAAAAAAAACGAATAACACAAAAAAGTTGTTCATTATTTTCGCTTATAGCCAGTGAAGTGTTTGATTTGTATCGTGTTTGCGGATTCTTAAGCACCACCACCGCCCGGCCCGTAGTATCAATTAATACATTTTTTAAATACGTTAAAGAAATAAAAAAAAAAAAAAAAAAAGAACAGGGCTTTTGTGTGCATGCAAAGCCATGTAATTATACTTAGTATTGTGTATAAGTGTATCTATTGGTTCGGGGTTATTGAGATGCAATGTGAAGTGGTTGTGCAAAGTGCAAGTGCTTCGCGGTTTCACTTCGTCTTGGGCGGTGCAACGATAGCCGTTTGCAAGAATTGTGAAATATTTTTCTAATTGAAATACAGAAAAACTGCAATACTATAGTTGTTGATTTTTTTTTTTTTTTTTTATTGTTCCTCTACGTTTGCGTTTCGATCGTTTTTTTTTTTTTTATCGACTTTGAGATTGGAGAGAAATGTGCAGTGAATTGCAAAACTATTATGCAAATGGGTCACCAGACGAACAATTCTACTACTACTATCAATATGTGAGTGAAATCGAGAAAACATTTTATTATTGTTGATGAGAGTTTAGTTTAAGATGAAAAGTTTGTTTCACATCAATTTACTACTACCATTGTAGATATATAGATGTACGAATATACAATGCTACTACATATTTCAACTTATATTAAAGTGCTAAAATGCTATTAATCTAGATGAATAGCGAAATGTTTTTAGTCTTTCAACCGGTTTGTGTGGTAAAGTCTTGTTTTGAGAGCAAGTATACGCTGTTCTGGAGCATCATTCCTTTGTCCGGATTGTGCACTTTCTTTTAGTTATTTCTTGCTTTTAATCTCCGTCCACATTGTTTGCTCTTTATTGTGTCTTCTCCTACTAATACTAACTACATATATGCAGAGGTAACGAAACTCAACTTGCAAGTTCTACTGACGAATTCACCACTTTCTATATAAACATACAATCATGCGAGTGGTATTTGGACAATTTTCGATTTGGCTTAGATTGTGAAAGTAAAACATTTTCAAATTCTTATTTTATTTAATCAATTAAATTTTTGTCATTTCCACTAAATAAGCACCATTCTTGTTGCCTGAATACCGTAGGAGAATATTACATGTTGTCATTTGCATGGTAAAACCACACTATTGACAATTTTGCAAATTGTTCAGGAGACACTTACAGCACACTCCTGGATAATTTCAAGATAATAGCTGAAGAAAAAATGTATCATTAACATTTTTTTTAGCTATGTCTTTTTCTTCAAATAGTCCAGTATTATTTTATAAAAGCCTCTATCTACATCCACGAATTAATTTCGGGTACATACTTTTAATGTTAACACTGCATTTGTTATTAGTATTTATGTAGTATTAGGTATGTAGCTATTTTTTATATTTCATTTCATTTATTTTTTTTTTCATTTAATGGATTCGATACCATTAGATGAATCATTTATCTATATACATATGCATGTATATAAAAAAAAACAGCTAACAACTCTCGATAGCACACACAAAACGGGCATTTACAAACACATACCCTCCATCGTTTTCCATTTCTTCGACAACCCGAACCTCCCCGCCCGTCCTCCCAACACCCGCCACACCATACACCACTGACTGTATGCCTGGTGGTGGCCTGGCTGACATTATGTATCAGATTTCCGTTTAACTCTAAATTCACTTCTCGTTCTTTTCTTTATCAATCTCCGTTCTCACATTCTGTGCACAATAATTTTGTATATTAAATTCCACAATTCGCCTCAAGTGGTACGTACAACTCTTAGTGCTGCGTAGGGCTCCACCTCTAAAAAAGAATGTGGTGTTGCCAAGAACTATGACGACGATGGCAGCGCGGCAAGGGTATCTGATTATCATATCAACACAACAAGACAGCACAAGAGCAAAGCTCTTGCTAAATAGCGTTCTTGAAGTTTTTTTTTTTTTTTTTTACTTATAAGTTCGAAATTCTGTTCCATTTGACTATGGCCTGTGGGCACCTCAAGAGATGAAAATCCCAGTTGGTTAAATTAGTCGGATCCAAACCCGCCGATGTTAGAGACGTGTCCCAAATTTACACCCCTGTTCTCTAAATCCAGCACATAATATTGCAGGAGTATCCCAGGGTTACACAGCAAGTTGCTGAGAAGAATGGTCACAATGACAGTGACACATGCCAAAACACGGTAAAATACGAGAAATTCAAACCATCCACAACAAACTTTCTACACGCACTGTACATGCCCGCCGCCAGCAAGTCACTGACTGATTGAATAAAATTCACATGAACGTGAACTCAGTCGGCGACGAGCAAGCCATGGTGATGGTGTGTGTGATGTTGCATCGTCATAAACAGCTGTTTTCTTCGTTTCGCTCTCTCGTGTTTCTCCTGTGAGAAATATAGATAACGTGCGCACATAATCAGCAGTAAAGCAAACCACATGGTTCGTTCTATTTTCGCCAAACGACTGATGTGACGATGGCTACGGCAGCAGCGACAGCGACATCGTTTTTGTCTTATGTACATACATACTTCGTGCGGTCGACGTCTGCCGATTTCGCTGCTGCTACTTCATGGGCTGCACGGCTGACTGCTTTGCCGGTCGGTCGTTTTGTGTTTTTCTGTTTCTGTCTCTGTCTACTGCCAGTAGGATCGACCGGGTGTGTGTTGTGTTCACGCTTTCTGTTTTGTGTGCGCGGAACCTTATCAAGATTGCAATTATTGGTTTTGTTTTGCTTGAGCTTTTCTACTTTGTGCGACCGTCGGTATGGCTGACGTCTGCGCCGAGTCTGGTTGCTTTGGTTATCGATGCTGTCGGTGGGACTGGTGTGTGCTGCTGCTCATGACATCCGACTCGCTACCGTCATCACACAATACTAATGCGAACACGTAACACCGGCGATGTGTAGTGTTCTGTGTCGGTTTGTCGGTCATGGAAATGGAATGCATGCATGGGAATTTAAAATAGATTATTGGTTGTGTGGGGTTTAAGTTGTTTAGTACTTTGTTTTCTCACTACGTTTTGTTGGGAGTGTGGTATAGTACCTTTTTTTATGGAGTGAACATATTGAATTTGGTCGATACCTTTCATAAAGCATACACGTCCTATATAGTATTGGATAGTTATTTTTTAAATACCTATAGGTATTTTATTCTCAAATTGTTTTTTAACTGAGATTCTTTAAAATTAAAACGGAATTACGCGTTAATGTAGCCTTGTAATGAAATTAGATCCATTTAAAAAAAAGGATAAAACCAATTTTGAAGACAATGGACAAGCCACTTGTCAGAGTTATACATATTCATCCAATACCTTAATTCAGTAGATCTCTCATAGATGGCAGGAGTGGAATCTAGCTATGAAAAGAATGGTAAAACTGTCAGAGGAATGGTGAACCAAGTCAACCTTCACATACCCACGCACGTCTCCACGTGTCACCAATCGTCTAATCTGGGTCTAGTTGTTAACGTCTGGCTAGTTGATAACCCGGCCACCAAATCAAGGCGAAACGCATTTTGGAACAGGGGCCACTAATAATTTTTATAATTTTGATAAAATTTATCACCACTTAAAATGGCACTTAATAACTTTGGCGCAAAATTATAGTCAACTAACTTTGTATCTAATTATAAACACTTTTTAACCTACGTACTAGTATCAGCTTTCGAACGAATCCGCAATGAATTTTAGTCAAACAAACCCAAAAATGACAAGTTTCAAAGTCGATACTAAAAGATAGTATGGGCTCTCGTTGTTTTTAAGTTTAGCACGGGGTTATAAAGATAAAGTGGGTATTATACTACTATGACTATAATTAAGATAACACAAATTTTAGCTTTGGTACGTACTAAAATAATTTTAAAGGGCACTTTATCCGACTATAATTTTGCGCCTATGACTAGGTGTATGTATTTAATATGTGCTCAATATTTGGTTCTATTGTACAGATATGTATTGTTTATTTGAACGGCTGAATTTGGAAAATTAAAGCAAATATTTTAATATCTATACCACATTGAATCATGTGACCAGTGGAATTACGTTACACCTGGGGGGCTATGTGCGTATGGATGTATGTATAATTTCTTAAAAAAAAAAAAAAAAAGAAGTGGCCATGGTGTAGTGGCGGGCCGCCGTGGCGTAAGTGGTTAGTATGTCGGGCCACTGCGCGTGAGGTTCCAAGTTCGAATCCCAGAAAACACCAAAAAGTTTTTTAACTGTTGCACCTCTCGCGAACGTCTGACAAACATCCGAGAAACTTCTCAAAACATATTGCCCTTCGTATACGGCACTTAACTGTAGGTAGCTTCCATTCGTGTGAAAAATATAGTGGTTGCGAGGAGCTAGGTCCTGGCATTTAGAGAGCTGTTGCGCCGAATATTTTATTTATATATTTATTTTTTATGGTGTATTGGTAACATCATCAATTGCAACGCTAATGGTTCATGGTCCAAATCCCAATGTCAGCTTTCCGCCCTACTCTCGACCATAGGTCTTTCATCTTCTGTGTCCTATTGGGGATTGACTCGCTCCATTGCGTAAGATGCCCTCCTCATAGGAAGGAAGTGTACCTCTTTGGATTTGACTCCTTTCACGACATTCAACTTTCTTCCTCTGAGTCGGCCGACGGTCTACCAAAACATCTTACTTGCAGATCTATGATCACGTTTCAATTTCTCGCTAACTCCTTCCAAGATTGTTCTTTCTCTGTTTTCAAAGTTAATTTGCAAGTTCTTCGCGCCTCAGTATGCCGATTTCGAAAATCGGAATTCCCCAAGTGGATCTGAACTCTCTTCTTCTCCCTGATGGCTTCTTGAATTCCACCCGTTTAAAACCAAGCAAGCAGCTCTTTTCTCTCCACCAACTGTCAAACCAAGCTGCTTCGCTTCACAAAAATCTCCCGCAGAGGCAATGACCGCTGGTGAGAAGTTGCCATTCTTCCTCTACATTTGATGAACAGTTGGAATTCGTTCAAACCAGATATTTACCGTGCAAATGTCTCCCGTATCTCACCGTTCTGTAACCTATCCCATCGAATGCGTGAAACCATCATTAGTTTGCGCTTTGGTAGGTGGGGGACTCTATTGCTAAGATACAATTTGCACAGCACTGAGTGGTGATTAGTTGATAGTTCGGCCCCTCTCAATACGCAAACATCACAAACCATTCTCTTCAGACATGATGGTACCACAAAGAAATCTAGCAGCGGCTACTGCTGAAGACTCTGACGGTACCATGTGTATTTGTGTGGAAAGATAGTATTTATGATGGGCAAGCCATTTGCTCGTGGAAGCTTTCGCATCAAGGAAACCATCGTACAAAAAATAGAGCACGACCGGCTCAGCTGGTATTGCCACGTTCAAAGAAGAGATCATTTGAACCCTGTTAAAAAGGCAATATCTATGCACGTTCCAAAGACATCGCGATGTAGGAAAGGCAGGCCTATAAACGCCTGGATCAGACAAATGCGACGACATCGGCATTTCATTGGCCTCAGTAACCGAGTGATCCAAAATCGACGGGCCTGCCGATATTTTCTGAGGTCAAATAGGCGAACCCCACAGGCGGATCAGTAGAAATGCGGTGAAGTGGGAGGGTTGTGATCCCTTGTTTTCGGATCATAACCTCGCTGATAAAAGGAAGAAGAAGAAGAAGAAGCCATTTGCTCTCCGTTCGCGTTTTGGACAGGATCACCGTTCCTCCCAATCACACTCCCCCATGTCACTACATCTTCACCTACGTGAACATTGAAGTCGCCCATCAGGACACAAGAATCCATATCCACAACATTTTCAAGGGCACTTCATCTACGAAAGCTGCATACTCTGACCGAAGGTTCGATGCATATACATATGTACCTGCACCAATGCCAGAGTCGTTCTTTCAAACTTAAGCTTTAAGATCGCAACTCTCCCTCCTATTGGTATCCACTTTTAACCGCCTCCCCAACAAGCTCAAGGTAATTTCCTGTGAGCGATGAGACGTTCCATATGCCTTTCCTAAGCCGATGTCGTTGTCGGAATTTAGAGAATCCATCTGTGCCACTATCGGTGCATAGCGCGCTCTCACATTCCGCCCGTAATGGTTCAAGAGACCATTATCAAGAAGCTCGTAGCCATTTCGGGTTATATCCGGTCAGCTGCCGAGTGGGACAGGCCGACCACCAGGCGCTCGCATACCGACACCCTTCAGGCCTGGTTCCAAAGGATGCCCTGCCTTACCAGGTTTGACAATATCCGATGACAGTTCACGCCTTCTTGTCATCTTGGGGTGTGCGCTTTGCTAACCTTAACTGGATTGTATGGATGGGAATAACTATCTAAGTTAGTTAGTAAATGCACAACAGGTAATATACTACGGGCAATAATTTTCGTTTTGTTCTGCTCATCTGTCAAAAGAACGAAAAATGGAGACCCATTGTGACTCCAATGTGAAATCGGATGAAAATTGGTTGTGGTTTTGATTGTTTGTCGGTGTTTTTAAGCAATTGTAATTAAAAAAAAAATGCGGTGTGCTGTTTACCGGTGAAGTGTAAATAATAAATCCAAGACTTTTTTAATAAGAAAATATGTGCCGAATTGGGCAAGCAGTGTGTGTTTTTGCGCCGCAGTAGAATACAGATTTAGGCTATAGTTTACTTCACCAGAAATGTCGAATATTTTTTTAGTCTGGTAGAATATCTTGTGCTCAAAAAAAATATTGGCGTTCGTTTTTTAATGAGACGTAACCCGCCCCCAATGTTTGAAAAAGACTATAGAAAATGGTACCGATATCTACGACATGCTTGGTTAGAATTCTTTAATTATGATTGCGATGTATAGACAAAAATGGAGTAATTAACAAAAAAAAGTTTCATCAAAATCAGCCCATAAAAACCAAAGTTATAGTAAAAAAAAAATATATATACATATATAGGTATACCAACGGTCGATAGCATTCCCACTATCCGAGAAAACCTTGGAGCGCAAGAAGGTTTGCAAGTCACAATGGACCGCCATTTTGAAATTTGAAATTTGAAATTCTGACAGATGCGCAATACCTTCTAATACATATAGTTTGACTTTTAACTACGACCGAAAGTTAATTTGTGTATTGCACATATATCATACAAGTTTTAATTATTATACCGTGTCTCCACGAGACATAATTATTTCAGGCTTTATGTTAGACTTGTCAGAAATTTTTATTTTTTTATTCGGTTGACAAATTTTGTCAAGACATTTCATTTTCAACCATATCGTGTAAGAGTAAGCAACGACCAATTCTTGCTTGACACCGAGTCTCCAAGAGAAATATTTATTTCAGACTTCATGTCAGGCACCAATCAGCCATGTTTTCTTCGTAGTAAAGCTTAAATTGACAATCCATGTCAAATTCATTTCAGTGTTTATGTCTACGAAGAAGACAAGACAAAAAGACAAACATAGATGTCAGGAAGCACGTTATGTCCGAAAAATTGTGGTCTCCACTAGAAATATTTACGGCAAGTCGCATTTCATGACACAAATTATGTCTCGTGGAGACACGGTGTTATGCACAGATGTGAGTATTATTATTCGAACCCGAGCTTAAATATACAATATTTATATGTATATACGTAGGTACGTACATACATACATACATTGGAGATCATAGTATAGTGGATAATTTAATATGTGATTCAAAGTTTTATCTTAAAGCTTAAATATAATCAAATTAAGCCAAATTGCTTCTTTGTTTACTTAAAGAATGGTGCTATTTCGGTAAAATAGCGAATCTTCACCCGGTTGAAAATAGTTGGGGGAGCCTTAAAGCCAAAAAGGAAGTGAAGAAAACAAAACGAAACCAAGGAAAAAAGTAATAGACGCGAGGTACAATACATTTAAAGTGTTTATAGGAACAAACGAAAAGTTCACCGTCAGAGTACGCCTAAAAGCTCAGAAAGGAGATTTTACTTTGTAATGTCTTATATGAAGAAATGTAAGTCATAAATTCATTGCACGTGATAATCTTGAGTTGTTCTAATATACTTGCTGTACTCAGCATTAAGTTGCACCGACGGCGTTTAACCATATACATATTTTTATCAAAGTTATTTTGTCATATTGTTCCAATAAATTTGTTTCTTTAACAGAACAAGTGGAAATCAATCCTTAGATCATGTAAAGAAATATGTTGCGGCCTTTTCAGTAGGGGATTACGCGGCAATAACATTCCATCATCATGGAAAGACTCACACCTCAACAACGCCAAACCAAAAGACCAGCAATTATTGACCCCTCTCGACTATTTTCTTTGGGGCCATCTGAAGGCATTGGTTTATGCGGATAAACCAGCAATTATTGACCATTTGTAAGCCAATATTGTGATTGCTTTTCACGATGCACAGGCCAGTTTACTCGAAAAAAGTGGTAACAAATTGGACTGACGTAAAAAGTAATCGAGGTGATCATATGAATGAAATTGTATTCAAACATTAAATGCCAAAAAGTGTTCATTCAAGTAAATTAAAAAAATGTTTAACTAATTTTTGTGTGCTTTATTTCAATTTAAATTTCTCACGCTCAAAAGAAAAGATACCATTTATGTACATAAAATAAAGCATTTGATTTAAAACCATCTTCTTCCTTTTTTTTAGCGAGGTTATGATCCAAAAATAAGGGATCACAACCCTCCCACTTCACCGCATTTCTACTGATCCGCCTGTGTGGTTCGCCTATTTGACCTCAGAAAATATCGGTAGGCCTGCCGATTTTGGATCACTCGGTTACTGAGGCCAATGAAATACCGATGTCGTCGCATTTGTCTGATCCAGGCATTTATAGGTCTGCCTTTCCTACATCGCGATGTCTTTGGAACGTGCATTGATATTGCCTTTTTAACAGGGTTCAAATGATCTCTTCTTTGAACATGGCAATACCAACTGAGCCGGTCGCGCTCTATTTTTTGTACAATGGTTTCCTTGATATGAAAGCTTCCACGGATCTTCGAACTTCTTATTCGATCAAGCTTTGTCACTCCTGCTGTCATGCGAAGCATCTTCATCTCAGCTGCCGTTAATTTACTCTCATATTTTTTGTACATTGTCCAACATTGTGAACCGTATGTGAGCGCTGGACGCACAACTGCGGTGTTGAGCCTTCCTTTCAACTTAGGTGGCATTTTTCTGTCACAGAAGATAGCGGAATTTTCTCGCCACTTCATCTACCCCACGCTTACGCGATTGATGTCGTCATCACAGGTTGCTTTGCTATTGATCATATATTCCAGATATTTGAACTTCTCGCACTTGGGAAGCACTGTTCCATTCAAATAAATGTCTGGAACAGGCCTGAGTGGGTCAGAGAACGGGCAGCACAAGTACTCTGTCTTTTTTTGAACTAATGCGATACCCATTTTTTTTTTTTTTATAATTTGCGCGCACTCAACGGGTTATGAATACCTTTAGCATGTTTACACACACAGTGCGGGCATTGGAATAGATAGATAGAGACAGAGAAAGATTTTGGTGTAGTGGTTCTTGAAGCTCAGTTGTTTATGCTTCAGAGATTCTCCGGGGGTGGCGTCCTGATAACTGGGGAGATTTTTGCTATTTTTTGTCTTTGCTTCTGATTCACAGTACCTTTTTCCCGATAACCGATGTCAAGGGCAAATCACCATCAATGGGGCGAACAATTTTTCCAGCCACATGACCAAGCTACTGCCAGTGTTATACCTCTACACTAGTGTTCACACAAGCTTTCGCAAATAATCGGACTGACTTTATATATCTCATGAGAAATAAATAAATGCTTGCTGACACCAGGATTTGAACCATGAACCATTAGCGTTGCAATTGACGACGTTACCACTACACCATTCCCTCCAAAACGTCCACACACACATCAAGTGCTCGTTGCAAGAATGCAGGATCCTCACTTATGATGGCTCCATCGTCAGCAAAGAATAATTCATATACCTTGGTTTCCATCACTTTACCTTCAAGCAAATAGTCAAGGACTGTAATAAAGAGCAAAGGACTCAAAACGTTTCCCTGGTGCACCCCGACTTTGATTGGGAACTCTTCCGTTACTCCAGCGGGGCATCTTACTCTTGTCATTGCTCCTTCGTACTTGTCCATGATCATCTGTACATAGGTTTCTAGAACCCCTCGATGTCTTAGCGCCATCCATATCAGATCTCGTGGTTGTCTGTCGAATGCCTTTTCAAAGTCAACCAATACAATATGGAAATCCTTTAAGGAATCACGATGTTTTTCCATCATGATCCTTATACCTACTTTGGATTGCATCTGTGGTTGATTTACCCGCGACGAACCCGCACTGATCATCAGATAGCCGAATAATTTTTCGCAGTCGGCCACCTAATACCCGCCTAAAGATGTTCATGGTGTGTAGCATCAGCTTGATCGAACGATAGTTATCACAGTTTCATCTGAATTAAAACCTATATGAACTAAATATTGCTTTAAAAAAAAGTACTCTTTCACTTCACCACAGCAACACTCATCTCTGCGAGCCCACCGTCTGTGTGTTTACATTCTCATGACACCGGAGTGAGTAATCGGCTGAGAACGGAACAATATAATAAAAGCGTACTGAGTGCATAATAATGTTAATAAAACTGATTTGCAAAGTCAACACACAGTAATCATGTTTGAATTTTCCTGTGGTGTATTTTCTTACTCTTCCGTCATCTTTGTTCGTTCATGCGCACAAGTGAGATAGACACTCAAATAACCCTTCAGTTTGCTCTTTTCCTCATTACCATCTTAAACGGTGGGCCAACTGCGGGCATTTAAAGAGCCCAAGCCGAAGCGTAGATAGAGGAAGAGAAATACAAAGGAAAAAGAAAAAGTGAAAAACATTTATCGCCTTTAAAACTTGTACTAGATTACTATCAACCACCCAAAAGCACACAGATGTTTTTTTTTTTTTTTTTTGTAAATATGTATACGAAAGAGAATGTAAGACTGTGTGTAGCCTTGTGCTCTTGAGTTCTGATAATGAAGCTGAGCGAAGGAGGAAGACAAAACGAATAACAAGACTAGGTTATAGATAAATACGTGTTAGACTGAGTTGCATGTAGTTGGATTTTGAACGTGTGTGTAGTGTAGATAACGACTGCATTCATAAAATTCCAGAGATTCCAGCAGAACTGGTGCTACTCTGCTGTGCCGTAACCGTGTGTGCGCTTGTGGGGAGACTGGTTGCTTGTCGGCCGATCGGATTTCGGTAGCGTATCGTAGTCGTAGGTCGGTTGTAGAATGGTGTATTATTGTTGGAGCAGAGACTGGGAGCTGGTTTTGTATACATTTCTCGTTTTTTTTTTTTTTTTTTGCTTGAAGCTTAAATGGGAGAACATAATGAAGTATCAGTATCAGAGAAATATGCACCGAAAAAGAGAGAGATTGCAAGGGCGCACTCATGAGAGTGGCGGCGGCGAATGACATTGCTGGCTGTGGTGGATAATCATGCACCGGTGGTGATTATAGTAATAATAATAAAACGACAACAGCGGCAACCCACAACCGCACACCGGAACACGGCGTGCGCGGAACGGATACTCTGTTGGACCGGGGAGTTAGTGCTAGCTTTTTGTTGTTTTTTTTTTCTGTATCCTTTCTTCGTGTGCCTTTTGCAAACTTCTGACGACGATGTTTGGATGGTAGAGAAAAAAAAAAAGAATTAAAATTACTCTGGAGTTGGATGTGCTGTGCTTGGGTTGCGAGCGGTGAGAGGTCGGGCAATGAGACTTCCGACGCGATAAACTCTCAAGAGGAAAACTGTAGTGGGGTTATGTCGATGTCGACGCTTGTTTTTGGCTCGAGCCTCTTTGGTAGAAGATTGATGGTTTTTAAATGGTTGGGAATGATGTTGGTGTTCGTTGAATGCTGAGTCAGAAATTGCTGCGGGGAATGCATATAGTATATTTTATCCGCGTTTCGTAACATCAAGTTATTGACTTTAGTTAAGAATTCGCTACGAGTTCTCGCCCTGTGTATATCATGACACTTGTTTCTGTCTCAGCTCTTGGCCGTTGTTCGTCGAGGTTGTTCTCGTCGCGTTTGGATGGATAACGTTAGGTCGCTGGTGGTGGTTTAGCTGGTGCTACCGTGGAGAAATAATACAGGGGCAGGGGTCTTGGTATACTCGTATCTTGAAACGAGGGAATACTATTCATCCGTCGTGCAGTCTTTTGTTCTTCTGTTGGGGCTTTAGAGAGGTTGTTGGTTTGGAGTGTTCGTTGTTGTTTGACTGGATGCAGTTGCTCCTTGGGCACTTATAGCTCTCTTTCTCTCCCGTTTTTGTGTGTTCTTTATTTTTTGTACTCCTTTTTTCATAACAAGTGCGAATAGAAGCATGCAGGTAGATAGGTATTCATGGTTCTTTTTTGTTTCCTCATGTTTAGCTTATTTCAGGTTTCGTCGGTCGGTTGAACGTGAACGATGATGACGGTCGACAACGTCTATTGAGTGCAGAGTTTTGAGAATTTTTTTTTTTAGCAAAAGCACAGCGCATGATGCCGGTGGTTGTACATAGGTTTTGATTGCGATTAGAAGGTCTCGGGATAGTAGGTAGTTGTGTAGTAGTAGAAGATTGGAGCAACAAATAGAAAGAGGTGTGCACACACTGCCGCGTAGTACGCGGTGCTGTTTTTAGTTTTTCTCGAACAAATTGAAATTGGCAGCAACCGGTTTTCAGAAATTGCGAAATCTTAACAAATTTTCGAAATAAAACTGTTTTGTTGCTTCGCCCATTAGCATGTCATTCCTTCTGTAGGTACCTAGCTACTTAAGTGAAATTGATGTCTCAGGGCTTTTTGGTTTGGTATTGTTCGTCGCGAGTGCATGACTAGGAATGTGTGTTGTGCATTAGTGTGTGCATGTGTGGGTGGTATTGGGAGTCAATAACTTAATCGAGTGTATTTCGTTGTGTTCTTATGGAAGTTTAGGGTGCAAACTGAATCATACAGATATGTAATAAAAAAAGATGTGGAAAAAGATTTATTGATTAAAAAAAGAGAGGAAAAGAATGCCAAAAACTAATGCGTATCGTACACATACATATTTGAAATTAAAGGGGAGGTACACGAAGTACTCTTTTATGGTTGAACGTAGTGGAGTACAGTAGTTTTGTTATTCATTCATTCATCTCTGTTGAAAGAGGAGAAAGACAAGAAAAAAACGTTAACCAAACCGCCAAATGATGAGGGAAAGAGTGAAACGAACCGATTCTGCGACAAAGCTTTACAATGAAAGAAGAATGAACCGATTTAAGGTTAGTTTAGTGTGTTAAGTATTATTATTACTATCTTCTGTGAGCGTCAAAAAAAGTTTACACCTCTATGTTTTATGTTTCAAATTCAATTACAGTTTTTATTAAATGTTTATCTTGCATCTAGATTAACATGTTCGTTTATATCTTAATTCTTAATCGAACGACATATGTACCTACCTATAGAAGTCAACAAACAAAATCCATAACAACAATTTTATAAACCAATAACGAAAAATACTTCACATTTTAGGCGTCAAGAGAAAGTTTACATCATGTGAATTGTGATTTGCGGAGCTCGAAAATTACCGTAACGTGTATTTCCCCGCTTTGCTTTGTTTCTTTTGTTGATCCTTATGACAAGGGCTGTCTTTCGATTTCATTCTTTGTCTCTTTGTAAAAGAAGTAGCGTCAACATTTTACAATTAAAGTATTAATAAAATGGATAAGCAAACGCCTATTGAAACCGGAAAAATCGTCTTGAAATTTAAAGAAGAAGGAGAATCTTTAAGAGCAATAGCAAAAATAATTGGCAGAACCCATCAAGGTGTTAAAAAAATTATTGATAAATATAAAATTTTTAAACAAGTTGAAGATCGTTCACGCACTGGTAGACCCAAGCGACTTTCCAAATCTGAAGTAAGATCCATTGTGCGAGAAGTGAAGAAAAATCCTGTCTGGAAAATGGAAAATGCTGTCAAAATATCAGAAAACATTGAAAAAGAGTCAGGTGTTCCCGTTAATGCAAGTACTATTCGAAGAGTACTACATAATGATGGGCTACATGGCAAAGTACCGCGAAAAAAATTACTCATATCAGCAGCCAATCGAAAACGGCGACTTCGGTTTTCAAAAAAGTACGAAGAAGAGGATATTTCGTTTTGGAAAAATGTGTTATTCATTGGCGAAAGTAAATTTGAAGTTTTAAAATCAAGACAACCACCAAAAATTTGGAGAGCCAAAAATAAGGCGTTCGATGTCAAAAACATTACCCCCACGGTTAAGCATGGGGGAGGGTCGGTTATGGTCTGGGGATGCATAGCGGCAAAAGGTGTGGGAAACCTGGTGTTTATTGAGTCCATAGTGAACAAAATGGATTACTTAAATACTTTGAGGGAAAACTTACAGCCTAGCGTCGCAAAATTGAGTTTGGATCAAACATGGGTAGTCCAGTAGGACAATGACCCTAAGCACACGACCAAAAATTGTGAAAGAATTGTTATGGTATTGGACGCCGAAGCTGTTGGATCATCCTCCGCAATCCCCACATCTTAACCCAATCGAACATTTGTGGGAGTATCTCGACAAGCAAGTTCGAAAAAGGGTCATAACTAGTAGAGACTCACTAAAGTCTGTACTGTTGGAAGAGTGGGAAAAAGTTCCATCTCAATTCACGAACAAATTGGTAGAATCCATGCCTAGGAGGTTGAAGGCCGTTATTAAGGCAAAAGGAAAATGAACAAAATATTAAATTCAGGGCTTATCGCCATATTTTGTTATTTTTTTTTTGTACTGTAAACTTTCTTTTCACGCCTAAAATGTGAAGTATTTTTCGTTATTTGTTTATAAAATTGTTTTTATGGATTTTTTTGCTAACTTCTATATGTCGTTCGAATAAGAATTAAGATATAAATGAACATGTTGAACTAGATGTAAGATCAACCTTTAATAAAAAGTGTAATTGAATTTGAAACAGGAAACACAGAGGTGTAAACTTTTTTTTGACGCTCACAGTATGTATATTTACATGTACGCTGCGAAATAGCAGTGCACCTTAAGAAATAGAATTAGCCGAAAATAAAAAGATGGTTATTAAAAATTATTAGGTACCTACCTAGTAGCAAAAAAAGCGTTATTTTCTTATAGTATGTATATTAATTTATTTTTGATTTAATTTAATTACACTAACGTAAATTCATTTTGTCGAAAAGAACTTTAAAAAGGCCGAGCAAAAAAATAACAGTGTTGCTTCTTCACTAGCTTAATTGATAACAAAAAATAAGAAAGAAATATGTATGTATGAATTTAATTATGAGTTGGAAAGAAGGTATTGAGCCTAAGTGCCATTAGATGGCATTAAAGTAACCAATCTCTGTAATATTGATCCGATCTGGAGATCTACATACATATATGGGAACAAAATCAGCCATCTTTGATCATTCAATCAGCTGTTTCCGCATAGTAAGAATGAATGCAATTTCTGAAAAATTCGATACATTTTGCAATTTTACTTCGAACAGCCAAACATGCTGTGAAGGGGCATGAATAGTCCTAGCATATTCTTTTTGGGCGAAAAAATGATATTTCGTTTTCAAAAAAAATTTATAAAAAGTACATCTGCGTTGAAAACAAAGGATACGCGTATTTCAGCGGAAAATTTGTATATAATATCTGAGTTTAAGTTCAAAAATGAATTGAAAATAAAAATCGAAACAATTTATCGACCTTTATCCACATAATCTCCTGATATTGTTGACATTGCGCCCGGATTTTTCTCAGCTTGAACTTCTCCTGGCTCGCAATTTTTCGTAGCAGCTCCGGTTAAGTTTTGATAAAACTATAAAAGCCGGTGCACGTAAATTATAAATAGATTTTCACAGTTAAAATAGCTTTCAACGTCGATATCTGAAGAGCAGAACTCTCCTTTTTATAAACTTTCTTCGCTTGCGAAAGCACACGTTCATCCGGAGCTGAAGAACCAGGGAAGCAAATGATGATTTCAGAAAATTCGCCGAAAGGCACGTTTTGAGCGTCCATTTATTGGAAGAATTCCACCCAACGTTCAACAGTAAACACATTTTCGGAATTCCACTTGGTGAGTTTTTCTTCAGTGTAGTAATTTTTAATGTAGTTGTACTGATCAAGTAGGTACATTCGAAGAATGTTCATATTCGTCAAACGAGACGCGGACACTTTTTTATATACTTTTTTCTTTGCTTGATTTCGGGCCGAAAAAAAGGACCGAAAATGTACAAAATAAAAGAGTGAAATGAAAAAGGATCTGGATCCGAAAAAAAGGAGTATCCTTTATAATAAAGTATAGTTGGCAGGACTAGTCATGGAGCATTTTGTGCTGTTTTTGGGGAAGATACTTCACCAATTACAACAGCCAAAAGATGGTTCTCTTGATTGTGTTCTGGAAATTTTGATATTAAACATGTACCCCGCTCGGGCCGACCAACGACTGAAAAAGTGGTGAATCGAAATGAAATCGAGCAATTTTTGAATCGTGGACGAAGAAGGGTGATGTCCCCCAAACTGTTGCAAAGCTGGGACTGACGCCAAGGAAGGTGATGCTGATGAATATTTGATCATTCACCGGCTACCGGCTTTTTTTCTAAATTGGCGATGGTGTAGCGGTAATGGTTCATGGTTCAAATCCTGATGTCAGCAAGCATTTATTTATTTCTCATGAAATATCTGATCAATTGCGAAAGCTTGTGTGAACACTATTGCGAAAGTATAGAACTGGCAATAGGTTAGATCAGGTAGCTGGAAAAATTGTTCGCATTATGTAAAAACATTTAAACGGCTCATAGATTCTTAATAGGATTGAGATCGGGATTTTAACCCTAAAAAGATAACCTACGTCGATAAGGCGTAGTCTGAAAATGTGATCTTAAGTTTTTTCTACATGAAGGAAATATTTTTTTTTGTTTTTTTAATGTTTTTGTTAAATAAAAAATTAAAATAAACTTATGTTTTTTTTATTTACCCCTAAAACAATTATACTTTTAGTAATTCCTGACCATTTACACAAATACATTATCTACAAAACGTACATACAAACATGTATACGTCAAATCGACGTATGGTTATCTTAATTGTAATTTTTTATAAGGTTATCTAGGGTTTAGCAAACCACTGCATGACCTCAATCCTATTGTCCCGAAACCACTGCTTAGCTGTTCGGATAATGAGTTTCGCGACGTTCTGCTGAAAACCCATTTTAGTGGCATTTCTGCAGTATACTCTTAGGTGCATACATATGTACATATGTATCGACGTATAATTGCTGGTTCGTTATATGTACTTTTAATACAATGTATTAGACCACGATAATAGCAAGCAAGCAAGTAAGAAAAGCATCCTTACTTACTTAAATTTAAGTGGCGCTACAGTTCGGGGTGAACATGGGACTCCATTTACCTCGGGCCTTAGCTAATTGCCACCAAAAATATCTTCATCCGCCTTCAATAAGGTCCATATTTCAGCGCCGTAAAGCAGGATTGGGATGATCAGGGTCTTATAAAGAGTCTTCTTAGTACTTCGAGAAAGGGTGTTACTATTGAATTGCCTTATTAGCCCAAAAAACAACAATTGGCAAGAGTTATTCTTCGCTTGATTTCTGCGCTGATGTCGTTCTCAGAATTAATATCATAGCCAAGGTAGACAAAGTCACTTACTACCTCAAAGTTGTAGCTGCTGTGCCTCTGGTGTTGACTTGTGCATTGTAAGTAAGGAAAAGCATCCCTAAACTATGATACTAGATCTACCATGTTTTATAATTTTTGTGGTGAATCTAGGATCATATTCCGTATTAAATGGATGCCTTACATACTGCCAAAATCATTTTTCGCCATACAGAACAATTTTGCTCTAATTAGTCCACATTATATTCCTCCACTTCTCAGGGAACCGCAACAAATACCATCTTGCAAGCATCAGCCTTTTTGATATGAGGATTTTCTGTAGAAGTGGAACTTTATATGGACTGCGAACATTGGGATTGGGTTTCTTTAGGCGTCTTTTAATAGTTTAAATACCACATATCAAGCCAGGGGAACCCCACAGGCGGATCAGTAGGAATGCGTTGAAGTGGGTGGGTTATGATTCCTTGTTTTCGGATCATAACCTCGCTGATAAAAGGAAGAAGAAGACCACATATCAAGCCAGCTTTTCCACAATCTGGCTAGCTGCTGCAGAAGGATGTGACCTGGAATACCTTGCAACACGTTTCAACCTTTTTTTCATACTTAATAGTATTGCTTATCATTTTAGTGGAACATCACAGGAGTTTTTCAATTTCTTTGTAGGTTTTCCCGTCTTTTATAAGTGACTGAATAATGGTGGGCATTGTATTCCAAGACCCTCTTTTATAGAAACAAATTAATCGGTTTTACTACATTTTGATTAAAAACATAAAATATAAGCTTTTGTGGCTATTCACCACACAATGGCAACACTAGTCTAGTATAATAAACACATTTGTTAACGTTTTTATGAAAGAGATAACGGTTTTTCATTGCATGCGACTATCAAACTTTTAACTTACTCTATAATTTAAATTAAAAATTCAAGTAAAATTAGATTCTTATACGATATTTATATGACTGTGTTATATGCTTGTTCGCTTGCAAATTAGTAAAATCTGCAACTTAACGCGAAGTTCTAAAACCCGTTAAATTGTTTAACATATGTTTCGGTAATTTTTCAAAACTTGGTATGCATATCTGAAAATACGTTGCATATTAATATAAAGGGTGACCAGATAGCAATGATAGTTTTTCCAATTGTTATGTTTCAGCAGCTGCCAAAGTTATCAATAACATCCAGCTGTCAAAATATTCAGTAAGGTTTGCCATTTCATCATGCATCGTTTCACGCTTGCCGAACGTGCGGAAATTATTAAAACATATTATCGAAATTCCGGCTCAGTTGTAAATACGCAACGTGAATTTCGTCGTGAGGTCGGTCGTCATCATGGCTTCAGTGTGCATGCAATTCGTCGCACCGTGGAAAAGTTTGAGCGTGAGTACACTCTTTTGGACCTTAAGCCACCAACCAGACAATGATTGGTGCGAAATGTAGAAAACATAGGCGCCGTAGCGGCTATTATCGAAGAACAACTGAGTTGGGCATCGCCAGAGAGTCAAACCGGCTTATTTTGCGGCTGGATTTGGGCCTACATCCATATAAGATTGTGCTGACGCAAGCATTGAAGCCGGACGACCATAGACAACGCCGTAAGTTCGCTAATTGGGCGCTGGAAATGTTGGCCGGAGAAATTTGGAAATTTGGCGACTGGGTCATCTCACGGCGAGCGTTCATCAATTGGCCGCCGCGATCATGCGACTTCACACCACTCGATTATTTTCTTTGGGGCTACGTCAAGTGCTTAGTCCACGCTAAAAAGCCAACCACTTTGGACGAGCTCGAGGCCAACATTCGAGACGCCATTGCCAGAATAACGCCATTTAAATGATGTGCTATTCCACACACAATGGAATGTAGCTTCAAAATAAAGCCATAATCAATTTTATATCTCACACCATCGTTGTTTAATTTAATTTTGTTTTCCTATCGTTTTTATCTGGTCACCACCCTGTACATGGCGGAGAAATAGTAATTTTTTGAAAATTGTGAGGTTTTTTTCTTTTGATAAAAAGCTGGTACTGAATCTGATGGAATTTGGTTAAACTAACAAGTATACATAAATTTTAAACAACATCCTTAGAGCTGTTTTCAGAATCTTTCTTAAGTAAACTATCGTTAGAATGAATATTCTAGAAAAATGACCTGCAATTGTGATCCGATATATGAATTTTGAAGTAAATCGTTCCAGTCAAAACAGACTATTAGGCTTCTATGCCTTTTATGCTTTAGAAATGAAAAGATAGCACTCTTTAAATGATTCGAGTCAAAATAACTTTCAAGAGATACTTGTAGACGTCCCCTTCCAAGTCCGGTTTTAGTTTTTTCAGACATTTTTCGATCTCAAAATGTTGATCAATTGTGGTATATATTACTATTATAGAGGAAACCAACGAAATGAATACGCCAATGCTATCTGTTCATCTGTATGACTGCAGCTTAAACGGCTGGATGGATTCACTTCAAACTTCACGTCGGGAACAGGAATTTTAATTCTTACTCCAAAATTAACAGCATTATGTATATTTATAGTATTTATACTTTATAAGTAATAAATAGATTTTTTTGAAATTTTATATATGGGTTAGTGTAACAGTGGTTATAAAATGGCGAACCAGGTTTTTCACAGAAAATTCAGGCAGCGGTACTTTACTTATGCACTTTCTGAGTCGATTTGACTCAAAGTTAAAGTCTAAGCAAGATATGACGTACGTATGCATCAACATGTACTAATTTTGTAAAACCTTTAAGAAAATATATTTGCTTCGCGAAATAAAAAAAAAAGGAAATGCTAAATCTTAGATACCGACTAAAACCAATATAAAGCTTATACGAGTATGTATGTTTTTGCTCACGAAACCTAAGAATCTACTGTATATTTAGTCCTATAACGGCATCCGTTCCGTGCAAACCAAAGATTCGATTAAGGCATACGTTCAATACATATTATCTTATTTCTATACTCTGACGATTTATCGGAAAAATTGGATGTACGAGTACACTGCTTCCTTGCACTCCTACCACTCATAACCAAAAGACAGCGAAAGACACATATGTACATGCATATGTATATGTATGTATGTATAATTCACCAAAAAATGGATAGGCCCAAAAAACAGAAAAATGTGGCCTGATGAAACATGTACATATGTAACTAAATTTGAAGTGATCGGAAACAAGGAGGTACATAGGTCATGAGTCTATAAAGTACCAGCATAACAGTCCCAGTGTCAAACATGAAAGCGGAAACATAGTTTGGGAACGTTTTTCGTGGTATGATGAAAACCCGACAATGCGGATCCAGGAGTAGCTCTTACAATATACAGACTCTAATCCTCTGGAATACTTACGGGGGTGGTAAAAAATAAATATTTTGGTGCCGAAAAACTTAACACTAAAAAACTGTGAAGCAGGGTAGCTGTAGCTTAGTATATCGCCTGCTGCTTTTTTATCGGGTTACCCAGGAAAGTCCAAGGAATGGTTCAAAACAAGTGGTACGCTACGTAGCGTCAAGTTTAGTACTGTAAAATAACATACATACATATGTACATATATCCGTACATACATAGTCACGTAAAAGAATTAGTAACATTTTACAAAGTGTTAGTTTTGTTCATACTGTACATATGTAGTACATACATACCAACTATATACAATACAATTTATTTAAATTTTATAATATGTAAATGTAAATAGGTACATACATATACATATGTTAAAATCAATTATCACTATGTCACTGCACTACCAACTATGAAATTAAGCAAACGTAACATATTATTCAATTATCGCGTTGTCTACACAAAAAAATTGCCCTCAAATTAAAATTCATTTAACCTTAAATTTAACGGTAATAAATTTTGCCTAATTAAATTCTTCCCCACTCTCAGTAAAACAAAGAGTTTACCACAGAAAGAAAAATCGAAAAAAAAAACTTTGTAGGTATACCTAACTCTAGTCGTTTTGCTGCAAAAATCAAGAAAAAAAAACTATCTGCTCTGAAATATCCACACAAACACACCTAAACGCGACTTCAGCAAATTTTCTCTCTCTTTCTCACTCGTAGGAGAGTCGATAATCGCCTCTCCCGCTGTAGTCGCTTACAAAAGCGCTTTTTTCGCAAGTTCATTGAACTTGCTTGAATTACATAGATTTGACCTGACCTAAAATACAACACGCTTATGTATGTGGAACAGAAATTCAACAGTGTGAAAAGCTGAGAAGCATCAGCAGCACAACGGCACTCGGCGTTGGCAGCAAAGAAATGTAATCCACCACCATCCACTGTCATACTCAGCGAGAGAGCGTCAACTTGAGAGAGAAAATTATAAAGAGTGAACTTGTGCAAATACGTCACAAAAGTGCATTCTGCTGAAGTGGTCTCGCTCTCGCTTTCTCTGACTGATTTGATTGCTGCCGGAGCCAGATTGCATTGCACACGTTTTGTACGGCATGTATAGTTCTCTTTTTATTTTGCGGTTTCTCTTTTTTTTATTGATGTTCGTTGGGTAGGTCGTCGTCGTCGCCGCCGCCAACACCACCACCACCACCACCACCACCACCACCACTACGCCCCCACTAGTGCCGTCGCAGCTGGAGTGTTTAAATTTTTGACAGCTGTCATTGGGAATAATGCGCATGGGAGGAAATGCCTCTAATATGTATAAAAATCATTCAAATAAAATGTGTAGAGTAAGAAAAGAGAATGGCTTGCAATTAAGAGAAAAGAGAGAACTTTAGAAATTATTTTGACTTAAATTGGAGCTTCATCGTCTGCTGTGGCCTTGTCGTTGTTCGCCGTCATGTCGTCCCCCGATGGTGGTAAAGTGGCCATAGTACTCGTATAAGTTTGACAACAGAAAATTGTTTAAAGAGAATGATGATAATTTGTTTTTCTTTGCGCGCGGGGTAGGGTGATTGGTGTAATAGGTATGTATGAGTAGTATGTAGCCAGAGAGCGGTGGCGAGATATGAAATGATGATGATGGCATGGGATAGGATAAGTGCGTGAGAAAATTCGAATTAGTACCTGGTTTTGAGGCTCAGTGAGTTATGTCATTGGAGAAGTATATGGCTGTTTGGCGGGGGCTAGTAAATGAAGGAGGAGTGCGACAGAAAAAGCTTCACAGAGTTTTGTAAATGCAAAAAAGCACACACGATAGCTTAAACAACATCGAATAGTTAAGACTTGATAACACCATCGCCATCGGAATCAGAGCCGTCGACGTTGTCCAACGTTTGCACTGGGGCATTTAGTGTCGCTCTGCTGGTTGTTCTTGTTTTTATTTTTTGTTGTTGTTTTAATGCTGTTCTTTGAAGAGGGTTTCGGAGCAGATTAGAGTAGACGCTTTCGTTGTTTGTTGCCGTTCTTGTTGTTGGTAGGTACAGGTTTATATTTTGTTTCGAGTAACTTTACAGATTTAATGTGAAGACAACGTAAGTATTGAAAGAATTGAGAAATACCAGGGATGTTAGATTGGTTGCTGAACTCTGTTAGTATCATAATTAACAGGGAAGGGGGGTGCCTATTGCTAGACAAGTTTTTGTCGTATAGGTTTTTTTTAATAAATTTTTTTTTATTCGGGTGCAGTAAATTATTACAGATTAAACCATATTTGCGTCTGCAAAAAGTATAAATTCATATAAAATTAGTGATCGAAACCAATAGGTGATTTTATAGTAGCTGACTGTTACATACATACATACATATGTATATGTACATACATAGTATATAGATATGTACATATGTATACACACATACTTATGTATGTATATTTAAATGGTCACCATTTGTATGCGGTTATTAGCAACTGCAAACGATCTGTCTATCCAACTTAGACAATGTTTATCTGACAAATTATGAATGTCCAGTCCACTTTAGTAGTGACATGATAACAAAACTTGCAGAAAAGTTACTATCTCCTAGGGATAAGGCCCAAAAATAGAGACAATTTGCGCTACTGATCATTTAAATATGTATGTACATACATATGTGTATAAGTACATGCAAATGCACATACATACATATGTATGTATATTCTTCTTCGGATCTATCTACCATTTCCCTATGTTAGAAACTATGTGTATAACAGACCGTAACATGAAGCATATCTGGGTTAAATCATAAATCCGGACAGTATCTAAATTTTTACAGACGAGTCTAAAACAGAAAAGGGCATAGGATCGGATATCTACTCGACACAACCCGAAATTGACAGATCAATAAGGCTTCCAAACCACGGTAGTGTGTTCCAAGCGGAAGTCCTAGCAATTGCCGAGGCGGCCCGAGGCTGACACTAACCTCAAGAAAGACATTTACATTTATTTAGACAGCCAAGCAGCCATCAAAACCATTTCATTGGTTGTGTGTCAAATCGCCCAAAACCAAATCGCCCAAATCGGAAAAATGTCACATCGCCCAAAAGTTATGGGCGATATGACACAACGACACACCGCCCAAAAATTAAAAAATGACAAAACGCCCAAGAAAGTGGGCGTTTTGTCAGAATTCATTAATAGCCTTGTTTCCTATCGCCCAAAACCAAATCACCCAAAATGCGAAAAAATGCAGAAAAATGTCAAATCGCCCAAAAATCTTTGTTGTCAAAATGTAGTTTTACATTCATTTGTGTATTTCTCATCTTCAGATTAACAAATAAAACTGTTCTATGGCTCTTAATCCTTGGCGATAAACAGTCTAAAGAATGAAATCGATTACATTGAAATCGATGAAACCGTTCTGAAGTTAAGAGCATGTAAAAGATTACAAATTATTCTGATTGGAAGTTAGCTTCCTGATTAGTTGTCCAATAGTGTAAACCTGATAAAAATTAATTCAGTGGTTCTTACAAGTCGAGGAAATCAAATTTTTCAGCGAAATATGATTTGGCAAGCAAACATTAATGGTTGCCTGATATCTTCCGTGTAATTTCCGATACGCTGTTCGAGCAAAAAAAAAAAAAACTTGTTTCTGCAAAGTTTTTGCCAGCTCTTATTGCCCAGAACAACTACATAAATTGAAACTAAAATTATGACATTTATTATTTTTTGAAAAAGGAAAGAGAAAATAAGTGTTGGAGCTTTTAAATGATTTTGATTACTAATTCTACCTACACGTTTACACGAGGTTTGAGGTTTTTACTTAAAATGTTTACCGGGATTTTTTGCCTTATAATCAGAAGAAACAAAATTACAATAAAACTGCATTACAGCTATAATATTGTATTTTCCTCATTTAAAAAAATGTTGACAGAGACAGATTCTTACTACTTTTTCTAAAACAAATACAAAATAATAATCATACCGGGAAAAGCAAGCAGTTATATATATCTGTGGCCACGAGGTAAAACCGCCTAAGTCGAGTTAGGACAAAGTTGAGTTAAGATTCTCTAGTATCCTGTTATCGTTACCGAGTTATAGGCAAAGGAACAAGACAAAAGTTCGAAATTCCCATACGTTTTCGGGAAAAACGAAAACTTTAAACTTGTTTTCTGAGAATCTGTGAAAATCGAATTAGGCGGTTTTACCTTGTGGTCACAGTCACAGATATATGGGTGTCATAACTAGATAAAATGCCTTTCTATATGCAGTTGCTGCATCCATACTCGTGATACTGATGATGAGATAAGGCTTCTTGGTCGTCAATTGCTCTTTCTAGGATGTACTTAGCCCTTGCGTAATTTTGGCATTCCATCAGTACATGCACTTTTCCTTCACAATGCTAGCAGAAGGTCATCCGCGTGCTTGACTTGTAAAGATACTCCCGGAAGCCCCGAGAGATCTCTACAAGTACATACATATGTACATATGTATGCTATGGAAACCCTATTGCTCTTGCTCTGATGTCCGTCCGTCCATATATCACTACCTTCTAGCTCCTTTTGCTGCACACTCCATGAGATATTTGTTAGTATGCAACAATTGGTATGGGGATTGATAGAGAGAAACAATGCAGAACTTTCAGATAAATTAGTCAGTTCATAAACTTGTTTAAAACAAAGACAAATAACGACGAGTGTGTTTGTTTCTTGATTTCCTTACCGCTGGTCTCGAAAAGTTTTAAACATCTTCAAGATCACTTTACTTCAAACTATGATTCTATAACGAGCAAAGTGTGGAGAATAGGTATATTATAAATAGCAATAACACATTCATGAAGACCTCAATCTTCAATCTTTCATTTTACTTTAATTATTATAAAAACTCGCATGTGTGTACACTCATACCTGGCATTGAGTGTACGTACTATAAACATTATGTAAAATATATTTTTATATGGAAATAGATACGAGATACACATAAGTCTCTCATTTTGTTTTCTACTGCAATACATATCGACAAAGTTTCACCATTCACTAACAACAGCAGCAGCACCACCAAAAGCGGATACATTTTCGCTTCAGTTTTCCGTTCATATATGGTTGGATTCAAATCTGTTTACTAAAAGATATGACATGCACCCATACCACCGTGCAGTGATATGAAAATAATGGAAATAATAATAATAAAGAAAAAAATAATAATAATGCACACAATGCGCACTGTTCACGTAACAACCAAGAGCGCTTTTATAACTAGAACAAGATGTGAATTTCAAATAAGCATGGAAGATGATGTACTAGGAGGCGGTACGGTAGGGGACAATGAGATAAATAAAAAAAAGGAAGATGCAAGAATATCGAAACTATCAGAAGTAAATAGGCGGAGGTGGTGGCGGTGCAACAAGGGTGCTCTCTCATAGCACCATGATGGAAGTTATTAGAAAGCAAAACATCCAATACAAAAAGTATACTAATATTCTACTTAGATACAGCACATTTGCACTGCATAGTACGTGTACTGTAGGTATACATACTCGTAGGTAAGTACGTGTGAACCGTGCAAGATAAGCAACAATAGTGCGCGCACCACGAAAATGCAGAGATAGATAACTACAACAACAACTATGGCGGCCACGACATGAAATTGAACGCGCAAAATACAAAAAGGAGAAAATGTTGAAAAAAAAGAAGACAAAAAAAAAACCTTCGCTAACATGGATGCAAATCGATTTTGCGTCAAAAGAAATCTAAGATGGCGTTCAGATGAAGGAAGAGGAATATTTACAAATGGAAATTATATTACGAAATGAGATCAAAAATAGCTCGGCACATTAATTCAATTGGCGCCGTGTTCAAACTTAAGAATTTGTAATTTAAAAGTTTTTAATAGAGAAGCACGTAGAAATGGATTTTGCGTTTGCTAAAGTGTGTGTATTGCACAGATGTTCTACGTTCGTTTTATTTTACAGAGATGTGATGCAGAATATTAGAAAAAGTTAATTAAATAGGACTATTAAATTGTGTTTTTAATAATATAAAAACTATTTTGTCTGGGCTCACATCGAATGATGTATTTCTGAAATACTGAATATTGTACATATGTACATATATACTTACGTAGGTACATACAGTTGGACTATTGTCTAGCAATGAGTTGATGGGTTTAGTTGAGTCGATCTACTGAATGCATTATTTAGTCGATTCTGACCAAGGTATGTCATATAAGTTCTCAATTCCTATCACAAATTGCGGAATTTAAAAGAATCGAACTGAAAATAGTGATTGATGCTGCGGTTGTCTTTGGCAAGGTGTTTCGACCTCCAGCAATGCTAATTCCATTGTATAAGTCTTACTTTTACTAATGTCCGCTAGTGACAACCCCATTGAAAAATAGCAGTCAAAAAAACACCTTAGGAAACAGACACAAGCAACAATGCTGCATCACTTTTACTGGATGTATAGGTATAAATCTTGCCAGCAAACCATTAGAGATGCCTGCAGTGACCGCTAGTTTGGCTCGGGTTTAGTGACGAAAGTGTATCATGAAGGAAGAAGTTAAGTAAAAGAGTGCTTCGAGAGAAATTAGTCGTACGAGTATATGCAATTTTCTTGATTTCTTATTTTGTACTTCTTTACAGTGTCAGAGAACCTTTTAACTGCGCGCTGGACGTCATCTCAGGTTCACACGTTTTTTTTTTTTTTTTTGTTGCAGTCTCGTGATAAAAACGAGAATCAGAAACCACCTCCAGTAATCAGGTCAGCTGATACTTAACGTAGATGTCATTGCGCCTAGGTCTCAATATCAGTATCCCCGTTAAGATGGAATATTTTCTGCGCACCATTATTAGTAGGCTTTTCACAATCAGTTTTGCTAGACTAGCAGAGGTTGTTTTACGGTATGAGTGTTTTCTGTATTTAATGCTGATTTGTATTTTCCTTGCTAGCTTAGCTCATATACATATCGCTCATTTACTTGCAGACTGTCATAACTCAAAAAAATGATTTAGCAGAAAACGCGTTTAAAGTTTTCAATTGACTACCACCTCGCAGAAAAAAAAGACATCTTAAAGTTCTAACGTGGAGAGTATACAAGATATTAATATGAAATTTTTACACAATATGAAGCATGATAAAACGAATAGTTCTGCATCATTAACTCAAAAATAGCGTTTTTTGAGTTATGACAGTCTTCAAGTAAATGAGCGATATGTACATATGTATATTGGAACCAAGCAAATATTGGCTTTGTAGGTGTCGGATATTTTATTAAGGACTTGGCGGCAAGTTAAGAATGCTTTTGATCTAGTTATGACACTGTTTAAGGCCTTTATTGCTGCTTGACCAAATATACGAAGAGTTTTGAGCTTAGCTTTTCGCAATTTATGTGCACCGTGACTATAAAGTTACTGGACTTCATGTAGAAAAATGTACTGAACACCCTAAACGATGTCAGTTGTGGAAATGTCAAGCCAAAATGGCAGTGCCGACAGGCTCTATCAGAGAGAAGTTGAAGCAAGAAGCACTCAAAATATTAAAAGCTATTTTCATAGAATATTGTAACTTTAGGTATCATCTGAAGAAGGTGGATCTTTTAGAGGATGCATACAATGTCGTTGCGGTGTACAAGTTTCGTCTATGGGCTACAGATTAAAGCTAGCATACGCTGACTAGTCATATATGTACTTGTATATGTTCATGCGTAGAGAGCTGACCTCGCTCTATGTAATTATTTCAGAAGACGACGTCCGCAACGTTGACTTCGGGTCCCGCCCTCCGTTTGACGAAGTCTTCAAATAGCTGATTTTATCTGTTGCGTTCCGCCATAGAATTGATCCGCAGGTGGGTATACATACATATATCTAATCTTTGGATTATATTCGTAAATCCAGTGGATTATGGCCGGACTCAAATATTTTCTTGCATTTACAGGAGACAGGCAGTCCTTTCTTAACTTTCCTTTTGTGTTGTGCTTCCAGGTGAGCCTCTAAACAACGATAATTCAAAATTTGTAACTTGTGATGAGAGATTGCGAGGAATTCCGTTGAACTTTGAGATTTTCATGATTTCGGTGGATTTAGCATATTATACCGGACATAGAAATCAAAAAGGTTTGGTGGATATTGTACTAAATAATTGAAGAACAGTTAGGTACGAAACCAAGTTTTCTTTTAAGAAGAGCATGGATTATAAAATCGAGAATATAAAATTTTAAACCTTTCAAAAATGATTAGAATTCCGAATAACGACGAAGTTAAATGAAATACCGTGAATGTTGTGGCTTTCTGGCGGTTTAGTATTGGTATTCTTGGAATACTTCCCAAAATTAAAATAAGGAAGAAATGGTTGGCCAAAGGATCAAGCATTCGAAGGGGTAGGTATTTCAAATGAACGTGCTATAGATTTCTGATGAAACGCTTTTAAATACGTATATTCAAATTTCAGACAATCCTATTGTATTACGCAAATCTGGGTGTGTATATTCATATGCATAATAAATGTATATATACAAATACATACATATGTATATGCATACTAGTATGGATACGTTATTTATATGTGTTCCTATGTTAAATATTCCACTTTTTCCGAAATTATTTTCATCAATGCCAACGCGATTCTTCTAAATTGAAATAATATTTGTTTAAAAACTACAAACTCACATACATATATATGATGATTTGTACATATTTATGTATAGATAAACTAGGAGCACAAACGTTACGCCATTATGAAAGATAAGCAAAGGCGAAATGAAAAAAAAAAAAACTACATATAAACGGCCAACTAAAAGAAATTCCATGTAAATCAATTCAGAAAATGTCTGTTGTGCGTTTTTGTCGATTTTTATTATTTTCAATGTGCTCCTCCGGCCTCCGCCCCGCACCGCTGGCGATGTCCACCCGTCTTCAGTCAACGACCAACAGCAACAACATCAAGAAGCAGGGTGAGAGGCCCCTGGCATGGTTCTACTAATATAGTTGGGTTGCCGCACTCTATCGCATGAGTTGTGTACAATGACTATATTAAGCAAGGCATTTGGCTGTTTTCAGAAAGGTACACCTACATACATATATAAATGCGACAGACTTCTATATAACAAACGGCAAATAAAAATTTGAATTACATTTCGATTTAAAGCTGCGTATGTAGCTTAAAAGTTATTGCTGTCACTGTCCCTGCTCTGCCTCTGCATTGCCACTATTATGCCTGTGCCTGTCTGCTTGCCTTTTGTTGCTTTTGTTTCTTGGCGAGTTATTTTTATTTATAACAAGCAAAACCTAACCGCAAAAAGCGTATTAATTGCCTACGTGAATAATCTCTCCTTGTTTTTTTTTCACTCATTCAAACTCGGTTATTTGTGTGCCTGCTTCTGTATGTATGTGCATAATGTATAAGAGGCAAATGTATATAATGGCTTGATATGTACAATTAGATATCTATGACAGTCATGATTTAATTTGCTTGAAGAATTCGCGTGAGCACAGAAAATAATTTTCAATCGATATTCTCGCGCTGTTATTCTCGTTGATTTTGTTATTCAGTTCTTTATCAGGTTTTATTTTTAGATCTTAATTAGTACACACAGTTCATTCTGTGCAAATATTTACTGTGCTGTTGTTGTTGCTTTTGATGTATAGCCTTTTAAACAGCAGAAAGTCTAAAGTTGAGCTCTTGTCAAGTTGATCTTTTTTTTTATTTTGTAAAATTTCCACTGTTTATCTTTTCGATTTAATTTGTATTAAATAGCAATCACATAACAGAACTAAATTAATATAATCACAGTAGCTCTATAAAACTTAATTAAATATTCAGACATGAACAAAAACACTCGATTCATAGGTATGACATTCTGCTTCAAGTTGAATGAAATACTATTACACATACAAATTATTTAGGTCATTGTTGCATCCCTGAGCAAGTTTTGGTATTTGTACGACTTTATGGGAAGACTTCGTATAACAATATCCTCGTATCTTCTCATAAAACTATCTCAACAGATTTGTCCTAATGTACCGAGAAAGTTACTAATTCGAACCTAGTTATGTGCCTAGCATTCTAAATACTCGCCAATAGTCCTGAGCTCTTGTAAACACCACAAAGGCTTCTAGGGTTCTGGACGCTTGATGGTAAACATTATTTAATAAATAAAATCAAGCATGACGCGGAAAGTGCTGTTTTAAAGTTTCCGACTATAAATGTAGTCCAGTCTATATGAGCAAAAAGAAAGGTTTACATCTTTTGAGAAATCCGAAGCATTTAGCGCCATCCATATGCCCTGAATCCTCTTGTGGGTCGGTCTCTGCTACACCCACGCATGCTACATCTGCATCTCGACTGTTCTGCACCATGTTCTCCTCGAACCGCCAGATATTTTGCCATTTCACCGTGTCTTCACGAGCCACGAGTCATGCTTGGGCATATGCCCGACATCTGTCAGACGATGCTCAGGCAGCTGCCAAATTTGAATGGGTGGGCAGTTCATGTCTGAACATTTCACTGAAGCTGGAGCTCATTTTTGCACTCAAAGCTTTAGAGCAACTGCAAAATAAACAAGAAAAAGAGCAAAAACAAAGAAAGCGTCGATTCTGGGCAAATCCTTACGTTTTTCACTCGGTTGTGACTGAATTTCGTTCAAAGTGACTGCTCATGACCAACTCCATGGCAGGCATGGATGGCAAGCGATAAATCTAAACATACATGTCAGGGCATGCAAACATGAAGACATAATGCGGTCTCCATGAGACATTTTAAAGACAAGACATATGCCCAAGCATGACACATGGCTCGTGGAGACACCGTGTCATGGTTAAAGGATGCCATTGCCTAGCATGGTTAGCTATGGAACTGTCACCTTTTCGGAACGTGTAACTAATCCACTGCCACTTCCGTCGTTACATGGTTGTGCCTATTGGTTGCCGACCCGTTCTCTGTTAGAGGTGTTCGTCAGAGATACCGTTGAGCCAAAAAAAAACCTTAAAATGTGTCGCAGGCACCTATTAACGTTTGCTGCTTTCTAGTGATAGTATTCGTCACTCTACACGTGCTGTATCCATATAACAGCACGGATTCAATTGCATTGCTTCGCCATATTTTGGACACCATCCCGAACGCGGACTTTGGTTTGACGATCCTGCTGGCTATATTCAGTTCGATTCCACCATCGGTCGAGACAATACTCCCAAGATACTCCTCTACCGATAGGACGCAAAAGAAAAATTGTCCAGAAAAGGAACTAAAGTATCCATCCACACAATACGACGCTGTTTGGCAGAATCTGGTATTAAAAACATGAGTACCAAACCTAAACCGCTACTGACCCAAAATCATATTGAAAAGAGGCTAAGTTGGGCAACGAAGAATTTAGACTGGAATTCGAGCAACGTCATATTTACAGATGAGTTATCTTTTTTATTTATAATTATCGGTAGAAAGCCTGGACGAAAAAAGATGAAAAGTTTCTGCAACGCATCGTACAACATCCAATCCAGCAAAAGTTCATGTTTTTGGATGCTTCTCGGCCAAAGGATTCGGAAAGTTTATAGTTTTCACACGAAACCTCAATGCACAATTCATGGTACCAAAAGGGTTTGCTAAACTCTTGTTTGGTATGGACCAAACAGTTACGACTGGATTTTGCAAGAAGATAACGATCCAAAACATCGGAGTCGCCGCCTCTGCACGCGTTGGAAAGAGGAAAATGGTATAGAGACGTTAGATTGATCATCCCAAAGTCCTGATGCGAATCCAATAGAAAATGTTTAGTCTTTAATGAAGCGGAGGCTTAAGGGGAAAAAAAGCAGCCACGATGAAACAACTTGCGCGGTCTTGAAGCAAATTTGGAGAGGTCTAAGTCTAGAATATGCACAAAAATTAAGTGAAAGTTGCACTAGACGATGCTAAGCAATTGTAAATAATAATGGTGACTAGACTCCCTACTAATATAATTGCACAATTCGTTTTGATATATCTGTGGCCACAGATTCTTAGAAAACAAGTTAAAACTTTTCGTTTTACCCGAAAACGTATGGGAATTTGGAATTTCAGTCTTGTTCCTTGCCTATAACTCGGTAATGATAACAGGTAATAAAGTAAACATTTGATAGCATAAACTTCGAAAAGTAGAGCATCTTCTGGCGTCCTTAACTCAATTTTGTCCTAACTCGACTACGGCGGTTTTACCTTGTGGCCACAGACTTTAATAAAAAATATGATTTAATAAAATTCTGACATTTTTCATTGGTTTTTTAGACGCACCTATTCGTGGAACACACTGTATGATATGATTTACATATATTAGAATTTAGTTCGATTGACAATTGACAATTTAATGAGTACGCGTTGACAGTGTTGTCTGCTAAGGAACAGATTGGAGTAAGAAAGTCATTGATATAAATCAAAAACAGGGTCGGAAATAGGGTAGAGCTCTGGAAACACTTAAAATCTCAATTTATTTCAAGAAAATGACCTTGATGCTCTAGCACTAACTTGAAGCCTGTTTAATAGACCACAATGCTACACTTTATCGAATGTTTTAAAGATTCACTGTATTGAAGAATGCACTTCAATTCAATTTTTTGTCAGGTAGTTGTTTAAGCCCGCTGCAAAAGCTGTTGTCGGAAATCCTACTGACGGCCATTGAAGATATGACTGATTATAAACTTCGAGAACGGTTAGTGTTAGTGTTACAGCCATGAGTCGTTAGTTAGAAGTGAATTTCCTTGTTTGGAATTGGCTAGAGACATCGATTTGCCGCTGTGGGTGTTCGGTGCCATAGCGCGAAACCCTTTCAAGTTGCATTGAACTAATGTTTTGATTTGGTTTGAGATTTACTGAACTTCTCGCAATATAACGCACTGCAACATTGCTTTAGCTTTCGTCCCAGATTTTTGAATTAGTAATATAAGAGTCGAGTGTACGTTAAATTTAATTGTGTCAAAGTTGCAATTGTTGATCAACATTATAAGTACATATTATATGTATGTGTGTATGCACAAAAAAAAAAAAAAGCGTGTAAGCTGATAGCACCTGTCGAATATTATGTGCAACTCTGGCAGAAATAAAATGATATAAAATAGAATACATATTTTATGATATCCAAAACTAATGTTTTACCGCATGATCCGTCTGCATAATCGTCTGAAGAAAATATCATTATTCCTTTTAACTTTGTTGTTGTGCTCATTCGTTTTGACTGGCTTAATTGTTCTATGCACCAACAAAGAACAAAAATTAAACCGCATGGCGACAATAAATTAACTTGAAGCAGTTTTAAATGATTACAAGATTAGTGTGTTGTGTGCTGCAAAAATGACGGATTTTTTTGCATCAAGTGAATAGAAATTGTAAAATCAATACTAATGTACTTCCACATACTCCAAAGTGGAATAGGACAAAAGAAAACTAGAAAATGAACTAAATGAAGGAAAGCATACAAAAAACCAACACTTTGAGAAACTCTTTAAGATTAAAAAAAAAAAAAAAAATCCAGAGTGAGAAGATGTGATAGCGGTACGATGTACTGTATCTATATCTACTTATACAGCAAGGAATACACTGCTGCCATATCTTAAGATACATTTTGATATGTGTAAACGGTAAATGCATAAAAAGATACACACTACACCCAGAAAAGCAAAGAAGTAAAATAAAAGTAAAAAAATAAAAATAAAAGAAAAAAGACAGACAAAATGAGAAAAAACATCCACCGAGTACCAACAGAGTCGCAAATGAGAAGCGAGTGGGTTTCATTTAATATTAAAGTAGATTCGGTCGTTTAGTTGTGCCCCAAGTATCCGCAGCAGCAGCATCATAGATACATAGATACCACCACACTTTGTGTGTTTTTGCCTTCTCTTAAATAGTAGTATATAACCGAGAGATGGCAGCGCCACCTGCAACAGTGCCACTCACTATACAACACATAGCAGTGAAAATAATTTCCGATATGGTGATACCAACGGATGGCGGGAGGGGCTGGGGGGTGTTGAATTTTCCTTTTTTCCATTGCCTTTTTTTTTTTTTTTGAAGAAAATCGCTGCCACAGAAACATGAAAACGTCAGGCAATTCGCGCGGCGTCGTCGTCGTTGCATTGGCATTTTGTGTGTTTGCTTCGTTTTTACAAAGTTTCTCTGCAAAGTTTTTAGTGCAGAATTCTAGGGCGTTCCCTAAACTATACTTTTTTCCCCTTCGTTTTGCTCCCACCCTTGAGACCCGTTGCAAAGTTATTAGAACGTGAAGCGGTCTGCTAACAAACACGCGCGAGCACGCATTGTTTCTGTGCCATAAATCGCAAGTCAGCATCAGAGATGAAGTATCTAATTAAATTTGAGAAATATAAAAAAAAAGAGAATCCACAGCGTCCACCATTTTAGAAAATAGGTGGTGACTGGTGGCCACTGATGGGTGCTGGTACTGGGTGAAAAATCGCCTTGATTTACACCGGGCCATGACAAGCGACTACTAAAATATCGATTAGTTTTGCATCTACTACTCCTATATTGCTCTTCGTATTGTTGAAATTTTGCAGGGCACACACAAAGGATGTGGAGACTGATGACGACGGCAGCGGTTTCGAGTGAGAAGCGTATACACAGCATTCTCGTCTCTCGCTCGCTCAGCTATTCATATATTAATACTTAACCGTATCAACCGTAGCCATTTCAACAAGCATCAATTCGGAATAAAATGCTTGAGAGGAGTTGGTGTTACTCGCACCAAGTCCACCCACTCTATTTCCTCACCGCCATATCCCGACAGTCACACATTCCCGCATCAGCCACCGACGTAATATATGTATTTATGTATATATGTATGTACGTGTGTGCAAGAGGAAACGAGATCAACCCACAACTCTTGGAGATTTCTGTAGAGGATAGAGAACTGGGCCGACAAGGATTCATTGCTTTACAAATGCAACTCCCTGGGAAACTTTGGGAGTCCTGGGAACCAACCATTTTTTTTTGTATTGGTGATGCATACATGCAAATGGACCTTGTCGTTGCTGATGGGGATGGTGATTGTGGGAGTAGGCTGTGGATAAACAAAAATCTTGTAGGCTTTTTGTAGCGCCCTGATTCTAAACACCGGTTTCATAGGAAATGTGCAAGGTTGGGGATTGTTTTTTTTTTTTTTTCGTATTTCAAATGGGAGGAACAGAAAATGCGAGCGCATGTTATGCATTTTAATCTTCAGTACATGTTTGTTGCTTTTCTAAACAACTTTCCGTACATAGGGCGTATATGATTAATTTATATATCATAGCGAAAGCAGGTGTAACACGTATAGGTCAGAGCCTGGGAACTGATTTTTCAACATACATCTTGCATACATGTGTATGTACATTTTTTTATTTTTTTTTTTGAATAACAGTCAATTTTGTAGACGCACTCGCATACACTGCATACAAAGTCAGCACATATAACGCAATAAACAAATCGGAGGCGAGGTAGAAGAGGAGGATTCATATTTTTTTGTCCTGGTACGGGCGGAACACAGGAAGACAGGCGCGTTCTAGGAAGATATTTTTGCAAGGGAATATGCGTGTTTCGATCAAATGGAAGAACTTTATTATCCAATGTGTGTTGCTGGAGATAGAAAGAGTTAGCAAGTTCCAAATGTGCTCTTGAGTTGGCAAACAACTCTGAAGAGGTAACATTTGAACGAGGGTGAACTTATGTTCCTTTTGCCAATAGACAGGATAAAGAACAAAGTTTCGTGATTACTTGGTATTTGTCAGCGAAACAAAGAGGATTTGTTACATCTTTCACGAACTGTGCAAGAGTGAGACGATCTTAAAATTTAGGCATAAAATTTCTCTTGAGATGTTTAAAAATGTTTTTAAAACTATATTTATGGCAGAACTAGGATTGACAGGTACGTATATGATTGGTAGTATGTTAAATTCCTTTTAAAGGTGAAGCTACAGCAAAAATAAAAAAAAACCGATCATTCTCAGACTCGCAGGAGAGCTTAGGTTGTAGCGATGTAGGTAGGTTTTGCCAGGAAGAACTTTAAGATTTCTTCACATAATGGAATTATATTTACATAGAAGTAAAACTTATCCAAACTTGATTTCATTGTGGCACTGCGTATATTAATATCCAAATAAAAAAAATCACAACTACTCGTATAATGTCAGCAAAGTTGTCGAAAAGCTCATTGAACAAAGAAACAGAAAACAACTGCAACATCAAGTTCGAATTAGAGAGGTTTTCAGGTTATGTTGCACAAGAATAAGTTCGAATTAATGAAGAGGACAAATTGCATAGGTTTTCTTAGATTAATAGAGGTTTTCCCATGGGACTTTAGCAGACCTTCTATTTATAGAGGTTTTCGAATTATAGAGGTTCGAATTATCGGGAGTTCATGTATCAAAAAATCCAAAGTCAACGAGCTGGCTTTTATGGGGCTCGAAGAAGAATACTAGGATAGATGCTTTAAGAAAGTTTTCACCTCCAATATAATGAGTCTTAACTCGATTCACATATTTTTTCATGTGCTACTGGAAGTAATGTTCAAAATACTCGCTTCGCCTTCGTACAGCGAGTTTTCACCCACGAACTAAATTTAATATATCGTTGGACATGGCAAAAAATGTTTTGTTACGACTGCTTATTATTTTTCGCTGTAGATAGTGCTGCATTTAAAATGTTCTCTTCATTAATATATAGTTTAGAGAAAGTACCTATGTATGTCTGAAGACATAACATATTACATCAAGTGCGTTCCGAGCAAGGAAACAACAAGCTCCCATTTCGGGATGACATCTTCAACAAAATTAACTATAATCATAGACTAGGTCTTTATGTTGATGAAAGCGGCTTCGTGAACTTGGACTTTCAGAACCTTACTTACTTACTTAGGTGGCGCTACAGTTCGGAGTGAACCTGGGCCTCAACCAACAAGCCTCTCCATTTAGCTCGGTCTTTAGCTAATTGCCTCCAGTTGACCACTCCAAGTTGGTCGAGGTCCCCTTGAACTTGTGCGCGCCACCTACGGCGATGATTCCCTCTACTGCGTCGTCCCTCCGGGTTAGATTCGAAGACTCTGCGGGCCGGAGCGTTGGTGTCCATTCGCTCTACATGTCCTAGCCATCTTAGACGTCCAATACGCAGTTTTTTGACTAGGTCGATGTCGCTGTACAGCTCGTATAGTTCGTGATTGAATCTTCTCCTCCAAAACCCGTCAACACAAACGGGACCGAAAATCTTACGAAGAATTTTTCTTTCGAAACGACCAAGGATGTCTTCATCCTCTTTTAATAAAGTCCATGTTTCAGCGCCGTAAAGCAGGGCTGGAATGATCAAGGTCTTATATAGAGTCTCCTTAGTTGTTCGAGGTAGGGTTTTACTGTTGAATTGCCTTATAAGCCCAAAAAAATAGCGATTGGCAAGAGTTATTCTTCGATTGATTTCTACGCTGATTTTGTTAGAAGAATTTATAGCAGAGCCAAGGTAGACAAAGTCCCTTACTACCTGGAAGTTATAGCTGCCCACGGTGACGTTTTGTCCAATTCGTCGGTGTTGGTTTTCCCTTCTAGTTGACAGCATATACTTGGTTTTGCCCTCGTTTATCGCCAAACCCATTTTGGCCACTTCCGCCTCAATGCTTGCAAAAGCACCGGTGACAGCCCGCTGAGATCTTCCGATAATGTCTATATCGTCGGCGTATGCAAGCAGTTGTACAGACTTGTAATAGATTGTGCCTCCGGTGTTGGCTTGTGAGTTCCGCACAATCCGTTCAAGTACAATATTGAAGAAGTCACATGACAGCGCGTCACCTTGTCTAAAGCCTTTTTTGACATCAAAGGTCTCGGTGAGGTCATTACCGACCTTGATGGAGCAGCGAGCGTTCTCCATCGTCAGCCTGCACAGACGGACAAGTTTGGCAGGGATGTCAAAACTAGACATGGCTCTATAAAGCTCTTCTCTATAGATGCTGTCATAGGCGGCCTTGAAATCGATAAGGAGGTGGTGAGTATCGATTTGGAATTCTTGGGTTTTCTCCAGGATCTGCCGAAGTGTGAAGATTTGATCGATGGTGGACTTTCCTGGCCTGAAACCGCACTGATAGGGTCCAATCAGGCTGTTGATAAAAGGTTTCAGGCGTTCACACAATATTGCAGAAAAGATCTTGTATGCGATATTGAGGAGACTGATGCCTCTATAATTGGCGCAATTGAGGGGGTCTCCTTTCTTGTGGATTGAGCAAACGATGCTGAGATTCCATTCATCAGGCATACACTCGTCTGACCAAATATTAGAAATGAGTTGGTGTATGCACTCTACCAATTCATCCCCAGCTGCCTTGAAAAGTTCGGCCGGTAAGCCGTCAGGTCCAGCAGCCTTGTTGGATTTTAGCTTGGATATTGCTATCCTCACTTCGTTTTGGTCAGGTGGACGGAAATTTTGACTATCATCGTCTATGTTGAATGGTTCATTCTGCCTGACAGCGGGATGTTGGTCTTCGTCGCCGTTATACAGTCTGCAGAAGTAGTTTTTCTATATTCTCAGCACCGACTGTGATTCTACTACGAGGTTTCCATTTTCATCTCTACAGGTTTCTGTACGGGTATTACTTCTCTGACACGATCTTTTTACCTTTTGGTAAAACTTCCGTACATTGTTCCTGGAGTATAGACTCTCGATATTCTCAAACGCGCGCTTCTCATGCTCTTTCTTCTTCTTTTGGAGAAGCCGATGTTCTTCCCGTCTCTTTTGCTCGTAGAGCTCACGAGCAGCTCTCGTCTTCCTTTGCAGCTCCGCTTTGTATGCCTCTTGTTTTGCTGCATGCACTCGCCGGCATTCTTCGTCAAACCAGGGGTTTCGCGGTGGTGGTCGAGCGAGACCCAACACATCAGTCGCGGCGTTTCTGATGGCATGTTGGCAGCGTTGCCACTGGTCTTCGGTACTTGATGCTGGCGGCAAAGGGGTGATTGAGAGATTTCGGGATACGCGTTCAGCGAAGAGTCTGGCGGTCTCTTGCGATTGTAGCTTTTCGACGTTAAATTTTCTCACAGTAATTCTTCTTTGTTGCTCAGATTGGGATATCCGCATTCGTACCTTGGCTACAACAAGGTAATGATCCGAGTCTATGTTGGCCGCTCGGAAGGTCCGGACATCCAGAATACTGGAGGCATGCCTTGCGTCGATCGCAATATGATCAATTTGGTTGATCGTTACATGATCATTGGACCGCCATGTCTGCTTATGAATATCGAGATGAGGAAACCATGTGCTTGCTATGGTGACATTTCGCTCCACAGCTAAATCAATTAGCCTTAGTCCGTTATCAGACGTGGTGTCGTGTAGGCTATGCTTACCGACTGCCCTACCAAAGACGACTCCTTTCCTATTTTGGCGTTAAAATCGCCCAATACGATTTTAACGTCGTATTTAGGACATTGCTCGTATGTTTTGTCGAGGAGCTCGTAGAAACACTCTTTGGTGGCAGGGTCCTTTTCTTCTGTGGGGGCATGAACACATATTAGGCTTACGTTAGCGAATTTAGCCTTGATCCGGATCGTCATAATACGCTCGCTCACGTGTCGGAAGCTTAAGACTTCTTGCCTAAGTCTGCCGCGTATGACAAATCCGCATCCGAATAAGCGTTGCCTGTTGCCTCTGTAGCAATCACCGTAGTAGATGTCACAGTTTTTCATCCTCTTTTTGCCCGGCCCATCCCATCGCACTTCCTGGATGGCGGTAATATCTGCTTTATAGCAGTCTAGGGCCTCTGCTAGTTGTTCGGCTGCACGTGGTCTGTAAAGGGACAGAACATTCCACGTACAGATCCGAAGGTCGTTGTCCTTATTTCGTTTGCTGGGGTCGTCATTAGTTGAGTCATCCTTATCCGAGGCTTTTGAACCAATAAATGATTAATCAATAAGACTTACAGCACCAGTACAAACGAGAAACTATATACGATGAAAAATAAATATTTGGCGCAACAGCTCTTTAAGTGGCTGGGCCTAGCTTCTCGCAACCACTCGTGTTGTGTGCGTTATATTTTTCACACGAATGGAAGGGACCTACAGTTTAGTGCCGTATCCGAACGGCGATTTGAGAAGCTTTTTCGTGACAACAATACTCTCGGAAGTTTGTCAAACATTCGCGAGAGTTGGGTTTGGTGTTTTCTGGGATTCGAACTCGGAACCTCACGCGTAATGATCCGACACACTAACCACTTACGCCACGGCGCCCACTAACTGTATACGATAAGAAAAATTTTATATACTAGATACACGCAAGAACATCTACCAAAACTGAATCCAGATCAGAAAATGTTTCCACTAGCTATTGGTACATAGTCGTACTTTAATCTAAAATAAAATAAAACTTTAAATTTGTCCGATTTCTTAAGTTAATCCGAAATGAGTTTGTCTGACTGTATACATGTACATTCCATAAGAAGCCTTTGGTTCAATTTCTACTACGGCATTTTAGATTCGTCGATGTATTGTGATTCGTACGGATAGTATTCAACTAAGATTTATTGGATTATCGAATTTATTGCTCCAGTGTCTTCTGTTCCTTGGCTATGATTGCAATCCCATTTTCAAAGCATGTCTCGCGCATAATATTCAATATCTGGAAAACTCAGAAGCAGAGCTAATCTGAAAAAAGATTCTCACTCTTTATGTACGATTAATTTTCCTTTCCAAATACACTTTTTGATTATCCTTCCCTGTGCTATGCATATACATATGTACATTTGTTTAAAAGGGTATGTAAGTCATAAGATCACTTCTAGTGCATTTGAGGTACAGGCCCGTTCCCTGAGCATCAGTATAAGGGTATTAATAATTAATAATGATGGGCCCAATCATCATGTGATTGCACATACATATGAATAGTCCTGCCAACTGTTCTTCATTATAAAGGATGCTCCTGCAGAGATGCAGATGCAGATCCTTTTTGATTTGAGTCCTTTATTTGGTACTTTTTCGGTCTTGTTTCGGCCTAAAAAAAGGATATATAAGAAGCACAACTCCAACCGTACGTATTGTCTACAACAAATGCATCCATTCACCATAAACGACTTCTGTCACATGAAATTTTCCTAGCTGGTCGGAAATAAGACTCTCTATAAAAAAAGTGTCCGAAAAACTTGGTTTGACGAGTACGAACATTCTTCGAATGTACTTGATCAGTACAACTACTTTAAAAATTACTGTAGCGACGATAAATTCACTAAGTGGAATTCCGAAAATGTGTCTACTATTGAACGTGCACCCAATGCATTTAGTCGAATTTTCACAAATCATTGAGTTCATCATTTGCTTACCTGGTTCTTCAGCTCCGGTTGAACGTGGTTTCGCAAGCCAAGAATGTTTGGAAAACGTTGAGCTCTGCTCTTCAGATATTGACACTGAAAGCTATTTTAACTGTGGAAATTAATTTGGAATTTACGTGCTTCGGCTTTTATAATTTTATCAAAACTCAGCCGGAGTTGCTTCAAAGAATTGCGAGCCAGGAGAAGTACAACTTCAAACCAAGATGTAAGGTCAAGCCGAGACAAGTCCGGGTGCAATGTTAACAATGTCAGTTGATGTGAATGAAAGTCGATAAATTGTTTCGATTTTTATTTTCAATTCATTTTTGAACTTAAACTCTGATGTTACACAAATTTTCGACTGAAATACATGTACTTTTTTATACTTTGTTTTCAACACATCTATATACTTTTTTTTTGAAAATAAAATATCCTTTTTTCGCCCAAAAAGAGTTGGTAAGGACTACATATGCATATTTACTTCTAAACAGAATTTTCATCAAAACTTAAAAAAAAAATATCCAAATCGATTGTTTCAAAATTAAAATCAAGGATTAGATGTAGATGATTAGTTGGTGTGGTGCATCTGCACTGCGACCTTTAGTAGATCTATTGTGCCCCCCAAACTAAGGCTCTTGTTGACGACATACTCGATTTAGAGCACAACCTCTAGTCCATCTGCTTTGTTGAACCGGAGTATCTGAAGTGGATCCAGCGAAGGTAGCTCCGTCTCTTATAGGGAACTAGCTGACCAGTGCTCGCCTTGCTTCGTCCGCATTTTAGTTGACGGTTATTTACTTGTTGAAATAAAATTGCCTACTGAATACAATATCGAAAATGTGTAAACTCAATTATAACTTCCCCCGTGAGAATCCCACTAGAGCATACGCAAACCCGCTTCCAACACACAATTTATTTTAAATTCATTTTAACATTTTAAAATGTGGACAAATCCAACGATCAACATCTCATCTAACAAAATGGAAAAATATTGCAATAGTTCTATGTCTACACATGCATATCCATGTACAAGTGTACCTACGCGTATATTCCCAAGTCTCTTAATTGCATGAAGTTTTGATTAATAATCAATAAAGTTTACAATATCTTAGATTTGTTTTTTTTTTTTCAATTTTAACTCTAGAAGAGATCGCACACTGAAGATCAAAACATAATCATGAGATAGCGCGCCCATATACTCACACTCACATATTATTGCAACGATAGCCACTGCTGCATGACTGCTGGCCGTGGTCTCCATTGAAGGAAAATTGTGGGTGATGATTTGATTAATTGTTTTTAGCATTGCTCAGCTTGAGGACAACTCAGAAGGATGTTTTATACCTTAAATGAATCAACGGCGAATTTTTCACCTATTTTTTATTTTTTTAATCCGGAGAGCCAGTACTGAGCTACGGCTGTGGAATCAATATTTACAGATGGAAAATTCGATTTCGGAAAATCCCTTCTTATCGCATCTAGGCAAAATAAGGAATAACTGTGCAAAATTCCAAGTACCTACGTTTAGTAGTTTTCGAGAAACGGTGTTCACAAGGAAAAGCGACTTTGCTTTTATAGTATTTAAGATGAGCATCTAGCTGATGTCTTATATTGTGGTTAGTGCTTCGCATTACATAAGAAGGTGTGCTGGTGTTTCTGTTGGGCTATATCATTCCAATGTTTAACCCATTTGCTCTCTTCGTCTTTCCGTATTTTGTGCGGTCCTTTTCCACAAAATGTTCCGGTTCAAGGAAGGATAAGGATTCCAAGTTATGCAAAATTGTAAAGAGTTTTTAATTTTTTTTTAAACGAATTTCAAATCTGAGTCAGATATAAACGAATTCCGTAGGTGGCCAATGCATACGATCCAGTAATTTTTCTTTTTTATTATTATTATTATTTTTTATTTTTTTTTATAATTTACGCTCACTCAAAGGCTAATGGATGCCCTTACAATATTTTACACAATACGGAAGTTGGAAAAGATATAAAGATAGAGAGAGAAAGAAATAAAGAGAAAGATTCGTGTAGTGGTTCGAAACTCAGATGTTAATGTTTCAGAAAAATTTCGGTGGTTGTGTCCAGATAACTGGGGAGATTTTTATTATTTTCGTCTTTGCTTCTGATTCACAGTATTTTTTCCCCGACCACCTTATGTCATAGGCATATCAATCATCGAACGGAGCGAACAATATTTCCAGGCATATGAACAATCTACTGCCAGTGTTAAGCTTTTGCAAATAGTGTTCACACAAGCTTTCGCAATTGATCGGACGGACACTTTATTTCATGAGAAATAAATAAATAAATGTTTGCCGGCATCGGGACTTGAACCATGGACCATTAGTGTGGCAATCGATGACGTTACGACTAAACCATTATCTAGGTTCAGATGAGTAAATAGAATTTTATGCATTTGACATCAGAATGGATACCTTTTACCTTTTTACACTTCTGATGCACATGCTATAAGGTTTTTTGTTAAAAGATCGTCGATATTATTGAACATTCAGTGCCAGCCTCAAATTATGCCAGATCTTTTTTTTTTTTTTTTTAGTAAAAGAGACCGCGAAAATTCGGCAAAACAATTTGAACTAAATATTAATCTGCTTTGCTTCGAACGAGAAAGACTCTGATACCAACTGAAATTAGTTGAGCGCATGTATGTACATACATATGTAACATAAGTTTTGTAGTCGAGGCCTAATTCCTTTCTTTGAGTCTAGAAACAATGGAAACACTTACGATAGGTCCATTGAAACCTCTGAAATACTCACTTTTAGTTATCCATTAATTTGAAAATACGTTACACAATCAAGATTTGAGAAAAAGAAATTCTCAGTGTTACAGAGTCTTAACTAGAATTGTGCGCAGCAACCAACTGACGTCCTTGATGTTGACCAAGCGAACAGCAACGACAACGACGAAAATAAATCGAAGGACGAAAGTAAGCAGAGCCACTTTACAGTGCATACGCATGGTGTGGCCTTAGTTTTTGTTTCTCTGTTTTTGTTATACATTCAGATGAATAGGGACACCAATCATTTTCATATACAAGCACAATTTTGTCCTTATATACATGGTCAGGAAGTGTATATAACCATTCGATGAGGCATAAGGAGTGAAACAACGCAGAAAGAAAAAAAACATAAACCATGAAAATGAAAAGAAAAATTCGCATAAAGAGTCTCTCTGCGTAGGGGTGTATGTACATACACAAAGTGGCGTGGGGGGTAGGAGGTAGCAAAAAAAAAAAATCCCAAGAGAAAATAAACTTGCAAAAAGGAAGAGGACTTCACAACAAAAGGCAAAACCCGGCCATTTCATACATGATATGTGGCCCTTTTGCAGCACCTACCTATAGTTCGAATATCGTATCTGTGTGTGTTCCACTGCGTATGTTGTCTGCTGGTTTTGATCCTATAATTGGTTATATGTACGTGTGGTGGCAGCGGATATAAATAAAATTCAATACAAAGTTTATGCCCGAAAATTCCCACACACACAGCATTCGGAATAGATACATATGTATGTACATAGATACATTTGTAAAGTATTCAATATGACCAGAGAAACTAAAATCCTAAAATGTTTACCTATCCACCGAACGCAATATCCTTGTTTGTATGTTTGATGGTATACGTACATACATAAATTCTGGGGCCACGCGCGCCATGTGGATGGGGGTGGGGGACGGGTAAGAGTACAAGGAGAGGGAACATTCGCTGCAACCTCTTCAGCTACCTTCACTTCTCCAACAGAACATCATCTCCATGGGTGTCGTTGTTGTCGTCGTCGTCGGCATCATCATAATCATCATCGCGTCTTCCTTGTTCACTTCTTTATCATGTTTCTTTATCTGCTTTCTTTTCTTTCCTTTTGATGCCACTGCTTCGACTGGTCCCCATCTCTTTAAGTGTGTGTGGGTAGTGGTAGAGTTAAGGAATATTGATTTTGCGAATTTTTGTATGTTACGTGGAATTCCTCGCGAATTTTCTTCTGTGTTTTTTTTTTTTTTTCTAGACTATTTTCTTGTATACCGTTTTTTATTGTAGCAGCACCCCGAACTCCTGAGATTGGGTATGCTAGAATATAAAAAAAAAAAACTTACATAGGAAAGAAAACCCACTCGGATCAAAATGAGTGGGAAGAACAAATGCGTTTGGTGTGTACATCCATCCCAGGGGGTGCAACCACCTAGAATATCCTTGTTTTAATATCGAACACAGCTTTCCCTATCACATACAGTATACAAACTTTCCTCCCGAATATAAAGGGAAGATCATCCGTCCATTCAGCACCTCTCCCTAGACCCTGGAAAATATAGATTTGTGCCGCCACCGTTGCCGCTGCTGCGTCGTGAAATATTTCGAAACAACCATGTGCATGTGCAATATACTCGTACCTAGGATTGCTGCTGCGGCTGCTGTTGGCTATGACTCTCTATGTACTTCCGAGTGTTGCATATTGCAATTGTAAATGTACTTCACCCAATCCCACCACTCAAAAGCTTGCGTCCTAGCATTACCACCGGTATCATCATCATCAGTATTACCATCTTCATCATGAACGTGGTACAGAGTCAAAGTAGGTGCAATGGTGTTGCTGTTGCTGCCTGGTACCTACATTGATGATGATGATGATGGTGGCCGAAACACAAAAACTCATCTATCGACCAATAGGCTCCACATCTATTCTAATACTTTCTTCTCCTTCGCACTCGTTGATATTCATAGTGGTATCATCGGAGGTGTGTGTCATTGTCGTTGTCGTTGTCGGCTCTCTAATGAAATTTGAATTCTAAAAGCGAAATTTTCGGGTTCTATGTGATCCGATGCGAGTGCACTCGCATCGTCTCGATGATGACCGACAGCGGCTTTACACATTTCAAAGTTTTCTCAGCTCTCGAATTCGAAGTGCGCACTATAAAGTATTCAAACAGTTTTTTTTACGTTGTAGATACTTTTCCATTTATTAAAAATAAATGTATACTCCATCTACTATGGCGTATGTGTAACATTAGCAAACTATTGTTTTTTTTTTTTTTTTTTTTAATTCTTACATCCTTTAAAAGAAAGTGCTTTAAAACAATATTTAAAATTATAGTTGTGAGCTATCAGGATGTAGAGTTTATTTGTGAAAGTTTTAGTGGTACAAATGACAAAGAACGCGCGGGCTGATGCCTTTGTTGATTGTTCAAAGTAGAGAAAGGTTAGTTATGTACATAAAGCACAATAAGTTTACCTTCAAAAGGAAGTTAGGGCTTCGAAAGTATTTAAATAAGTCAGGTGAGAACGCCTAAGTATATTTTCTGCATCTTACAAGAAGTCGAAAAGTAGAAGTTGGGAATGAAAGCGAAAAACGGTATCCTAAAAATCAAAAGTTGTGGCTGTATTCGACATTATATTAGGTGCGCAACTAAAGTTATCGCAGTTTTTTTTTTGATGAAAATGCAACTTTATTGTGAAAAAATGGTTACAAATGAATCATTCAAAGTATTGCCCATCGCTAGCTACAGCTTTTTCCCATCTTTCTGGCAGAGCTCGAATACCGTTACGGTAAAAGTGTTCATCTTTTGAGGCTATCCACGAATTAAGCCATTTTTTGATGTCTTCATATGAGCGAAACTGCTGATCAGCCAGACCATGTACCATCGAACGGAACAAGTAATAATCGGACGGCGCAATATTTGGGGAATATGGCGGGTGGGGTAGAACTTCCCATTTGAGCGTTTCCAGGTAGGTTTTAACGGGTTTCGCAACGTGAGGCCGAGCGTTGTCATGCTGTAGAATCACTTTTTCGTGCATCTGCTCGTATTGTGGGCGTTATTCGCACAGTGCTCGGCTCAATCGCATCAATTGAAGTCGATACCGTTCCCCAGGTATGGTTTCGTTGGGTTTCAACAGTTCATAATAAATAACACCGACTTGTTCCTACCAAATACACAGCATAACCTCCGCAGCGTGAATATTCGGCCGAGCCGACGACGTGGAAGCATGACTGGGCAGTTCCCATGGCTTTCTTCTCTTTGGGTTGCTGTAATGAATCCATTTTTCATCATTCTGTCACGATGCGATTCGCTTCAGCCGCCGTTTTCTTCGAATGAAAGAAGAAAATCAACACTTCCCGCAAATGACGATTATTTGGCATAAAATCAGACATTTTCACACAAGCAAAAGTATATGACGCCAAAACAAAATCACTAATGTGTCAAAACTGTTTGTTTATCATATGTCTAAGCTCGGTTCATGACGTTTTGGATATGTCAAAATCGACCACCACTTACTGCTGGAGCCATCTATTGACAAACAGCGATAACTTAGTTGCGCACCTAATATTTTAAACACGGAGACCGGGTTTAATTTTTCAAACACTAGGTCTAATCAGCACCATCTACTATCTGCTCCTAATTTCAAGAAGAACCAGAGAATATTTTCTGCCGCTAGGGAATTTTTAAGAAATCTTACAGATTGTGTTTATTCAATAAAAACCAACCATTCAATTTCTTGAACAATTCCTAAGAAATAAACATCGTGAAGGTATGGACAAGAATGATTGAAAGTATTGCTTTCGAGGCAACCTATGAGACACTTGATACTACTATGTTACTTTAAGCCAAAGCAATAACATTCCGCTTTATATATTTCTTAAGCTGTCTAGTCGAATTCTCTGATATCTTTGCCTGCATGTTTCAGCGTTTGCGGGTTAGTTATTGTCACAGAGAACAACAGTTGTTAGTGTCCTAAATGAACTTGCTATAAAAACGGTTGTAAGACAAGCATTCGTCCAAAAAGTATCAAAGCATGTCACTGTGTCAAGCCAACATAAAAATAGCTCAGCCAGTTCGACATTGATTTCAATGCACACTTTCGGAATGAAGCACCAAACAGCAATGATGATTGAAGATAAACTACAAGAAAACTATCAAACTGAATTAAAAATGACAGCGCTGCCATCGGTTCTGGTGATGCGAATTAATTACTGGACCCCGACGCTCTTCGTACTCTCTACTTCTAGCTCTTTACCCCTTCCCGATGTTTCTAAGGAAACAAAAAAGAAAAGAAAAAAAGAAAACCCAATAGATAGTACAGAATGTGCACACACTACACTACGCATTCATGCACTCTTTTACCATGGCTTGATCCAAAAACCAGTTTCAAGTCATTTTCACAAATCCCAACGAAGATGGCGCTCGCTCTTGGGCTCATTTCAGTGGACATGATTTAATGCTCTTTTCTGAATTCTACTGGCTACTTCCATTCTATTGGGAATTTGGTCGTTTACAGTCTCTGTCGTTCATCGTCTTCTTCACCACAGCAAACAATCAAAGCCATCATTAGCTTAAGGCCATTGATCTAACTGTTGTATAGGAGGCGAATTCGCAACTTAACCATTTAACGTGGTTGTGTTTCATATTTCCTTTTTTTTTCATCCTTTTTTCATCGCTAAGTTTCCACACTTTTTGTGCAAAAACTCACTTTTTTTTTTATCGTATTTCTTGTTTCAAGTTCAACACCGCACTCACCCATGAGGTCTTATGTTTGCTCGCCTGTCTGAACGTTTATCTCTGTTGGAAGACAACAACGGCGAGCACGATAATTGTTATTGCTGGTGTGTATCATCGGCTAACAATTGGGTGCTTCAAAGTGAAACAAACACATTTTTAGTACACGAAGAAGCCTGGGTCTGTTTCTTGGTCATTTCCTTCGTGGTGTAAGTATAATAACGCAAGAGGCAGGCAAACAAGGCGCACAAAAGTCATTAATCCTTTCAATCAAATGATGAGAATATCGCTTAAAGTGGTAAGGATAGGTAGGTGATATTATAGCGCGTGTGTGAAGGGTTATTTTAAACTCTCTTTTGTGCTTTTGATTTTTTTTTTTTTTAAGTCGCGTTGTTAAATTATTACAGTGACTATTTTAAAAATAAAGATGTATGCAGGTGTTGAAGGTGAAATTATTGATGATATTATTAAGTAATTTCTTGCAAATAAGAACCGATTGTTACAATCCATCCTTTAGGAGAAACTTGGAATACATAGTTATTTTTTTTTTTGTACAAAATTCCACAATTTTTTAAATATTAATATAAATAATAATAAAAATAACAATTTTGCTATTGTGAAGAGTTCAATTGAAATGCCGTTTGATAAATAAAAAGTTCACAATAACAACATGTAATGATAGAAATAAATATTATCAGTATACAGTGAAATTTCCCATAGCCTGATACCCACTGTCGCGGTCGCAGTGTTTTTATCCAGTTATGGGAGATGCCCGCTTAAGGAGGTGGAACACAAATTTTTGTTTGAAATGCTTTGTTCGAGTCACCTAAATGCTCAGAAATTGTTGTTTATTTAATAAGTTGTACAAATGTATGAATATTTAAGAATGATTATTACGATACTCGTACATATAGCATACATATTGCATGTATATATTTACGAACATTGTACAAATGTGTACATTTCATTAAAATGAACGGAAAATCAGTCTACTTTCGTTGAAAAAATTTAGTTATAGTAGATTGCTTAAACATGGATTGGTTTAACTTAAATTGTTGAGTTTCAAAAGGAGTCTCTACGTTCTTCATGTGGTGAAATGCTATAAGGTCATCTCTGGCAAAATGCTTCAAACGGGCCTCATCATACAAAGTTTTGGGTTAGTAATTTCTTTATTAGCTTGTGTTGTGTTCAGACTCACTCATCTCCACAGTAGCGATTTTTTTTTCAAATTATATTCCAGTTTCATAAATTTTTAGAAATTCGTCAAAACCATTTGATAACGCGAACCCTTTTTGGAATTATGCATCGGTTGCCAGTGATTTTTATTAATTCTGTCCGTTTATGCGAGATATTTTGATCAAAATATTATGAAATATCCAGTTGTTGGAACGTCCGGCTATAGGCATTTTTTTGTATGGAAAAATTAATGAAAAGGTTGTTTCGACGAAATTTGTCCGGCTATGGGGAATTTCACTATATAATAAACGCAGTCCTTTGTGTTGTGCTAAGTTTTCTTTTTTTTTTTTTAAGCAAACTGAAAGAAATACTCGTACATATGTTTTTTAAGTACAAGTGAGACGTTTGTATGAACTGAATTTCTACATAATACAATTGGCGGCTGATAAGTTCGCGGCCTAACGCATTGAGTGAAAGAAGAGATCCGATTAAAAAATTGTATTTCTCAATATAATCTCCCTCTAGTGAAATGCATTTCTCACATCGGGCAGTGCCTTAGTACCACAAAACAAAAATATATTTTTTTCTTCAAAATAATATTCTACGTCCGTTTTGATCTCTTTCTCATCTGTAAATCTCCAGCCTCGAAGCTCCTTTTTTTAAATTGAAAAAAAAAAGAAAAACTCGATCGGGGCCAAGTCTGGGCTGTAGGGCGCGTGGTCTATCGTTGAAAAACCAGTATCTTTTAACGCCTGTCTCGAAACACGCCCCATGTGAACAGGCGACCTTGAGTTTCTTCGGCGGCCTCTCTCCTTTTTCGAACCACTGCATAGACTCTGGGTCGTATTGGCGAACCCAAGTCTCATCTACAGTTACGATTCGGTTGCAAGTTTGCAACTCGTCCGCTATCTGCCATTTATTTTCTCCGATATTTATTCTTCGGTCGGCCAGAACTAATTTTTCGACTTTTCCGACGTTTTCTTCAGTGACCACTGACACAGGGTGGGGGTCGTCTTCACAGCTCTTGTCGCTCTTGTTGAAGTAAGCGAGCCCATTTTTCTACCATAGTATACGAAGTCCCAGAATCCTAAAGAGTCGATGACATGTCTTCGAAAATTTCTTTCTTTTGCTTTTTTAACAAGGTACTTTTACTTTATCACGACGCGGTGCTCAAAATTTCAAGAAGTTCCGATTTTCCCTGTCATGGTGATGTTTATCCAACCACAGATAATAACAAAATGAGATTATTATTGAAACTAGGGTATATTTATACTACTAAAGAGTGCCGCAGTTAGTGCTATCACTAATGAGAAGATGACTCGTTGTTAAGTATCTCAGGCCGCCCTCGTATGTTGTGTAAAAATGGTTTTGTAGAACTAAACGTAAGTTTACTCTCTACATATGTATGTTTTTTCATTTAACACTTGTGTATTGAATGCACCAAGTTCTGCCATAAATTCTGTTTCAAAACTTCCAGTGCAAACTGTTTGAAGATAATATTAGGAATAGTACCGCAAGCTTTTTTTTAGAACATTTAGATGACGCAATAAATTTCACCCAGTTTGGTTTCAGCTACTGATTTGGTTAACATGGAGTGGGGTATGAAAGAAAATCATATTGATGTCATAGCGTTGCAAAGTGCGAACAAAATGAGAGCCTCAAAAATGCTTTAACCGCTTTAGCCCAGTGGCCATTTGTGTTCATTTTTTTACTGTTTTATTTTTATAACGGCTCGCTTTTGTGGCAGGACTAGGTACTTAATGTTTTCTTTCTTATTCTTGCTGCGTGCGATCAGTAGATATTAAATTATTATTATCTCTTATTAAAAGAAGTGTTCAATTTCAGTGAAAATTTCGGAATTTTCTACAAAGTGAAAAAGGTTTCATGGTTGCCCAGTTTTTGTTTTTAAAACAGTATATGTTTTTGGTCCTTCGTGAAAAGCATACAACGCATTTGTTTCGTCCTCTATTCTCGCTCTTGCTAAACGCAAAGCGAAAGTACATATATCTATGACTGTAATATTTCACTCAGTGTTGAGACTTTTACAAATACAGAGATGTTTTCACCACTTTTTCTGATCTTATTCAATTGAAATCTTCTTCTTCTTCTTTATGTATGTGTTATTTTGCTTCTAAGGATTTTGAGTAAATGTTGTTCATATGAAATAGTTAGAGTGCACTTATCGAAGCTTAGACCGATATTGAAGGGGCAGCCAAAATAATAGTATGAAAAGTTGACTTTTTTGACAGATACCATAAAAGTAATTGACAAAACTATACTTCAGAGTTGATTTTTAATATTTCTATTTCTAAGAGCCTAAGTTAGTTCTTTATGGTTAAGTTTTGAACATGTTAGCAGATCTTGTTGCTACATGTACATTCTGAATGGTTAAGAAAACTAGCAATCCCAATATTTCACATATTTTTCTACCTTATTCTTTCAAGATTTTTTTCGTTGTCTACCTTTTTCGTGATTTTACAACCATTTTTGACACTAAAAACAACACTCGAAAATGCGTTAAAGTAATGCGTTTTGAAAATAAAACAGCAGTTTTCATGAAAAAGTTGGGTAGACCATCCTTGCACTTTTACAAAGAGTTGTTGTAAAAATGTCTACGATAATAAAAGTCCAAAAGAAAAGTTGGTCTTCAAGTTAATGGCGACAAAACTGAATTTTCTTTCATTGGTTGTTAAGATTTAAAAAAAAAAAATTTATTTTATGAATCATTTTTGTTTTTGCATCATTGCGAGCTCGGTCTAAAAGTCTGATGATAAAGATATAATTTATTTTTTAGTTATCAATTTAGATTCAGATTCTACTTTAAATACCTATGAGATAAGAGTTTTATTCATAAAATCCTATGGTTTATTTATATAAGTAAAGGGTTAGAGTCATCTTTAAGACAAAAGTCAAGTCTAAATTTGTTTTATGCAAAGGTGGACATTTATTTAGTTATTGGGAGATAAGAAATGTCTACCTGCGATAGTAAAATTATCTTTTGTGTAACTGAGTTATTTATTTGTTGAAAAGGTGCTCATATTTCTTTGGATCAAAACATATTTCTTCACACTACCACTTGAGCACAACCATTACGCATTGCTATAGCCCAACATTGCAAATCTATGAGTAGCAGTAGATCTCCATCTTTGCTTCATAGGAGACCTATTTGTAGATAGATACGGTTGTATAACATTTTCGTTGGCATTTTCTTTATTTTTCTAGTTGGCGTTTTTTATTTTTTCTATTTTTCTCCTTTTTAGTTTTATTTTGTGGTGCTCTGTTGGTTGTCGGTTTGTTGGTTGGTCCGTCGTTCGGCCGGTTGGTCGATTACATTTAAGTTGTTACTTGTTTCGATTTCATCGTCGACGTCTTTTTTTTTGCTTCTTGCGTTTCTCTAAGCTACGAGACGTCTACTTTCTGTGTGTGCAGTGTAGGTTCACATTCTCATTACAGGTCATTCAACTTGCAGATTGTTATTTTTGTGCAAATGATTGGGTTAAGGTATTTTTGCAATTGTTAGCAATTACAGGCAAGAAACAGTAAAAGCGAACCATGTGGCAAATGTATCTGTGACTATGTATCTGAATCCATTTATCACCATATATCTCCCTTGAATCGCATATTGGCTAAGTAGTGCGCGAATTTTTTCACGACCTAAGATTTGGGTGAAACTTTTTTTTCTTCTCTTGGTTTTGATGATTTCTTGAGTCTTTTGTAATAATTTGCACAGCCTGACCTATGCTAAGTGAGAGTTATAATTTTGTGTTGTCTTTCGTGGTAGCTTAAAAATAAAAAAAAATAAAAATAAAAATTTTCAACTCAATAACTTTCAGTATTTATTGATAATTATTTGTTTGTTTCTTTTTAGGTAAGTACTTGAGACATGTATTATGAGTGAAGTTGTGGTAAGTGAAAGTTTCAATTAACGAATGATGATGTGTCCCTCGTAACGGATGTCAAAGGTGACGTACTCGTGTCTTACAGTTGAAGTCAATTTAATTTCCCCGGAAGTGATAAGATAATTACTGTAAGTAGATTTCCAATACTTTTAGAGGAGACTTTGTTAGGTAGGGTATTATAGCCCTGCGTGTCACATTGAACCTCGTATAGTTGAACTAGGTATAGTTATCATTAAAATATACAACACAATCACTGATTTGGGCCTATTATCTATAACCGAGGAGGAGGTTCTCCATGAATTATCATCTCTTGGATCAAATACGAGTATTCCCCCTGACGGATTTCCATCTCTATTCCTAAAATTAATCAGGCTTAATATAGTACGGCCACTGTGCATTATTTTTAACGATTCTTTGAATCGCGGCGAATTTTTAGATTGCTGGAAGAGTTCTTTTATTACTCCAATCCATAAGTCTGGGTCAAAGAGAGCTATCGAGAATTATAGACCTATAGCTAAGCTTCCACTAATTCCCAAAATATTCGAAGCTATTGTGAAAGAGAAGTTGTATGATATTATGCGTAATCACATTTCTGAATGTCAGCATGGGTTTGTCACCGGAAGATCCACAACTACGAATCTAGTAGTTTTTACTAACTACTGTCTTCGCAACATGGAACAGCGTCTTCAGGTTGATTCTATTTATACAGATTTTTCTAAGGCATTTGATCGTGTTCAACATAATGTTCTTGTTAAGAATTTGGAATTGATTGGATTTCATTCAAATATCCTAAGCTGGATAAGTAACTACTTAACTAACTGTAGGCAGTATGTGAAGATTGGTTCCGTCATTTCTAAAGAGATTTTAAATTTATCTGGGGTACCACAGGGTAGCCATTTAGGGCCATTATTATTTGTTTTATTTATAAATGACTTACCCTCATATATATCAAACTCCAGCTGTCTTCTGTATGCGGATGACTTAAAAATTTACAAGTGTAATTTTCGACACACAGCTATGTTTCTCTGCACACATTGATTACATTATTTCTAAAGCCAGTTCTATGATGGGTTTTGTGTCTCGCAATTCAAAAGACTTTCAGGATCCATATACTCTGAGGTCTTTATATATTTCTTTAGTACGCTCATTACTTGAATATTGTTCTGTTGTATGGAATCCATATTATTGTAATAGTACGATCCGTATCGAAAGAATTCAAAGACGATTTACTAGATTTGCTCTTAGAAACTTATCGTGGGGTGATAATAATTTGCCTACTTATGAAGCTAGATGTGCTTTAATTAATCTTAAATCTCTTGAAAAGAGATGGGTGTACTATTCTGTTCTTTTTGCTCGTGATGTCTTAACTGGTCACATTGAATGCCCTATGCTACTCTCATTATTCAATGTTTATGATCCTGCTCGTAATTTGCGATCCAGAGATAATAACTTCTTTTATGTTTACAGACATAGAACCAATTATGCTGAAAACGATCCGATAAATGTTGCATGTATTAATTATAATGAACTCGATATTGTCATTGACTTCAATTTAGACAGAAATGTTTGTAAAAATATGATTATGAATCTCTTATAATTTTTCATATTTTTTTTTTTTTTAAATTCAATTAGTTGTTTATATTATCATATATTATTATTATTATTGTAGTTTAAAAAGTTTAAATTACTTGGAGATGAGTAAATAAATAAATAAATAAATATAATTGTAATTTACAAGAAGGCATTAATTAAATCGATTTAGGTGCACTATCTAGGTATAACAATTAAGAAAGTGGTCCTCGTACAATTATTAAACTCAAACAACAACAAAAAAAAAAAATAAGAAAAGCATCGCATACTCATCAGTTTACGCTGAAGCTTATCATCGAGTTTTGGGTAATTCAAACAATATATATATAGGCATATATGAATGTATCTGAGATGATTATCCATAGTCGCAGTAATCTGTACCAAGTTGAGGTCATCCAGCTACCAAAGATGTCTCGTCTTCCATTCCGATTTTGACTTTAAAATCTGGAAGGACGAGTCCTAAGTTCGGGCATCGCTCATACATAGGACTTGTAGATGTACAGGGTGGGCCCCAACTACAAGTTTCTTTTTAAAAATTCAATAAAATCAACAAAATGAAATGTTTTTCCATGTATTATGGCTTTATTAGTAAGAGCAAACACTCCCATTAATTATGGAACACAACGTCGTTCAAGTGGCTGCCTCGGCTGGCCTCGCAGTAGCGCATTCTATCACTCCAATTTTCCAAGACCTTGTTGATGGTTTCGGGCTGTAGCTCACGGATAACTTGGATGATATTGGCCTTAAGTGCTTGAATCGTTTCCGAGTTGTTGGCATAACATCGGTCCTTCACGGTTCCCCACAAAAAAAAAGTCCAAAGGGGTCAAATCGCAGCTCCGAGGCGGCCAATTGACATCGCCAAGGCGGCTGATAACACGATTTGGGAATTTGGTGCGCAAAAGACCGATTGTGGCATGGGCTGTGTGGCATGGCGCGCCATCCTGCATGAACCAGAGGTCGTCCAAAGCCATGTCTTCAATTTCAGTAAAAAAAAAGTCGTTAACATGGCTCTGTAACGCCCACCGTTGACCGAAACGTTGTTCCCAGCCTCATTTTCGAAGAAAAATGGTCCAATGATGCCACCACTCCACACCAAACTGTCACTCTCTGTGGATGCATTGGCTTCTCGACAATAACGTGCGGGTTTTCCGAGCCCCAGATGCGGCAATTTTGTTTGTTAACGTAGCCGCCGAGATGAAAATGTGCCTCATCAGAAAGATGATTTTTCGCCCAAAATCGTTGTCCAATTCAAGCTGCTCTAAGGCCCAAACTGCGAAGCGATAACGAAGCGGATGGTCGTGCGCTTTCAATTGCTGAATTAATTGGACCTTGTAAGCGAATAATCCCAGATCTTTGTGCAGAATTCTCCTCAGGCTAGTGCGTGAAATGTTGAGCTGTTGAGATCGATGACGAGTTGATGTTCGTGAATTGAGTCTCACACTGTTGGCTACAATGTTGTTTAAGCGTAAATCGACTCATTTCGTTCCGCGGAGGTATGATACTGGCTGTCTGTCAAGATTTCGAGCGGGAAACAGCTGTCAGTGTCAAAATAACCTATGATTTAAAAAGAAATCACTAGATGGCCCACCCGTTAGTCTTCAATGGAAATGAGGGTTATGTGGTGGGATTCTTCCTTGCTGAGCATGACAAATTGTCACGTAACGAAAGCTTAAGACTTTCTACCCAAGTTTGTATCCAACATCAACACAGCGCCCAAATGCTCGCTATTTGTGCTCATAATGAAAGCAGATTGTCCACATTAATCATTTCCTGAATTGTTGTTTTAGAGCATTCGAAGACCTCCTCTGGTTAGTTGACTACATGCGGTCTGTTGAATGTGCAAACAATTCACGTACAAGTCCAGGAATTTCTGTCCTTCGAACGTTTGTGAGAGCCGTCAGTAGTTAAATAAGTCCTTTAATCCGAAGCTTGGTTGTGTTTCGCCCCTTGATGTTTCCCTTTTTATGGTCGGCAAGATCTCCAGCAGGTTATATTTACTTCTGCGAGTGAATAGAACAGGAGATATCGTAACAGACTGTCTCTTTTAACTGGTTCCATTAAACCGAGCGAATGAATATCAATGATTCGGTTAATAGATAAAAAAAAAAAAATATTTGGCACACAGCTCTTTAATGATGAGTGTTTTTCAGACGCTCGCGATAGGTGGGACCGTAAGAAACTTTTTGGTGTTTTCTGGGATTTGAACTTCGTAGTGATCCGATACACTACCACTTACGCCACGGTGCCCACTACCAAAGATGTGTTAATAGATTCTGCCAGTTTGAAAACTCAGTTGAGAAGCAATAAGGGAAGCTGAGCAAACAATTTTGGTATTGATTGAAAGAAATTAATAGAAATAGAGACCATTATAAGTACACTTGTCCTCAGAAAGTTATGCCATTTCTTCTACATATATATTCGTATATACTCCATATGTTTATTTGACGTCTGATATTCGGTGCAGAATGTGTTTGAAATGAGCCTAAAACGCCAGCAAATTGACATGTTTGCCAAATAACCATATTTTTCTTGAAGTACCGTGATTTCAAAATATAAATTATTGTATAGTAAAATTTCGTCAAAATATTGTAGGCAAATCATTGAAGCGAAAATAAAGTTGAGAATCGATCGATGGAACCGAAAAAGTTATGACTACTCTTATTCTGCGTGTTTACACAATAATCAAATATCAGTTTACTATTTGATACGTCGTAAACCCAACTTTAAACTCCAGAAAGGACTAAAATGCAATGTAGCTCAACCATTACCTACACAGAGCACATACTTTGGCAACTTTACATTTACAATGATTAAATTTTGGAAACATGGACTTGCAGGATAATTTCTTTAGCCTGTCGCTGTCGCATAACATACGCGCACACAATGATTTCAAGAATCCCTGTCACCTTCCCTCTCTGCTGTGCATTGTGCAATACTTTCAATTCATATATAGGGAATATAAACGTACGACAACAACGACAACGACGACGTTAACCAAAAATACAACAAATGGTTGAAGCCAGGAGCAGGAGCAATATTAGTAGTAGGAGTGCATGTAGTATACATGCCTGCTGCAGTATACATATGTAGCTCCAGATATAGCAATAGCAGATGACTAACACTGAAAGGGTAGGCTGGGTTGGGTAAAAAAAAATTGTGTAATGTGTGTGAGAGTACGAAAAAGCCATCTCCACTATCACCACCACCGATGGGTTCGTCATCGGAGTCAAGCAATGCTATTGAGCGGCACCAGCACAACCCCCGTTTCCCCAAACCTGCTGCACATTTGGAGTTGGGTGTAACATTTTTTTTCTGTTGGTATAAACCCGTAAAACGCATGTGTAAGCTTGCAGATATTTATTCCCGAGAGGTCGTCAAGTGGGCGGTTGGACGGATTGGGTGGCTAAAAGAAGACGCAAATTATGAGATGAAACTTTTTTTTAGCCTAAACATGAACGAGTCCATGACTAACGCCACCTTATATTATCCAAAAATAAACACCAAAAATAGATTTTCTTTGTGTATAACAAAGATCACAGCAACTGTGGAGGAGTACACCCGGCCCTCGGTTAATGTGGTGTATCCTTGCTGCTGTTGAAAGGCCAAATCTTGCGCGTAGCAATGCGTCCTTCTTCTCTACCTCCACCCGCTGAAATACCACTCGTCCTTTCGTTAATTTCAATCGATGTTGAGTGGGAAAATATTCTTCTCTACATGTAAAAGTCCAAAGTTCATCGGGTGAAAGCAGAAGCAGTGTTGTTAGGTGGAGGTCGGCGGAACAAGGAGGAAGTGATTCAGGGGAGAACTTTTGACTGTCAAGTCGAATTATATATAAAATATATGTAGGGGCAAAAGTACATAAACCTGAAACGCAAACAAACACACGGAAATAGCGAACAACGGATATCCTTGAGTTATATGTAACAATAGACAAAAGCGGAAAAAATAAAGGGAACAAAAAAAGAACTAATTCCACCCTTGGAATTTCCTTTTGCTTTGCGCCTCGCCTTTTCTTTTCTGTTTGTTTGTCTTGATTCAAATTTACTCTGTTTAGCTTACCAGTTTACTGGCTAAACAGTCAAGAGGTAAAGGCTAGTGGTACATACAATGTTGGTTGCCATTGAAGAACATGGCGGCGTTTTTAACACTCAATAGTTGCCGAGGTATCCTGCGACTTGAAGGGGTTAAACTATCGCATGTTTGAAATAGAATTTTAATTGGACCTATAAATGGGGGAACTTTGACATTTTTGAATTTCCTAAGTAGTAGGAATTCTTTGATAATTATTCGCTGGAAATTCTTTGGAAAATAATTACAAAGAGGGCCAGAGCTTTTGTTACTAATTACTTTCACAAAATGTTTATTTTTTTTTACTGCCTCTAAAGAGTGGAGTTCTAATAGTTAACAGATTTCTATGCATAGTTTAAGAAAGGGGTACAAATTATTTTTATCAATCAATCGTCCAAAAGACATTAAAATTGTAAACGAATTTCACGTTTAGGCAATCAAAAGCAAATTCATTGTTTTGAGTGTTATTGTTATAGTTTTGTTTGTAGATAAAAACTGCATGCTGAATTCCAAATGAAAACTGATGTTTTCTTTCGTTTACGATTGATGTTGTTATTTAGCTCCTCCTTAATGAATTTGGTCTTATCTACACTACTACAATCTATCGCCTCCTTTTTAGAGTAGTTTTTCTCCCAGATCATGGGCTGAATTGCAAATTACTTATGAAATGTTATATTTTTAGATTCCATAGTAATTATTCGCCATTGCAGGTCAACTTTATTTTTTTTTAAATAATGTATTGTATAAATACCGTAAAAATTGAGACTAATGCTAAATCACAATGTGGCGTTAGGTCGCTCCAGCGTTAATGAGATTTTAAGTGTGATTTTAGAAACTTACGATAGCATCTGTCAAAAGCGGGACCAGAAAATTTGCAAAACAGAAATGTCGGACGTTGGGAGGTTAGAAATATGACATCCACATATTTGGCGCAACAGCCCATGAAGGGCCTAGGCCTAGCTTTTCGCAACCACTCATGTTGTGTGCGTTATATTTTTCGCACGAATGGAAGGGACCTACAGTTTTGTGCTGCATCCGAAAGGCAATTTTTATTTTTTATTTCTCATGGCAACAATACTCTCGGATGTTTAACAAACGTTCGCGATAGGTGGGACCGTGAAAAACCGTGTATTTTCTGGGATTCGAACATCCACTGCGCCACGGCCCCCATAGAAATATGACAGAATATAAATAAAATGGATACATATTGCTCAACTCTATAACACTTTTTTCTTTTGTTGATTTTTATTATGGAAATATGGTTTTAGTACTTTTTTTTATTTCTCGAAGTTTCATAACTCACTCGCGTGTTTATTTTTAAGTGAATCTCCCTTCGGAGAAAGTATAGTAGTTTCACTTAAGCAGAAGAATCTTATCAAAGAAATCGGGTAAAATATCCCATTCCTTCGTAAGTCGTACAAATGTCTGGAAAACAAAAATACGAAAACAGCTGTGAGTTGTCAAACGCATCATTCGGGCGTTGGGAATGACTACGATACGTTGTTTTTACGCAATATGTTAGAGCGCAACCGCCCCAACGCCACATGGTGGTTTTGCTTTAATTTAAGACTGTCTAAGACAAAATTTTACAGTAGTTTCTCTGGTCTTTAACATTGTGCAAAACTACGGTGAGGTTTTAATTAGCCAGTCGATGGACTGAAGAAAGGAACCCGGATGTTTGTGAACTAACCTGTCTTGATCATTTTAACTTTTTTATGTATTTTTGTATCCTGAATCAAAAATTTAAAATGAAACATTACATCACGTACCGTTTTTGAATTACGATGGTACTAGCGAATGGGGTGATATTATAATATGATCTTAATTTTTTAGAAAACTCCGTTACTACGGTCTTTTTTGAACACTCTGACCTTAAATTTCATGCTGAATCCAAATGAATTAGTGATAAATAATTGATCAGCGCTCGCCTTGCTTGACCCGCATTTTAGTTGACGTTCGTTCCACTGTTGAAATATAATTGCCAACTGAATGCAACTGAAAATGTGTAAACCCAATATTATAACTTCCCCAGGGGAATCCCCACCAAAGCACTCGCAACACACAACAAATACTTCAAGCAGGTATAACAGAAAAGGAAATCGAAGAACAAGAAAACAAGATGCCATCCCTCTTCATTCAGCCAGTTGGCTCTGTTCTAAAAGATTGCGAAGCGACAGCGAACTGGAACTGAATGGGATGAAATCCCACGAAAATAAAAACTTTTCCATCAAGAATGTTGAGCTTGTAAATAATGAGGGAGGAAGTACTTATTACTAAAACAATAAAACCATTTCCTTTAAAAAAAAATAAAAAGTCAAAATCCGTGCACTAGTTTCCGAGTGCAACATTCTACAGTTTTATCGTGTACATAGATTAGGTAGACAAATATAGATTAATACCGTTATACTTCTTTTTTACAAAAACCTGGTACGCCATCTATTATTAGTATATCGTCCCCCTCATGCTAGAACCACGAAAGTGCAAATTTTACTTTTTTGGGTTTGTTAGTTTGTCTTTCTGTATTGTATGTTTTTTTTTTATAATTTGCACGCACTCGAAGGGTTATGAATACTTTTCACATGTTTACACACACTGCGGGCATTGGAAAGGATAGATAGAGCGAGAGAGAGAAAGATGTTTGGTGTAGTGGTTCTTGAAGAAGCTCAGTTGTTTATGCTTCAGAGATTCTCCGGGGCCGGCGTCCAGATAACTGGGGAGATTTTGTTAGTTTTGGTCTTTACTTCTGATTCACAGTACTTTTTTCCCGATAACCGATGTCAAGGGCAAATCACCATCAACAGAGCGAACAATTTTTCCAGCCACATGACCAAACTACTGCCAGTGTTATGCCTTCGCAGTAGTGTTCACACAAAAACTTTCGCAATTGATCGGACTTACCTTATATATTTCATGAGAAATAAATAAATGCTTGCTGACATCAGGATTTGAACCATGAACCATTAGCGTGGCAATTGACGACGTTACCACTACACCATTGCCACCCCTAATGTTGTACCGGAACTGTGAATATGCAGAAGTGTGGAAACAACAATGTCTTACTATAGGCGTATTTTTTTTTTTAAATTATATCTAGCTCACTTTTGAATCTCAAAAAACACTATACTCACTTTATTTTTATGTTTCAAAAGTTGGTACGAGCGTTTACTTTCAAAATGGCGAATTTTACGGCTACATTCATAAAGTAGGTACCCGTATATCGGCCGTACATAAATAAATTTAAATGCGAAGTTGATTAACGTAGGTAGTTTAAAAACTTTTTGTCACAAGAGACGTAGGTATAAAAGTATAAAAAAATTCCTTTATGCTCTTTTTTTTTAGGTAGTATGTAGAAGGGGTGAAAAATGTTGCCAGTTTTTTTTTTAAAGCATGTCCCTTTCGTGGGCTTACCATAGACTACCAAATTGATTATAGTACTTTTGTATAAGGAAATTTCTAAATCTTACATCTAAGATCCCAATAAAAGTAAATAACTACCACAGGCTTGTAAAATTACCGTAATGAAAAACAGTTTCGGTTTTAACAACATTTTTCAAAGTTCAAATTTGTATCTTCGACTATAGATATATTTTCTAATGTTCATTTCCTCTTTTTTTTGGATATTTACTCATTTTATTGAGCATCCACAATTGAAAACGATTTTCGTCTAGGCAACAATGCCATCGCCTATGAAAGGGTACATCTCCCGTTCATTTCGAAGGCAGAGCTCCAAGCGATCTTCGAATCACTAAGGAAAAATAAATCTTTGGGAATCGACGGCATACCCAACATTGTGCTTCGACATCTTCCTCCAGAAGCGTTGAACATTTACACCATCCTATTTCATAATGCAATGAATAATGCCCATTATCTAGCGCATTGGAAACAGCGGTGGTGCAGCCCATTACCAAAAGGAATAAAGACAGTTCCAATCTGAGAAATCTCCGGTCGTTAAGTCTCTTTCGGAACATCAGCAAAGTATTCGAAAAAGTAATCCATAGAGCCTTGACTAAGTGGGTTGAGGACAGGCACATAATTCCGGATAACTAATTCGGTTTCAAGGCGGGGCATGATACTATGCCGCGTCTCAACTAGTCTATCCAGTGGAATAAAAGCAAGAAGCAATACACGGGTGCATGTCTGGTTGATTTGGAGAAGGCCTTCGTCTGCTGGAACTTTTGAAGTAAAAAATGGTCTGCAACAGGGTGCGGTTAATTCGCCGATCCTATTCAATATTTACACGAGCGATCTCATAGGTTCATTTCACCATGCCATAGCGTACGCAGACGACTTTTGCGCGTACAGGTCAGGGCCTAAAATTGAAGTAATTGCAATACTCTTGCAGATACTGCGATGACTGGAAGCTGAAGATCAACTTTCAGAAGTCAGAGACCATCCTGTTCAGAACGCCGTTGTCTGGGGCCTCTTGGGACACCAGAAAGAATTGGCGAAAGTTCTCTATCGTAGGGCAGCACGGGCAGCCACTTGCGAGTCGAAGTATAGTCAGGTACCTTGGGGTCTGGCTATTATAGCAGCTGGTTTTATAGCAGCCAACTCGATGCGAGGGTGAAGGTAATCCGCTACATGGCCCTCATTCGGCCTATGCTCACATATGGTTGTCCCGTGTGGTTCAACGTGGGGCCAAGCTTGTTGGAATTTATGCGCGTGTTTGAGAGGGCTTGCCTTCGTTTGTACAGAACACCTGAGTCGAAGTACATAAAATTCTATCGTAATGAGGTCCTGTAATTAGCGGTGCCGCTAATCTTACACGTCGCCAGAACAGCTGTGGATAGGTGACTCAACTACGACCGAGACGACGCACCGAGTAGTGTAGAGCGTCTCCGGTACAGTAGGGCGGTTTCATACCGCGACATTGAAGACGTAAGTATGCAGCGCCACCAATTTTGTGGCTTTTAGAAGGAAAGGGGATTCCGTCGTCATTTCCACCCTAATCAGGGGTAGCCTGTAACGGGGCAAAGCGGGTCGTGTAGTATTATTACTATATAATAGCCATGGCCAGCTTACAATCAACTAATGACCGACAAATATTTTATTTTCAACGTTAAGTCGGGTTTGAGAAGGTATTGTAATTTATATACAGGCTCTCGTAATTGTCAAAAAAGTTCATGGGACTTGGTTCTTCTTAACCTATGTATATTATTTCGTACATTTAAGACATCGTCTATATCAGGATTGATATGCATCTGCAAACGCTCGTTGTGACGCATTGCGTACTTTTTAATTGTGTCTGCTACGAGGTCGATCTGCAAATCTCGATGCAAGTCACTATTTCTAATGTACCATGGGGCATTCACTATTCCCCGAAGGACCTTATTTTGAAATGCTTGCAACATTTGAACATTTGTTTTCTTTGTGCAACCCCATAATTGGATACCATATGTCCAAACGGGTTTTAATATCTGATTGTATAATAGGATTTTATTCTCAATGGACAGTTGTGAGTTATATAACAACCAGTGAAGTTTTCTATATCTAATATTTAGATCTTCTACTTTCTTTTTCACATGTTCCTTCCATTTCAGTTTAGCATCCAGATTTATACGGAGATACTTAGCTGTGTTAGAGTAAGGAACTACTTGATTATTAATAACCACGGGAAGATTCGTTATTTTTTTATTTGTAAAATTGATATGATGAATGGATGGTCTTTGACTCATTAAGTTTAATTCGCCATCACTGCGTCCAATCACATATCTCGTTAATTGAATTCTGTAGCTTTTCTGTAGCTTTAGCCACACATCCATCTGTTGATAGAAGAGCAGTGTCGTCTGCAAATGCGGCTATCATGGTATCACTCGCATGCGGTATATCACTCGTATATAATAAATACAGGTGGGTCCTAGAACACTTCCCTGTGGAACACCTGCTTGTATTTCTTTAAGTTCAGAATACGCTGAGCCATAACGAACTCTAAAGAATCTATTATCTAAATAAGATTTAAGGATCTCATAGTACTGTCTAGGTAGATCCCTATGAAGTTTATACTCTAAACCCTTATGCCAAACTTTATCAAAAGCCTGTGCAACGTCTAAGAATATTGCAGAACAAATTTGTTTTTCTTCCAGCGCCTTTTCTATAACATTAGTTGTACGATGCACCTGGTCTATCGTCGAGTGTTTATTCCTAAACCCGAATTGATGGGTAGGGATAAGCTTTCTTTGCTCTATAATTGGGTCTAACCTTTTAAGGCGGAGTTTCTCGAAAAGTTTAGAAAATAACGGTAAAAGTGAGATTGGCCTATATGAGGTAACCTCTGATAAAGGCTTACCTTGTTTAGGAATAACAATAATTTCTGCTATCTTCCAGTGATGCGGGACATACCTTTGTTTAAAGCAAGCATTAATTATAAGCTTGAGTTTCAACAATGCAGTTGAAGGAAGTTCCTTCAAGATTTGAGCAGTTATAAGATCATAACCTGATGATTTTCTATTATTTAGTTTATGAATACATGTCTCGATCTCTCTTAACGAAACATAAGGAATTTCCATTTCGTCTACTCTGTTATAGAAATCAACATCTTCATTTGCTACCCTAGGTGGAAACGGCTTGAAAACATTCGAAAGGTGCTGACAAAAGTGTTTAACCTTTTCCTTTGGATCGCCGATCTATTTCCCATCAGATGTTTTCAACGGGGGATCTTGCGCTTGAGGTCTCTTTAAACGTTTAGCAGCCTTCCAAAGGGAGTAGTCCGTGACTTTATCAACCGTTAGATTACAAAGATATTTTTGAATTCAGTAATAGTTTTTTTAAGCCTATTATTGAGTCTATTAAAAATAGTTTTATCGCCAGGATATCTTGTCGCTTGCCATTTTCTATGAGCTCTTCTCTTTTCAAGTTTAAGTTGCTTGATTTCTGTGGGGTATTTCACCGAAGCCTGTTTTTTTTGTTGATAAGTCGGTGTACTATCTTCTGCTGCCTGTTGCACATCGGCAACGAATTGTTCTGTTTCAATGTCAATATGTTTTGTTGTGACTAGTGGGGACCTAAAGTTAATGAAACCTTCGAGAAGTTCTCTGAATTTGCACCAGTTCGTTCTTTTGTTTGTTAGTCGTGGGTTTTTTATCTGTTCTATCGATAAACTATTGACTGTTAGAATTACAGGTGTATGATCCGATGACAGATCATCACTGCTTTTAACTTTAACTTCTTTTCTATTAATACATTTCGTTATGAAGAAGTCGATAACATCTGGTATTTTCGTTGGGTCAGATGGCCAATTAGTTGGTGACCCAGTCGAAACAAATTCACAGTTATAATTTCGCCCTGATTTGTAGAGCTTCCTGCCTTTTTTTGTTATTAGTCTTGACCCCCAATATGTTTGTTTTTCATTAAAATCACCACCGATGATGAAGTTGTTACCTAACATTTGGAAGAGATCAATTAGGTCTTCCTCTGTAGGCGAGTGCTTGGGTGGGCAGTATATCGCAGCTATTTTAAACTCCTTGCCTTTCGTTTCTATACTTATTGTCGCTACTTGCATTGTTTGTTTTGCTATTTTTGGCAATTCGTAATGATCCAAGGTACTTTTCACAATCACCTGGCACTGCCAGCTGGATGAGGAGAGTGAAAACAAAGATACCCAGGAATTCTAATCTTAGTTCCCTGTTTGAAATGAGTTTCAGAAATCAGGCAAACATCAATATCTTCGTTACATATGTAGAAAAACCTGAAATTCAGGGATGTGTTGCATTTGTGTACCATTTGCATTCAACGTTGCGACATTTAGATTATTTTTAATCATTAATATTTTGTTGTTTTTTTCCTGCTTCTTTGCTCAGTAGTTTAATAATTTTATCCTGATTATCCAATCTTTGAATAATAGTAATAAGCATCAAAAATGGCACAACACTTGCAAAAAAAAGTGTGTATTTAATTACACATAGTAGTTAAGTTAGCTTAAGATTATTTTAAGGTACTTTGTAAGTTTTATTTTATTACACATACAAAAATCAGTCCAGACACTTAAGTTTTTTCTACAAATAAACATTTTTCTTAGTTTTTAATTTGTTAAGTTATAATTAATAAATTTAGTTAGGTTACGTCGAAAGACAAGAGATCAGGACTGTTTCTCATGCGCATTAGCGTTTTTCCACTACCCCCTAGGCAAAAAAAAAAACGTCGAAAGACATATGTACATATGTAGGTTAAGAGTTAAGATTAGCTTAGAGCGCCCGCATGGGGCGTTTTTGTCAGCTCGTAAGATATTCTGAATTAAAAAATAAAAACGCGTTAAAAATGAAAAAAAAAAAATTTTAATTTTCTTTATAACCTGTTATTCTTTAATTCTGTATGCAATATTTGTCTTATTTATTTTATTAAAAGCTGAAATTCCTTCAGTTTTTATTCCCCTATGTGAGAATATATGTATTAAATAAAATAAATTGTATTTTAAGCAATCAGTGAATTGCGGGACCTTTTTTTTTTTTTTTTTTTTTTTTATAAAAGGCAGATATCAACGAACACACCCATATGTGGCCTTAAAAGACTCCAAATGTGGCCTTAAAAGACCATAGGAAACCAATACTTACGAGTATATGTAGGTGCAAGTGAAAACATATACAATGAAATTAATTATTTATTTTGTTCAACGAATTGGAATTCTCCCATTTGAAAGCCTCTAATTATATGAAAATTAAAACAATTTCAAAACTGAAAAGAAAGTCTAAAAAAATACTACTATTATATCATATATGTATGTACATACCTATATATCCCCATTCCAAGTGTAAAAGAGGCATTGACATCCGACACATTCTTCATGAAGGTTTCCTTCTTCTTTCGATAGAAATTTTCCGTCTTCTCTTATAAGTTCCTGGGAAAATTAAAAATTTCGCAACACACACATACATACGCAGAAGTGAAATACTGAAATCCCGGCACCAGTTCATATCCTGCAAAGTATTCTGTTCGCCTGTTACTTGCTTTGCATACGAAACCTTCGTGAATATCGCGATTTAGTCTGGTTGGGGTTGTGGTGGTCGGTCGAAGGACTTTTCAATGCATAGGACATTCTTTTCACCACGTTCGTTCCCTTGTTCATACGTCTATGTGTGTGTATGTGTATACCTTACCATTTGAAACGAGAAACCCAATGCAGAAAGTTGCCATTCTTTTTTTTTCCCTTCATTCTGTTTCCCACTTATTTATTTATTTTTTGCTATGTTCTTCGCTTTTTGAAAGCCATAGATGGATGCTTTTTTCGGATCGGAATGGGGGTGGTAGGAGGTTCTCCAGAAAAAAATGTCCTTGTACTTTTTTTTAAAGTTTTTTTTTTTCTTTTCAAAGATGAGTGAGTGAACTTGTTTTTGAGTATGTGTGAGTTGTTTTCTTTTTTTTTTTTTTGCTGCACCTTCAGTCCCATGCCCTAAAAAAAAATATAAGCAACAATGCTTAACAGATTATACAGTTTTTTTTTTTTCAACCCATTCGAGGTGGTTGGTGGTGGTATCCTTCGACTCTGCCCCCTAAATATGTATATCACTTTCTGTTTGTTTTTGCTTTTTTTTTACTTGGGCTCTATGGGCATGCTATGGGAATTTTCCTATCCAGGAGTATACTCGTATATAGGTATGTACACATATATTTTCTTTCGACTGACATATTTGTTTTCGAAAAGGGATTTCACTTTATGTTTAAGATGAAAGAAAGAGAAATAAATATACACCGAGAGTAAAAGGGAAATTTGCTGGTGCTGAATTAATAGTAAAAGTTTAACTTTTCAGTAAAAAGTTTTTGTTTAACCACGTGGGTTATGTGGGTTTATGGACGTTTTGATTGATTTTATTAACTAGAGATTAATTATTTTCTGATTTTGATTGATTTTATTAACTAGAGATTAATTATTTTCTGATTTCCGGGAGAGAGAGGTATGACCGCCTAAATTGTTTCCGGAGACATAAAAATCGTTTGTTTTCTCTGTGATATCTTCTCATTGCCGAATATTAAAAATCTCTTCAAAGAATCATTTCACTTCACTTTAAACGCATTTTATTAATTCATATCATTGCAACTTATTAACAAAAACGCTTAATTTACTTAAATATCTTACTCTAACTTACTAATTCTAGCACTTAATCTATGTCTTTCGACCTAATCTAACTGAATTTAGGTATTTGTTCTAACTTAACTATTTGTAAAGTAGAAGTACTTAAATCCATACCTATGTCATGCATACATACTATATATTTTATAATGGCCCACATATCCATCATGAGAATCGCGCGTGTAGGATGCTCACGTGAGCTTTCCATTCGTCTTGATCCTTCGCCACCTCCACTGTATTAGGAAGAATCCCCAGATTTTTTTTTCGAGGGTAGGTGAAAATCTTCAACAAGACACTATGAGGATTGACAGCGCGTGCTCATAGTAGTGTGGGATTCTTACCCACTAAAAAACCTCCCTTCAAAACAGACTTGTTTTTATTTTTACTACAACTAAGATTCAAGTAGTTTTCATTTCACGAAATAAGGACGTTTTGCAGGTGCCTTCCCATTAGAAGTTCCTGCAAGCTCCGCAGTTTAGACGCGGTTCCTTAACGCGCTAAGTCTAAAGGTTTGGTTCTTTGTAGATGGCGTAGTAAATTTCTTTCATATAAAACTCGGAGGACTGTAATATTAACGTGACTTCCTAGTCGACTTTTATGCTTTCTCGCGTAGTTTTTGATTTCGTCTTCGATTGTTTTAATACCAAGATCTCTGTGGATATCGCTATTTCTGATATACCATATATACATGGCGCATTCACTTGCACTTAGCACTTTGTTTTCAAAAGTTTGTAAAATTTTAATGTTACTTATTTTGGTACAACCCCAGAATTGTATACCATATGTCCATATAGGCTTTAGCACTTGCTTATATAAAAGCAGTTTGTTCTCTATATTAAGCTTGGAATATTTTCCAATTAACCAATACATTTCTCTATATTTATTATCAAGTTCTTTGCATTTTTTCTTTACGTGCGTTTTCCATTTCAGCTTTGCATCAAGTGTCATACCAAGATACTTAGCCTCTTTTGCAAACGGAATTTGAACCGAATTTGAAAAGATCGGCAAATTATTTATTTTCTTATAAGTAAAATTTACATGAACAGATTTGGTCTCTCGATTTGGAATCCCCAGATGGATCCACGAGAGATATCGGACTTAAATTAACCATATATTCCTAGGCCTACCAAGGGGTCGCTTACCTGATGGCAGAGCAATCATGACACGTTTTGGGAGCCGATTTTGGGATATGCACACTACGTGACCAAACCATCGCAGCATAGATAGTTCCGCTCGAGAAAGTATTTGCTCAACATTGAAGGCCTCTTGTATCCTAGTGCTGGGCTCTAGTTCTCTGCGAGTTATTCCAGCAACACCACCAACGAATCATCACTATCCAGGTTTCATGATCATAGGTGAGAGTTGAAGACCGGTAACTGAACCTCAACATTTTCATTGATCGTCCCTCTTTTTGTGGCTTTCTTCCTTGCAGAGCCACTATCGGCCAGTGATTGGGAATATGCCAACCCTGCCTATAGTTGTTTTATGAATTTAAAGAAGGCATATGATTCAACTATGTTGCTAACTAGATTATATTGTATAATCGTTTAGATCTCGCAATAGGCTTTCACATCACTTTCTTAAGCTCGCCCACTCACTAGGTCCTTGAGCAATTGGATCCCATGGTAAAAAAAAAAGCTTTAGCGACAAATTTTATTTTTGACTCAGTGCCGCCATAAATAATCAAAGTTGTCGGATCTGGGACAATTCCAATCCGCAACAGGTTCAAGAGCTTCCTTTGCATGCAGAAAAACTCACTGTTTGATGTGGATTTTGTACAGGAGGCTTGGGCCATAAGTTTTCCGAATCGAGAGGGGCGAAGCGGTAACTGTCAACGGGGGAAAAGTATCGAGAGATGATAAACGGCCGCTATATATACCTACACTTTAATTCGCAATAAAGATGTTGCACATTTTAAAGATCTAGCGTGCTTATAAGACATTTTATTTCATTCTTATTCATATTCATTTAATGTCGATTAATATTTACAAACGACTTTTAGCATTTATTTATAGAATTGCTTTAGAGTTTCAGAATATAATTATTCTTTGCAACTAAAATACACTAGATATGTAATGAAAACATTTTTTAAACAATATATTTCATTAAAGGAAACCTCTACAAGTTAAAACCCTTTATATTATTCTTATTAGTAAGCGGTATAATAGTGTTGTGATTTTCTTAATATTTTTCATATTTTCCCTTAAACCCCGGATGGAAGATGAACTAGTTATACCGAAGTTCTTTAATTTCTTTTTTATTTAATTTCCGCGCACTCGAAGGGTTAATGAATGCCTTTAATATATTAACACACAGTGTGGGCTTTGGAAAGGATAGAGAGAGAGGGAGAAAGATTGATGTAGTGGTTTTGAAACTCAGATGTTATGTTTCAGAGAAACACCGGGGGTGGCATCAAGATGATAACTGGAGAAACTTTTGTTAGTTTTTTCATTGCTTCTGATTCACTGTATTTTTTTCTCGATCACCTGATGGCTTAGGCATATCAATCATCCAACAGAGCGAATCATTTTTCCAACCAATCTACTGCCAGTGTTATGCCTTTTCAATAGTGCTCATGTTCACACAAGCTTTCGCAATTGATCGGACTGAGTTTATTTATTTCATGAGAAATAAAAAAATGCTTGCTGACATCGGGATTTAAACCATAAACCATTAGCGTCGCAATTGACGACGTTAACACTACACCATGGCCACCCCTGTTAGGACCAAAGGTAGGAGGCATGAAAAAAGAGCTTTAAGACATGGTGACAAAACGGCATCCATTCAAAGAGTTTGTGAATTCGTTCTTAATCTTTTTGAAAAAACACATATTTAAGAATAAAATGGGCCGTGAAGAATTCCGTTAAAGGCTTTCCAAATCTAAAAGCTTAAAACAAGCAGTTCTTGTATTATTTCCTGATAGGGAAATCTTCGCTTGGTGGAAGGAGTTTTTTTGTTTACCCTTTCTGGCAAGTTCATCCGCGATCTCATTATTGTATTGTGTATTCTGGAATACACTGTTCGTTATGAGCATGCAGTCCCTAATGCACGTCGTTGGATTAGCAAGTGAGAAGATCAGATTAAAGTTCCGCAGGTGAGCATTTCACTTGTCACCTGATTTGACAATTCAATCCAATTCAGTTCTAGTATTAGGTTCAGGTATTTAGTCGCATCCGGGGCTGTTTGAAATGTCTCAAATAATGCAGTGAATGGGATTAAATATTCACAGTTGAACCTTGCAATTTTTTGCTAAAAAAGAGCTTAAAAGAAAATCTCCTCCTTTGATCTATCTATTGGTATTGTTTGAGGGCAACTGTGAATGCCTTCATAATTCCCCGAGTACATTGGTAACCATATAATTAGGATACTTTGAGCTATAGAGACAAAAGCTCACCCCTACACATCCTTACAGTATACCCTGTCTCCCGGGAACTTATATTTTTGTATATTTGCTGTTACCTTGTCCTGTGCAACTACTCTGTGCACTATCTACCTCCACTTAATGCTCTTCTCTCAACCCACGGCTGATGACTACACTATATGAAAATCTGAAATTGCCTTTGCGTATCCTCCAAATATAATAAATGCTGCTGCTATTCACTGTTGGTGCTAGGTCGTTCATCGTCTGTAGCTCAACCTCTTCAGCCTCAGCTCTACTCATCTACAACCACCACTGCCACCCTCCGCATCAGCTCCATTCCAATCCCCTTCCCTACTCCTCTTTTGCTGTTGTGTTGATTTCATCGTCTCCGTTCGTCGTTTGGGTCGTCATCGTCGTCGTCGGTCGTTGTGCCTGCCTGCCTGCCTGACTGTGGGGTTTTGGTTTAAGGGCGCTGGATAGGAGGAGGCAGTAGCCTGCTGCTGATTCTCCGGTGTGGATAGATGGCCTGTGTGATGGCACACAGCATAACATGGCATAGCATTCGGTTCTGGGTTGATCTCACATCGGTTTTTGGTTAAGGTTTTGTGTTGTATACTCTCCGAAACCAAACCAAATGAGAATCAGAGGAAAAAAAACAGCACACCCGACCTGAACAGAATAAAAAAAAAACTGAATCAAGCAGTAGCAACACCACACAGCTCACAGAAAATAAAAGGAACCGAAGTATAATAGTGTATTCCCATGAAATGTACTCATCAGTACATAACATACATTTAGTACAAGTAGCGCCGCCGGAAGTGACGGTTTTGTTCGTCTCTTATTCTGTGTGTGACAAGCAAACTCTCTATCCTATCCCCACGATAAAAATAAAGTTCAACCGGTTGGAAGACTTTTTTTTTTTGTTTGATTGAAATGGATTTTCTCTTCTCTGCTCCGTCAAATATTTATTTATTTCATATTAAACAAATTATGAACAACAATTGTTTGTGTGTTTCTCTACTAGATTTAAGATTTGTATAAGAATTACGCCAACGAAAAAACACACTTTAGATACTATAGATACACTTGTGTGTTCGTTCAGTTTGTGGAAAGTTTTCGCTTTGTTTGCCTTTTCTGTTTTAAGTGCTGCGCTGCTAACCACATAAACGCTTTCAGTCAGTGTGAGAATTTATTAGATTACTCAACAGTCATTGTTTGTATATTATATACTTTGTGTAAAAAAAAAAATAAACACAAGAAGAAAAGAATTCATATGTACTCAGGGGTGCGATATCAGAGGTGACATTCATCCTCTTCTCATTCTCTTTTGTCATTTTGATGTATATTTATATTTTATTTTCTCTTGTTTTATCACAGAGTATGTATCGCAATATATAGTATTGTAATTTTGTGTACTTTAATGTAATTAATTATTTATGTGAGTACAGATGAATGTGCGTGGTGGGGGTGGGGGTGGATGAGGGTGAAGGTGGAATTGGGCAGCACACAGACAACAACGAGTAGAGAGGAGAACAGCAGCAAAAAAGTATCTGCCGACTCTGTTTTTTTTTTTTTTTGTTGTATCTATTTGCGCTCAAAGGGATGAAAGCAGAAGTTTTCCATTTTTCTTTATTATTATTAAGATGGGTGGTTGGTTTGGTTCTGACTGGTGACTGTTTTGAGTGTATATACAGCTTATACTATATGTGCCGCGGGTGGAGGACGAGAGCTGAAGCAGGTAGGGTAGTAGGGTGTGAGGTGGGTTATTTGTAAAGAGATGGAGTGAAGCAATTCGTGTTTTTGAAAAATCGATAATTTCATTTTCTACCCGTTTCTATAATTGTGTGTGCTCTTTCATATTTACACTTTTAAGGGTCTCCCTTAGCGTTAAGTATGTTTGCTTTGTTGGATAATGCAATGAGAATATGTACATACATATGTACAGTACATATGTATACGCAGTTTGATTGTGTTTTTCGTGTGCAATTGACACTGAAAAGTTTAAATTCTTATTAAACTTATCATGAAACAAAATACATATGTACTAGTGCTATGGAATTCATTTCGATAAATGAGGCTATATGTACATGCTGCGTACACCTCCGTTTTAATAGCCTGTTATGTCATCTTGGTAAATCTGTCAACTTAAGATGATGCAATCAAGTTCAACGTTAAAAATTCATAATTGCGAGACTACAAATCGTGACCTTTTGTTTGAAAAAAGCTCAAGAGCATATATATGTATATATATTTTAATTTTTATTTTTAAAACTTGAATCATCAAATGAAGCATCCACTGCATCATTCTAATGATTTTTTTTTTTTTATTGTTATTTAAATATTTGTCAATGGTGTTCATTATATGATTTTATTTTTATTTGTGATGCGTCAGAAATTAAAAATATACATCCTTACTTAGCTTTTAAGATAGGAAATACTTTAATGAAGTATTTATAGCATTGATTGGGTACGTATGCCTGAATGAAAAACTGTCTTGCTTCTAGTAACGCCCAGTTATTTCTTGTCAAACTTTATCCTTGGTTTATCCGCATTAAAGAAGAAGTAGAAATATTCTAACCACAAATCTCTATTTTTTTCTAAATCCGGTTTAAAGATGTCTTCCCCTAGTGGTAAATAACTTGAAATAGGAATTTCTTAAGAGAACAGTTTCTTCTATAATGGACGTTTACATAATATTTTGTGCAAGATGAATCAGGTGTCACGCTACCATTTTGTTTTGGCACATTATTATCATTATTTTTTTTTTTTTGTAATGTTATGTCGGTTTGGTTTTCATGGTTGTGTAGTGTAGACATGCAAAACTTATAATGGAACTCAAGATTCCAGATACGATGCTTAAGAGATTTCTGTTCTCCAGGAAATTCGAAGTGGTCATTAGTGACTGTCAAGAATGGATAAACAAAGGCCTCAACACACCACCCAATGCACAAATCTGGTACACAGATGGCACCTAATTGGAAAATGGCAGTACCAGAGCTGGGGTCTAGGGCCCCAACCTCCAGCGTGCAGCAGCGCTTGCTAAATCACCTACCATCTTCCAAGCAGAGGTCCATGCGATAGAGCTATGTATTCGGGAATGCCTGCGGAGAAACACTACTGGAACCCACATCTACATCTATGCAGACAGTCAGTGTGGTGGTTCTTCTAAGAAAAGAGAAAAACCCAATTAGCCGTGTTGATACCTCAAAACTCGTGTACCTGTACCCAGTGGCCAGTGACCCGTGGTGGTTGCTGTTATCCTGGCGATGTCCCTACGCGTTCTGTTTAAGAAGTCGGTTGTTTTTGATTTGTTGTAGTTTGGCCACATCTTTCTAGATATTACACAGTCCATCAGCCTAGTCCATCTGAAATTGGCTTGGGTAAGAAATTTTGAGGATATTTCTGCTTTGACTGCTCCAAGCGGAATCTGAACTGATTCCGCAAGAGAGCTGTGGAAGGCTGAGCCTTGCCTAGCCAGTTCATCCGCAAGTTCGTTTCCACAAACGTTACTGTGGAACCCAAATCAGGGTTACATTGAGTTCGCTATCTAGCAAAGCTAGCTCATTTTGGAATTCAAGCACCAGCTTGGAGGATGTAGTAACCGATGCAATGGCTTTAATGGCTGCTTGGCTATCAATAAAAATAGCGATATTTTGCCTCGGCGTTATATTGGTATGTGTTTTGATCTAATGACAAGCTTCCCGGACAGCAAATAGTTCTGCCTGGAACACACTGGCAGAATCCGGAAGCCTATATAATTTAGAGATCTTTAAGGATTCGGAAAGCACACCCGCACGGACTCCACTGTCCATCTTTGAACCGTCAGTGTATATTGTTACGTCGAAATCCTTAATCATCTGTTCATCTTGCCATTCTGATCTTGTGGGGAATTGAACGTCGAAGCGCTTTGTTAAATTCAATTTGGGTATCATGTAATTAATCTGTCGTGGGCAAAATGAGTTCTCTCGGCAGAGAATTTAAAATTTGTCTATGCCCACAGGGTCTCATAATCCAGCACCCAGACTCCCTGAGTCTGACCGCACTATGTGCTGTGATGTTAATTATGTGTAGATCTCAAGGTAATAATAATAATATTTGGCGCAACAGCTCTTTAAAGTGCCAGGGCCTAACTTCTCGCAGCCACTCATGTTGTGTGTGTTATATTTTTCACACGAATGGAAGGGACCTACAGTTTAATGCCAACTCCGAACGGCGATTTGAGAAGATTTTTCGTGACAACAATACTCTCGGATGTTTGTCAGACGCTCGCGAGAGGTGAGACCGTGAAAAAACTTTTTGGTATTTTCTGGGATTCGAACTAGGAACCTCATGCGTAGTGATCCGACACACTAACCACTTACGCCACGGGGCCCACTATCTCAAGGTAGGAGATGCAAAAAGACTGTTAGAGCATCTGTGCCGGTTGATCGTAGAGCGCCTGTGGTGCCTATGCATGCTGTTCTTTGTAACTTATTAAGTTTGGTTACATTATAAGCTTTTTTAGAGCTCGCCACCATACTATTGGCCCATATGTAAGAATTGGACGTACCACGACTGTGTACATCCATAAGGTTAATTTTGGCTGCAGTTCTCATTTTTTCCCGAAGGTTTTGCTACAAGTATAGAAAGCTATACATGCCTTCTTTACCCGTTGTTCTATGTTTAGCTTCCAGTTAAGTTTAGGATCTAGGATAACTCCTAAATACCTAGCACTGGACGATAAGGAGAGCGGTTGGCCATTTAGCCGAGAAAGTGCGAAGTCATGTATTTTGGTTTTACTGGTGAAGAGCATCAGTTCTGTTTTGCTCGAGTTGACACCGAGATCGTTTGGCCCAAGCGCTTACTTTGCTCAGAGATTTTTTCGTGATTTCGCTTATGACGTTGAGAAACTTTCCTGACACTAGTATCACCTCACTCGTATCGTCTGCATACCCGACTACCTTGATTCTTTTTCTGTCTAATGCTAAACGGATTTTATTCATGACTATCAGCCATAGTAGAGGTGAGATAACACCGCCCTGGGGTGTTCACCTACTGGCTTCAGTGTGTACGCTATTAAAAGCCCCTTTTATGTCTAAGAAGGTATGTATGTAGCTAGGGTATATTCTTTGTAGTGTATTGAGCTTTCCATAGTGCGCAATACCTCGCGAAGAGCTGTCTCTGTTGATCTACCTTTGAGGTATGCGTGCTGAGCTTTGGGGAGGGATGGTTCTATTTTGCTTTGCAAATGGTTGTCCAGGACTAAGGCAGCACTAAGAGCCCTTAATTTCTATACGTTAGGGTCAAAGCTCACGTGGACCTGTCTCGACCTCCTCGATAGCCTCGCATCCACAAAACAGGTTACCATAGCATGGATTCCTGGACACAGACTTTGAGGGGAAGAACGAGCAGACTATCTGGCGAATAGAGGTGCCCACTCATCGGCCCTAAACCCTACTTTGAGGTACCACCCAGTGATATTCACTCTACAATTACAAAATGGGAAGCTAAAGGACCCGAACATTGGGCCAACCATAAGCCAAGGGAAGAAGTTCATATACCCCAACAAAAATAAAGCAAGCAAGCTACCTGAATTCACCAAAGACGATTTGCGAACTCTAACGGGCTACCTAACCGGACATTGTCCACTTATATACCATCTGAATAAAAAAAAAAAACTATCAGATACACCCATGTGCAGACTCTGTGGGAAACAAAGAGAAACGGCAAAACACATTCTGTGTGAATGTCCAGGGGCCGGCCGCAAAGAAACGATTACTCCATATAACACGGGTCTCGGTTGGCCTAGTGGATACCTGGAACATGGAATCCATGACATTATTGAGGTTTATAAAAAGTCTCAATTTTACTTCTGGTTAACCATTGGGCCAGCACAATAGATCTCATTGGTCGCAGTGCACTTGGGCCCCAAACATCGTATCATATCGTATAATGAAACACATTCGTGAAAAATCATAGAAATTTACCGGAAATGTTGAAGAAAATGGAAAAAGCGATAAAAAGACCGAGCATTTGAATAGATTTTACAGCTTATAATCTAAATATATTACATTTTGTAAATTAAAAAGGCGAATTAAACGTACAAATATCTACTAAGTTATTAGCAATCAAATGGTATCGTGGGCTTAAGCGATTTATACCAGATCTGGACGTGTAGCAAAGGAGCCATGGTTCAGGGATATTCCACCAATAACTTCGAATAATCACACAGGGTAGATGCTTGACTGTCCGAACTGAACAATGATCTCCAGTAAACGAGTTTTTTAGTGTCCATTTCCAATTCTGGGCAGCACTTTTTAATCGTTCGAAAGACTTCATATGGGTTATGCCGTACGATGCGGATGTATTTCAATCAAGGTGTTTTAGTCAAATCGGGAAACTGCTTTGACCTCCGAAGGTTTGAGATCCTCGAAACTAAACTAAAAACCAAAGTATAATTGTCGTCGACTGAGGAAGACATTGGTTTCGAGCTCGATAAGCAGTTTATTGCTTAAATCAGCCCACTCAAATTATTCATCCGAATGCCGCTGCCTGCAGAATAATGCACTAGAGTAGAAAATACTGTCGAAATATTCTAGCATACAGTATAGACTAAGAGCCCACAGTAAATTTTGGACATGAATACAAAGGGTCTCAATGTTGGAAAATAGTACATAATTTGAACAGTGTTCTATTGCGTAACTCTGTAATATTACATGTTATCAACAAACAAATAAAAAAAATTATTTTCTACTTTTTCCCATTTATTCCAAGAAATGTTTGATGTCATGTGTATCTAGAATTGAATAAAATAGTACCAGGGATATTAAACACACTAAAAGTATCTTGTGCTATAGGCTTAATGACCTCTATGCAAGTTGGCTATTGGCAGAACTACTACCAGAACTGACCACATACATACAATTGAAGGGACAAGTGGAAAAAGGGCCCCTGTGGCATTACCCATGTTTTAAGATAATCGCAGCTTAGTTCTACTGGTATTTTTTCCATATAATTTATTGCACATATCGTCTTTTTCACCTCTGTAACTTCAAAACTATCCACTAGATAGCTCTAGGAGTCAGTCCATATTTTAGACTAACGATCCGTAGCATCGTCTATGTATTCAAATAAATAAAAATTAGAAATGTTACATAGGCCCTTTGAATTTCCGTCTTTTCGATAACTACTTGCTGAATTAAAGGAATCGGTGTTTTCTGATGAATATTATAGTATAAATTAAGAAGAACAGTCAATGAACCAGAAGGCCCAGTACAAGTACTTTTCTTGTGGCCATCTCCATTAACTTTACTTTAACTGACCTACATACTTATAATCTTTCCAGTGTTTTGTGTGTGGCAGGCGGCTTAATGCAATAGAGTATTAGCCCTGTGAACATGCGGTAATTGCTTAGCAACAACCTATACAACGGTTGGAGGGAGCTGCGAAGACACAATATGTACAAGAGCGCCACTATCTTCAAAATAGCCGCCTAAAGAAGGAGGAATGCTCAGGAGATTCGTTCGCCAAAGTTCATTAGCAATGCTCATGGCCAGCTTCTTGTGGATGACGACAAAATTCTGCAGAGGTGGCGGCAGTATTGTGAAGAGCTGTTAAATGAACAGTTTCCCCGGCTATACTTTCCAAGAGCCACCCCTAACTGTGAAGAAATACCCGACATTACAGTCGAAGAAGTTAGTGAGGCCAGACAAGATGCCCTCTCAGTTCTGGAAAAAGATGGGAGACGTCGGGTTCAGATGGCTCAGAATTCTCATCTCCAAATTCGTGAGAGGTGATCCAATGCCGAATCAATGGAGGGAAAGTAACCTTCTCCCTGTATACAAAGGGAAGGGTGATACGCGAAACTGTGATAACTACCGTTCGATCAAGCTGATGTCACACACCATGAAGATCGTTGAACGGGTATTAGGTGGCCGACTGCGAAAAATAATACGGCTATCTGATGATCAGTGCGGGTTTGTCTCGGGTAAATCAACCACAGATGCAATCCAAAGTATAAGGATCATAATGGAAAAACATCGTGATTCCTTAAGGGATTTGCATATTGCATTGGTTGACTTTGAAAAAGCATTCGACAGATAACCACGAGATTTGATATGGGTGGCGCTAAGACATCGAGGGGTTCCAGAAACCTATGTACAGATGATCATGGACATGTACGAAGGAGCAAAGACAAGAGTAAGATGCCCCGCTGGAGTAACCGAAGAGTTCCCAATCAAAGTCGGGGTGCACCAGGGAAGCGTTTTAAGTCCTTTGCTCTTTATTACAGTCCTTGATTATCTGCTTGAAGGTAAAGTGATGGATCCTAAGGTACATCAGTTATTCTTTGCTGACGATGGAGCCATCATAAGTGAGGATCCTACATCCCTGCAACGAGCACTTGATGTGTGGGTGGACGTTTTGGAGGGAAATGGGTATCGCATTAGTTCAAAAAAGACAGAGTACTTGCGCTGCCCGTTCTCTGATCCACTCAGGCCTATTCCAGACATTTATTTGAATGGAACAGTGCTTCCCAAGTGCGAAAAGTTCAAATCTGGGATCTATGATCAATAGCAAAGCAACTTGTGATGACGACATCTTACTTACTTACTTACTTAGGTGGCGCTACAGTTCGGGGTGAACCTGGGCCTCAACCAACAAGCCTCTCCATTTAGCTCGGTCTTTAGCTAATTGCCTCCAGTTGCGCACTCCAAGTTGGTCGAGGTCCCCTTGAACTTGTGCGCGCCACCTACGGCGATAATTCCCTCTACTGCGTCGTCACTCGGGGTTAGATTCGAAGACTCTGCGGGCCGGAGCGTTGGTGTCCATTCGCTCTACATGTCCTAGCCATCTCAGACGTCCAATACGCAGTTTTTTGACTAGGTCGATGTCGCTGTACAGCTCGTATAGTTCGTGATTGAATCTTCTCCTCCAAAACCCGTCAACGCAAACGGGACCGAAAATCTTACGAAGAATTTTTCTCTCGAAGCGACCAAGGATATCTTCATCCTCTTTTAATAAAGTCCATGTTTCAGCGCCGTAAAGTAGGACTGGGATGATCAAGGTCTTATATAGAGTCTCCTTAGTTGCTCGAGATAGGGCTTTACTGTTGAATTGCCTTATAAGCCCAAAAAAACAGCGATTGGCAAGAGTTATTCTTCGATTGATTTCTGCGCTGATTTTGTTTGCTGAATTTATAGCAGAGCCAAGGTAGACAAAGTCCCTTACTACCTCGAAGTTATAGCTGCCCACGGTGACGTTTTGTCCAATTCGTCGATGTTGGTTATCCCTTCTAGTTGACAGCATATACTTGGTTTTGCCCTCGTTTATCGCCAAACCCATTTTGGCCGCTTCCGCCTCAATGCTTGCAAAAGCACCGGTGACAGCCCGCTGAGATCTTCCGATAATGTCTATATCGTCGGCGTATGCAAGCAGTTGTACAGACTTGTAATAGATTGTGCCTCCGGTGTTGGCTTGTGAGTTCCGCACAATCCGTTCAAGTACAATATTGAAGAAGTCACATGACAGCGCGTCACCTTGTCTAAAGCCTTTTTTGACATCAAAGGTCTCGGTGAGGTCATTACCGACCTTGATGGAGCAGCGAGCGTTCTCCATCGTCAGCCTGCACAGGCGGACAAGTTTGGCAGGGATGTCAAAACTAGACATGGCTCTATAAAGCTCTTCTCTATAGATGCTGTCATAGGCGGCCTTGAAATCGATAAAGAGGTGGTGAGTATCGATTTGGAATTCTTGGGTTTTCTCCAGGATCTGCCGAAGTGTGAAGATTTGATCGATGGTGGACTTTCCTGGCCTGAAACCGCACTGATAGGGTCCAATCAGGCTGTTGATAAAAGGTTTCAGGCGTTCACACAATATCGCAGAAAAGATCTTGTACGCGATGTTGAGGAGACTGATGCCTCTATAATTGGCGCAGTTGAGGGGGTCTCCTTTCTTGTGGATCGGGCAAACGATGCTGAGATTCCATTCATCAGGCATACACTCCTCTGACCAAATATTAGAAATGAGTTGGTGTATGCACTCTACCAATTCATCCCCAGCTGCCTTGAAAAGTTCGGCCGGTAAACCGTCAGGTCCAGCAGCCTTGTTGGATTTTAGCTTGGATATTGCTATCCTCACTTCGTTTTGGTCAGGTGGACGGAAATTTTGACTATCATCGTCCATGTTGAATGGTTCATTCTGCCTGACAGCGGGATGTTGGTCTTCGTCGCCGTTATACAGTCTGCAGAAGTAGTTTTTCCATATTCTCAGCACCGACTGTGATTCTACTACGAGGTTTCCATTCTCATCTCTACAGGTTTCTGTACGGGTATTACTTCTCTGACACGTTCTTTTTACCTTTTGGTAAAACTTCCGTACATTGTTCCTGGAGTATAGACTCTCGATATTCTCAAACGCGCGCTTCTCATGCTCTTTCTTCTTCTTTTGGAGAAGCCGATGTTCTTCCCGTCTCTTTTGCTCGTAGAGCTCACGAGCAGCTCTCGTCTTCCTTTGCAGCGCCGCTTTGTATGCCTCTTGTTTTGCTGCATGCACTCGCCGGCATTCTTCGTCAAACCAGGGGTTTCGCGGTGGTGGTCGAGCGAAACCCAGCACATCAGTCGCGGCGTTTCTGATGGCATGTTGGCAGCGTTGCCACTGGTCTTCGGTACTTGATGCTGGCGGCAAAGGGGTGATTGAGAGATTTCGGGATACGCGTTCAGCGAAGAGTCTGGCGGTCTCTTGCGATTGTAGCTTTTCGACGTTAAATTTTCTCACAGTGATTCTTCTTTGTTGCTCAGATTGGGATATCCGCATTCGTACCTTGGCTACAACAAGGTAATGATTCGAGTCTATGTTGGCCGCTCGGAAGGTCCGGACATCCAGAATACTGGAGGCATGCCTTGCGTCGATCGCAATATGATCAATTTGGTTGATCGTGACATGATCATTGGACCGCCATGTCTGCTTATGAATGTCGAGATGAGGAAACCATGTGCTTGCTATGGTGACATTTCGCTCCACAGCGAAATCAATTAGCCTTAGTCCGTTATCAGACGTGGTGTCGTGTAGGCTATGCTTACCGACTGCTCTACCGAAGACGTCCTCCTTTCCTATTTTGGCGTTAAAATCGCCCAATACGATCTTAACGTCGTATTTAGGACATTGCTCGTATGTTTTGTCGAGGAGCTCGTAGAAACACTCTTTGGAGGCAGGGTCCTTTTCTTCTGTGGGGGCATGAACACATATTAGGCTTATGTTAGCGAATTTAGCCTTGATCCGGATAGTCATAATACGCTCGCTCACGTGTCGGAAGCTTAAGACTTCTTGCCTAAGTCTGCCGCGTATGACAAATCCGCATCCGAATAAGCGTTGCCTGTTGCCTCTGTAGCAATCACCGTAGTAGATGTCACAGTTTTTCATCTTCTTTTTGCCTGGCCCATCCCATCGCACTTCCTGGATGGCGGTAATATCTGCTTTATAGCAGTCTAGGGCCTCTGCTAGTTGTTCGGCTGCACGTGGTCTGTAAAGGGACAGAACGTTCCACGTACAGATCCGAAGGTCGTTGTCCTTATTTCGTTTGCTGGGGTCGTCATTAGTTGGGTCATCCTTATCCGAGGCTTTTGGTTGTTTCGGAACCATGCGTTTTTTACGTGGTAGGGAAGTTACCCCGACGGCACAACCCCCAACCTGGAGGGCCAGTTCCTTAATTATTCCCCTAGGACGAGGGGCCGGGTACACCGGTGCCAGTAGTCCACTACGGAAGTATGAGCGCTGCCGTTGGCCCATTAAGGGCTCCTCCGCCACCATCTCTATTCCAATGTCCTGACCAACATTGGAAATTCCTTACCGACCTGTGATCCGAATACGTCGAAGCAGCTCGCGCAAGGTATTCACTAAGTTCAACCTAACTGGAACTAAAGACGCCACCGTTGACTCCGTCTAGGGAATTCGTCCGCTGCCGCCTGGAACAGGAAGAAGTGCTCTAGTGAGAAAAGCACTCTTCCCCCCCTCTCTCATCTGCTGCCACCAAGAATCCGCCAAACGGGGTTGGTTACCCATTTCTTGGATTAAGGTACTAGGCACCCGGCTGTCACCGCGTGGAGGTTGAGAGTAGGAGTTGGTAGGCCTCAGCTGAGTGAAAACGCTTGTGTTTTCATATGATCGCATGCACTACCGTTTGACGACATCAATCATCGTGTAAGCGTAGGGTGGATGAAGTGGGGAGAAAACTCCGCTATCTTCTGTGACAGAAAAATGCCCCCTAAGGAAGGCTCTACACCACAGTTGTGCGTCCAGCGCACACATACGGTTCACAATGTTGGACTATGTACAAAAAGTATAAGAGTAAATTAACGGCAGCTGAGATGAAAATGCTTCGCATGACAGCAGGAGTGACAAAGCTTGATCGAATAAGAAGTTCGAAGATCCGTGGAAGCCCTCACATCAAGGAAACCATCGTACAAAAAATAGAGTGCGACCGGCTCAGCTGGTATTGCCACGTTCAAAGAAGAGATCATTTGGAACCTGTTAAAAAGGCAATATCCATGCACGTTCCAAAGACATCGCGATGTAGGAAAGGTAGGCCTATAAACGCCTGGATCAGACAAATGCGACGACATCGGCATTTCATTGGCCTCAGTAACCGAGTGATCCAAAATCGGCGGGCCTGCCGATATTTTCTGAGGTCAAATAGGCGAACCCCACAGGCGGATCAGTAGAAATGCGGTGAAGTGGGAGGGTTGTGATCCCTTGTTTTCGGATCATAACTTGCTGATAGAAGGAAGAAGAAGAAGAAGAAGAACCTATACAACGGTAACACATTTAAAATAAGAACAGTGAATCCCTGGAAAATCATGGCGCTTGACGATTTTAAAAGGGTCTCAGAAACTATGGAGGCGTTAGAGGAAACATATATGTATGTACTATGTACTATGTCACCTAAGAACTTGAAAATACAATGAAACAAACAATTTTTTTAAGTTAAATCAAATCATTGCCAAAAGCTTAAGGAACGTCAATGAAACTAGTGAAAAAAAAACCTTCCGTGAGTGAGGTTATCTACCATAAAATGGAGTCAAAATGAAATAAAAAAATTAGGTGTGGAGATGTTTGTTGATTCTTATCTACCTGGTGATGTTACACAATCACAGCTCCTAGAAATGTTAAGATACCTAATTCCATATACTAAGCAGGTATTGCTAAAATAATGTAAACTAAAATACCCAAAATATCTTCAGCTGGTGATGATTTATAGCCACGGACCCAACAATTATAAACCCAGAATCAGCCGCTTAATTTCGTCTCCGACTGTGCTGTTTAAGTTTTAAATTGTGAGAACTACCAATAAATTTACGAGTGTCAGCCTTCCAAATACACAGAAAAAATATTAATAGAAAACAGTTCCTCTAAAATAAAAACCATAAGCTTTTGCATGATGAAGAAACGTGTAACACCCAGTCTATAAGCTGCTAACTATACAAATAAACAAAATCATACGACCGCGGCTATCTACATATCTACAAATTATGTGCATATACCTATGTACATACCCATTTATTTGCTAATCGCTAGTTCATAAATCAGACGCCCCGATTCATCCGAATCGGCAACACATAAATTCACCACAATTCCTTTGCAAAAATACTTGAATCAAACGAAAAAGAAACCTATAAAATTTGAATAAACAAAAACCAAAGAAGAAAATTTACCACCTACCTACTAGACTACACCTCGATTATTATCTATACCACAAATCATTATACGTTTTGCTTTTTCTACACATTCTGGTGTTATATGATTCTAATTTGGGTACCCACTTTAGTCTCGTATTTGCCTTCAGGCAGTACAAGAGTTTCTATTTCTTTCGCTGCTACTGACCTCGAGATAAAAAAAAGATGTATACAATCTTACCTGAAGAATTATCTCTTGTATTTTCTATTTATATATATATATTTTTTTTTTTATTCTAAAAATAATTAAATCGAATAATCATATCTTCATTAGCTCAATCAGGAAATTATTCAAGTGTAGATACCCAAAATTCATAACTATATGCGTATCTAATCACCTTAAATCCGACACAATTTAAAGAGAATTAACAGAAGAGAGTTTTCTAAAGAGAAAGGTCTCTATAGACGAGGAAAATCTAACTCGAACAAAAATTTTCCACCCAAATGCATATGGAAATTCCATCCATCCATAGACCGAAACTAAACAGCAAAAGTATGGCTACTATGCACCTTGAGCGCCTGCTACATTGGCGGCGTTCAGATTGTTGTGTTGCCCGATTTTCTTTGGCTTGCGTTGCGTTGCGCTCTGACACACAATTTTCAATGAAACATTCGATTTTCCTATTCAAAAATCATTTTCTAACTTGGTCCCAACTGCATTTTCTGCTCGCCCAGCAATTTCCTCGAACATCGAATTTCATCTTCTGCAGATAGATCATAAATAAAATACTCTTCTCTCACTGTCTCTCTCTGTTTTTATTACTTTTGCTGCCACAGACAATAAATACCACCAACACACAGAAATAAGTTGCCCACCGAACCAAGTAAATAGATGGTAGTCTCGTCTGGTGCGCTGAAATGTTGTGAATGAATCCAAACAGCTGATTGAAAGGGTTGTGTTGTGATCCCCGTCGCGCGCGCCGGTATTGTGTAACGAGTGTGCCATTCTGCTTGGTCATCGAACTACTATCGAACTTGTTTGTTGCTCTCGTATCTGTCAGATACACAACCACTTGACTTCACACATTTTTCAATGAAACCAGAGAGAAAATGCATTGAGAGAAAATAATACCCAGAGAGGGCGCCACGCAGAGAGATTTGCTGGTCGGTTTCAAGAGATTATGTATCTCTGCGTCTAATTGTGTATGAGTGTGTGTCATTCCAATTCGAATTCCGGCGACTTGGTTGTATGTAGTGTTAGATTAGAGGGCACGACTCCGGTACAGCTGTTTTTCGCAGCAATTAGCATGCAAAGAGGAGAGCAAGAAACGAGAGAAACTGGAAAGGAAAACAGAAAGTTCGATTGCACTGTATGAAGATTGTTGTTGTAACAGAATCTGTTTGTACACACTGGCTGGTGGGCTAGGGATGTGATGGGATAGGAAAGAGGTATTTTGTGATGATGACGAACTTTTTGTATATGCGCGCCGCTTCATTCGAGACCGACTGACTATATCACTAAATCAGAGAGCAAAACAGGGAAGAAATACATGTTATCGGCGGGCGACTGATGGCTGTTGGCCTGGTAGTATAGTCGTATTCGAATTCGATACTACATCGGGTGTATTACGTATTTCGGAACTTTACTCCTGTACGTTCGTTCGATCTCTTCATAGCGGGTCGGCCCGATTGGGTCGGTTTATTGTGACCGATTAATTATTGTGTGCTTTTATTTTCGTTTTTTCTACCCTCGCCATCTTTTTTTGTCGTCGGCTACGTGTTTGTAGGTAAAAAGATAAATATACTTACACACAATTGGGATACAGAGGTATTATCTGTTCCGTCAGTAGTTGTTTTGTGCGCTTTTTTTTTTTTAACGAATCCTATGACGACGATGTGATATTTGTTGATTGATTTTTTATTTTTTTTTTGGTCTTCAAAAAAGCTTGTACACAGATAACAAGGGGGACTAAGAAAAGAGAAAGGATGAGATTTAAATAAACTTAAATGCATTTTGAGTGTAGTTTGCGTTGGCGACTTTGTGTGTTGAAATTATTAGGAGATATTAGCACTTAGAGGTTTTCGTAGTGATGGTGTGAAAACATTTTGCAATAAAAGAAAAAAAAAACGAATAGAATTTTGTAAACAATTTTAAGAGATTTTGCAGATACAGTAATGAAATATTTTTGAGATATTTTTAGCTCTAATCATGGCGGTTGGGTTAAAATGAAGGATAATCATAGAAATGATGTAGGTTGAATACCTACCTACATGTAATAAAGTTTTAAGTGAAATGAATGGATTTTATTTAATTAAAACTGGTTATCCGGCACTGTAGGTAGTAATAATGCCAATTATTAAATAATGTACTTTGCTTATCTAGAAGAATTGCTCTTACATAGATATTATCAGTTTGCGAAAAATAGTGTTTAAAAAAAATGTATCTTTAAGAAAGTTGTGCTGTTTTAAAACATTGTGAATACATAGTAGGAACATAGGTTATAACAGGTGTGACAGGTTAGATGTAGCACGAAAATATTAAAGAGCGCTAGGTACCTAGCTAAAGATATGACTAAAAGGTGGCCGTTTCTAGCAGAACCGAGTATTAAAGTTGGTTCTGCAACCTTCCAGTGAGTCCAACTATCCCAGAGCAAGTTATTCATATAGGGGCTATCAGGAAATTCACTTGCTTGTCAGAATATTACTTCAAGAAATCGAATACACTAAAATTGCCATCCCGGTACTGTCTATGAGACTTTGTGCGTTATTCTGTGACGTACTCCCACGGTCCTTTCGCTGAAGTGGATGGTGTAATCACGAACCATATGATTCTTTACTGTCCATAATAACGTTAAAGTGCATTGCTTCTTCTGAAAGTTAGATTGTTCCGTCTTAAAAACACTCCTAGGCCTAACCGTTGTCTTTCTGGACTTTACGGAAATACTTTCAGTTGTGCGTAGTCTCTAGGCAATAGTGCATTCCCGAAACTGAGCTTCCAAACATTCCCCTGACGATTATAATTAGCTTAGTCGATGAATTTAATATCCTTGGTTTTTTTAGACTGAAGTATCATATAAATGTAAGTTATAGATGACATAAGGTTCTTGGAATAGAAGAACTTTGGACTCTTGCAGTCCCAAGGTCTGCCAGGCTAGGAAAGATATTTGACAGTTGCTTTAAGTTACAGCGTCCAAGTCGTAAGCTATAGATAAACGCTTTGGAAAATAGCGCCCTGTCTGCGGCTTTGAAAGGTTGCAAGGTTGATGATTGTTGGCTAAGAAGGACGATTAAGTAAAAGCTGGAGTGAAGTTTTATTTTGCAATAGAACATTTCATGAAAGCAAAGTGTGCTGACCGGAACGATTTTGTTGATGAACTGACTGAATCAGAAAAAAATGTCCGGTTTATTTTGCAAGAAGACACAATGTGATAAAACGATACCACGTGAAGGCTGACCAAACAGCCTTCATTAAACTGTTCGAACTAGCCTTCCTACGCGACTTTTTTAGTTGCACTTACTTGTAATAAGATATTGATATAAACAACAGAAAAGCAATCAACGTTATGTGTTCGTAAATATTTTACAAATTATATGGAACCCTTTGTTACGTATTAGCATATCGGCACCTTGCATTGGGTGCCTTTTTCTTTATATAGATGTGAAGAGGGCTGTTAGATGTCGGACTTTCAACGTGTGGCTTTCAACGAAAAAGGGGTGGTTTTTACCAAGTTAAGCAATTTTTTTTTTGAGTCTAAGATGAAAGCAAAAATCATCAATATTTTCTTTCTGTACGTTTTCTCTATAAAACTCCAATTGCAACTTCCTGTCGTAAGTTTATTAGATAGGAACGGCCGTCAGCAAATAGATAAAAACCCTCTTTACATATGATATGTACATCAATGTTAATGGAGAGCAATGGAATTGTGACGCAGGATTCGCCGTCCCTTCTTTGGGTGACATTTGTTTCCTATAAATAGATGCATGGTCTCTATTTTCTTTCTTTTTTATCGAGTATGACGTCGAATTTAGTTTAAGTACTCCCCAGCATGGAGAAATTTACTGTATGCTTATGAATCTTAAGATCCCGATAGAATTCCTGAATCAGATTTCTGTACAAAATTTAAAATACTATTAAGGAACTGCTACTAAGCTTATTTTTTAGATATGAATATCAAGCACAAAAAAATATGTATGGTGTTTGCAAATGGAAGGCAAATTCCTCACTAAAATCGTCAACGAAAGCCACCGCACACAGTTGGCTTGAAGAAGATACATTTGATGTTCGTAAGAAAAAAATAAAATTGTGTGTACCTCTGTCCAAAGTCGGGTTCGGATTCACCAACATAAATGCAAAAAATTTTCTCGGAATAATAAGTATATACCTACAAAGCAACAATCGTATTAAACTTTTGTGTTTGCTGCTAACCAGACCAATGAGGCAACCATCTATTCACACGGGGTGTGAAGTGGGGGCTGGAAAAAGTGTATCTAAGGAATTTGAAATTGATTTTTTTTTCTTTTGCTTGTTCTCCTCAATTCTTCTTGTCACCCCTCGTGCCGCTTGTGTTGTCGTCGAGTATTTAACGCTCGTGTTACACCAGTGTAGTGTTTTTCGTTAATATTTCCCCTTTTTATTATTTTCTCTATTTTTGACCTCGAAATTTTATTTATTTTGTTTCGTTTTTTTTTTTTTCAAAATCGATTTTTGCTCATATTGTTGTCATCGTCATCATTTGGAGAGTGAATTATGTCAGTTGTTTTAAATTTTTATGTTGGCAGAGAAAGTTTGTGCAATTTTCTTTCAAAAAGAATTGATAAATAGATAAAAAAAAAAAACAAGGATAATCTAAAAGAGTGTGTATAGTGTATACCTGGGAATAAATCAGAAACAAGAAGTGAGTGAAAAAAATATACAAGGAAGAAACAGGAAAAAAGAAGTGGTGCTGAAAAGTAGTTGTACTTTATATTCGCATATCTACATCTCGTCGAACGTACTTTTTTGCGTTATTCTGTGTGTCATCTGGTGTTTTCCTTGTTTCTCCTTGGATACACCACTACCATCGGTTTTCTTCATCGACGTGTCTTCATCTTTACTCTCGTGTACTTTTGTCGTTTTATTCGTTAATGGAAAATGTAGCAGCAGCTGGATAATAATGAGCGCATGCTATTTATATGTGAGTGAATGTAATTTAAGATAAAAAAAAAGTTGATTATAAATAAAAATAAAATGAAGATGATGGAACAACGTCATTGCTTGTATACTTGTGTATCTATCTCAAAGTAGCAATAGATACATCTATCTAACCGATACCTAATGAAAAAGGAATTTACATGTGAGCAGTCTTGTGTGTTACTTTTTTTTCTTCGTTTTCTTCTTGTCGTTTTCTGAGATTATTTTTTGAGTAGGTTTTCAGTGTTCCCCTCCTCTTGCTCTTTTACCTCTCTCTCTGTTGTGTATTACCCTCCGTCCTCCGTCCTCGCCTGGTGCGCCCATGTGCTGCTGCTGTTTGAAGATACATACATATATTAGCGTAGTAGTTGGCAAGTATTGGTTGTTGGAATTGGAATTGGTGCGGTCTTGTTTTTGTTCATATTCTTCATCATTTCCGCTTATTATTCTCTCGCTGGTGCTCTCTTTTGAACTAACACTTATTATACCGACGACTCTCCTCGTCGTCGTCTCCGTTCCGTACGTTACGTAGGTATAGTCTGTATGTAGTCTCGTCGGTGGTTGCAGTTTTGTGTAATTTTTGTCACTATATTAACTACCACGACGTTCGTGGACACGGACAACCGAGCGACCAACACCGGTCAGAGATAAACCAAAAAATAAAAAAAAAAAAAGCCAACAGAATTTATATTTACAAGTGGAGTGTATTAACCACACGGGAATTGAGAAAATATAAAAAAAAATTGAGAATTAAATTGTAAAATCGTTGTCGTTGTGTCGTCAGTACGGAGCTGCACACAATTAGAAAGAAGGCAGTGTATTAGGTGAAACGGGAAACCCGGGGAGAAGAAGGTGCTGCAACAGTACTAGTGGAGCAAAAGTAGTGCGCACGAATCCGTCTCGTTGTCGGTCGGTTTTTACGGTTTTATTTGAAATACAATTTTTTTTATATTTTGTTTATCTACTTCCACTCGCGAATCGACTTTCAAATATTTTTTTTTGTGCGATTGTTCCTAATTTTTGTTTCACTTTTTGTGTGTTCTTCTTTGTTTTATTATTTATTTATTTATTTTTATTTTTATGTACTCATTTTGGGGTTATAACAGTGTGTGTGTGTTGCATATTGCTTTCTAATTCTTTTTTTTTTTTATTCATTCGCTGAATGTTTTTTTTTTAACTAATTTTCTCGTTGATTTATTAATTTAGTACGGAGCTGTGTGTGCACACTAATGCCATTCGTAGTTATAGTGGTGTGTTTTTTTTTTTTATGTCGAAAATAAGTTCATTGGTGTAATACTTATCGGTTCATTGCTGTCAAATTAGTTCCAATTGTATAGTAGATAGGTACATGATTTTATATACAATACAAGGTTTTTAATTTTCTTGAAAAATTGTTTTTCTAGTGATTGTGAAAAGTGTTTAAACACACCTACGTCGATTTGTCTAAAAAAATCAGTTAGATACACCTGAGTGATAGTAAATACTTACTAAGCGATTTCTTGAGCAAAGATATCCCTGAGCCTTTAGATACATAATATTGTCTCACACAAGAGTGTTACGTGCAGTTAATTGCAATGGCGTTTCTCCTGTCTAAATTCCAACTGTGAATCGAGTGAAAAAAGTGCATAAATCGAAATAAAAAGAAGTGAAAATCGGGCCCCAAAATAGCTGAAACGCAATCTTTAGATTTATTTGCTGTCATGCAAAATTGGCAGCAGCAATCACAACAACAATTTGATATTGTTCATAATACACATCATCAGCAGCATCTGCACCATCAGCATAACGGGAATAGTAACAACAATAACAACAGCAACAACAATGGGATTTATTATTTGTTTTATAAAGATATTTATGTGAGTTTTAATTTTATTTTGTCGTCACAAAACCTCTTAAGTCTCCAAGTGTATTGTGTCTTATCAGAAATAAAAGTTGTGATAAGGGATTTGTATATTTAATAATTTTATATCGGAAATTCCATTATCAGCTGACCTGAAATATGTACATAGTACCTATGTACTTCTTACAAACTGCCTTCAAAACAAACGCATTTAAATATTTCTGTTGTGATGATAGCGCTCGTGTGTGATGTTCTATAGGTACATACCTACTATAGAAAACAAGAGGAAAAAAAAATTATCGCTGTTAATTTGGTTTCAAGGTTAAATATGTCTTATTTGACGATTTCTGTATCTGCCGTGATATATTTTTTTTTATATTTCTATAGAGAAATCTACAGATACATACAAAGTCTCATTTGTTTAAAAGAGACTATAAGATCGGTGTATACCCACTCTGCTTTGCTGCTGATTCTTCCGAATTATGTACATTGATCATAAGTTTTGAGTAACAATTTTCCAGCTGGGTGCAGTATAGTGGATATCTATACTTGTGTGTGAACCGTGACCTCAATTCCAAAAAGATTATCGTGAATCTTCTTTTTCATCAACATTCGGCAATTAAGGCAGCTGCTTACTTATAACTCTGTCTGTATTTTAATTGATCGACCTAAACCACCACCACTGTGTTTTCGATGATGCGGTGGTACCTACTTTGAACAGAAATTTGACTCATTGTTTTCAAGTACTCAGAAAAATGGTAAACCTCAAAACGAGTCATACACAGTTCAACGACATAGGGGAATTTGGGGGTAGGCTAAGAGAAAAACCCAACGCAGTTATGTCTGTAAGAAAATTAACAGAACCATGAAATCATCCAAATCTCACAAATTCAAAGTGTCCTTATGAAGTCAAATGGTGCTGAGCGTACGAGTATTCAGAAGCACATGTTTCCCGGTTTTACGTCTAGGTATACTTGATAAGTCTACTGTGATCGGGATAGGAAACACTCGACTGGAGCACTCAGACAGAAAACTATCTTTGTCCGGGTACGATAGCCAAAAGTCGTCAACATGTGATCATTCCTTATCCGAGGCATAGTGTCGGTTTCTGTAGCGGGCAATATTCGGTAACGCAGGTTGCTGGCCCACGTTACCTAGCCTAGAATCAAGGCGCTAGGCAACCCGCACTTACAATTTTAGTATAAGGGTTTATATAATGTAAGTGTTCGATAAAATAGCAGTGCTTGTTTTAAATGTCTGAGTTCTATCTTAGAAGCCGTATTAACCTTGCTATTGGCAATCCTTATTTCACAAAATGTTTTGCTTGTTCAAAATAACGAACTAGCGAAAAAATTGTAAAATTTGGCATCACTCTTCGGATGTACAAAACGATCGAACCTTTAAACATCAAAATCAGCTGTTCCTTAAAATAGCAGTGTCGTAAGATCCTCGTTGAATTCAAACATTAAGTTTCAATTTTTTAGTATTCCGCTTTTATTTAATTAACGGTAAGATCATTCGTTATATAATTTTTAAATAATAAGAAAAAATACATTGTTTAAGTTGCAAAAATGGGTCGAGGTCGAGGAAACTTCGAAATGAGGGAAAAACCTACAAATATATTCAGGACGAGTTAGGTTGTTCATCAAAAATGATTCGAAATGCTATTACGTGGCAAAGAAAGCAAGAAAAAAGGGGAAAACGGCGAAAAACAACTGCTTGGGAAGATGCCCAAATTATTAGAACAGCAAAACGTGATCCTTTTATCTCATCCCGGAAGATTAAGGAGGATCTGAATCTGGAGATTAGTGCTGTAACGGTAAGAAAGAGACTTCTAGAGGCCAAATTGAAAGCAAAAAGTCTGAGAAAAGTCCCCCTTCTGACGAAGAAGCATAGAGTTCAGTGGATGCAATTCGCCCGAGAACGCAGCCAATGGCCACTGTCAAAATGGATAAATATTCTCTGGACAGATGAGTCAAAAATTGAAATATTTGGCTCTAGTGGAACTAGGAAATATGTCAGAAGACCGCCTAATACAGAATACCAGCCTCAGTACACCCTCCCAACAGTTAAGCATGGAGGTGGCCGATTGATGATTTGGGGAAGTTTCTCTTATAATGGAGTTGGTCCAATATTTTGGATAAGAGAAAAAATGACCCAATTCATTTACATTGACATACTTCAAAATGTTATGCTGCCGTTTGCCGAGGTAGAAATGCCTCTTAAGTGGGTTTTTATGCAGGACAACGATCCGAAGCATACGGCAAAAGCAACGAAGAAATGGTTTGAGGAAAATAAAGTCAATGTCATGCCATGGCCACCTCAATCTCCGGATTTAAATCCGATTGAACATCTTTGGACTGACGTGAAAAAAGCCGCAAAGAAAGATAAACCGAGAAATATTAAGGATTTGTGGGAAGTGGTGCAAAAAGCGTGGCAGGCTATTCCACTGAAAAGATGCCAAAATTTAATTAATTCTATGCCACGCCGGTGCAAGGCAGTTATAAAAAAAAGAGGATATAAAACAAAGTATTGAAGTAAGTCCAAATCGAAGCTGAAAATAATAGAAACAACTAATGGTTTCGTATTTCCTTCTAGCACTGCTATTTCATCGAACACAAAAAAATGGCGCTTTCTATTTCTTATTCGAGTCTTTTTTTTTTTAAATGAAGTACAATGTTATATAATTTCTTTTTTAAATCTTGGGTAAATTACAAAGCTAAAAAAAAATACTTTGTAAATAAATTAATGAAGTACATTTTCAAAACGCATTAATTTTTGTTATTTGTTGATGCACTGCTATTTTATTGAACACAGCTGTACGTATAGTTGCCCGGGGACTACCACTAGGATGTAAAGTAAGCACTTCATCACGAACTTGATTGTTGCGCTACTGGCCCAAGCCAAGTTTGGGGCAGTCAGTAGTTTCCCGATCAATCGCAATGCAGAAGTTCTCTGGGGAGAACTCAGACACATTGCCCGAAACCGTACACGATGGCGCGTAGGCTTAGTAGAGGCCCTAGAACCCACAAGGGGATACAGGACATAAGTAAGTAAGTAACTAAGTTAGGAAATCTGCACAGGATCGAATATTAACTTTCGTGTGCAACTTCAAGAGGCTTATAAAATTCTTCAGTTATTATTGTTTATTTACAGTCTGTCCTCGCTTCTCTTAAAAACATTAGTTTGAAGTGTAGATCTGTACATCAAATGTTTTGTAGTTGATATCTACCTATCGAAAGGATAAAATTAGTAGAAACAGTCCTGAACTACAGGTGGCTCTACAGTTCAAGGTGGACCTGGGCTTCAACCAACAAATCTCTAAATGTAGCTCGATCTGTAGCCAACTGCCTTTAGTCTTCACACCACTTGATGTCTTCAAGTGGTAAAGTGAGGTCTGCCTCTACTGCACTATCTTTCCAGGTTAGACGAAAAAGCTTTTCAAGCTAATTTATGTATGTACGTCCATGGGCTTCACTTGTGCTAACTATATTAAACACTACATCTGAATTTTACTACCTGGTATAATTTTCTCTTCCATACTCCCTTTACACAAACGCAACCGAAAATCACTCGAAAAACTTTTCTTTCGAAGCAGTCAATTCTCAATTCTCTTCTTCAATAATTTCATTCGATTTTTTAAAGCACCTAAATACCTCTGCAAGGCAACAAAACCGGGATGATGAGGTACATAGAAGACACATAATGTGTCCTTGGTCATTTTGAAGAGGGCTTAACTGCTTATTCGCACTGTTGCTGCACCGCAGCGTAAAAACCATCCAAGAATAAATATCGGACTCGCAGGATACCGTTGAAACCAAAAACGAATCCAGGAAACACGGGATCAAATTCAATTTTATAAAAGATTGTACATTTTACAATAGGAAAAGTTCTTAATTGCACTTACAATTGGTATGGTGCAATAAGGATTGATAAACTGCGATGGGCAACAGGAATTACTTGTTCGAAATTCGAACCTCTTTTTATTTTTCACAGAAGCGCACATTCTATTTCTATCGACAAGATCCTGTTTACGGCTGCGAAAAACTTAACGTGTGTGTACTCTTTTAATAAAAAGAAACGAAAGCATTTCGCACACTCCGTCATGGAAAAATTGTATTCGACGAAACAAAGTTGCCACTTTATACGAAATTATATCAGCGGCTTGATGATACGTACTTTTTTCCCTTGAGCCATTTTTAGAATTTACAGCGGAACCTAAAATATAGACAACGTTTTTAACTACATATTTCAACAATGGAACTGGCTAGTTTCGGTTTTTGTGTCCCTTTTGATAATAGAATTTATTTTCAGAAGACAGAGTAGAGGAGTAGATGCCAGGGTACATAAGGATCGCAGTTTCTGCTATATAATGGTGCACAGTAAATATAATTCTGCCAACATTCTTAGCGCACTATAAACAAAATAACAGCAATATTTCATACAGAACTTGCGTAAACGTTTTGACTTGGGCGAGGCATTACTTTAGCTAGCACACGATTTCAATGATGCCTGATAGTCTCCTCCAACTAAGTGCTAATCAGGTTGTTGTCCACATAACGATTGACTCTAGTATTTTGGATAATGGCATTTTTGAGTGGCCAATATGAACTTGGGCCATCTTGCTACCCGGCTGTGGAATGCTTTCAAAAAGCTCTCGTTATGGACATGATTAAGTAATAATTTCTGAATTGGTCAAGTGAACTTAAAAGGATTACAGAAAACCCTTTCTGGACGACTATTTGAAAGTGCTACTAAGGACAAAGTATGTGCATTGTGCATACTATATAAATTACCGTATTTCTAGTGGTAGTTGTTCGACTCAGATTAAAAAATATATATATGTAATAGCAAAAAATATTTTTGTTGCCGGCACTATATTCATTTTATTTTATTTGATCACCTAAAATTGTTAAAGATCTGTACGAGGTACATAGAAACCGTCAATGCTAATGCCTTTCAGAAACAAGCACGAGACGATTTCTGCAAGGTGTTTCCGAAAATTATTTGGGTGTTATCGAACATAACGTTACTGGAAATGAAAACGAAGCTTGTGCTTCCGACCATAGTTCTGAGCCTGTGAGTAAACAAGAGTGAACGCAGTGAGGAAAAAGTGGACACGGGACAAGTGAATACTGAAAGATTATTGACTCGTGGAAAGAAGCGGAAGGAATGCCAATTGACCATGTCTGAAGACAAATAATATGTGTAGCTTAGGAGCTAGATAGACGACTAACAGACAAATGGGCGGTCACGTGAGTGAGTCTAAAAAGATTTACATTCATGCATATGGGTAAAAAACTGAAAAACATGTACTTATTGTGTTTTGGTTTCGTAAGTCGTGATTTTTTCAGATCGCCTTAAATACGAATTGAAAAATGTATATGAAAAATTGAACCACGTCATTGTTAAATATATAATTTAATTAATAAGAATTCATAAGCCAGAAAAATGTATCTCTTCTCTTACACTTTTAACATCTCTGGTCCAATGAGGATGAAGAGGAATATAAAATCTAACAATTCGTGTTCGCATTATTTACCGAAATTTAGAGAAATGCTGTACAGTCGTCAACAAAGCAAATCAAAACAAAAGAATCAGATATTCACTTGAAAATTCCATATTAATCCCCTGGTGCGTCATACATTTAGAGGATAATGAAATTCTTAATTTAACGAAACACTACCAACATGGATGCCTTCCGTCGCAGTTTCATTTACTGCTGCTGGTTGCTCTGCTTCTCTGCTCGTGTTTGCGTTTAATAAAAGATGGCGATTTATATAAATGCGAGGAAAAATCAGAAAAACGTTAAAAAGTAGCTATGAAAATAAGCAAACAAGTAAAATCTCTTATAGAAGCTGAAAAAAAAAAACATAAATAAGTGTACTCTCTTTCATATATAAATCGATAAAAAGAGCTTAACGGTCTCCGCGACGGACAGCGTCGCCTTTTATACGATGACGATAATAGTGGATTTGTTTTCGTTCTTGTTGTTGTAGTTGGATGGTGTAAAAGGGTACATCAAGAACAGGAGGACGGATAGGTGGCATGTGTTTGATGGGGGGCAGAAGGCAATTGCAAAACGGAGAAGAGTTGACGAAAAGGCGTAGTTGGATCAGGGTGTATAGAGCATTATAGGAGGTAATACATATGTATGTACATATATGTACGTACGTGGTTAGGTGCATAGAGAGATGAGGACTGATGGCGCAGTGCGGAGAATACATTTTCAACCGCACACAGTAAACTAATACAACACTGTCGTCGTCGCCGACAACGTCTTCATACTCCAATGGCATCATCATCGTCATCCACCGTTCTCCATTAGCTAAGTTTTGTGTGCCTTTTGTTAGAAAATTGGTTATATGTACAATGCACATGCATGAAACATGAGAACACGAAAATTAAAAAATTAAAAAGAACACATACGGAACTACGAATAATTTAAGAGGCTTAGTTTCGTACACTACGACTATTATCAGCTTGACGATTAATTTTATCCCGTAATCATTCTTGTTTTCTTCTTCTTCTTCTTCTTCCTTTTATCAGCGAGGCTATGATCCGAAAACAAGGGATCACAACCCTCCCACTTCACCGCATTTCTACTGATCCGCCTGTGGGGTTCGCCTATTTGACCTCAGAAAATATCGGCAGGTTTGCCGATTTTGGATCACTCGGTTACTGAGGCCAATGAAATGCCGATGTCGTCGCATTTGTCTGATCCAGGCGTTTATAGGCCTGCCCTTCCTACATCGCGATGTCTTTGGAACGTGCATTGATATTGCCTTTTTAACAGGGTTCAAATGATTTCTTCTTTGAACGTGGCAATACCAACTGAGCCGGTCACACTCTATTTTTTGTACGATGGTTTCCTTGATGTGAAAGCTTCCACGGATCTTCGAACTTCTTATTCGATCAAGCTTTGTCACTCCTGCTGTCATGCGAAGCATCTTCATCTCAGCTGGCGTTAATTTACTCTCATACTTTTTGTGCATCGTCCAACATTGTGAACCGTATGTGAGCGCTGGACGTACAACTGCGGTGTAGAGCCTTCCTTTCAACTTAGGGGGCATTTTTCTGTCACAGAAGATAGCGGAATTTTCTCGCCACTTCATCCACCCTACGCTTACACGATGATTGATGTCGTCATCACAAGTTGCTTTGCTATTGATCATAGATCCCAGATATTTGAACTTTTCGCACTTGGGAAGCACTGTTCCATTCAATCATTCAATCATTCTTGTTTTCATTACATTTAAAGGATTATACCTTATGAAATTGCCATTTAAGCACTTCAATAACCAATGCTTAAAGAGCGCTCAGAGATACTAAAGGTTTGTAAGCGAAAGAGGCAAGATAAACCTTAAATTGGAATCTGGGCATAGTAAACCGCTTGTAAAAGACACTAGCGGCACTGAAGTAAAAGAAGTTTTTAAAAGCACTGCTCCATTCTGGAAAGCGTTATTTCTAAAGCAAATGTTACGCAATGCCTGGCTACATTCTATACAAGTAAGGATGATGCAATATCCATCTATTATATTTGTTGTATTTGAATTTCATCGAATCGCGGCACCATTTAAAATACAATACGTGGAAGCGTAGTGTCCGAATGCTAAATTAACGATTTTGCAGATTTGAAATCTTCTTCCTTTATCAGCGAGGTTATGATCCGAAAACAAGGGATCATAACCCTCCCACTTCACCGCATTTCTACTGATCCGCCTGTGGGATTCGCCTATTTGACCTTAGAAAATATCGGCAAGCCTGCCGATTTTGGATCACTTGGTTACTGATTTGAAATCATCTCTAGTAAATACAATTTGAAGTTCGTATTGCTAATATTCCAGAAGTGAATTTTGAGTGGAAAAATTGTTAATAGTGCAAACAAATTAGAATCAACTTATGTCAAGGGAAACTCACTACCATCCATTCAATATAATGCTTATACACACGTTAAAATCAAATTCTTGTTCATGTTCAGGAAATCATTACTAAGGTGAATATCGTCATTAAAACTCGTTATCCCATTATTAATCGCAAATTAATCCAAATTAAGGAATCAAAATTGACTTGTTATTTTTAAGGTAATCTTTCGTGCAATACCTAATGTTTCATCGGTTACCTGCAATGGGGTCTTTGCACAAATAACCTTATTATCAGGCTGCTTAACACAAAATAAACTTTTGAATTTAGCTTGGAACTTTGCTTCCAAAGACTGCACCAGATAGAAAATTATACACATTTATACACCTGTATCTACATATATTATATTATTATATATTATATTATTATATGTATATTATATTATTATATTATATTATTATATATTATATTATTATATTATATTATTATATATTATATTATTATATATTATATTATTATTATTATTATATCTATTTACTTGTTTACAATGCATTGTAATTATTATTTATTTATACATATATCTATTTATTGTTGCTGGTCGTTAAAATGATTGCCTTATCTATCGGTGATATATGATAGAGACAGAGATGTTTTTTAATAGATTTTTCTACGAGTATCTAAAAATTGAAATGATTTTGGAAGGTGCATGTATTGAAATCAACATTATTCACTTCGCTTTAAATAATTTATGTAAATTACCAATAAAACTTAAAAGCAAACTTATACACTCATTTCAATAGTTCAGAGAGAACTGTCCTGAAATGGGTATTATTGGGATATGTATCTCATTAGTCCCGGGGGTTGCAATGGTGTAGTTGATAGTGAGTATGATCGTTACCCGATATATGTAAGTTCAAGCCCCAGTGGGGAACAGCAATTGTTACCCACCCGAGTAAAAATGGAAAACGAATAATATCAAAGTTTTTTCAACCACTGCACCAAAGAAACGTTCCTGTCTGGTAGTACAATAGTGCTCTGGAATTTGGGTTTACATAAAAAAAAAAACATTTCATTAGTCCAATTTTTTGTTCTCAGGACCTACATATATGCAAAATACAACTAGCAACATGTTAAACTAAACAAACAAATTTGAACTAAAAACGTCAAAGTCATCAACGTTTAAAATTAGGACAGCTATTCTTGTTTTTTTTAATAATAGACAATATGTACATATGTGATGTGTCACACATCGGATGCCAATTTGTTCACCTTAATTTCTTATACATACATAAATAGATTTATTATGTAAAGATCTTCTTATTATGAGTCATCCGTTTGATGTATTTCAGGTCAAAACAAATAATTATAAATTTCATAGTTATCACAATCTAACAAAAAGGACGCATGTGGACCATAGGTTTTAGAACTGGAAGTCATCGCCCCGTTGCCTTCTTGGTCCCTTAGACCTTATTAGTCTAAGTTGCCGTTGTTGAGATCAGAGCATTTTCATATATAGGAGTATGTACTTGTACATATCTGGTGTGCGCCTAGATTTGGCTGATTTTGTTTCGGATCAGACGTTGATGTTTTCTAGAAGGTGATTCATGTTTTCCTCTATTTTGTTAGGGAATAATGGAAATGACGACGTTCTTCACAACTCTTTCCTTAATGTTTTTTTTTTTTTATTATTTAAAATGCTTTGTTATAGTGGGTTATCATTGCTCACTTAGGGCTTTTATGTATATAACTCGTAGTACACTTTGGCAATAATTGGAGCCAAGGATTAAAAAAGCAACAGTATAATATATTGTATGTACATAATACATGTGCAAGTCAATTATCATACTAGAACTAAATTCAGCTACCTCATAAATCCATAAGCATTTTATCTCTTATGGGAACCAGTTTGTAATTAAATCGTCAAATCTGTCTGGTGTTTAAAGATGTATAGTAATATTAAGCTATGAAAGCTCGGGATGAATAAATCGCATTTTTTTTTTTTTTTTTTTCGATCAGTATGATCCTATTGATCTTAATCATTTTAACACTCATCTGAGGATGACAAGGTAATGTAGTGGGCCGATTCAGTGTTGGGAGCTCGAAAAGTACAAGCATTCCAAAGGCTGTAGGAATTCATTGGATGCCTATGCAATCGAACTGCTTGTACCTTAACTGGCAAAGTAGACTGTCAAACGATGTTTTGAATCATAGATCGGTTATCAATAATTTTCAATGACGACCCTTGTCACTTGTCAGACTTTTGAAACTCGTATACAGAGGTAATTATAGAAATTTATTGGAAATCATTGAAATTATTATTAAATACTTCCTTCTTTCTGGCAACACCATCCAATTCCAATAATGCAATGTACACACAATCTGCACGTAAATTATCTCGCAGTCATTCATATCTTTCATTTTATATAAATAGAAACCAAAAAGGGCAAGCACAAAAACACATAATAACCACGACAACAACACGGGCATCGAGAACATTTTAATCGAACTAAATGGAAGTATACAGAACAATGTACCTACGTACGTACATACATGCATATGTATGTACCTCGTAGTGCAACAATGGAAAATTACGAAATGAATTTCTCAAGGAATATATACATACATGTGTACATAAGTTCATACAGTTTTGGACGATAGTGAAAATGATTTCAGGTTGCATAGTGCGCAATTATAAATAAATAAAAAAAAAAAAAACTACCATCTGGACTGTGAATATTTACTATCTTTGCTACACCTATACATACACACATAGGCAACTGATTGATTACTTATTTGAATTTAAATTACATAAACGAAAAATTTAATGAAAGCAATATACACAGCGCGGATTGCATTTGTGAAAATTTTGCGTCTTTAAAATAACACTGCGTATAAAATCTAAAAGGAATAGGTACATTAGATACATCTCTATCTACTCGTATGTATCCAAATGATATCCATTTATGTATGACTGACTGTGTGCGCCGCAGCATTAAGCCAAAAGGGAAAACTAGTTCTCTGTCGATATGTACATAATGTATCTGTTGAAAGAAAAAACCATCGTGGCCTGACTGCTATTAGCTGCGTGTTTTATAACACACAATATTTATGAAAAGTGAGCAAATAAATTTGTAATACATGTCACGCGTTTGAAAGAGAAAAGAAATGAACACTAAACAAAAGCAAAGGGACTTGTCTTTATTACAGGAACTATGATGTATATCCTTTCTCGGGTAGAGAGAGTTGAATTTGGTGGATAAGAATTAATTACGCACTTTAAAATTCAAAGGTACGCCTTTTAATCAATTCACAGTAACACGCATATTTTGCTGTATTGAGCAATTCTTTGATTTCTTTTCAAGATTTTAATTTTGTTTTATTCCTTGTGTACCTGGAGATTTCCTTGTGTCATACGGCGAATATGGTATGGGGCACATAAAGTGTATTTTTTTAGCTACGTATACATAGATCGAAACAACAATTTCAATGTGGATCCTCCTAATGATCTTAGTTCAAAATTCACGTCTTTCCGTCATTTTGTGTTCCATTTTATTTTTAAATTCAAAGTAACTCATTGGTCTTTCACTTTGGGTAAACGTAGAGAAAACTGCAACCAATACACTGTCATTTTCACTTCTTTAAAATCGAATTTTCGCAGTTATAATATTCTGTTACAAGCATTTTCAATTAATAAAAAGCTAGGCACTAGATATTTATTTATCGACCCAGAACTTAATTTGTTTTTCTCCAAATACTGCACCCATATATTCTAAGATAGTTGTCAGAAATAAGAATGTCATACAAAACATACATACATTAATTTGCTTAAACTGAAGATCTTTACAAACATTAAATCTCCAAATTAACTATGCCTACACTATAAATAATAGTGAATGTTTTAGAACAATAAATATGGCCAATAGCCATAATGTTCCGAAGAACTCAATGAAATGATTTCTAGAAATGCGACATTTAGATGTCCTACCTACTTGACAATTGTGCTAACATCACATCCCATGACTTCTAATTTTTTTTTTTACTGAGTTTAACATTTGGTTTATTTCTACTAGAACGAATTTGTTTTAAAAAATACAAATATTTGGCGCAACAGCTCTTTAAGGTGCCAGGGCCTAGCTTCTCGCAACCACTCAACCACTGCCACGGCGCCCACAATTTGTTTTAGTAAGCAGTGTTATACTAACATGCTAATAGGCTACTCCTTTTCTTGACGGATTCCACCGTGATTACACTTTCAGTTTCTTCTTCTGCTCGTGGGGGATTTCACCCAATTCTTTTGTAAATGTTAAGCACTGCAAAGGTACCGCCTCCTATTTCCACTTTTAGATCTTTCATAGCCTGAATTGTCCTAGACTGCATTTTTTTTTTTTTGCAAACTACACTAATCTATGTCTGAAGATCGAAATACGTCAACGCGGACCTTTAAGAGCTTTGGTTGGATTATTTTCTGGACACGAAAGGTCGAGGCTATTTACTTTTAAACACATTAAACTGTTATGTGAGCTCACATCATCCCATCGGAATACGTGAATTTTGCATGGAAATGATGGCTGTCACGCCTACTTTTTTCTACGAATAGTCCAAACACAGAGGTAAATATCATCCCATTGGCTCCAGATTATATCTTCTCTGTAAGTTTGTTTCTTGTGCAAGTTCAGCATCTATATTGCTTTTTGCTAATACTTTATCGAAATGACACAAAATTAACGTACGAGTATTTCTGGCAACACCTTCACCAGCGACATACTGTTTACCATGTCCTTCTAGAGAATTGATTATTTTTCATTCCTTCTACCCACACCTAAACTGAAATCCCCTTGTTGTTTTATTCAGGATGATTTCATACCATTTAACTGCTGTTAATGTGGTCGTTGTTAGGTGATTTTGTTTGTTTCTATTTTTACGATGACGTAAATGCCACTCACACCCATCCAAAGTGCAATATTATTGTTTGTCGTTGTGAATGCCTTGTATTCGTTAATATTCCTTCGGTTCCTTACCGCCTCCGCTGTCTCCCCTTCGGTACCATCTCCTTTTAATTTATTGAATTTTTTTTTTTAAACTGATTAAATCATTTACCAATATGGTCGTCGACGGGTATAAGTATCTTTTCTCTTTTACTCTGTGGCTTACATTATTTTCTTCATCGTCTCTTCTTCATCATTATCATTATCATCATGATGATTTCAAGCAAAAACCAAATCGAACGAAATATACGACACATGTTTTATCACCCATATGAGGTTGAGTTGAACTAAGCTAAGAGTCGTGGAGTGTGTGTATATTTAATTTGTCTCACCCTCCGCCATCATCTCCCCTATGAACACACGATATGTACTTACATATATATCTACAACAACAGCAATAAGAAGAAGAAGAAGAAGAAGAACTCCTTCTATGTACAAGCATTTGAATATAAATTATTTTGTGAACGCGCGCCTGAATAAAGATAATAAAGATACCTAAACACATTCGAGAGATGTAAATGGACAACAAAGTCTAATTAAAATGAATAAATACCGCTGCCGTAACACTCAGTGAGTATATTGGAATAAAACAGCAGCGTAGCACCGTATCTTAATTATGGAAATCGTCGTTTATGATCATTGGTTCAAGTAAATATGTATGCAATTGTATATAAGTGACGTAAGCACACACCACGTAGTTCAAAAGTATAGAAATATTTTTTTGTTCGTTTATTAAAAGTATCTCAACTGCCGGAACATGGCGGAATATCATTTTGCGTATAAGTATTTTTTTTATTTTTTTTTTATTTGTCGATTTTTCCCCGTATCTATTGTGTGTTGTGTGTACTGTATTTTTGCGAAATCAAGAAGGCAGAGACTTAACAGGCATACAGATGTACGTATGTATATAAAAATAACAACCAAGACACCATTTTCCTTGTTGTTCTGCTTGTTAATATTAATCTCATGATTCGAAATCGTTTTGTATCTCTCTGTATGTACATATATACTGTATTTACCTATTACCTGAGACACAAATGTTTACATAGAGCTAGAGCTTATTGTATCACGTAGGCATACGTACCTACACTTGTTACGAGAAGCGCACTGAGGGCAAATTTTGAATCATTAGTCAAAAACATGACAATAATTTATCCTATCAGCACCCATTTTGAAGGCATGTAAATCAAAAACATCTGCTTACTTATTTTGTATATGCGTATGCGTTTGTGTGGTGTGGTCTTTGAAATTTTGGTTTTTACCTGTAAGAATTCCACTGAGCTGATGTATAAATACTCAAATTCGAAGGAAAACCCTGGAAGTAGCTTAGGATTTGTTTTGTTATGGAAATTAAGAGTATCGGTCTCTTAGCGGAACCTCGTGGCTGTTCATTTTATTTATTGAGATACTATGTATGTATGTACTCGTATGTATAAACTGTTTACATTTACTGATAATATCCTATGAGCGTAATAAATGTAGCTACTGTAATTCAATTAAACGCTTGTATGCAATTCAAAGTTAGATGGTATCAGAAAGATGTCTAACCCATAACCTTTACCCCTGGTCTCCACTGGCAATAATTCATTGCAAGAAATATTTTATGCAATCGAAATTTCCAATGGAGACCGCAAATTTCTTGAAATGACTCATTTCAAGAAATCGATTTCCACTTTCATTTCTTGCCATCTCTGTGGAAATAAACCCTGAAATAAATTTGACAGGGGGTGTCAATTTGAGTTTTACTACGAAGAAAACATGGCTGATTGGTACCTGACATGAAGTCTGAAATAAATATGTCTCGTGGAGACTCGGTGCCAAGCAAGAATTGGTCGTTGCTTGCTCTTACGTGATATGGTTGAAAATGAAATTTCTTGACATAATTTGCCCACCGTATGAAAAAATAAAAATTTCTAACATGATGTCTGACATAATGTTTGAAATAAATATGTCTCGTGGAGACTCGGCGATATAATAGCCCTTCCACTCAAACATTTAATGGAGTGGACGAATAACTTTTGTGGCCTTTAACTTTTCATCTTTGAAAAATATATGTTCACTGGGATGATGTCTTTTTAAATTTGCGAACAGGCAAAAGTCACTGGAAGCCTAGTTAGGACTGGAGCGTGAATTGTTTTTCTTTTTAAACACAGAAGCAGATGTGGAACATCTTTGCCAATATTCCTTGTCATTTTGTTCCATGACTGCTTCCTTATGTAGACACAGGGTAGTACCACAAACTATCTCGTTGATTATATTACCCATACCTTTTCTCTTCAGGATTCCTTAACAGTTGCAAAAAACCGTAGCCATCACTTTTCAACCGATTGGACAACTTTGAAGTTGTTTCTAGCGTCTTACTTACTTAGGTGGCGCTACAGTTCGGGGTGAACCTGAGCCTCAACAATACGCAGTATTTTGACGAGGTCGATGTTGCTGTACAGCTCTTATAGTTCGTGATTGAATCTTCTCCTCCAAAATCCATCAACACAAACGGGACCGAATATCTCACGAAGAATTTTTCTCTCGAAGCGTCCACGAATATCTTCATCCTCTTTTAATAAAGTCCATGTTTCAGCGCCGTAAAGCAGGACTGGGATGATCAGAGTCTTATACAGAATATCCTTAGTTGTTCGAGATAGGGCTATACTGTTGAATTGCCTTATAAGCCCACAAAACAGCGATTGGCAAGAGTTATTCTTCGCTTGATTTCTGCGCTGATCTTGTTTTTCGAGTTTAAAGCAGAGCCAAGGTAGGCAAAGTCCCCCCTCCTACTACGAAGTTATAGCTGCCCACTGTGACGTTCTGTCCAATTCGTCGGCGTTGGCTGTCCCTTCTTGTTGACAGCATATACTTGGTTTTGCCCTCGTTTATCGCTAAACCCATTTTGGCCGCTTCCGCCTCAATGCTTGCAAAAGCACCGGTGACAGCCCGCTGAGATCTTCCGATAATGTCTATATCGTCGGCGTATGCAAGCAGTTGTACAGACTTGTAATAGATTGTGCCTCCGGTGTTGGCTTGTGAGTTCCGCACAATCCGTTCAAGTATAATATTGAAAAGTCACATGACAGCGCGTCACCTTGTCTAAAACCTTTTTTTTGACATCAAAGGTCTCGGTGAGGTCATTACCGACCTTGATGGAGTAGCGAGCGTTTTCCATCGTCATCCTGCACAGACGAACAAGTTTGGCAGGGATGTCAAAACTAGACATGGCTCTATAAAGCTCTTCTCTATAGATGCTGTCATAGGCGGCCTTGAAATCGATAAAGAGGTGGTGAGTATCGATTTGGACTTCTTGGGTTTTCTCCAGAATCTGCCGAAGTGTGAAGATTTGATCGATGGTGGACTTTCCTGGCCTGAAACCACACTGATAGGGTCCAATCAGGCTGTTGATAAAAGGTTTCAGTCGTTCACACAATATCGCAGAAAAGATCTTATATGCGATGTTGAGGAGCCTGATGCCTCAGTTGAGGGGGTCTCCTTTCTTGTGGATCGGGCAAACGATGCTGAGATTCCATTCATCAGGCATACACTCGTCTGACTAAATCTTAGAGATCAGTTGGTGTATGCACTCTACCAATTCATCACCAGCTGCCTTGAAAAGTTCGCCCGGTAAGTCGTTAGAAGCCTTGTTGGATTTCAGGTTGGATATTGCTATCCTCACCTCGTTTTGGTCAGGTGGACGGAAATATTGACTATCATCGTCTATGTTGAATGGTTCATTCTGCCTGACAGCGGGATGTTGGTCTTCGTCGCCGTTATACAGTCTGCAGAAGTAGTTTTTTCATATTCTCAGCACCGACTGTGATTCTACTATGAGGTTTCCATTTTCGTCTCTACAGGTTTCTGTACGGGTATTGCTTCTTCTTTTGGTAAAACTTCCGTACATTGTTCCTGGAGTATAAACTCTTGATATTCTCGAACGCGCGCTTCTTATGCTCTTTCTTCTTCTTTTGGAGAAGCCGATGTTCTTCCCATCTCTTTTGCTCGTAGAGCTCACGAGCAGCTGTCTCGTCTTCCTTTGCAGCGCCGGTTTATATGGCTCTTGTATTGATGCATGCACTCGCCGGCATTCTTCTTCAAACCAGGGGTTTCGCGGTGGTGGGCGAGCGAGACCCAACACATCAGTCGCGGCGTTTCTGATGGCATGATGGCAGCTTTGTCACTGGTCTTCGGCACTTGATGCTGACGGCATATGAGTGATAGAGAGATTTCGGGATACACGTTCAGTGAAGAGTCTGGCGGTCTCTTGCGATTGTAGCCTTTCGACGTTTAATTTTCTCACAGTGGTTCTTCTTTGTTGCTCAGTTTAGGATATCCGCATTCGTACCTTGGCTACAACAAGGTAATGATCCGAGTTTTTGTTGGCCTCTCGGAAGGTCCGGACATCCAGAATACTGGAGGCATGCCTTGCGTCGATCGCAATATCATCAACTTGGTTGATCGTTAGATGATCATTGGACCGCCATGTCTGCTTATGAATATCAAGATGAGGAAATCATGTGCTTGCTATGGCGACATTTCGTTCCACAGCGAAATCAATTAGCTTTAGTCCGTTATCAGACATGGTGTCGTGAAGGCTATGCTTACCGACTGCCCTACCAAAGACGTCCTCCTTTGAGGACGTATACGATTTTAACGTCGTTTTTAGGACATTGCTCGTATGTTTTGTCGAGGAGCTTGTAGAAACAATCTTTGGTGGCAGGGTCCTTTTCTTCTGTGGGGGCATGAACACATATTAGACTTATGTTAGTGATCCGGATAGTCATAATACGCTCGCTCACGTGTCGGAAGCTTAAGACTTCTTGCCTAAGTCTGCCGCGTATAACAAATCCGCATCCGAATAAGCGCTGCCTGTTGCCTCTGTAGCAATCACCGTAGTAGATGTCACAGTTTTTCATCCTCTTTTTGCTCGGCCCATCTCATCGCACTTCCTGGATGGCGGTTATACCTGCTTTATAGCAGTCTAGGGCCTCTGCTAGTTGTTCGGCTGCACTAGGTCTGTAAAGGGACAGAACATTCCAGGTACAGATCCGAAGGTCGTTGTCCTTATTTCGTTTGTTGGGGTCTTCATCAGTTGAGTCATCCTTATTCGAGGCTTTTAGTTGTTTCGGAACCATAGGGTTTTTACGTGGTAGGAAAGTTACCCCGACGGCACAACCCCCAACCTGGAGGGCCAGTTCCTTTAGTTATTCCCCTAGGACGAGGGGCCGGGCTAATATCAAAAGAATAACAAAAGAAGAATGCGAAGTATTGAGGAAAAGTTCACATTATACTCGTAGAGATGAGAAAATTTCAAAGTTAACATTATAGAGACAGTAATATATAGATTTGTGAGTTCACATTATCGGGAAATTCACATTATTGAAATTCACATTACCGAGGTAGTACTGTAGCACCAATCCTTACGTTCGTTTTTTCTGCCTTCATTTTTGTCTACTTCAAGCATCATCCAGTATAGATTTTTCTAAATTTTTTTTATTTTGTCATGATCAATGGGTACTTCATAATTTTTGAATTTACTAGGCCACCTTTTCACTGTCGATAATAATGAGGTAGATTACTGATAAACGGCCAACATTCACATTATGATGATGATTTCGTGAATTTATCATAGAAAGTTGGGCCAAATTTGTTTCGTTTTGCTTTGAACTCCAAAAATACAAAATTATTTAATGTAAGAATTTTTGGTATTTATGACGCCAAAAATAAAACTTAGAAACAATTGGCTAGCCATGTTCATTCATGTTCAACTTTTTGAACTCGCCTCGTATCCTACCGTTCGGAAAGCATATGATCAAATCAGGTGTAAACGTACGAGTATACATATACATATGTCTTTAAATCAGTAACTGTACATTTGCTACACTTTCACATACTCGTACTATTGGCGTCGATTTGAGGTTTTAAGCACAAGATGAAACAAGAAGCAAGCTAAGCTCTCAGCGAGGAGCTGTTAAAGTAAGTACGAAAGTGTAGAGTACCACGCAACTAATAATTTTTCTAAAGTCTCTGAGGTTTACAAGAGGTGAGAGCATAAAAAGAGCATCACAGCTTCAACCAATTCCATTTGGTCCTAAAATGGAACCTTCTGGTACTGCATGCTATGAAATACGAACTTTGACCAGTCCAATTCTCTTAAGCATTTATATACAAAAACTTGTTAAATGATTTTCGCATTCTCTGCTTCTTTTCCTTTTGGTACTTCTTCATTTCATTGCTCCCATATGCATTTCCTCGTTTCTACTGCGTAGCCGTCGTCATCACCGCCGCCGTTGTTATCGTCATCGTTGTAGCCTCTTTTGTTTCTCATTGCAGCGATAATCATTACCAAAAAAGGACTTTAATAAAATACCAAGCGCACGCATAAAAGCGAACAAAACGAAGCAACAAAAAAAAAGAAAAAGAAAAAAGAAAAATTGGAACGTAGCAACAGTGAGCGAAAATTCCCTCATCTTATTTGCTGTCTGTATATACATATGTTTGTAGGTGCATATACATATGTACCCCTACTACCCATCTATAGTTGAAGTAGTGTAGTATCTTTATCGTCTGCCGCACATAGATACACTTAATTTTTCCACAATCTGTTGTTGTTTTTGGTGCGGTATAACAGCATCCCCATGCTCCATACGTTCATATGTACAATACATATACGCCAAAATACAAAAATAAACATAAGTACAGTACATTGAAATGCAGAGAGACGACAGAGTGACAGGGAGAGGGCAGGGCAGAAAAAACGAAACGCAGCAATATCGAAACTTCTCTCTCCTCCCGCTTGGGAAACCTCCTAAGAACTCCCATAACAGTTACAAAAGTACGGATAGCTAAAAAGCTTCCATGGATTTTATAGTATAGTTATTTTATCTGAAGACCTCTTTTGCTGCTGTTCCTGGTTCTATTTCTGCATGTATGCAGGCATACCTAAAGGGAATGAGCTTTATTCCTGACTGAAAATGTTGAGTGCGGAGCCGAGTAAAACACATATTCTGTTATCATCATTCATCGAATGAGTGCAGCGACAAACACACATCTCTCACCTGGGCAAGCAAGGCTGCTCTTGCTTTTATACTACTGGCTGTCACTGTTCTTGAAATTTGTGCATTCATGCAGATATCCTGATCCGCAGAGTTGTGTAGATGTGTTGCACCTGGTTTATTTGTACCTTGTTCTCCATGTATACATAATGTTTATAGTTTTTTATTCTTTAGTACGTTAGAAAGCCTTTAATATGTAACTACATATATATGTGTAGGCAGGTATAGTTTTACAGTGCCCCTCATGTTACATTTAACCAGAACCCGCGCCTAATTCTACCTGAAAGCAGAAGATACGAGTATGTAGGAACATATTGGTTTGTGCACTCTTTTGTGTGCAAAATTAAAAGCGGAAAAGAGTCAATGGATAAAAAAAAAAAAATAATTAATAGAAATTTCTAGTCTTTACATTTTGTAATACAATCCTACTTCATTTCGTTTAGAACATAAATCACGAAAAAATGACTAACAGAATTTAAGTACTGATCATTTATTGGATCATCGCTGACGAATGATTCCATGATTAACTGAGAAGCAAATACTTTTTGATCGTCCAATTGAATTACTCATGTTTATCATGGTCAAGAATTTATGATTCATCGTACCTATGATCAAAAAGGTCAGCCATTCTCAGTACAGCAAACACATTTAAATATATTAACATGAAGGGCTCTTACAAGCAAAATCGACACAATAAGTGCAAAGCAATTGCGACTAGCTTTAACGAGTAAATGATTATCCAAAACCATAGGAAATGCGAACATTATTTCAATAAAGAACTTCTTGTGTATATGTAAAAGAATCTAACTGGTCAAAGTGAAAAGTTTGTATTACGGAGTGTCACAAGGTTTGATCTTAGAGCCTGTCGCGTTTATTTATGAAAGTAAATTAAATCGAAACAATTGACGGATAACGGCCATTGCTGGCGTACTGCTATTTTTCTTTATATCTGCATGCTTTATGCTTTTTTTTCTTATACCCCACCTGTTGCGAATATCTGGCAGCACATCTGAGCTTATACATTTCAACATCTGTATTTATTTGAACAGTTCTTATGCCTAAGGCATAAGTTCCTTAAACCAACTGCATACTAAGCTTCTCAGTCGTCTAAGCACATGAAGATACAGTCAGGTTCTTAACGAAGCAACTTACATTGCAAACTTAAGTCGAAAAGATAGGGGATTAGGGAATTACATTTTCAAAGTGTTTATTTAAGTGAATGTTACCTCTTTCTAGTTGCTGGCTACTGTTCTGGTTTGGAATATTCCTTAATCTTTTCTTTTAGAACGCAAGTAACTTGCTTCACTTATTTATCCGTCATGCAACCGAGTTATGATCCGACACGTCTTGATGACTTTGCCTTCGGTTTTCTGCGCTTGTTATTGATGATATTGGACCTCTCCAAATATCATTGGGTACTCGATGGGCAAAGGCTCTTGTAATTGTGTCCGGCCTATGTTACGCATGCACAAAGTGACAAAAACACTTGAGGACTGCCTTGTTTCGAACGTAATCTGATTGAGGATTTTTGATCAGGGGCCTTATTTTGTACTGCTTTCGGATTCGGATTGCCATTCGGAAATGTAATCCGGTTCTAAAATGATTTGGTATTTTGTATGGTTCTCGGATTGGGTGTAAGTGCTTCCAACTCAAAATCAAATATTTCCGAAAGTTAGATTGTCAAAACATCTATCAAACGTTACTTAAGTTACTTGGAAATTGTGTTTGTATACATTTGCTATAGAAACGCAATACAAAATAAGGCCCCAGAAGATCGCCAAATATTAAGATGGCTACTATAGCATTAGTGCTCGCAATTCCGTTTAGCTTTAGTTCGTTCCCAAAGTTAGAGTGGAGAATTTTACTTCAAATTACACTCTTCTACCGATCCGATGGTAGCGTGTTGTAAGTTTTGTCAAGAACGACGAACCTTGTAATGAAAGCTCAAAAACTTAAGTATTTTGTCTGAGGTCTGTCTAAAGTATCTAAATGCACACGTTGGTATTTAGCAGAATTTGTCTTACGTACATTTGCAAATATTGTCTTTTTTACGAGTCTATATCATCGCCTGACCTGTTATTTGTCTTGGAGACGCCGTCAATGCCGTCAGTTTAGTGGAGATAACTAATGTTTCCCGGCATGAGAGAGTAGAGGCGTGATGTCGAATGTAGAGCTAGCTGACTTATGTATACATTTCGTTGTCTAACGTTGGTCTTACATTCCAATTGCCATCGTTCAGGATCCCGTCTCTATTTTTTTGGTTTTTTTTTTTTGCGGTCCTGGCGAGCGTTCAGTGAACCTGTCTCTAAGTCTTATTTGGCGATAATATAAAAATCTGAATATTCGTTCTTGAGCTTAGGATTTCGCGAGAGGCAGTAAGGGTGAATATCAAACTTGTTAAAGAGTCTTCTGTCTGGATAATTGTTTGCCAGTAATACATTGAAGGAATGAATAATTTTTGGATCCTTATTTATATGCAATCAATATATACTAATCTCCCTGGATATGGATATCGGCATCTGGCAGTAAAAGAAAAATTATCTGAACATACCACTGAAGGATGTCTTAAGTTCCATAATAGCCTAAAACAGCCTCGAAGACGTATGTTTTATCATAGCAATCGATATCTCGATTCCCACTAATTCCACTCATATACAAATTAATTGTCCTAAACGAGAGTGGTCTCTCAGTTCAGCTGCTGCTTCTGTTTCTGCTGCTCTCTCAGAAATTGCTTTCAATTGTCCGCCTGATTAATACCACTTAAACGTGTGTATTTGTGGATAATCCTATTTTATCTAGTTTTCGGATACACCATACCTTTTGTCTCTCTGTGTGACATACGACGACCTTATTTGGGCTGCGCCTCCACACATTTTCGGTTTGCTGGTTGTTATGGGTACTTGTATGTACAAATGGATGTCATCCTCCACTATATAATACGAATGTATGTGCGACGAAGATACACATATGCTCTCGATCCCGGGGAACGAGTCAGAATTGTTGTTTCAGCCATATTTAAATAAGTTGAGGCCCCGGATGGCTTTATATTGGCTTATCCTTCATTTGAACATCGAAATTCAGATATTGATTTGCCATTTGTGTGTCCCATAGAAAAGGAGTGAGTGAATAAGAGAGAGAGAGCGAGTTTGCAGGATGATAGTGGGTTCCTTGGTTGGTTTGTCGGTGATGATGCTTCAAAAAAGAAAAAGAAAAAAAAGGCAGGCGGTGGAATTTTGAAGAAGACAGTACACACACAAAGCACACAAAGCACACAAAGCCACGAGGAATTCTTTAGTGTTCTCCTTTGCAGTGTTATTATGAATTAATATTCTCTAACGCAAATATTACACGCCCAGAGGATTCAAGGATGAAAGCAATTCCTGACTGAAGAGGTGGTTGTGGAGAGGGATGTTGACTGGAGAGTGGTTAGAGCACGTGGTTGCATTATTTCATTTTAATTAATTGTACCTGCTGCTGCTGTTAGTGTAGCCTTTCTGTATATATTTATACCGATTTTCTCTCGCATAAACCCCACCATCCAATTGGTTCACCACTTAGATGATTGAGTTTAGTTTTTTGTTGTTAGTGTGTGGTGCTTCATTGGATGGTGGGGGATGAGATCTGAGAATAGTCTATGCATGGACATATGAATCCTCGATGTTTCCCGACGTTTTGTGTGTGATACCAATACGTTTTATCCTTTGTGCATATTTGTTCTCTTTTTCCTCTCCTTTATCCTTTGCCACTGTGCCACTGCCACCGCTACTTCGGCGGTCTTCTATCTCTGTATTGGTGGAGGTGGTGGGAAGTGATGGTGGTGGATTTTATTAGATTTTTCCAGATGTGAAAATTTTCGGAAACATTCGGTTAAAGAGGATTTTTGTTGCGAAGGACATTGCAAAAGGTTCAAAGTTGTGTATATAATGTAAAACTGTTTATATAATGTACTAAATGAAATATTTTTTGTTTGTTCTTATGTCGTGGGTGCTTGAGAGTACATGCCGCCGCGCGAGTACTATTTTATCGGTTTAAAAGAAAATACATATTTTGGGTGTGGCTGAAAAGTGTGATTCCGATATAAAGAGGTGAAAAATAAGAAGAATGCGTAGAATGCAGGGTGTCTCGTTACACGTGGGTAGTGAGTGAACTCAATCCTTGGCAGATAAAGAAATTCTATTGATTTTGAAATTCTTTTTCAAAAACAAATTTTTTCAATATCGGGAATAATTCTCCTGCTGGGGACTATTTATTTACATGTATATTATATATGCAATCGTAGAGTTTTTCAATGAGAAATCTTGAACGCTTGATAAGTTCTACAGCTATATTTCATTTAGCTACAGCTGTAACGTGTAGAGTACAAGTGGCCATATTTGACATTCGCTTAATTCATCTTTATTAACTTGATTTTCCTATGGTTTCTCTGAATTACCAGAATAAGTGTGTACTGCACTAGCGTTGTATCCCTTTTGCATCACAGTTAACTCCATTCCGTCGTGTAAATCGAGCATTTACAAAGGGATTTGTTCTGCGAGGCACAGGTATGTAGATGTTATGGCGTTATTGGCCTCAATAGCTTAAATATTATATCATATCTGCTCAATTACAAAATTTTTCAATTGCCACTATCGTTGGTTTCAGTTCGGCTGTACGACTAGCGTTTGCTTTTGATAAAAGTAATTGTTGTCCATGTCCTTTTGAAAGCATATATGTATGTGCATACATTTGTTTAAAAAGTTGCCAATAAACCCGCTGTGGAAACGAATAAACTAATAATAGTTCAAGTTTTTTTTTTTTTTGAGCTACAGATTGAAAGGGACACTTGGCGTAAAAAGTACTCAAAATCTAGTCCTTGACTTGGAATGTTATATTAGGCTATCAGTTTTAGTTTAGTTTGACAAAGCGGTAAGAAGCTCGCCTACAGTAGTGCTATTACTTGGTAACAGAACGGTAAATGAGCTTGCAAAAAAATACTGTTTGCCTGTCCTATTTTACCTGAAACTTATATATTACTTATTACCATATATCGTATTTCTTAGTCTCGACTGAAAAGGTAAACTATCTTAAGTCGGTTTTCACAGCTTTTCAGGAGAGCGAGAAAACTAAAGCGGGTCGGGTCGATTTAATGCGCATTTTGGAACTTTACCTTTTACTTTACACAGGAAGTAGGTCCGATAGAAAATGGGCGATTAGATACAGCTGCGTAGGTATAGTGAAAATATATATCGGTTGAATAAAGAAAAGGAAAAACGACATAAGTCGACTTAAGATGTTTTACCTTTTGAGTCGAGGTTTATTGCGGTTTCTGAATGTAACTTAAGTACTGACTTGCTGCTATTTTGACTTAACTTAAACATGTTTAAGATAAAGTTCGTCGATCGTTTTTAACCTTTTTCTCCCATTATACATTTGTGTGGTTCACTATATAGTAAGTCTTTTGTAAGTGTTCCAAATTTGGGTGATGTTAAATGACTTTATTGCATATGAATGTATTCGCCTATTATTTTAAGGACACCCTGTATGCTGAGCTGTTGTTATTGGACATGGTAAAGTTTTAACTTCAAAACAAAAAGTGTTCATATTCTTTCTGAAATGACAATTTACACAATCCTTAGGTAAAGCAAAATCCCCTGAGAATTTGTTTACTTTTGACGTGTCCTTTTTATTGATCGTCCTTGCAAAAATAAATGCATTTATAGTAAATGCTTTTATTTTATTATCCACCACCATCCAGCACATTTAGTGTCACGTTACAATCCAGCTATGTATCCATCTTTGTTCTTTCTAATAAAGTTTATTTTCATTTTTTCATTTCTACCGTTCGTCCTTGTTCTCTCCATTTTCTTTAAACAAGTAATTTTGTTCTTTATCATGCCTTGTCCTTTGTTTAGGTTCACGCCATCAACCATGCAAATTTTGCTAGGTAAGAGGTGGATTTTTTTTTATTAATCCATTTGAACTGTGTGAGGTGGGAGTTCTATGTGACAGAAGTGGGAAGGAAAGGATATGTGGGCAATTTCTTTTATTTACGTACTTCTCTTTCAAATTTGTATCCACATATCCTCTCTCTACACATTCAACCGGTAACCGTGCGGTATATACCCATATACAATGTTCAATGGTGAAAAGTTGAATGCCACCACGTCATCATCGTCGTCAACACCCAACAGCGCCCGACCACCATCGACCACCCAAAAGGGATAATGAGAAGGAGGAAAACTCTTTATTAATATCCTTTTATTTTGTTCATTCCTTTCATTCTTCTGGTCGTACACACACACCTATTTCTTGTTCTCGTGTGTTTTTTTTTTTTACTTATTTTTTCTGTTCATATTTTGTCAGTGATTGGGGGGATTATATTGGGGAGGTTTTTGGGGCCAGGCCCTAAGAGTCCTGCTATAGATAGATAAATTTCATGCATAACAGTTGCCTTTTTGCTCTACATGACATGGTCGTTCGGTGGTGGTGGCGCTTGCCGTTGCTGTCGAGGGGGGAAATAACATTGGTCGATGGAATGGTAAGGGTGGAAAACTTTAAGGCTGCTGGAAAATTGTTGTTTGTTGTTCTTTCATTTTTAAAGAGTGGCGTAAAAGATTTTTCTCTTGGGGGTGGTTTTTGAGTTGTTTCTTTTTTTGTTTGTCCTTCATCTTTTCTTTGCACGGGTGTTGAAAAAAGTTTGTGTATGGGTTGAATTGAGTTTCATTTAAACGGGTTGTTATAGGGTTGATATTGCGATGCAATTAACTGGAACTTTTTTCTTTTGTGTGTTGGTTTTAATTTATTGTTCATTGCTTATTGGCTTGAAAGAAAAAACTAATTATTTTTATATTTTCTTTCTCTTTTCAGGTAAGATTTGAACTTTTAATTAGATTTGCGTAATTGTGCGAATGAGAATCAAAGAAATGATTCGATGTTATGTGAGTAGACAATTTTGTTTTTCTTGTGGTGTACATATTTAATGACAATAATAATAGTGATGGTGACATACTAAATATACATACATATGTAGGTACATACATACATATGTGTATGTGTGGAGTTACATGTTATGATTCAGGTCTAAATGTAATTTAATTAGACGATGTCCGAGGCGTTTGGGGTTTAATTATTGTAATTTGAAACACATCAACTCCTGTGTGATATCCTAGAAGTAAAATATATACACCAACACCGTATATTTCTTTAACAGAACAAACCCGTTTTAAACCTTAAATATTTTTTGTTGATTTTGTACAAAATTTTATGGACTTAATAACCGGCTCTAACAGATAGAGCAAACAATTCCAAAAACTGATGACCAGGACCTCACCGAAGGGGTTTTAAGAAGCAAATTAGGCAGGTGGGTACCCAGAGATGTGAGTCGCTTTTACAGCATACCATAAGTTAAGTGCGCATAATTCTGACAACTCTGGGAATCTGAGAAGAATGATCGCTGAGGTAAGACTATTAAGAATCAATTCAACCTAAGTGTTCAATTGTTATTCGATGTGTTCAGGTCCGAGCTCCAGTGAAGAACAGTAACCAGCTGCATAAAGGATAATTAATAACATCATAGTTTTTCGAACGACTGCACCATAAAAAGGTTCCTTTCTGGTAGTAGAATGGACTGTATCATTGAATCTCAAGATTCAGCAATTTTCTATCGGTCACATAGGGCATTGGTACAACAGGTGACGGACAGAATTCATTTCCTCTGGAAAGTTTTTTTTTTAATTAGTCACATGCCGATAGAACTCGTCAGTTCTATCAGTGAATCAATGTCATGCAATCAGTTTCTATTTGCTGGGTCTTAAAACATTGTGTGTGTCGATCTTATAGATCTTGTACTTCATAACAAGGAACTCCTACTAGAGCGTTGAGTCATGTATTCAAATTGGTCTCATAACTTCTGTAAGCCATGCAATTTGAAACCACAATCGCTGTGTTCTCCTTGCAGTTATGTTAAGAAAATAAAATAACACCCAAATATCTAGCTGTGCTGAATATTGACGGATGCTAAGAGGTTTGAACTACGTAATTAGGTGTTTTGCTTAGGCAATAGGTGGTTAGTGTATCGGACCACTGTGCGTAAGGTTCCAAGTTCGAATCCCAGAAAACACTAACAAGTTTTTTCACGATCCCACCTCTTGCAAACGTCTGACAAACATCCGAGAGTATTGTTATCTCGAGAAAGCTTCTCAAAACAAATTGCCCTTCGGAAAAGGTACTAAACTGTATATCCCTTCCATTCGTGTGAAAAATCTAACGTACACAACATGAGTGGTTGCGGGAAGCTAGGCCCTGGTACTTGAAGAGCTATTGCGCCAAATATTTGTTTTTATTTGTTTTTATTTGTTTTTTTTTTTTTTTTTTTTTCTTTTTTTTAGGCAATTGTTGTTGCGCAATTAAATGCTGAATGAACGGCTTTTCGTCATCACCACGAGTAATAATTGCTTAGCGGTGTGGGCTAATGCCGTGTATTAACCGTACGATCTTAAGCCAGACGCACAGGTTTGCATCCTTGGGGTAATTTTTTTTTTCTGTGCTGATACGTGGTAGCAATGTAGTGATATTGGAGAATTGATCTGAGAAGAAATCATCCAGAGATAGCTCAATTGGTAGAGCGTTAGGTGTTGACGCCCACAAATTTCCAAGGTTTACCTTCTCTGTTGCTTTTTCTTCTTTGCTCGATTTTCTAAAAAAAAAAAAAAAATCTCAAGTTTTGGCTTGCTACTATTATGCTCGATATTTTTTTCGTCTTTAGGTGTTCTTCTGTTCTCCCTCCGCAACGACAACCTGAATCCAATCCAGTCGTAGAGATCGGTATTGATACGACACGTGTGTGCCGCTAAGGTTTGCATTATCATTCACCTCCGGAACTTCAAGAAACTGAATGCCTGAGCGCTATCATTACGAAGTTCTGAGTTCTAATTGAATTCTAATTGATTGCTTGTAACTCACAAGCGAGTGGCTGTTATAACGCAAGATAAAGGACACGGAAAGAAAAGCTTATGTTGGTTTCGTCTAAAAAAACATTTGTAACAACAAATATTGTAAACCTGGTAATCAATCAAGGGCTGGCGGGCAATCTAAGTAACTATTAAGATTATTAAAATGAGCAGGCGATTGAAATTGATGCTGTGTGGGTTTCATCAACATGATACATGATTAACAGTCTTAGAGGCTTCTGAATAATGCAAACGTGAGCGAAATATTCATCCATAGCATTTACACCCACGAAGTGCAGTGCACAACGGACATTTATGAATTATTTTCTTAAACTATTTGTATTGCGCATAAATCAATTTCATATGCTCATAAACGTTTCATAATCATCTTGTGACGTTCTTTGGAATATAATGTGAAACAAATATATAATTACAGAAATTTAGAAATCCAATTGCACTCGAAAGAGAAGTCATCAACAGTAACAATAATAATGGAATCCAAAAATAATATCCATTAGATGCATTTACGTTTTTAACTTCTGTGTAGGGCGTTGCTCGCTTTCCACGTTCGGTGTAGAAGAAGAAATGAAATTCATGTAAAAATATACCACGACTCAAACTAAACCAAAATGAAGAAATACTGTTGGTTTTTTTTTTTTTTTTCTTCTATTCGATACACAAACTCACCTCTTAGATATGTAGATAGCAGGGTGTTGCAGATATATAGATACAACTCTCTGTACAGGTATATTACGTGTTTGTTGGGGTGAGTGAATTTCAAATTTCATGTACATTTTCGACGATTTTAAGCGAATTTCTCGGTTCGATTTGAACGAAATTGTGTCTTTGCAATTCAGCAGCCGAAGGTGATGGAGAACGGGCAGTGGGGTCAGAGGAGAGAGCATCGGGAATAGGAGAAAAGCCACACAATGGCGACGACAACGATGACTACACAACTCAGACGAAAAGAAGTAGAAGAAGAGCAATGAGCAGGAAAAAAAAATACTCGCAGTTTTAACATTTGTACAGACATACATACACCACCAATTTTATATAGACAGTCCACTTTTATAGGTACATAGATACATACATGTTCATTTATGTCATCTAATCTATTCATGAAAAATCAAAATGGCTGCGGTAGAGCCTTTAATTCCATTTCTATTTTTTTTTTTTTTTCGTTCAATCATTTGCTTGCAGATATATGCAAACTTACAAACCTGTAGGACTGTATACAGTATACAGACAAAATGAGCATAAATACGAATAAATATATCTCTTTTCAGATATGAGATATATTCCTCTACTCACAGATTTTGCAATTTAATTTGTATTTTCTTTCTGGTTTTGTTTTATGTACATTTTTCTTGTGCATTTCTTCAGAGGAAGATTTACTCTTTGTTTGCGCTTATTCTGCTTCTTTTCCTCCTCGCCGTTGTCTGTATATCTGGCCATCTGGGTTGGTAGTAGTTAGTTGATGATGAAGTTTTATAGTGCGACGAAGCAACTAAATATGTCGCACTTTATTCAATTGAAAACTTACATATAATAAACATGGCTGACTGCCTGGCTGGGTCTATTCGTTGATGTTATGCGCTCCCTCTTTTCTCTTACACTGCCGCCCACCCCAGTAAACGGGTCACAGCAACAGTGTATGTGATATGGAAAAAAAAAAAAAAACTAAAATAAAAGAAGTGGAGAGAAAAAGAACGGAAAATAGTCACTTATCACTTCGGCTGCACCGAATGTGAATGCTCCCTAGTGTGGTGTGAATTGTAATGTTGCTTTAGTGCTACTACATAGGGTGGCCAGATTGCTAAAGAATTTAAGGGAGTGACAGATTGGGGGCACTGGTATTGGGTCTGTGAATTGAAAACGAATTCGAATAATCCAAAAATATTGACAGTTGTGCTACGGATACTCAGAGCCTTATTTTATATATACATATATGTTAGGTATACAGTTCTATATCTGGTAGAGGGCCTTAGGTCAAACCAAACAAGACTTAAGTATGAATAACCAAAACTATTACCATGATTTAACCACCTGCAGATAAGCAATAAGCTTCACCGGTAACTTAAAAAAAAATCTTTATAGGTACCTATCAAACTTTTGCTTGCATCCTTTGCTCCTATTTTATGTACGAATCGTATGTTTTAATGACCAAAAACCTAACTGAGTATCTTTCTCTTTTAAGTGCTACATTTTTCTAATCAAAGTAGAAACTGTTTTAAAATTTCGCGGGATCAGTCATCGTCATAAGTAGTGATTACTAGGACTTGAAACTGATGAATATATGATGCGTTTTGACTTGGAATTCTTTGATTTTTTCCATGATTTGTGTTATGGTGGTCTATTAGAAATTTGTTAGCCCAAAAAAGACTGGCTTAGAAGCAGAAACAGAGCTTGTCTTAAAAATATGCTTTTGCAGCCTAATAGCCAGTAAAACTTCGAGCTCATTGCCCAAAATTAAACAGAGAGCTACCTCAAGTGAAGAATAAATGAAATATGTAAATAGATAAAAGCGAATCCTCCTACAATAGGCAATCAAGACGTAAAGCTTAAACCAGTTTTCTAAGTGATCAGTGCTAAGTACCTACGTCTTTACCTTAAAGACCAAGAATTTGCTGACAAACTTTTGTGTGGGCGATAGTTGTGGAGGATATGTACTTAGTCACGCTTTTATTTAAATAACAGTTTGAATTTGACTTGGGAGTCAATCCATTTCGTGGTAATTTTGCTAGTCTTGGATTAGCAAGCCACGGTCGCTTTGGCGACTAGCGTACACAGTACAAATTCATTATTTCAACATCATTGATTGATTCAACAGCACCTCCGTTAATGATGCGGTCTATCTGCGAATTCCACAAGGCTAAGTTCTCAGATTTCGAACTAAAGCCAAGATCATTCGCATAATACGGTCCTACATTCATAGCCAAATTACACGCATCTCAAATGTGATATCATGCTGTCGCCTTTTCTATCTACGAGTTGTTCTTCAACTTATAAGGGTAGTCGAAATCCGTTGACTGCTAGGTATCTTAAAAATAAACACCATATCATGTCTTATGAAGTAGAAGTAGACAACTGTTGGCGGGGATTTTGATTTTAGTTTCCTATTAATAGGACAATGCGAGGTTATCTACAGAACTGTAACCTTTTTCAGTTTAGTGACTGGTTCATCGCTTGAATATAAATTTCATTTTTATAACAATCTATTGAATATAAATTAAGTTATAACAACGTACTTTTCGTTTTGAATTTGACAGAACAATTTGACAGAGTCTTCATGACCTTTCGTCAAATTTCTTGAATTAAACGTAGTTCAAAGTCATATTTATTGTCACTGCAGGTTGATGCCTGTAGCAAATAGCCGCTTTTGTACAAAGAAACCCTCTTTATTTGATAATACTCGTAGATCCTTGTAATAATGTGAAGCGATATTTATGATTAAACAAAAAAAAAAAAAAAATCAATTGATTGCTTTTTTCCCTCTACATCCTTGAAAAAGAAAAAGAGAATTTAGGGTTTTTTTATGCCGAGTTTGTGCTTAAATGTGGCATGTATTCGTAAATACGTTAAACACAGATTTTTTATTCATTCCATGTTTTCAAGTATATAGAGCTCCCTATATACCTCCGGGTGGGTTTCGTGGAGCATGTGAATACTATAGCATACCCTTGGAAGCCCCCCACTTTTTTATGCCCACTCTGCATAGTGTCCTGTGTAAAACTGACATTTTCTTCTTACTCTACCTGCTCTGCAGATAAGTCTGACTGCTGCCTACTCACTATCCACTGCTGCCTTCGTGGATACTGCAGCTTATTTCATAGAAAATTGATGTGTAAGTCTATCTGTGTATGTTTTTTTTTTTTTTCTGCAGTATCCCACTTTTTTTTGTGTGGTGGGCGGATGATGGGATACATAAGAAGAATTTTTATCCATGGACGGGTTCACGTTGCGTTTCTACTGTGAGCTTTGTAAAGCTCAAGGGAGTCATCGAGTTTAGGGGTTTTGTTGAGGGGACGGATAATGTTGGTGTTGTGTTTTGTGTGTATTAGGGGGTAAAGGATGCTCCAAAAGTGATGGCAAACAAACCTAAAACTCTGCAATCCTCGATTCTCCTCGCTCAACTGGAAATTCTCAGCTCTCGAAATTAAAGAGAAAATATTTTCTCATAGCGATTTTACTTCCGTTGCGCCATCGTCATAGTTTTCGGGTTACTGTTGTGAGTGCGGGGTGCGCTTGGTTGGAAGGGGGTCGTGTATTCCGTGTTTATTTGGGTGGTAGGGGGTTGAAGGATAGGTTGGATGTTTATGTGCAAAGCTTACATTTAAAGCGTTAAAGATTTTTCCAACTAAAAGGATGGAATGTGTAAGTAAGAGCGGATGATGAGTCGTAGTGGTGGTGTGTAGATGTACAGCGGAGGAAGGAAATGTAGGATGTTGAAGGTGGTTTGAAAATATCAGTTTTTGGTTAAAGGTTTTGCACACAAAAGTACATAATAAATAGGCATGCTGTATGTGTAGGGGTGTTTTTATGTACAAAATGTGCATACATATTTATATTCGGTGCGTTTCTATTCGAAAGTGAAGAATGCGAATGGTTGGGGTTGCGTTTTGGAGAGTAAAAGAAGAGAAAATCCAAACAAGTAGTACGAAATGCGACTGGCTGCACTGACTACTTTTGAGTTTTATACATATACAAACATATACATATTTACATACATATACAATCATGTACTTCTGTCGGCTGTCATGTATATGTATGTATGTGCATAGCCAGCTTAATGAGAATTTACTAAAAATGTTATTCCAATTAAAAGCCTTAGTGCTTAAGAAGAAGGGAGCGGGTCGTGTTGACTTGTACACAATTGAAGAGGCAAGTGGAAGAAGGGCCTATGTGACATTACCCATGTTTTGAGATAATCGCAGTTTAGGTTGTTCTACTGGCACTTTTTCTATATAATTTTTTGCACATATCGTCTTTGCACCTCTGCAACTTCCAAACTATCCTCTAAATAGCTCTAGGAGTTAGTCCTAATGATCCGTAGATCTGTGCATGGTGTAGCTTTTCAACTTTTTGTGTCAAAAGTGTAGTGTCAGTAGGCACTAGAAATGTTTTCTGAAAGTATTGGAAAAAAATGGTTGCATCACTGGCAAAAAAACTCGAATGGGAGAATAACACTTCCGTATTTCAGTTACAATGTCCTTAACTGTAGGACAGAAAGAATCTGATCTAGCCACAGTCGCTCGCATAGCTGTAGCAGGTTGAGTTATTGCTGAACCGTATATACAAGTATGTACAATGTACATATTACAAATTCAGCTTTTAAGCTAGTTATTGATGAGAGCTAAAAAAAGATATACATTTGAGTTAAATTTCAATTGATATTACGCTCAATAAATTTTTATATGATGAATCCTTTTAGGTCCTAGATCAGTGATAAGAATCTTTTTTGTGGAATTCGAATTCTAATATAGAATAAAGGGAGTTTGAAATTTTAAAAATGCACTTTTCCTGGTTACCCATACTTCTAAAGAGTCTTCCTTGTCTTCTTTGTTGATCCCGGGTATGATGCGGCTCTCTAGACCAAACCAATTCTCCTACAACCGCGATCACTTGGTTTTTAAAAGTTAGATTTGGTCTTTCATTCAAAGACGAAGATTCAAATGCAAAAAGTTGTTTCGGCTGTAAAATTATTTTCCATTCGCTTGATGTGGCCTAGCCTAGCCAATATAATCAACGTATTTTGATTTTTTAGGCTATACCAACACATTGACATAGTTAATAGAGTTTGCAGTAGATTCTTCTACTCCCTTAGTACACATCATAAATAGGATTAAATATGTTTCCTGCTTATAGACCAGTAGCCAGGGTGTTAAACAGGACAGGAAAGAAAAGGATTCTTGTAGACCTTTCTACATAAGTAATGAGGGTTTCTCTTAATTAAAGTTAGTTCATTGTTAAATATTTCTTTGAATTGTTTCGAATACTTAATGTTGCTAAAATCCTATTCAAAATCTCCTCCACGCTTTTAACAGCTTAACAAATAAAATGGCGTCAGTTACATATGCACATCCATCCCTCCCACATAAAAATAAAAGATAATACATAATGAACAAAAAAAAAAATATTTGTCAGTTGTCATTATGTACGAGTATGTATAGATGTAATATTTCTCTACGACTCATGTCCGCCACTCTGTATACTCGAACAATAGGTATATTGTAGAAGGAGATAGATGCATAGATGCTGACAAACTGCCTCATATCGCCATAAAACAGCATAAATGCAACGAATTAAAAGACAATTTTGAAACAATAACAAGACCTAAGAGACAAGTAAAAAAGACAGATTCGCTGACAATATCATAATAATTAAATCTACCACAGAGCTACATAGATACGTCTGGCTGCAGCCTCTTTAAGCACGTTCATTCTCATCACAGAAAAACGATTATGTGTGGGATGTGGTGAAGTTCAGTGGTGCATTCTCACCACCTTTTAGTATTTTTTCTTCTCTCATTGGTGGTCTGGGTTTGGTCATCACCATTCTGCTTCAATGTTTTCTCTTGCATTTATCTGTTCACTTTATAACTGTTTGCTTTTTTTTTTATCTCATTTCAATGATGGCGAAATAGCGGTGTAGATGGATGAAAAGTACAAATGTGTAGGTACCTATCTATAAGCATAGAATAAACTGCATAGATACCTTATTACAATTGAACATACATTTGTACATATGTATCTACCCGTATATATACAAATGTGTTTATATGCAAGCTTGTTCACGAATCATTTTTCAAAATAAAATATGTACTTGGATATTTCTTTTCGCTTTGTGCTTGCTTGCCTTGTCGCCTAGAATAAATGAAAAAAGACACAAGGGAAAGCTTTATACATACGTTAGAACCTTCCAGAACCGAAGTGCATCAAATTGAATAGAGGAAGGAAAGAGAATGGAACATAAACATGCATTTCATGCATATCGACAGAAAGAAAATGAATCTATTAATGTTGCCTATTTACAGAGAAATTTTCCTCTTTTAATTTTTTCTAAATATGAATTAAAAAAATATTATTTTGATAGAATTGTAATCCTTTAAGGGGTGGTTGGATTGAACGAAAGTTATTGTATTTACGGATATGAGAAAAGCAAGTTAACATTTTGTGTGTGTCTTAAAAAATACAACATCAGCAAAGAATTCAATGAATTTCACTCCGCCCTAAACCAGATATATGAACATTTCTAAGCCAACTCGAATTTCAGAACAAATACACTCTGATTTGTCGGTGAAACTGGGTCTTGCTTAGTTACATACAGTTGTACAGGGTTTTGAAATACTGTAGGGTCTCTGGCTGTCTATTTATGTGGGTAATTCTCCACTTAATCGGGTCGTATTATAGCTTCTTTTCATTGACTTGAAAAAGGATCACGTAGATAAATATATGTATACACATTCTTTGAAAGGATTTATTTTAGGAGACGTTAGATGATGCAAATTTTCGTATGAAAGAGCGAATAGGTGAAGTGAATGAAATTGAACGAATCGAAACAAAAATCTATTATGGTCGCACAATACAAATCCTTTGTATTCGCACTGTTTCGAATGTGGTTGTACGAAACCATTCTTCTATTATAGTTCAGCCTTAAACCATACACATTACTACTATTATTCATGTGCGCGTCACTTTTTGTTGAATTAGCTGCACGTCAGTTTTAGTGAACTTGTTCGCATCAGTGTTTCGTTAATCTAAAGAAAAAAGAATGTGGAAGCCGAAAGGTAAACTCATCTTCAACGCAAAAGGCCGCGAGAGTCGACGCATTGAAAGCGATTCTCACGATGAAATACAATTTGACATATTCATTGGTAAAGTTTTACCACTTTTTGAAAACAAAGCCAGATTTACTCTTTCAAATTGCTACAAAGGAGAAATATTCCACCAAAAGTGATGGCAATGCGAGTGCGATTGACGTTGAAGACGACGAAGTTGTAACAATGTTGGTTGATTGCGTATTTTTGTATAGTATTTTTTATATTTATTTTTGAGTATTTTTGACGAATAAAATATGAATTTGCGGCAGAAATTTTTTTATATTTGATATCCTTACCATATATTATCCTTTTTTTTCATTTCGATATACCGCGAAATTGTCGAATTTAATGGAGTTTTCCTTTTTTCGTCCAAAAAAAAGATGGTATGATTATAGTATAGTACATGTGAATTCTTCTACTACTTACTGATGATAATCTAATTTCACGATTGTTGGATCGTTTGGTTTTTAGTTTAGAGTTATAAAATAGCGGGCTTTATTCGACTCACCCTATTACTTTTTGACGGTTTATAATCTAATTTCACGATTGTTGGATCGTTTCGTTTTTAGTTTAGAGTTATAAAATAGCGGGCTTTATTCGACTCACCCTATTACTTTTTGACGGTTTCAACAATAATCATCATATGTTGGCCATATCATCTATTCGGGCAAACAAAACAAAATCGTTTATCATCTCTTAATACCTGTCGCCGTTGACAGTTACAGCGTCGCCTCTCTTATTTCGAACGACGAATGACGCCGCCTGGCCGAAATCCATATTGTCAAAAGTCAGGCGTGGCTATATCCACCCAGTTTACGTTTTGCCTTGATCTGCACTAGAGACCGTCGAATACTCCACAAATCTACAGTCGTACATATTGCCGCAACATACAGACAGCAGGTTTCAACATACTCGTACACAAATCTGCTGCTGCATTATTCTAAAGAGGCTCAACCAGTTCTATAAATAACTTTTGCATTGCCGGTACCAAAGGACTCTATATTTATGACTCCAAACTTGAGTCAACCATTGTTGAATGTTTTTGGTAAATTTTACATTCGTGCATCGTTATCTCTTATTTTCTACTTTACGTTCGCGCTGTATATCTGTGTATCCCTTGAACGTGAATATGCAAAAAAAAAAACTTCCATAATATGATAATTACCTGATTACGAAGCCAAAAGCAAATGTCCCCTAAAGATGGGCACAGAGTTCGTTGTATCTGTTTTATATATGTAGATGGCGCGGAAAAAGTGCGCAGTTGACCTAGGGGTTATGTTTAAATAGGGCGAAGTTTTTTTTGGATGAGATATACCCTCTCGTATAATTTGATGACTCCTATGTTGAACGAATGTAAACATTTAACTATTCTGCGTTTTACTTGAAAAAGATTAAGAACACCTAGCATTACAGACGAGCTACATATGTTTGTTTGTTTATAACATACATCATACATTAGCGCTACTAAACCACCACCCTGTTATTATGTCATTTTTAGAATGCGAAAATTTTCCATTGAAGCTGAAAACTTTGAAATCGATTACCACCGCCCCTAACAACTGTATTAAGTTGACATACTATATTAAACAAACCACATTCCCACACATAGACAAAGAACGGCGTTTTCTTTAGAAAGGTTATACAGATATATTTTTGATACTCGTATGTGCCGGTCGGCTGACTACCGCAAATGACATGCTTACATATTAGTTGATTCCAGAAGTTAGACCAAGCGTTAGTAAGTAGATAGTATAATTTGAATCAGTGGTCATACAGCCTATGCTGATTTCTTTCTGCTTTTTTCATAAATATTTACATGAACTTAACTAAACGTTCCTGCAGAGCATGCAACACCAACTGGTAGACATCATCACCATCGCTGTCATCACACCACTGAACGAATATTCAAAGCAGAACACAATTTAAATTAACGAAAAAGCTAAATGAATGTGTAATGGACGTTGTTTCTGTTTTTTTCTGCTGCCTTCTTCTGATTGTTTTTAATAAATAACAGCACACACATGTATAACAAACTAATAAGTTAAACATTCATCGCGGTGTAGGGAGAGTCGTAGCGAAATATTCACAAAAAATGTACTAACGTAGCAGCTGTCATATAAACGAACGGTGTGAACGTGCATAATAAGACCACAAAACGAAAAAAAAAATGTGGCCAGCGTGGTGTTGAAGGAGAAAATTCGCAATCTATTAGTGAAAAAAAAAAAATAAAAAAAAAAAAATGCTATTAAAAAGAGGCAAAAGAAATAATGTGCTATTCATAGTTGTAGGGAGATATTAAGCTAAAGCATTTTCATGTTGGGGTGTCTAATTTTGGAAAGCAAAATTGCTGATTAATAACTCAGTCAGCAGATGACAATACTCTGTGTCGTCCTTCTTAAGAGAAACGGTCAGCAACTAAGATTTTTTTTTTTAAATCTATTCCATAATAAATCAACACAAGGATTACCAAAAGAAATAAAAAAAAAATTATTTAAATAGTACTTTTTCTACGGATACAAGGTATGTAATTATTCTAAAATTATTTAAATTAAATCCAAAATATACATATAGTGCGTAGTATTTAAAAGTGCAAAAATAAACGCAGATGTCAAGAATGTTGACTTCTTCTCGTTCTTCTGAACTAAATTTAGTACAACAATAGGAGGTTATCTGCTGCGATAAGAATAAGCACTGCCAGGAGGGGCTGGTTTACAATAAATTAAGAAATATTGATCAAGGTTGCTATAAAGATTCGATTAGGTATAGAGATTTGACAACAAGGTATGCCGGTGTAAACGTTTTTTCGAGATTATTTAAGTTATTTAGTGAATGTGATAAGGTACAAGGTGGATGGATGAGGTAATGGAAACATACATGTTTGGCATTGAGTAGGTATTATTATTTTAATTCCTAGAAGTTAGCCAGAGAGAATATTCGATTTGATTTTTCGTAGGATCTAATTCCACATAGGAACTTGAATTCTGTTAATTTATTGATTTTTACTCGAAGTGGAATTCTGCTCGGTTAGATATTTGTATTCAATGCATTGCTCATTGATGATATATTTTACCAATTACCTTCAGGGTACATGCTCTGTCAGTTTAACTTTCTTTGGCAGCTTGATGATCATCTCGGAAACTTCCGAAAACTTTTGCTTCAAACGCATTCCTTATGAATTGGGTGAAAAAGGTATAGTTGCTGCTTTTTTTTGAGTACTTTTTTAATTCAGTTAAGATCAGAGATCTTTTGTGTAAAGACTCTACGAAAGGCTCATTAGAGTTTGCAACCGTCAAGACTCTTCACAGCATTTTATTTGGAACTCTAACTCTTTCCTCTTTCGTTGAATGGTCCTAGTGTCCATTTCCTGATTACTTTTTTATTTAGGATATATAGTAGTTTGTCTAAAGCAAACGTCCAAAGGCTAACACTCTTCTCGAGGCAATCTTTATGGTGGTAGATTAGTATCGTTTTCCAGAAATAGTTTGCTTAACACGGAGTTTATCTATTTGATGAAAGATTGGATTATTTTACTGTATGCAAGAGTAAGACGTATTGTCGAAATCCCGGAAATATCCAGAAATTTATTTCGTTACTAAAGACCCTTGAGTCATTAAGACATGTTTCGTTTGCTTAATGACTGCCCTATAGAAATGAAATTTCGAATGATCAGTTATTGTTTTCATTACCTTTAGATATAAGAAAGTGACCCTTATGCGTCTAAAATTAAAAATACAATATATTTCTTCAGTTTATTATATCAAAAGAACTCTGATAAAGTATTTTTAATTAATACAAACTATACTTCACACTATAATACAAACGAAAACAGATACTAGTTTATGAATCCACCGCAATCTCAACTCAAGGAAATTTGAGCAAATATTCTGCAAAAACAAAAGAAATCGATAAAACCCCACTCTAAACCGACAAAAAAAACTGATTAAAAGATTATAATAACGCAAACTAAATACTCATTGTTTGTCTTTCTCTGCAGCCGCAATTGACCTTTCCAGAAATAAATGCAATTACATACACTTGTATTGTGATGTATATATGTATGGGGAACAAGTATATCAATACTAACTAACCCCATTAAAAATCACCTTGGTGAAATAAACGAAAATAAAATATGCGTACATATGTATTATACATGTATTCATATACCCGTAAAATATAAATAAATATACTTCAATTCACAAAAAGAAAAAAAAAAAAAAATGGAATATTGAAAACACTTCACTTGGCAACGCTATAATGCTGTTGCCTACTTCCGCCGTCACTACACCGCAATAATCGCGCAGCCACCTTCATCGCTCCTTTTGTCTCCCTCTTCACATCGTCGCGCATTGCATTCTCCTTTCAATTATTTATTTTAATTTATTTTTTTCATTTTGTCTTATTTTACTGACAAATTGTATTCGTGGGGTACATACGCAAACGGCAAAAATAATAAACTTTCATTATTACATTGAGATTGTGAATTGCGAGATTGTATGTACAAATACTTAATGTCTTCGCATTTTATTGGAGACTTAAAAAATCACGTATACGGCTTCTTATACTCGTGCAATGATATATGCAGTGGTACTTCATAGTAACTACATTTGTATATAGCCGAAGGATTTTTCGCTTTACCAAATATTGATTTTATGCTCAATTTGGCGGGGGAGTAAACTTATTTTTGTACTGAGTGTGACAGAAGGAAGCGGAAACAGCTTGCAAATGGCAATACTTCTAAGCATGAGGATTCAGGAAAATATACAGTGAGTTCTAAAAAAAGATGTTAATGTTTAAAAGTACGGACATTTAAAAATTGAATTTGGTAATAGATATGCGAATCCTACAAAACACCAAAAAGTTTTTTCACGGTCCCACCTCTCGCGAGCGTCTGACAAACATCCGAGAGTATTGTTGTCTCGAAAAAGCTTCTCAAATCGCCGTTCGGATACGGCACTAAACTGTAGGTCCCTTCCAGTCGTGTGAAAAAAAAAAAATAACGCACACAACATGAGTGGTTGCGAGAAGCTAGGCCCTGGCACTTAAAGAGCTGTTGCGCCAAATATTTTATTTTTTTTTTTTTAATAGATATGCAGGTATATGTATGTATGTTTTAATTATAGACAAGATGATGATATGCCAAAAAATATATATATTTTGCCACTAAAAACTTACCTCAAATGGATATAATAATTCCATTTTTCTTCTTCACATCTACCCCTAATCAAGTCTAGGAGTAATAGACAAAAGACACCGCAAACAAGCACACTCAGTTAGTGTGTTCGGAGGCTGATGAATTCAAGGTGACCTATCAACTGAAACTTCAACTATAAAAAACATTTACTTAAAAAAAAAATCGTAATTTAAAAACTGTATTTTTATTATTCGTTCCAATAAAATATTGTCAAATGAAGAAAAATTATGATTTTATTGTATAATTACCATGTTCACGTAAAAATAATATATCATAAGGAACGAAATATAATTTTGACCGGGTTTTCGATACGAATACTCCTCTGTGCGCCGTGACGGAATGTTTAGTGTGTCGGATCACTTCACGTGAGGTTCAATGTTCCAATCCCAGAAAAACACCAACAAGTTTTTTTTTCACGGTCCCACCTCTCGCGGATATTTGAAAAAACATCAGAGAGTAATGTTGTCTCGATGAAGCTTTTCAAAAACAAAATGAAAATTGTTCTTCGGATACGCCACAAAACTATAGGTCCCTTGCATTCGTGCGAAAAATATAACGCACACAATACGAGTGGTTGCGAGAAATTAGCCCTAGACCCTTCATGGGCTGTTACGCAATATATGGTATGTATATGTGTGTATATGAATTGTAATGCATATATTAATGCATGAATATCTTGAACTTTTAAGGAGCAGATCGAGCGTGGAAAATGGATGTACGAGTACATTTTTTGTTTTCATAAATTGTGGAAAACAGTTCTTGTTCCAACACTATTTATCCCTGTTTGGGCATTGGGAGTTATTATAGTGTCTTGCTGCAGCCAGGTCTATACATACTCGTAAATCTGAACACAAAATCTATGGTAATGCAAGAGCCCGTCTAATTTCTCAACGGCCATTCGATAGAACTTATCCAAAAAAAACATGTAACTGTCAACGACAAAACATCCACCTTTTTTATTCAGGCGCTCAGATTAGAATTTTAAATTTATATTGCAAAATGTGAAACCGTCACCAAGAGAAGTTTATTTAAAAATGAGTATACCTTGGTATTGCAGGGACTATGGGCACCTGTCCTGGCTGCCCAAGAAGGCATAATTGCCTCAGTACAGTAGTTCTGATCTTGTAGAAGAAAGTGGAATACCTCTCGCAATTAGTCGCTGTTGCTTCATTCTGAATTTTTACCTACAAATTCGAAATGTCAAAATGACATCATGAAGAATGTAGTTATACAATACATACATATAGTATATCGAGAACGGAAGTATCTGGTCTTATCAAGCTTATAAGCTGTAGTTCCTTTTGGTATAATTCCGATATTTGCATTCGTCAGCATGAGTAAAGGAAACTAGAATTACATAGACCTTAATTCATACACCTTCGTATTAAATTATAATATAAAAAATTGCTGTTCTATTTTCTTTTAAAACAGACTATTGGTAAATGTACAGAATTTTCATTCTGACTATAAATTCATTCTTTCAAGAGTAAATTCTCTAAAAAGTAAGCTTGGATCTCCTAAAAAAATGTCTTATTAATATTGCTGCTGTCCTTAACTACTTATTAAAATAAAAATATATATATATATCTGCATACAAATACTCGTACCTCATAGTCGATGGCGCAGCAATTGAAATGTGCACCCGATAACTTCGTAGTTGAAATGAAAGTTTACAACGAAACCAAAAGAAAAAACTTTCTTTTTGACTTTCAACTGGTTCATTTAAAAACAAAAAATTAAAAAAAGTTTATTCCTCGACCTCTCGCTCTAATTAAAAGTTTTCACATTTTCCTTTGATAATTTGCATGTAATGTTAATCTTGAATATTTTTTATTTATATTTCATATTCTTATACTAAAGTTGAATGGATGTACAGTTATGTGTGTATTTGTATATCTTAAAAGCTTATAATCATAAATTAAACGTTCACCTTGGTATTTAAAAGACAATTTAATCGATTTGATATTTTTTTTATTAAACCGTATTCTGTGCAATATTCTCACTAATTCGTTCCCCTTAACCCTGGGAGAATATTCGTGTACATACTAATCCCGCATACGTCACCTTCACTTCTCATCTAGTATTTATTCAACGACGAAATGTGTTATTCGCCTTTTGTCAGATTACCACTTTTGACTGACTGACTGACACTGAACACAGTCATCAAACGGATATCTTTGTCGCATTGACCTAGCAACAAAAACAAAATACAAAATATGTGCTGACATAATTTGAAGTAGAGTTAACGTAATGCTTCTGGTTGTTTTCTATTTTTAACTTTATTTTTTCTGTTGAATTAAAGTAAAAAAAAAAAGAAGTAAAAAGTAGGTGGTTGCGGAATTTTATTTAACAAATAAAAAAACTTTCTAAGCAATTGTAACAAGTTGTTGTGTGTCAAGGTTTAAACGAAATTCAGTGCCTCATCACGTTGTGTCGTAGTAGAGAGAGACATCGATTTGTCAAGTTGTTTGCGTGTTTTGAAATAATTTTTTGCACTTCAATATCGATCTCTGTGTATTCTGATTCATTTTCGTTTTTAAAGTTTAGATTGATTTTGTTAACAAAAATATATAAATTTAAATTTATTTATCTAATAGAATTGTATAAAAAATAGAAACCATGGTTGCATTCTTGAACACGGTCAATTTCAAAGATTCACGATAATCCACAAATAGGAATTCAGGCGTTCAGCTGTACCTATTTATATTTGCTGATAAATAAATATTAGATCTTTCACGTTCCGCTTATTTATAGTTTACAGAGAAAATAATGTTATTCTGTTTCGAATGCATCCACATCTAACATAATTGATTACAAAAGATACGAGTTTGCATATACAAGTATGTATTGCCTTTACCTACATTTATTTATATATCTACTCGGGTATAAAAACAAATCATGCAAAATAAATCAATTAAAAGTACGCACCGGCTGTACGCACTAGCCCGTACGTGTATATGTTTTTTTGTAAATTACAAATTCTTCAGACTTCCGAAATTAAAATGCGATAATATATTTAAACATTTATGGTCCAACCACAGATGATGTAAACTATCTAGTTACTTACTTACTTACTTACTTAGGTGGCGCTACAGTTCGGGGTGAATCTGGACCTCAACCAACAAGCCTCTCCATTTAGTCCGGTCTTTAGCTAATTGCCTCCAGTTGCGCACTCCAAGTAGGTCGAGGTCCCCTTGAACTTGTGCGCGCCACCTACGGCGATGATTCCCTCTACTGCGTCGTCCCTCGGGGTTGGATTCGAAGACTTTGCGGGCCGGAGCGTTGGTGTCCATTCGCTCTACATGTCCTAGCCATCTCAGACGTCCAATACGCAGTTTTTTGACTAGGTCGATGTCGCTGTTCAGCTCGTATAGTTCGTGATTGAATCTTCTCCTCCAAAACCCGTCACCGCAAACGGGACCGAAAATCTTACGAAGAATTTTTCTCTCGAAGCGACCAAGGATATCTTCATCCTCTTTTAATAAAGTCCATGTTTCAGCGCCGTAAAGCAGGACTGGGATGATCAGGATCTTATACAGAGTCTCCTTAGTTGTTCGAGATAGGGCTTTACTGTTGAATTGCCTTATAATCCCCAAAAAAACAGCGATTGGCAAGAGTTATTCTTCGCTTGATTTCTGCGCTGATGTTGTTCTCAGAGTTTATAGCAGAGCCAAGGTAGACAAAGTCCCTTACTACCTCGCAGTTATAGCTGCCCACTGTGACATTCTGTCCAATTCGTCGGTGTTGGCTGTCAATGCTTGCAAACGCACCGGTGACAGCCCGCTGAGTTCTTCCGATAATGTCTATCGTCGGCGTATGCAAGCAGTTGTACAAACTTGTAATATATTGTGCCTCCGGTGTTGGTTTGTGAGTTCCGCACAATCCGTACAAGTAAAGGGTGTCCCATAATTCACGCAAAATTTGAATTTTGCGCCATTTAATAGTACAGTGGTGCCAACGGAAAAAAAGATAACAATGTGACAGCTGACATTTCGGTGTTAGTAAAAATGGAGCGCTATAAGAAAGAACAACGCATTTTCATTGTTGAGCAATATTTTAAAAACAATGAAGGTTTGTCTGCTACAGTCCTCAATTCTTGTACAAAATGATGAAGCTCATTTTCATCGTGATAGCTTCGTTAATCGTCAAAATTGTCGCATTGGGGTTCAGAAAACCCACGAGTATTTGTTGAGAAACAAATGCATCCACAACGCGTGACTTTTTGGTGCGGATTTTGGACTGGAGGCATTATCGGACCATTCTTCTTCGAAAATGCGGCTAGTCAGGCAGTAACATTTAATGGAGTTCGTTATGATGACATGATAACCCAGGTTTTAGTGCCTAACGGATGTGACCAACATGTGGTTTCAACAAGACGGTGCCACATGCCATACAGCCACAGAAACAATTTAATTACTGCATGAGTCATTTCCTAATCGTGTAATCGGCCGTTCTTGCGATCAGAATTGGCCATCCAGATCTTGCGATTTAACGCCATTGGACTTTTTTCTTTCGGGTTTTTTGAAGTCAAAGGTCTATGCAAACAAGCCCATGACCACCAAAGCCTTGAAAGAGGAAATTGGGAGGTGTGTTAATGAAATTCAGCCACATTTATAGAAAATTTCAATAAAAGAGTATGTACTTGCCAGCAAAGCCGTGGCAGCCATTTATCCGATGGCTATTCCATACATAACCCCAATCTGTATACTCTATGAATCAATAAAAAATTTAAGCTTTCTAATTAAAAATCTGTATTTTCTATCAAAATTACATTTTGCGTGAATTATGGGACACCCTTTACTATCTAGTTACGTACTTCACATCTATAGATATGTATTCCACCTATACTGGGACCATATTACACAGTAGCCTATTTAAACTAATTCGAAACGACACAGCTCCGACCTTAATTGGAACTAGATCAAGACCGTTTTAACCTATTTCCTGAAGTCAATACTCTTACAGAAGGGGGCAGGAGGACAACAAACATCTAGTTCAATGAAGGGTCCTGTCAAATGGGCGCTAGTTAAAAAAATACTTAGTAGTAGTAGAAAAAAAAACTTGTTTGATTCCATTACAAGCTATCATCTGTGGCATGTACAGCCAAACAGAAATCTGAAGGGATTGCAGGGTCGAGATTAAATGCAATCTGTGCTCACAAAAATCATTCGAAACCAATAGTTGCCCTTTAAAAAGCAGGCTATATTTTACATTTTCTTTACTTATATGTATGTACGAGCTAGTATCTAGCTGTATGTTAGTAATTTCTTTTGATAAATCAAATAAAATTGTGCTCACTATTTGGCTTGGAAGTTGATAATTCGAGAGATGACATATTCATGGCTACAAATGAGCCACTTCGACGTTTCAGGGCTTTTGCGAACAATTGTCTAAGTAAATTTGTATTGCACAAATGTCAAAGCATAGGAAAATACGTTTATTTAAACGCAAAAGGTTTGATAAACAATGGTTTTTTTTTCGCTACTTTGAAATGTACACGTGTACGTAAGGTATCTAAGGCCCGTTTGCTGAAACGTAACATAAATATTTGTGTTCAACATAAACTCTTAAGTGACACATATTGCTTTGCAACAAACTCAAACCTAAACCTAAATTTCTTCAAGTCGAACATAATTTATGTGGGGGAAGAAGTGTCTCATAAAATCTGTGGCAATATGACAAAATAGCTTAAGTCGTTTTGTAAGATTTTTCAGGAGAAGCGTTTAAAGTTGTGCCTTACGCAAAAATCGTATGAAATTTTTGAATTGCGCTTGTACTCTAGCAGTCATAACTCAGCAGTCCTTACAGGTATGCAACTAAAAAATTGAGGGATAATACTTTATGTTATTGGGAACATTTTGCTACAATAAACTCAATTTTGACTTAAGTCGACTTAAGCTTTTTTGTGGTATTGCCACAGAAATATTTGAGTAAGTCATAAGCGATTGACGTATTCATTAATAGTAATTTTTATGTGTTATTTCTAAGTGATTACCGCCCTTTCACAAAAGCCAAAATAGTGTTTCAGTTTCCAGCAGAGAATGCGATGATTAACTTTGTCAAAAGCCTTTGAGAAATCCAGCAAGCAAAGCAAAGTGACAAAACCCTTATCAAATTCCTGTCTGATGTAGTCCAGGATATTAACCATTGCAGTCGAGCAGCTATGGCTACTTCTAAATCCAGATTGAAACGGATTCAATAAGGAATTCACAGATAAGTGATTTTGTATTTGCTTTGCCAGCACTCTCTCAAAAACCTTCGACAAGCACTGCAAAATGCTAATGGGCCTAAAATCTTTAGCCATGGTAGCACTTGAGTTTTTAGCAATGGGAATCACATTAGCGCATTTCCAAGCCTGGGGAAAAGTTGATGTCATGATGCAGGAGTTGATAATACGCGTCAGATTAAGTAAGTCATAAGCGATTGACGTATTCATTAATAGTAATTTGTATGTGTTATTTCTAAGTGATTACAACAAAATGGATTTCGAAATTCTGGATTTGTTTGAAAATGACGTGGAAGTGCTTGAAATTCTAGAAGTAGGAGTTCCTCGTCAAATTTACGAGAGAAATGAATATTTTTCTTCGTTTGATGAGCTCTCTTTTTACAAAAGATTTCACTTAACACGGGAAATAACTATTGTTGTATTAGAGAAAATAGAGAGCTTATTAGAATGTCCTTTAAACAGGTACAGCAATGTACAGTTTGAAAAGATCGGGCAAATTATTTAAGAAAATAAATAATTTGCCGATCTTTTCAAACTCGGTTCAAATTCCGTTTGCAAACGAGGCTAAGTATCTTGGAATGACACTTGATGCAAGGCTGAAATGGAAAACGCACGTTAAGAAAAAACGCAAAGAACTAGATAATACATATAGAGAAATGTATTGGTTACTTGGAAAATATTCCAAGCTTAATATAGAGAACAAACTGTTTTTATATAAGCAAGTGCTGCCTGTATGGACATATGGTATACAACTCTGGGGTTGTACCTTCTTCTTCCTTTTATCAGCGAGGTTATGATCCGAAAACAAGGGATCAAAACCCTCCCACTTCACCGCATTTCTACTGATCCGCCTGGGGTTGTACCAAAATAAGTAAGATTAAAATTTTACAAACTTTTGAAAACAAAGTGCAAGAGGTATTGTAAATGCGCCATGGTATATTAGAAATAGCGATATCCATAGAGATCTTGGCATTAAAACTATAGAAGACGAGATTCAAACCTACGCGAGAAAGCATAGAAGTCGACTAGAAAGTCACGTAAATATTACAGTCCTCAAAGTTTTGGAAGAAAGAAATTTACTAAGCCGTCTACAAAGAATCAAACCTTTAGACTTAGCGCGATAAGTAACTGCGTCTAAACTGCGGAGCTGGCAAGAACTTCTAATGGGAAGGTACCTGTAAAACGTCCTCATTTCGTGAAATGAAAACTATTTGATATGTCGAATACTTAGTTGTAGTAAAAATAAAAACAAGCTTGTTTTGAAGGGAGGTTTTTTAGTTTTTTAGAAGATTTTCACCTACCCTCGGAACTCGAAAAAAAAAAAGGTACAACAATGATAAGTGTGATTTAAACTATATAAGTTAAATGTATATTTACGTTCTCAGAAACAACTCCATCGCCCCTATTAACCAACTTTTGGTCGCCTTGCGATTTTTTGCAACGGGAAACCATCTAGTTGATTTTGGAGGGATGCATGTCTCGATTTCAGTGATGTAGATCTAGAACGTGTTATAATCGCTGGACAGATAGGTTAGGTTAGGTTAGGTTGAGTAGGGTTATGAGGCTATGATAAAACACCAGGCACCAAGTTGGGCCCATCGCGATCCCTAGGGAACCTTAACGGCAGAAAGACCTAAACCAACTCTCCCATATACTTGATTTTCCTACAGAATTTTTCCTTATTATGGTTCCGGGACCTTACCTCTCCAAGGTTATCGAAAAAGTATCTTCCAAGATGCTTTAACCTTGTTCTGGCAATGCTTTGGCAATCACAGAGTATATTTTAACATGTAGGTCATTGCAGTACCTGCAAACATCCGTATTTGATAAACCCAGTCTCATAGCATGCTTCCTTAGAAGACAATGGCCAAAGAGTATTCCTATCCTATCCAAAAACGTATGAATTTGATAAATAACTATTTTGCAAGATTGTAAGCATTTTTATTACTGAAAACTGCTTCTCTGCTAAGTTCAACATAAATTTGTATGTGAAACTTAAATAAACTTATGTATCACTTAAAATGTATGTGGAACTTACATAGCTAGAAACAGGATTTATGTTTCGTTTCAGCAAATGAGCCTAAGTTAGTATACGTACAGTACATGCAAATGAAAAGAATGTCTGCCAGATTTTCAACTGTCAACTAATTAATCGTTTATTGGAGCTAACTCACAGAGCAACAAAATGCCTAAAATGTCAAATAATGATAATATTTTTGATGGCAAGAAACCTCCACCATGTTTGTTTTTTCTTTGTGTTATATTAAAATCCGGTCTGTCTTTCACCTTTTTTTTTGTCTTGTTTTCTCGATTATCTTTTTATTTTTATTTTCTATTCCTTCCAGTCTTTGTGTGTAAAACTGCAATGAGCTGTAAATATGTATATATATAGACATATGCTGCAGAGATTGTAGGTATACACAAACACATAGACATTGTTGGCGGAATATGCGAATGGCGAGCAGACATTGCCCATAGAAAGTTTGTTAACCCCACACAAGCAGAGATACATAAACATATAAGTACATTTGTATAGCGAAAGAAAATTACATTTTTCCTTCTCTTATTGCAAAGATTTTATTGTTCTCTGGAAAACATTGAACTTAACAAAAATTCGTCTGTGAAGTTCTAACATCGCCTAAGTCAAAATTTGGCACTGCGTAAATCATAATCTATTCCTTACAACAGAGTTGTACATTTTGACTTAGGCGATGCTAGAATTTCATCGGCACTTGCAACTGCATTCGGTGGCATCACTAACGTCACTGTCCTTTTTAATGTGCCATTTTTCTTTGTCTTCTAAAAACAAAAACCGTAGAAGTGTGCTTATTTTCTGCAATAATCGTGAAATAAGTGCTTACAAGTCGACGCGCACTAGTTATCACAATATTTACTGAGTGACGTCACGCACAACATGTTCACCATACAGTACGCTCTTCACAAAACTCAGCAATCGGCCGGTGAGGTGGTAATCACCCTCGCGTATGCAGAAAGTGTATCGGTATGAGATAATAAACTGGTTGAACTTGTTCCAACTGTGAACAGCGAACATAAAAACCAAGAAAGCAAAAGAGAACGAAAAAGTCCAATAAAAAAAAAAACAACTTTTTTTTGTTGTTAGATTTTACCGGAAAGTGGTGAGTTAAATTACTTCTCTTGCATTGATTCCCTTAACAAAATAGAACTATGCTCAATTGCGCAATAAATCATGAGCATGTTAGTTGCAAAACAATTTTAATTATGTAACCGATAGCGTTCCAGTAGAAAAATATAATGTCTACTACACCCTTCCTTTTGAATGGTCGTCTAAACGCTTAATTAACACAAAAAACCGTTTCGATGAAGAAATCTCACAATCAAATTTGCCACCAAACAGGGTTTATTTCACATCCCATTCCCATAGGTAACTAACAGTAGCAATTGACACAATCCCCTCTTTCTGCTCATTTTGCATCTCTTTCTTTGGATTCTCTTCTTTTATTTGTGCCAAATCAAGTTCTATTATAAGTGAACTTGACGCGCTCGCGGTATTTTTGCGGTTATGCGATGTCATGCATCATGCAATAAACATGAACGACGACAGCGACGGCGACGGCAAGGAATCTCCCCATTCTCGCGTCCAAAATCTCACCTCGAAGTATCTTTTTTGCTCTCTCTCGTGCTGTTCGTCCTATTTTATATCTCGTTCCATTTCGTTGGCTAAAATGGAAAGAAAATATGATAAGCGGGCGGATAAAGAGCGTCGATACTTTTTGTTATTATTGAAAGCTCAGCAACCGCAGCGAGCGCATGACGAAAGCGGCAACAGCAACATCAACGTCAAACCGGCTGAGTGTTCTCTTCCTTTACCGTATTTTGTTTTTATTGTTAAATTCGTTGTGAGAGCGTCGAGTTCGGGCTATGTGTTAGTTGGTGTAGAAGAGGGAAGGAGAGAATGAAAACAAAATTAAAGAGTGCTGTAAGGAAGAAGAAGAAGACGACGACAACAACAAAGAGGAAAAGCTTTAAAGTGAGTGAGTGCGACTGCTGTGTCATGTTTTTGTTTTTTTATGTAATCGGATCATTGAGTGCACGTGCTTTAGGGAAAATTGTGTAAATATTTTATTTTATCTATTTGTTGAAATGCATTTTGAAAGTAATTTTGTAATTAAGTGTCAATTTGACGGGTTTTTGACAGTGCTTATGGTGAGTTTTGATGGATTCGCTTTAATTGTCAATTATTTAATTTTGTGACCTATATACTAGAGGTTGTATACATGCGTGTATTTAATGTTTTTTTTTTCATTTTCTCTCTTGGTCTCCCCATTTGTCTCACACATACAATCATACAATGTAGCATACATCTAAAAATAGGTAATGAAAATGAAAATTTTTGCGTGACGACGACACGACGACAAAGTGACGTCTCGACCTTGACTCCAACAGAATGAACTGTGCGGTTGCGATGAGGAGCGTTTGTATAGTGTGGTGTGGCAGTGCATTCGCCTCTTTGAATTTTATATGCCTAATTATGTATAGAGAGAAGTAGGTATGTATATAGATTGTTGTTTATTGAGGGGGGTTGGGTTGTGGTTGGTTTGCGCGCGTGGTGAGATGAAGTCGGATTGAGTGTTGAGTTGGATCCGTTGGGTCGTTTGGTGTAGACTGTGGAGATGGTGATGGCGATTATGTGAGCATTGAAAACTGGTTTTCTCTTCTTTTTATTTCTGTTGTTCGTGAGTGCTGCTGCTCCTGGATGGAAATGATGATGATGTTTTGTTTAGCGGTTTCGTGCCGTTGTGATGTGATCTCTTTATGAAGAAACTTCTTGAGAATGTTATTCATATATGTACATATATAGGCACATACATAATTTTTGTTTTTATAGAAATTGGTAGTAAAGTTATATTGTCTTGGGATGCGTGGTGGCATTAAGTGAGAGCGGCAAACACGTATGATACGATAACTGATAATTTTCATTCAACAATGAGCAGAAGAGAGAGATAATATTTATTATTGGAGTATTTAGTATATTTTTGTAGTTTTTGTGCCTACGTTTTGTGGTTATTTGGTGGAAGTGGGTGGTTCTGTTGGTGTGTTTATTTTGAATAAAACGCCGTAATTTGTTTTTAATTCGAATTTTTAATTACAAAAATAGAATTGAAGATGGTGGGTGGAGGGGATAAATTGGTGAGATATTGAGGTTTTTTTTTTTTTTTTTTTTTTTTTGTTATAATCCGTGGAATATGAATTAATGGAATGCTCCTTTGATAGGTTTCCGAATGTTAGTTGGTAAAGTAGAAGTAGGTATGGTCAGATGAGCTGGCTTATAGGTATTTATCAGTGGGCTTTAGATAGAAAAGAAAAGTTCAATCGACCAAATGTACCTGTGCATCAGATTAATATGTACATAGGTACATATACATATATGTACCTACATACATATATACCTATGAATGCAATATACATAGGATGTACATAGGTATGTAGATATATTGGTTAAGTTTGAGAGGCTGAATATGTGAAGCTTTTAAGATACACATGCTTTGTTAAGATATATGTACCTACATAATGTATGTACCTATGTACCTACCTACATATGTATGTATGTATATATTTTTTAAAATTTAAAAAACTTTATAAAAAGAATATACCTACTTAAAGCTGTCTTTCATTTATGAAGAAGGTTCGGCAGTAGAGCTGATTAAACATGTGTACCTCACAAGCTGCCCTCAAACTTATTCCAACTACATACCTAGGTGCTTTAAAAAAGTTAGTTCGTGGCATGTTTTCGGCTGAATTTAAGAATTTTAACTTTGTGGAACGCGTAAGGTTAGTTTTTGATCACTTCATTTTAGTTTTGATTTCGAATTAGGTCTGTAGTAATTGGTCACTTTCGTACTGCTTTAAAGTAAGAAAGGCATTCTCAATTTATTTTATTTGGGGAAGCAAATTTAAATAGACAGGTATCTGTGCATACAAAATTATACTTTAAGGAAAAATTGGATGATCAATGAGGCATTTAAAGTCAAGGTGTAAGTAATATTTAGCTCATGTTAAGAACTTGAGATTTGCACCGCTGTAAGTTACAATATACAGGCATATCAGCTGTTCCTTTTATCTATCAAACTTCTGTTACCATCTGTCGATGGAGTAGTGACATTTTAACCAGCTACACATTTCCATGCAATACATTGGCATGTGTAGTACCATTTTTGGACTTACACCAACATTTTCGAGAACTTGGTGTAAATCACCACTATGACTGCACCGCCTCAAATATCACTACCTATCTAACTACCTACATATGTACTTGCAAGTGGATCGATAAAAATACCTAATGACAACTTTTATTATTCGTTCGGGTATAACAACTATCACATATAACGTAACAACGTACGTATTTCAAAGCTGTTTTTCCCATTAATAATTTTTTTTTAGTTAGGTAATTTTTTATTTATTTTTTTTATAATCCAAACTTGAAGATGAAGTCTGTAACTCAATCGGAGAAGGTGTTAATTTATGTGAAGAAGATGCGAACAGTGTTAAAAGTAACACAAGATATGCAGTCTAATTGAAAACAATCCAACGATTTACTCTCACACGGTTTACCAATGAGAGCGTCTGAACTTTGAAATGTCACAGCGGTAACACTGATTGGAAGATCAAAGTCAAACATTTTATAGCTATGCTTAGTAGGATGTGTCAAATTATTATGGAAAGATACTCAATTCGACACCACATACAAAGTATTTGAATTTGAATTGAGGACATGTAAGAAAATTTTCCTAGCCGAGTTATTTTGAGAAATGGTATTGTCAACTGGCCGCCAAGATCATGGGATCTCACTTTTTTTCTGAAATCTCTTATTAGGTAATAAGCGTTTAATTTTGTAATTTGCTTTTAACTAAATTATTCTTCAATGAGTTAACGAGTAGATAACTTCTTCAAACTTCAAATGAGGGTCCCATAGGCCACTATTTTGTGTTTGCCAGACCGTTCTTGCGATTACTGTACATAGAATTAAAAACTTTGTAAATTGGAAAATTTTCCATATTTGTATGCTGTATACTTATCCTAAAATTTAAGAATGATACCAATACTGAACTCTCAATTCGCTTATTGTTACGATATTTCGTAGCTGATTTTTATACATCCTGGGAGCTATATTTGCATTAACATGCATGCTAAACTAACTACATGTAAAGATTGCTTAATACGTCCAACATGATTATTTAATCTTGTTCATGCGACACACACTGTACATCATTATTTGTTAGTTCCCTTTCATTATCGTGTATATATGTATGTACATACATATGCTTAGACTGTATAACTTGGGAAGTAAATCATTTTAGTCCCCATAGTACCTAGTAGTTTCTGGTTTGCTATTTTTAAATAATGTTATCAGTTCGCATAAATGAGGGTCGATGGCAACCCTATCCTTCAACATCTCACTTAATCTTGACCGAAAGTGTGTGAACAGAAAATGTACGCGAATACGGAAACGATGGAATTATTGTTTTTGCATGGGGTGAGATAAATATTTATGCAAAACGCGACTTACTTATACATCTATAAGAGAGTGTATCCATGTGTCTAACCCGTCTGTCACACTTTTTCATTAAGTATATTTCTTGCTCTCCTTTTCACGCTTCTCTCTTGTGTACTCCAACGTCATCAACTAATAGTTTTCTCTGAACACCGGTCGGCAATGTAGTCAACAGAAATCTATCTTTTCTCCTCAAAATGAAACGAATATACTTCTATCGAACTCTCGCCTTTCATTTTGTCTCACTCAGTCGGCATCGCAGTTTCTCCCATCCCGGCTGATTTGTATACGAAAATCGCCATTTTCTTTGAGAGGATGTAGTCCTAGAATACCACCATCTCTCTCATATCTTGACAGAACAGGCGGAGAAAAGAGAAAAAAAAAAAATTAAGCGAGAGCGAGATTCCTCCATCGACAATGTGTATGCATGTGTGTTTCTTTTTCTTCCTTCGTATCTAGACATTTTCTCTCGCTTCTCGGTATATGTTTTTCTTCTTCGTCGTCGTCCAACACAAAATCTTTTTTTTCTTCACTATTTTGCATCGTGAAAAGTTTCTTTCTACTCGAGAAATTTGTAAAAAAAATTCCAATTGTCTGTGATAAAATACACAAAAATTAACGGTTTTTATGCGAAATTAAATTCGGAAGTTGTATTCCCTATGGAAAGGAGGAATTCGAAGTAACTTTTGACATTTTTTCTTCTCGAAAAAGGGGTGAACCTTTTTTTTTTTGATTTTTCTTATGGTGCGGTTCGGTTACTCGACGAACTGGTTGATGTGTGTATGTGTATGTTCGTAAATGAAATGAGAAAATGAATTAGGAAGAAAAGAAGACATCTTGTCAAAAATTGAAATTTTCTTTTCCAATTTGAATTGAAATTTTTAGAATAAAGAAATATAAAAATGTAGTAGAAATTATAAAATTCGAATAAAAATTAGTGGCGTGTGAGTAAATTTGTAGTGAATTTAGATAAATTTACAAAATATCAAGGGAATTTGTTTCGTTCGAGTCTCGAAAGTTTGTTCATCAAAATGAATTACACCAATGGAGAAGGTGAACATTTGAAGACAGTTTTTTTTAATTTTGGATTTCATATATGAACTTTGTAACACAAGGAATTTTTTTGTTTTTTTTTTTTTTTTCTGAATAGATGTCCGCCGGCGCCCAATTGCAGATGGCACCACAGACGACGTCGACCATAAGCCATCACCAGCATCACCAACATCATTTTACTACTAATACACCACAGCAGCAACATCAACAACAACAGCAGCAGCAGCAGCAGCAGCATCAGCCGCAACATCATCCTCACCATCCTCATCAGATTCAACATCACCAACAGCAGATATCACATCCTCAACAACACCCACAGCAGCAACCCCATCAGCAGCAGCAACAACAACAACAACAACCACCCCATCAACAGCACCAGCACCATCTAACGGGTCACCACAGTAATCCGGATTCAAATATGAGCACAGGATCTTCACACAGTGAAAAGGATGTCAACGATATTTACAGTTCTGCACTAGGTGTAGGTGGTGGTTTAACAGCGTCCGGTGTAGTCACCGTTGGAGTTAACAATCCAAACAACGGTAATAATAATAGTAGCAGCTTAGTTGTAGGAGGGGGTGTAGTAGGCGTTGGAGTCGCCGTAAATAGTAGCAGTAGTAGCACTAATAATAATAATAACGGTACTCTCATGAACACAGGCAACATGGGTGCACTGGAGAAACTGCCACGAACACCATCGGAACGCAAGCGAAAACGGAAAGCGCCGCCACCCTTGGCAGACGACAGTGGTGGCGGTGGCGGTGTCGGTGGTGGTGGTGGAGCAGTTCCTGGTGTGGTTGGAGGCAATGCGACCAAACACAATCAGCGGCTAGTTCTTCAAGTAGGCTCACCGAATTTCGCCTTGAATCTAGGTAGTACACAGGCGTCAGCGTCCGACCGTTGTGGCATGCCGACGACGAAAGGTGCCCGCCTCGCAATGCCGTTGAATGACAGCAAAAAGATAAATGACTACTTTAACAAACACACGGCGAACAGTCCAATAAGGCAGCACACGGGATCAAAATCACCATCGCCCTCACAGGTCGGAGGAGGAGGCACACCCGGTAGTGGTGGTGGCGGCACCGGCGGTTACCCCCTTTTTCCACCTAGTCCACAACAGCCCCCGATGAGCGGTCTAACATCGGCCGTTGCAACGGTGGCGACAGTAACAACCCCAGGCGGCGGGACGCCTGGAGTCGTCGGTATGAATTCCGTAGCAGCTGTTGCCGACTATCACTACAATAAAAATCGTCAAACTTCCAACATGGTTCCTCCGCAATCACCGTTGTCGACGGTGATGCCTACTACAGCGACAGTGGGCGGCAACAGTATAGTCGTACCTGGCAGTGTCGGTACAACAATAGTGAATAGTACAAGTTCAATAGTGGTCGGTGGCAGTTGTGGTCCTCCACCACCGCCACCGCCGCAACTGAGTACGAATTCGCCGCAAACCTCCCAACAGCAGCAGCAGCAGTCGCAGGCACAACAGCAGTCACAGCAGCAGCAACAACTGCAACAGCAGCAGCAGCAACAATCATCCCAGCAATCAAACCTGCCACCTAATCAACAACAGCAGCAGCAGCAGCAACAAACAACGCCACTGCTACCGCCGCAACTCCACTCACATCATTCGCTTTCAATGCAGACAAAGTCAACGCAGACCGATCTGTCGTATATTGAAATACAGGAACGAGATTCAGAAATTGAATCGAGCAAAACGCGACTCGACGAACTGACAAGACTGTCCGATGAGCAAAAGTGTCAAATAGCCGCTCACCAGAAGCTCATCGATCAACACAAATCGCACATCAACAAGTGCATAGACGTGGTGAAGAAGCTCCTCAAAGAGAAGAGCAACATCGAGAAGAAGGAGGCGCGGCAAAAATGCATGCAGAACCGCCTGCGATTGGGACAATTTGTGACGCAACGGGTGGGAGCAACATTCCAAGAAAATTGGACGGACGGCTATGCCTTCCAAGAGCTGTCCAGGCGGCAGGAGGAAATCTCCGCCGAACGAGAAGAGATCGATAAGCAAAAGAAGCTGCTGATGAAGAAGCGACCAGCGGAGAGTGGTCGCAAGCGAAACAATAATAGCAACAATAGCAGTAATAATGCGGCCGGAGTGGGTGGTGTCGGCGGCGGTGGAGGCAATTCGAATTCATCACGTGGCGTCGGTCTCAGTGCTGTTGGTATCGGGGGTGATTCCTCTTCGTCAGCGTTACACAATGGCGGCGGTGGTGTCGGTACTGGCAGTGGTAGTAGCGGCATTGGCGGCAGCAGTAGTGTTGGCTCCGATACGGCAACGTTCCTAAAGCCAGATCCAGTGTCCGGAGCGTACACTGCTCAGGAGTACTATGAATGTGATGAGATTTTAAAACTACGACAGAATGCGCTCAAAAAGGAGGACGCCGACTTGCAGCTGGAAATGGAGAAGCTCGAGAGGGAGCGCAACTTGCACATAAGGGAACTAAAGAGGATACTGAATGAAGATCAGGTGAGCTACATTCATGTAAATATATTTGAGAAGCATTTATATATATTGAATAAGAATCGGTCATCTCAATGCGGATAAGTTTAGGCTGATCATTTAGTGATTTATCTGTAAGTTGTACCAGCTTTATCTCTGACCCCGCTGAGTAGATACGCTTTCCTCAGCAATATACCTGCACCACATTACAAATTTAGCATGTATCGCAAAGAAATTTAATTGAGGTGTCCAGTGAATTGGGGTGATGCGACTTAAAGAATAGCCTTCTTAGTTTAACATTTGTTAGGGAAAGAATAGGGGTTGCATTTTTTGTATCATTCTTTTTGCTAAAATTTGTTCGTCTATTATGTATGTTGAATATATGTATGTACATATTGGGTTAGGTTAGGTAGTGTTAAGGAGCCATTATTAGCCTATATCCTGAAGAACCTTCATAAAAGATGCAGAAACCTAAACATGCACTTGATCTTCCAGCAACATTAAATATTTTCTTATGGTCGATGGGCCCATGCTATTTTAGTAGTTTTACATTGTAGAAATCCCTTTTATATGCTCGAAAGGTGTTTGTTTCAGATTTGATGATTCAGGATTCTAGTACTCTAAACGATTCCTCAATGTGTATGACAATATCGCTGTCTGGTTGATATTGATTTAATTTCTAAACACATTGTTACTTAAAACAAAATGCAAGTGTCTCGAATTCTTGAAAACAATTGGAATAAGATAGGAAGCAAATAATGGACGCATACGGCAATTCATAAACCAGCTAATGCGTGTCTTGAGTTCAGCGCAAAATTGTTTAATTATGATTCTCCAATGTCCCAAGTCAAAAGTTGTACGCGAATTGTTATATTTGACTTTGATATGTGGGTTCGAAAATAGCAGAGAATACTTAAATTATTTTTGATTGTTTCTTTTAGTACGTTATAGATTAATAGAAAGTAGTCAAAGTTACCGGAATTTTAGTTCAGCTCGTGAATGATAATAGAATGCTATAATGAAGAAAAGGCTACAAAGTGTATATCGCACATACATACATATGTACTCGTATATCTACGTATATAAAATTTTTATTTCAAGAGCCTATCTGTTTCCACTGACTTCCTTGAACATTTTATAAAACAGCCATCTTTTTAGGTGCTTGAAGTTACCATAGTGTGTTAGCAGCTCTTTTGGTAGAACCTAATTATTTCTGCGTTGAGGCGGTATTTAGATGTACTCCTAATTGCTTAAATCTTTTAGACACCTTTATGTTACAAAAAATGTTAAGGACATAAAGTCTTTAATTTTCTTCTTTGTGAAGATCCCAAAATCTTTTTTTAAACAGTTTTCAGAATCTTCAATATACTCGTATTTTACCTTTTCATATCTATGATTGCGGTCATTTCTGTATTAAGATCCTCTTGCGCTACGTGTACAACATGATATAGCGTCGATATCGTGGAAATACCCGTTGTAAAGGTTTTCCATATTGTCCACCAGAATACCTTTCGTAGTCTTTAATTCGGATAGCATTAGTTTAGGAGACTTTGTTTCTGTCTTCTTTGTTCTGTGGCAGGCATGCAACATACATATAAGAATATTTCAAGTTTGGGTGCAGTGATTTCTACCTCCTATGAGCTATGAGTCAAAGCGGAAGCGCGTCAGTCGCTCTTTTTAACGCTTCCACCGTCATTATCTCTGCCCGTCTATCTGTTTTATGTGCTTCTCGTTTTCTACAAGCCCAGTGTTGTTCAATACACTCCACATTCTTCCCTGTTTCGTACTGAAGACGGTACAGCTTTCCTTTATTCTTTTTTTTTTTTTCATAGTATGTATTCCACTCCCATGGCACGGTCCCTAATTAGTAGTGTAGGGTCCTTTCATTCAACCATAGTTGGACATGTGCCCCTATGTGCGTGCTGCCTGTTATTCCACAGATGCTGTAAATATAATCACTTAAAATTTGCTATCTATTCTTATCTATTACTATTGTAATTATCTTTAACTAAACTTTCTTTAAACAAATTTCAGTCCCGCTTCAACAATCATCCAGTGCTGAACGATAGATATCTGCTACTGATGCTACTCGGCAAAGGTGGCTTCTCTGAAGTGCACAAAGCATTTGACTTAAAGGAGCAACGATATGTTGCATGCAAAGTGCATCAGTTGAACAAGGATTGGAAAGAGGACAAAAAGGCTAATTATATTAAGTGAGTTGTTGGTGGAAATAGATTTTTTAATTTTTTATTAACTTCAAGAAAACGAATAACAATTGATTTCTTTCTCACAAAAACCAGACATGCTCTCAGAGAGTATAATATTCATAAAGCCTTGGATCATCCTCGTGTAGTTAAATTATATGATGTCTTCGAGATCGATGCGAATTCTTTTTGTACAGTTCTAGAGTACTGTGATGGACATGATTTAGATTTTTATTTAAAACAGCATAAGACGATACCAGAGCGTGAAGCCAGATCAATTATTATGCAGGTGAGTTATCAAAAATGCATTTCTAAATAAAATCACTAAATGGAACCGGCCTTCTTCTGTTGCTTAGGTTGTTTCCGCATTGAAATACTTGAACGAGATCAAGCCACCTGTGATCCACTATGACTTGAAGCCAGGTAACATATTGCTCACTGAGGGCAATGTGTGTGGTGAAATCAAAATAACCGACTTTGGTCTATCGAAAGTGATGGATGATGAGAACTATAATCCAGATCATGGCATGGACTTGACCTCTCAAGGGGCTGGAACTTATTGGTGAGTATGTGTGGGGATTTCAATTAATTTTCTATATATGTTTTTGTACGTTGTGGGTGGTAGAAGTAGTTGTAGATTGTAGATTTAAACTATATGCGTGTGATATTCGGCCAAAAAAGAAACAGAATTTATGCGCAATTTTATTCGATTACAGGTATCTTCCACCAGAATGCTTTGTTGTCGGTAAAAATCCTCCAAAAATCTCATCAAAAGTCGATGTATGGAGTGTCGGTGTGATATTCTATCAGTGTCTGTATGGCAAGAAACCATTCGGTCATAATCAATCTCAAGCCACAATACTAGAGGAGAACACAATACTGAAAGCCACAGAGGTTCAATTTTCCAATAAGCCAACTGTATCGAATGAAGCGAAGGTAAGTGTTTAAAATAGTACGTTTTCTACATTCTGATTGTTTACTGAAAACGTTCTCTCGTTAGAGTTTTATTCGAGGCTGCTTAGCCTACCGCAAAGAGGATCGCATGGACGTGTTTTCTTTAGCGCGGCATGAATATATTCAACCTCCAATTCCAAAACACGGTCGTGGTCAGTCGATGACGGCGGCGCAACAACAACAGCAACAGCAGCAGCAACAACAACAGCAGCAATCGTCCACATCACAGCAAAATTCGGCACAGACTTCATTTTCAGCGGGCATGTTCGGTAATCTAAATCAATCCAGCTCATCCTAGCTGATGTCTAAACGTAATTCGAATTCCTAATTGCTGAAATTGATTGCGACAGCGCCGCCACTGCCGCCGCCGCCGCCATCACCATCTCCATCACCGCCGAAGCAGTCGTCGTCGCCGCCGCCATCGCTCACACTCATGCTCACGTCGAGTGCCGCCGCCACAGTCAAGACAACGAAAGCTAAGATGACCAATGATGCTGGGTTTAGAACTAGCATTGCTACAACAGCAGCCGTACCCACAACAAAAGCAACAAATTCTCGTACGAGACCACCACCATTAGCGACAGCAACAATAGCCAATCGACGTCGTAGGAAATCGTCGTCCACCGTCAACACATCTTCCACCAACACCTTAAAGCGTAGCTGAGAGAAAAAGTATCGCAAAATTAATAGAACATAGAAACAGGAAAAAAAAAAAAAGGAAATTAAAACAAAATGGTTCCATACGAAATCGTTCATAGATGTCGCTACGTTGACATTTTTCAAGAAATTGTGATAGAAAATGACAGATTTTTCATTAATTCATTCTCATTCGATTTTCTCTTTCGTCGAAGAAGTGAAAGCGAACAATGTGTCGAAGGGTGTATGCATTGTGATCGACTACAGTTGAGGCCAAAAGTCTTATTTTATTTTCATTTGTTTCCATTCGGTTTTTATTTTTTCCCATTTTTGACCGATCTTTAAAATATGTTGATTTTTTGTTTTCGTTTTTTTTTCAGTATTAAATAGCTTCTTCACCAAATTCGTTTTAATCTAGCAAAAATCCTCAGTTGTACGTCTTCATTTTAATATCGTAAAAAAACAGACAGAAAGAGAGAGGACGATTAGAGAATGAAACCAAAACATGGGGAGATGAAGATGGGCATTTTTTGAATTAAATAAAAATATTCACCCTCACTCCTAACCCCTAAGAAAATAAAAAATAAAAATAAAAACAGTTAGTAGTGATGAATAGAAGTAAATTTTTAAAAATATTGATGTAGGAATATTGATGTACAGTTAAAAAAACAGATAAAAAATTCCCCAGCAAAAGGAACCGAGAATGAGATGAAAAATAGAAACTAACGCAAAACAATTCAAAATAGGTTTAGTTGAAAAAAAAAAAAAGATTATTATGTATTAAGAAAGTTATTAATTAGTTATTAACTAAACAGTTAAACCAATAGGATGAAACAGTTTAAATGCATAAAGCAGTGAAACCATTTAATATAAATATATATATATATACATAGATATATAAAAATAGTTATACATAAAGAAAAACTAGACAGTAAATTTATTTCTAAGCAAAACAGAAATAAACGTGAGAAATTGAAGCAGAGATAAATATAAACTTTAAAAGGAAAAAAAAAAAAAAAAAACTAATGAAAAGAATACGCCTACTTTTTTTTTATTATCTATTATTATATTAGTTTTTTTTTTTTTTTTTAGTTTTAGTTATATTATATAAATATTATTTAAAAAAAATAAAAAAAAAACAATCGATATATAAATAATTAATTAAAAGATAATATAAGGTCAAAAATACACACCCAATGCGGCAAGTAAATTGTCCTAATTGATTGCATTAAAAATGTAATTTTTATCGAGAAAGAGAAAGAAAAAATCTTCAACATTATATACATGATGCTATATATCAATATATACAACAAAAAATCTAAATATATAATAATTATTGTGTATACACTATGAATATATGTATTTGTATGTAAAAATAGACACTACAGACATATTTAATACATATGTGCATGATGTATCTCTTGTGTATTTATCATAAAAAAAAAATATTAAAAATAATGCAAGAAGTTATTATATATTCTCAAATCGAGCATGAATAAAGGAAGAAATATATATAAAATAAAAAGAAACGAAAAATTAAATATTAAAATCTAATTATAATATTAAAACATTTTTTTGTGAATATATAAAAGAAAAAAAAAACTGAATGAATATTTGTTGAGTATTTTACTATCTAATTAATAATATTAAAAGGAGAGAAGTATGATGATGAAAGAAACAGAAAAAAAATTAAAAAAAAAAGAAAAAAAAAAAAAATTAAAACAAAATAAATGCGAAAAAATTAAAAAAAAAAATGAATAAATTATTGTATTATTAACGCAAAGAAAAAGAAAAAAACAAATAAAAAAAGTTATGGTTCCGCTCTCGCGCAAGGAAATTTACAAAATAAAATAAAAAATAAAAAATCAGCGGATCACTAATTCTCACCACCCTCTCCATACCAAGACCACCACCACAACCTCCAAAATTTAAAACAGACAACCAACCAATCAAAACAACCAAGAAAACTGGCAAAACAAACTAAGCAAAAAAAAAAAAGATAAAAATACACATCATCGGGACAAGTTATTTATTTATTTAAAAAGAAAAAGAAAAACTATATATGAATAAAGAAATAGAAATTAAAGACTCTTCTTTTTAACTGTTAATCTCTTAAATCAATTAAAGTAAAATAAAATTAAATTAAAATTATAAAAATAAATAAAAAATAGAAATGACAAAAAATCCAATACAATTAAAAAAGAAAACAATTTCCAGTAAATATAAAAAAAAAATTCAAAACACGTATAAGTTTAAAAAAAATAAATAAAAAATACATTTTTTTTTTGATTATTATATTACTATGGTAAAAAGATAAAAAAAAAGAAAATAAAAAAAAAAAAAAAAACTGGCAACAAAAATCAATAAGATTAAATTAAAATACAATTAATTAAAAATAAAAAAAAAATATTTAAAGAAAATACCATTTTAGGTCTTTCTATTTACGTTCTCTTGTACACAGTCGTTCCTGTGTGTGTGTACTTGTTGCAAGTCGCTGTCTTCTAGGGTCGAATTACCACCGTAACTGGAAACAATTTGTGTTTTGAGGATTTAAGGAGAATATTACCATTGGCGAGTGGAACTTAAATCGTACGAACTGACATTATGGTCATCCGCCTTCGTCATGTGAATAATTAAAGTCGTAAAGTATTTGTCGAGGGAAAACGGTCAAAGCACCAGGCCCTGATGGAATTTTGCCACCTGTGCTTTAAAAAGCTCCGACCAAAATTAGAAACAGGGTTAGGGAAATTTTTAAACACTGTTTAAGGCTACGTTACATACCAGTGGCATGAGGGAGGTGCGAGTTATACACCTCTATTATGGTTAGCGAATCGAACGTTCGACTAAGTAGAACTGTCAGGCGAATTACTTCTGTCGCTTTTGAAACTTCACAGTTGACATTTAATTTTTCTTTCTTTTGTCAGCACTGATTCTTTACTCGAATGAAAATGTTCGCTAACAGCAATACCACGACAGAAGCAATTCGCCTGGCAGTTCGACTTGAGTCGAACGTTCGATTCGCTAACCATAATAGGGGTGATAGTCATACCTAAAGTAGGCAAACCAAGGGCCTCTCTCTGTATTGGTACTTTAAAGTCAAATCATTCGAATTCGCAGAATTATCACTCTGTAATTCGAATCGCAAATCCAAATTAACGGAAATTGAACAAACTTTTGTTGCCAACTTCAATATCAATTTCTTATCGCAAATCTGGCACTCTGTATTGCTAAACGAAATGTCAAAGTAACTCCAATTGAGTGGTTGAATCAACCACTGCCATATTTTTCTTCTACTTTTTATCACTTAGCTCCATTATATTCGACCTATTTCTAAATTCGCCTGCGTTCTATTCTTTCTCCTTGTGTTTCATCTTGATGGAACCGCAATTCGACAGCATCCAGTTCCATTTCTATAACAGATATTTAACTTTCTTTCTCAAATATAAATAAAACACAAAATTCTTTGGAACGAAATTTGCTTCATTTCAATGTTCGGCACTCGAAGCTAGATTCCCACATTTCATAGCCCCAGTTGGCAATACTTCCATTCGATTCTGTTTTCTTACAGAGTGCCGGCTAAGATTAGAATCGCAAAGCACTTTCGCAAATATTTGACTTTAGAGTAGCAATACAGAGTGAGGCCCCAAGTCACACTTCAGCGAAAGACTATAGACCCATAAGTCGCGCGTCATTTCTCCGCAAGACACTTGAAAGACTTCTCGATATTCACATCAGAAGTAAGCTTTGCAACGGCACGCTATGCATCTCAACATGCATATTTAAAGGGGAAATCGGTGGAAACAGCTTTAAACGACATAGTAGGGAACATAGAAAGAAGCCATCACCATATGGAATTTGCACTAGCAGCCTTTCTAGACATAGAAAGTGCTTTCAATAATGTAACAGGCACTAGAAACTATGAATCTCGAGCATAGCATTCAAGGTCGTATTTTACGAACAAACTCATACGTAATGAAGAATTGAAGAAGTACGAGTTCAAAAGCTCCCGCATAGTGACATAATTGGTAGCACTAAGCCACCAGGGTGTGTGGCTAGTGGAATTATTCGTGATAGAATCATCAACATGGCTAATTTAAGATGGTCCAATTTAGTTGATCATACGGTGTCCAAGGCCTTGTGGCCTGTGTTAGGCCGCAGGAAATCTGGGGAGATTATAGAACTAGAAAGGTCAGGGCTATGAACGGCGATAGGAATACTCTCTGGCCATTCACACTGATTGTTGTTGGCGTTTGTCTCTTTTCGACGATTGTCGTTTTATTCTTCAGATTTAGCATGAATCCATTTTCATAACTTTTTCACTGTGAACGAGTTATAATCGTATTCTACACGACAAATAAATTGCTAAAGGCGAACCCCACAGGCGGATCAGTAGAAATGCGGTGAAGTGGGAGGGTTGTGATCCCTTGTTTTCGTATCATAGCCTCGCTGATAAAAGGAAGAAGAAGAAGAAATAAATTGCTTAGTAATGTTTAACGGTCGGCAGGTCATAGCTATGAATAAAACGACAATCGTCGAAAAGCGACAAAGGCCAACGACAATCAGGGTGTTTGTCTTCTAAGGAAGCCTTAGAAGATTGGATTTATCAAATGCTACGAGACTGGGTTTATCAAATACGGATGTTTGTAGGTACTGAAACCACCTAAATGTCTCAGAGGATATAACACATATACTCTGTGAACGTCATGGCATTGTCAGAACAAGGCTAAATTACCTTGGAAGGTACTTCTTCGATAACCTAGAAGAGGTAAGGTCTCGGAACCATAATAATGACATTTTCAAATTCCGTAGGGAAATTAAGTGTATGGAAGAATTGGTTTAGGTCTTTTTGCCGTGAAGGTTCTCTAGGGATCTCAATGGGCCCACCTTGGTGCCTAGTGTCTTATGATAACCTCATAACCCTACTTAACTTAACCTAAGCGCTGATGGGAAGCAAGAGAGGTAGAGGTATTAACAATGCGTACTCCACCTTCCATTAGAAGGCAATTGAATGCCTTCGAATTATCCTGCATCATGCCAGGGCAGCAACTTCCGTGTTGAGTAATCGTTACACAAAAGAAGATATTGACCTGGTATTAATATAGGAGACCCGAGCTCTCGAGGAAATCATCAAAGGACTCCCATCGAAAAACTATAAGTTGATTTTCTTCGGCGTATGTACAAAATGCCCAAGAGCAGCCATCTTAATAAAAAATACATATAACATTTTTCCCATTACAGATTTCATCTCAAGAGACCTCGCAGAAGTGCCGAAAACAATTTCCGCCTCTTATGAGGCAGCTGTGCCCAAATAAAGAAGAAGACCCATCGAGATCTTCTTACTTACTTACTTAGGTGGCGCTACAGTTCGGGGTGAACCTGGGCCTCAACCAACAAGCCTCTCCATTTAGCTCGGTCTTTAGCTAATTGCCTCCAGTTGCGCACTCCAAGTTGGTCGAGGTCCCCTTGAACTTGTGCGCGCCACCTACGGCGATAATTCCCTCTACTGCGTCGTCCCTCGGGGTTAGATTCGAAGACTCTGCGGGCCGCAGCGTTGGTGTCCATTTGCTCTACATGTCCTAGCCATCTCAGACGTCCAATACGCAGTTTTTTGACTAGGTCGATGTCGCTGTACAGCTCGTATAGTTCGTGATTGAATCTTCTCCTCCAAAACCCGTCAACGCAAACGGGACCGAAAATCTTACGAAGAATTTTTCTCTCGAAGCGACCAAGGATATCTTCATCCTCTTTTAATAAAGTCCATGTTTCAGCGCCGTAAAGCAGGACTGGGATGATCAAGGTCTTATATAGAGTCTCCTTAGTTGTTCGAGAGAGGGCTTTACTGTTGAATTGCCTTATAAGCCCAAAAAAACAGCGATTGGCAAGAGTTATTCTTCGATTGATTTCTGCGCTGATTTTGTTTGCTGAATTTATAGCAGAGCCAAGGTAGACAAAGTCCCTTACTACCTCGAAGTTATAGCTGCCCACGGTGACGTTTTGTCCAATTCGTCGATGTTGGTTTTCCCTTCTAGTTGACAGCATATACTTGGTTTTGCCCTCGTTTATCGCCAAACCCATTTTGGCCGCTTCCGCCTCAATGCTTGCAAAAGCACCGGTGACAGCCCGCTGAGATCTTCCGATAATGTCTATATCGTCGGCGTATGCAAGCAGTTCTACAGACTTGTAATAGATTGTGCCTCCGGTGTTGGCTTGTGAGTTCCGCACAATCCGTTCAAGTACAATATTGAAGAAGTCACATGACAGCGCGTCACCTTGTCTAAAGCCTTTTTTGACATCAAAGGTCTCGGTGAGGTCATTACCGACCTTGATGGAGCAGCGAGCGTTCTCCATCGTCAGCCTGCACAGGCGGACAAGTTTGGCAGGGATGTCAAAACTAGACATGGCTCTATAAAGCTCTTCTCTATAGATGCTGTCATAGGCGGCCTTGAAATCGATAAAGAGGTGGTGAGTATCGATTTGGAATTCTTGGGTTTTCTCCAGGATCTGCCGAAGTGTGAAGATTTGATCGATGGTGGACTTTCCTGGCCTGAAACCGCACTGATAGGGTCCAATCAGGCTGTTCATAAAAGGTTTCAGGCGTTCACACAATATCGCAGAAAAGATCTTGTACGCGATGTTGAGGAGACTGATGCCTCTATAATTGGCGCAGTTGAGGGGGTCTCCTTTCTTGTGGATCGGGCAAACGATGCTGAGATTCCATTCATCAGGCATACACTCCTCTGACCAAATATTAGAAATGAGTTGGTGTATGCACTCTACCAATTCATCCCCAGCTGCCTTGAAAAGTTCGGCCGGTAAACCGTCAGGTCCAGCAGCCTTGTTCGATTTTAGCTTGGATATTGCTATCCTCACTTCGTTTTGGTCAGGTGGACGGAAATTTTGACTATCATCGTCCATGTTGAATGGTTCATTCTGCCTGACAGCGGGATGTTGGTCTTCGTCGCCGTTATACAGTCTGCAGAAGTAGTTTTTCCAGATTCTCAGCACCGACTGTGATTCTACTACGAGGTTTCCATTCTCATCTCTACAGGTTTCTGTACGGGTATTACTTCTCTGACACGTTCTTTTTACCTTTTGGTAAAACTTCCGTACATTGTTCCTGGAGTATAGACTCTCGATATTCTCAAACGCGCGCTTCTCATGCTCTTTCTTCTTCTTTTGGAGAAGCCGATGTTCTTCCCGTCTCTTTTGCTCGTAGAGCTCACGAGCAGCTCTCGTCTTCCTTTGCAGCGCCGCTTTGTATGCCTCTTGTTTTGCTGCATGCACTCGCCGGCATTCTTCGTCAAACCAGGGGTTTCGCGGTGGTGGGCGAGCGAGACCCAGCACATCAGTCGCGGCGTTTCTGATGGCATGTTGGCAGCGTTGCCACTGGTCTTCGGCACTTGATGCTGGCGGTATAGGGGTGATTGAGAGATTTCGGGATACGCGTTCAGCGAAGAGTCTGGCGGTCTCTTGCGATTGTAGCTTTTCGACGTTAAATTTTCTCACAGTAATTCTTCTTTGTTGCTCAGATTGGGATATCCGCATTCGTACCTTGGCTACAACAAGGTAATGATCCGAGTCTATGTTGGCCGCTCGGAAGGTCCGGACATCCAGAATACTGGAGGCATGCCTTGCGTCGATCGCAATATGATCAATTTGGTTGATCGTGACATGATCATTGGACCGCCATGTCTGCTTATGAATATCGAGATGAGGAAACCATGTGCTTGCTATGGTGACATTTCGCTCCACAGCGAAATCAATTAGCCTTAGTCCGTTATCAGACGTGGTGTCGTGTAGGCTATGCTTACCGACTGCTCTACCGAAGACGTCCTCCTTTCCTATTTTGGCGTTAAAATCGCCCAATACGATCTTAACGTCGTATTTAGGACATTGCTCGTATGTTTTGTCGAGGAGCTCGTAGAAACACTCTTTGGAGGCAGGGTCCTTTTCTTCTGTGGGGGCATGAACACATATTAGGCTTATGTTAGCGAATTTAGCCTTGATCCGGATAGTCATAATACGCTCGCTCACGTGTCGGAAGCTTAAGACTTCTTGCCTAAGTCTGCCGCGTATGACAAATCCGCATCCGAATAAGCGTTGCCTGTTGCCTCTGTAGCAATCACCGTAGTAGATGTCACAGTTTTTCATCCTCTTTTTGCCTGGCCCATCCCATCGCACTTCCTGGATGGCGGTAATTTCTGCTTTATAGCAGTCTAGGGCCTCTGCTAGTTGTTCGGCTGCACGTGGTCTGTAAAGGGACAGAACATTCCACGTACAGATCCGAAGGTCGTTGTCCTTATTTCGTTTGCTGGGGTCGTCATTAGTTGGGTCATCCTTATCCGAGGCTTTTGGTTGTTTCGGAACCATCGATTTTTTACGTGGTAGGGAAGTTACCCCGACGGCACAACCCCCAACCTGGAGGGCCAGTTCCTTAATTATTCCCCTAGGACAGGGGGCCGGGTACACCGGTGCCAGTAGTCCACTACGGGAGTATGAGCGCTGCCGTTGGCCCATTAAGGGCTCCTCCGCCACCATCTCTATTCCAATGTCCTGACCAACATTGGAAATTCCTTACCGACCTGTGATCCGAATACGTCGAAGCAGCTCGCGCAAGGTATTCACTAAGTTCAACCTAACGAGATCTTCCCTGGTGGAATAAGCATCTCGAAAGCCTTGGGCGGGAAACAAGAAAACTATTCAATAGAGCCAAGCATAATGGCGACTGGTGCCGTTACAAAGAAGCTCTAACAAACTTCAATAAAGAACTTCGTAAAGCTAAACGACATTCTTGGAGATCCCACTGTAAGAAAATTGAAATCTTCCTAGCGACTGTTCGACTGCAAAAAGCCTTTTCATAGAGCCACTCGAACTACATCGGCTCTTTAAAGAAACAAAATGGCGAATCATGAGGAGACCTGTCAAGTTTTACTCGACACACGCTTCCTAGGATGCATCCCCGATTGCATGGTTTTTCCAGCACAATTGAAGAACCTTGTTCTCAACTTTTCTAGACAGGACTTTAGCATATCTAGTGAAATCTTTACCGCCAACCATATAAAATTAGCTCTTTTCACTTTTAGTATATTTAAATCGCCAGGTGATGGCATCTTCCCTGTCTCCTACAGAAGGAACAGGAGGTATAGGCTCCTTCCCATCTACGGATATTCCGATCCAGTCTAACACTAGGCTACATACCAAACAGCTGGAAAGAGATCAGGGTAGTCTTCATAGAAAAAAACTGGCGAAATAGGCGGAATAATCGCCCAAATCGTACCGTCCTATCAGCTTCAGCTCATTTTTCCTAAAAACTATGGAGAAAATCGTTGATCACTACATAAGGAATACGTTCCTTATTCTTGATACATGTAGTACAGTACCGCCATTTTCAGCTTGGTTTTACAAATTAACAAAACACTGACTGCAAAAGAAAGCGCCATCTGTGCCATTGTTGACATACAGGCAGCCTTTGACAACACTTTCTATAGGTATAATATTAAGCAATCAATGAGGCTATGACTAGGAAAGGTATCGCACCCCTTATCATAAACTGGGTTTTATCCATGCTACAAAGCAGAAAAGTAAAACAAAATGCTAAGAGTCATAGTAAATGCCTCATGGTATTTCAGAAAAGATGATATCCATGTAGACTTAGGAGTAACTATCGTCGATGACGGAATAACAAACTTTGCTCGAAAACTCCGTATCCATCTTCATGGTCATTGCAACAACGTTATACTCCAAAACCTTGTTCGTCGACTACAAAGAACGAAACCGTTCGATCTAGCACAATAAGGATCAGCTGCACTTAATGGCGGGCTTTAGCTGGTATTTGTGCTGAGTAAAAATCACTATGAGCACCCGCCACATAGTGTCTATGAAGATTTTTCACCTACCCACGAAGAAAAAAAGAAAAAAAGAAGCTGGAGAACTCTTTGAATGATTTAAGTGAAAAGTTGGAGGACCTAGACAATTCCTTGTATGAGCAAAATAAAGTGTTGAATGAACAAAACAATTCTCTAGATGCTCGACGAGCAAAATAATCCTCTAAAGCAACAGCTAATCGATTAGAAGAGTATTCTTAAAACCAAATTTGATGAACAAAATAGATGTTTGGAAACGAGATTCGAAACAATTGATGAAAAAATCAAAGGAAGATTAGAGAATCTGGCAAATGAACTCGAGCGCGTGAAGAAACAGAAAGTTCGTGAGTATTCGACCGACTGCCCAAAAGGGAAAGAGATGCGATGCAGCTTTCCATCTTTGATGGTCAAATATCATGGGCGATATACAAAAGGCAGTTTGAAGCAGTTGCAATAATAAACAACTGGGACGACGTCTATTGTCCTCACGCTTGCGCTAAGAGGATCAGCTGCATAGTTACTACAAACTATTTCCGAGGACAAACAACGCAACTATGATTCCCTGGTGAAATCGAGATGCGATTTGGAGAGACCATATGCAGCATGTATATATGGTCCTCTTGCGCAGAAGGATGCAGATGAAGGGAGAAACGCTCCAGCAGTTGTAACAGATATCGAGCGGCTGGACATTTGTCCTATCCTAACGGCAGTAGGAGATGGTTGACGAAATGGCCACCGAAACTGCTTGGTGACGGTTTCCAAAAGCCATTAGCGCCAAGACAAAATCCCCAAACTGAAATCTCCAGTAGCAAAATCCCCAAAGCAAGAATCCCTAGGGGTAAAATCCCCTATCCAATATCTCCAAAAGAAAGATGTTCAAGTAAGGAATCATGCGATTAAATCGCCGCGATTTGTATTTTGTCACAATGTTTTGTCCAGTGGAGATTTTTTTTTGTGTATTTCGTACGAATCCCCACCGAATCATCTCGAAAACTAAGGGAGATATCGAAAAATTTTACTTATTATTTTTTGTTCAGTGCGTCGAGATCTATTAGAAAACATCATGGCACTACGGATATCGTAATATCCCCCGAATCCCAGCAAGAATAGTACACTACAAATGGCTGGAAAGGAAACGCTCGCCGAAGCTTTAGCGTTTGCTCTGACGATGATGCCTCCAAGACCACCATCTAGGTCTCCAAAACTAAACGATTCAATAAGAGTTTAACAATTCAGCGGCAATAACATACAGTTATCCACAAAAGTCTGCGTACATCGATGAAACTTTGGAAAACAGAGGCGTTGTGTCCAAATAGTAAATAATGTATCTTTCAAATTGCAATATTTCAGTAAAAGAGCATTAAACCCATTCATTTTGAATAATATTTATATATTTTCTTTTTCTTTCTTAAGAAAAAGTTAACAAAAACAAAAAAAAGTCATTAAATTCATTCCACAAAAGTTTGCGTACAGCTACAGATTTTCCTTCCCAGAATTCCGTTTAAGTAACGGGACATTTCTTTTTGCAGGATATGAATAAGTTGCGTGGTTGTCTGCCTGTAGTGCTTGTAGAGAGAATAGTTTTCTTTGAAATTCGGTTAAAATTAATTCAGAAAATGGGAAAAAAAGAATTAAGTGTGTCTGAAAGGCAGTTGTTTTTGAATTTATACATACAGCAGCAAAAGTCGTACTCTCAAATATCTGAAATAACTTCAAGACCCCGGTCAACGATCCAGATAACAATAAGTCGCTTTAGGGATGAAGGTGAAATTGAGTCAAAGCCAAGATCTGGGAGACCACCGAAGCTAACTCTGAGGGATAAGCGGGCGATCAAGCGGATTGTGGAGCAGGAGCCCTTCATTAGCGCTCAAAAGATAAGTTCGTATCTCGAAATTTACAATAACACCACAGTGCATCCAGAAACAGTACGAAGGGTCATCGTCGATATGGGATTTAAGTCGTGCACACCCAGAAAAAAAACCTTCGGTGAATAAAATTAACCGTCAGAAACGTCTCATGTTCGCAAAGGAATACGTGAACAAATCTGCAGACTTCTGGCGCAAGGTTATATTTTCGGACGAGTCAAAATATAACATTTTTGGTTCGGATGGCCGCTTGAGAGTCTGGCGACGTCAAAACAATGCACTAAATTCCAAGTATACCGTCAAGACAGTAAAACATGGAGGTGGAGGTTTGATGGTATGGGGCTGTATGTCTGCATCGGGGGTCGGAAAGTTGGAAATAATCGAAGGAATCATGGACCAGTTCAACTACATTGATATACTCAAAAGAAATTTAAGAGACAGTGCTGAAATATTGGGAGTCTCGGATGATTTTTACTTCCAGCAAGATAATGGCCCAAAACATACGGCCCATAATGTGCGTATGTGGCTTTTGTTCAACGTTCCCCATATGCTGCGAACGCCCCCGTAGAGTCCAGACCTCAAGCCGTTGAGCACCTGTGGGATGAATTAGAACGCAGGATCCGAACGCGTGAGATTCGGAATAAAATGCAACTTAAGGAAGCCTTACTAGCAGAATGGAGAAATATTACTAGTTCGTGTATAGAAAAACTAGTTTCTTCTATGCAAAACCGTTTGAAGGAGGTAATTAAGAAGAGGGGATATCCGACAAAATATTAACCATAAAAGTAAAAAGAAATAATTACTTTTTATTCAATTGAACTAATGTTTTCCATTTTATTTCAGTGCTGTACGCAAACTTTTGTGGAATGTATTTAATGACTTTTTTTTGTTTTTGTTAATTTTTTCTTAAGAAAATAAAAAAAAATATGAAAATATTGTTCAAAATGAATGGGTTTAATGCTCTTTTACTGAAGTATTGCAATTTGAAAGATATATTATTTACTATTTGGCCACAACGCCTCTGTTTTCCAAAGTTTCGTCGCTGCACGCAGACTTTTGTGGATGACTGTATACGATATAACTAGAAGTTATACGGCAAAATGCTTATTGTGGATGCAGGTGAAAGTAACGCTGGGGTCGGAGCGGTTCTTTCGCATGTACACAACGGTCAGGAGAAAATAGCACATTTTAGCAAATTGTTTCCCAAGTCCGAAAGGAATTACTGCGCGACCAGGCGAGAACTTCTGGCGTTGCTTCTGGCGACAAAACATTTCTATAAATACCTCTACGGCCGGAAGTTCCTTTTACGCCCAGACCATGCGGCTCTTAAATGGTTGTTGAAGTTGAAGAATTTGGAGGATCAGGTCGCAAGATGGATTGAACGATTGCAGATGTACGACTACAAAATACAGCATCGTAAGAGAAAACTTCATTCCAATGCGAACGCGCTATCCCGGCGACCATGTAAGACTGCCATGACTAGAAACATTGTGTACGACAAGAGGAAAAAGAGTATGTTTGTAAGAGCTCAGTAAGTATGTTTGTGCTCAGAAAGAAAACCCGGACATTGAGCTGTTATTACCGCGGAAGGAGCACATATGGAGAAAGCAGACGGATAGGATATCTCGGATAGAAGTTCCGCTCTTAAAGTATACTCGACACAGTATGCATCCTATTATGTTCAAGATGTCCCGCTAAAAAGGAAATGGGAGAGGCCGGACGGAAAAGATTTCGTAATGCAGCTCATCCTGCCGCAATGAAAAGTACATGAAATACTATGAGAAATGTATGATGGGATATCCGGCTGTTATTTGAGTACAAACAAGACACTGAAGAAGTTGCGAGAACGTTTTTATTTGCTCAATGCAAGGGAAGACTTAGAAAGTTGGTGCCGAAGATGTGTCGTGTGTGCAGTTAGCAAGGGGCCCAGAAATAATACGTGAGGCAAGATACACCAGTGCAAATGTGGCTAAACATTTAAGTCGGTTGTTTGTTGTTGATAACAGCAGGCATTGGTAAAAGAATATTATCCACTCTTTTGCTTCTGACATTGTGCGCAGTATTATACTCAACCTCAACTACAAAAGTAAATGTCAGATTTTAGTTGATTAATTTTCGAACCAATTGACAAATGTTTTTACATTGATGATGTGCAATCAAAACAAGGACCGGTATTTCTAGTGCATGGTCTGTAAATTACAGAATACCTTTAAAGGGCAGGCTGTCTTTAGTGTTCCAGACCTGAAAAAAAAAGAATACTTGCGGATATGAATAAAAAAGCAAAAAAGCCTTTTGAAAATCGAAGAATCGAACAATAATTGCATAAAAATGTATTAAGTTGTTTGTTGGAAATATGCATTGTATTTATTTCTCTGAAATTCTCTTGATTCGAATTTGAAAATTTCTAAACCGAATTGTCGGATAAATACCGAATGGGAGACCGACAATTTATTTACATATGTATGTACAGTATGTATGTTTTTACATTACACAATCACTCGTTCAAATATCAAAACCTTTTACAAGACATGTTACAAAAGAACAGAAGAGCAGTACTGACACTGAATTATGTATTCAAATCCATCTGAAACCTTCTTATCATTTTAACTAATTCACAAGTTTTCTATTGTTGACTCAGTTATTCTATAAGCTTTTCTGATACTGGTAATAAGTAGCAATTTATTCAGGGGTGTACTTTGCACCCTTAACAAATACATATTTAGTTAAATAAACAAGTATAAATAGTTTCAACTGCAAAGTAACATTTTTAGATCAAATAAAGTTTTGTTTTGTGCGGTCAGAAAATAAATTGAATGATGTTAAAGATTCGTGTAAAATATTTAATTTTGTTAATTTTATTGTTGAACGGCGTGAACGGAAAATATTTTGGTGTATGATGGCATGAAAAAATAGTTTCTAAGAAATTTAAATTAAAAGGAATTTTCTTCTAGGAGGACGTTTTGGAATGGATTGATAAAGTGGATAAATATCTAAATCAAGCGAAAGAATCATCCACGCCATTGGCAGAATTGGTAGAAGCGTCAAAACCGCCAGAATCAACCGAATCGACAAAACCAACAACATCACCAAAACCGATAAATTCGACGGAAATACCGCCGGTAGTTTTGGAACCGTCAGAAATGTCGGAATCGTTGGATGTGTCTGATTCGTCAAAGAATTAAGCACCGCCATAGCCTCTAGTACCTCTATCATCAATTAATTATTCTTCTTCTTTCTGTCCAAAGTTTATACAAAGAACTTATAATAAAAAAAAAAAAAAAGCACAAAAACAAAATCAATTTGCGATTAACAGTTTTATTAATAATTATTTTGGCTATAGACAAATACTAGCATAAAAGCTTTGTAGAATAAATGAAATAAAAATAAAAATAAATCAACACTTTTCTAGTCAATTTTGGATTATCTACAAATATGAAATTGCTTAAAATTTCAATACTTGGTTAAAGTTTGGATACATTGAGGAAACTGATAATATCCCCATTGCTAATCTCCGCTAGCTCTATTAGGTTGTCGAAAAAGGGTTTACCTAAGGTGTGCTGTCTGGCCTTGCCTAAAGCCGGACACTTGCAGAGGAAGTGTAAGATTGTTTCTATCTCGTTAGCAGTATTGCAGCTGCGACAGTGTGCATTAAATGTAATGCCTATTCTGGCCGCATGAACGCCGATGCGATATCTGCATGGTTTCTGTTTAGTAGATCTTGCGTTCATTTCCGGGAGTATTTGGGCCACATCTGCCTGAAGATGACACAATTCCGCACCCCCTGCCATCTGCTATCAGCCTTTAGCAGATAGTGCGCGAAGATGCCTCCCTTAAGGACCCTCAACGGGACGTTCACCTCCTTTGCTAGGGAAGCATCTAGGGCAGATACCTGTCTCGCAAGTTCATCAGCTCGCTCATAACCCTGACCTGGAACCCAAAGGAGACAGATCCTTAACCGATGACCAAGCGAGGTGAGTTCTTTTTTGCACTGTTCTACTAGCCTTGAGGACGTAGTGGCAGATACTATAGCCTTGATAGCCGCCTGGCTGTCAATGAGGATGGCAATGGTATTTAGGGGTGTAGAGGTTTGCTTAAGTAGGCGGCAGGCCTCACGTACAGCAAAAACTTCCGCCTGGAAAACACTGAACGAATCAGGAAGCCGGTAAGATCAGGAAATATTGAGGGAATCAGAGAGTATCCCCGCCCCTACCCCGCAGTCCATTTTTGAACCGTCGGTGAAGATTGTTGTTTCGACCTCATTTGTCAGTACGCCAGTTTCCCATTCCGCCTTGGTTGGGAATCTGACCGTGACGTCATTTCTAAAGTTCACTGTGGGAGCTATATAGTCGGTCAGATTAGCTACCAGATCCTGCGGTAGCATATTCAGGATACTGTTGTGACCATACGGATTGGTGCACCAGCATCCTGTTTCCCTTAGCCTGACCGCACTACATGATGATAGATGCATAATGTGAAGATCGAGTGGTAAAAGGTGGAGAATAACGTTCAAGGCTTCGGTTGGACATGTCCTCATGGCACCCGTTGCGCCAATAGCCGTAGTTCTTTGTACCCTGTTTATAAGTTTGATGTTATAAGCTTTCCTTAACGCAGGCCACCAGACTAGCGATCCATAGGAAAGAATGGGACGCACCACGGCAGTGTACATCCATAAGACCATCTTCGGGCGAAGTCCCCACTTCTTACCAAAGGTCTTGCTGCAGGCGTAGAAAGCCACACAGGCCTTCTTTACCCGTTGTTCAATATTAAGCTTCCAGCTTAGTTTTGGATCAAGTACCACAACTAGGTACTTAGCACTGGAGGATAGGGAGAGTAGATGATTGTTTAGCCGTGGAAGCGTTAACGTCGGTATTTTGGTTTTAGTGGTAAAGAGCATCAGTTCAGTTTTGCTTGGGTTGACGCTGAGTCCGCATCCAGTGGCGCATGAGCAAATCTTGCCCAAGGCACCTTCCATAATCTCACTGATTACGGATGGAAACATCCCCGATACCAGTATTACCACGCCATCCGCATACGTGACAACCTTAACTCCATCCCTATCAAGTCTACACAACATTTTGTTGACGACCATAAGCCATAGAAGAGGAGATAAGACCCCACCTTGAGGAGTTCCTCTAACAACAGATATGGTGGAGCTGCTGTTGCCGAGAGTCGATTGAATGATTCTAGTTTTTAGCATTGTCAATATCCATTTGCTAATAAACTCTTCCACACCCTGTTGGATCAGAGCTTTCTGAATCGATTCCATACTGACGTTATTGACGGCGCCTTCAACGTCTAAGAAGGTAGCTAGGGTATATTGTTTGAAGTGGATTGTCTTTTCTATCGTTCACACAACTTCGTGGAGCGCCGTCTCTGTCGATCGCCCCTTAGTGTACGCATGTTGAGAATTGGATAGAAGGGATTTGTCTAGGGTATTTCGAATATGTGTATCTAAGATGTGTTCCAACGTCTTTAAAAGAAAAGAGGATAAGCTGATGGGTCTGAAATCCTTTGCGGATCCATGACCCCGCTTCGCAGCTTTCGGGATAAACACAATACGAACACGTCTCCAGCTCTGGGGAACATGGTTTAGGAGAATACAGCTTCTGTAGATCGGAACTAACCGTGGGACCACCTGGTCCAATGTTTTTGCAGCATAATGCTGTCAAGTGCAGCCGATTTATAGGGAGAGAAACTGTTAATAGCCCAGGAGGTATTAACTGCTGTAATTGTTGTCTTAATGTCATCCCAGGAAGAAGATTGCGCGACCTGAGAAACTGGTGGGAAACTGTGTTTGCATTAAAAGTTCCAGTGACTCGCTAGAGGAGTCCGTCCAAGTCCCATCTGCCCGTTTAATAAAGGACGGGCTAGAATGTTCCTTAGACCGAATTTTACTTAGCCTGGCAGAGTCTTTTATGGTCTCAATGGACTAACAGTAGTCTTTCCAGGCAAGAGACGTGGCACTTTTAATGGATTTCTTATATTCCTTTAGACAAACCTTATATGGTTGCCAGAACTTGTGTTTAAAGCAGATATTGAAGAGTTAAAATCAGGACATAGAAATACATTCAAATGTTTTTTTTAGCTAGGATGCAAGTCCTAGGTTTCTTACTAACCTGGTGTGTGGTCTTGTAGAAGATGTTGTAACGGTTGTCCTTGAGCCCTTTTATCGAGTGGTGCAGATTAATCTGAATGATGTTCAGCATTGGTGGTAGGTGGAATGATATGTTGTAAGTAAATAAGATTCTATTTCGTGCAGATTTGTGAATGATTCCATTATATGTATGTCTTTCCTTTTACGAGATATCGGTTTTTAAAGTTATTTTTGCAGTACAAGAACATATGACCGTCCACGAAAGAAACCCACCAAATATGCGAAAACGAGGCGTTCAACATTATTAGCTGTATTTTGTCAAGTTACGCTCAAACTAATAATAATCACTCTTATAATTACATTTACTTGTATTTTTTTTATAGTTTTTGTGCCGAATTATAAGGTTATACAGGTTATACACTAGGTTGGTTTTGTCATGGAAATTTGACGCGTTCGTTGATTTTACATTTTGATCATTCTGGAGCTGATTTGTGCGTCTTGCGTCTTGCGTCTTACGCAGACTTGCGTACACAAAACCGTTAAAAAGTGAAAAACGATTTTTTGACACCTTAGGCGGTACATTATGTAGTTTATTTTTTGTTTACATGTCGTACCGGCAAGTTTTTGGATGATGTTATTCCTCGTTCTCAGTTCTACCGCTGTGTTTGAATAGTGGGTCCGGTAAGATTCAGTATATAAAAACGCACTTTTCAATATAATTAATAGTTGAATTCAAGGTTATTCAAATATAAAGATAATAGAAAGCAAGAGTGTATAATGATAGCGGAATTAAAACCAGTATGTAGATACTTGTAGGAAACGTTCTCGATTCAATAAAAGTAAGAAGTTGGAGTCGCAATGGTGTAGTGGTAACGTCGTCAATTGGCACGCTAATGGTTCAAATCCTGGTGTCAGCAAGCATTTATTTATTTCTCCTGAGATATATATAGTCAGTGCGATAATTTACGAAAGCTTGTGTGAACACTACTGCAAAAGCATAACACTGGCAGTAGCTGGTCATGTGGCTGGAAAAATTGTTCGCTCTATTGATGGTGATTTGCCCTTGACCCTTATCGGCAAAATCTTACTGTGAATCAGAAGCAAAGACAAAAAATAATAAAAATCTCCCAAGTTATCTGGACGCAACCCCCGGAGAATCTCTGAAGCACAAACAACTGAGCTTCAAGAACCACTACACCAAATTCTTTGTCTCTCTCTCTATCTATCCTTTCCAACGCCCGCACTGTGTGTGTAAACATGTTAAAGGTATTCATAACCCTTTGAGTGCGCGCAAATTATAAAAAAAAAGTTATAGCGCAGTCGTTCTCGTCGTCTTAATCATCGTTCGTCGTTCTAATCTCGTCGTAGACTGCCTTCATTCCTTCTATGATACCCCATTGGAACTTGATGCAGCGAATTTATTGCTGAAGCGTAGAGTTTAGTAGCCAGTGGCATAAAGCTAGTCAGCGTCACTCCCAGGTACTCTGAGTTAGGATTGTGGGACAGTTTGTAGGACACCAGTTTACTATTTAGGTGTAAGCAACAAACCTCGGTCTTTGACATACTTGGGCACGGTTCGCTCGGTTACTTCTATACTCTGGTGTTGAGTGGCTACGGCAATATATCAGCATATGAAAACTTTCTCGACTCAGTCAGAGGTATGTCGCGGGTGTACAGGTTAAATAAACTAAATTGGTGCTAGTACTGACCCTGTGGTAGCCTGTTGTTCAGCGCTTTTATGTCGCTCTTAGCATCATTTAGGAAGACTTGTTATGTCCGGTTAGACAGCATATTGTTGACTAGCTTAGCATATTGTTGGCTGTTTTCCGACAGGGTATAATCTTTAGCAACTTGTAGATTAGGCCTTGTCTCTATACTGTGTCATAAGCTGCTGTCAAATCTATAAATGCGACAGATGTTTTGTGCATCTTTTCATATTCGGCTTTAATGTATTTCGTTAGGGCCAGTACCTGGTCCGTACAGCTACGACCAGTCTGAAAGCCAGCTTGGTTGATAGGGATGTAGCGATTTATGGTAACGCTGATTCTGTTGAAGACAACTCGCTCCAGTAATTTGTAACAGGAGCAGAGGAGAGTTATTGGGCGGTAGCTTTCGGGTTTGTCATCTGGTTTTCCTGGTTTAAGAAGAACTATGCTTTTTGTTTTTTTAAATTACTGCGGGAGTTGTCCCGTCTCTATAATTTTGGAAAAGGCGACGCCAGCCATCGTTGAGTATTAAGGCCGACATATCTTAGAAACTCAGGGTATATATTGTCAAAACCTGCTGCTTTACCCGTTTTCACCGACGTCAAAGCAGTTGATTTTCTTCTGGTATGACTGGCCTTGAATACGCCGTTTTCTCTGGGCATTTCTGTTTTAGAGTTTTAAGTTCAGTCCAGCGGCATTGATCGTGACAGTATATGTATTGTCTTCCCAGTTCTCTTCAACTAGGTGTTCTATGCTTTGTCAATTTGTGCTTAGAAGTACCGATTGAATGTGAGACTTTGCCTTTCTTTTTTTATTCATCTGTTCGTCTTAGGTTTGTTCCTGCTTCTTGTTACTGATTGCCGGGAGAACAATTAGTGCTGTTATATCGGTTTAATATCCGGCAGGTCGTGGAAACTGATTTTGCAACATACTGTATCTTTTAACTTCGTTTCTATTACAAAAGGAGCACAATGTCGATGTATTTTGGTCAAATCTGTTAACATTTAATTGTAATAAATTGCAGTGTGCTTTAAAATAATATAACATAACGGAGAATCTCTGAAGCATAAACAACTGAGTTTCAAGAGCCACTACACCAAAATCTTTCTCTCTCTCTCTATCTATCCTTTCCAACGCCCGCACTGTGTGTGTAAACATGTTAAAGGTATTCATAACTCTTTGAGTGTAGGCAAATTATAAAAAAAAAACATAATATCTATAATTTTGTTGGTATCTATAAAATATAGTTGACCTCTCGCGTGGTTGAGCATTTTATAGAACCTTCTTGTTTGCACTGATCGTTGTCTGATGTTCTGTATTCCTCAGAAGGGATACAAGTTTAGTTCGATTCTTTTTCCACTCTTCTCGGCGTAGAATTTTAGCTTCCCATTTCAAATAAACTTAAATGAACTTCTGAGATTGTTCAGCTCTTTGACCCATAATAATGTGGCAGTTTTTTTCAGTATACTCAAGCAGTGTTTTTACGTAGATATATGACATTTCCTAAATGCAGATCCAAAGTGTAGAAATAATTGTCTTCCATACCTGCCTTTATCATCAGCGTGTATGTTGGTGTAAAATTTGGTAGTTTTAGTGCTTCCTTTATGAAATATCTTTGGAGTTTATTCATCTCTTCAAAATAAGTACTATATCCCTGTTCTATTTGGCTAATAATAATAGATAAAAATAATAGACTTGAAGGTTCTATTCGACTTCTTAATAAAAGACTAGAAGGTGTGTATCCAATGAGGTCAGTATAATAACTAAAATTCAATTCAGGTTGTTGTACATTATATATATATATTTTTTGAGATAGAAAGGAAAGTTACTTAGACTTAAATATTTTTATAATGAGAGAGTGACTTATATTTCAGTACTTTTAATATATAACATGTCTTCTTTTTTTTTTTTTTTAAATTAAAATAAGTTACATAAGTGTATATAAAACTTAATTAATTGGTTTTGAGATCAGAAGCAAAACTAATTACATTCATGTTCGATAAACTTGTTTGCCGGATCGAAGGTTCAATGTACCTACAGGTTGTTTTTGGTTGGTGACTTCTTTCTTAGGTTGAGTACTAAGGGTAGGATTATCATTCCTAATGTCTCTATGATTGCGGCGATATTGTTTTCCCTTTTCATCTTTTACCATCACACTTCTTGGCATTTCAGTTACCTCTACCACCTTACCCTTTTCCCATTGCTCCCCTTGGGATCGTTTAAAAAAAAAACTGGTACATTTTCTTCAATTGCAGCACGTTCTTTAGCATGCTTATCATAATTTCTTTTCATTTTATGTTGATAGTCCTGAACCTGCTGTGTAGTTTTTCATCTATCAAAGCTGATCTAAGTTCCGATTGTTGCATCGGAAGTCGTATTCTAAGCTTCCTCGACATTAACAACTGTGATGGAGAGTAACTCAGTTGTGAAGTCGTTCCAAGGTTTAGGAGTCCAAGATAACGATCTCCACCAGTTTCACTGCATTTTGTGAACATTTTTTTCACTGTTTGTATGGCCCTTTCAACCAAACCATTGGATTTCGGATAGTATGGACTACTTGTGATATGGTTGAACATCAAATCCTTTGCAAACTCCTTGAATTCTGACGAGTTAAATGGAGGACCATTGTCGGAAATTTGCTCTGAAGGTATTCCATGACGAGCAAAAAGTGACTTTAGATGTATTATCATTTCTTTCGCTTTGGATGAGCTAAGTTTTTTGACTTCAACAAACTTCGAGTAGTAATCTATCAACAACAGATACAAATCCTTTTTCCATTCAAAAAGATCAATTGCTACTTTTTGAAATGGGAGATTTGGCAATTGGTGTGGTATTAAGGGTTCTTTTACATTATTGTTTAGGTATCTTTTGCAAGTGGTGCCATTTTTTACTGATTTCTGAATATCTGAATTCATGCCTGGCCAAAATACTGAACCCCTTGCACGTCGTTTACTTTTTCTATTCCAGGATGACCATCACGAATATATTTAAGAATCTTTTCTGTCATTTTATTTGGAACCACTAACGCTTGACCTTTGAAGATAAGATTGTCAATTTCTGTCAGTTCGTTTCCATAATTCCAAAATGACTGCAATCCCTTACTCAAGTTTTTTACATTTTCGGGCCATTGACCTTTTATGATGGAACGCAATTCTCGCAAAATTTCATCTTCATTGATCGAAGTCAAAATTTCATTGAGCACTGCTTGCGTAATAGCAAGGTTTGACTTTATAAGCACAACATGGACTTTTATTTCTTTATCTAGCTGACTTTCCTCCATATGCCATAATGGTACTCGTGATAGCATATCTGCGACTACCATCTTTTTACCTGGTTTATATTCTACTTTCAAGTCATATTCCTGAAGACGAAGCATCATTCTCTGTAACCTAGGCGGAACATGAACTAATGCCTTTTTGAATAGAGGAATGAGAGGTTTGTGGTCTGTTTCCACGGCTATTGTTTGACCATAAATAAATTGATGCCATTTTTCACAACCGAAGAGAATTGCATAGAGTTCTTTCTCTATTTGGGCATAATTTCGTTGGCATTCAGTGAGGGTTTTAGACGCAAATGCTAAAGGACGACCATCTTGTAAAAGACAACCAACTACCGCAAACTGTGAAAGCATCTGTGGAAATTACAAGTGCCTTTAAAGGATCGAAATATGCAAGGACAGGTGGATTTGTGACTAAAGACTTGAGTTTTGTGATAACTTTCTCCAAAGACTCATTCCATTGGAAGTTAACATTCTTCTTAAGCAATTGTCGCAATGACTCTGTTTCATTAGACAAGTTTTGAATAAATGATCCAAAGTAAGTAACTGTTCCTAGAAATCGATGAACTTCTTTCACAGACGTTGGAGATTTCATGTTCAAAATTGCTTCGACTTTCTTAGGATCGCACACCAAGTTCATTAAATATGTGACCGAAAAATTTAACCTCAGTCATACCAAACCTACATTTGTCTTTATTTAGTCTTAACCCAACTTTATCCATTCGATCTAGTACCTGATATAATTTTCTATTATGCTCTTGAATACTATTAGCATAGATCAAGATATCATCTATGTAGACAATAACATCTAGATCAAAAAACATTTCCATCATGATTCGGTGAAAAATTTCCTGAGCTACTTTCACTCCGTATGGCATTCTTAAAAACTTGTACCTTCCGAAAGGAGTATTGAATGTGCACAAGTCAGAGCTTTCCTCATCTAATTTTAGCATCCAATAACCCTTAGTAGCATCTAGCGTTGAATAATATTTGGAACCCGACAATTTGGATTTAATGAATTCAATATTTGGAATTGGATAGTGCTCTCTTTCTAATGCTTTATTAAGGTTTCTTGGATCTAAACAAATTCGTAATGAACCATCTGCTTTTTCTACCAAAACAATCGAACTAACCCACCGCGTTGGCTTGTTAACCCTTGTTATTACTCCATTTTGTTCCATACGATTTAGTTCATGCTTCATTTTTGGATGTAGTTTAAACGGAATTCGTCTGGGTGCATCAACTACTGGACTAACTAGAGAATCAACTTTAAGTTTAAATTCCCCATCTAAGCAACCTAATCCTTTAAATAAGTGACTGAACCTTGGTTCAATAGTCTTAATTAGACTAATTGGCTCATTTTTAACTTGATTAATCGAGGACGACTTGTTTTGACTAACCAAACCGAATCTAAAACAATCATTTTTTCCCAAGACCGTGCTGACATTTTCACCTACAACCAAGAAGTCAATTCTTTCTTGCTTCACCTTATTTGTGCTGAGAAATGCATTTACCGTACACTGACCAAGGATATTGACCTTCGATCCCCCAAACGCTGTCAATTTTCCTACACATTTACCAAGCTTTAAATTTTTTCTCGAGTTGATGTCCTTGAAAGTATTTAAACCCATCACATTTGCTTCTGCTCCCGTGTCCAATTCAACTCTGATAACTTAATCATTAATCACAAAAAATTCCTGAAAATACATATCTGACTTCACCTTCTAGTCTTTTATTAAGAAGTCGAATAGAACCTTCTAGTCTATTGTTTTTATCTATTATTATTAGCCAAATAGAACAATCCCCATATCTGTGCACCATATGTCTGTATCACCCTACATACAGCTAGGAAGAGTTCGCATTTTGTTCTCAATGTTATACTTTGTTTATTAAAGAAGTTGTTCCAAGTGGAATTGATACCATTTTTTGCTATACTGTTCTTTTTTTTCTCAAGTGCTTCCTTTCGCAAATAAAGATAAGACGCTACGCTGCGCTGGTTATCACGCCTATCATCCTTCTGATAGAGCGCGGGGCGGTACGTCCTTATTCATTAAAACTAACATCGAACATTCGGTCGATATAAGCATAGGGCTGGAAAAGCTTTAGTTGTGCGCAGTAAGGGTTAAAAATAAACACCTGAACTACAATATAGCATCGGTTTACTGTCCGCCGCGATGATCACTAGAAAAAGACGACTACTTTCGTGACTTTAATGCCTTGGTTCAAATTTCCTTATTGGTGGAGAATTTAACGCGAAGCACACTTTCTGGGGTTCAAGATGTACATCTTCTAAAGGAAAAGTTCTCTACGAAGTGGCAAATGAATTTGGTTGTCGTTTTTATTCGGCAGGAAAACCGACTTATTGGCCTCAGAAAAAATTCCCGATCTTATCGACTTTTTCGTTACAAAAGGCATTAACGAGAAGTTTATTACAGTTGAAGAAAGTTTTGATCTCTCTTCTGACCACTCTCCAGTAATTTTATTACTTGTAGAAGCTTTGATCAAGAAAAAAGGACCTTCAAGACTTACTAGCAATAGAGCAAATTTAGAGGGCTTTAGAAATGATTGGGAAACAAGTATCGCCTTAAAAGTATTACTTAAAACACCTTGTGAACTAGAGGACGAAGTTGATCGTTTCGTGGAAGCAATCCAAAGAGCGGCATGGAGAAACACTACTTCTACAAGCTATAAGATAAACCACAACGAAAAGTATCCCAGAGAAATCATTGAACTGGTAAGGAAGAAACGGAAAGCACGAAAGAAATAGCAAATCACTTGTGCATCGCAGCATAAAACGGTCCTTAACCGACTATGCAATCGCCTTAGAGATAGTATTGGGGAATGTAAAAGCAAAAAGATAGCGACCTACCTTGAAAATGTCTCTGTGGAAAGAGAATCAAATTATCCGCTCTGGAAAGTGCTAAAAGGCATCCGGAAACCTCAAATGCAAGGGACACAAATTCGGAAAAATCATAGACCAGCGTCTTCGAACTTACTTACTTACTTATATCCTTTAACCCCTCGGGGGGCATAGGGCGTCAACCACGCCTGCGCGCCATCGTGTTCGGAGTTCTGCAACGCGTTTGAGCTGCCTCCAACTCATTCCTAAAGAGCTCGATTCCTCCTCAACTGTTCTGCGCCACGTTTGCCTAGGGCGTCCCGCTATTCTGCCTGCCTAAGTGAGCGGATTCCACTGCATGGCGTATTTCGCAATGGAGTTGTCTTCGCGCCGTAGGGTGTGTCCAATCCATTGCCACTTTCTTCTTCGTATAGTAATGCTTATAGGTTGTTGGCCCGTTCTCAGATAAAGTTGTTCGTTGGAGATGCGGTTCGGCCAAAAAATCCTCAAGATGATTCTTAAGCATTTGTTTACGAAGACTTGCAGCTTGCGTGTGTTAATAGTGTCCACCTTCCAGGTACTGCACCCATAAAGCAGCACTGATTCTACGTTGGAGCGGAACAGTCGTAGCTTAGTTCTTAAGCTAATAACATTGCGTCTCCAGATTTTGGACAGCATTCCGAACGCAGTTTTAGCCTTCCCGATTCGGCTGCACACATCCAGTTCGGTGCCACCGCGATTAGCCGAGACGACACTTCCTAAATATAGAAAGTTATCAACTTTCTCGACTTGCTTTCCGGCAATATTAAGTTGAGCGCGGGTATTGGAAGTACTCAGGGCTTTTGTTTTGGCTGTGTTTATTTTTAGCCCCACTTTGTTTGCCTCAGCTTCTAGATTTTGGGCCATCAAATGAAGATCCATTATCCGATGTGAAAGTAGACAAACATCGTCAGCGTAATCTAGGTGTTTAAGGTAAGATGTCATAGTCCAACGAATTCCAGAATTAGCTTCCGTCAATGCTGCACGGAGTACATCGCTGATAACCACCAAGAACAGTAGTGGGGACAGTATGCACCCTTGACGTACTCCACTTTGGACTTCAAAATCGTCCGACACCTTACCATTGTGCACGATGTGACACTTGCCGCCCTCATATGTAGCCTTGATAATAGCTATAAGCTTTTCTGGAATGCCTCTCCTGCGCAAGGCCAACCAGATAGCATCTCGATTCAAGCTGTCGAAAGCCTTCTCGAAGTCGATAAACAGTAAATGTAGCGGAGACCTATACTCAACGCATTGTTCGATTATGATCCGTAAGGTGTTTATGTGGTCGATGCAGGAGGACCCAGCGCGAAAGCCTGCCTGTTCGACATCGAGAGTTGAATCTAAATGTTCTTTAATTCGTTCTAGAATTATTCTAGCTATTATTTTGGCTACAGCTGGAAGAACACATATACCTCTCCAGTTACCGCACTCATCAAGTTACCCTTCTTTGGAAGCTTAATGATCATCCCCCTTTTCCACTCCTGTGGAAATTGTCCACTATCCCAAGCTCTCCGTATTAGCGGATGCAGCAAATCTGCCGATGTATTTGGCGCCGCTTGAAATAGCTCGGCAGGGATGCCATCAATACCCACCGCTTTGTTTTTCTTGAGGGACTTGATTGCTGTTATTATTTCAGTTTTACTGGGAGGTACGGTGCGAATTCGGGAATTTGTTGCTTCGAACTGCTCATTCAAATTCGAGATCATATCGCCGTCGCCTAAGTGATTTAGCACTGTAGCAAAATGTTCTCTCCATCTAGCTGATCCTCATCCGAGATCAGAAGGTTACCGTCTAGACTCTTCACTGGATGTTGTTTGAAGTTACGACCACCAATGAGCTCCTTAGTGATGTTGTAAACAGTCCTACTGTCGCACCTACTCGCTGCTTCTTCAGCCCTTGAGGCCAGTGAGTTGACATATTGACGTTTGTCACGTCTCACACTACGCTGCACTTCTTTCTTCTTCGCACGGTATTGGGCTTCAAGCTCGGTTCTCTCTACTGCTGAGGCCGCTGCAATCCGGTGTCTGTAGAAAGCCATGTGCGGTGGTGTTTCTGCTTTTTATAGACATACGTGTGTGCCCCAGTCGCAAAAGCATTTTTCACAGCACTCTAGTGGTCATCCATGTTCTCTATGCTGCTGATTGCTTCTGTTTCTAAGGCAAGATGGTCCCTGAACTGTTGGCGCACTTGTGGAACCTTGAGCCTGTCGATATTAAACCTGGTGATATTAAGTAGGTTTGAGCGGTTGCTGTTGACGGATGCAGTACGAAGGCGTAAATGAGCTACCATAAGATGGTGATCTCGTTCTTGTCCGACGTCAGCTCCGCGTCTGTTTCGGACGTCCAGGAGACAATTTCTAAAGCGGCGACTGATCGCAATGTGGTCGATCTGGTTGGATGTTCGTTGCCTATCAGTGGAGATCCAACTGATCTTATGGCAGGTGTTGTGCTTAAACAGCGTACCTCCGATGACTAGGCGGTTGGTATTACAGAAGTCCACAAACCGCTCACCATTGTCATTACGGTCTCCCACGCCGTGAACTCCCATCACGTGCTTAAGCATGGTGTTGTCGCTACCCACCTTGGCATTGAGATCTCCCATTACCATTACGATGTCCCCATTAGGCGTTTGGTTGTAGGCGGCACCTAAGTGGCTATAAAAATTATCCTTTTCATCCTCAGTCGCGTCTAGAGTTGGAGCATAACACTGTATGATAGTAATTTTTCTAACTCTACTCTGGAACCTAGTCGTCAATATCCGGTCACTATGGGGTTTCCAGGATATGAGGCTACTACGTGCTGCTGGAGTTAGCATGAGTCCTACGCCAGAACTCCGTGCACTTCCAGCTGGTTTACCAGAGTAGAGCATCACAGTGCTTTTTGTTGGGGAGATGTATTCCCCAGCATCGTACCATCTTATCTCGCTCAGCCCTAAGATGTCGATTTTATACCATGCGAATTCGCGATCCAATTGGAGGAATCTGGCGTTATAAGGCCCTTCCTTGAGTGAGTCCAGGAGGGTCTTAACGTTCCAGAATCCGATCGTTGTCCGTGTCCGATAGCCAAAGGTCGTCAACAAATGATCAGTTCGTATCCGAGGCGTATGTTTCCGTTTCGGAGCAATGATTTTTTTTATGGTTGCGGCTCGCTGGGCCACAGACCAACCGACACTTATCCTGTTTTTGGCGCAGGAAGCTCGCCATTCGTCCTCTCCCGTTAGCAATTCCCGAAGAAATTCCCAGATGGCACCGCGAGGAGGTGGGAGTAGGGCTTACTAACAGAGCTGCTAGGTTTTCGGCTGCAGTGGCTCCTACTCGTTACTTAGCGGACCAGCACCTATCGGGAGATGCTGCCCCTACGAGGCCTTTGTTAGTCGTTTGCCATCCTAAGAGAGATAACAAAATTTGCGCGTAAACACAAGGATCGTGTTCACAGCCAATGCTACCGTACCGTCATTCAACTAGTTGACGCGAACAATTCAATTCGTCGTCTGCAAAGGACAAAACCTTTTGACTTCGCGTCATAGTACATGCCGGTTGTGAAAAACGTAGGAACTTTCACTGGAATTTAAGCTGTCTAAAGTGCTATATGTATTTCTTTTTAACTACATACGAGCATCTTTTTCCAAAAACAACGAGTCTCGTAAGCGAAAATAAAACGGCTTAGTTGTAGTATTAATTTTGAAGAGAGGTGTCTTTAAATCGTCCACTACCATAAGCACGCGCGGTCGGGCTTTAGAATATTTTTCACCTGCTCTCGGCAAAAAAAAAGAAGAAAAGTGCTTCCTAAAGACCATTCTCGGCGTCAGTATCAACCCTAGGTAGGTGTATTCTTCCGTGATAAGTACGTTATCGCTTCATTTTTGAAAATCTATTTCTCGTATTTTGCTAACTTGCCTCATTTTCTAAAGAATATCATCTGCGACTTAATAAGATTGACTTCCAGATTGCATTTATTGCAATAATTCTCTAATCTGTTTATCATTCTTTGCATTTTCTCTCGATTGTCTGCCAGTATCACAATGTCATCCACGTATACATATTTTTGTTGTCAACGTAAAGTTCTTCATTGATATGATCATACAAGTCATTTAGATACAACGCGAAAAGAAGTGGTGGTATAAGGCATCCTTGTTTTACTCCAGACTTTGTTTCAAAGTGTTCAGACAACTCCTCTCCTATCGATACCGACGACTGCGTTTTGCTGTAAATATTTTCTATTAGTTGCCAGTTAACCAGTTTGGTCGAAAGGCTCATTTTCTGGATTTTATAAATTAATGCTTTCCGTGACACTTCGTCGCAGAACCTGCCTTGTAATCCACGAAGAATGCATATGTTACCGGTAACGTACCTAAATTCGTAAATCCGCAAATTAACTAGGTAATCTACGGATTGCCTGGGCCCTATTTCACCAACCACTTTTCATTTTGCATTTTGCAAGTTTTCACATCATCCTTTCAAATTTCGTTTCACCAAACCTAAATTTGCAAAGAGGAAATTATTCTTTTGAAAAGTCAAAAATTGTCCCTCTTTGCAAAATTCGTTTCACCAAACACAAATTTGAAAATTGACAAGCATGATTTTATAACGTGTAAATTGTTGTCAGTGACCAGTGGTAACGCTGCCAACATTCCATCAGAAATGCCGCGACTGATGTGCTGGGTCTCGCTCGTCCACCACCGCGAAACCGTTGGTTTGACGAAGAATGGCAGCAAAACAAGAGGCAATGTACGGAAGTTTTACCAAAAGGTAAAAAGACCGTGTCAGAGAGCAATGCCCGCACAAAAACCTATAGAGATGAAAATGGAAACCACGTAGTAGAATCACAGTCGGTGCTGAGAATATGGAAAAACTACTTCTGCAGACTGTATAACGGCGACGAAGACCAACATCCCGCTGTCAGGCAGAATGAACCATTCAACATAGACGATGATAGTCAATATTTCCGTCCACCTGACCAAAACGAAGTGAGGATAGCAATATCCAAGCTGAAATCCAACAAGGCTGCTGAACCTGACGGCTTACCGGCCGAACTTTTCAAGGCAGCTAGTGATCAATTGGTAGAGTGCATACACCAACTGATCTCTAAAGGTGCGTCCAGACCAAAGAAACATTTCAGAAACATTTCAGAAACATTTCAGAAACATTTCAGAAACATTTCAGAAACATTTCAGAAACAGAGAAACATTTCTGAAATGTTTCTGAAATGTTTCCGAAATGTTTCTGAAATGTTTCTTTGGTGTGGACGCCGATGAAACATTTCTGAAATGTTTCTGAAATGTTTCTCTGTTTCCCATTCGCGACGGAAAACTATTTTTGTTTCTCAAGCTCCACGTGCAGAAAGTGAGTGTTTTTTGTGAAAATAAAAATAAAAAAAATGTCAAGAAAGGCGTGGAGTAATGAGGATACAATTTCTTTAATTAAATTGTATGAAACTAAAAGAGTTTTATGGGATCCCCAAAACGAAAATTACAAAAAAAGAATTTTCTCTATTTTTAAAAAAAATATCTTTGCCACTGTTTTTTTTGTCTTCTTCTTATCGTTTTCTATTTTTTTCATGATGATGAAGCACGACGCTATTAATACTACCTCTTTTGAGCCCATCATCTTCAAGAGCAAAAATGGATAAAAAGAAACATTTCAGAAACATTTCAGAAATGTTTCATTTGGCGTCCACACCAAAAGAAACATTTTAGAAACATTTCTGAAATGTTTCTGAAATGTTTCTGAAGCAAATGGGAAACAATCGGGAAACATTTCAGAAACATATCAGAAACAATGTTTCTGAAATGTTTCTTTGGTCTGGACGCACCTTAAGATTTGGTCAGACGAGTGTATGCCTGATGGATGGAATCTGAGTATGAATCCCGATCCACAAGAAAGGAAACCCCCTCAACTGCGGCATTTATAGAGGCATCAGTCTCCGCAACGTAACATCGCATATAAGATCTTTTCTGCGATATTGTGTGAACGCCTGAAACCTTTAATCAACAGCTCTTTATCGAGTTCAAGGCCGCTTATGGCAGCATCTATAGAGAAGAGCTTTATAGTGCCATGTGTAGTTTTGACACCCCTGCCAAACTTGTTTGCCTGCGCAGGATGACGATGGAGAACGCTCGCTGCTCCATCAAGCTCGGTAATGACCTCACCGAGACTTTTGATGTCAAAAAACGTTTTAGACAAGGTGACGCGCTGTCATGTGACTTTTTTAACATTGTACTTGAACGGGTTGTGCGGAACTCACAAGCCAACACCGGAGGCACAATCTATCACAAGTCTGTACAACTGCTTGCATACGCCAGTGGCAGCTTTAACTTCGTAGTAGGAGGGGACTTTGCCTTATCTGGCTCTGCTTTAAACTCGAAAAATAAGATCAGCACAGAAATCATGGGAAGAATAACTCTTGCCAATCGCTCTTTTTTTGGACTTATATGGTAATTCAACAATAAAGCCGTATCTCGAACAGCTAAGGAGACTCTGTATAATACTCTGATCACCCGAGTCCTGCTTTACGGCGCTGAAACATGGACTTTATTAAAAGAGGATGAAGATATTTTTGGACACTTTGAGAGAAAAATTCTTCGTAAGATATTCGGTCCGGTTTGCATTGACGGATTTTGGAGGAGAAGATTCAACCACGAACTATACGAGCTGTACAGCGACATCGACCTAGTCAAAAAAACTGCGTAGTGGACGTCTGAGATGGCTAGGACATGTAGAGCGAATGGACACCAACGCTCTGACCCGCAGAGTCTTCGAATCTAACCCGGAGGAACGACGCAGTAGAGGGCATCATCGCCGTAGGTGGCGACCAACTTGGAGTGCGCAACTGGAGGCAATTAGCTAAAGACCGAGCTAAATGGTGAGGCTTGTTGGTTGAGGCCTAGGTTCACCCCGAACTGTAGCGCCACTTAAGTAAGTAAGTGAGTAAGTATCGTCTGTTTTATTTAGTACCACCGACAAAATTGAATTGACATCCGCTTTTGCTCTATCTACTTCTGGTACTTTAATTCTTACCGTGACGCCTTTATCAGCAGGTGGGTGAGTCGCATCAGACAATGCAACCATTTGTTTGGCTTGTATTTCCAAACATTTCTTGGCACCTTCTCGTTGCTTGTTTTAATTAATCTAAGTTTTGCAAATTTTACACAATAATTTCTTACTAAAAACTTCTTCTACGTGCTGAATTTCGCCACAAAACTTATGAACATTGAACATGTTACATGTTACATGTTACGTCTCTTTGGAACAAACAATACAAAGGAGAGTTTCGCCTGTTGATAAGTTTTTTTGTAATGGCTCAATACTGACTGCTCTCTGACTCTGTATTGTTTCCTTAGAAGTGGAAGGAAGTTCGGCATCTTCTGTTATTAGCCGCGTTTTGTTTTCCCCGTGAACTGGTTCAGTTTATATTTTTACACAGGACGCAAAAACAACAATTGAACCAGCACTTGAGCTCGTTCAATTTTCGTGAACCAGCATTTTTCACCACTAGATGGCTTTTCACAAAAAAAAAAAAAATTATATGTAAAGCTTGGCAGCTCTGCTGAATGCCAGAAGTAAATCATAGTTATTTGTTGTATCCTCACTTTCTGACATAAGTATCTAAAAACACTTAATTATTAAGCAAATATAAAAATATTAACACTTTTCTCACTTCGATTGCTATTTTTCCGCCATTTTTAATCTATATTAAACGTCAGTGTGATTGCTGCTGCTACCAACTTGTGAAAATGAAATTTCTAGGTGAACCAGGAGCGTTTTTTTATTTTGAGATGAACTAGTTCAGATCACGGGGAAAACAAAACGCGGCTATTATTGCTTGTTGTGAGTCACTCAGTCACACAGTCTCTCCACACTGCCTTGACTTTGACTATGTCTCGGTTTGCCGTGAACCATTTTTAATGCTGGCCACACTCCTTTCAAGCCTTCCAGGATCTGATTGCAAAACTCACGCCCATTATCCGATTGTAAAATACATGGAGCCCCCAGCAAAAGAAATATGTCAAGTGGGTTCTAGGCAACTTCATCTGCTCCTTTAGACGTAAGGGGTTTCAAAACAACAAATTACGTAAAGTGGTCTTGGTATACCAGAAGAAATTTTAAATTTCTGTCAGCCTGAGACTGATAGTCAATAAGATGAACAAATAAGATTAACTCTGCTGTTAAAATAAGGTGCTATTATTGGTTTTACTACAATTCCCTTTTTATCGCTTTTTTGTTTTTGTTGACAAGGTTCATATAAATTTAAAAATATTTTTATTTGAGCCTGGGTCTTTTGTCATTCTGTCTCTTCCGCCATGACCAATTGATATATGTATGGGTTGAATATAACATAAAATGTCAAAAAATTCATAAAGAGAATTATATCTTTTCGAAAATCGGATAAAGGTTCGATGAGTTTTTCACAACCTTGTAGTGTAAGTACATTATAACGCTTGATGATTCGGTAATCCCTTGACGATTCTTTCTTTTCGGAAGTTTTAATTCGCTTTACATTCTCAATTAAGGAACAATATTTTTGTTTTGTTATCAAAACACTATTATATTTAAAACTGCTATTAATAAGAGTTGCGTTGGATTTATCTTTCATATTTGCCTGCATTATTGCAGTTGCTTACATCGTCACGCGTAGCGTAAACTGCGTTAAATCTTAATAAGGATACTTATTTTCGCACTGAAAACCGACAGAACCAAACTCGAATGCAGCGTAAACAATACTGATAGCAGATAAGGGAAAAAGCGTCTAACTTCTGCACTAAAAACCAACATTTTACAACTTGATTGTAGCGTAAATAGAAAGAAAATCTGTCATTCCGAGAATCAACACTGTAGATGTGGGGTGTGAGGCAATCGAGAAATAGCACAAAATAAAATTTTCGCACTTTAGCGATTGGATGGCCGTTAGAGTTCATATTACCTAGGTGATGTTCTAAAAATATGATATTTTGCAGAATAACTGAGTAAACCAGATCTGAATCAGAATCTGAGGCTTGCCTAGTTAATCTGTAGATTAACGACTTCCGCACATTATCGGTAACACATATCCCCTTTTTTTTTCATTCACTAAACTTGGAGTGCACAATAGACCTAGATATTATCTGCCGTGGAATATCCTCTTCTGAAACCAGCCTGAAACTATAATACCCCACAGGCGGATCAGTAGAAATGCTGTGAAGTGGGAGCGTTGTGATCCCTTGTTTTCGGATCATAACCTCGCCGATAAAAGGAAGAAGAAGAAGAAGTTGCTGAACATGCTAGAATCGCTTTTTTTTAAAAATTGGAAATACTATATAATGCTTGTCATAAAGGATTTGTCAGCCTTGCCAGTGTCAAACACTGAAGTTGCACATGCTGCTAGGATGAGCGAAAATTTTGCTTCAAAAAAGACTTTCCATGTGGTGCCAATCAGCAAGAGAACTAAAGGATGTCCAAAAGCGAATTGGCGACAACATCGAATGCAATTCCCGAATATTAGGTGTCGGAAAATGGCTCTAAGCCTCACAGATAGATCGGTATGGGAACGTGTCATAAGAAGAAGATCCAAACAGAATGTTATGATGTGTATACCAATATCAATAAAAAACTTTTTCTAACAAGCCTTGATTTGAAAATGCCAAACTGCGCTACACGAAGACTGAATAAAAAAAAGTCTAAACCAAGAGGATAAGTTAGATTATGTGTTTAAGCTTCTTGGACGTTTAGTAAGGACGGTACTTTCATGGCAACTGATGTATGATCTAGTATCAGTTAGTAATGAATTTATATTGGTATTTTCACATTACGGGGAGTCCTCCTTTAATGGGTTCCAAGAACATTAAAAAAAGTAGACAGACTCTTAACATAGGCAAATATAGATTCATAGAAGAGCTGAAGGGGTTTGCTTAGGTGTCAATATATTTATATGATCTATAGTCTATGCTGAAGCTGAGAGTTTTTAGAAGCAAGGAGCAGAACAAGTTACAGCTTCTCAAAGACAGAACAATACCAGGTCATATTTAGGTTGCGCGTATTAGTATGAATCATGAGAAAGTCATCCCTTAGTACTTACTTCAGGGCTCTTGTCAAAAGCACGTGTCCGCTTTTAAAAACCACAACATTACTCTTATCTAGTTAGACACATACGTATGTACGTAATGTATGTATACTTAAATTACGCAATCGCTGTTGAGCGAAATGTCAAGATGTTCTATTCACTGACTTGGTTGGTTTTAAAATTATCTAAAAGTAAACAAAGAACATCATTGACTTGAATTAATTCTAACAAAAAATAAAAATAAAAATTAAAGCTACTGAACTATGTATAATATATTATAATTTTAATTGCTTTAAAGTTATTCTTTTCAATGCGATTTCAATTTTATTGTAGAGACTCTGCTGCGAGTAATACATTTTTAAGACTTCTAACTAGTAGCCTCGTTAATGCAAAATTTATTCCAAAGTGCATTCAAGTAAAACTAATTAAATCCAGGTATCCAGTAGAGAGTATAAATAGATTCAGATGCAAAGTGAAATTTTCAGATGAACTTTCATTCAAAGGAGTTAACAAATCTATTGAAGAATATAGTATGTTTAAGTTTTGCGTAGAATATTTATTTTTGCTGATTTTGTTGTTGAAGGGAGTCAATGGAAGAGCATTTTTTGGTGTACGTTGTCAAGTCGTCAAAAAAATAAAAATAAATTCAATATTTACAAAAATCGTTCCAGGAATCCTTTTTCGAATGGATTAAAAAGACTGAGAAATATTTTGATGAGGGTTATCCAGAATCTACAGAACCACCAGAACAAGCAATATACGTACCAAAAATTCTGTTAGCTGATCTTACAACAGCAGCACCGGCAGAAGCCACAGTACTGACAGAATCTTTAGAATCTTTGTCGAACAGTGGTGATAGTATCATTGACAGCGTCACAAACGATGATTTTGTCGACAACACCGTCGAAACAACAAGTTCCACCAATAAAGTCAACGATGGAAATCCCAATACTGACGACTCGACTGTTTCGGACTCTAAATATCTGTCAGATTACCACACAACGGAATCGAATTCAAATTTGCGTGTTTATCGTTATCATGGTCACAGTCGCGAAGCTTTTAATGCATATTCTCATTTCTTTTATAGCAATCATTAATCAATTTGAAAGTCTCTTCCTTCGTTTTAGCAAACTTTACCGGCTTATAAATAAATCGTATGGTTTTTAACTTACTTTAGTACATACCCGCAGTACATATTTTCAAGTGTTCTATGTGCTTTTGTTTACGATTTATGTAAATGGCTGTTTTTCTAACCTAAAAGTACTTGTATGAATTTTTTAATTATAATAAATGCTACAGGCATTAGCAACAGTATTATGGTATAACGGAGTTTGTTTGAATTTAAGCATTTGGAATTAAAATAGTCATGTCATCAGTTATGTTGAATATATTAGTCAAAAATGAAATAATAAAATATGACACCGATTTTCTCTTCAAACTGACTCTGTTTTGCGTATCCATAGGTAGAAAAATTGCTGCCAATATTCTGGATGTCTGGACATTCCGGGCGGCCAACATAGATTCGAATCATTTCCTAGTGGTAGCCAAAGTACTAGTGCGGATATCCCAAATGACACAACAAAGAGCAGTCACTGTGAACAAATTTACCGTCGAAAAGATACAATCTCAAGCAACCACCAGAGTCTTCACCGAACGCGTATCCCGAAATCTCTTAAGCACTCCTATTCCGCCAGCATCAAGTGCTGAAGACCAGTGACAACGTTGTCAACCGGTCATCAAAACAAGCCCGATTGAGAATATTGAGAGCTTATACTCAAGGAACAATATATAAAAGACAAACCAAAAGGCAAAAAGAACAGAGCAGAATTCTTACAGAAACCTGTAGAAATTAAGAAGAAAACCTCGTAGTAGAATCACAGTCGGTGTTAAAAATATGGAAACATCATTTCTGCAGACTGTATAATGGCGACAAAAACCAACATTCCTCTGTCAGAATGAACCAATTAACCATTCAACTTAGATGATGATAATCAAAATGCCCTTCCACCTGATCAAAGCGAAGTGAGGTTAGTAATATCCAAACTGAAATCCAAATCCAACAAGGCTACATGGCTTACCGGCCGAATTGTTCAAGGCAGCTGGTGATGAATTGGTAGAGAGCATAAACAAACTCATCTATAAGATTTTGTCAGACGAGTGTTTGCCTGATTAATGTAATCTCAGCATCGTTTGCCCGATCATTCCCTTTCACCAACAGACTGATAGGCCCCTATTAGTACGGTTTCAAGCCAGGAAAGTCCCATTTGGTAGATTCCAAGAAAGTCCAAACTAATACTCATCTTCTCTTTATCGATTTCAAAGCCACTTATAACAGGAGAACTCTCGCTGTTCGCTCGAGGTCGGTCATGACCTCACTGAGACCTTTGATGTAAAAAAAAAAAAAAATTAGACAAGGTAACGTCATGTGGCTTCTTTAATATTGTACTTGGTTGTGGATTGTGGAAGTCAACACCAGAGGCACAATCTATCAAAAGACTGTACAACTGCTTGCATATGCCGAAGATACTGACATAATTGGAAGAGCTCAGCGGGCTGTCAGAGGTGCGTTTGAAAGCATTGAAACAGAAGCGGCCAAATGAGTAAAGTGGTAAATGAAGGCGAAACCAAGTATATGCTATCAACAAGAAGGGAAAATCGACACCGAAGAATTGGACAAAACGTCATAGTGGGCAGCTACAACTTCGAGTTAGTAACTGACTTTGTCTTCTTTGGCTCTGCTATTAATTTTGAAAACGCCAAAAAAACAAATATTTGGCGCAACAGCTCTTTAAAGTGCCAGGGCCTCTGAAAACGCCATTACCGCGGAAATCAAGCGAAGAATAACACTTGGTAATCGCTGTTTTTTGGGCTAATAAGGCAATTCATCAGTAAACTACTATCTCGAACAACCAAGGAGATTCCATATAAGTGGCTGATTATCCCAGTCCTACCTTACGGTGCTGAAACATGGACTTTATTGAGAGCGGATGAAGATTTCTTTGGTCGCTTAGAGATAAGAATTGTTCGCCATATATTCAGTCCCGTTTGCATTGACGGGCTTTGGAGTAAAAGATTCAATGACGAACGTTTGAGATGGCTAGGACATATAGAGCGCACAGACATCAACGCTCCGACCCGCAGAGTCCTCGAATCTAACCTAGAGGGACGACGTAGTAGAGGGCCATTTCACCTTTAGTGGCGCGCACAAGTTCAAGGGGACCTCAATCAGCTTGGAGTGAGTAACTGGAGAAAATTAGCTAAATACTGAGCTAAATGGCTTGTTGGTTGAGGAGCAGGTTCACCCTGAGCTGTATTTTGGTCAATAGTAAAGTAGTATTCATGCGGATTTACTACTTCAATTTTGAAACAGTGCGTGCCACAAGATGCTTGTTTATTCAAAATTGTGCTTGTAGTTGCCGCAGTATAAACACAGTTTGACAAATTTGATGTAACGCAATTTTGTACATGAAAGAAAATTGTAGAGTCAGGGAACTCTGCATGCTAAGACCATTGTGCATTAATTTAGTTTCGTTACTGAAAACAAGTTTGTGTTCCGAAAACTATATTGTTAAAAGATGAACATCATGATTTATATCAGCGCTTAAGCTTAGATGATTTTCTGAGCGGCATGCATGCCAAGATCCAGCGCAATATTTTTCTCATCCAGCGCTTTGTAAATAAAACAGCAAAACTCCAAGAGGGCATCTTCTGTGCCAGGGCCTTCTCTAAATCCAAACTAAGCAAACTATGGAAATTTATTTTTGCTTTCTCTTCGAGTGGAAGCAGGCTAACATACATACATTTTCAATGGTCCACTTATTCTTTATGAGGGTCGCGGAGGTAGGATGCTCAGGTGGAATCTTCATCCTTCTCCATCCTCCCCCATTGACTCCAACTCATTAGGAGGAATCCCTAGATGGCTCCAGGAGAGATGTCGGACTTCATCCAATCAAATATTTCTTGACCTGGCACGGCAATCATTGCAGGTCTTGGAAGTCAGTCTGGGGGCATACGCACTACGTGACCTAACCACTGAAGCATAGCTCGTTTCGTTCGAAGAAGTAGACTCTCAACATTGAGCGCCTCACGTACTTTGGTGTTGCGCACTCGATCCCTACGAGTTATTTCAGCAACACCGCGGAGGAACCTTCTTTCTGCCACTACCCAAATTTCATGACCATATGTGAGAGTTGGAACATACACCCAGTTAAAAACCGATCATTTAGTTTGAACACGAAGCTCTGCCTTCCTTATAACAAAATGACCAAGCTCTATCAAAATTGATCCAGTCTGACCAGTTCTACAGGATAACTCGGCATTGTTCTTCCCATCACTCATGAATAAGACGCAGAGGCACTTAAACTCATCCACCTGCTTCAGTGGGACTCCACTAACATGCAGAGTGCACTGAATGGGTATTTTGAAAACGACCATCACTTCCGATTTTTTCACGGTGATCTTCATTCTAGCATCATCACAAACCTTTCGAGTGCGCGCTGTAGTTCAGTTTGAGAGGACCCAAGGATGACCAAATCATCCGCAAAGAGCAAACGACTAATCCTTAAGTATCCCACTTTGAAACATTCACCGCCACGGCTGCGCTGGAACATTCAGTTCATAAATACAATGAAGAGGAGAGGTGACAAAACGCACCCTTGGCGGAGTCCAAAGCCCACAGTGAAAGGTATTGATTTAACGCCATTTACCCGAACACATCTTCTACAGTTTGCATATGAAGACTGAATCGCCCTTAACAGGGAACTATCAATCCCATACTCCCGCAGAACACTCCAGAGCTTGCCTCGAGGAACCATATCATATGCTTCTTCCAAATCCGCAAAATAAGTGAAGACAGGCTTAGTATACTCCCAGGCCTTCTCAGGAACCATTCTGAGAGTGAATAACTGGTCAGTTGTGCTTCTACCGGGACGTTAACCTAAAACTATCATCAACCACAACTCTGGAATGCGTTTCTAGCACTTAAGCGAAGACTTTTCCAGGGAGACTTAATAGAGATACATATACCCCTGTAGTTGGTGCAATCTCTTTTGTCCCCTTTTTTAAGAAGAGGGATAATCACCCTCTATATAATAATCACTAGGGTTGTGATCCCTAGTTTTCGGATCATAACCTCGCTGATAAAAGGAAGAAGAAGAAGAAGAAGGGATAATCACCCCCATTTGCCAATCACCAGGTGTTTCACCGCATTCCCAGGCCACTTTAATGACACACAAGAGCCATTGCACTCCCTCTTTACCTTTACCCTGGAGCATGTCTGGCCGGATTTTATCCGCCCCAGCAAATTTGCCAACTTTTAGCGATTTGATCGCCAAAGATACTTCCTTTACCGTAGGACTACTTTCAACCCTACTCTCGACCATAGGTCGAGCAAGCTGAATTGTTGAATTTATTCTGGCATGTCTATGGGATGAGACTATTCACACAATTTCCCCAAGCTGGTGTCGCATAAATTCTAATTGCTTGGAATATAATCTTAAATATAATATAATTCATTTGTTTTGATTACTTTATTAGATTTTCGGTTTATAAATGGATACAATATCCTAACCGACCTTCGTAGCATAAAGGAGATGTAATTTAAATTATGGCTGCCATGTGATAACGGAGTGAAACGCAAATAATAAAAGAAACTGCACAGGGAAGTTTAATATTCCGATCAGGGTATAAGAGATCCTAACTCATTAACTTCTCGGAATCGATTGGTGCTCTTACATGCACTATAAGGAACCACTTCAGAATAGTTATGACCAAGGTATATATATAATACGAGTATATGATGAGTGTTCTTTGGCTACAATTAGCCCTGCCAAGTATACTTTATTATAAAGAATACTTCTGATCCAGATCCTTTTTGATTTCACTCTTTTACTTTGTACTTGTTCGGTCCTTTTTTCGGCCTGAAATCAAGGAATAAAAAAGTATATAAAAAACACAACTCCAACCGTAGGTACGTATCGTCTACATAAAACACATCCATTCACTGTAAACGACTTCTGTCACAAGTTGTACTGAAGAATAATCGCAGTTTCAAGACGTTTCATCAGTGTCACTGCTAAATTTTCATAGCGGGCCGGAAATAAGACTCTCCATGAAAAAACGGTTCGAAAAAACTTCGTTTGGCGAGTACGAATATTTTTCGAATGTACTTTATCAGTTCAAGGGAAGGTCAAGCCGAGACAAGTCCGGGCGCAATGTCAACAATGTCAGTTGATGTGGATGACAGTCGATAAATCGTTCCGATTTTTATTTTCAATTCATTTTTGAACTTAAACTCTGATGTTACACACAAATTTTCCACTGAAATACATGAACTTTATAGTCTTTGTTTTCAACACGGATATACTTTTTTTTGAAAATGAAATATGTATGCTTTTTTCGCCCAAAAAATAAATAAATAAAAAGAATTGGTAGGACTAGTTATGATGTTGCTAGTTTCTTCTGTATTTCACTCGGTGGGAGCGTAGAGAAAATACATACATATGTACCTATACATTCGTCAGTTGCCTGCAAAGGTCCATTCACAGCTCAGCGACCTGAGAATGCGAACGAGCGAATATTCGCAAATTTTGACATTTCATTCACAGCCGCTTTTTATTTGGTCGCGGCAATCCGCGGATTTCCTCTTTTCGATTCCGACATTGACTGCATTAATAATCTCCTCATTAGATTTGAAGATTTTTCACCTAAAATCTTTTTTTATTTTCGGAAACAGCCAAAAGTCGCACGACGCTAGATCCGGAGAATAAGGTGCTGGGCGAATTTCATTGATGCCCGAGAGCTCAAGAAAGTTGTCGGTTTTTTCAGCAGTGTGCGCAGGCGCATTCTTGTGGTGCAAAAAGCAGCAGCGCAGCTCCTCTTTTTGTCGTTGTCCTAGTAAATTTTGGAAAACTTGTGGTAAGCAAGTTTAAGTACACCAATTAGCAGTGACTGTCTAACCAGTTTTAAGCGGGATGACGGCGACCATTTTCGCCCTGGTGAAGTACATCGACATCATAACTTTTGTCGCTGACTTTTGTTGGTTGGCCTTTACTGGAGGATTTGCACCTTCTGGGCTCCATACCATGGACTGCTGTTTGGTTTCCGGGTCGTACTTGCAAAACCCTCACCTGTAACGATCTTATTAAAGCAGCTTGACTCTCCATTTTCAAACGTATCCAGAAAATATGGAGCAAAACGAACACGAGCCTCTTTTTGTTCTCCATTCAAAAAGTTTAGAACCCATCGAGCTGACTTCTTCGAATATTTCAGGTGATAATTTAAAATTCGTAACACAGCCATGGCATTCAAGCCCAATTCATCCGCTATCATCTCCTTTGTCATCCTGGCATCTTCGTCAGTTTTAGCCTTAACCAGGGCCACATTTGTATCGTTGGTCGAAGATTTGAGCCGACCTTCACGAGATTCATCCTCCACAGAAAAACGGCCAGTCTGAAATCTTCGAAATCACTTTGAAATAGTAACAAGAGATGGTGCATTTATTCCGTATGCATTTTGGCATTCATGCAGAGTTTTGACCGGCGAGAGTTGACGTCGAAATCCGAAGAGAATGGCAGAATGGTTGACGGTGGAACTTCAACCGAGCTTACGTCACTAATTTTTCTCTTTCTCGTCCCCTTTTTTACCTATTGTTCTGAAATTTGGAAATAAATATTGTTAGATTATAAGCTACAGAAAAGAAATTTTTTCAAAAACTACTAAATTGACACCAACTAAGCGAACTTTTGTTAGTCCCTCTGTACTCATACGTATGTTGTGTTAATTGCAATTTTAAAAATTGACCTTAAAATTCCAATATTTGATCTGAAAACTCGTTAATACTTTTCGTGGTCGAAAATCCCATGTTATGAGTGAAATTCTACAATCTGACATCACTGCATTACGGTAGAAGCTGGTAAGCAGCGGCGCGTTTGAAATAAACGCAAGCATCTCACACCCATTACTGTTGTTCAATAAAACATCAGGAGCTACTATTCATTGACAGTATTATGTAAGTAAGCAATTTAAAACTAAAATCAAAATTATTCTTTTGTTTTGTTTAACTTCTGGTGAGGTTCATACATTTTTTAGACTTTTAATTAACAGTCTCATTAATACCAAAACGTATTCAAGAGTGCATTTTCAAGTAAAATAATTAAATTTAAACATCTAGTAGAGTATAAATAGTTTCAATTGCAAAGTGAAATTTTCAGATCAAAACTAACATTTATTCAATATAGTTGAGACCAAAATATCCGTTGAAAAAAATGATAAAGTTTCGCGCAGAATATTTATTTTTGCTAATTTTATTATCGAAAGGAATCAGTGGAAGAGCATTCTTTGGTGTACATTGATAAAAAAAAAAAAAAAAAAAAATCCAATGCTTAAACAATAAATTTCGTTCTAGGAATCTTTTTTCAATTGGATTAAACAGACGGCGAAATATTTCGACGATCCTTCCGAAGAGCCTGAACTGGTGGTACTGACAACACCGCCAATACAAGAACTAACATTAGCACCACTAGTACTATCAGCACAATCTACACCACCAACAAAATCAGCATCATCAACACCATCAGCACCATCACCACGATCAGTACCATCACCACGATCAGTACCACCACCACGATCAGCTCCTTCAGCACCTTTGGTACCTTCAGCACCTTCAGCACCTTCAGCACCTTCAGCACCTTCAGCACCAAAACCATCAGCACCAGAAGAAGAGTCAGATCAAGTATATCTGGACACCCCCCTTTTAGAAGAATCACAAACAACGATGTTTCCGCCAATGAAATGAATTGATACATATTTAATAGTAATTCCATGTATACATTTTTGTATTGTTTATTTCAATAAAAATAAGTTAGCCCGTATTAGTCTTTTTATGAAACATTTTTTTTAAGCTTTTTTCCTTGCATGCAGCTATAAAGAAGCAATAGCATTGACTTTATGTTTCAGCGGAACAGTTGTAGCTTAGTTTTAGTCTTAGGACTGCTTACATTCAATTCGGTACCACTGTCAAACAAGACAATGCTTACAAGGTATCGGAAATATTATACTCTCTCCACCTAATGCCCTGCAAGCAATGCTTATTGATGATGAGATTGATAAGTTGGCAGTAAAACTGAAGATTTTGGTTTTGCGGAGTCTATCTATCTGCTTCTTCAAGAGACCAGTGGACATTTGGTGTAAGCTCATAAATCTATACGATAAAAGGTAAACATGGTCGGCATAGTCGAAGTGTTTGAGGTAAGTTGAAAGGCTCCATTGGATTCCACAACTTCGCAGCGACACAGCGCTCTTCAGAACATCACTAATCACCATCATGAAGAGTCGTGGTATTAGTATGGACGTTTGTCGGACACCATTTCGAATTCTTTCGATAGCCTTCTTTTATGCGACACGTGAAACTTCGCACCTTCACAGCTTGTCTTTTTAAAAGCGGATCTCTTGCTTAAGACATGCCATATGAATTCTTTGCTTATAATACCAAATGCCTTCCCGAAAGCATTGTTTGAAAATGTTTCGTAAGGTGTAAATGGGGTCAACACAAGAAAATGAGAACCTGCTTGATCATTGTCGAGAATACTTTGCAGATGTTCCTTCTCCTTGCTTTGACGATTGTGGGTAGAACGAGAATACATCTCAAGTTTTTACATCCTGCAAGGTTGCCTTTCTTTGGGAGCTTGACAATCATTCCCTTACTCTATTCTTCAGGGAAGATCTCGATATTCCAGGCCTTCAGTTTTTTTTTTAAACTTCTCTCGGTAAAGGCGAATCTACAGGGCGGCGCACCAATTGTGCTACAATAAGAAATTCAAATAACTTCATTTCATTTATTTTTTTTTATTGCATAGAAAATTCAATTTTATTTTATATAACCAATTGTTTTTGAAGATGATAGACCGTAAGTGACCTCCATGCTCATCCACGCCACCTGATCAGAAAATTATTCATTGCGCCCTGAAGGGTTGAAGTCGGGATCGCCTCAATTATTGTTTTAATGGACTGCTTCAATTCAGTCAAATTCCTTGGTTTCGTTTTGTACACCTCTTGCTTGACATAACCCCATACAAAAAGTCTGGTGCAGTCAGGTCAGGTGACCTTGGGGGCCAGCGGAAAGTGGAGTTTCTGGATATTAATTTGTTTGGGAGTTTTCGTTGGAGCTCCGCCGTAACTGGTGTGGCTATGTGTGCAGTTGATCCATCTTGCTGGAACTAAATGCTATTGAAACGGATACATCTTCGGCGTAGTTTTGGGTAAAAAAACTCCTTCAACATCTTTAAGTAACGGTCCCCATTGACAGTTACTGTTACACAGTTTTCTTCAAAGAAGTATGGCCCCATTGTGCACCTTGATGAAACTGCGCACCACACAGTGACTCGTTCTGGGTGCAGTTCCGTCTCATGGAGTATTTCTGGATTAGATTCACTCCATATACGGCAATTTTGCTTGTTTACATTGCCGTTTAAATCAAAATGGGCCTCATCAGACATAAACAAGCAATTTATTAAGCTGTTGTCTTCTTCGGCCATTTCAATCATTTTTTGGCAAAATTCCAGGCGAATAGACAAATCCAGAGGGTTTAACTTGCTTGTAATTTGGACTTTGTATATAAAATTCTGATGAGCTGAGCCAAAGTTATGATATTTTGAAATATAGGAAAAACTTTGAATTTTGATTATTTTTCCAATTTTTAAAGTTCCGTTTCACGTAATCTATATCGAATTTGGCGAATTTTTTGCCTTATGATTCGTATCACTCCAATGAGTAACTCTACCAATTTTGAGCCAAATCGGATAAGGGGGTCGTTCAGAGGTTCCCATATAGGCTCCGCGATTTTGCGTGGAATGAGCCCTGTGATTTGTATAAAGGAAGAAGTTGCGGCGATCGAAAGTACTTCTTTGCTCTGAAAAAATAACTCAGCTTCATGGAAGCTGATTTTGCGATGTTGGATATCTGGTCATGCCATATTATGACACCGAATAAATACATGGTCTCCTTATGATCGATTATTATTGGCTATCCATTTGAAGCTGGGGAACAGTAGACGCATTCTTTCTGAAAAAGGTAGTGGATTGTGTTTTCTCTGCATTGAACTCCACAAGGCTTGCTTTTCCCCATTGCAACATTTTCTACAGATCTTCGTTAATTGCGAGGATTTGTTCGCATCTCTGATTATGTGAGGTATTGGCACTCATCGGCATGTTGTTTGTGCAAGATGCTACTAGTACTGTGATCTGTGAAACTAAAAATCGTATTATTGTTCATCTTAGTAGATAATTAATGTGGAGTAAAAATTATGTTGGAGAAAGAATGGATCCTTGAGGTATACTAGCATTAATAGCAAAACTGTGGAAAACTGCTCTTTTCATATTTTAAGTTGATCTTCATCAGAAACTAGGAGAGACTCGACCAAACCTTGCCCAAGATGTCCATGGAAGCTGTTTTCACCTATTAGGTTTTTGGTGCCTTTATAGACGCATCGACTTGCTGTTTCTTCGGCTTGTTCAGCCATTGCGTTTATGAAATTTCTTTTGTCATGTCCAGCTCTCGCTCTTCAATCCGTCTTCAGCTATCTGCAAATAACCATAAATGAACTATGAAAGCTTGTCTCAGAATTTAAATTGCTTAGCAGAAATGTTATCTATTATATTTAAAATATCAAGTGTATTAAATAAGTGACTTATGGTTTTTCGGTTATAATTCGTAAAAACATCAAAATTATGCCACCTGGCAGCGGATGATTGTCCTCCGAATTCGGCATCTGCCTTCTAATCATCTAATTTTTATGTTCTATAAAGTCTGGGGTGCCTGAGTAGCTAGGGACTGGAAATTAAACTAACTTTCTGTTTTGTTCTAAAAATATATTTCAATTAATTTTTCTCTTTCACGGCGTCTTTGGAAATGACTGACGTCACAGGCACTAAAATAAAAGCACCATCTAGATAACATGAGTTGCCTTACATTTTTTAGTTTTTTCTTCAAAATACGAACCGGACTAATAAACTTAATAACTGCCACTACCGCGAACCGGAAAGAAGATTATGTTTGCTCTGTAATCGTTCACATAATGAAGAAGTTGAACACTACCTGGGAAGATGTTCAGTGCTTGCGGAATTTCTTCAAAGATAGTACTTCGGTATAAGCATTCTCAATGCCGAAAACGATCAAGAAACAAATGTTTAGCGCAACAGCTCCTTAAGTGCCTGGACATACATAGCTACTCGCAACCAATCGTGTTATGTGCGTAATACTTTTCACACGAATGGAAGGGACTATATTTTAGTGCCGTACCTGAAGGGCAATTTGTTTTGAGAAGCTTTCTCGTGACAACAATACTCTCGGATGTTTGTCATAGGTTCGCGAGAGGTGGGACCGTGAAAAAACTTTTTTGTGTTTTCTGGGATTCGAACTTGGAACCTCACGCGCAGTGGTCCGATACACTAACCACTTGCGCCACGGCGGTCAAGATGAATTTAATTATTATACATTATAATTTTTATATTAAATTAATGGTTTAATATTTATTTATCCACCAACAGACGACATTAGCCATTGTTGTACTTTTTCTTAAATAAACTTGCTTCGCTTATGCCTTGGATATTTCCTTTCTTCTCCATCGACATTGTGTGGTCGCGTGAAGATAGGTAGCTTTTTAATCTACTGATTAAATAAAAAATTGCTAGAAGTCGTTGAGAATGGCTAAAAAGTGATGAAAGCTGCTGGGAGTTAATGAAACCTTAAATTCGCTAAGACTGCAGCAGGGTTACGAATGTAATTTGTTGTGTCCCAACTAGTCTATAGTGTTCATTTGTAAGTCGCTATATATGTACGTATGTCTCCGTAAACTTGCACTTAAGGTCCATTCACAGCTCAGCGAACTGCGAATGCCCAAACTGCGAACAAATAGTTTTTAGTACATTTATAAGCACGCCCTTGGCAATTTTATTATTCCAAAGGAACGGAGCTTAATTTATCTATCGATTAATATGTAAAAAGTTGAATTGTAATTAGTTTCTGCGAAGAAATTAACAATTCGCCGATTTTTCCGCGAATAAGCGAATGATTTCTGCGAACTGTCAACTTTTATTCACATTCCACACATGTAGGACGCAATCCACATTCCCGCGACCAAAACATTCGCGAGAGTTTAACCTCACAATTCGTTTGCTTTGTTCTTGGTGGGTAGGATCGTGGTTGAATTTATCGAAAGAATGTAGGATATTACCTTCTGAATGAAAGCTGTGCTATGTATTTATGCATTTTTCACGTTTAGGCAATTAGTTATAAAATGAATGGCAACTCAAATTCGCGGATTGCCGCGACCACAAAAAAGCAGCTGTGAAAGAAATGTCAAAATTTGCGAATATTCGCTCATTCGCATTCGCAGGTCTCTGGGCTGTGAATCGACCTTTAACAAGGCAAGTACTTGTGTCGTGAAAAATGTCGTTCTTGAGATATTAATAATTCTTGACATTGGTAAATGACTAAAAATCGCAGATTCTATTTGCAAAAATCTCATGCACATAATTCAATTAATCTCTTTTTTTTTTAATTTTCGACATCACTTAACGTATTATGAAAAGGCTGGAGAAAGTTTGTTCGGTAATGTTGACAGGCACTGTGTGTATGCTCCATTACAGAATCCACGGCTGAAAAAATATTCTTTAAATTTAATATCTCGGATCTCTGGTTATTGTCAAAAGAAACTTGGTACTTTATTCATTGAATCGTTTTTAAAAATTTACTAATTCTTACTTATGCTTGGGCTGATTCGGTTTGGCTCAGAATTAAGAACTAGCCAATATTTCACATAAGCGACTTGACATACAAAGTTTTGGAAAATTGATGAATTTTAGATCAAAATCTAATGGCATTTTTTTCCCCGAAAAAAACTGCATTTGTTCTTCCTTCTTTTAGTTTTTTACCTTTTTATATTCTTTTATCACAGAGAAAATTTGACTGTAAAATAAATCGTTTAGCTCTGAACTTATTTCGTTTTACACTTCTAATTAGTTCATCTATTTATAAGCTCATTTGTTAGATGTCTTAAATACAAATTATCTGCACGAGAATCTATAAAAATAATTTGAAATTATTTCCAAATCTTTTAGAATAACTGAGTTTGTGCAAATCTATACAACTCAATGACTGAGGCAGAAACAAAAGAATAAATTTGAACCCTATGGAGTGATAAGTTTCCTTAAATGTTTTTATCGGTCATTTTCATACTCTTTTCTATACGTTGCATTGAGTAATAGAATAATTAATAGACACCTAACAATATACAAGTATATAAAGCTGGATTCACATCTCTCAGCTCATTCATTTTGCGATGAAATAAAGGGTGTCCCAAGCCCAACAAGAGCAGAAAATTTAAATTTAAAGTACGAGTAAAATACCAGTTTTTTTTTTTTTTAGAAAATAACGAAATTTTGATTTAATCATTAAGTAGACATGTTGCAGTTATTCATGGAACAACACATATTATAAATGCCCTCCTCGGCTTTGCTGGCATATTGGCGTTCCTTTGACGAAATTTTCAAACGCGGTTTGGCATAAGTGTGGCTTTATTTCAGGAGCATCTAATCTCCTCCTTCGATGCTTGGGTGGTCGTAAGCATGTTGACATAAACTTTTGACTTAAAGAAACAGCAGAGAAAAAAGTCTAAAGGCATTAGATCGCACGACCTGGGCGGCTAATTTTGGTCGCCTAAACGGGAGATTACACGACTAGGGACTGTCTCGTGCAATAATGTCACTGTTTTACGTGATGTGTGACAAGGACCACCGTCCTGTTAAAACCACATATCTTCGAGATCCATACCATCCATTTGAGCCACAAACAAATGGGTTATCATCCCCCGATAGCGTTCTTGAAATATTCAATTCTTGACATCGATGCCGAATGGATGTTTTCCGACTCTCGGTCACATTCTGGTGAACAGCCGTGATATTTTCTGCTGAACGACCTGAACGAAGACGTGTTGATGGTCTGTCATCAGTAAATCGACCAAATCTTCGCGAAGTTTTCGACTATTCTTTTTACAGTTGATGCACAAAATGTTCCAACATTTTGATTAAAAGTTGAAAGCAATTTTTTATTATTTTTTTAAATAGAGGAAAAATTGAAAAACTTGAGGAATGTGAAAAACAGGAAATACGTATGGTAACGCTGGTGACACCCCATTTTACCTTATGCCAACGCTTGCTTTTTACAATTTTACATAAGTTGCTAAGCCAACATACAGAAAAGTGGTAATCTACGAGTATCTGATACGAATTAAAAATTTATCTAACCCGATTTTAATAAAATAGATGCGATTTAGTGGTATATATTGGCTTCGTAGAAGACTGGGTAAGGTTTGTAAAGAAACATCGAGTGGGCATATTCTTCGAACTATAGAAGGGTTACATATTGTTGGGTATATTTTATACGATTTAAAAAGAATTTATAGGAAAACGATTCCCAGGACAGCAAGTACAGGGTGTCCGCCGGGAACGTATACTACTTTGTTTTGCCGCCATTTTGGTAAACATTAGTCTTGACAGTTCATATTTGGCAGTCGTGAAGTAGACACGTGGCAAATTTATTACGGAAAAATATTCGATAAACCAACGTGTTTTAATCGTTAAAACGTTTTATCAAAATCAATCATCGATTACTGTGACGATGAGAAAGTTACGTGAAATTTTTGGGAGAAACAACGTGCCAACAAAACGCACTTTTTATCGTGTAGTGAATGATTTCGAAGAAAGAGGGTCTGTAGGTGATAGGCCCAAGCATGGGCCACAACGTACTGCAAGATCGGCTGAAAACATTACTGCTGTTCAAGGAAGTGTTCAAAACAATTCATCAACCTCAATTCGACGCCGTGCTCAGGAGCTTGGTCTTCAAAGAACAACTTTTTAACGCCACAACTGCATGCTTTGGGCTTGATTAACATGTGGTATCAACAAGACGGTGCCACATCGCATACAGCCAGGATTACAATGGAATTACTGCGAGACCTCTTTCCACAACAAGTTATTCAAAAAAAATGGTGATGTCGATTGGCCTCCACGGTCGCCTGATTTGACTGCTGCTGACTTCTTTTTGTGGGGATATCTGAAAAGCAAGGTTTATGCAAACAAACCAGAAACGCTTGAGCAACTCAAACAAAATATTCGTGATGAAATTAATGAAATACCGCGTGAAATGTGTGAGAATGTAATGAAAAATGTGCTCAAAAGGGCTCGCATTTGTGAGACTAGCAGAGGCGGACATTTACCTGATATTGTATTCCATACATAATTGCCGACATTAAATGAAACATTTATCAATATAAGATCCATTCTCTTTCATTTAATCAAAAATTATAAACAAACAAAGTAGTATACCTTCCCGGCGGACACCCTGTAGTAGTTTGAATATGTAGTTTTAACTCCCAATATCGGGAGTCTTTCTCTATATTACAAGCAACGAATGGAAATTAATATACCCTGTTGAGATAGGGTATAATTAGTTCTAGTTTTGAGTACGCAATAACATTTGAATAGTATTATCATTTTAACAATTTCCGAATTATTCCTTTGTACTTGACTCTATTAGCTTCCTTTTGTACTTTATGCATTCTGGTGTCCGTAATATATTTCTAGAACTTCCAATCAATGAGCTCATTAATAGTAGAACTTATTCAGAAGTGCATACTTCAAATAAGACAAAATAAGTTCAGGCAACAGACACAGTATAAATAGTTTTAAATGTAAGTTACATTTTTAGTTTGAAATGAAGTTTAATTCAAAATAGTCAACAAGTTCTGTAGCAAAAATGATAAAGTTTCGTTTGATATATTTATTCTTAATGATTTTACTATCCAATGCAACCAATGGTTACTTTTGGGAGGTACGATATAGTCAAAATTAAAAAAAATTCAAAAAAAAAAACTACAATATCGTTATAGGGCTGGTTTTCACATTGTACGACTTCAAAGTCGGACCCATCGCCAGTAACGCCAAATCTGTTAGAACCGTTAGATATACCAACAGCATCGCTTGAAGAATCAGAATCCCTACCATCGATAACACCCGGAACATCTTTAAAAGCGTCAGAATCTTTAGTACCGAAATCAGAACCAGTATCGGCAGAATATTCAGGGAGGCCAGTAATGCCAGAGTTGTTAGAATCGGAAGGCTTGACAGTAATGTCAGTAACATTAAAACCAATAACACCGGAAGCACCACTCGAATTTTCAGCATCGACTGTACCGACAGCACCGTTAAAACCAGCAGCATTAGTATCACTTATAGAACTAGTTGAATCATTTTTAGCACGAGTAGTACCGGCACTAGTGTTGGAATGGCTAACATCTTTAGAACTGACAGCACCACCGACCATCCAGCAGCTGCAGAGCTACCAGCGATTCCAACTCCGGCAGCATCTGGAACAGAGAGGACTGTGGCAGCAACCTCAACAGACACAAGAGCCCTGGCCGTGGCAGCATCAGCAGTTTCAGGAGTCCGGACAGTGGCCACAAACACCCCAGCTTAAACAATGGGAGCAACTTCATCAATCTTCCGAATCTTGGCAGTGGCAGCAACCCCGGGAAGCCGGGCAGCCACAACAATTACAGCAGTACCAGAAACGCTGGGAGTATCAGCAACCGCAGGAACTTCAACAGCGCCAGCATCGTGAGAAACGTCAAATACCCCAGGAAGAACAGTGGCAGGAGAGCCTACCGCAGTGGCAGGAATATCAGAGCCCACAGCAGTGGCAAGAATATCAGAGCCCACAGCAATCGCAGTATTTCCCGCAGCCCGAGGAAGTCTGGGAGTATCAGCCACCCCAGCTAGCTCAGCGGAAGCGACATCACCGACGCCGGCAGCCGCAACAAAACCAGAAATCTCATGGACACAGGCGGAGGAAGAAAGTTCGAAAGACCGGGCAGCCAAAACAGTTACAGGAGTACCAGCATGGCTGGGAGTATCAGCCACCGCAGCCAGTTCAGTGGCAGCAACCCCAACAGCTCCAGCACCGTCAGACACGCCAAATACCCCAGGACGAACAGTACCAGGAACCTTTAACCTATCATGAACAACAACTTCTCCAGTGGGAGCCCGAGCAGTGGCAGCAGCAGGAGGAATTTCAGCAATCGTGGCCATGGCAATGGGAGTGGGACCAACCACAATCACTTCACAACCGGGAATGGGAGCAATATCAACTTCAGCAAGACTGGGACTGTGAACCACTACAGCAATCCTGGCAGAGGCTATCATCGGAGACAGTGGTACTGTCAATAGTGGAGAGCTCGCCAGAAGCATCCGAACTAAGAGCAAAGGGGCAAACCGATGCAGCATTCTTTATGCGAATGGTATTGCATAGCGAAAATGGGGTAGATATATAGTTCGTCCTTTACATTTTTACATTTTTGCTATGATATATAGCATTACCATTTCCCAAGTTTGAAGCACCGTATATTCTAGTAAAAATGAAATTCCTTCTTCGTCTAGCTGAGTAGGGATCCTGAAAATTCCACGGCTATAATTCCAAAATTCCTAATATTGCGGAAGTTATCTACAAGATACTTCGTACAGAAAACTATATTCAGAACATTACATTAAATAGGTATATACGTATATTTCTGTAAAATAATCACATAGCATAATATGTACGATGATACTTAAAAATAAAAAAATATATTAACTTGTTTGGACTATGTGCTCATTAAATAGAATTTGAAATTCACAGCTGTTGTAACTCCTGAAAAAAAGTTAACCCTTTTAACAACGTATAAGTATAGTAGTAGTAGCTTAATTATCAAATACTTAAGGATTATTTTAGCACGCTTTATAGACTTTATATAATAGGTACGACTATATGTATATGCAGTTCTCAGGTACAAAAGCGTAATATCATATTTCAATTTCAAATTGATAGACAAATTCATATGTAAAACAAGTTATATATTTGAAATATTTAAAAATAAAGTGAATGCACGCATCAACCTCTTAGCTATCCGACATCTTATTCATGTAGCTATCGAGTAAATATATGATTGCCGTTACCAAACTTTGTTGGTCCTTCGAATAAATTAGAATTCCTGCCGCCACAAACCTTATCGAATATTGCATAAAAACAAATTTGCAAATAAGACTTTATTTATATGCAAGCACATTGTATTTACTTTGAAGATTTTATATTTGCGGAGGAGTTTGCTGCAAGTATAGTATATATGTACATATGCTAGGAATAAAGTATATATTACAGTGCATTTTATGTACATCTTTGCCACAAAACATCACATAGCCTTAGACAATCGTAGAATGTTTCCAAATGGAACCAGCTCCTAAAATAAAACAGCCGTTATCTTGTGTACAGGTGCCTCACTCTGTATTGCTACTCGAAAGTAAAATTTTTGCGAAAGTGCTTTGCGATTCTAATCTTAGCTGGCGCTCTGTAAGAAATCAGAATCGAATGGAAGTATTGCCAACTGGGACTGTGAAATGTGGGAATCTAGCTTCGAGTATCGAACGTTGAAATGTCACTTTGAAGCAAATTTCGTTCCAAAGAATTTTGTGTTTTATTTATATTCGAGAAAGAAAGTTAAATATATGTTATAGTAATGGAACTGGATGCTGTCGAATTGTGGTTCCATCAAGATGACACACAAGGAGAAAGAATAGAACGCAGGCGAATTGGAGATAGGTCGAATATAATGGAGCTAAGTGATAAAAGGTAGAACAAAAATATAGCAGCGGTTGGTTTAACCCGAAACTGAGTATTAAGTGGGAAATACACGATACGACCATCGCGCCGTACCGACTTGTGTTGTACCGACATCGGCATACTGTTGTAAGCAGCACACCCATACAATTTGCGTACGACTTACGTACAACCAGACATTTTTTTCAGCCATTTTACGCATGTGTATGTGACAGCGGTTGTATAGTCAAAACCATGCGACCATATATCGGTACAATGGTCAGTTGTGTGGATACACACTACACAATTGTCGTATACAACACCAAAGCTGTCAAACCGTTGGTACAACAGTTGAATCGTGTATTTCCCACTTTATTCATTAAAGTTAAAAATAACTTTTTATGCCATAAAATACTTGCATTTTAAGAGAAACACAATTGCTTATCTCAACAACCGCAAACCAAATAGCAATAGAAGAAAATTATGCGAATTCGAATTACTTTGATATTTCGTTCAGCAATATAGAGTGCCAGATTTGCGATAAGAAATTGACATTGAAGTTGGCAACAAAAGTTTGTACGATTTTCATAAATTTAGATTTGCGATTCGAATTACAGAGTGACAATTCTGCGAATTGTAATGATTTGACTGTGGGCATACGCACTACGTGACCAAACCATCGAAGCATAGATCGTTTCGATCGGAGAAGTGGCTGCGAGTTATTCCAGCAACACCGCGAAGGAACCTCATTTCGGCAGCTTGTATCCGCGATCTTATTCTTTCGGTCACTACCCAAATTTCATGACCATAGATGAGATTTGGAACATACACAGAGTTAAAAACCGATAGCGTAGCTTAAACACTAAATTCGGCCTTCCTTATAACAGATTGACCAAGCTCTCTCAAAATTGATCTAGCCTGACCAATTCTACAGGATAGCTCGGCATTGCTCGTCCCATCACTCGTGACTAAGACTCCGAGGTACTTAAACTCTTCCACCTGCTTCAGTGGGACTCCACTAACATGCAGAGTGCACTGAATCGTTTTTTTGGAAACGACCATTACTTCCGATTTTTCACGGTGATCCTCATTTCAGCATCATCACAAGCGGCTACAAACCTTTCGAGTGCGCTCTGAAGTTCGGTTTGAGAGGATTCAAGTATGACCAAATCATCCGCAAAGAGCAGATGACTCATCCTTAGGTCTCCCACTTTGAAACATTCCCCGCCATGGCTGCGCTGCAACTTCCAATCCATATATACAATGAAGAAGAGTGGTGACTAAACGCAACGCAAACGCGGAGTCCAACGCCCACAGTGAAAGGTATTGATTTAACGCCATTTACCCGAACACAGTTTGTATATAAAGACTGGATCGCCCTTAACAGGGAACCATCAATCCCATACTCCTGCAGAACACTCCAGAGTTTGCCTCGAGGAACCCTATCATATTCTTTTTCCAGATCCACAAAACAAATGTAGACAGGTTTAGCACACTCCCAGGTCCTCTCAAGAACCATTCTGAGAGTCAATAACTGGTCGGTTGTGCTTCTACCGGGACGAAAACCGCACTGCTCATCCCCCAAACTGTCCTCGACCACAACTCTGGAACGCGTTTCTAGCATCTTAGCGAAGACTTTTCAAGGGAGACTTAAAAGTGATACATATACCTCTGTAGTTGGCGCAATCTCTGTTATCCCATTTTTTGAAAAGAGGAACAATCACCACCATTTACCAATCACCAGGCCACTTTAATGACACGTGAGAGCCATTGCACACCCTCATGGAACAGTTGGAATTCGTTCAAACCTTTCAGATATTTGCCGCGCAAATGTCTCCCGTATCTCATCGTTCTGCAGTATACCTAATATCGTTCTAAATCCAAAATGGTGGACGTCTCAAGATGGCGAATTACCTTTTTCTTCACAACCATCTTGATATGTGTATTAAATGAAAGGGTTTGACGAGTACGAGAATACGATAAGCTATGTGACGTTATTAGGGTTGGATGGATATTAAATAATCAAATATATCAAATAAAACAATTTTTGAATTGAGTTACTTTTTCTTCAATAACGTGGGTTTCTAACAACACACATATTTGGCACGATTACGATTTCCGTGGAAACGCGTTTTGAAGACGCAATTTTTTTTTTCTCGATGAAATAAGCACAAAATAGAAAGTACCAAAATTGTCGTTTTCGCCTAGTTTGGGAGATATTAAGGTTTATAAGTTTATTTTTTCCTATGGGATTTCTCAAAGAATATTATTTTTTTAGCATGTGGGACAGAATTTTGTTTGCATAGTTTTATGTATGGACATTTTTGCGATAACATGATGTTGCATAACTTTAGAAGTGTCAATATGAAACCTACATGCATAAATCTGAATGAAAATGTAGGCATACTTTTAGGAGTAATCAGTAATCCAGATACATATCTACCATTTATTTGTTTGCATATTGATTGATAACCACAAAGTCGGTTAAGGTTAGGTTAGGTAAGTGGGCAGGTGTAGGGGGATAGAAAACCTCCACACCACACTCAGGTCAGTATAGACCCATTGTGATACCCAAGGGGGGAAAGGAGATAGAAAAAGGAAATCCCTACCTCGTGGAAAAATACCGTCTTGTAAGTATCCTAAAGAAAGAACTAAGTACTCACTGTGTCCTAGATACAAACCATCCAGAGGATTTGATGAAGTTTGCGATGTCATTTATTGGTCTGTTGGACAACTCTTCTAGATCCTCAAAGAAGTGTTGCCCAAGGATCTTGTTTCTCAAATGATAGAGGCCTGGGCAATGACAGAGAAAGTGGGCGGTGTCCTCCTGAGCCTCCTCGTCGCCGCAGCCTCTACAAAGGTCTTCGCTAGTCACACGTAGTTTTTTCATGTGGTACCGCATGGTGTTATGCCCCGTAATGACTCCAATTAGAGTAGAGAGGGATTTTCTGTGCCTCTGTATGAGTCTATTGGTTCTTACTCTGTCAAAAGCGGGCCACAGCTTCCTCGTGGTGACACAAGTATCTAAACAGGTCCACCTATTGTTAGCCTCCGTTATGGCTTTGTTTCCTGCTACGAGCTTAAGGGCGCAAGGCGGGATGTACACCGAGGGGTCGGATTGGTCCGAGCTTAGTGCTGAGCCACCTCTAGCCAATTCATCGGCTTTCTCATTCCCTGGAATGCCTTCATGACCAGGGACCCAGCAGAGCCTTACCTCGTGCTGTGTTCCAAGAACCTTGAGCTCTTCTCTACAACACTTCACAAGCTTCGATTTTATTTCTATAGCAGATATTGCTTTTATCGCTGCCTGGCTGTCGATGAAAAAGGTGATATCCTCTCGTGGTATTGCCCTCATCGCAGTCTCACGAGCTGCTATTGTAACTGCTAGGACCTCCGCCTGGAAAACGCTGCTGTAGTTCGGAAGCCGAGCTGACATGGAGAGGCCAAGCGTTTCAGAGAAGATGCCTGCGCCTACACCTATTTCCATTTTGGATCCATCGGTGTAAACAGCTAAGGATCGCTCGTTAGGCGTTCTGTCATTTTTCCAGTCTTCCCTGCTCGGATAGGTGCTAGAGAATGGTCTTAAGAAGTCTAGGTAAGGCGTTAAGTAGTCTGTATTAGATACACTGCCTAGATATCTCTGCAGGATCGTGGTGTGACCCATTGCATTTGGTCTCCAGCTATCTGTTTGGCTTAATCTTACGGCACTATGAGCTGCCGATACTTGTATAAAGATGTCTAGCGGAAGCAGATTGAGAATGGCCTCGAGTCCTGCTGTAGGTGTCGTTCTCATCGCACTGGTTGTGGCGATGCACGCTAGTCTTTGTACTTTTGTGATAGCAGCTAAGTTATTTATTTTGCTGGCTGCCTGCCACCATACAAGGCTGCCATACGTTAGTATTGGCCTTACTATAGCTGTATACATCCATAGGATGATTTTGGGGCTCGGTCCCCAAGTCTTCCCAAATATTCTATTGCACGAGTAAAAAGCTATGGTGGCTTTTTTGACTCTTTCGTTGATGTTTAGTCTCCAGTTCAGTTTCCTGTCGAGCACCAGGCCAAGGTATCTCGCACTATCGGAGATACTCAGGGGAGTACCCCTTACGGAAGGAGTTACGAATTGTGGAATTATTCTTTTGTTAGTGAATAGTACTAACTCTGTCTTCTGGGGATTAACCGCCAGCCCACATCTCTCCGTCCAGGAGTCAATGATTTCCAGCGCCCCTTCGATTTGTTCGCTCAGGGTCGGGAGAAATTTACCTGTTGCTAGCAGCACAACATCGTCCGCATATGCAATGGCCTTGACGCCGCTGTTTCTAAGTTTAAGAAGGACTTCGTTCAGGACAATAACCCACAGTAGTGGGGATACCACACAAAGTCGGTTAAAGCGAGTGCACTTTTGATAGCAATACAATTTCTGTTACAAAGTTAAAAGTTAGAAATTATTATATAAAAATGTTTACACATCTCAACTGCAATATTTCAGTAGAAATGACGTCGTGTTGCCAACAGTGGGTACGTGGCGCGCTCCGCGCGATTCATTTATTTAAGCTCCGCTTTCCGGAGGGGTTTAGGCGCTCACGCGACTTCGTCGCTCCCCTAAGGGTATGTCAACAACTGTCAGGCAGGCGCCTGGGGCTAAGTCTAAGTGTCTTATATCCGCTTTTTTTTGTAACAGAGATCTATAAGAAAATATCGTCAATAGCAGCCAACACTGAAATTAGTTTTTTTTATTCACTTAATACCCGAAATGCACCGGGTATTAAGGCTATTGAAATATCGGTTGTCAAAAGTCAATTTTCAAAGTTCGCTATCTTGAAAACTAAGCCAGATATAACATGTCGACTCTCTGTTGAACACTCTAAATAGTTGTAACGTCTACGCTCAGGCATATGCAGATGATGTCGCCGTACTTTCTGTCGGGCCATGCCTGGCGACGGTCTGTGCTAACGCGCAGGCGGCGCTGGACATGATCGATGAATGGTGCACTAGGAGTGGGCTTCCGGTGAATCCTTTTAAAACTGAGGTTGTTCGTTTTACGAGAAGGAGGATTTTGACCGGTCTGACTCAGCCTGTACTAAAAGGCGTCACCATTCGCATTTCCAATGAAGCCAAATATCTAGGAGTGATTTTAGATAAGAAACTTCATTGGTCTAAGCACGTTGAGTCGAAAACATCTAAGGCGCTCTAAGTCTTCTGGCAGTGTAAGTGTGCTTTTGGGCAAGACTTGGGGCTTATCACCGATTGAGGTTCTCTGGATCTACACGGCTATGATAAGACCATTCCTCGCATATGCGTCGGTTGTTTGTTGGAAGGGGCTCTCGCGTTAATATGTGGTTGCTTTTTGCACGAAACTTCAAAGAACGGCTTGTCTCGGCTGCTCGGGAGCTTTCCCGAGTACGCCTGGCTCTGCTCCAGACGCTTTGCTGAACTTACCTCCCCTTGATACTTATATCATGGGTTGCACTATCAAAGCCATCCATCGTCTTAGGCGGGACGGTTTTTGGTATACTCCACACTGGAACTTTGATGAACTTGCGCGACACGTATCTTACGACTCCTGTCTTATGGATATGCCGTCTGATGCAATGACAACAGAACTCCAGCTGATGCGCAAATTCAGAGTCGACTTTCCTTGTGTCCAGGACTGGTTTCGGTCAGAGTCTGAGCCGGGAATGGAAAGTAGTCGTATTTTCACGGATGGTTCCAAAACCAGTCAAGGGTCTAGCGCTGGTGTCTTCGTGGAAGTCGACAACATTAGACTTCACTTCTCGTTAGGCAAATATGCGTCTGTTTTCCAAGCGGAAACTTATGCAATCCTAATGGCCATGAACTATGTTGTAAAGAACAGGTGGAAGGGACGTAGCATTTGTGTCTGTAGTGACAGCCAGGCTGCGCTTAAGGCCTTGCTTAACCCTTTAACCACTTCCAAAATAGTTCGTGAAACCAAAAACTCTTTGAACTCGGTCGCAAGGCTGAATTCTCTGTCTCTTATCTGGGTCCCAGGTCACACTGGGATCTTGGAGGGTTTCTCAGGTCCCGAACCCGCGTTGGGTCTTCCTGCGTCTTCGGTTAGGGCTTCCATTGACGATTGGGTCTCTCACGAGCACAATTGTGTGGCATGACTCTCCAGGTTGCAGGTTGACTAAACGCATGCTCCCGGACGTCTGTAAGAAATCAGCGGCATTCTTGCTGCCTCTCAGCAGAAAAGACTGTAGACAACTTATCGGCATCTTGAAAGGCCACTTTACTTTTGCCAAACACCTTAACGTGTTGGGCTTAAGTGACACTACAATCTGCGACGCTTGTAGAGAGAGCGACGACACCGCGGAACATTATCTCTGTCAGTGTCCGGTCTTTCCTCGTATCAGGTGGCAGATCCTCGGTGCGGATGTGGTGAGTGCTGGTACTGTAAACTCCTCATCACTGAAGTGCTTGCTTGGCTTTCTTCGAAAGTCAAGGAAATTCCAATAAAATGGGTAACTCAGGGTTTGCTCTGTGGCAGTACAATGGACCAGTTGTGTCTGAGTGCTCCAGTCGAGTGCTTCCTATCCCGACAAAAAAAAAAAGCCAGATATAACAAAATTTTACTTATTATTTTTTGTTCAGTGGGTCGAAATCTATTAGAAAACATTAAAACATCGTGGCGCCACGGATATCGTAATATCCCCTCTGAGGATTCAGTCGCGATGGTTTATTTTTTTAATTGGTGTTTCCTAGTGAAACAGTATGTACATATTTACATAAAAGCTGCACATGTGTACATAAAAATAAAACAACTAAAAAAAATTATAAAACATTCTTTTATCGCAGAAATAGTGTCTTTGTGCTACTTTAACTATGCAACATTTTGTTATTGCAAAAATTGTTCATACCCATAACTATGCAAACTAAATTCTGTTCCACGTGCAAATAAATTAATATTTGCCGTGTTTGTTTTAAACCTAGCCAGCCAGTCGTTCATTTAAACGATTTGCCAACAGCAACCTCGCAGTGACAGCAACAACAAATAACTAAAAAAACATTCGTTTTTGCGCCGCCTGAAATTAGGCATCACGAAATTCCCAGCCAGCATCTTTTTGCTGGGGATAAAATCAAGAGTAGTAGCCAGCCAGTTGTTGTATTTGTTTTATGTGTAAAATGTTACTTTACTAGCAACTACTGGCTGGCTAGGTTTCAAAAAAACACGGCTATTCTAAGAGAAATCCCATAGGAAAAAATAAACTTATAAACCTTAATATCTCCCAAACTAGGCGAAAATGAGAATTTTGGTGCTTTGTAATTTGTTCTTATATCATCGAGATCTACAAAACTGCGTTTTCAAAATATGTTACCACGGAAATCGTAATATCCCCACAAAATAAGTTATTATCAATTAACAAGTGTTAGGAATAACACAATGCTTAATTGTTTAATCCAAAATCAGTATATCATAAATCAAAAAGGCAAATAAGGAAATATATTGAATACGGGTGATTGTGAACTAAATTAGCTCAAAACATATGCAAAATTAAAAGAATTACTTTCTATTATAAAATAACTTCTCTTTTGAGAAGTTCGTTTTAATCATAACGCACTCTTAAGCATTTGTTTTCTCAATACACTACATTACCGACTGATTACACTTCCATCTATCTTTCAATGCTGGTTACTTAATAGCAATCTCAACAGCAGGTTTAATTTGATAGATTGACACACAAATCAGATTACGCCTTGCGTATGTGTCAACGGCTGATTGCACATCAATGACGTCAAAATGACGTATTTAATTGTCATGCATACTATCTTTTCCTTGTTTAACAGTCCCATTTTATGTAATACTGTTGCATTTTTTTGTCGCCAATGACGACTTTGCTCAAGAAAAACCAATTTAGAAATGATGAAGGTGTTGAGATTGCTGTCATTGTGTTTGCTGTGAAATCAGTCCACGTTGATGTTTTTTGTTTCGTACCACAATATTATTATTGATCCTTTTTGTGCATAAATGCTTTGAACCGGAAATAAGAAAACAGAACAAACATGGCGTCTCCACTGTTCGTAACGTATGATGAAGTTAAAAGTGTTCTCACTTGGCCACTGGTTAATGAATCTGTGGAAGAAGCACTGAAAGCTATCGTAAACCAAAAACAAATCTCAGAAGACGTTCCGTATGCCAGCCAAAATGCTAGGACATTTACTCCAACTCAGAACAATGCTGGAGTTATGCTTACCATGCCAGGATATGTGGGGAATCACAAATTGAGTGTGAATGGCATGGAGCAGAAGTTCCAAACACTTGCTTGTAAGGTAGTGACATCTGTTAAGACTAACGAAGCTCGCGATCCACCATTGCCTTCAATTTTGGCCAATATTCTACTTCTGGATGCAGTGACGGGGCAGTTGCAGTGCGTTATGGATGGAACTCTTATTACTGCATGGCGCACTGCTTCAGCGTCCATTGTGGCTACAAAGTATTTGTATTTCTTCAGAAGCAAAGTAAATGTCGATAGTGGGGTGACACTAGCTATTATAGGCTGTGGGGTTCAGGGTAAAAGTCATGCACTGGGTATGTGTTCAAAGTTTAAGGTGAATGAAATTCGTTTATGGAATCGAACTACTCGTAAAGCTGAAGATTTGGCTGCGGAGTTGCTTGCCAGTAAGCACACATTTGTAAATCGTGATTTGACTGTTAAAGTAAGCTCAACCGTTATTGAGTGTGTTGCTGATGCAGATATATTAGTGACGGCAACGTACGCAACCGAACCCTTGTTGCGCTTGGATATGTTAAAGAAGGATGTGCATATTAATGGTGAATATGATTCTGTTTTAGCACTTATCCTTATTGATTTTTTTTTCCTCAGCTGTTGGAGCAGGTATTGCACACTACAGCGAACTCAGTCAGGATATTTATGATGTTGCATCTTTGTACATAGACCATTGGGCTGGAGCAAAGACTGAGCTTAAGGGTCTAAAAGCCAATATAGTCTGTGAGTTGGGAGAGGTTATAATTGAAAGAAAGTTACCAGAAAATGGGATCACTGTATTTCAGTCGATGGGTAGCTAGAAATAATACTGTTCCCGATTGAACTATTATATAACAATTCTATTTCAAGGCATGGCAGTGGAAGACGCAACAGTGGCACATGCGGTTTACCAGAATCTAAAGGCACAGAGAGGAGGTTGCCATTAAAATAACACAGTCATTCCAGATACTTTTAATTTATAACCTTTTGTCAAGCAAATAAACGCTAACGAGTACAAATGAAATATTGCGTAGGTACGTTGAAACATGAACTTTTGGAACTTTTTGGATAGCATCAACATTTCTGTTTGTAACTGTGGGCTGATTCTTCTTTGTTTGGCAACAAAGTTGTACGTGTCACATATCGCTGATAGAGGCATTTAGGTAATTTAGGCGAACCCCACAGGCGGATCAGTAGAAATGCGGTGAAGTGGGAGGGTTGTGATCCCTTGGTTTCGGATCATAACCTCGCTGATAAAAGGAAGAAGAGGAAGAGAAATTTAGGTAATTAAAGATCAAGCAAGAGGAGTTGGTCTTGAAGTTAATGGGGACAAAAACAACCGACTACATGTTATCAACAAACAAAAATCTATCGGTCCGAAATTTAGGATAGAATGTCACTGTTATTGGTCATAGTTTCGAAGTGGTCAAAGAGTTCACTTAAAAAATAAATAAATAAAATAAATATTTGGCGCAACAGCTCTTTTAAGTGCCAGGGTCTAGCTTCTCGCAACCACTCATGTTGTGTGTGTTATATTTTTCACACGAATGGAAGGGAGCTACAGCTTAGTGCCGTATCCGAACGGCGATTTGAGAAGCTTTTCGAGACAAAAATACTCTCAGATGTTAGTCAGACGCTCGCGGGAGGTGGGATCGTGAAAAAAATTTTTGGTGTTTTCTGAGATTCGAACTTGGAACTTCATGCGTAGTGATCCGACACGAAAACAGGTAGCGCATTTGATGTATCTGTTTCAGTATAAGATTGAAGAAATCATATGACAGTGCATAGTTCAGATGCTGTTTTAAAACTGGACAGCGTTGGTTGTCAAACGGTAGTGCATGCGATCATATGAAAACACAAGCGTTTTCACTCAGCTGAGGCCTACAGACCCCTACTCTCACCTCCACGCGGTGACAGCCGGGTGCCTAGTACCTTAATCCAAGAAGTGGGTAACCAACCCCGTTTGGCGGATTCTTGGTGGCAGCACGGGGGGGGTCAGGACATTGGAATAGAGATGGTGGCGGAGGAGCCCTTAATGGGCCAACGGCAGCGCTCATGCTCCCGTAGTGGACTACTGGCTCCGGTGTACCCGGCCCCTCGTTCTAGGGGAATAATTAAGGAACTGGCCCTCCAGGTTGGGGGTTGTGCCGTCGGGGTAACTTCCCTACCACGTAAAAACCTTATGGTTCCGAAACAACCAAAAGCCTCGGACAAGGATGACTCAACTGATGAAGACCCCAACAAACGAAATAAGGACAACGACCTTCGGATCTGTACCTGGAATGTTCTGTCCCTTTACAGACCAAGTGCAGCCGAACAACTAGCAGAGGCCCTAGACTGCTATAAAGCAGATATTACCACCATCCAGGAAGTGCGATGGGATGGGCCGAGCAAAAAGAGGATGAAAAACTGTGACATCTACTACGGTGATTGCTACAGAGGCAACAGGCAACGCTTATTCGGATGCGGATTTGTCATACGCGGCAGACTTAGGCAAGAAGTCTTAAGCTTCCGACACGTAAGCGAGCGTATTATGACTATCCCGATCAAGGCTAAATTCGCTAGCATAAGCCTAATATGTGTTCATGCCCCCACGGAAGAAAAGGACCCTACCACCAAAGAGTGTTTCTACAAGCTCCTCGACAAAACATACGAGCAATGTCCTAAATACGACGTTAAAATCGTATTGGTTGATTTTAACGCCAAAATAGGAAAGGAGAACGTCTTTGGTAGGGCAGTCGGTAAGCATAGCCTACACGACACCACGTCTGATAACGGACTAAGGCTAATTGATTTCGCTGTGGAGCGAAATGTCACCATAGCAAGCACATGGTTTCCTCATCTCGATATTCATAAGCAGACATGGCGGTCTAATGATCATGTAACGATCAACCAACTTGATCATATTGCGATCGACGCAAAGCATGCCTCCAGTATTCTGGATGTCCGGACCTTCCGAGCGGACAACGTAGACTCGGATCATTACCTTGTTGTAGCCAAGGTACGAATGCGGATATCCCAATCTGAGCAACAAAGAAGAATTACTGTGAGAAAATTTAACGTCGAAAAGTTACAAGCGCAAGAGACTGCCAGACTCTTTGCTGAACGCGTATCCCGAAATCTCTCAATCACCCGTTGCCGCTAGCATCAAGTACCGAAGATCAGTGGCAACGCTGCCAACATGTGATCAGAAACGCCGCGACTGATGTGCTGGGTCTCGCTCGCCCACCACCGCGAAACCCCTGGTTTGACGAAGAATGCCGGCGAGTGCATGCAGCAAAACAAGAGGCATACAAAGCGGCGCTGCAAAGGAAGACGAGAGCTGTTCGTGAGCTCTACGAGCAAAAGAGACGGGAAGAACATCGGCTTCTCCAAAAGAAAAAGAAAGAGCATGAGAAGCGCGCGTTTGAGAATATCGAGAGTCTATACTCCAGGAACAATGTACGGAAGTTTTACCAAAAGGTAAAAAGAACGTGTCAGAGAAGTAATACCCGTACAGAAACCTGTAGAGGTGAAAATGGAAACCTCGTAGTAGAATCACAGTCGGTGCTGAGAATATGGAAAGAACTACTTCTGCAGACTGTATAACGGCGACGAAGACCAACATCCCGCTGTCAGGCAGAATGAACCATTCAACATAGACGATAATAGTCAAAATTTCCGTCCACCTGACCAAAACGAAGTGAGGATAGCAATATCCAAGCTAAAATCGAACAAGGCTGCTGGACCTGACGGCTTACCGGCCGAACTTTTCAAGGCAGCTGGGGATAAATTGGTAGAGTGCATACACCAACTCATTTGTAATATTTGGTCAGATGAGTGTATGCCTGATGAATGGAATCTCAGCATCGTTTGCCCGATCCACAAGAAAGGAGACCCCCTCAACTGCGCCAATTATAGAGGCATCAGTCTCCTCAACATCGCGTACAAGATCTTTTCTGCGATATTGTGTGAACGCCTGAAACCTTTTATCAACAGCCTGATTGGACCCTATCAGTGCGGTTTCAGGCCAGGAAAGTCCACCATCGATCAAATCTTCACACTTCGGCAGATCCTGGAGAAAACCCAAGAATTCCAAATACTCACCACCTCTTTATCGATTTCAAGGCCGCCTATGACAGCATCTATAGAGAAGAGCTTTATAGAGCCATGTCTAGTTTTGATATCCCTGCCAAACTTGTTCGTCTGTGCAGGCAGACGATGGAGAACGCTCGCTGCTCCATCAAGGACGGTAATGACCTCACCGAGACCTTTGATGTCAAAAAAGGCTTTAGACAAGGTGACGCGCTGTCATGTGACTTTTCAATATTATACTTGAACGGATTGTGTGGAACTCACAAGCCAACACCGGAGGCACAATCTATTACAAGTCTGTACAACTGCTTGCATACGCCGACGATATAGACATTATCGGAAGAACTCAGCGGGCTGTCACCGGTGGCGGAAGCGGCCAAAATGGGTTTAGCGATAAACGAGGGTAAAACCAAGTATATGCTGTCAACAAGAAGGGTAAACCAACACCGACGAATTGGACAAAACGTCACCGTGGGCAGCTATAACTTCGAGGTAGTAAGGGACTTTGTCTACCTTGGCTCTGCTATAAATTCAATTAACAAAATCAGTGCAGAAATCAGTCGAAGAATAACTCTTGCCAATCGCTGTTTTTTTGGGCTTATAAGGCAATTCAACAGTAAAGCCCTATCTCGAACAACTAAGAAGACTCTATATAAGACCTTGATCATCCCAGTCCTGCTTTACGGTGCTGAAACATGGACTTTATTAAAAGAGGATGAAGATATCCTTGGTCGCTTCGGGAGAAAAATTCTTCGTAAGATTTTCGGTATCGTTTGCGTTGACGGGTTTTTGGAGAAGAAGATTCAATCACGAACTATACGAGCTGTACAGCGACATCGATCTAGTCAAAAAACTGCGTATTGGACGTCTGAGATGGCTAGAACATGTAGAGCGAATTGACACCAACGCTCCGGCCCGCAGAGTCTTCGAATCTAACCCCGAGGGACGACGCAGTAGAGGGAATCATCGCCGTAGGTGGTGGGCACATGTTCAAGGGGACCTCGACCAACTTGGAGTGTGCAACTGGAGGCAACTAGCTAATGACCGAGCTAAATGGAGAGGCTTGTTGGTTGAGGCCCAGGTTCACCCCGAACTGTAGCGCCACCTAAGTAAGTAAGTAAGCGTTTTAAGTTTTGACCCTATCCAGAATTCAGTAATTGCATTATAGAGTGACTTGAAGCAGGACTAATCAGAAGTAGAACGAATAAAGAAACAATAACCTTTACTGTAAGGGGGCGCAAGATTGCATCGAAACCCACTATCTAATACCTATACAGATGACACAAGGTCATCGTTTAAAGAGCATCAGCAATAGCAAGGCTTCACGAGTGAATAGTGCTGAAGTCAATTTTTGTTACAGTTCATTCGTACATTCGTAGTGCTGAATGGACTACTTATATAGACCCAAACAATCTAAATATTTTGGAGTCCAATCAACCGAATCCATAGAGTCCATATACCGATAATTTTAGCAAACATTTATTTCGTTACACATGAACTTCACACTTTATCCTTATCTGTTTCTAGAAGCATTCTTAATCCAGCTATTCAAAAGCGTAATTTACAGGTCTCTCTTGGGATATCTGGACGATGTTTCGGAGTTTCATGTTAAGCTTTTCTGAGAGCAAAAAAAAAAAGCGATAGCTTTCACTTTTTATACCGCTTCAATCGTTTGGAGTGTCCTAATACGCCAATATAAATCATCTGTTAATTAATTTTCTGAATTCTCTATTTGCATAACTAAGAAATAAATATTGCCCAACACAATTTGCCCTTTCAGCATGCTTTCAATCGGACTCCTTAACATCTATGATACCTCTCCTTAAACTCTCTATCCAATGCCTCGTTTCTAATTCCAAGCCCTCTGTTGAAAATCGTAATAATCACCCGCCGGCGAGGCGTTTACCGATGCTGTCTTGGCACCACCTTAACGCTGTCCATTCCAGAAATGAGCTCTGGCCCTCTACACACCGACATTAACCAAAGAATAAGATCATTGATCGATTTGAATCAAATAGTTAACAATGAAATACCAGAGCACAATTTAGCACATACACATGGACCTCAGGAATCAGGTGGATCGATCGATGCACTAAAGTTGTGCAACCAACAACTACCCAAAGATTTATCCCGGCCCAAACCCAATACAATAGCTACATAAATTTCAATCGTACAAGCTAGGTAGATTCAGACTGTGTCCCACCTCTATTGCCACGACCTCTTCCATGGTTTGAGACTAGCTTTGCCACACTGAGATTTGGAGTGCAATGATCGCGTGCTCTCAGATACTTTGAACTCCACCATACAGATGCACATTTGAGAGGCACATTATCACTGAACATTTTAGGTACTTTGGCTCCATTGAACCACCAGGTAAAGTACAAATGCAAACAAAGAAGGTGCTGGGCAATTATTCCTCCATAGTGAAATTCAATGAAAGGCAAACAATGTGAAAAAAATTCGGAGAATTGGTTAAAGTTACTAATTAGTTAAGTGCTTTTCTTTTGCTGGTTGTAAGAGGAGACCTTTATTGTAGAATAACACGCAAGGTTCCCCAGTCAATTGATTGTATGTGTCAAAGCATTTGGAGACGTTAAAGTGTCATTAGGGAGTCAAGAAGATTTTGAAAGAGTAATCGGGTTTTCAAAGTGTTTGGTTTATTAAGATGGGATTTTCTGTCTAGTATATTTAAATTGTGACGTGAAATTGAATGCAGGCAGCTATTTACATATATAAAGCCCTCTTGACTATAGAGTCATCTTTCTAGTTCTGGAGTCCATGGCGTCAGGAATTAAAGGTAAAACATTTTAATGAGCTAATATCCTATTATTCATGACACTTTGTCATGATTGATTTATTTTAATTTCTAGCTAATTTATTTGGCCTTGTAAATAATTATATCGCTGATTAATATTAATACTTACCCATATAATAAGTAAGTCATTTTAGTCAGACGTAGCGAACTGATGCAGCGCGCCTCTCCCACATGACGCAGTATTTACGCATTGACATTGGCATAGTTTCACAATGAACATCAGTTGGCAGTGCGACGTAATTGTTAAGATTAGAACGTATCTAATGAAAGACATCGGGATTACCCAAACTACGATCATTTCCTATAAATGCAATGCAGGTATGAGCTTTGTAAAATGAATAGCTCTTGACTCATCGCCTACAAACATTCAATCCGCTTTATCGTTGGTAGTGTGTTTATTCATTTCTGAACTTATGGCCTGCTGGGACTACCTTTGACAATTGCGAACGGGAGGAGGCTTGCAATTGCAGTAAAGGTCACCAGTGACCTTTGGCTGCTGAATGAGAATGGCGATAGGAGTGTGCTACGTCAGGACTTGTCTAAATACATGGAAAGAGCTTAATTCCAGAACCGTTCAACTCAGATTTGACTAAATCGAAATCTCTTTAAAAAACAAAACAAATTGCTGGGGTAAGGGAATCAGATACCCTAATGAATTACTTTATACATAGGACATGCATCGCAATTCAGTTTCCTTTATTTAATTTGTAATGGCAGCGATTTATCCTCACCGATACCAAATCAAGTATGAAGTCCACTCGACTGCCAGATTTGAAGAATTTCTTAAAATTGGGTTTAATGTATGTATCTGTACTTTTTTACAATTGTTTTTTGCAATCAATTCAGACACGAAATCATGTTATAGTTTCTGAAAATTCTTTAGTATAATATTTGCTATATGATTTCTCAATATACTCTTGATTTTCTTATTTTACATCAAAAGAAGAACATGCTTTTGTGAGAGATCAAAGTTCAGATGATGGGGGTAAGTAATAGTGATAACGTATAGAAAGTTATGAACATTTTAGCCAAGCATCTAATCCAAGTAGGCTTAAAACAATAAGTTTCAAAAATGTATTTGTCAAATACTAAACTTAAGATCTTCTTCGTACTTTAAACATCTGGACTACATTGGAGACATTTCATTGCTTTCGCATAGAATCTTGGATTTGGTACATAGCCTGGAAGTCCAAGCAAAGACAGTAGGGCTGATGGTTAACACGGCCAAGGCAAAAGCACTCAGCTTTACAACTTCTACCGCTCAAGTAAAAATTGCTGGACAGCAGGTCCAGACAGTTGATGACTTCTATACTTGGGAAGTATATGTAGTCTTGGCCGACGACGCACGGTGACATCCAGTTCAATGTGGATAGCAGATTCGGGAAAGCGTAAGCGTTCGGCATGCTTTCGAAAATCTGGAAGAGTAATGTTTAAAGCACCAATACCAAGCTGCGACTGTTCCACCCCAATGTCGAGTCAGTATGATTACTTGGAGAATCAAGGTCATTATCATTCGTAAGCAGTCGACTTTCATAAATAGATGTCTACGCATATTACCTACGATTTTCTTGCCTAATAGCATCTCGAACGAACACCTCCACTAGAGAACAGGTCAGTAACCTATTGACACCATAATTCGACGAAGGAAATGGGAATGGATTGGTCCTACCTTGCGGTGAGAAAAAAATCTCGTTGCCAAACACAATGCAAATGAATCGTCTTATTCAATCTGGCAGAACTGGGGTCGTCCTACGTCCTACGTGGCGCAGAACGACTCTAGAGCTTTGGGATTCAGTTGGGGAGAGTTAAAGCGCGTTGCCGAAGTCCGAACACGATGGCACACAGGCGTTGTTGATGCCCTAGGTTCCTCGAGCGGTGAAATGACTTAAGTAGGTAAATAAACTAAAGACCGATTTCATTTAAGAGTTTGACCTAGTAAATAGAATGCCCTGAACGAAATGTGAAAAAAATTCTTAAGACTTAAGGACATACTTTCGAGACTGATAAAAAATGTTCTATTTGAAAACTTTAGTTCACAAAACACAGTGTGGCGGTTAGTTTCAATTATAGTCGACCAGTATACATAGAGACATTAGAGACTTACTGTCAAATTTTATATTACTCAAATTGCATTATTTCCAAATAAATGAAGCAATCTAAGCGAAATAAGCACGAAACCTGTCTGAAATTAACTACAGCATGCTAAGAACCACTTAGTCAAATCCGAGCGAGTGCTGCGAAGAACTTTACGTCATTGCTGGAATATTAAAAAAAATTCTTTGCACGTTTAATACGTACGTGGTTCTTTTAAGAAGTGTACCACAAAAACATACCTAGTTGAATATCTTAATATTATTTTGTATCGTAAGGAAATTACCATATACGTGATAATTGACTGTTATCAATATGGCACCTATTAGTAGATCCCCTCACAGCTTAGGGGATGCACTTGTTCACACAAATATCCATATCATCTTGGTCATCACTTGTAACATATTATTTTTATTTCATTTTTGATTACTCTTTTAATGCAATAGTACGACGTTAGTTGGAAATGAAAAAAAGAGGTGTGAAGAGTTGTCGGCGTGTATTTTCAAATTTTAAGTATGAAAAAATGTTTTCGAATTTTGCTTAAAAGAACCTTTTATGTATATGTATAATGTATATATATTTATCTTTTTGCATGTAGGTAGCTGGGTAAAAATCGTCGAAAGAAATCGCATGTGAGTTTTGCTGTAGTGTGGGACTTTAATCCAATAAAAACATCCGGAGAAGGTATGATTTATGTTATCCTTCCAATTATCGTACCTAGTCGTCAAACTAATAAGCAATTTTTTTTTTGATCACTTAAGGATATATATTTAGAACTGTCTTTTGTCAGTTTCCCTTTGTTTTGGAGCACCTACGTAGGTATGTTTAATCACTCGTTTCGTGTGATGATGCTATCCCTAGTTAACTAGTTCGAAAGGTTTTATCCTTCTCAATCTTCTAACTAAATTCTTATTATTAAGTAGTTCACCTACTTCTAAGTTCGCGTGGTTGCGAAGTCTAACATTATGTCTATTGTGAGCTTCCTAACCCCGTCCTCAATCATTTTTACTTTTACGTAGATCTCTATGTACCTACATCGTTCATTCAATACCTTCTTCTTCTTCCTTTTTATCAGCGAGGCTATGATCCGAAAACAAGGGATCATAACCCTCCCACTTCACCGCATTTCTACTGATCCGCCTGTGGGGTTCGCCTCCACTCCTTCGTTCATTCAATACCATGGCGCATTAACAATATTGTGTAGTGCTTTATTTTGAAACATTGTATATCGGTTTTGATATCAATCAATTTTTTTTATAGTGTCATGTTTTTTCTTGACATGAGTCTTCCAGCGCAATTAAGTGTTAAAAGTCATCTCTAAGTATTTAGCTGAGTTCGAAAAAAAGAACTGCATTGTTATTTTTATGTACACGCGTATGTGTTGTATATTTTTATTCGTAAAGTTAACATGAACTAACTTCAGTTTATTTAGTGCTAAGTGCGCAATCTTCAGCATATACGCGCTAACTCCTGTTAATCGGCCATTTTGAATAGAACTGAGTGACTTGATTTCCGTCGATCTTTCACTGTATTTGAACTATCCCGTTATCTACGGTTCCAACTCTGCGAAAGTAAATAAAATGTTAACATACATTAGTATCATATTACAGGAGCACCGAGGTCAACATTTAGAACTGTTGCTAAGCCTAAATGTGGCTGGTCAAACGGTAGTGCATGCGATCATATGAAAACACAAGCGTTTTCACTCAGCTGAGGCCTACCAACTCCTACTCTCAACCTCCACGCGGTGACAGCCGGGTGCCTAGTACCTTAATCCAAGAAATGGGTAACCAACCCCGTTTGGCGGATTCTTGGTGGCAGCAGTTGAGAGAGGGGGGGAAGAGTGCTTTTCTCACTAGAGCACTTCTTCCTGTTCCAGGCGGCAGCGGACGAATTCCCTAGACGGAGTCAACGGTGGCGTTTATAGTTCCAGTTAGGTTGAACTTAGTGAATACCTTGCGCGAGCTGCTTCGACGTATTCGGATCACAGGTCGGTAAGGAATTTCCAATGTTGGTCAGGACATTGGAATAGAGATGGTGGCGGAGGAGCCCTTAATGGGCCAACGGCAGCGCTCATACTCCCGTAGTGGACTACTGGCACCGGTGTACCCGGCCCCTCGTCCTAGGGGAATAATTAAGGAACTGGCCCTCCAGGTTGGGGGTTGTGCCGTCGGGGTAACTTCCCTACCACGTAAAAACCTTATGGTTCCGAAACAACCAAAAGCCTCGGATAAGGATGACTCAACTAATGACGACCCCAGCAAACGAAATAAGGACAACGACCTTCGGATCTGTACCTGGAATGTTCTGTCCCTTTACAGACCACGTGCAGCCGAACAACTAGCAGAGGCCCTAGACTGCTATAAAGCAGATATTATCGCCATCCAGGAAGTGCAATGGGATGGGCCGGGCAAAAAGAGGATGAAAAACTGTGACATCTACTACGGTGATTGCTACAGAGGCAACAGGCAACGCTTATTCGGATGCGGATTTGTCATACGCGGCAGACTTAGGCAAGAAGTCTTAAGTTTCCGACACGTGAGCGAGCGTATTATGACTATCCGGATCGAGGCTAAATTCGCTAACATAAGCCTAATATGTGTTCATGCCCCCACAGAAGAAAAGGACCCTGCCACCAAAGAGTGTTTCTACGAGCTCCTCGACAAAACATACGAGCAATGTCCTAAATACGACGTTAAAACCGTATTGGGCGATTTTAACGCCAAAATAGGAAAGGAGGACGTCTTTGGTAGGGCAGTCGGTAAGCATAGCCTACACGACACCACGTCTGATAACGGACTAAGGCTAATTGATTTCGCTGTGGAGCGAAATGTCACCATAGCAAGCACATGGTTTCCTCATCTCCATATTCATAAGCAGACATGGCGGTCTAATGATCATGTAACGATCAACCAACTTGATCATATTGCGATCGGCGCAAAGCATGCCTCCAGTATTCTGGATGTCCGGACCTTCCAAGCGGCCAACATAGACTCGGATCATTACCTTGTTGTAGCTAAGGTACGAATGCGGATATCCCAATCTGAGCAACAAAGAAGAATTACTGTGAGAAAATTTAACGTCGAAAAGCTACAATCGCAAGTGACCGCCAGACTCTTCGCTGAACGCGTATCCCGAAATCTCTCAATCACCCCTTTGCCGCCAGCATCAAGCACCGAAGATCAGTGGCAACGCTGCCAACATGCGATCAGAAACGCCGCGACTGATGTGCTGGGTCTCGCTCGCCCACCACCGCGAAACCCCTGGTTTGACGAAGAATGCCGGCGAGTGCATGCAGCAAAACAAGAGGCATACAAAGTGGCGCTGCAGCGGAAGACGAGAGCTGCTCGTGAGCTCTACGAGCAAAAGAGACGGGAAGAACATCGGCTTCTCCAAAAGAAGAAGAAGAGCATGAGAAGCGCGCGTTTGAGAATATCGAGAGTCTATACTCCAGGAACAATGTACGGAAGTTTTACCAAAAGGTAAAAAGAACGTGTCAGAGAAGTAATACCCGTACAGAAACCTGTAGAGATGAAAATGGAAACCTCGTAGTAGAATCACAGTCGGTGCTGAGAATATGGAAAAACTACTTCTGCAGACTGTATAACGGCGACGAAGACCAGCATCTCGCTGTCAGGCAGAATGAACCATTCAACATAGACGATGATAGTCAAAATTTCCGTCCACCTGACCAAAACGAAGTGAGGATAGCAATATCCAAGCTAAAATCGAACAAGGCTGCTGGACTTGACGGCTTACCGGCCGAACTTTTCACGGCAGCTGGGGATGAATTGGTAGAGTGCATACAGCAACTCATTTCTAATATTTGGTCAGATGAGTGTATGCCTGATGAATGGAATCTCAGCATCGTTTGCCCGATCCACAAGAAAGGAGACCCCCTCAACTGCGCCAATTATAGAGGCATCAGTCTCCTCAACATCGCATACAAGATCTTTTCTGCGATATTATGTGAACGCCTGAAACCTTTTATCAACAGCCTGATTGGACCCTATCAGTGCGGTTTCAGGCCAGGAAAGTCCACCATCGATCAAATCTTCACACTTCGGCAGATCCTGGAGAAGACCCAAGAATTCCAAATCGATACTCACCACCTCTTTATCGATTTCAAAGCCGCCTATGACAGCATCTATAGAGAAGAGCTTTATAGAGCCATGTCTTGTTTTGACATCCCTGCCAAACTTGTCCGCCTGTGCAGGCAGACGATGGAGAACGCTCGCTGCTCCATCAAGGTCGGTAATGACCTCACCGAGACCTTTGATGTCAAAAAAGCCTTTAGACAAGGTGACGCGCTGTCATGTGAATTCTTTAATATTGTACTTGAACGGATTGTGCGGAACTCACAAGCCAACACCGGAGGCACAATCTATTACAAGTCTGTACAACTGCTTGCATACGCCGACGATATAGACATTATGGGAAGATCTCAGCGGGCTGTCACCGGTGCTTTTGCAAGCATTGAGGCGGAAGCGGCCAAAATGGGGTTGGCGATAAACGAGGGCAAAACCAAGTATATGCTGTCAACTAGAAGGCAAAACCAACACCGACGAATTGGACAAAACATCACCGTGGGCAGCTATAACTTTGAGGTAGTAAGGGACTTTGTCTACCTTGGCTCTGCTATAAATTCTACTAACAAAATCAGTGCAGAAATCAATCGAAGAATAACTCTTGCCAATCGCTGTTTTTTGGGCTTATATGGCAATTCAACAGTAAAGCCCTATCTCGAACAACTAAGGAGACTCTATATAAGACCTTGATCATCCCAGTCCTGCTTTACGGCGCTGAAACATGGACTTTATTAAAAGAGGATGAAGATATCCTTGGTCGCTTCGAGAGAAAAATTCTTCGTAAGATTTTCGGTCCCGTTTGCGTTGACGGGTTTTGGAGAAGAAAATTCAATCACGAACTATACGAGCTGTACAGCGACATCGACCTAGTCAAAAAACTGCGTATTGGACGTCTGAGATGGCTAGAACATATAGAGCGTCCATTCGCACCAACGCTCCGGCCCGCAGAGTCTTCGAATCTAACCCCGAGGGACGACGCAGTAGAGGGAATCATCGCCGTAGGTGGTGCGCACATGTTCAAGGGGACCTCGACCAACTTGGAGTGCGCAACTGGAGGCAATTAGCTAAAGACCGAGCTAAATGGAGAAGCTTGTTGGTTGAGGCCCAGGTTCACCCCGAACTGTAGCGCCACCTAAGTAAGTAAGTAAGCCTAAATGTTGAATTGTCTCAGACTAACTGTCTCACAAAGTGAAGCTCATAAGGGCACGGATCAATATTCATAGATACCGAGCGACAGAAACCATTGCACTGTTATTCCCAGAAGACAAGATGAACAATCCAGCACCTACATATGAACAGGATATCAAACTCAACACTGACAAATTTTAACTGAGGTAGGAATCGGCTCCGCACTGCATCCCCACTGCAACCGCAATTGCATCTGCACTAAAACATTTACAAATGTTGAAGATTATAGACAGAGGGGCTACTGTTAGGCTCCAAAGCAAGCGAGCAAAACTGTGGAAGACCTAACTGTAAGGTCAAGCTGGACCATCCACCATCTTGCATGGTGGACACTTTCACCAAAATCGCAGCACCCTTCTAGAAAATGTGTAACAAAGACCCTCAAAACGTAGGAGTTAGAATTGTTGACCTTTGAAAATTTCTCAATTATCGGTTATTTTGAAGCTGTCATACAATTAGACTGAACTCAACCAGACTCGCAATCTAGACAGTCCATACTTCTTAGTGCGTCTTAGTACGAAACTATCTTTAGGTTTAAATAAAAGTATCTGGCTACGCGTTGGAAACCTGCGGTTAGACATCGTCGTGAAAGAATGATGGATTTGAGTTTAATGATCCCTGCAACCAGTTATAATACTCGTAAGCAGAAAATAAATATGTATCTTTTAAAAAAAACCCTCACAAATTGGGCGTGCTATTTAAATGCAGTTGTGATTGCTTTGGAAAACATCCGAAATCTTCTCATGCCTGTAGATATACATGCTGAAAATAAGAGGAAAATTGAATATCGTTTTTCATAAAAAAAAAAAAATAATACTTGGCGCAATCTTTAAGTGCCAAGGCCTAGCTTCTCGCAACCACTCATGCTGTGTGCGTTATATTTTCACACGAATGGAAGGGACCTACAGTTTAGTGCAGTATCCGAAGGGCAATTTTTGTTTTCGTGAAAACAATACTCTCTGATGTTTTTCAGACGTTCGCGAGAGGTGGGACCGTGAAAAAAACTTTTTGGTGTTTTCCTTGATTCGAACTTGGAACCTCACGTGCAGTGATCCGACACACTAACCACTTACGCCACGGCGCCCGTTTTTTATTTACATAAGCTAAATAAAGTACGTACATACATATCAAACTCCCTAAAATTCTGTCGCTTACAGAAAATCCGCTATCTCCAAAAACTCGTAATATTACCAAATCCATAGAAGATAATTATAATCTTCGAATAGAAATCATATTTTATGTGACAACAATTCAACAGGATTTTCAGTTTTCTTTAAATATGATTATAAAAGTTTGAGCACCGTTTTTTTTTTGCTTTTCTGAAAATTTTGTCATATTGGACCTAGAACGCTTTCACTTTACGCTGACGAAATGTGATTTGAGCTTAAAATCAGTCCAAAAGCACATGTATTTTTAATTAAACATACCACATTTTTAAGACAATGTTAGATTTGTCTGAAAAATTAAAAAACGCAAATTAAACATATCAAGTGAATACTATATGTGGTAATTTAAAAACGTTGTTTTTCTGATACACACATTTTAATAAAAGATTTATCAGTTATTATGTATGAATCTAAATAAAATTCGGCATTAGATCCTCCACAAATAAAAGCGATTTTTTCGAGGCTTTTCATTCATCGTAATCCGACGAAATGCTGGGATTAGAATAAGTGCGAATAAGGTATAACATTTTTAAAAAATATAACGTTTTAAAGTTTTTGTTTACAATTCAAATAATTTGCAAAAAATGATATACAACGTCCTTTATTTTTTGTTTTTAATTTGAGAAATTTAGCTGTTACCTAATAAGAATCTTATCATGAAGGGTTATATCATTGATGAATCAACCATTACACTGGTGAACAATTGTTTTGTTGCCCTTGATATGAAAGTGGTTTCGAATAATTGTATGCCTACAATTTATGAAACTATGAATGATTTTGGAAGATTGGCTCTAGTTTTTTTTAAAATCTTCATTTTCTTATTACACTAGAAAAAACAGAACGAAATAACTAGTATATACATTAATATAAAATTTTTATTGAAAAATATTACTAATTGTTTTGTTTTAGTGTTTAGTTAACCCTAGAAAGATAACGAGCGCCTTGGAGGCGCACGCGACACAGATATATTGCTGTCATCTGTTAACCGACGCGCGTATAAAATCCTACATAACTTTCTTATAAATGAAAAATAAAAATATTTTGAATATTTTGTTGTTGAACTGTGTTATAAATTATATTAGCCTTCTAACCAAAAGTAATTAAAATTATTATTATTACTATTATTCCTTCATAAATATATAAAACTGTTGTCATAGTTGAAGGCATGACTACAAAAAGAAGAGAGCCGTATAATCCGTTTAGAGCTTGTTTAGCTTCTTCAAGTGTGAGATAGTTCTTGCTGAAATATAAATCGGCGTATCTCCTGTAGTATGGGGCATACTGCAAAGAAGTGGTAAATATCTTAATCTTTATTTCTATTGCAGAGGGTACAAATTGTTCGAAGATTTTGTCTATGTGGGATGCTATTGAGAGCTAAGATATCCGCTGAGCTTATCTGATAAGCTGTTAATTCCTTGCAAAAAACTCCCTGCTTATACCTAGAATGGCAAAGTTCCTAATAAATAAGCCTGCTTCATGACTTCCAATGTTGGTAGAAATACTCGTGGACCAGCGATAAAATATATCTCGCCTATAGCTAAGGCTTAACTCATCCAGGTCGAAGCCAACGCCGTACTCGTTTGCTATATCATACCATTCCGTAAAGAGTGTTGAGCGGCATTGAAGTGCAAATTTCATAATTTTTGAATTTGTTTTCCCTTTTACGCATAACTGATGATATAATCTTCAAAAGCCATGATTTTAGATTTGCCAGTGTTGATTTTCAAACCCCAGGTGTCGCAGTAGTACTTTAACTTATTAATTTGTAGCTGCAAAGTAAGTGCACCCTCGGCTATAACTACGAGATCATCTGTGTAATGCAGAACTTTAACATCTACACCTCCGAAACTGACCCCACCAGGCAAATAATCAGACATATCATCAATAAAAAGTGCGGACAATATAGGACTGAGAATGTATCGCTGAGAAACACCTGTGTTAGTCTTAAAAAAAGAGGACATATCATCTCCATTTGATACTGCAGCTGACGCATTCGTAATTTGCTTTTTATACACCCACAAGAATTTGGATGATAAACCGATCTCATAAGTTTGTATATAAGCGAGTTTCTGTAGACGGGGTCGAATGCTTCCTTAAAATCAACCAAAAAGGCGTAAAGCTTCTTTTTCTCGCTGATATATCTCTTTGCAATACACTCCAATGCACGAAATCCTGCTTGATAAATGTTGAAGCGGTGTCTCGACCCAGCTGGTTAATCACGTAAAAACGTTGTGAAGGCAACTGTTTATAGATATTCCTCTATAATTGCCTGATCATCGCTGTCTCCTTTCTTCAAAAATGGCAAAGATTATAGGTCTTAGGAACAAATCTGGGCCTACATATCTCTTCGGCAAGGATTTTATTGTGTAGAACTAAGAGAGAATCTTTAAAGGCTAGAGTCGAGTTCTTGATGAATTTCACTGGAATTCCATCAATTCCCGGAGCCATATTATTTTTCATGCTGTTAAGAGCAGATTGCAGATCTACATATAAGTGATATCGGTTCATCCGATTCAGCAATATAATTGAGCAATGCAAACTGAAGACTTGATTCATCCGTTTCGGATGTAAGTAGTCCTTAAAAATATGCAGCAAGTGATTCCAGTGTCCGACGCGACGTAACACAAAATATTTTTCCTATGTCCGGTATAGAGATGTACGAGTAGTGTATAGAAGTGCAAACTCGATCCTTTGTAGGTGGTAACTTTTGTCTATTTTTTCGTTCTGTGTAAATATTCAAAATGACAGCTTGTACAAAATCAGCCAAAACTTTCATTAATTTCTTGCCTATTATTCAAAATCGATGAAAGATATAAACTTTACCATACCTAATGAAGCGAATGTCCCATGTAAGCCAATCCGTCTTCTAGATTACTCCTCGTTCAGTAGCACAATTTATCATCTCACTGAAACCGCAAATATACATTTAATCTACACCCAACAGTAAGACTTATGTTTCACTCTCTACCAACCCAGTAACAAGATGCATATTGATATCCACTTTTCTGGATCAATAGCCATGGCGCGTTGCTTTCACCCTACTCTCAACGAGTGCACACTTTTCCTTCTGTCTGCCTTCTCAGCGATAGACGTAAAAACGCAAGCTTTTCCTTTCGTTCTTTTTCTCCTATTCCATATAATTAGTCTAAAACCCATTCAAGATATGAATCCGAATTGTGGCTGAATGAATCTGCACACCCTCCCAACAACTATCTCCATTGTCTTGAGAGTGAATTACACACGAACTGACGTTTAAGATTGTCGTTGTGGTTTGACAGCGCCATCAGGCCATAAATATTCCAATGTGGCATACATAGTTTTCCATTGAATTTGTAGTGCAACAATATTCATCTCTGAAGAAATGTAGGCTGAGCTACAGACACACCGCAAGGAAAGGTCACATCATTGACAATGAAATAGTTTTCCACCGCGCTAGTAAGAGTGCACTTTTCCACGTGAGCTCCATTCGGTCATTTCACACACCATCACGGGAAAAGGGCTTATTATTTATGCGAGAACAACACTGTCAGGCAATCACTGTATTTATGCTAAGTTCAGCAAAAGAATGAGTGAATGACGGAAAAATTTCCCGCGAATTAGATTTAATTAGATACACGACCATTCATGCGGCAGGCGGTGTGCGACTGTTTGAAAAGCTGCTCCACTTATACATCCTACAACTGCAGCACTGGGCCACACCTTTCTTTTCTGAAACCCTATTTCACCACCTCACCTCAAAATGATTGTGAACGCCTTTACCACCGGTGGGCATACAGCATCACTACTAGACTAGTATGAATAGAGTGCCACTTTTGTTACTCAACTGTGGCCAACGTGCCAATATGTCATTCCGACACAATACCTAACGTCAAAATCATTGTTTCATATCCTAACTGTTATTCTGAGGTATTTAGCATGGCAATTGCTGTAAAATATGAATTAACCGTTGACCTTGCTTAAGGCATAATGCAAATATACAAATCATGCTGCGGCTGAAAATACCACTGAAACCCTGTTATTAGTTATTAGGTTCGCTATTTTGACACCCACAATATAGCCGAAGTCAACGTCAACGGACCGCGACAAAAATGCTGTGCAGAACCATATAGCCACGGTTGATATGTAACAAACGATTTGCTCTCTATTACCCTTTGAATAGTATTGCTTAAAAGTAAACATACGGTTGTTAATTTTCATACCTTGTAGCAATATTTGACTTTTTTTTTTAATTTTACCATCTCAATTTTTTTTTAAGATTGAAGTGATCTTTCTTCTGGTACCATAATGAAAGCAATGAATGACTGTAACAAAAGGTGTGTTTTCTAGGTACTCGTACCTTGTAACATATCTACACTAAGCCTATCTGAGATAATGTAGCTGCTTATAATAAAAAAAAATAGGGCAAAGTGATTTTCTTTTTGCGTTGACGATGATGTTTGTGCGATATTATGTAAACGCCTGAAACCTTTTACCAACAGCCTAATTGGCCCCTATCAGTGCGGTTTCAGGTCAGGAAAGTCCACCACCGATCAAACCTTCACACTTTGACAGATCCTGAAGAAAACCCAAGAAGTCCAAATAGATACTCCCCATCTCTTTATCGATTTCAAGGCCGCCTATGACAGCATCTATAGAGAAGAGCTTAATAAAGTCATGTCTAGTTTTGACATACCTGCCAAACTTATTCGTCTGTGCAGGATGACGATGGAAAACCCTCGCTGCTCCATCAAGGTCGGTAATGACCTCACCGAAACCTTTGATGTCAAAAAAGGTTTAAGACAAGGTGATCCGCTGTCAAGTACCTTCTTTAATATTGTACTTGAACGGATTGTGCGAAACTCACAAGCCAACACCAGCGGCACAATCTATAAAAAGTCCGTACAACTCCTTACATACGCTGACGATATTGATATTGATATTATTGGAAGAACTCAGTGGGCTGTCACCGGTGAGTTTGCAAGCACTGAAGCAGAAGCATCCAAAATGGGTTTAGCGATAAACGAGGGCAAAACCAAGTACATGCTGTCAACAAGGAGGAACTATCAACACCGACGAATTGGAAAGAACTTCACAGCGGGCAGCTACAACTTCGGTGTAATAAGGGACTTTGTCTACCTTAGCTCTGCTATAAATTCTGAGACGGGCATCAGCGCAGAAATCAAGCGAAGATCTCTTCAACTCTTGCCAATCGCTGTTTTTTGGGCTTATAAGGCATTTCAACAGTAAAGCCCTATCTCGAACAACTAAGGAGAGCCTCTATAAGACTCTGATCATCCCAATCCTGGGGGAAAGAGACAGAGGAGATGCCGGCTTACGTTGGCTTTTAATGTTTGAAGGTTGCAATGATTAGGAAATACAGAGGCTGGTAGATCGTTCCACAAACGTGTTGTTCGGCTTATAAACGAATCCCTATATTTGACAGTATGTCCGAAGTTGGGCTTGAGGGTGAACTGATGTGCATTCGAAGCATGACGCGTATTGCGAGTGAAGTTTTGAAGGGGAGGAATGCAGCTTGCATTATGAAAAAAGCGATAAAAAGAGAAAGACACGAGACATTTCTACGATGTTCAAGTGAGACTATGGAGTTCACAATGTCTCTAACACCTATTAGTTTTAACGCGCGGTTTTGTAACCTATTTAGAATGTGCAGAACGGTCTTGGGTGCACCAGACCAGATGTGGGCGTTATATTCCAGCTTTGGGCGGATGAATATTATAAAATTATAGATGGAGGCCAGATCAGACGGGGTAAAATATTTCTTGCACCGCTTAAGGAATCCCAGACATTTTGCAGCATTTTTGGCGACTTCGAATATGCGATCATTCCATCGAAGACGGTTATTGATGCACATACTGAGAATGGCAAGTCTTTCGGATCCAGCGATACAAGTACCATTCATAAATAATGGTTGAGGGTCTTGGTTTCGCTTGGGAGATAGAAGACAGCATTGAGTTTGGATGCATTAAAATCCATTCAATTGGTTGAACCCCATTTGGTAATGCTGTCCAGGTCGGAATTTAAATGTGTTTAATATACGCTGACGTTCCTCTTCTACGGCCGAAGAGCAGGGACGTGAGTTAAGGAACGAATATCAAAACTGAAGGTACTGTCATCATCAAAGGAATGGATTGGATTAAAAGTAGCAGACAAGAGGTCATTTATAAAAATGAGAAAGAGAGTCGGAGACAAAGCGGACCCTTGGAGAACACCAGCATTTATATGGTGAATTGCAGACTTGAAGCCGTCAAAGACAACTTGTATTGAACGGTCCGAAAGGTAATTTCTAATCCATTGAAGAAGAGACTCATCGATGCCATATGCACGCATTTTCGATAAAAGAGCCTGATGTCAAACTCTGCCAAATGCCTATCGAGCGCATCCATCTTTGTTTCGCCGAAGTGATGGAAAGATTGGTTCCACTTCTCGGTGAGATAAGCCATCGAATCAACAGTGGACCTGTTGTTACGAAAACCATACTGCAGATCATTGAGGAGTTTTCGCGAATCAAGATATTTCATAAGCTGACGATTTATCAGCGTTTCCATGACCTTGGAAAGAAGAGACGTAAGTGCAATGGGTCGGTAATTGGACGGGGAGGAAGATTCGCCCTTTTTAGGGACGGGCTGGACAAATTCTGTTTTTTATCTACTCGGAAAGAGCCCAGAAGAGTAGGATAGACAGAAAAGCTTACGTAGAGGTTTTGCCAGCGTAGTAGAACACCTCTTCAGAACTATGGGAGAGATACGATCTGGACCAGCGGATTTGTGTATGTTGAGACTTTTGAGTACTCCTGCAACTGTACGAGTGCGAAAGTGGACTTGTCTCATAGAAAATTCGACGCTCTCAAGTACAGGCGAAGACAAAGCACTATATGGCAGGGTGGAGTTCGCTGTAAAGTGGGCAGCAAGCAGATTGGTCTTGTCTAAGGAGCTGACCGCTGGCATGTCATTGTAAATGAGCGTCGGGATGGCAGAATTTTTAATATTTTTGATGAATGACCAACAATTTTTGCTAGCTTTAGCACATTGTAGAATTTTTTGCCTCAATTTTCGGTCATATAAGTATTGCAGTCATTTTTGGGTTGTTTAAACTTCTTTCGGTTTTCCTCAGATTTGTTGGCTTTATAAGGCCGAAAACTTACTTCTTTCAACCTGGTAGCCTCTTTGCAGCTCTGATCGAACCACGAATTTGTCTTAGGTTTGATGCTTTTGAACACAAATACGTTAGGTGAAGGTTATCTCGTAGTGTTTGATGTTAAGATCAAACAGATCTTAGTGTCAGACCACTGTGCGTGAGGTTAAGTGTTCCCAGATAAGCATCAAAAGATTTTTCTCGATCCCACCTTTCGTGAAAGTTTGACAAACCTCCGAGAGTATTTTTGCCACAAAAAAACTTCTCAAAAATAAAATAAAAATTTCTCTTCGGAAACGGCACAAAAAACTGCAGATCCCTTCCATTCGTGTGAAAAATATAACGCATACAACACGAGTGGTTGCGAGAAGCTAGGCCTAGGCCCTTCATGGCCTTTGCGCCAAATACGTATGTATGTTTGTATCCAGATCATTCTAGGCCTACGGCCTCATTTTGCCGAAAAGTGTTGATCAAGCCAACGTAGCTTTTGTTGCTTCGCAAGTGAGTGTTCCAGCTAGGTTTTTGATATAGAGTAACTCCGAAGTATTTGACGTCTTTTTAGGAAGGAATTTGGACTCCGTTTAGTGATGAAGTTATTTTGTTGAAGATACGAGTAGTACTTCTGGCGAAGAGAATGATCAGCGTTTTGTTTCGGTTTACATTTAGCATTTGGAGTTGCCACCGATCCCGAAAATCGGTTAAGGCAAATGGAGGCAGGGCAGTTAGAAGCGCTTCATGGCTATCTCTATTGTGTGTATGTATTAAGATCGTCTAAAAATTGATCCATGACCATGGGCCACAACAGGGAGGAAGGAACTTCATCTTGAGAGCTTTTGTAATGATAGTTAAATAAGTCATCCATTTGATAGTGGGTTGGTCTATTTTCCCAGAACACTGTATTGATTTTATGTCTTAAAAACAAGTATAAACCGCACATCTTGAAACTGAGTAGAGTAAGGTAGGACGTTATGTGTAAGTCCTGTTAGTAAAAACTATCCGACATAGATTTGTGCATGTCTCTAAGTGACTGAATTTCGATTTAGGGTGATAGTAAGGAGGATCACCATCCATACATATTACGCTTCTCAAGATCTAGAGACTCAAGGAGAAAAGAACGATTCACTAAAGCAACCCACTTTTGACCGCTACAAAATGTGTTTTCTTGCAGTGTTGTCAGAAGTGTTTAGAAGGGAGCAACGCATACAAGGATATCTGCATATGAATTGAATTGCTCAACGTTGTTCATATTGCCGGTACAACATTTTCTAGCTCCACTGTATCCTTCATGATACAAATAAAACCATAACAAATAATTATAGTTTTACGGTAAAGTTACGGTTCACTATGGAGGTGGCCACCTTTCAAATATAAAAATTTTCCTCAATTTTCTGTTATTGTTTTCAACTTTTTTTGCGTACAATAACCCGAAGAACTTGATTACTGGCCTCGTGTATTCTGAGGTTAAGTCATGCTGCATACATAGAATTAGAACACCAAGAGCGCTCCCAAATTCAGGTGCTACTTTATACACCTCAAAGTGATCACATGGCTTATGAATTTCCAGACTTAGTCCAAGGACACACCGATGCCAAAAGACTTTCCTTTCCTTTTCGTTTTTGACTCTTTGGTTGCACTGAAGGTGGTGGGTGCGCCTACCGCACTGGTATATGCCAACGGTATTTCAGTATAAGTTTGGTATTAATTTGACTTAATCGTGTGTAGAGATTAAAAATAAAATTGAATTTGCTTACGGGGGAGTTCGACAAGAGATAATGATAGAATGTGGTTAACAAAATTTAAGCTTTGAGCATGTTTAGATAAGGTGAGTAATTGAAATAATACGAGCTAATGGATTTAGTTGTAAACGGTTTGTTTATTGTAAGTTGTAACACTTTAATTGGCTAACGAGGATGAAAGACGCGGAAGCCCTAAAGTGCCATTAGCCTTCCCATGAACGTCATTCCCATGACTGCCGTGTTCGCACTCAAAACGTGTGTCAATCACCAAATAAAGATTCCTGTCAAAAAGGGAAAGGGTTGATAGAGAAACATTTAGGGTTATGCCAAGAATTATTTTTAAAATGGATTTTCGGTGAATTTTCGAGGCGATCTACCTTCCTATTTCTGACTCACATAAAATTTACCTGTCTCGTGCGACATGATGTTCATGGGAAGGCTAATATAAATAGGCACTACATCAGCCATTATTGCCATCCAAGAAATGCGATGGAATAAGCTGATCAGAAAGACAAAGAATATCTGTGACTCTGACATGAGTTAAGCTAGGCTTAGGTCAAAAATCGTGAGCTTTAGGCACGTGAGCGAACGTTTGATGACAATCGGCCCCAGGCACAATTTTGAAAAATCAGCCCGATATGCGCTCACTTCACGACATTATCGAAAAAGTATGTTTCAGATTGTCAATACTCGTAGGACGTATGCGTTATAACTAAAGTTGCCATCTATCCTTTTTTCGCGGGATACTCTTTTTTTTTCAGTTCCCAAAAACCTATCCCCGATATTTTCTAAATCCTTTTTTTCATACAAAATTCGTAGCGTATATAATATTTTGATTTTGATATGTAGCGAACATTAGACTGTTAGACTGAACGATGACAGCAGGCGAATATTGTACACGTTCACAGTGAACGAGTAAAGGCTGAATTATTATTAGTCGGAAATAATCGGAAGCTAATTTCATAATTCTGCTTTAAGTTTCCTTCAGTACTGTCAATAGCAAAATTAGCCCATAATAGGCGTATGTTTTCTGAAGCAATTGTGTGGTTCATAGCCATTCACACTCAAATTTTAGCGAATGGATTCGGTCTTTCGTAAGTGATCAAAAGTGAACGAAACTTAACGAATCGAAGCCAAAAGCTATTATGGGCGCACAATACAAATCCTTTGTATTCGCACTGTTTCGGAAGTGGTGGTACGAAACCATTTTTCTTTCAGTTCAGCATTAAACCATACACATTACTACCATCATTCATGTGCGCATCACTTTTTTTAAGTTTGCTGCACGTCAGTTTTAGCGAACTTTTTCGCATCAGTGTTTCGTTAATCTAATCTAAAGAAAAAAGCATGTCGAAACCGAAAGGAAAATGCATCTTCAACGCAAAAGTTCGCGAGGGTCGATACATTGAAAGCGATTTTCACGGTGAAATGCAATTTGATGCGTAGAGTTCTTTCACTTTTTGAGAACGAAGCCAGATTTACTCCTCCAAATTGCTAAAGAGGAGATATATTCCACCAAAAGTTATGCCAATGCTAGTGCGATTGACGTTGAAGACGATGACGGCGAAGTTGTAACAATGTTGGTTGATTGGTTGGTGTAAGCGTATAAGTATTTTTGACGAATAAAATATGAATTTGCGGCAGAAATTGTTCTATAATTGATATCCTTTGATTATCTTTTTTTCCTTCATTTCGATATCTCGCGAAGTTGCCAAGTTTAATGGATTTTTCCTTTTTTTTCGACCAAAAAAAGATGGTAGGTTTAGTTATAACCTTAGATATGGCATTAAAATTAATCTTGGTAGTATGTTCCCTTCATGCCCCAAAACATGTGTAGATATAGCTAGCCTGCCGTTCCCGCATCTAAACATCCAGACAGCGACTTTGCAGTCTCTGATCAAAATGCCAAGAACCACATTGGTTATACGTATTGCAGTTGACGTAGTGCCGCTGTAAGTTCTTGAATTAACATCAGCGAAGTGGTTATTCTACGCTAAGAAGGCAAAGTCCTTGAAAGAAAAACTGCTTAGACCATTCGTTTTGAAAGAATAGTTCTTCTTGTTGTTTTCGTTTTTGTTAGAGGATATGAAACCAAAGATACATATGTTATGATATGATATGAAACCAAGAATATGTTTGGTTCTTGGTGTTAGAGCTATAGTTGATACTGTTGATGGTAAAGTAAATGTTAAGTCCCACCAGAAACAGCTACTGTTTCCATTTTGTTTATCAGAGAAGATAACTTATTATGTCCAGTTTTATTGTCATAATTTTTATTTGGTTGTGAAAAACCAGTAAGTATTAAATTTGTAATGAGAAAACTCCAGACTGTGTTGCCTTCGATACCTTGGTTGCCGGGTACTAAGTGAACAAAACTATTACGTCTACTATCATACAAGTTTTGAATCACTTTACTTACTTATACTCGTAGCTTCAAGCGAGGCTTGATTAAATGAAAGCATATTTATTTGCACTCTGCGTTTACTGCGTCTGATGCACTCTCTAGCACATAGCTGTATTGAGATCTGCCAATAAATTATTTTCAATCTAAAGCATTAGACGTGGCAGATTTTTCTATTCTTATATTCTTTCAGAAGCCTACAGGTAGGCGTGTTTTTGGATGTTTCGCTATGCAATTTGGGTTCAGGGGTGTTCAACTAACGAAGCAAAGCCTTATGACTTACTTTTTATCAAAGAGTCATAAAGAGGCCCGTTGCTTATTGTTCTTTTTAAGTAACGATTTCGTGTACGTTTTTTTACAGGATAACTGCAAGGCATTTATTTCTAATTCATTCCGCGAAGGAGTTAGAAATTGAGGAATTTGTCTGTATTTAGTGACGGGTATAATACATGTTTTGTTGAGGTTTATGTTTAGCACTTCGAATTGCCGCTAATCCTATCTCAAGGTTACATCTGCATAGTCTTTGTCAACAGCTAACCAACCGGATATATTTAAGGATCCCTGCTCTTTTAACGAAAGATAGCGACGTATTGGCAAAAGCGCCAGCTATGCCTTAAAGAATCTGACGCTTTTGTTCTAGGATGGATCATATGACTCTTATGAGATTTACAAAAAAAGACGTAGACAGCCCGTGGCGTAAGTGGTTAGTATGTCGGTTCACTACGCATGAGGTTCCAAGTTCGAATCCCAGAAAACACCAAAAAGTTTTTTCACGGTCCCACCTCTCGCGAGCGTCTGACAATCATCCGAGAGTATTGTTGTCACGAAAAAGCTTCTCAAATCGCCTTTCGGATTCGGCATTAAACTGTAGGTTTAGAAAAATATAACGCACACAACATGAGTGGTTACGAGAAGCTAGGCCCTGACACTTTAAAGAGCTGTTGCGCCTAATATTTTTTATTTTTTTTTGTAGACATCCCGTTACGATATCTGGCTAAGCTTTGTACTCATTCTAGTTTTCTAACTGTAGTGACTTTGTATGCCTTTGTCTATCAAAGCCAACAGAGCCAATTATCATCGAGAGAGTATACCATCATAATCAATTTAAAAAATATTTAATATTCAATATTTTTGCAAAATGGCAGCAAAATAGGATGTAAAAAATCCAAACCAATTCGAAAAAGTTTCGCAGCGCTAGTTTAATGTTTAGGTTTTGCCTTAGTTTGAGATAATTTGACTGGATTGGCAAAAAGAAGAAAAAAATGAGAATACATTTAATTTTTACCCCCTGTTAGACTCGTTTTGTGTATACTCAATAAGTATTGACTATATACACAAATACTTTCTATAAGCACTGCCACGCCCCCAGCATGCTAATCCAATGCAAACAAATTTCTGTTATTTATTCAGATATGTAATTAAAACACTAATTTGTTAGCACCGTAATTCCACGTTATTATAAGAACTTACCACAGTTAACTTATACCACTTTTTCCTAATTAAAATCAAATGAATATTAAAACCCAACCTCACCTACCACTTAAAATTCACAAATACACATGTGCGCCGCCACGCCGCACACATTTAATTAGATCTCAATCGCATCCAACCCGACAATCAATCGCCGGATCGCCCTCAAGTTAAGAAATAATTAATCCATAATAATTTCCACACAAATCCGAATCGGACTGAAGCCGATTTAATTCGAAGCGAAAATTAGTCACGACTGATTCGCTAGAAAACCACACACATGAATACACACATGGATGCCACATATTTCGTCCATATCGTCGTACTACTAGTAGTGCTACTAATGCGCCGCCGGAAATAACCTTGAAGCGGGATAGAGAAAAGTTTATCTGGAGCTCAGCATAAGTCAGGCATCTAGCAGATAAATCAAACAGTGCTTCCGAAACTGTAAGCTCCAATCATACAAACCAAAGCTCTCTGTGACGTGACGTCACGAATTACGTCACTAATGTCAAACTCAGGTTTGGGCGGTTTGACTGCTGGGCTTGCGACAGTCAGTCAAGCCAACTACCACCAGCTGTCTTCAAGTCGACCACGGCAATACCATTCTTCTTGTGTGTTACTGGAGTAAAGGTAATCCACTCACTCACTGGCTCACCACGATCACCGTCGTCATCGGTGAGCAAACAGCGCACCACGGGTTCGGTTGGTTTGGTTCGGATCGGCGGAGGCTTGTGTCTTTAGTTTGTTTGGCTTTGATCGCGCTGAGTTTAGTCAGTTAATAGCGAGTTCTCCGCGACTTATCGCTGCAGTAAACAATCGGCGGCACATGCGCTACGTTCTATTCACATTGATCGGTCGCGCGATCGGTTTCTGTTTTTTTCTCTTCCGTTTGTTCCAGTCTTCTTGTCGAGCAACCTGTTATAAGGTGCACTATCGGTATCTCTCATAAACACAATTAAAATCGTTTAATTAGAAAAAAAATTCGCCAAATTAAGTGCAGCGTATGAATTGCTTTTCTTCAAGACAGCGATCGTGAGCCAAACAACTTGAGGCGATCTTGCATAATACTCGTAAAAAAGAAATACTACACAACGACGACAATATAACGACCACAGTCGCCTCGTTTAGTGTGAATACAGCATAAGTGAATTTATTTTATTTTTTTTTTTTTTCTGTTGTGTGTGGTATGCAAACGATCGTTGCGGACCAGATAGTTTGGTAAAAAGTTTCAAAATAAATACCTTTCAGCCGGGTTGCTTAGAGGCGCGCGCGCGCAATCCCACTCTCCTCCCGTGTGTCGTAGTGAAGAACCGAAAATCGTGGTTGTTACAGATTCGATTAAATTCCTTCTTTTTCTACGCAAAGTTAAGTTGGGCTTAGAAGCTCTCAATTGGACACCGGGACGCAACTATCCGAGCTCACGAAGGCTGAGATACTTTCCTCTGTCAAGAGTTAAAGTAGCAAACAAAACAGAAAAAAATTCAAAACTCTTTCTTTTTTTTTTTTTGCATTCGGGTTTTATTTTTGTTTGCATTTTGTTTTGTGTCCAGCGACATTAAGTCAATTGACATTAAGACGAGGAGGAGGAGGAACGATTAGGAGGAGATACGAGTACAACAACGAAGACGATATTACATTTAAATAAAGTTGCAACTACTAGAGGTGGTGGTAGTAGAGGAATGCAATCCTAAAGGTAAGTCTATGCCATTTAGATTTTGTATTAAGTTTGCATATGCGAAAGGGGGTCGCTAGGTACCCAGATTAGATAGATACATTTGTTAGGCGGTTTTTTTCTGTTTCAACTACGAGGGGAAATGTTGTTGAAGCCGATACCGCTTAATTTATTACTAGTCAATCGCCGCCGGGTAATTATAGAAGGTTGATTGGTTTTTGTACTCAATATATCTATCTTTAATTAATTTGTGTTCAATGAGAAAATAATCAATAGGTAGAAGCAAGTAAAGTGGGTTTTTAAATGAGATTTTTTTCCTTTCGGAATACCATATAACCGGCACGTTGAATGTATTCTTGTCGGTACTTACCTTAAACTTCTAATAGCTTTAGATAAGTTCTTAGTCATATATCGGGACACTGTATAATGCCGAAAAAATGCTGTCGCATGGTGTCTGATAAACGCTTTAGAAACCCGTATTAGTATTGATCTAAAATTTCTAACCAATAGTGCAAGTTCAGTTTCTCCTAAGAACATACGCATTTGGAGTAGTTAAGCTACTCTCCTGCAGGTGATATGTCCCTCAGGCGGTTTTCTGAATTAATTCAACATTTTAAGTCCGTTGGTACCTGTAGCTTAATTTTGCTCAAGTTGCCACAAGGCTCTTCCGACGAACCTCTGGAAAGTATCCCTTATATCTTCTACTTAAGGGGGTTACTTACGTTTTCGATGCAGTTGACTACATGACAAAATTACAAGCCAATTGCGTTAATCATGGAGAGTAGGATATTGGATATCTATGAATGTGAGTTGATTGATTCCCTCTTGTTGGTTATTCAGCACCGTACGATGTTTTAATACGTTTGCTTTTCAGGTGTAATTGATTAAACTTCTAGAGGCACTAAAGTTAGGTTTACATCATAGGATCATCATAGTATAAAACTAATCTTTTTCTAGAAAGAAATGTATTAGGTATCAATTATATGTATGTATAGCTCTTACCAGCAAGAGTTTCAATAGGACGACAATTATACCAGAAAAATTCATCGCTTGAAATACTTTGAGATGTGATGCCATTGCGGGCTTTAAAGTATGTTCCATCAATTGATGTTTTCAGATTTTCAATAATGCTTACCATTCTCGAGATAACGAGACTCGGTTTCGTCGCATTACATATTTATGCCTACCATATGTATTTAAAAAGTTAACATACGGCCATGTAAAATACGTATGTGTCACGTGTTGTACTAGAAAATTTCGTCTGAGCCAGGAGTTATCGATTCCAACGACATTTTAATAAAAATTCTAAAGGGCTAAAAATCTTTTCTACCCTATTTTGATCTGTTTTCTGTAGTTTTAACATAGCAGTAACTAAGATAATTCTTCATACAGGATATCGGGCTTTTCCTCAATATCAACTTATGCTAACTAGAATGGCATCATCGAATTATTGAGAATATTTGTTTCCTTGACGTGCGTATATCATAACAAGTACGCAAACCACTTCATTATCGACTGAACTGTTTATGGAGGAAAGTTCCTTCTTGAGCATATCCTATCAGTATTATGGTATTTATAGTGGATAGATTCTCAGATATTCACTTCAATATCATCTAGGCTCAGAAACGAAATTCGTTGGTCCAGAACCTTTTGTGGTGTCAATTGGGCAGATGTTCTAACAGCGATCAATAAATGGGAATATGCACTTCGTCTAATCCATTGAAATACATACTGTTTTAGGACTTAGTCAATCCAAAAGCATAATTAAGCCTTATCCCTACAAGATAATACTTACACTCGGTAAGGGTAGTATTACGAAGCTCGCTGGCTACCGCAGGCTAAGATACCGCCTTAAATAGTTGAATCTGTCTCCCGAGAGTGCCGCCTTCCGAGCAGATTCTTTGTGAATATTGAGATGAGATGCCGTATCTTCAATAGAGAGTTACTCACACTCGTAGAGCTAAAGGACTATTCTAAGGACTTACTTATCTTCACAAAAGAGGTGGTGAGTATCCGAAACTTATAAGTACCCTTGACACAATAGATGAAAAGGATTCATTTTAAAAAAAATCGTCAAGTTGATCACTTTTATTCTAATGTTATTGTAGTGGCTTCATAGGAATAATTTCAGGCGCTTATAGGGCAAATATTTCAAAATGGAGTACTTAATGATAAGGCATCCTTCTTCCTTCCAAACCGAACTTCATCGCCTCTGTGTTGATGCTGGAATGAAAGCAAATGTGAGCAAATTGGAAGTGATGGTTGTTTCTGGAATACCCATTCAGTACTTTCTAGGTGTGTGTGGATACCCATTGAAGCAGATGGAAAAGTATAAGTATGTGTTAAGTGCCTGGGGGTTTTATTCACGAGTACTGCTGAGGTATTCTGCTAGATTGGTCAGGCTGGATAAACTTTGAGAGAGCTTGGTCGACTTATTGTGATGAAGGCTGAACAAACTGAGACAAGGCTTTAACAGTCTTTAAATCGGCATATGCTCCAACCCTCACCGTGGTCATGAGATCTGGGTAGTGATCGATAGAATAACATTGCGGATAGAAGCTGCTGAAATGAGATTACTTTGTGGTGTTGCTAGAGTAACTCCTAGTTGGGCGCCGTGGCGCAGTGTTTTGTGTGTCGGATCACTGCGCGTGAGGTTCAATGTTCGAATCGCAGAAAACACCAAATGTTTTTTCACGGTCCAACTTCTCACGTTTGACAAACATCCAAGAGTATTATTGTCACGAAAAAGCTTCTCAAGAACAAAATGAAAATTGCCCTTCGGATACGGCACTAAACTGTAGGTCCCTTCCATTCGTGTGAAAAATATAACGCACTCAACATGAGTTGTTGCGAGAAGCTAGGCCCTGGCACTTAAAAGAGCTGTCGCGCCAAATATTTATATATATTTATTTATTTTATTTTAGGTATCACGCAGATACCTTAATATATTGGTCCTTATTTTCAATAAGAATTATCACTATACTTCTTAAGGGGATTAAGTTATTAAGAGAAATAAACACAGAGATTAAAAGAAACAGACAAAACGTGGCATTATAAAACTATAGGTTTAGAAAGCTTGAGAACTACTGATTTTCTTGCATACTTTTGGGTGCAGTATTAAAAAATAATTTTTATTTTTTTTATTAAAAAAATAAATACATTAATTTCCTGTCGGTTGAGGCCCAGACTCATCCCTAACTGTAGCGCCTTCTAAGTAAGTAAGTGGTAAACTTAAACTTAAACTTATTTCTTTGCCTACCTGTAGGCGCACATTTATAGCTATGGTATGCACATGTGCATGTTGGCGCAGTCCTTCTGTTAGCTAAATACATACATATGCGGCGGTTAAAGTCATGTCGGTGTAAGTCATTTTTCAAAAATATTGGTGTAAGTCCAGAAATGAATACTGCACATGCCAAACTGTTGCATGAAAATGTGAAGTAAATTAAAATGTTACCACTTTAACATCAGATGGTAGCATAAACTTGATAGATAAAGGAAAAGGTGATACGAGTATGTATTGTTGAAAGTTACAGCGGTGTAAATCTTAAGTTCTTAAGCTAAATGTGAGTCACACCACTATGACTTTAACCGCCTCACATAAAGTTATTGTGGACCACACAGACAAAAGAAGTGTTTTTTTAAACTTACCCAGCCAGTAGTTGCTACGAAAGTGACATTTTTTTTTACTAGTAGTGTTTTTTTGAAACCTAGCCAGCCAGTCATTCATTTGAGCGATTTGCCAGCCAGCCAAAGACAGCCGATTTTATACGAACATATCTCTAGGAACCAAACAACTCCGCAGTGGCAGCAACAACAAATAACTAAAAAACATTCGTTTTGCGCCGCCTGAAATTAGGCATCGCAAATATCCCAGCCAGTCACTTTTGGCTGGGGATTAAATCAAGAGTAGTAGCCAGCCGGTGTTTGTTTTTTTAAAAAAAAACACGGTTATTATAGTTGCGGGTATCTGCTAGTAAAGAATAAAGTGATTTAATTATTTTGAAGTATAACTAAAGTGAATTTGATAGTTGTTTATAAATAAACAGTTTAAATACACGGAAAACACGGTTTTAAATCTACGAATCCCAGCAAGAATATTACAATATATTTTAAAATTTCCTTCTAATTCGGGCGCAAGTAGTTCACATATGAAATTATCAAATGACCTATCTTTTAATTCTCTTTTCATTGGTCAATAATCCATGTCTACAGAATCCTCAGAACTCATGAAATATTGCATAGCTTTGCGCGAAGAAGGTAAAATGCCTAACATTTTCCGAAATGAAACTTAATTTCTTTATTTCAAAAAGTGAATCTAACTTAACATTCATAATATCGTTTACATCATTTAAAATTTGAGTAATACTATTTCAGTCTCAAAAGCCTGATACACAACACCTGCTTAAATCATTTAGTCAGCATAGTCGTACATGAATGATTTTTCACTTCATGACTTGTCAGGTCTTATTTAGAATAAAAAAGAATGGATGATTCTTGTAATACTGAGCAAATGGTTTTTGAAAGTGTAACACATTTGTAAGTTTAGTTTATTTTCTAATGCCCATAAAGAGAGAAATGCTACTCGTTGCGAAATCTACTTCTTCAGCTCATGCTGAAGCACCAGGATTGATAAAAATCTCGGAGTCGAAAGTTTTCATTAAACTAATAATTGCCTTACATACGAGGAGAAGAGAAAGTTTAGTTCTTGACCAGCCTTTGAGTGAGTACCGTACTCAGTAAACATTTTCTAACTAAAAAAAAACCTTTTATACAAAAGATCTCCCATTTGTTAAAGCAAACCAATCGCCCACAACAGCTTGAATCTGACTTGTATCTATTACCTACCTCCCCATCTACTATCTTCTAAGTTCTATTCATTACGTAACTCCAGATAATAAAATTAAACATTAAACACTTATCGACTCACTGATTCTCTTCGATTTGCGTTTACATAACATTCGCTTAAGAACCACACTTCCGCAGCACTCTAGACTCCCACTCAGTACACGCTGGAACCATTAATCTTTTGATTTATGAATTTGGCAACACAATTACCCCACAAAGACCAGAAATAAATGGCACATTTTAAGGCGTGCCTCATCACAATGGGGCTTGGTACCATTTTAAAATGCTGAACATTGATTAGCAGGTCCACCACCGCTCTTACAATGGCGCCCCATTCTCAGGCCAATTTTTTGGTTCAGTCAAAAACAATGAATTTTAGCGTAATGAAGGTCAAGCAGAGAGTACTTTTGCGGCTCTGAGATCTACTTAAAGTTATCTTCGTGAAGTGTATTTCATGTTCGCTGCCATTGTATCTCAATCTCCATGAAAATATGCAATTTCGTTGGCGAAACCTATCCGATTACACGACTGCGACGGATACAATACAATCCACCACAGTAGTTGGCAACACACAATAAACCACCTCCTTCAACCTTGCTATACATTTTTGGAATAACCCAATTTGTGTGCGAGAAGGGGCGTGAAATATTGAAATACCCTCACGATCAAGCCACCACTATAAATATTAGCGTTCATGTTTGGGGTTCGTTTTTCCTGGGATTTCAAAAGTGCAATGTTGCATGCAATGCTGGTATTTTTTCCCATGGTGTCCGCGCGGGTAAAAGTCAATTAGCCTAGTTGGTTCGTTGGTTATGGCGGCGCGGGTATTTCTAAACGTCGTACCGCCATGTGCAGTGTATTTTAAAAAATTATAACAACCAACGAAATTGTATTTCCTTTCTAAAAAAGAAAAAAAAAATAATAAAATATTAAGATTTCGTTGAAATAATCAGAGCGTTTAGGGTTTCGGAGTGTTTGTTACCTGCTCGTTAGCATTATTGCTGGGACCACTGAAATGCATTTGTTGTGGTTGATATCAGTAGAGGGACGACTAATGTATTTTTTCTGGTGGAATTGATTGGGATTTGATAGTATTGTACAAGGCAACAAAGCCAGTTGTGAATCCTAAAACGAAAGAAATGTTTCGCTTGAAGGGACAGACGATAAATAAGTAGATTACCTGATTACCTGGTTGTTCTTAAAACAGAACATAATATGAAGTCTGATAAGAAATAAGTTCTGCATGAGTGCGTGTCAAAGTAATAAGCTATGACCTCTGTCAAATTTAAGGATTTACTTCAAAAGGGCACCGAAAAACGAAAACACTATCACGATAAGTAACTCAAACAAAAACGGGGATATTTATATTAGGGGTTGTATGCAGCCACAAATTGGTTCAAAACAGTAGAAAAGTTCTTTTAAAATACAAATTCTAGGCCGTCACTTGATCGAAATGTAACTAATTAGTTGCCATCTTTGCCAGTTAAACTGTTTGTATGATTTTCAGGTAAGCTATTTCATGATGATACTGTAAGTATTTTTCCCTAAGATACGATGACCTTCCATCTTTCTGCTCTCATGGAGTTTTTGTTGACGTTTCTAGTCAAGATTCCATTTCCTGGGAGTCTGTCCAATATTTCGCGATGTAAGAAGGTCCTGCTTCGGGAATGCCACTTTGTCAGTTGATTAAGCTATAGAACAACTGAATGGTTACGACTGGAAAGCACTACAATTGTACTGCAAAATTGCGTTAGAAAAATAATTGTTTGTTTTTTAGTAATCTAAAACTACGTTTATTAACAATAATAATTTATAATACTAATAGTCAGAAGAAAACAAAAAGATGACAGAATTTGGTGGACGGCTTTATGCTATGTCACATTATAGATGTTGTACCCAAACATTGGTTTTATATATGAAATAAACAGCGTGTTCGGTCATTGATTATTGTTTTCTGTCTGGATTTTGGATTTCCGCACTCAGCGAGTTTAGAGTAGGAATGAAAACATTCTCCGACCACATGCCTCTTGAGACTACTTTTAATATTTCTTCTCCTTCTAACGAGAGGAATCTTTCGCAACTGGAACTTTTGCCAAAATTGGCATGGAAGGATGGATTTCGTCATTTGTTCCAACAAAATCTAAATGCAGAGCTCATTAGATTGAGTGAATCTAATATTCCCACCAGTACCGAAACTCTAACGGAAATAATAAAAAGAGCTGCGCCTCAAAGTGCCCAATTGGGAATAATTAGCCAAGTTAAAAAGCAAAAGTGGTTTGATAAAGATTGCATGAGAGCCAAGGATGCTTCTTTCGCATTTCTTAGATTACTTCGGTCAAGTAATTCCACTTCATTTAAGCTTCTCTACTCGGCGGCTAACAAATACTTTAAACAGCTTTGCTTATCGAAAAGACAGGCATGCGTCCAGAGAAACGTTGACTTACTAAATGAAGCGAAATCGACAGCAGAATTCTGGAAAGCCGTGAAGCTCATAAATGGAAAGAGAAATGTAATCGCCCCCGGCTTACAAGCACATATGCTGAAAGATCATTTCAGCCACCTCCTCAACACAGCACTTATATCACCGTCGTTTCAATATGCAGCCCCTTCGATTGATGATGAATTCTTAGATACCCCTATCACATAAGATGAAGTTCAAAATGCAATTAAGAAGGCTAAACTTAATAAAGCTCCAGGCGAGGACCGCGTGCCTTTCGAATTCTACAAGAATTGCACCTCGGAATTTCTAACAGAACTTACGTCTGAATTTAATCGAATATTCAATTCTGCAGACGTCCCAGGGAGCTTTCGCAAAGCTATAATATACCCGTTGTACAAGAAGGGAAGCCATGAGGACCCAGCTAATTACAGGTGAATATCATTCCTGAATGCATCGACTAAGTTGTTTGCGGCTGTGCTTTTCGAAAGGTTTTCCGTCTGGGTTGAAAACAAGAAAATTCTGCACGAATTTCAAGCATGTTTTAGAAGAATGTACTCAACAACGGATCAAATATTTACACTTGTAAGCGTAGCAGAGATCTATAAAAAGAGGCGCAAGAAGCTGTATGCATTTTTTGTAGATTTCCGAGCAGCTTTTAACACTATACCACGCGAATCGGATTTTCAACAAAAGTCATAAACGTTCTAAGGGCTATGTATGAAAAAAACACGGCGTGCATCTGAGATGGGGTCCACTTATCTGAGGTGTTCCAAACGACAATGGGTGTAAAATAAGGGTGCATCCTTAGCACATTGCTGTTTATTTTATATATAAACGACATAGTAGATGACATTAAAGGAGGAATAGAGATAAACAGAACGAAAATTCCGGCACTGTTGTTTGCAGATGACATGGCTCTCCTCGCGGATACTATTGAAGGAATACAGCTGATGATACGTAGATTGGAAAACTACTGCAAAACTTGGAGTTTGTCACTTAACCTAGCAAAGTCGAAAATGATGATTTTCAGAAAAGGTGGGGGCAGGTATTGCCGAGGTGAAAAGTGGACGTATCAGGGCGAGCAAATTGAAGTCGTGAGGGAATATAAGTACTTAGGAGTTTTGATAGCATCAAACCTTCACATGAAGAAGCACTTAACATCGAAACTAACAGAAGCAAAGCGAGCAGTTGGTTCAGGGTGGGGAAGTTGCATTAGCAACAAAAGCATATCACACAGCGCGAAGCTGAAAATATTCCGTGCAACTGCATCTTCTATTATTCTTTACGGAGCACAAGTATGGGGGTATCGTCCATTCGAAGAGGTGGAAAAGTTTCTTCGCTATTTTATTTGGAGCACTTAAGCTGCCGAGTAGTTCACCGATCTATATGCTCCACTTAGAGACTGGTATAGCTCCCATGTTCTTGGATTTTCTCAAGCTCCACTTAGATTATGTGTTACGAGTTATCACGATGAACGAGAACAGACTACCAAAGATAGTTCTATCCCATATGCTATCAACCAGGGAAATCTGTGTACAAGAGTGGGAAAAATTAGCATCCGATTGTGATTTTAATTTAACAGTTAACCCCAATGAGCAGTTAGCAACTTTGAAGGAAAAGTTTAAGACCCTGCAGGAGAAAACAGGTCATAGATTGTATGATAGATTCTTAAGAGAAGCCCAAGCCTTGCAGCACAGACTATATTATAGCAGCTTTAACCTCCATTTGCGAGATAGAACATATTTTCTAGCTGGTAAATCCACCGACATGATGAGCACCATCTTTAATATAAGAGGGGAACTTCTACCACTTAATTATATCCCACACCGCCCAGAACTTCCTATACTGTGTGATATATGCAACCGGAAAGAGCGAGAGGATGTATACCACTTCCTAGCAGTATGTCCCATTCTTCAAGAATTCCGCGTAAATATCTTTGGAGTACGTACACTTGAGTTGGAGGAGGCGATAAGAATACTCAACGGCGACAAAGGCTGGGATTCACTCTATATTTACACGACGAATGCCCTACGCTACAGGAATTGCATAATTGAGGAACTTTTTTAAAAATAAACTTTCGGTTCACGAACAATAGGTATAAATATTTAAATTTTTTTATTAAATTCTAAATGTCAATCTGGTAGACGGCCTTCAGCCAAACCATAAAAGACTAAGAAATTATATCTTCAATGAATTTGTATCTATTTGTATTTTTTTTTAATGAAATAAATAGTCTAAATAACTAACTAATAACTAACTAACTATATGAAATGAAAATAAAGTCTAAAAAAGTTTAATATAATCTAATCTAAATCTAGTCAAAATAAGGCGATCAGTTTAAATCCGACGAACCTGGGTCAACAACTGTCAGGCAGGCGCCTGGGGGGCCTAAGTCTATTAGAGAACAGTTTTGTACCGGGCAACAGCGGGTAAATGGTCCAACCTTAAATATATATATTTATTTATTTATTTGTTTTAGTACTCAAGTATTATAATACTGGGTAGGCTGCTGGACCGAGGGTAGCCGGCGGCGTGCGTTGCACCTAACAAAAAAAAAATGTTTGTAGTACTAAAGTACTTTACTACTAGATTACTACTAAAGCAGTGGGCCGATTTTGACCAAACTTCACTCAGGACAATACCGAAGATTGCCTGAAAATTTGAGCTCAATCGGTTTAGTGGTTTCCAAGTCCATAGCATGCAAATAAATAAACATACAAACATACAAACAAACATACAACCATACATTGTATTCTATATATAAAAAAACGTATTTACTAATATATATTAAAATAATTAATTTAATAATATATAAGATGCCGAAATAGACAGATTTATTTTGAGTATCTTATCAGAATCCTCGTGTTTTGTTTATAAAAGCGTCATATTTTACGTTGCGCCCACCAAATAATTTTTCTTATAGTTGAATTAAAAAAGTGGCATATGTAAAAGATCGCTCGGGAGCCGTATGGAACGCTAGTGACCGGCTATTAAATTAAAAATAATATTTGGTGTTATTTAGGTTTCTGTGTGATACGTTATGAATTTTTGGTATATGGTATGTTGCGCTATTTAGCGTCAAAAGCGATTTTTTTTTGTAAAATATAATATTTTGTGGTGAAGTGTAGGTTAGGTTAGGTTAGGTTGGCTGCTCACACGAGAGTGCAGACACACTTAGACCAGTGAAGGTCCTTTGTGATACCATGGATCAACCCATTAGGCTACTCAGGGACTAACAAAACCAGCCGGAGCTTCTGACAAAGCGATGGATGCTCATGACGTCCAGAGACGCCAGATCGCAGAGGTCGTCAAGGAAGGGGGACCCTAGATGGAGCATTCTTTTATGCGACAGGGCCGGACATGTGCATAGGAGGTGAAGGATGGTTTCCTCCTCCTCCTCGTCCCTACAGCTCCTGCAGAAGTCGTTGGAGAAGAGACCAAGTCTTCTGGCGTGTTGGACTATAAGACAGTGTCCAGTGAGAACACCGACAACGCAGCTGATTTGTGTACGCTTTAGCTTGATTAGATCGGCACTACGGTTTTGATCCAGCTTAGGCCAGATCTGTCTCGAAATGTGACACGTTGAGCCGTTTCCCCATCTGAGGTTGGTCTTGCTAATAGCGTTCAGCTTTAGTAGATACTTACATGTAGCGAGGGGCATACCCAGTGCTTGCCTTTCAGGCAAAATCCTTAGAGTGGTACCCTGTCTGGCGAGGTCGTCAGCCCTGCAGTTACCTGGAATGTCTCTATGGCCTGGCACCCAGCAAAGGTGAATGTTGAACTGCTCTGTCATCTCCACAAGAGATAGACGACAGTTTAAGGCAGCCTTTGAAGTGAAGGAGAACGATTCCAGGGACTTGATTGCCGCTTGGCTGTCAGTGAAAATGCTAATATCCCTGACAGATAATACATTACATTTCAGCCAGGGCAGGGCTTCCTTAATCGCCATGATTTCCGCCTGGAAAACGCTACAATGATCAGGGAGGCGGAGTGGTGAACTGTAACATTTTAATTAACGCTGGGTTATTTATGTGAATTTACGGATATCTTTATTACTCATACCTAATGTTGAAGACATTTTAAAGCATGTCTTATAAGTGACGTTTCTAGGCTCGATTACGCAAAAAAGACGCACATTTAGAGCTGCCCTGATTGTTATTTTGTTTTTTTCTTCTATATCTAGATATTAAAAGTATGTACATATGTATGTGTGTAGATTCAGGTTTTTTTTTTTTTTGTTTTAATGACTTGGAAATATTGTTTACTATAGGGGTATTCGCGCTTCGTTGTTACACTTTTACACTTTAGCAATGCTCCGACCCTATTGTTACGCAGCGTGTAGAAGTGTAAAAGTTGAATTTAACATATTTTTTGGCAGCTGGTTGTCGTTAAGTTCTCTGAATTAATAAAATTTATTGAAATGGAAGGAATTGACCAAAATATGGACGAGGAATATGTGGTGATAAATAAAAATAGCTGAAGGGAAAGGCATTGTGTATTTATCCTGCAAATTGTGACAGGAATCAGTTGATTTTGACATAAGTTTCAGTGTTGCTGCAAATACAAAAGTGTGCTTTCACTCTTTGGTGTAAAAAAAAAAACTCTTTTACATGACCAGATACAACGAATCGTAAATACCCCTTATATTATATTATTGATATTTTAAAACTGATCAATTTTTCTACAATATTCCATATAGCATATCATTTACCATGGCATTTAATATGTTTGGAATTCAAAAAGTAGTAACCACTAATCCGAATTTACTCCATATTTATAAAAAGAATAAGGTTGCAAGCAACTTTTCGTATCAAATCCTATACCTTCTTTTTAATAGCCGCCTAGAAACAGTCATGTCAAATGTCATATTCAAGACAAAAAGTCTCACGATTCTTTGTTTTATGAAGACAATCGGCGTTGTGTTTCACTGATCATTTAGCTATAGAAGCTTATAGTAAGGCGAGTCAATAACAAAGCCCACATGGCATTTAAAAAAAAAAAGAACTATAACGTAGCATTATTCATCTACCTGAAACTGACAGCACAATAACATTTCTAACACCTTCAATGAGCATACAAAATTAATGCAAACTATGTTAAATTTATATAAACTTAATGTACTGAATAATTACAAAGCTGTCTAGGTAAGTCGATATCGATAATGTCCTTGATGCGCTGAGCATTGATGCGGGGAAAGCTCCGATGCTTTACATGTGTTCGATAGACGAGGAAAACAGGTCGTTATGACTTAATATTCTCATTATGATTTTTCTTTTTTTTTCAATTATGAACTATGTAAAGCAATTAAAAATGACTTAATGGATTAGCATTTTATTTTCGAGGTTAGGGTTACTAACACAGCAAAGGTGCACATCGGGATCATCTGAGGTCATTGTCATAGATTTTGTGATTAATTAGAATCTATAGTGAAACCGATGTAAACCCACCGAAGTGCAAATCTTTGAACTGAAACGCAAGATACTTCTAAGACTGATAGATGGTGCCCCAATTTGGTTGCATGAATTTACCAATATGTTGACGACAAATTTCTGTAGTCTATGAGTGGGCGAGTATAATGTGAGGCGACGTCGGCTGTTTGTTTCAATTAACTTTATTGTTATTGATTTTTGCCTATTTCGGGTTGTTGATTATGACAATTCATGACAGGCTGATCATTAAGTGACAGAATGTGTTAATAATAATGACAAGATGAATATGAAGAATTTGAGGGGTTATTTGTAAATTTGCTGGCGCCATATAAATTCTTTACGAATCAATGGGCAAGGGCGAGATAATATTTCTTTTTGTACACGATCATGACACTATGGCTTGAGTGGAAGGGTACGAGTTATTGTAATCTGAAGTGGACGTTTGTTAGAAACACAACTCTAAGGCATTTCGTAGAAATGAATGAAATTAATTCACTATTGTTATTGTGAGTATTTTTCGTATTTGCACTATTGTGAGCATGGTCTAGTTATTTGAATATGACAGATGCCAAGGCAAGTAATTGAAAGTAATTTTATTTAACCTGTCACTCTAGATTCGACTTAAATACTGTTGACTTTGACATTGATAGTTAGTTTCTACAATTTTAGGGTAAATGTCAACTTTTAGTTAAAAGTTATGCCCAAATTATAAGTCTAAGATCTGAATTTATAATAGAGAAACATGCAATGTATCTCATTTCGTTCCCTTCCAAGTTCTAAGTATATGTTTCTCATTATTATAATATTTACATTTCCTCAAATAGGTAACGATTTGTGATATTATACGTCGCCACTGAAATGTCAATAATGTCATTATGTTTGTTTATACGTTAAAGCCGTGTCGTTTTACGCGTTACAGTCTGAATAATATGCGACTCGTTACAAAGTGTTATAAACTGCTTAAATCATGACCGATATGTAGTTTGGTCAGTAATCATATAAATTTGGTATTTTATTGCAATTGATAGAAATCTTAAATATTAATGATTGCAAGCTCTAAGAGTGTTCGAATGTTGATTTTATAATAGGCGATAAAAATGGGTTTCGACTAAAGAATCAAGACTGGTTTAAGGCATAGTGAAAAATTTCAATCAAATGCAAAATGTCGTGGATGTCATTAAATAAGTGACGTAATCAGTAATGATAAATCACATAATGTGCGTGGGGAAAGATCATACATGGCAATGGTGTTGTGCTAGCGTCGTCAATTGCTCCGCTAATGGTTCATGGTTCAAATCCTGATGTCAGCAATTTATTTCTCATGAAATATATAAAGTCAGTCCGATTAATTGCAAAAGCTTGTGTGAACACTACTGCGAAGGCATAACACTGGCAGTGGCTTGGTCATATGACTGGAACAATTGTTCGCTTTGTTGATGATGATTTGCCTATGACATTGGATATCGGAAAAAAAATACTGTGAATCAGAAGCAAAGACAAAAAATAAGAAAAATCTCCCCATATCTGTATGCCACCCCCAGAGTTTCTCTGAAGCATAAACAACTGAGCTTCAAACCACTACACCAAATCTTTTTCCCTCTCTCTATCTATTCTTTCCCCAACGCCCGCACTGTGTGTAAACATGTTAAGGATATTCATAACCCCTTGAGTGCGCGCAAATTATAAAAAAAAAGGAAAAAATTAGTACATAATCTGCACAGACAATTGATTTTATTAAGTAGTTAGTGTACTGAATCGCATACAAAAAAAATTGTCACAAATCTATTTCACAATACCTTCTCTCGTAAATGTTTAACAAATACTGAGTAGTATAAGTAGCATTCTTATTAAAAGAGGTTAAAAAGTAGAGAAATGGAGTTAAAAATTCTTCCTCAAATTAAGGTATATGAGACCTCTGTGGAGTCGTACTCACGTTTACGAATAATTTGATTGATTCTGTCCACATTGTATGTACAATATATAGATAACATTTCATATAACGATTTAAGTCTCTTCATCCGACGTTTCGGAACGTGCAACAACGTTTGCTCATAGAACAAACAAGAACTGAGCCTATAGGCTCTTCTTAAGTCTTTTATCAGAGTTGATGCACATTCAGGCAACAAGAAGTCATTGATCATGGTTCTGTAGCGCTCACCAGTCACAGTAATAATGTTGTCGATGCCGGATGCCATAAACGAAATATGGGCCAAATGGAAAATCATCCGCATCGCGGTCGAGGTTTAGGAAGGCCTATCTGTAATTTACACCAGTTTGGCGGTCTGCAGGCAATAGCTGATGCACTGTTTGCACTTTGTGTGGGTACATCTTCAAGTCTTTTACTAAAATTCGCTGTAAGACTGTCTATTGATTCTCAATTGCGTGGCCCGCCATATAGTCTATGTTTCTGGGTCCTCTTGGACATCCGCATACACAGCAGCAATATTCTCGACCAAACGGCTGTTTCGGGGCCAGCAGCGCCTGTTACTGTCCAGTATTGAGCCAGTCTCTTTGAAGCGGGCGGCTAAACGCCGCAGTGTTTGCTTAGTTGCAATTCACATTGAGCCAAAATCAACGACCAATTATTTGCCAAGAACTTTGACACCATTTTTTTTGAAGAGTGGGCATCGTGGCGTAAGTGGTTAGTGTGTCGGACCACCGCGCGGACCACTGCGCGTTCCAAGGTCGAATACCAGAAAACACCAAGTTTTTTCACGGTCCCACCTCTCGCGAACGTCTGACAAACATCATGTGTGCGATAGTGTGATGGCTTTTGCGCCACCTTGTACATAGTCAGTGTCTTTCGATTGTATCGGTTTTAGAAATTCAGAAGTATAGGGCCTAAAAAATGCAGTTGTGGGTGCCTATCTTATGCGATCTTACTGCGGCAATGCTGCAAAGTTGCGGCTAGAGAGTGCGTTCGACGAGATCTACCATCCATATTCCGGTCCTGATTTACCCGTATTGATTTACGTATATAGTTGTGAATACCCCAAGTGTCACTGGCTATAGTCAACGTACAACAATGTTTATTCATTTATTTGTTTATAATAAAATTTACCATCACTGTCATTAATATCATATTCAGCGGCAGCTTGTAAAGTACGAAGTTGTAGCATTAAAATATTGTAGAAATTAAATTTACCATCGGCTAGCTGACAATTATAGTTCTATGGGTTATATTTCCAAAATGGCGGTATATAAGCCTACATTTTAGGATTATCTATAGGTAAAGGTCTTCCACTTTATATGGTTACATTTTTTCATTCAATCGTGTATCTCGTGGGCTATAATTTAAAGTTACAACAGTCGTCGTATATAATCTTAACGCAATTTTATAATAAATCTCTGTACTTTTATTGTAAATTAGGCGGCAACTTACATATACAAACAATTTTATAACGAATAATGAAATACATACATATGAATTTGTTCCTTGGGCACAAGGGCTGGTATATTGGTGATTCATTAAGTTGGTGCAGTAAGAACTTTATTTTGAATTTAAAGTTTATTAACATGTACAGATATATAACCCATAAAATTGATACCAGTTTTTTAGTTTTATTCAGATACCAAGCCCACAAATTCAGATTTAATTTACGAGTGTAAAAATCAAAACAAATTGATACAAATTGGAATATCGCAATAACATCTCGATACAAAGGCATCTTTAATTATTATCTCATCCCAATGAATTTATAGCGCAAAATTAGAAATTAATTTAAATCACCATGAAGATAACCATCTCACTAATTCAACTTATCGGTGGTTGATTTGAATTGTGGTGATTTGTAATCAACTTACATACCTCTTCGATTGTTGACGAAACATAAATTTACATAAAACACAGTGCGCACGATGGAGTCATACTGTTGGTTATTTTTTTTTTAAGAAATTCGCGGGCGATGTAAATAAAAATAAACATCGTTCAAGTTCATGCATAAATAACTCGGTCATCGTGAGTGAGAAATAAAAATAAATGAAAGGAGTAATCTCATGAAGTATGTCGATCACAGAGTTGAATTTATTTTTATCGCATAAATGCTGGGATACTCGTATTTGCCTAGCAGCAGCAGCGCCCAGAAAAAATGTGCCCAGAAACCTGATAAATCTCAGTTTGAGGCAGGAGAATATTGATATCCGCTTTAATCTGGTGCCACATTTCTTGTTCGACGATTTGGGGACTGTTTGGGAGTTCGAAGAAAAAATGATTTACAAGGGTGGGGAAAAGTCAAACACCCTTTCGGCTATAAATTCAGAGGTTTAACGTTGACGGATGCGATGTCATCCCCCCAACTGGGTGTCAGCTTACGCGATTTGCGTTGGTTTTATTGAACTGTATTGTAATTTTGAAGAATTAATTTTCAATAAAATTTTGATTGGGCTTATTTCATATTTAATGGAATTGTTGTGACGGCTTGGGGTTGCAATAATTGAGGATTTACTTGGAGAGGTGGTCAAAGTGACGACGACGGAGCAATTGGTGCATTCAATGACTTGCACTGGATTGTTTTGAAAAGATTCGCAAAGGCCTCTAGGGTAAAACTTCAATACTTTTAGTAGAAGATTACAAATTTGACACTAAGCCAACAGGTATTGCACAATAGCAGTGGAGTGTTATATATAATACTTATTTAGTATCATATGCTTTAACGTTTTTAAAATGTTCTGTTGATGGCACTGCTGACAAAAATTTAAAGAAATAAGGATTGGAGATGAACGAATATCTTCAAATAGGAACTGAACTGTACCTTGCCACTCCGTTTCTTAATATATTTGAAAAGCTTATTTCTAATCCAATCTTCATTTATTTCTGTTTAAATGAAAATAGACAAATCTTCAAATGGGAATCAGGTTTTCGTCTCGGACATAGCTGCAAGTCTGCTGTAATAAAAGTTACTACAGACTTACGTTCGGCTTTGGACTATTATGAGATTAGTTTTTTGGTGCTCTTAGACTTCTCGAAAGCGTTTTTCTTCTTTTTTGTTGTTGAAACTTAGAAATAATTTTAGTTTCTCAAATATAGCTCTTAAAATTCTGGGGGAATAGCTATTGGTGTCTCTATTCTTTCTGTTGTGAACTGTGGCGTTCCTCAGGGATCTGCTTTGGGGCCACTGCTATTATTTTTTTTTTTATAAATGATCTTCCTCAAATGTTCTCTGATTGCAAGGTTCACATGTATGCAGCTGATGTCTCTATTTATATTTTGCGTCCTATAAGATTAATGGAAGACTGTGTGGTAAGATTAAATGAGGACTTACAACGAATACAAACTTGGTGTGATACAAATAAGTTTAAGTTAAACCAATTAAAACAATTGCAATGATGTGCACTCGGAGGGAAGTTGACCCTCAAGACATCCCCTTGTTGTTTTTAATAATAATGTCATATCTTACGTAAACAAAGTTAAGTATTTAGGTTACACCATAAATAATTCTTTAAGTTGCTGCGGTGCTGTTAGAGGCACAGTCAGAAAAATCTACGGTGGACTATGCAGCCTTCGGTGCTCATCTTACCTTCTTCTTTCCAGTATGGAAGAACGATTATTAAGGAGTTTAAATTTACCATTTTACACGTTTAATTGTTGTGTATATCCTTGTTTGGATTTTGAGTGTAAACAAAATATTAACGTGGCCTTTAATGACTTCTTGGGTTTTATATATAATATACCTAGATACACCAGCGTTGCTAGGTTTGAAACCAGCTTGTTTAGAATGTCTCTGGATAGTTTTTACAAAATGAGAAACCTTTTATAACTCTACAAGATAATAGACAAAGAGTGTCCACAGTATTTGAATGAAATGCTTCGTCTTGCGCTTAATCTTACCGCGATTTACACACCAAGTTGTAGAACGGTCCTTTTTTGTTTCAGCAAATCGACTGTGGAACACTCTCCCATTCGAACTGCAGAGAACACACTCATCAGCTCTTTTTCAGAGGCAAATATTTTTCCACCTATCAACATAAAATCTTTCTTTTCTATCTTTAATAACAAATTCAACTTACATTACATAACACGTACTTAAAACCTAAGCTATTAAGTCTAAGAACTTTAGTCTTTTGTTAAAATTTATTATAGGCATCTATTATAATAATATATTAAATCTCGTAGTATCATGTCATAGAATTAATAAATGAAATGAAAAATCAAAATGAAAATGAGTGCTCTTAGACTTGGACTTCCTTTCTTATAGAAACAATTTCATATATTCACTTGAAAATTGTGTCCGCCACCCTCATGTTCACTGTAATATTCGCTGGCTGGTAAAGAACTAAATCAGGTTTTACGAACGTTCCAGAGGAAAGTCTATAGTAAGGATTTCGGATGAATGGAGTCTTTTTTTAACAGTTTTTTTTCGGGAAAAAAGTCTATTCTATCTCTCGGAACATCTTTCAAATATTTGGACGTACAACTGCTATAAGAAGCTCATTGAGATACCACCTTTCGGATAGGGCATAAAACCTGTAGGTCGCTTAAATTCTTGCGAGAAGTATCATATAACACGCGCTCAACGAATATCTAGGAGGCAGGAATATCTAGGCTTAAACATACACAATGGTTTTATTTGAGTTTGTTTTAAAGGCATATTTTTTTTTTAGAGCATGCATCATACATTTTTCATGATTAAGACGATTACATTTTTACCAGGTATACCGTGACCGCCGTGGCGCAGTGGTGTTAGTGTGTCTGACCACTACGCGTGAGGTTCAATCTTCGAATTCAAGAAAATACCAAAAGATTTTCAACGGTCCCGCCTGTGTTGTTGTCACGAGAAAGCTTTTCAAATATAAAACTAAAATTGCCCTTCGGATACGGCACAAAACTGTAGATCCCTTCCATTCGTGTGAAAAAATATAATGCACATAACACGAGTGGTTGCGTGAAGACCGACCTAGGCCCTTCATGGGCTGTTGAGCCAAGTATGTATGTATGTATATGTATGTATGTGGGTATGCTGGACATTTTTATAAAGTAAAGTCAAGGTGGTGGGTGTTTTGGGAAAGGCGAGGTATACTATATGGTAAGCAGAAATATATTAGTATCTTTTACGTGCTGTAAAAATTCGGCTTTTATTTTGTTTCGACTGGAGTCTGGGGTAACTTTCAAAAATATTTATATGATTAGCAAGTATACTTTTCATGTAATTTTTCTCATGATCTCCATATATTTTTAAGACTTTATTAGCCTTTTATTTCAATATGTACGTAGAGTAAGGTAAAAAGAGTTCGGCATATTAAGAAGCTATTTTCTGTACACGTCAAAAAAAGCATTTTCTTTTGTTATTTACTTAAACGCAAATATGAGGAAGACTAATTTCTAATTTTATTAGTATTTGCTTGAGCTTGATATACGTACACAAATTTGCGTACATTTTAAAGTCTTTTGCAAAATCTCCTATAAAGCGGAAAGATTTGATATCTAAAGACGATATCTATTCGTTTCAAATTATTGCATTTCTAGTGAAATAAGTGAAAAAAAAATCAATACATGACACGTAATAGTGTAACAAACAAAACATGTTACAGGTTAACAATTCAGTATGAGGATTAAAGTGATATTGGCAAAAATGTTTCTAATATGAAATATGGTAGTTAGGTGTATTCTATTGTACGAAGGACAAGAGGCGAATGCACCATTAAGTTAAATTAACAAAATATTGTATATTGAAGGGGACGTTAAAGTGTAAAAATGAAGCATACAAATTAATTTATTACAAAAGAATAATAAAACAGAATAGTAACAAAACAATTACAATTCACATGTGCAGGGAAAAGAGAATAAATTATTTCAATTTTAAGAAAAGAGAATATTGCAATGTTGGGTTATCAAATTTTCTATATGGCTATGACTAATTGAGAAGAGCCAAATTCGAACCTGTTTTAAAAATTTCTCTTTCGAATATGGCTTAAATGAAGAGCATATTTATTTTGGAACAACTTAACAAAATCCACCAACTGTACATACTACCACTCCAAAAATCAAACTTTTTGCCATGATGATAAATAATAAATTAAAGCCGCTTTTTTGATAAATTACAAATTAATTGAGATCTTCATTTTCTTATGCCGAAACTACAGTGTGAACAATATTTCTTCAAAGAGAGGATTTATTGTATGATTAATCTTTTTTACACACACGCGAAGATATTAAAAAACGATTTTCGAGAGATTGATGAACTCAGCTCTTAAGTTTTTGATTAATTGTTATCTTATTACGTGAGAAAGAGAAAATTAATGCTCATTAGATTAATCTATTAAGAATTTACATAATCTCTTGAAAAAAACCAAGATACGAAAAAAAGTGCAAGCGAAATCTATGAAATTTTGCTAGAAATAGCCAAAAATTCGTTGGTATTTTTTTTATTTTTAAATTAATGTGTTAATTTTGCAGACATTTTTAAGAGTCTTTCGTTGGTAATGTTTATTACCTATTATCAATAATGAATCTTAATGAGTGTCTCAAAACAATCATTGTACGTCCTCGAGACAGAAAAAAGAACAGGTCAGTGGTCTTTCAATTAGAGAACTCTTGCTAATGGATTGTTTCGATTTTAGAACTAGTTTCACTTAAATAAATGACGAAAGTTGGGTTGATAAAAGGTCTATAAATTAATAATCGTTTCACTTTCTTTTTTTCTTTTACAAACTGACAGTGAAAAAGGCGTAAATTAGTATGTTATTAAATTTATTGAATGCTTAACGCTTTGTTTTACCTTTGATGCGAACCGAAGGGTAAATCCCGATTCGGAATTGACACTTTTAGCTTCTATTAACATGGTGCTAATTTTTATAAGATTGAAAGCAAGGGGAATTTGTTGTGAATATGTCAATATACTGCCATTGACTGATTCCATAAAGTGAAGTGTCCTCTGGGTCATGAATGGCTCAACAATGTATGGCCCGATGATGCTGCCTGACCAAAATACACACCAAACAGTGAGTTTTTCTAGACACAAATTAAGCTCTTGGAATTGTTGTGCATTGGGATCGTCTTAGATTCGACAAGCCATTGAAGATCACGTAGCTAATGCATCTTTTGGTAAACTAAATTTTCCTAAATTTCGACGCGTTGTTGAAGCGTGAAGCTTTCCATGACTGGAAGGTAGCTGTCACAGAGCACAATGCTTTCTCAGCAAGTCTTGTTGTGAGTCAGAACGTAACTTTATACTATCTTGGGCCCAATTCTGTCTTGTATGTTTATAAATGACTTACCATTTATCTGTATTTAGGTCCACCATCTGTATTTAGATGATGTTCAGCTCATTTGCAAGATGTAGTTTTGTTGACAATCCTCTGAATTAAATATTTAAGAGTGTAAGCCATCAAATATTTATGTATTTTCTCATTGAAACTCGCCATTGTTATTGTTAATTTATTATTGTGTTTTAATCGTTTAACTTATTATTGGCTATACTTTATTCTATATGTTCATTTATTTAATTTATTTATACACATATATCTATTTATTTTATTTATTTATGTTTTTATTTATTGATTGATATATTCTTTATTTATTTATATATTAATTTGACAAATTTATTTAATTATTTGTTAAATTTATGTATTTATATATTATTTATTTATTTATTTATTTATTTATCTATGTGAAAGCGAGAGAGTAACGAAAGTGGAAAGAGATCGACGGCGAAATGAAACAACAACACAGCAATATGATTTCTGCGGGCCTAAACTTTATTGGTTTGACACAGCTACGGTGTTTACTTAACTATGGTAGACCTTTAGATCGTCCGGATGCACCGTTGACTTAACAACTCGGCCATCCTTAAATGATCGTGCCCTCACGATCCCAACCTCGGTGTCGCTCTTCAGGTTTGGTTGTTCCCCGAAGCCCTCGTCCTCGAAATCCATGAGCCTTGCTGCTCTCTTCTTTTTTGGTACTGGCGACTTTAAGGCACCTTTGATCAGGAGCTGGTTGTGGAGTTGGAGTGAACTCCGGATTCCGATCTGGATTTGAACCTTGGACGACTGCTTCGTGTTGCCTTGGAGCCATTCCTGCAATACCTTAATTCATTGTGGCCGCGCTTAGAACCGCATCTGCTGCGTCTGGGACCACTTCGATCGCTTTTAGATCCGCTTCTACTACGCCTTGAACCACTTTGACTCCGGCTCCTAACACTAGGCCTAAGCCTCGAGCACCTTTGCGGTTGCCTGAATTTTCTCCTACCTCGCCTGAATCCACTTGTGCTGCACCTTGGTCTGCTTCTACCGCGATTTGGATTTCCTGAGCAGCTCCCGCATCCACCGCGACTCCTCCGGAGGTATTCAGCACTGCAGTCTGTGATGGAGATGCATTTGTGTGCCTTTATAACCTTCACTTGCGGTTGATCCAGCAACTTTCGCCCAATCAGCATAGCATATGATTGGCTCTCATCTGGCATGATCAGAACCTCGCACCATGAGGTAAGTTTGTCGACCGCTACTTTGGCGTAGACTCGCCCAACGGTCTGGCATGTCCCTCCTCCAAACCCCCTTAGGTGCATCCGGTCCTCGTCATACTTGAAGTATCCTTCGTCAGCGAATGAACGACGCAAAGTGACACAATCACTCCCCAAGTCGATAAATGCTTGGACTAGGTACCCGTTAACCGTGGCGTCGTTGATGTACGGTGCCGTGTACTCCATCAGCCCCTCCTTCAGCAGCAACTGGGTTGGTCTCTCAAGTTCCCCACTGTACCGGTAGTCCATCCAATCCTCACAGCTTGTTGCAGTGGGCAATTTCGTTTGCAGTGCCCCACCTGCTGGCACCCAAAGCACCTTAGTTAGTCTTCGGCACCTTCCGATTTGGACACTGGTCCTTCACAGCGATATTCCGACTCCCGCTGTCGAGACTTCTTCGGCACACGTCGACTCCTGGGCCTTAGTCCAGCGACCCATCGGACTCTTGTAGGAGGTCATCGATCGACGTTGGCCGGAATGCTTCCTGGCACTCCTCATCCGCAATTCCTTGAATTATATACAATATTTAATCAGGGAAGTCTTCTGCATACATCCCCTCGATGAAATCATTTTTATTTCGAAGATGTATTCCTCGAGATCTTCACCCCGCGTCTGCCTCCGCTCTCTCAACCGGTCGTCGATGTCCGCATCATCTTCGGTTGTGGTGAAGTCTCGGCACAGTTCTGCCGACCGTTGTACCCCGACTCCATAATTTGGCAGCACCTACCAGTTTTGTCGTCGCCGCCATCAGAACTAGTTTTTTCGTCGAGGACATAGATGTGCTGGATGTCCGCCACCTTCTTTCTCCATGCTTTCGACTTCTGATTTGAAAGCGAGAGAGTAACGAAAGCGGAAAGAAATCAACGTCGAAATGAAACAACAACACAGTAATATGATTTCTGCGGGCGTGAACTTTATTGACTTGCTGATACGCTCTGAGACAATTGTTACCACTGTCGCTAGCTTTTTACTTGTGCAATAGAATATTTGGGAAGACTTGAAGACCGAGCCCCAAAATCATCCTATGGATGTATACAGCTATAGTAAGGCCAATACTAACGTATGGCAGCCTTGTATGGTGGCAGGCAGCCAGCAAAATAAATAACCTAGCTGCTATCACAAAAGTACAAAGACCAGCGTGCATCGCCACAACCAGTGCGATGAAAACGACACCTACAGCAGGACTCGAGGCCATTCTCAATCTGCTTCCGCTAGACATCTTTATACAAGTATCGGCAGCTCATAGTGCCGTAAGATTAAGCCAAACAGATAGCTGGAGACCAAATGCAATGGGTCACACCACGATCCTGCAGAGATATCTAGGCAGTGTATCTAATACAGACTACTTAACGCCTTCCCTTGACTTCATAAGACCATTTTCTAGCACCTATCCGAGCAGGGAAGACTGGAAAAATGACAGAACGCCTAACGAGCGATCCTTAGCTGTTCACACCGATGGATCCAAAATGGAAATAGGTGTTGGCGCAGGCATCTTCTCTGAAACGCTTGGCCTCTCCATGTCAGCTCGGCTTCCCAACTACAGCAGCGTTTTCCAGGCGGAGGTCCTAGCAGTTACAATAGCAGCTCGTGAGACGGCGATGAGGGCAATACCACGAGAGGATATCACCTTTTTCATCGACAGCCAGGCAGCGATAAAAGCAATATCTGCTATAGAAATAAAATCGAAGCTTGTGAAGTGTTGTAGAGAAGAGCTCAAGGTTCTTGGAACACAGCACGAGGTAAAGCTCTGCTGGGTCCCTGGTCATGAAGGCATACCAGGGAATGAGAAAGCCGATGAACTGGCTAGAGGAGGCTCAGCACTAAGCTCGGACCAATCCGACCCCTCGGTGTACATCCCGCCTTGCGCCCTTAAGCTCGAAGCAGGAAACAAAGCCATAACGGAGGCTAACAATAGGTGGACCTCTTTAGATACTTGTGTCACCACGAGGAAGCTGTGGCCCGCATTTGACAGAGTAAGAACCAATAGACTCATACAGAGGCACAGAAAATCCCTCTCTACTCTAATAGGAGTCATTACGGGGCATAATACCATGCGGTACCACATGAAAAAACTACGTGTGACTAGCGAAGACCTTTGTAGAGGCTGCGGCGACGAGGAGGCTCAGGAGGACACCGCCCACTTTCTCTGTCATTGCCCAGGCCTCTATCATTTGAGAAATAAGATCCTTGGACAACACTTCTTTGAGGATCTAGAAGAGTTGTCCAACAGACCAATAAATGACATCGCAAACTTCATCAAATCCTCTGGATGGTTTGTATCTAGGGCACAGTGAGTACTTAGTTCTTTCTTTAGGATATTTACAAAGACGGTATTTTTCCACGAGGAAGGGATTTCCTTTTCTATTCCCTTTCCCCCATGGGTATCACAATGGGTCTATACTGACCTGAGTGTGGTGTGGAGGTTTTCTACCCCCCTACACCTGCCCTCTTACCTACCACTGTCGCGACTTGCCGGTAATTGACCCCTAGTTCAGTTACGGTGCTTACTTAAATAGGCCTTTAGATGGTTGACTTAACATATGTATTTATTTATTTATTTATACATTATTTATTTTTATCCGTTTATTTATTTATTTATACATTATTTATTTGTTTATTTACATATTGTTTTTTCTATTTACTTTATTCATTTATTGTTAGTACTAAACTAAACATTTATTAATCGTTTCACTCTTGAGTGCATTTTTTATCTAATTTTCTGTTTTATGAAGCGAACAATTTTTTTTTCTTTTTTTCTTTTGTTTGAAGGTTTTTTTTCGTATTTTCCTTCACAGTTAATTTTCGTCATTTATATAGTTCAATAAAATAACACAATATATTTAAGTAGAAGGATAATACAAATTATCGTAGTACTTATGTAAAATGTGCGGCTACAAACTACCTGTGTAAGCTTGTTATACGAATTCAAAATAAATCGAATCTAATCTACTCAACTGGGCCACTTAATAATAAACTTGAGCTTGTCACTCATATCAATGAAAATTTGTCTGGGATACACAATTGGTTGGTAGCTAATGGACTGTGTTCTGGGAGTTAACGTAAGGTTGCTGACATCGTAACTAGCCTAGGATTTGTTATTAATTGTAGGCTTTAAGCATGCAATCACATCGACACATCAATCAGGCATATTTATGGATGTTTCACAAGATTTGGATAACTACTAGTTTTACTACTATTACTGAAACTCGAAGGAAGTTTTTAATTAGTCTTGTTCTACCCTTAATTACTTATGGTGAAGTTGTATACTGTAATGTTGATTCTCTATCACAACAAAAGTTATAAGTAGTAGTCAATAATGCAGTGAGGTATATTTGCGGTCTACGAAGATATGACCATATATCTGCATATTCAAGGAACTTGCTAGGTACTCTTCAAAAATACATCAATACTGGAAATTGTATTTTCTTACAAAATATTGTAAAAAAAACACAACTTGAAAGTGTTTGTACGAACAACTTAATTTCGCTCGTTCGCTCAGAACGTTAACTTTAAGTAGGTATTAGAAATATTTCAAATATCACATGCTTCAAAAGTGCAGTCCTTGATTATTTCTCGCTTCATACATACTTAAACTATTTTATATTTTCTTACTCACTTTATTCTCTAAAATTTTTGCACTCAATTTTTAATTTTTGTATTCAAATGAGCAATGCCAAATTATCCTGTAGGTCAGGCTGGATCAATTTTGAGAGAGCTTGCCCAATCTGTTGTGAGGAAGGCTGAACTTAGTGTTGAAGCTAAGCTATCGGTTTTTAACTCGGTGTATGTTCCAACTCTCACCTATGGTCATGAAATTTGGGTAGTGCCCGAAAGAATAAGATCGCGGATACAAGTTGCCGAAATGAGGTTCCTTCGCGGTGTTGCTGGAATAACTCGTAGGGATCGAATGCGCAACATCAGAGTACGCGAGGCGCTCAAAGTTGAGCAGCTACTTCTCCGAACGGAACGATCTATGCTTCGATGGTTTGGTCACGTAGTGCGTATGCCCCCAGACCGGCTTCCAAGACGTGCCATGGTGGCCGTGGCATCAGGTAGGCGAGCCCGCGGTAGGCCTAGAAATAGATGGTTGGACCAAGTCCGGCATCTATCCTGGAGCCGTCTAGGGATTCCTCTTGATGAGTTGGAGTCAATGGCGGAGGATCGATGAGGATGGAGAGTCCACCTGAGCATCCTACCCCCGCGACCCTCATGAAGGATTAGCGGGTCATTGAAAATGTATGTATGTATGTATGTATGTAATGATTAAACATGTTTTAGCTCGTTTTACTAATTCTAAGTACTATAGAAGATTTTATCTTAATGCACATACCACTAAATTCAATAAAATTAAACTGAAAATTGAATCGTCTCCAAATGACGCTGTCATTTCATACATAAGAAAATTACCTGTCAAAGTTCAAGAGCGCCTAAAAACTTTGTTAAATTAACTACCTAAGTTGAAGTTTATTATCGCATTTCTGCGAAATATTAGTAAGACTTTGAGCACCGCCTAGCGGAACACTACCAGCTGCCTATGTTGAGCTGTAACAGCAGAACATTCCCCACCATTTAAAGCTTGTCTTACAATTCCTAGGAAAATATAGAAATCAGAATCCTTTTGCTAGCAAACTCAAGAAACATTAAACCCATCAACACTCAAGGGTCAATGGTATCACTTTCAAAATTCTTAAATCCTTGATGATTCCCCTTCAAACAAAATGATTTTTCTCCTCTTAATACTTTTATCGCCAAGGAATCCAAACATTTGTTCACTAAATAAAATAACTACTCTATTCGAAGAACTAATTAAGTTAATTACTAAAATAACTCAATTATCCGCTAAACTATGCTGAAGGATTTCTTCAAATTTAATGATGCAAATCCAGCTTGTCAGCATATCTACTCTTACGGCCTTGAATCATTGCTTATGAAAAGCCCATTGCCCATCCACTGCACTCTCCAACGCGCCTTCAAGTGTCATCACTTTGACGCTTATTTGCTTTTTGAGCACACAAGCGGCTTTAATCTTCTGCAAATGTCAAATAAACAATTGAATATTTTCATAACCTAATAATAATAGCCGCTAATTGGATTTCCTGCCTACTGCCTGAAATCAACTTGAACGAGTCTAATGGGAATGACCTCTTGGTGTGTGTTGGGATTTTGTAATAAATTTCTTGACGGAGTAGAAAAAGTATCTACTCGCGTAACTAAACACACCTCAGTGCGCGGAAGTAATTTAGTTTGTGGTAGTTTTGTTAGTCTATCTGGCGGTTATCGGGAAACGAATCTAACAGCATATTATTGACAGTTAAGCGATGACGCCTACTCGACGTTAAGTATACCCACGGAGGCAAAGCTCGTAAAAAAGTCGACTGAAAAAGAATGGAGTCAAGGCACCCCGATATTACTCCCTTGATGTAATGCGGCAGCCACGTTGTGCGTGAAGGCAATAAAATCGACTGGCAATTTAATTCCAAGCACATGTATGTTCTCGTATAGATGACAAATGTTTATTAATATGCATTCAAAATTTATGGGCGTTTCCACAGCTCAGGAGTAATTATATGCACGTTGTGGGAAAGTTCATTTGAGAAATTGTGATAGGGAAAGCAAACAAGTATTCGAAAAGGGGCTCGTGTAGTACGACCCTTTCGATTGATACTGTGATTTCGGTCACTTGAAGACAGGTTTTTTGTGTTCATAGGAGGCCATAAGATCATCCTTGACAATGATTTATGGTGAATTTTGGCCCAAATGCAGATCTCAGGTTTCGTTCGTTGAGACTTTTCTCGTAGTCCACTTCAACATCTAGTACTTTTTTCAGCAGGGGAAGTTTCTTGGTTTTAACTACCAGTGCAATCCCTTGTTTTACATTGATCCCTTTATTAACGATTTCCTATGCAGACATGTGTATAAGTAAGTACTCGTAGATGTAGATGATGATTAGTAAGGTGCAAGTATACAGCGACCTATGGTAGATCTATTGTGCCCCCCAAACTTGGGCTGTGGTCGAGTACGTTCTCCATTTAGGGGACTTCCTCTAGTCCGACTGCTTTGATGAACCGGAGTATCTGAAGTAGATTTAGCGAAGGCAGATCCATCTCTGATAGAAGATAGGTACCTAGGTGATATCTTATTTTATGGATTAATGCTTCGCATTTAACAAAAAGATGTTCTGGTGTTTCTGCGAGGTCTCTGCAGAAACTGTAATGTCCAATCTCTTCTATCCCCAGTGAGCCGTTAGCATGCCTATCAAGATGCGGAGTCGATTTTTGCTGACTCTTAGGTAATTTCTGCTTTTTTCTGATTGTAATTCTCCAGAGTTTATTTCGCTTGTCTCAATCGCGGGATATCGTCCCAGTTTTGAGCTCATTTTCTCTCTCTCTCTTCTCTCAGTTCTTTCCGTAGTTTGTGAGATGAGTCAACTGATTCGTTTCCCTCCATTCGTGTCCTGGTACCCAGTAGTTAGTCTGGCACATGTCCGGATCTGATCTCATGTGAGTTTACGTGTTGTAGTAGTTAGATAAACCAGATGAACATTTTCTTTGTTTATTTTGGTGGTCAGATGTAGAGGCCATCGTTAAAAAGCTAAACTGTTCAAATTAATTTAATTTTCTTTTGGTAAGTCGTAACTGTAAGTCTTCTGAAGTCCTTGCATTTTTTTAAAATAAATTCTGGTTTCCAAAAAAAGAAGATGTATGCTCGAAATAGCAACCAGTTTAGCCGATAATCATCCCTGCCGACCAGAACAAGTGAACTAAGTCAACTTTTAGACGGCTTTTTACTTTACCCCTAAACAACCGCAGTATAAGCAAAATTCGAACTGACCAAGGCTACTCGTATGAATTCATAAGCAGCAAGAATATGAAGATAGGCTTAACAATTCTAATTTTGATGATTCTTCGAGATATATTCTTTCTTCACCACGTGCTCCTTACTCGTATATTGCGTAAAATCTACGCCATTGTTATGAAATTTCAAACTGTGTTGTAGATCAACATCACTTTCACACTCGGTAAAACGAAATATTGCTTACGTTCGTGAACATGTTGTTAAATCTTGTGGGCTCTTATAAGTCTTAGAGCATCTATCAAGCTATAATGTATTATTCCTGGCAATGTGCCTAAACTTCGACTGCGCTGTGCAAGTTTTAAGAAGTTTATCTATCCTCCTTAAGTATGTGAGTTCAATTGCGTAGCTTAGCAGTTTTCGTCCTTTCGTAGAGTGTGACCAATCCAATGCAACTTTCTCTTTTGTATAATCGTATCTATACGTTAATGGCTCGCTCTCTCAAGAAACTATTTGAAATGCGGTTTAGCTAAAATACTTGCAATATGTTGCAAGAGATATGGATTAACAAAAGCTTGCAACATTTTCTCATCTATGACGGTCACTTTTCAGGTACTGCAGCCATATAGATGCACCGACTCCACGTTAGAGGGGAACAGTCCTAGGTTGGTGCTTTAGCTATTTCCACTGCTTTCCCATGTCTTGGACAGAATATCGAATGCAGGTTAGGTACCACCGTCAACTGAGACAGAACTCTTAAGGTACATAGAATTTTGCACTCTCTCGACCTGTTATGAAATTGATTCCCACAGATGTTTTTCGTGAATCTGCCCATAAGTCCAAGTCTCTCAATTCCTTTTCGTTAGCAACTGAGTTTTTTTGCAGGCCTCGGTTTGTTGAATTTAGCACAAAAGCTTCAGCTTGCAATCTTCTGGCCCATATTCTTAGGTCATAGCCGAAACTTGAAGCTTATTGGCCGCGAGATCGTTATAATTTTTTAGGATCGAAAAATGCACCACTCTGTACGCAGCCCCACGAACCCGTGGAGGTAATCTGGTTGATTTTGCGTCCCACATACACATGTATAATGGTGTCAAGTATATTTTAAGTACAAATATCGCTTTTGGTACTAGAAATTTCTTTATATGTACTTACTTAGGTGGCGCTACAGTCCGGGGTAAACCTGGGCCTCAATCAACAAACCTTTCCAGCTAGCCCGGTTACGAGCCAGCTGCCTCCAGTTGCGCAAGCCAAGTTGGTTGTAGTCCCCTTCCCCTTGTTCTCGCCACCTCACGCGAAGTCGTTGGACACACGATGCTGAGGTTCCATACATCGTCTGACCAGATTTTACAGATGAGCTGGTGCATGCTCCTTATCAACTTATCTCTTTCTACCCTGAAATGTTCGGCGGCAAGGCCGTCGGCTCCAGCAGCTTTGTTGGATTCGTAGTGATTCTATTTATAAAAGTCATTATTAAAAGATTTTATTAGCTTAATGGCTTTGTTATCCGCGACGTTTTAAATCATCGTTTGTAACTGGTTTAGTACTTTGAATTGTAGTCTTTATAATCACACGAAATTAGAATTCTATGTACCGTTACGCCATGGCAATGGTATCTTAAATAAAGCTGACTATCCGGTAAATTACGTTTCATTTGAAACAGTAAATATAAGCGCAATTAATTAGTAATACTTATCACCAAGTTGGTTGTTTACGTACATATTCTTAGACCTCTAGCATTTCAAAGTTGAAATCTAACTAAGCGGTTCTATTCTTGTAACTAAAAGTATATTTCGTGCTTTTTATTGTTTCCACAAGGTCTTCGACAATGTTCAGAGATGTGGTATGTACTGCTACAGCAGTGTTTGTACCACCCCTGTGGCCGGCGTACTACCATGCTACTCCTTTCAATTTGTTCGACTTTGTACTATTGTTTCAAAACTTCTTCAGAACAAATCATCAGTTTACTATTTTTAAGTAAATTGACACATTGCTCAGTACGTTGTTTAGTGTATGACAATGCGTCACGGAAACTTCAAATTGATGGTGTCATGTATACGAGTATAGCTGCAGCACGTGGAATGTGACTTCTTGTTTCTGAAAGAAATTGAAAACTTCTTAATCAGTGCATCATAAAACGACAGTCAATTGGAAATAATGACGTACGAGTAAACAGAATTGTGTTCTCAATTTTAAAGAAATTTGTGTGTACTACTCAATATATGTTTATGTTTAAAGAAAGAGAACATTTAAAGATATTACTCATGTTTATGAAACAATATTTCTTCCATTCATTTTGGAATTGAAGTACTCCGAATAAATGTTTACATCGTAGCACAAGAATTATCCCAAACAGTCTTTATTTGTTTAAGGAAATAAAACATCCTTTGATGTTTTAGTCAGCGCAATGCGGACAGGAAGGGCTATTGTCGTGTTTATACTTATGTAAGTACGAACGAAAGCATCCATGGCCCGTTAGGAACTGCGTTAAGTAGAACTCAATTTCTCCATGTTGCCTGTCGAACCATGGCTGGATTTGGTGCATGAGCCTATGGGTCCACCTGCCTTTCTCAGAAGCATTCCAGCGTTCTTGTCATTCTCTTAGGCTTTCTGCTCTATAGAGCCGGTTTTCGCTGGCCTCGTTTCTTTCTCTTCTTGCGCAGTACTGACGTTGCTGTTCTACTGCGAGGATATCTATTGGGAGCATTCTCGCTACCACGCAGGCTGCATCGCTAGAAGTAGTGCGAAATGCGCAGCTAGCTCTCAATGCGCATATTCGATACACAGATTTGATATGTGATCTGTATGTTTTAATTGCCATGGCCCCGGCCCAAATTGGTGCGGCGTATAGGATTATAGACGTAACCACTCTAGCCAGCAGTAACCTACGGCTATGTCTTGGTCCTCCTATGTTGGGCATGATATGCGCGAGTGTAGCACTTGCTATTTCACCTTTTCGGCCTACATACTTAAGGTGATCTCTAAATGAAAGTCTCGTATCTATCATGATACCTAGGTATTTTATATGCGGTTTAGATGTGATTTCATGGCCGCCGACTATAATGGTGAGAGTTTCTACCTTCTTCCTACTACTTATCAGGACTGCTTCAGTTTTATGCTCCGCCAGTGTTAGACCAACTGGGGTGAGCCATTTTCGTATTATCCTTATTGTCGCATTGCTTATCTGTTCCACCTCCTCCAACAGTTTAGCAGTGACAATAATGGCGATATCATCAGCAAATCCCACTATTTTGTTTCTTCGGGTATAGGAAGTCGCAGTATACCGTCATACATAATATTCCAGAGCAAAGGGCCAAGGACTGAGCCCTGTGGTACTCCGCCTGTGATCTTATATGCCTTGGGGCCGCGGTCTGTATTGTATACCAAGATTCTGCACCTGAAGTAGTCAACAATAACGTCTATGAGGTATTGTGGGACTCTCATCCTTCTGAGCGCTTGTAAGATGTGACTCCAATTTGCCGTATTGAAGGCGTTTTTTATGTCAAGAGTTATAACCGAGCAGTACTTTTTGGAACCGCCTCTCCATCGTCTTCCATGTATAGCCTCTTGTGCCAGTCAGTACCACACTGATTGCATCTGTTGTTGTGAGCGCTTTTCGAAAACCGTATTGGTGTTCTGAAAGGCGTCCAGATTCTTGAATTGCTGCCTCTACCCTGTTACAGATGATTCGCTCCAATATTTTGCCAGCCGTATCTAACATACAGAGCGGGCGGTATGATGATGGTTCATTTGGTGGTTTCTTACCTTTAGGAAGAAGTACTATGTTTTGCCATTTGAGATATACATATATGTGAGGTATTATTGGAAAGGGGCCTTCCAGGGTCTTATGGTCATGTCACCATCAAGGCGTGTTTGGCTCTTGAAAGGCCGGCAATTTTTTACATCAATAAGATCAATTGGCACATTGATAAAAAGAGCTTTTTATACTGATCTGATTAAAATATAATATGTTTCGCAGATTTGATTCACCAGGGAAGCCGTTTGGGTCGCTAGTATTCACCAGTATATTTTCATTGGATTTCCAGTGTATACTTCCTTTTTGTAAAAATCAGTGAAAGATAAAAGTTATAACTATTCCCTCGGGAGCAAATTTTAAAAACAGATAAATGAAACAGTTTTTTTTTTTAACAAGACTATTTTATATCAGAATGTAAATCAATGCATACTTACTAATTAATTGACTTACTTAATGGATGCATTTGTGGCTAGTTAAATAAAATTCGAGTTCCCAAACAAATTAGTTTTGCCAGAGGAATCTGTTTGGGAGAAATTAATTTTTTTTTATCGTGTAGAGAATCGAACATCGAATAAATACAGTTCTGTTATATATTTATCTTGGCTATAAGAGGTAGTAAGACCTTATTTTTTTCCTTTTATCAGCGAGGCTATGATCCGAAAACAAGGGATCACAGCCCTCCCACTTCACTGCATTTCTACTGATCCGCCTGTGGGGTTCGCCTATTTGACCTCAGAAAATATCGGCAGGCCTGCCGATTTTGGATCACTCGGTTACTGAGGCCAATGAAATGCCGATGTCGTCGCATTTGTCTGATCCAGGCGTTTATAGGCCTGCCTTTCCTACATCGCGATGTCTTTGGAACGTGCATAGATATTGCCTTTTTAACAGGGTTCAAATGATCTCTTCTTTGAACGTGGCAATACCAGCTGAGCCGGTCGCGCTCTAATTTGTGTACGATGGTTTCCTTGATGTGAAAGCTTCCACGGATCTTCGAACTTCTTATTCGATCAAGCTTGGTCACTCCTGCTGTCATGCGAAGCATCTTCATCTCAGCTGCCGTTAATTTACTCTCATACTTTTTGTACATCGTCCAACATTGTGAACCGTATGTGAGCGCTGGACGTACAACTGCGGTGTAGAGCCTTCCTTTCAACTTAGGGGGCATTTTTCTGTCACAGAAGATAGCGGAATTTTCTCGCCACTTCATCCACCCTACGCTTACACGATGATTGATGTCGTCATCACAAGTTGCTTTGCTATTGATCATAGATCCCAGATATTTGAACTTTTCGCACTTGGGAAGCACTGTTCCATTCAAATAAATGTCTGGAATAGGCCTGAGTGGATCAGAGAACGGGCAGCACAAGTACTCTGTCTTTTTTGAACTAATGCGATACCCATTTCCCTCCAAAACGCCCACCCACACATCAAGCGCTCGTTGCAGGGATGTAGGATCCTCACTTATGATGGCTCCATCGTCAGCAAAGAATAACTGATGTACCTTGGGGTCCATCACTTTACCTTCAAGCAGATAATCAAGGACTGTAATAAAGAGCAAAGGACTTAAAACGCTTCCCTGGTGCACCCCGACTTTGATTGGGAACTCTTCGGTTACTCCAGCGGGACATCTTACTCTTGTCTTTGCTCTTTCGTACATGTCCATGATCATCTGTACATAGGTTTCTGGAACCCCTCGATGCCTTAGCGCCACCCATATCAGATCTCGTGGTTGTCTGTCGAATGCCTTTTCAAAGTCAACCAATACAATATGCAAATCCCTTAAGGAATCACGATGTTTTTCCATTAAGAGGTAGTAAGACCTTGCTTGGTATTTCTTCCGACTTTCTTAATGGCCTTCTCCTTTATCCAAGTGCGTCGGTAAATTACCATATGAAAACCACATCTATGTTTATCATAAGCTCCTGATCATGGTTTCCCCAGTTGTTTGCGTTAAGATAACAACACTGTCATGCATGGCGTATGTGTGCTAAACTCTGCCTACTGTGGACAGCAGCACAGAAAATTGAATTGAATTGAAAATTAAATGCTTATTGCAATTAAAACTCAATTGATTCTCCAAACACTACACTTTATTGTAGACTGCTGTACAGTAGATTGTGGATGCCGGAGGCAGTTTTGATCGAGAAGATAATCTTTTCTTGTCTCGGCAGTACTGCCAATTTATTTTTACTCATAGTAATTGAACAAATTTTTTGTCCACAATTTGTGTGTGTTTTTCTAATTACGCACTGCCACTTGGGTGCGCAAATACGTATCTACGAGATGTTTACACCTTTATTAAGTCATTGGCACGCAAACTCTATTAACTCTTAATACTGACCGCTTAAGCTTTGCAAGTTTGCACATTATAAAACCGGTCCCTCTGCAAGAGGTGATAAAGTAAATAATTTACTAAAATGACAATGTCAAGATTATCTCTGAGCGACAACAAGCTGCTGATTCAGACGTTTTCTTCTTTAAATCTTAAGCTCTGGTCCTTTAAATGGTCAATCAACTTATGCAAAGTGTGTGATCATTTTTAGGCGATGTTAAATGATGAGAGGAATAATTTCATTTCTTTTGTAATTATTGTTCGGATTTGCTTTATTGCATAAGGTAAAGGAATGTGTTGGTTAATTAAGAAAGCTGGTTGATAAATTACCGGTTTTTTGGTGTTTAATTGTTGCAACGCCAAGGCACAGACGACAAGGAATGTAATGAGGGCATTTAGATGCAAATTACTCGCTTGAAAATTTTGTTTGATTAAGTAAACAACTTCTGAAGAAGGAAGCCAGTTGGATGGATATTACGAATATTACCCGATGAAATTCGAAAAAAGTTCCGGTCTTGTTCCGCCACAGGAGTGCATGTCAGTTTTATTTGTGGAATCCATAGGTGAAGATATTACTGATTGAGTTTCTTAACCCTAAGTGCCAAGTTGCGATAAAAACTAAATTTAAGTGAACCCTAAAGCAAAGGAAAGAGTCAATTTATTTTCGCAAACAATGTGACCAAAGAATTCTACCACCGAAGAAATTATTCCATTTAGTGACTTCGCAAGGGATGATAATAATAGAATACCACAATTAATTATAACTCTTAATCTTCTTCTTCTTCTTCTTCCTTTTATCAGCGAGGCTATGATCCGAAAACAAGGGATCACAACCCTCCCACTTCACCGCATTTCTACTGATCCGCATGTGGGGTTCGCCTATTTGACCTCAGAAAATATCGGCAGGCCTGCCGATTTTGGATCACTCGGTTACTGAGGCCAATGAAATGCCGATGTCGTCGCATTTGTCTGATCCAGGCGTTTATAGGCCTGCCTTTCCTACATCGCGATGTCTTTGGAACGTGCATTGATATTGCCTTTTTAACAGGGTTCAAATGATCTCTTCTTTGAACGTGGCAATACCAACTGAGCCGGTCACGCTCTATTTTATAACTCTAAATATCGACAAAAAATACTTCACAAGAAATTAAGTGAAATTGTCTGCTTCATTTAGTCTCAGAGTAGATAGAACTACATATGTATAAATAGAGTTCCCAAGAATTTTTCCCTCGAACACCATTTTCATCTGACGCTTCCACGATATGGTTGTACTAAATACTTATTTACTTAGGTGGCGCTGCAGTTCGGGGTGAACCTGGGCCTCAACCAACAAGCCTCTTCATTTAGCTCGGTCTTTAGCTAATTGCCTCCAGTTGCGCACTCCAAGTTGGTCGAGGTCCCCTTGAACTTATGCGCGCCACCTACGGCGATGATTCCCTCTACTGCGTCGTCCCTCGGGGTTAGATTCGAAGACTCTGCGGGCCGGAGCGTAGGTGTCCCTTCGCTCTACATGTCCTAGCCACCTCAGACGTCCAATACGCAGTTTTTTGACTAGGTCGATGTCGCTGTACAGCTCGTATAGTTCGTGATTGAATCTTCTCCTCCAAAACCCGTCAACGCAAACGGAACCGAGAATTTTTCTTTCGAAGCGACCAAGGATATCTTCATCCTCTTTTAATACAGTCCATGTTTCAGCGCCGTAAAGCAGGACTGGGATGATCAATGTCTTATATAGAGTCTTCTTAGTTGTTCGAGATAGGGCTTTACTGTTGAATTGCCATATAAGCCCAAAAAAACAAAAAAAAAGTCCCTTACTACTTCGAAGTTATAGCTGCCCACTGTGACGTTTTGTCCAATTCGTCGGTGTTGGCTTTTCCTTCTTGTTGACAGCATATACTTGGTTTTGCCCTCGTTTATCGCTAAACCCATTTTGGCCGCTTCCGCCTCAATGCTTGCAAACGCACCGGTGACAGCCCGCTGAGTTCTATACCGATAACGTCTATATCGTCGGCGTATGCAAGCAGTTGTACAGACTTGTAATAGAGTATGCCTCTGGTGTTGGCTTGTAAGTTCCGTACAATCCGTTCAAGTACAATATTAAAGAAGTCACATGACAGCGCGTCACCTTGTCTAAAACCTTTTTAGACATCAAATGTCTCGATGAGGTCATTACCGACCTTGATGGAGCAGCGACCTTGATGGACCAGCGACCTTGATGGAGCATCGTTCTCCATCGTCAGCCTGCACAGACGGACAAGTTTGGCAGGGATGTAAAAACTAGACATGGCTCTATAAAGCTCTTCTTTATAGATGCTGTTATAGGCGGCCTTGAAATCGATAAAGAGGTGGTGAGTATAGATTTGGAATTCTTGGATTTTCTCCAGGATCTACCGAAGTGTGAAGATTTGATCGATTGTGGACTTTCTTGACCTGAAACCGCACTGATAGGGTCCAATCAGGCTGTTGATAAAAGGTTTCAGGCGTTCACACAATATCGCAGAAAAGATCTTGTATGCGATGTTGAGGAGACTGATGCCTCTATAATTGGCGCAGTTGAGGGGGTCTTCTTTCTTGTGGATCGGGCAAACGATGCTGAGGTTCCATTCATCAGGCATACACTCATCTGACCAAATATTAGAGATGAGTTGGTGTATGCACTCTACCAATTCATCCCCAGCTGCCTTGAAAAGTTCGGCCGGTAAGCCATCAGGTCCAACAGCCTTGTTGGATTTTAGCTTGGATACTGCTCTCCTTACTTCGTTTTGGTCAGGTGGACGGAAATTTTGATTTTCATCGTCCATGTTGAACGGTTCATTCTGCCTGACAGCGGGATGTTGGTCTTCGTTGCCGTTGTACAGTCTGCAGAAGTAGTTTTTCCATATTCTCAGCACCGACTATGATTCTACTACGAGGTTTCCAGTTTCATATCTACAGGTTTCTGTACGGGTATTACTTCTCTGACACGTTCTTTTTACCTTTTGGTAAAACTTCCGTACGTTGTTCCTGGAGTATAAACTCTCGATATTCTCAAACGCGCGCTTCTCATGCTCTTTCTTCTTCTTCTTTTGGAGAAGTCGATGTTCTTCCCGTCTCTTTTGCTCGTAGAGCAGAGTCTGGCGGTCTCTTGCGATTGTAGCTTTTCGACGTTAAATTTTCTCACAGTGATTCTTCCTTGTTGCTCAGATTGGGATATCCGCATTCGTACCTTGGCTACAACAAGGTAATGATCCGAGTATATGTTGGCCGCTCGGAAGGTCCGGACATCCAGAATACTGGCGACATGCCTTGCGTCGATCGTAATAAGATCAATTTGGTTGATCGTTACATGATCATTGGACCGTCATGTCTGCTTATGAATATGGAGATGAGGAAACCATGTGCTTGCTATGGTGACATTTCGCTGCACAGCGAAATCTATTAGCCTTAGTCCGTTATCAGACGTGGTGTCGTGTAGGCTATGCTTACCGACTGCCCTACCAAAGACGTCCTCCTTTCCTATTTTGGCGTTAAAATCGCCCAATACGATTTTAACGTCGTATTTAGGACATTGCTCGTATGTTTTGTCGAGGAGCTCGTAGAAACACTCTTTGGTGGCAGGGTCCTTTTCTTTCGTGGGGGCATGAACACATATTAGGCTTATGTTAGCGAATTTAGCCTTGATCCGGATAGTCATAATACGCTCGCTTACGTGTCGGAAACTTAAGACTTCTTGCCTAAGTCTGCCGCGTATGACAAATCCGCATCGGAATGAGCGTTGCCTGTTGCCTCTGTAGCAATCACTGTAGCATATGTCACAGTTTTTCATCCTCTTTTTGCCCGGCCCACCCATCTCACTTCCTGGATGGCGGTAATATCTGCTTTATAGCAGTCTAGGGCCACTGCTAGTTGTTCGGCTGCACGTGGTCTGTAAAGGGACAGAACATTCCAGGTACAGATCCGAAGGTCGTTGTCCTTATTTCGTTTGCTGGGGTCGTCATTACTTGAGTCATCCTTATCCGAGACTTTTGCTTGTTTTGGAACCATCGATTTTTTACGTGGTAGGGAAGCTACCCCGACGACACAACCCCGAACCTGGAGGGCTAGTTCCTTAGTTATTCCCCTAGACGAGGGGCCGGGTAAACCGGTGCCAGTAGTCCACTACGGGAGTATGAGCGCTGCCGTTGACCCATTTAGGGCTCCTCCGCCACCATCTCTATTCCAATGTCCCGACCAACATTGGAAATTGCTTACCGACCTGTGATCCGAAAGCGTCGAAATAGCTCGCGCAAGGTATTCACTAATTTCAACCTAACTGGAACTATAGACGCCACCGTTGACTCCGTCTAGGGAATTCGTCCGCTGCCGCCTGGAACAGGAATAAGTGCTCTAGTGGGAAAGCACTCTTTCCCCCCTCTCTCATCTGCTGCCGCCAAGAATCCGCCAAACGTGGTTGGTTACCCACTTCTTGGATTATGGTACTAGGCACCCAGCTGTCACCGCGTGGAGGTGAGAGTAGGAGTTGGTAGGCCTCAGCTTAGTGAAAACGCTTGTGTTTTCATATGATCGCATGCACTACCGTTTGACCAGCTTAAATGGTGAGAACTCATTTATTGTCTTCATAATTCGTGATATGGCTCAGCCCATAGAAGCAACAACTGGGAAGGTGATTCTTTATTAACTAACCTCATCGTCAGACTTAACTGCGTAGAATAGGTAGATATTATAGTAAATCATAAGTGTCATATGTTCGGCTACTGAACAAAATGGTTTCTACTATATTATATTACGTTTATCTATAATATCATGATAGTTTGTCCTATAAGCTGGTGGTGCAGCACATAATCCATCATTTGCTAGGAAAGTGATATCTACGTTGTCCTCAAATCCAAGCCAAACACTGCTTGGTGAAATATCAGTGGCGTCTTTCGAACCTTGAAGGAGCATTTAGCGTTCTTTATAGGTACTTTGTTTAAGCGAATACAATCGCGATGTCAAAACTAGACTCTATCATCTGCAACTTTCAAATTGAAAATTGATACCCATAGTATCAGTCAGTTGGTTGACATAAATTTTTAGGTGCTCTCATGTTAAACAAGGCAACAAAGTTTAGCAGACTAACATAATGTAATTAGTCATCGTACTTTTTGTCAAAAAGTTGTAGAGAATCCAATAACCAGGGGATAATTTCATTTGACCATATCTGGGAAATGAGCTGGTGTATAGCTACTGCCTTTCTTTCCTAGTCTTAAATTATTCCATGGGGAATAAATTGTGAGATTAAAATGATCGAATCCTTGATAGCTGAATTATTACTTTAATCGTCGCTTGTTAGGCATAGAACTAGCCTCTTCAGATTTCCTGTACCTACTACGTTATGAATATGGTGTTTCCATAAAAGGGTCTTAGGTTGTGTTTCTTACGGTTTTATAGAAAATCTGGTCTTTATTCCTTCAACATATCTGTATCCTTTTCCTTCTGAAAACAAGTTTTTTGTCGTCCTTTTAATCGTTGGAGCTCTATTTCTCGGTACTTGTCTATAGCGTCATTGTGTACGTTTGCATTTCGTCAGTATGTGCCTGTTTCCACTTAGTATCAAACCAGATGTTTCTTGTATGTAGGAAATGGTGATTGTTATATTAGGTTATACCACATGAAATTTCCGATTTTCGCTCAGTCCGAAATAAGAAGCTTTCGAGTGAACATCTGTGCCAGAACGTGCAATTTTCTTTTTTTTATAAGGCAAAGTGGTAAGTGTATTTGACGTGTGAAACTTTTAGGGTTCGTTACAAGTACAGTTTTTTTTTCTAGGAACTGCTTACCATGCTGTCGGCAGTTCAAATTCGGACTCTCTTCCTTTATCAATTTAAAATGGAGCAGAATGCGTCATTGGCAATGAAAAACATTAATGACGAATTTGAGGATGTAGTGGTAAGCGAACGCACTATTCGACGTTGGTCTGGAAAGTTCCGTTCGGGAGATTTCAGCGTCGAAAACGAACCACGTGGGAAACCGGAAACGTTAATTGACGACGATGTCTTAAGAGCAACGGTAGATGCGGACCCAACGAAATCAGTGCGGGAGATTCCACAAAACATGGGAGTATCCCCCATGACATTAAGTCGACACCTTTCTCTCATAGGAAGGTGAAGAGTCCCAAAAACTACGGCACCTACAAATCTGCTCATCGTTTAGATTAAGAAACCAAACTGAACCGTTTTTGCACCGTATAATAACCTGTGATGAAAAGTGGATTCTGTATCACAACCGTAAAAGGCGTGGGCAGTGGTTGGATGCAGATGAAAACCAAAACACACCCCCAAGCCCGATCTTCAACCAAGAAAGGTTATGGTAACAATCTGGCGGGTATCGAAAGGACCAATCCGCTTTTCATTTTTTCAACCAGGAGAAACAATAAACGCTATTTAATATTGTGAGGAAATCGATATATTGCATGCAAAATTGGCTAAATAGCAGCCTCTGTTGATCAATAGGCACGGTCCGATCCTATTCCAGAACAATACCAGAACCCATACCTCACGCGAAACGGTGAACAAACTGTTGCAGTTGGGATTTGAAATTCGTTCGCATCCACCGCACTATCCTAATCTTTCCCCAACGGACTACCAAACGCCTTTGAATATTTAATTGCCTCAAAAAGTCAGCACTTCTACGAAAAAGGAATATTTGACCTTGTATCACGTTGAAAGAATGTCATAGATGCCAACGGATCCTACTTTGACTAAATAGAAATTTACGAAACAATAATATTGGCTTTTAAATGTTTACTATAAAATCAGACATTTCATGTGATACAACCTAATATAAATGATTCCCCTATGATATCCATACATACAGATATTTCTTCAATTACGAACTAATATTGACTCCCTTTATTAATTTGACCTTGACTATAAGTCGATCAATTAGGCCCACGGTTTTGTAACACCCAAGTCTAATTTAAAAATCAAGCAAAATGGCAAGCAATTATTGCGTCACTGCCACACTAACCATGTTTTCAATTCAATCTGTAAATTCCAAAAAAAAAAAAAATAATAAAAATACAAAAAACCATACCGCGCTACATTTTTTTCACCCGATTACATAACCTATCTTGTCTGTCATCATCTCATCCACAAACAGACGCTCCCCCATAGATACAACCAATGTTTGTCAACACATTCAGCGGCATTGTCCGCCAAATCGTATCGAATCCGAACGTCATACGTCAATGTCTTCGCCAACGACGTCTGTTATACCCACTGAACCATCTACCAAATTGATATATCGGTACCATTCAACTTTGGCCTTGAATTGTGGTGAATGAGAGAAAAAAATAGAAAAACAGATGATAAAAAATACCACATAAATAAAAATATAAAGAAATTTTTATTTAAAGTCGTATAAAGCGGAGTGACGGCTGGCGGCGTCAAATAAAGCCCCATGAACAAGTTCCGAAACAAGTCACATTCTTCTCACGATTAATGGAAATTCTTCACCAAACCAATCGAATCAGATTCACAGTGACAGGTAACTAGATAACCACCACGCTTACCACGAGATCTAGACTCTAGAGGTAGCATGACATTCTTTAAATGCAATGTCAACAGTGCCGAGCAATAGAGATCACATCACGCATCACGTCACACGGAGGCTATAGTAGCTCTTCAATGTCATGTCCAAGACCTAGATCATAAAACCGACGACATCAAAGTAAATCATGTCGCGGGTCTCAGGATTTTTGAGTTCTTAACAGATTACATGCGATCGCATGGCTCATTATCTGTCCACAGAGTCGTGCTGTTGTGGTGCCACACGAAGAGGACAAATATTTTCTATGGCTTTTGAGCATGTCAAGTACTTAGGTGTAAGTTTTATAATCATAATAAACGTGTTAATTGGTCAATGGGGTGGCAAGGTTGCAATATGTAGATTGCACCTCTCTTCATGTGAGGCTCAAGTGTAACCACTTCAAAGTGACACACTTGACACGGGTGCTGTATGGACTTTATAGCACGCTGAGGTGCAAATGTACAAAGCGGATTTAAGGTGAAATTATAAATGCTAATTACAACATTTATGGAGTCAAGTCTCCTATCAGGAGTCTTAAGAGACTAACGATCTCTGTAATTAGCAATATATGCAGATTCTTAAGCCAGTCCTTAATGTGACATGTGGCAACATCATTAGACAGCAATAAAGTGGTCGATACTGACATTGAAATTCTGTCGAAGAAATAACATCCTACTCATTTACATAGGTTATGTCACCTCTCGTGGGCACAATAAAGCGCCAACAACGTCTGCAAGGCATTATATTTAGATTTCCATAACTCGTTAGAAAAACTCTCCCACCAAAAACATGCATGTAAAATAACAAACCAACTTCTCGTCAGGACTGTGTGTTTTGTTATCTGAAAAAAGTAACTGAAATGCGAAAAAAAAATGCCAAGTTCCTTGCCTTCACGTTATTAGGGGTGTTTTTATAAGCACAGGAAAATATTGCGTGAATTGATAAATTTACAAACCGAACTTAGATTTTTACAACTTGTTGAGTTTAAAAACTATTTACGAAGGAGTGTAGTCTGTGAACGACAGTGCTAGTTACCCACATAGTACACCTATATAGAGATACTCACTCAACTTCAGAGCAAAACAGTCGAAGGTGTATTCTGTGTTAAAAATTATTATTTTCTTTTAGGGTAGTATGAGTAGTGCAGACTTTCCTCTTCCGATTCCGGCACCGATGCGATTTTGATACTACCATGTCGGTTAAGACAGGTTGCTGCCAGATTGCCTGGGGCCTATAACACATTACCGCAAGTGCTTTCGAAACAAGTAAAATTCAACAACTGTTGAAAATGTATGTAACACTTATATTCAAGTCTGCGGGCACTACAACAATTGTTTTGGAATTTCTCAACAAGTGGGAAATTTTCACAAATCCGCCGTTTCTGTTACTGGAAACAAGTGTTGAAAAAAAAGATACTGCACTAGTTGAAAAGTTAAAACCTATGATGACCGACTTGTTAGAAGCTACCTAGATAGAATTAAATACTTGCAATAGTGTTTACCAATAGTGATAATAGCGGATGGTTATTTAGAATTTATTAAGTTAACAACAATTTGGTTTTCAAATTGCTTTTTCTTGATTCTGCATCGCACAATGAAAGTGAGAATCAAAGAAATAAAAAATTATTTAAAGAATGAATCATTTTAACATATAGTCAAATACGTTCGTTGAAAAATTTCGTTAAGATTATCTTACTAAAAGTCTCTTCCACAAATTAAGTTCGCCGGTAACTAATAAAAGTAAAGCACTAAGTATTAGGTAGACAAATTAATAGTCTTGCATTGGTTTGAGATAGGATCTCAGTACTTAGTTATAAGTGACGTCCATGGTGTTAATAAAATGACAGTGGGTCGGTGTGTAAAAGAAGTCACTTATGGAATAAATGAAATTGAATTTCAGCAACAAGTGTATTGGCCTGAAAGTGTACATTTCACCATCCAGGACTTTTGCGAGAAAGGTGGAATGCCCGAAGTTTGCAGTGCAATCGATAGTATTTTGATCAACATTGATCCACCTTCAAATAATGAAGCAGTTTTCGTTGATCCATAAGTATTCGTTGAATTGAATGCCAGTGAACCAGACCTAAAATTCTATTATGTATTTGCTAATTGGAGTACTGCAAAATAGATTATCTATATATATAAAACTAAGTTGACATTTTGTGCGTTTACGTATAACTCACGTAATTTTCAACCAATTTACTTGGTTTTTCTTTTAAACTATTCAGAAAAACAATTAGAAGGACATAGGCCCTTTTTTTTTAAATTGTCTTTTTCATTCAAGAAAGTGCAAAATGTATATCTACGGACACATGTAATTCAAGACGAATGGCATAAATTCTGTTAACAAAACATCGAAATACAAAACATACGACGTTAAGTGAAACTACGTTCCAAAGAGCAATTACACTACCAGTCACTACATTGCCTGCTTTTTTTGCTTTATGCCAAAGTGACACATTTGCCAGTCAATTATTATACAGGGAAGTCGCACAGTATTACACATGGAATAAATCGACCAAAGTTTTTGCAAGACGCAAGCAAGGGAAGCCAGTTCCAGGTCATCAAAATGTATTTCAAACTGATGCATTAGGAAGACTTTATACAATTCATCTAAGACATGACGAGTGTTTTTATTTGCGTCTTCTATAAATCAACGTTCGTGGACCAACATCCTTTGTAAATTTGAAAACAGTAGATGGATTAGTGTGCCCAACTTATCGTGAGGCATGCCGTCGCTCATGCTCACTGCGATTCTACGCTCGCTGAATCGCCAATTATTGCACCGCCTCATCAGATTCGTACACTATTTGCGATAATCATAGCAACGTGTAGCCCATCGAACTCATCTGAATTGTGGACAAATTATGCAGATTTTATGATGGAAGATATTTTGAATCGAATGCGTTGAACAGCATCGAATCCACATTTGCTAACAACACCAGAAACGCATAATGAAGCTCTCATAATGATCGAAGATATTTGCCTTACAATTGCAAACAAAGCGTTATCCCAATTAGGCATGCCATCGCCAAATCGACAATTACAAGATTTGTATAATCGAGATATGCTGCGTGAACATAATTTCGATCCCAATGATTTAACTCAATTTGTTCTAACAAATGTTCCAAAGTTAAACGCGCAACAAAAAGATGTTTACGACATTTTGATGCGAGCAATGGCAGACAAAAGTGGTGGAACGTATTTCTTAGATGCGCCTGGTGGCACTGGAAAAACTTTATCTGGAATCGCGGCGACTTTGTTGGACGGCGGCAGAACAGCACATTCTGCGCTCAAGTTGCCTTTGTACATGAACTTCAACGAAAATCCAACATGTAATATTACCAAAACGTCAGGAATGGTCAAAGTGTTGCAACAGTGTGAAATTGTCGTGTGGGATTAATGTCCTATGGCCCACAAGAGAACATTGGAGGCATTCAATCGTACAATGAAGGATATGAGAGGAAATCAACGGGTCTTTGGTGGCGCCTTAATATTATTTGCCTGATGATTTCCGGCAAACTTTGCGAGTAATTCCTCGATCCACCGCTGCTGATAAGCTTAATGCGTGTTTAAAGTCATCCACTCTGTGGAGATATGTGAGAACACTCACATTAACCACAAATGTGCGTGTTCAATTACACAATGATCCATCAGCCAATGAATTTTCAAAGCGGTTGTTGAAAATTGGAGATGGAAAAATGCCGATAGGCAATGCAACTGGCTTAATAACGTTACCAACCAATTTTTGCAATGTAGTTCAATCAAAAGTAGAATTGATTCAAAAAGTTTTTCCACACATTGTACAACAGTACAAGACACATGTTTGGCTGAGCGAAAGAGCTATATTGGCGGCAAAAAACAAAGACGTTACAGAAATTAATGGGGCCATTTTAAAAGAGATACCAGGAGAAGTGTTCACATTCAAGTCAGTCGATAACATTATGAATGAAGAAGAGGTGGTCAATTATCCCACAGAATTTTTAAATTCATTGGATTTACCAGCCCTGCCACCGCACATACTGCAATTGAAAGTTGGAGCCACTATTTTAAATGGGAAATTCAAAGGTGAAGACGTTTTAGTTCCACGTATACCGATGATACCAACAGGCATGCCATTCGAATTCAAACGTTTGCAGTTTCCAGTGCGACTGCAATGACCATCAATAAAGCGCAGGGACAATCTTTGCAAGCGTGTGGTTTGAATTTGGAAAATAATTGTTTCTCACATGGACAATTGCATGTAGCCTGTTCACGTGTAGGGAAACCTGCTGATTTATTTGTGTTCGCACATGAAGGAAAAACCAAAAATATTGTTTATCACAGAGCCTTACAATAAATTCATTTGAAAGAAAAAAAGAAATGTTTTCTAATTTAGAAAACAAATAAAGGAAACGTCTAGCGAAGCGGACGGGGTAACGCTAGTATACTTATATATACAAATTTGGCGCAACAGCTCATTAAGTGCCTAGGCCTAGCTTCTCGTAACCATTCGTGTTATGTACGTTGTATTTTTCACATGCGAATGGAAGGGACCTACAGTTTTGTGCCGCATCCCAAGGGCATTTTTTGTTTTTGAGAAGCTTTCTCGTGACAACAGTACTCTTGGATGTTTATCAAAGGTTCGCGAGAGATGGGTCAGTGAAAAAAATGTGTTGGTGTTTTCTGAGATTTGAACATGGAACTTCATGCGCAGTGGTCCGACGCAGTAACCACTGCACCATACCGCCCACTGGAATAGAACGTTTTATGAAAAAATGGACAGTGGATGTGGCCGTTTCCCAATGTCAAAATATTAGGTGACAGTGCTTTCCCATTAAAAACATAGCTATACATTGGAGGAGGAAGACCCGCAACAGTAGCAGGAAACAAACAATGGAGCGGATATTTTTTTTTCCCATCGCCGCCGCGCCGTCCCAAGATGCACGGTTAAGACAGCAGCAGCTTTTGAATATTTTTTCATTCTCAGAATGAAAATCGTAATTTGCTGGGTCTAATTCACTAGACGAATCTTGAGCAGGAATTTTTCAACTCCACTATCCGATTTATCGCCTAAGACTCATTTATTGAACTGATTCAGTCGAGGTACATTTTTTTTCGCAACTGTTACCGTTTCTATTGTGTTACAGCATATATCTTCACTTGTTGAACTTGAAATACTTTTTGATCTGTTGACTTGTTGTTCTGCGCTATAGGCTCCTGCTGGTTTGCATACTCGTAGGTCTAGGTGTCCCCTTAGCGATACCCACATACCTGTTCTAACATGTGCAATATGCGTTTGTTTTGAATCCTTGTAAATTATATGCTTTTAGAAAATACAAGTGATCTAAGGGGTATGTAAGTGCTAAAATTTCATGCTGCACACGCTTGCTTGTTGCTCCTGACGGATGCAGCAATAAGTACCAACGTACATATATATATATATATATATATATATATATATATATATATATATATATATATGTATATATATATATATATATATATATGTAAGATATCAAAAGATGGTGGTCATGTACTATGCCAATATCAGCTCTATTTTCGTTTCGAAATTTGATATGTTATCCATTTGGAATGATCTGCCGTTGGAAAGGCTTTCAAACTACGATAGCTTGTTCCAAGCAGAAGTCGTAGTCTAAACTCTAAACTTTTTTAGAACTGCTCTTACTGACTATTGTCAAAAACTATATTGACGTTCACACATTAGGCCTTAACGTTTCCAGTGGACATGATTCCAGGCTGCAATTCGTTTTAAATACGAAAGATGTACGCAGAGGGTGTGGCAAAGTTGGTCTATATGAATGACCAAACTTTTGCAGGAACAGAAAATCTATCAACGAACCACATTTGTTGTATTATCAAACTATTCGCTTATATTATATTATTAGGATCATGGAAGGAGGCCATAGGCGTGCAATCCGGAGGCACAATCTATCACAAGTCTGTACAACTGCTTGCATTATTGGAAGAACTCAGCGGGCTATCACCGGTGCGTTTGCAAGCATTGAGGCGGAAGCGGCCAAAATGGGTTTAGCGATAAACGAGGGCAACCAAACCAATTATATGCTGTCAACAAGAAGGGACAACCAATTGAACGCCTGAGATGCCTAGGACATGTAGAGCGAAGGGACACCAACGCTCCGGCCCACAGAGTCTTCGAATCTAGCCCCGAGGGACGACGCAGTAGAGGGAATCATCGCCGTAAGTGGCGCGCACAAGTTCAAGGGGACCTCGACCAACTTGGAGTGCTCAACTGGAGGCAATTAGCTAAAGACCGAGCTAAATGGAGAGGCTTGTTGGTTGAGGCCCAGGTTTACCCCGAACTGTAGCGCCACCTAGGTAAGTAAGTATCGTGGATGGCACAGTAGAGGACGACTTTGCGGTAGGTGGTGTAAACAAGTGAAGGGAGACCGCAACCAACTTGGCGTGTGCAACTGAAAGCAGCTGGCGGGAGAGCTTTGTTGGTTGAGGCCCTGGTCCACTCCGTTCTGTAGCACCTCCTAAGTGAGTGAGCATTATTAGCGTCTTTTAGGCCGTGTTATATTAGCCAATCACTTGTTTGTTCCTTTGAACCGCTCAACTTAGAGGGCTAAATTGTTTAAAGGTCGATCAAACACATTTTGCAAGAATATGATAGGAAATATATCTTGGCAGCTTAATGTATACGATACGACTATTATATATATATTTTTACACAGTCTGTGGAGCAAAACAACCATTTAGGCGATGTTTATCTAAATCCGTAGACTACCTCTTGATCCGTGGCTGCAAGAAGTATAAACGCAAATCTCCGAAAAAGGAAAAGCAAGTTATTATCAAATTTTCATAGAAATCTCTATTAAATTTTACTTTTATGTAGGTACACGATAACATCACATTTATTCCAATGTCTGCTGCATACTAACTTACTGAAATCACTCGGTTCATTCAAAAGTCCTCCACTTGAACACTTCAAGATCATTCATAGAACTAGAGTAATACCAGTCAAACAATGTATGATACTCGTATCTGGATGTAACACGTTCGTATAAACGCCGCTTTTAATTGCTGGCTTGGGAATTGTAGTACATTTAATTTGTAGACAAATCCCGCAGTTAATCCCGCATGAGTTGATTTAGAATTCTATTCTGTATAATTTCACACAGAGATGGCATTTTGACGAAGAGACCTGCAGTAATTATAAACGAAACCGCACCTTAAGTGGAAGCTGGTGCTTTACAATGTTTTACTGGTTCACTCTCACGTTGCTTTTGACCTTCGTATCTTTGGACCGGAGTGACTAATGCGAGCAGGCGCGCGCGCGCGCCATCCATGGGAAGTTTATGTGCCCGGATTTTTATGCTAAACAATAGATAGACTTCGACTGATGAAGATTGACCCCTGGGGTTAATTTATCTGACAAGTAAGATCGCACTGAATGCCACTATATTTTTTTGAAATGTTATACCGGATTAAGAATAGTATGAGATACATAGCTACTGAAACAATGTTGATGGTGTGGGAATGCTCTTTGGAGCTTGCAATGAATGGTGTTGATAATTTTAATAAATGATCACTAATTACTGGATTTTCGATAACCTTACACCAATTATGACAAGGCTAGAGTAATTTTTCGGTTCAGGAACTTTACAAGCAAGATATGGACCTACACAGGTAACGTTCATTGTTTCAAGAACAAATGGTTAAACCTTATTAGTGATACAATTTATTTTGAGTTTGACTAGATGGTTGTTGTATTGAAGGTAAGCATAACAATGCACTGAACAATAGGCTAAGAGAGTGGAAACCTCTTTCACTACAAATAATGCGACCACTTCCCAGATGGCATTGAAAGAACATTTTTTGTTAGTTAACATTGAATTGGCGATGATAGTTCTACCTAACAAAAAAAAGAAAAAAAGAAATATTGATTAGTGTAAGTTGGGCACCGCGGTTTGGTGTTTCGTACTACCTGCAGCTAAAATTAGTTGAGGAGCCTCTATGGCGCTTGCAAAGGAGGTTTGAAAAATATCAGATTCCTTCAACTGGAAGGTTTGTTTATCCAGTTGTAGCTACGGACTAAGTGAGCTAAAGTGATTAGAGGCAGCTATGTTACGCACCCGGTTTGTCCAAACCGGACCAAATATCACTTAAAGAAACTTTCTCTGAAAGTAACCAAGAGCATGCTCATTCGCTTTTTATAAAATTCCTGCTTATGCGCCATAGAGATATATTCGTTGTTCGAGAGAGGGTCTTGCGACTTTTGCCTCCTCAGTCGATAGAAACAGCGATTGGCAATAATTTTTCTTGGCCCGATTTCCGCGTTTATATCATTGCTCTAGCTTATAATGACATTTTGTTGGTGGGGATTGCCTGTTTTATTGACAGCATTTGCTTGTTCTGCCCTCGATCACTATTAGACTCATTTTTGATGCTCATTGTCATGTTCTCTCTCCCGATTATATCAATGTCGTCGACGTATTTGAGTAATTGTACAGACTTTCTATATATGGTGCCTCTTATGTAGACTTCTGACTTTCGCACAATTCTTTCATGAATAATAGTGATTTCAACGCATGATAGCGCAAAACCTTTTTTGCCATCAAAGGCATCGCTGATGCCAATACCGACCTTGATGGCACAGGGTGAGCTTGCCATCGTTATCGTACATGAGCGGACGAGCTAAGCAGGTATGCCTAAGCTAGACATGGCTTCGTATAGTTCATCTTTGTAGAAGCTCTCATAGGCGGCCTTAAAATCCACAAAAAGTTGGTGGTTATCGGTTTATAATTCTTAAATCTTTATCAAGATCTGCCGTGGTGTGAACATTTGTTGGACTCCCTAATTGGGTAGCCGACAAATGGCTTTAAACGCTCACTCAAAACAGCACAAAATATCTTATGGGTGTCGTTAAAGGGGAGAGATCACTTTATAACGTCACTTTTCTTACATAAAATGTACCTTGGAAGTATTTTCTCGGTTGATAGTAGTGGCAAAAGCTGAGTCAGTGTTTTGCACGCCATCTAAGATATGGAGAAGCAATACTAATCTGAGGCTTTCTATTGCAAATATAGGATCGGTATTTTTGTATTACTGGTAAAGTAGCAGAGGATTGATTAAACCTCATAAAAGAGTAATAAATTTATACACCCGAAATCGGCTCCACCAACCACCAATCGAAGAACTATGCAGAGCCAGTCACCATTGAAAGGCTATGCGGAGGACAGTTAGAGTATTATCATTAGAATAGGATTGGTGGGGGTAGGTTAAGTTAGGTTAGGTAAGGTGGCTGTCCTGACAAGTTCAGGACACACTTAGACCACTTGGGTCTATTGATACCACATAGAGTAGGACCGGTTACTGGGCACCGGCACCGGTTACTGGGGAACCTTAACCTTTCTCAGGAGGATACTGGCTGAGAATAGCTGTGCCTGAAGTGGCTGAAAAAGGGTGACTGACTCAATCAATCCTAAAGTCAAGGTATACCGGGGAGGTATAGTGTACTGACAAGTAATGTGGGTGATTGACGCATTCGAACACCCTGTACTGTTGTGTAAGTTGTAGGCAAGTATGGGCCTAGGTGAACCGTGCAGGTGTAGAGATGCATAAGCGTAATAGAGTGACCGATTTAATCGAACTTTGGGGTAATGTTAGAACACAAAAAATAGTACACAATGACGCTTAGACGATAGACGACTCGTCCTAGGCACTCTGTTGATCAAACCTCTTGTTTGAGGAGAAGAAATGAAAAACCGTGCGACATTAAAAACGCTTTTGGCATTCCGATTTCTACTCTTAAGGGAAAATGCTCCCATCTGAACTTGTGTTATTCCTCAAAGGAAAAGCATGTAAAGATTTTGAACTTTTAAGACTTAAGGCTTGTAGACTGAAACCGAATTGGTAAAATACATGGTCTTCAATATGATTAGCATGTGGGCGCCGTGGCGTAAGTGGTTAGGGTGTCGGTTCACTGCGCGTGAGGCTCCAAGTTCGAATTCCAGAAAATACCCTCAATTTTTTTTCATGGTCCCACCTCTCGCGAACGTCTGACAAACATTCGAGAGTATAGTTGCCACGAAAAAGCTTCTCAAAACAAATTGCCCTTCGGATATGGCACTAAACTGTAGGTCCCTTCTATTCGTGTGAAAAATATAACGCACACAACATGAGTGGTTGCAAGAAGCTAGGCCCTGGCACCTAAGGAGCTGTTGCGTGAAATATTTATTTTTAATATGATTAGCCGTTTAGCAAAAGTATTTCCAATTTATGCGAACTCCACCTTCACAGTTAGTTGCAACATCTAAAGCAATTCGTGACTCACATTGCACTTCACGTTGTAGTGAGAAAGATGCAAACCAACTGGTGTGACTGGTTTAACTTCACACCTATTCATACATCTTTTAAATTTGGTCTGTAATTATGATACCGATTAAAATATCCTATATAAACAAATTGCAACTGGTTGTGTACGTGACGAATTATCGTCACGTTATTTACAAATTTTTAGTAATTCGATAGATTTTTCACACGCTAGACAAAAAGCTCGAAGTGGTTTTTGACCAGAACTGGGTTGATAGATACAAATATTAAAGTGCTTAAAATCTAGTCGATTTCAAGTTAATAGTCACAGTTGGATTGATCTCGTTACCCGAATCTACTTGTATTTCCCAATTGCGAACCACTGCGACAGATCGTCTTATCAAAAAGTTGGATAGTACGCAAAACGATCTTAATTAAGACCTCAACCCGATCGATGCCAAGGTCAGATACCAATCATGTTGCAACGAAAAAAAAAAATCTTTTAATTTAATTGTCCGTTATTAGCAGTGTCGCACATTGTTAATCTGATTAGAGGTGTATCTCAATTTGAAACGAAGACAAATGGAACCAAGGTATAACTACCACAACTAGTGCGTGTTCCAGCGAACATGATTACTTGCCCGGAGGCAGCTTATAGATGCATATCTGACAGAATCTGACATGGCAAAAGCATGCACCAAACAAGAGGCTTAAAATGTACATTAAAGGGATCAACGTCATGCAACGATTATTGGCATTTTCTTCAAGATTACCAAACACAATCATGAGGTGAAAGAAAATCGAAACGGTTTTGAGAGGTTCAATTAGGTGAACAATGGATACTTTTTTGGTAAGCAATAAGTTGATTGGCTGAGTGGCAAGGTAAAGTGGCGGCTAATAAAATATTATATGTAGCATTGAAAAATATGTGTTTTGTTTGTTGCACAAAGTTTAATATATGCAATGACCTCTGCATACAGGGTTAGTTATTTGGATATGTTCTCGGAGTATGGAGAATTTGAAAATACTTATGTATATTTCAGTGAGGATTGTAAAACGTATAAAGAAATACCTAATAGCCTATAATCTGCCAAAATTGTAGCATAATTGACGAGAAAGAAATGCAAAAATTTATTCAGATCGACAATTTGTCTTAACACCAGCTGCACAGAGAAGTACATTTCTACCTCAGCCAGCTCCTGACTGGATATGGATGTTTTCGAGCGTATCTGAACCGGTTTGGGCTCGACGAATCTCCTACTTGTTTGAGTTGCGGGGACGTCAGAGAAGATGCGCAGCATAATTTTACTGCCCACGCTCCTGGATGGAGCGCAGAGAACTAGAAGAAAAAATTGCAGAAACATAAACTCCATATTGTAGACTTGATGATATCATCAAGCACAATATAGAATGCGGTGAAACAGGTTGCAGCTATAATTATGAAGGAACTTCGATAGTTTGAAAGACTAAGACAGAGCAACGGTGAAAACCGAGCCCAGATATCAACAAAGAACGGCAAACACTGAACCCAATGTCGAGTCAGCAAACAGGGAAAGAAGAGCATAAGATCTCGGAACAATCCTAGATTCGAAGCTCAACTGGAAGAAGAACACACAAGAAAGAACAAAGAAAGCACTATGCGCAGTCTACGCTTATAGGAAAACATTTGGTAAACGATGGGTGCTGTGTCCGTTCATAATCAATTGGATGTATACAGCAATTGTCAGACCTATACTTTCCCATGGTAGCATTGTATGGTGGAATGCAACGGACAAGACCAGCTCTCTAGTAAACCTAACTAAGGTACAACGACTGGCATGCATAAATGTAACAGGAGCACAGAGATCAACATCGCAAGCAAGTTTGGAGGTGATGTTAAACCTCCTTCCCCTGGATGAGTACATTCGAAGCATAGCTTCGAAACTCAATCCAAGATTACCATCTTCTTAGATACTCGTAGTCAAGCGGCAATTAAGGCACTAGACAGCGTGGAAGTTAGATAAAAAACAGATTCCAGATGCCGAAATTCACTGAACAATATATCCAACACTCATGAGGTAACTCTCTGCTGGGTTCCCGGACATAGTAATATAGAAGGAAATGAGACAGCAGATGAACTAGCCAGAAGGGGATCAGCATTGGAGATAGAACACATCCAGACCTCAGTTAAAGTTCCTATTGGTGTACTAAAAAGAAAAATCGACCTCAAAACAAGAGAACTGATTAACTCCGCATGGTTTAACAGAGGCGACTGTATCATATCTCGCAGTTTATGGCCCATACTGAATGAAGGATGGACCAAAAGCCTGCTGGCAATGAGTAAAAAAGAAGTCCGTATCTTGATAGGTGCACTTACAGGACACTGCGCGATAGGGGAAATGGCCATACGAGTAGGCATCAGCTCACCCGAGCACTGCAGGAGCTGTCAAGACGCGGAAGAAATAGAAAGTATTAAACACTTGTAGTGTGACTGCCTAAATCTACAAAACCGCCGCCCATACCACTTGGGCAACAGGTTCTTTGAAGATCTAAGTGATCTTGGGCAGCTCCACTAAAGAACATGATACGATTTATAAAGAGCTCAGGGTGGTTCGCCAATGGACCGGCCGATAGATAAAGACAAAGAAAGAGTAAGGTTTTACAGGTTCCACAACATAAAGGGAAACACAATGGACCATTTGGCCCCCATGAGAAGCACCTAGGTGCACTTCCCTCTAACCTAGGGCTGGATTTGCTACTGCATTTTCAGGCCCAGGTTCTTTTGTGATATCAACTGATGAGTTGTGACAGCTTTGGTTAACAATCGAGAACCATAGCTTTATCTTTTTGACTGGGACTTAAAGAAGCCAGAGGGGTAATCAAGTTGCATGCTTATAAGGAACTTTTACATAATAGAAGTGGAGGAAACTTAGTTGGTTAAGATGGTTTCTCATCCATGGACAAATAAGCATTTTCCTAACAAGTTTCCTATATTTAATACACCAGGATTTTTCGAATTACTTCTTAGTAACTGTAGGACAATAGACATAGGGTCCAAAAAGTTTCTACAAAAATTAAATCGAACTGGTGGCTATGGTGTAGTGGCAGCGTCATCGATTGCCGTGTTAATGGTTAACGTTTTAAACCCTGAAGGTAAGTGAAAATGATATCAGGTGGACGGAGAAAAAACAGTGTGAATCATGAAGCAACGACAAAATAGCAAAATAATTCTCCCAGTTATCTGAACTCCACCTAGGGAGTTTTTCTGGAAATCAATATTACCTGAGTTTCAAACCACTACACCAATCTTTCTCTATGTGACTGTCTTTTTCAATTAATGCCGCACAATCATGTAATTGCATTCAAGGGATTGCTCCCTAGGCGTTGGTTAATATAAAAAAACTCGAGAGCTGATACTATAGGTACACAACAGGATTTAATATATATATTATTTTCGCAGTGCATTTAACTTCGCCACGATTCATTCATTTAAAAATTCCAAGACTTTGTGTGTTTGTTTCATTCTTTAGTGATGGGACAATACACTCTTGTTGATGATTTGAAACGATAGATAATAACTATTTGGGAATAATGTTGATCGGGAGTTATACATAATTATAATTATAACAAAAAAAAAAAATAAAATAAATAGATTCATCTGTATCTGCAAAATTAGTCTTTAATTTGAACCTTTCCTTTTTTCCCATATTGGCAGTAGTTAAGTAATTTTTTTTTCATTGCACACGTACTACCTTGAGCTACCAATTTCTAACCACAAATTACGCTTGGAAATGTAACTAAATTTAAATTACCTTTTTCTTTTCAGGAAAAAAAACCAGTAGAACTCCAAAAGAACTCGGATTTGGCTTGCGGCTTTATTTACCATTAACTCAATCGAAACGCATTTGAGGTAAGTTTTGCATTTACTTGGCCATGTGCACAATCTAATTGACTCTAATTAGACAATTTGATTACTCTGCGTACCCCAATCTATACTACCTATACACACCCCACTCCCAGCGGTAGCCGATAATATATGATCAACCTGTCTCTTGAAAGTCAAAAGTGCACCTCCAATGCACTCAATTGTCCACTATGCCCGACTGGAAGTTACCACCAGCATTGCAGCCTCGATCCCATGATAATATAATAACGCAACTTCAAATGACTACAAACAAATGGAAAGGCTTAGCACTCCGATACAGGTGACCGACGATTTATTATTTTCGTAGTCCCGAAATAAAAACACTACCAATCCATTCAAAGCAGGGGAGCAGCACCAAAACCAAGACCAACCTCTGCACAGATAATGAAAACGTAAAAAAAATCTCCTCCTCCTCACTCACGGCTAAGACAAACAAAGCTCGCATAAATCTAACCACCATCCAGTCCTGATATCTGATTCAGAAATGTATCTGAGACTGTAATAATGAACTTTAATCCATTGATAGGGTTTGAATGCAAAAGTCTAAACCAGGCAATGGTAGCATATGGGGCTATGAGAGTGTGTGGACCGACCGGGTGTGTCGACGCTGGCCAAAAATGCACTTTTCATGCCCACTGAAACGTAAATCCAAAAAGTTGGTAGGTACGAGTACATTTAGCTTGGCTCCCTCCGCTCCGCTTAATGTTGTCTAAATTGGAATTCCTTTAAGACTGTGGCGTGCAGAGGCACTAAGATTGGTGCCGTGATTGCAGGGTTTCTTTGTTTTCGGGTGCAACTTTTCTAGTGGTCTTACTCTACATCGTCCTTTCGCAAACATCGTTCAAAGGTTAAGTGCTGGGAAAATGCCAAACTTTTCTTGTGGTTGCGGAGGAGAAACGTGTGACAGCTTCGGGCAACAGGTACATGCACCTACGCCTCTGTCGGGCGCACAAAACTTGATTGATTGCAATAAGAATTGCATACAAGGTAATTTACAGGCTTTACAATGACGACGCCGGCATGCCATGAGTGTCAACGGCAGCGCAGAGCCGTGACAGGCGGCATTATGTCGATTTTTTTGGTTAGGCGAAAGGTAGGACATACATAAAGGCTGTTAAAATCAAAGTCACCATACAATGTGGGCTTGGGGATTGCATTTCGAAGGAAGAACAACTATCGACATGTGTAAATGGTGGTGTCCAGATTTTGGGGTCAAGTTAGTAATTGCCTAGCCCAAGACAAAGTTTTAATTTAAGGCTTCAAGTTACATGATTCCTTCCACAAGATGTGAAACACAAACATTAAAATTTCTGGTTCTTTCAAGGCTGTTTGGGAGGGAATTAGGAATGTTGCAAGTTCTACCTCATGTGGATTAGAACAATTTTTTTTGGATCGGTGGTAGAACGAGTTAAATTTTTTCATGGAGATACATAGATATATGTATGCATATACCACTGAAGTAGGATTACTGACTTGTATTTGAGACATTTAATTTCGTTTGTTGAAGTACATTAATCTAAATTTATGTGGGCTGTTACGAAAATGACTTTAAATATTACTTTTCTTTTGGCTGGACTTTGTAATTGCATGTCTTCAGAAAATTGGCCCGACTTCGATGACCAAGGTTAAGAGATACATAATTGGTATATTTAATTACCTCAAAATGTGGTATAATAATTTTTAGCGATGTTAAAAGTAGCATTCGTCCTCAGCAGACATGATTAACGAAGTTCGTGTTTGCAATACAGAAGTGTTGATGTTCAGACTGTCGGTCCACTGCCTGTAATTTACTGTGTTAATTACTACAATCCGAAAGAAAATTAAGTAAGTTTTAAGGGAATGGATATACGAATAAGTATGCCACAGCTCGCTTAGGATTTATGGCTAAAATTAAACTATAGTAGGATTATGCGTTACCTTAGGGCAATGTTACTGCGACGCAATATTGAATCTATTATATTTTGTTAGGTCAGTCTAGTAGAAATTGACATTAATTTAAGATAGTCGAATTACCAAGTAATTCCGAGCTTTATGACAGACCAGCGACCCGACATTTTTTTCATTCAGTGTCAGTGTCATTTTGTCAGACAAATGAGTTTTATTTTATTACTTTTGTTTTTCTTGTTAAAAAATAAAATCAGGTGTGGTGTAAAAGGGGTTGGCCAAATTTTTGGATTTTCAAAACCTGCAGGAGAGGTCAAAAATCTGCAAAGACAAATCTGCACTTCTGGCATCGCTATTGCACGCGCACATAGCTTAGCTTCAGGACAACACAGAAGGATGATTTATTGCTCAAATGAATCTTAGACAAATCTACTAAAAAAGAATTTCCTGTGTTTTTAAATCCAATAAGCCATTGTTGAGTTAGGGCTGTTTAATCACCTTTTAATAACGGAATATTTGATGTTAACCCCTTTTCTGCTATAGATCTCGATCTCGAATTATTCCACACAATGTGGTGAAATGTTATGAATTGACTATCATTGATTGCTTGCTTTCGCTTTATATGTATATTTCAAATTAATAGAACAATCAATTCTCAAAATAGAGCTTTAGATCCTGTATTTATTAATATAAACGAAGCACCATTTGTTCTATTAAGTAATTCTATTTATCATGAAAAAATATGTACTGAAATTGAAATGTTTAATTGTTATAAGAGGAACACGATTTTAGATAGGCATTTTATTTTTTTTTAAATGAAAAACGCTGGCGCTGGTATGAATTCTTTTAACTGGGATTGGGAATTTGAAAATATTTGCGCTTGTGAAACGTACAGTCACTTTATTTCTATTTTGAAGTCTGGATTCTCTATGGCTGTTCCATGTACCATATGTTGAAGAAAAAGAATTCAAAACATCCATAGTATAATAGGCATTTTTACGCTGAACGAATTTAAGAAACAAAGCTCACAAATCTTTTAAAACTTCAAGTATTGAAATTGATAAAGATATGTTTTGTGGGCTACGTAATCAGTTCAATATGTTGTGCAAGTTTCTACACAATAAATACGTATGTAGAGTAGAAAATAAATTAAGACGAGAGTCTTAGTAATTTTGGTCATTTATAAAGTATAAAATGAGTAATACTGGTCTGTCCAAAACAATGACTTATAAAAATGCTTATTCTAATGAAACTCAGGGAATAGTTGAACTTTTGCGCAATTTTTTGAAACCCTTTATTCGGATTGTAATGCACCAATAAGTTTTAACGCGAATTTGAGGTCGAAAAAAATTGATTTTGGTCTTATAGTTTTAGAGGTCAATAATATACAGTCAGCAGCTTGCGGTATCAAGCCAAATTCTAAACCTGGAGCAGATGGTATTCCGGCAATTGTATAGAGAAATTTTTGTGAATCATTGTGTAAACCTCTTTAACATTTACTTTAAATGTATCTCGTTATTTTGGCATATTTCTCGAAGACTGGAAAATTTCATATTTTGTTCCTATTTTCGAATCTGGATCTAAGAATAATGTTGAGAATTACTGAGGAATTTGCAAACAGTCTGCTATACTAAAGCTCTTTGAAAGCATTGTTAACCCTGGATGGTTATGCATATTTTACGCACACTAAAGTTATGCTTCGTCAAATCGACGAAGTCCACCTTAAAGCCTACCTACTCCCTAAACTGTGGTAACCTGGAACCTGAATTTGGTAAACAAAACTCTCAAACATATTTTTAATAGAATAAATTAAATATATTAAAATTCCTCGTATTTTTACTTTACTTAAAATAAAAATTAAATTTATTAGTCCATTTTGTTTCGCAAACAGTCATTACTTTTTTTAAAAAATAAATAAAATAAATAAAATAGTAGCATCTTCAAAACTTATTACAAAAATAAAAAGTATTAATTATATAAATATAAAAAAATCCAAATGATTGTAATTATAGTATATTATATGCAAGAGGCACACACTATAATTTTGTGCTCCCCACAGATGTTTTTTTTGCACTTAAAGCACGAAGACTTTGACATTTCCTTGAATACGGACAGTATGCGCAAATCCTTCTTTTTTTTGTATTTTCGGTTCTTTGAAAATGTCTTGACCGAATTTCCGCTAAGACATTTGTAATGTTTTTCCTCGTTGTGTTGATCACCGTAGGCGTTTCAAGTCTTCTTAAAATCTGCACAAGATCACAATGTAATTTTTTCACGAAGTCCCAACGCCATAAAGGTTTTTGTTTATTGTCAAACATATTATGTGAATATATTATATAACTGTTAATAAATGCCATGTTCAATATTCCATAAAATTGGCACATAGGCCACCGGTTCGTTTTTCGCGAACAACTCATAACGCTGCACATCTGATCGAAAGTGTCGATGCATCCCTTTGTTTGGTTGTAAAAGTCCACCATATGAGGCTTTTTTGAAGTGGAGTTTATAGTTCCTTCCTCATTGCAGGATTACAGCAAAAAGATTGTTTTCGATGGTTTTGGCTTATAAGACAGCAGCATTAGCTCCCTGTCATAGAAAAACATGGATGTTTGACATTCGCTTTCTTTTTTATTCTGCATTTCTTTTGGTATTTTTCGTTTATTCGATCGTTAGGTACCAACTATTGTCAACTTGTATGGTTCTAATAAATGTGATTTTGCTAAGTTGACAGACGTAAGCCAGTTGTCCATTGTTGCATTTCTGTTTGAGCCATGCATTTGTTTTGTTAATTATTTACATAGTGCCCAGCAAGAGGTAGGTTGCTATAGTTGGATCCCTTTTTCAAGTAAGGCATGGCATCTACCATATATTTAGTGTCACTGTCACATAACATTATGGGTTTCAAGCCGTATTTGTGGTTTATTTGAAATATACATACGGAACGAACATCTTCCACGAAACGCTAGAAGCTGCTCACCAATTGTCAAATAGGGACATGGCGTGTAATTTTTACGACACTTTTGAATGATTATCTCCCATATTTTTCTAATTGGAGCGAATTTATCAGCATTTATTTGAATACGAACAGCTTTGTCATCGAAACGTAAACATGCTACAAGAAATTTAAATCTAGCTTTAGTCATTGATGAAACATACCAAGATCCACTGTAACTAGAATCAAATAACTCTTCCGAAGTGAGGTGATTGCACTTTGAGACAGCTGACAAGCAGAATAAACCAAGTAAGGCTCTTATTTCTTCTGCATCGGTTTCTCGTGTTTGCAATGTATTACTATCCTGTCCAAATCCTTTTTACGTGAACTTATTTCGACGTTTGTCCATTGCACTACTTCCTTGTGCATCTTCTGAATCCAATTGATTGTCTTCATACACTGCAAGAATTTTTTCAATTCAATCATGACTTAGTTGCTGGCGGGAACTCATTTTATTATCCAACGTATATAGTCTACAACAAAAAAACAAGACAAATAAAGTAAAGTTATAAGCACGCACACAAAAAAAAAGTCACACAAAAGTTATCCTTCGTCGAACATACCTGTAAAAGAAAGATATTTCTGAAGTTCGCTGAATAACATGCCACCAACTGGCGTTGTACGGGGAGGGAGCCGAAGACGTTGGATAGTTTTAGAGAAATTGTACAAAATAAAAGCGGTGTTCGTCGATTCGACGAAGCATAACTATCCAGGGTTAAGAAGAAATTTGAGTTCATATATCATAAAAAGTTGGGTACGATTGACCGCATTTTAAAATCTCGCAAGATCTCGCATATTCAAAATCTCGCATTATCAAAATCTCGCATATTCAAAATCTCTCATATTCAAAATTTCGCAATATCAAAATCTCGCAAATCAAAATCTCGAAAACTAGAATTCGCGCGCGCGAATTAATAAATATTTTATTACAATGAGAGATTCTGAATCTATATTAGCTATGTAGGTAACTATTCCAAACTCAAATAATTGCATTATTTTAAGTATGTACATAACACAAGACTACTGTTAATAAGAGAGAGAGAAGAAGTAACAATTTGTTGCTATGTACCTAAAGGAATGCAGTTATTTATATTGCTAGCATTTTAAGCATACAATAATCAATTCCGCTATGGGTATGTCAACAACCGCCAGGCAGACGCCTGGAGCTAAAGCTTTTAAATATCTATAGTACATATATAAATGGGGGCCAACAAGGGGTAAGTGGCTTCGCGCCCACAATTTAATAAAATCCGCTTGCGGGGAGGGGGTTTAGCCGCTGACGCGACTTCGTTGCTCCGCTAAGGGTATGTCAACAACTGCCAGGCAGGCGCCTGGAGCTAACGTCTATTTTCATGTATGCATTCACTTTCAAAACCTTACAAATTTCAAATTTCATCATGAAGTAGGAGTAACTCCTAACTTTTGATAATGCGGGATTCTCCTGTATTTGCGATATTTTTATCTTTCAGAGCGAGATTTTTATAATTCGATATTTTGAGTATGCGAAATTTTGAATATGCGAGATTTTGAATATGCGAGATTTTGTTATTCGGGATTTATTTAAAAAATGCTAGATTTTGTTATTAGAGATTTTGGTTTGCGGTCAATCGTACCGCTCCTTCATAAAAGAGCACATATCTGAATTTCAGCACGGTTTTGTTTCTGGTCACTCTACGACATCCAATTTGGTTCATTTTATATCTTACGTTATAAATGCTGTTGAAAGTGGATGCCAGGTAGATGCTTTATACACTGATTTTAGCAAAGACTTTTGATGAATGAATCATAACATTTTATTAAAGAAACTGTAACAGTTTGGTTTTCACTCAGCAATGCTTATGCCATCAGTTTTAGTTGGTAGAGTCAAAAAGATTTTCCTAGATAACAGCTATTCCATGACCATTTCTTGCATGTCTGGTGTCCCGCAAGGTAGTCATTTGGGTTCTCTGCTTTCATATTTTTTTTTGACGATATTCTTCAGTGCATAAAATTCTGTCAATGCTTATTGTATGCAGATCATCTTAAGCTATTGCTGAAGATAAATCACGCAGATTATTGTAGTAAGATTCAGTTCGACCATAATAATATACATAACTGGTGCATACAAAATTGGTTATAGTTAAACCAATGCATGGCTATTTCTTTTTCAAAATCACAGACGTATTATTCTCATGCCTATTGTCTTAAGACGTTATATTTGAAAAGAATCAGTCAAATCAAGGATTTTGATATCATTATTGACACAAAACCTACCTATGTTACTCATGTTGAATACATAGTCGCTAAACCTAGTTCAGTAGTTGGATTTATCAAGAGGAATTCGAGAGATTTCACTGATCCTCATACTCTTCTATCATTATTCATATCCTTGATTAGATCAATACTCGAATATGCCGATATTTTATGGAATCCGATTAATGAAAGCCATTCAGATCGAATTGAGAGGGTGCAGAGACGTTTTATCAAATTCTTATTTTTTTAAATGCTTTGGAACTTTGAACCTTCCTATAGCGCATGATGTCAATTACTGGGTATATTGCCTCGCAAAAGAAGGCATGCCCATGGTATAATGTTTGTTAGAGACGCTATGTGTTTCCACATAAATAGCCCTGCTCTTTTATCTATTTATCCACTTGAAACGTATAAAAGAAGCAGAAACGTTTTTTTTTAACTGAGACATAGAACAAACTATGATCGAAACGAGCAAATCTCAAGAGCTCTTGCGTCTTTTAATGAAGTAAGTAGGCATATAGATTTTAACTATCCTAGAGACCACTTTAAAACATTATGTTTGCTTTATTAAGGAAATAATCACTTTCCGAATTTTTTTTTGTATTTGTACATACATATGTATGTATATGAATTGTTGTATAAATCTATTTGTCTCATTTAAATTTTTATTTTTATTCTTCTGTGGTATAATCTATAAGCCATGCTAGTAGCTGAAATAAATAAATAAAAAAATAAATAAATACAAATGCTCACCTCTTACGATTATAAGTGATAGAGCAGTTCTTAATACACATAAACCTTCCCCAAGAAATGCAAATCAGCAGTGAAAACCACATCCAAATTCTGTGAAGACAGATGCGTTCTAGGGACTTCCTTTTATATTATGTAGTAATACAATACTTCACTTATGCCGCTCTAACTTCTTAAAATCTCACATGCTTCTTTAGTGGGGCATTGCCAATTGGTGGGGTATATTTTCTTCTATCAAATGAAATAAAATAACTTAAATCATCGCCCTTAGGATTTATTTAATGTTTTTAATACAATACAAGTAGCCCTAGCACCACAAGGTAAACTGGAGCTGGTTAGTGTTTAAAACTCTAGCACTTTGTATAAAATGGAAATTGTATTTCAAACAGAAGCTTTTATCATATTTGAAGTAGAAAACTCGGTTATCCGAGCAACATCTACATTTCGGTTGCACGAAAAGTTCTCAGAATTCCTCAGGCCTAACTAACCACCTACTATGCGGATTCTATAATATTTTAGTGCATTCTGGTATACCATATAGTGTAGAGTTTGAAGATAACCTCAATTAACATTCGAATACCTTTATACTAGTTTCTATAAATGGGATCTACATACATATGTATGATACGTCTCAATTAATCTACTACGATTTCTAACATTTTACATTCTTTTAAGATATTTTTACGTGCTTAAGGTGAGTCTAACTATGTACGTAGTACATATATATATATATACAATTATCTATTTACTACTGATGGAAAGTGGAAAGTGCTATTTAGTCGTCTTCTCTTGCCACGCGTGTGAGACAAAAGTCAATTACGTTCGAAGATTTTAACATAAAATGAACATTTGCACTCCACGAATGCAACATATGTGAATCTGCGGTTTATTGATATTTTTATTTTAATGCTGTAGTCGTGAATGAATAAAAGCTTTATTGCTAAGCAAGCACCCCAAGTGCCTATCGAATAATATACATATTTCGGATAGGTGTCATGAATATATAAGAAAGAAGTCTTTTGCGTATTCATAGACTACAATCACTAAATGCCAATACTGTTCATCTCAACTAACTGACTGATTGATTTGTATAATACACCTTATTTAAACTGAAAGCGAAATTAAAATGAACTGAACTACTAAGAATTGCATAGCATAGTCAAGGGTAGTGACTTCATTTACTAGATGACGCTGTAACAAGTCTCTTGAGATCAATTCGTCAGATGACTCTGAAAAATTCGCAATTAAATTTCAATTTGCTTGTAAACTCCAACCTTGAAGCGCGGTTGTTATTCAAAACGTTACAGATGAGATTGGGTCTCAATACTTAAAGTTTTGCTTCAGACTTCACTCAACTGACCTTTGACTTTGACGTATCCGAATGAGGCGTTACCGTCAAAAACTGCAACTCATCTTCTTGCGTAACTTCGTTTTCATATTGAAATTGAAAGGCATGGTTGACCCACTTTACATGATGAATTGAATAATGCATCGAACTATGCCAGTGGCACAACAAAGGACATTGCTTGCATTTTTACAACTTCTTGTGGTATATGCATCTTTGCACTGATGAATCGAATCATGAACTGCAGAGATGATTTCATTAACCACTGCACAGCTGTAAATGCCTTTCAATCACGTCAACTATCACTCAATTGCGGTTTTAATTTTACTTTGACACGCGAAAAGCTTCCTCATCGTAAAACTGCAAAATCCTATCATCATCGCGATGAAAGTATCTCAACAGTGTTTTTTCGTATCTATCTGCCAATTACACATCTCTTTGGGTTTTTTCATCAATCTGCAATGCAGAGTGGATTCCTTTAAATTACTATTCATCCACCCCAGTGATGGCAGCTCGCCCACGTTCCGTAATTGCCCGGACAAAAGACCAGACTGGCTTCGAGTTGGAATGCATACCTCCGCGGTGAATTACTAGCTATTTGGTGTTATACTTTGGCAGGAAAAAAGAGGCGATTGCACAGAGACATGTGTGTAGGAGTCTCTAGCTATTTTGCATATTGCATTAATTCTCGATTATTTAAGTTTAGGTTGACACCTACTATGGAGGAGCAAGGTTTGGTTTGAGGGCTTAGTTCGATGGGAGCTTCTTGTCTGCTGGAAGAGTAGTTGATGGTGTGTTATTTACTGGAGTTGATATTTGTGGCGCAGCTGTATCAATTGACTGTGGGTACCACGTGAGTATTACTTTGCATACAATGTGCTTTAATTATGCGTTGTGTGAAGTATATATGTGAGTTTGCGGGAAGAATAATTCAAATTGAAAGATGATCGCGTGTGTGACGCTTTGTCTCGTTTTGAGATAAAGTATGCACTCAAGATTTCGCACAGACGAATATTGCAAAATTATGCTCGGTGAGATATGTATGCTGACTCAGAAATATGTGTCTGTTCACAGAGATAGGGAACCGCACTTAGTTCTTATACCAAAGGTGGAGTATAGGGCGTTAACAGCTCTACATCGTACTCTTGACTTTGGGCGCCACTCACGGCGGCTCACTTCCTTTACCATATTTTGAGGTTTTTCAGCTCGTGTCTGTTTCAGTTACCTATCAAGAATGATGTCATATTCGTTTAGCAAACGCATTTTATTTTTTCTGAATTTTGTGGATTTTCGACGATTTTGCAGCCCACATTAAGTTCGTTACCATGTCGGTTTCCAACATAAGAAATATGTTCAACTTTCTTTATAGGAGGATTGCATTTAGTCCAACTTTGCTTATTCGAGATTTTAGTTTGTGGAAATTTAGGTGAATGCCCAAAGTGAAAGTGATAACCGTTTTTCTTTACAGTCTAAGCTCGGACTTTGGGGACGGATGGAGTGATTTGTAATTTTTATTATTATTGTGCATTACAAAAGGTGACTTGATACTTTTGTAAGTCGGTGAAGAACAGATGAAGCTGATATCTTTATACGACAATTCGACAAGTTCTAATTGAGCTAGAGCTTTGAAATTAAGCAGACGCTTAAGGTCCGATGACAATGCAATATAGCATATCTTATATCGTTCTAAATCCGAAATGATCCCAAGATGGCGGGTTACCCTTTCCTTCATAACCCCTACAACCCTCTTGACATGAGTATCAAATGAAAGGGTTTTGCGAGTAGAATACGATAAGCTATGTAATGTCATTCTGAAACCAATATGATGGACGAGTTAATATAGTGGATTACCATGTTCTTCGCAACCCGATTGACATGGGTATCAAATGAAACAATTTGATGAGTGGAATACGATAATGCATAGGTTAAGACGTTACTAACAATTTAAAAATAAAATTATATATAAAAAACACTTTCTTAAAAGAAGCTTTTATTATTTACTATTATGTACTAAAACGAAAAGTTGCTACTGAAACAGATATAATATATTATGTTGAATTTATTGTCTTAAAATCGTAAATGGAAAATACAAATTTCGTATATACTTATGTAGGTAGTTACAATCCCCGTAAAATAAAATTAATGCCTGTATGCACTTCTTGAGCGCGACAAGCTTTTAAGAGAATAAATTCAACATGAAAGTATCCTGTACAGTTCATTTTTAGGTTAGAATGAAAATTTCAATATCGTCTCATATTGTGACCCCACAAATCTGAAGTATGAAGTTTGAAACAAATCTATCCAGCTGTTATGGCAACACAGACGACCAAACAGACCAACAGAATTGGTAGGCAGAGTTCCTGATTTTCTTTTCAATAGTGGTATGACTACCAGGATTAGATTTATGGGTAAAGTTAAAACATAATGAATAAGGTATCGTTTGATCAACATTACTAAAATAATGATCGCCGTTGATTGACGATCTTTATTATGATTTATAAATACAGCTGCAATAAAGAGAACAGATTGGCATAGTGTGATATTATTAAAGAGTTATTAAACTATTTGGTGCTTTTATTTACAATAGGCTAACACAATGGGTCAGAAATAATGCAGTGTTGCATAAATACCAAGCTGGCTTTAGAAAGAACTATTCCACTATGAACAAAATATTTACGTTAATATAACTATGTTGTAGCCGTTTGTGATGATGCTGGAATGAAGATCAACGTAAATAAATCGGAAGTAATGGTCATATCCAAAAAACCCATTCAGTGCACTCTGCATGTTAGTGGAGTCCCATTGAAGCAGGTGGATAAGTTTAAGTACCTCGGAGTCTTATTCACGAGTGATGGGAGGAGCAATGCCAAGTTATCCTGTAGAATTGGTCAGGCTGGATCAATTTGGAGAGAGCTTGGCCAATCTGTTATAAGGAAGGCTGAACTTAGTGTTCAAGCTAAGCTATCGGTTTTTAACTCGGTGTATGTTCCAACTCTCACCTATGGACATGAAATTTGGGTAGTGACCGAAAGAATAAGATCGCGGATACAAGCTGCCGAAATGAGGTTCCTTCCCGGTGTTGTTGGAATAACTCGTAGAGATCGAGTGCGCAACACCAGAGTACGCGAGGCGCTCAACGTTGAGCAGCTACTTCTCCGAACGGAACGATCTATGCTTCGATGGTTTGGTCACGTAGTGCGTATGCCCCCAGACCGGCTTCCAAGACGTGCCATGGTTGCCGTGCCATCGGGTAGGCCTAGAAATAAATGGTTGGACCAAGTCCGACATCTCTCCTGGAGCCGCTTAGGGATTCCTCCTGATGAATTGGAGTCAATGGCGGAGGATCGAGAAGGATGGAGAGTCCACCTGAGCATCCTACCCCCGCCACCATCATGAATGATTAGCGGGCCATTGAAAATGTATGTATGTATGTAACTATGTTTTTTAAAAAGAAACACAAGAAGTTGTATACCTTTCTTGTGAACTTCCGAGCAGCGTTCGATCAATTTTCCGTCAAGCGCTCTTCTATAAATTGTATAAGGTAGGAGTCTCTACTAAAATTATTAACATAATAAGTGCAATGTATGATCAAAATGTGAATATTGTATCCGAAGAATTTACAACTACAATCGGAGTAAAGCAAGGGTGCGTCCTGCCTTAGTGCACTACTATTTATCTTATTCATCAACTACATCACAGATGCAGTAGCAGGAGGAATAGAGTTCAACCGTAAGATGATTCCTGGAGTTATGTACGCAGATGACATTGTCTTTCTGGCTGACATAATAGATGGTATGCAGTTGATGATTAATAGACTGGACGAGTACTGCAAGACGTGGAACTTATCTGTCAACTTGGAGAAGTCGAAGATAGTTATATTCAAGAGCGGGGGCGGAAAATTTTCCGGAAATGAAAAGTCCACTTACCAAGGCGACCGTATTGATGTAGTAAGGCAGTACAAATGTCTAGGAGTCTTGATTTCATATAATTTGAATATTGGCAAACACCTTACGGCCAAATTGTTTGAAGCAAAGCCTGCTCTTTCATCAATCTGGGGTGGCTGTATTAAAACTAAATATATGTATAACGCATAGCTCAAAACAAAAGATATTTCGGACTGTTGCTGCATCCATACTCTTCTATGGACCCCAAGTTTGGGGCTACTGTCGCTTCGAAGTTGTTGAAAAATGCCTCCGTTATTTTTTCAAAAGGATCTTTCAATTGCCGTGCAGTACCCCCACTTATATGCTGCATCTGGAGACAGGATGTCCACCTCTATACCTAGACAGTCTAAGGCTGTACTTTAACTACATAATAAAGGTTATAACATTGGAAAGGGAAAGACTGCCAAAACTAGTACCTTTGCATGCTCTGTCGCCAAGAGGAAGCCTTGTTCAGGAATGGGAGAAACTAGCTTCAAACTGCGGCTTAAGCCTGTCATTTATATCCGATGAGGAGCCGACATCATTGAGAATGAAGTTCAACTTATTACTGGAGGAAACAAGGCGTATCACGTTTGCAAAATTTAGATGCGACGCGCAGATATCCCAATATAGAATGCACTATAGTAGACTGAATCACAATCTTGGAGAGGGAACATACTTTTTAAATCACTACTCCACTGATATGATTAGCACCATATTTAAAATACGAGAGGAATTAGCCATCCAGACCTACCAATTTTGTGCGATCTTTGTAATCTCAGGGAAAGAGAGGACGTAGTACATTTTATTGTGATTTGTCCTATTCTCAAAGAATTCCGCAAGAATTTTTTTGGTTGGAACGAATTAGAGGCAAACGAAGCAATCAGCATTTTGAACGGGGAGCAAGGCTGGAATGTAGTTTATAATTACGCATTAAATGCACTTCGTTACAGAAAATGAGTTATCAAAGCTGATTTCTAAAGTACTTCTTATGAATTTAATGTCTTATCTTATACAAATTTAAATACTTCTTATACAAGTACTACTGTCAATCTGGTAGACGGCCATAGACCAAACAAATTAGACTTTGTACCTAACTATTTGTAATACATCTTTTTATAATGAAATAAAAGTCTTTAAAACTAAAAAAAACTTACTAAAACTTAAAGAGTTACCAAGTTTTTTGAAAATAAACCGATCGTTAATTAAAAATATACTGATTACAAGTCTTACATCTCTTTGGTCTTAGTCATCGTGTAAGTGCCAACCAGTTTACCGCTATTAATTCAAAACGTATGCACTCTAGGTAAAAATTTGAATAATATCTCGCACGTGGCTACTTCACATCCCTTTGAGATTAAGAAAACATAACCACACGCGGATAAATCAATTAACCACACAACTTAAGCAATTCATACAATTAGTCGAACGGTAAACGCAAATTATGACAATTCAGTCAGATACTTTTTGCATCCTGAAAAATTTGCATATCTCTAATTGCTGGTAATTAAACGAAATTTATTGATCTACTTTAAAAAAAACTATCTCGCTACATCTTTTTTGATCAACTGGTATCCGGTTCTTTAAAGAGAAAATAAAATGATAGATTGTCTTGAGCGCATGCTACGCAAATATATATATATATATATATATATATATGTACAATATACAAGACCTTAACCTTGAATTAGAAAGAAACAAAAAAATCGCAATCCAAACTCCAAAAACAATTATATTAATATAGTAATTATTAATTGCATGGTAATTGTTGTTAAGAAATGGGTTTCATAAAACCATCAACTGTGTATCATAAATCGAGCTCAGTGACTGGCAAACGAACTAATTAACTATTTATGTATGTGCGGGTTTGCAACAAACAATTTTCACATAAAACACAACATAAGCCGAATTAATTGCCACTTTTTGTTGCATTTCCTCGACCTGGTAATCAACACCGTTTCGATATGGAAAGCATAAAATAAATTATTTAATGTAATGCAAGCAATTTAATTGGGTTTATTAGTAGATGGAAGTGAAAACTATTTTGCATAGATTGACAAAGCGCCTGGGGATTAGATGAAATATGAGCATACAGTGTGACTGGGAAATCGACAGACTGACAGTGAAATTCTAAAGTTTCCTTACTATGCAGTGTTTCAAAAGTTAGTTCGTTGAACTACTAGGAGCAAAAAGTTTAAGTGTAGATTCTCCGGAAACGCCAATAAGTTTTTTATCGGTTCATTCTCTCGTGTTGAGACCGTCAAAAATTCTAACAAGCTTCCGAGGGTTTCCCTTAAGAAACGTCATAAAAATGCATGTCCCCTTCCCTGGGCCCTCTAAGTGTTAAATATATATTTATTTCATTTCTTACTACTGAGGACACCATATAAATGCGAAAGCTAATGCAATATTTAACTCACATGAAGGTGATAGCAGACGAGCTATTGTCGACAAATTGAGATACATTTACGCAAAAGTGACAATGTGAACATTTTTTGATCAAGCGAAAAATATGTTATTATATCTTTTCTAGAAAAGCATAATTAGCAACAATCTTAGAATTAGGTTAGGTTAGGTAGATGGGTGCCTTGTGACAAGGAGTCACTGCTCACTCAGACCAACAGTACGGGTCCATTGTGCCCAATCATATAACCCTGGAAACACTGTAAAGAAAATCCGCCGTTAGAACCACCCAGAAAGTGATATGAATCTCAGGAGGTCCGCTAGCTCAACACTACCCAAGTCCTCCAGCTCCGAGAAGAAGTAACTACCAAGAGTCCTCATTCTTCTGACGGATAGGGCAGGACAGTCACACAACAGGTGACGAACAGATTCAATTTCTTCTTCGTCCCTGCAACTTCTGCAATAGTCATTATGCAGCACACCGAGTCATTCCGCGTGAACGCCAATGGCACAATGTCCGGTAATTATGCCAGAAATGACCTGTGCGTTATGACGACTAAGTTTTACCAGAGAAGTTGATCTCTTCTTGCCATAGCGCCCTGGCCGTAGCGCATGTTTCCAGATGAGCCCAGCGTCTGTTTGCTCGACCGGTGGCTTCATCCTCAATTTTTTTCCGCAAGGAGCTGATCGGGATTGCTACAGAGGGGAGGGCCCGCGATAAGTGCAGCGCCGACCCTTTCCTAGCAAGCTCGTCAGCCCTTTCGTTACCTTCGATATCCATATGCCCTGGTACCTAGCAGAGGGTCACCACATTGGCTCTGGATATCTCGTTTAAGAGTGATTTACAGCTTCTCACGAGCCTCGACCTAACTACGACAGAGTTCAGAGCCTTAACGGCTGCCAGGCTGTCTATTTAGACATTGATCGTTTTGTCAACGATATTACTCTCGCGTATAATTTCCGCAGCCTGTATAATGGCTGCGATCTCGGCCTGAAAGACGCTGCAGTCGTCGTTTATTCTAAAGGAGCGGTTTATTCCTAGGGCCTCACAATAAACTCCGGCTCCCGTCCCGTCCCGTCCATCTTAGAACCGTCGGTATAGAGAGCCAACTCCTTTTTCTTCATGGTTCTACGATTCTTCCAGTATATTCTATCGGGAATTCTTGTAGTGAATCTCCTTTCGAATGCTAGCGTCGGATTCATGTGATTAGTTCCCGTCAATCCGCTGGTGATTCCCCATCGGGACAGAATGGAGGCATGGCCGTAAAGGCTTGATGACCACAACCGGCCTTCTCTCAGTCTTACAGCGGTTTTAGCCGCCAGACTGCTGCAGTATATGTCAAGCGGAATGAAACTAAGCATGGTTTCCATTGCCGCCGTTGGTGTTGTTCTTATTGATCCCATGACACCGATGCACGTCGCCCTCTGGATTTTGGTGAGGTTTGAAAGCAGGTATTGCCTCTCAAGTGCCGTCCACTATACTAGTGAACCATATATGAGAATGGGTCTTACAACCGCCGTGTATATCCAGTACACCACAGCCGTTTGAAGCCCCACGTATTGCTGAAAGCCTTTTTGCAGGAGTAGAAAGCTACGCTTGCTTTTTTAACGCGTTCGGCAATATTTTCCTTCCAGTTAAGTTTGGAATCTAGAACTACGCCCAGATACCGAGCTGAACTTGAGATACTTAGTTCAGTGCCACCAATATTTGGGGGTCTGAAGGTAGGAATTGATCTCCTCTTAGTGAAGAGAACTACCTCCGTCTTTGAAGGATTCACTCCCAGCCCTTTGCTGTTGACCCAGTTGTCCACTAGTTGTAGCGCGAAATTGAGCCTTTCACTTAAGACTGGAGGAAATTTTCCCGAAACCAGGATAACGACATCGTCCGCATAGGCCGTCATGGCCTCATCTTGGAATTAAAAAAGCAAAAGCTTTTCTGTCGAAGATTGCATTAAAGGAAGGCTTCATATCTTCTAAACATACATAGTTTGATTTTTTAATATTCGGTAATAGAATTTTCTTCGCGCTATTAATTATGCTAATAATTCTGGGCCGATATTGATTGGCCGTCATTTTGCTTTGGTTGGCATTTATGCCTTCGCATTTGACGGTCGTGAAGAGCAGTCGATACCAATATATTATGGAGCATCTAACGCATTAACAATAAATTGAAGTTGGTAATTTTTTCGGTTCAGCAAATGGTTTTGTGAAAACTTTTTTGATATTCTCATATCCTATCAATAATTTCCGCATCAAAATCCAATCGAAACCTGTTTATTTACTTATTTTCTTCTTGGACTTATTTTAGTCCTGTCACGCCACTAGTCCAGCGTCGACAATTGCCCATGCATGGTCGTGCTCGGCAACGCGGTTTCTCCGAAGTTTACACGCCTTTGAAATAGCTCCCAAATTTTAAGTGTTTCCTAGTGGTATTATCGAGGTTTAATTGGCAAAAACCTGCATAAATAACTGTAAACATACAAGCTAACATCGTACTATAAAAAAATCTGGTGAGTCAAACTCCTTCTTTGATTACTTTCAAAAAGTCTACATCAATGGCTCCGACCAACGGCTCTAAAATGCAAAGAACACCACCAGTAAAACACAACAACAATGCGCCAACATCTGCACCGGTATCCAAGAGACGAATAATTGAGACTTCGCCAGAATTTGTCTCGGTCAGCGGCAACCAAAATGCGGTTGGAAACATGTCCATCCTTGACCTTAAGGAGCTTATCACGCATTCAATGGCTTCTATTTTGGATGACCGATTAAAGAATATGCCGACTAGAGCAGACATAGAAGGGATTGCTACTGAATTGCATGCGCTAAAAAACAACAACACGGCACTGCGAGAGCAATTGATTCAAATGGAAGCCCGATGCAACACGCTAGAGCGAAAAGTCGAGTCTTTGGAAAGAAAGGCCATCGAAAACAACATCGTTGTACATATGCCAGTGCAGAAGGGGGTGGAAGAGGTTGACAAAGCGACAAAATTATGTTTAGAACTTCTGAAATCGACGGATTCCTCTTTGGTGACAGATACACGGGCAATGAAACCGAAAAACAACATCGCAAACGTCATCGTCCGGCTCCAAAACAAAAGCGATGTGGGGCGCATTCTGGATGCGACATCGAAACTTCGCGGCACGGAGGTTTCTATACACAAAGACTATACGGAAGCATCACGGGAAAGAAGGAGGAACCTGTTAAAACTAAAAGACGACATTACACAGAAAAGCAAAGATATGAGGGTGGAGGTGCGAGGACAGACACTATTCTTAGGAAATAAGGTCTTCTACTACGAAAACAACAATTTGCGATGTGAAGGTGAGACCGAATGCGGAATGACAGTTCTACAACAAATGATCAGTGACAGCTCACTAGTGACAGCATCAACGTCAAAGACAGGTGGTGGAGTAAGAATCCATTATGGTGGAAACACAAATGGAGGTTACAATGGTTCTCAAACTTCTTCGCCAGTTTTAGCTGTGCCAAAACACAATTTTTAGTTGTAATGCCGTCTGCCATAGTAACGATAGTATTAAGATTTATAATATTAGTTGTTTTAAAATTTTATCATATAATGTGTCTGGATTAAGCAATAAGTCTTTATGTAATGAATTTTATAATTTCGTCAATCAATTTGAATTTATTTTTTTGTATGAAACATTTGTTATGGAAAAAAATTATTGCCAGTTCGAAAGAAAATTTTTAAACTACTCGTTCAAGTGGAATCCAGCAATAAGGGTACACGAGAAGGGACGAGCAAGCGGAGGATGCTACTTTGGATACAAACGCGACCTTAAGGACATCATCTGCGAATTCAAAAATTTCGAAGGGAGCACGTACTTAAGTCTAGTATTTGATAAGAAGACGTTTTGTATTATTCCTTCATATATAAACTGCAATCACTGGGAAAGAGATTTTGAAAAACTTCAGGAGGTAGTACTGAGCTGTGATAACCCGAATATGATGGTTATCGGCGACGTAAATGCGAGGACAGGGAAAGAAGAGGGGACAGTAAATAGAGAAGCTGGAATAAGGAGGCAGTCAAAGGATACTACATTTAATGCAAGAGGTAAACAATTTTTGGAATTTTGCGATTCTTTTGGGCTGAGAATACTAAATGGAACGAGCGACAGTGACAGAAATGGCCAGCTCACATTTGTTGGAGAACAAGGAGTGTCCGTTATTGACTACTGCTTAATAGGAGGGGATTGGAACGCTTACGTGACGAATTTGGAGGTTAAGCAACTACCATACTCTGACCACTTACCGATTGTAGCTAGCTTTGGTCATCAAATAACGGAAAACGATAGAAGGGATATGAATATTCTGCCTAAGCTGATTTGGAATAAACATAAAGCACATTTGTATGGAAGCCTACTGGAGGAGCAACTACAAATGCAACAGGATACAGACCTTAGAAAGATCGAAACAATTATAAAAGATGTATATCTGCGTATAACACCAAGCACTATCAGAAAGAAGGAGTATAAAGAACCGTGGTTTGACAAAGAGTGCTATAAAGCAAGGCAATTATCGTTTGCCTGGCTCAGGATGTTTCGGCAACACAACGAAGGTGTGATGAAGTGAATCTACTTAAAAGCAAATAGAGAGTTCAAGGCCCTATTGAGGCAAAAGCGAAGAAGTCACTATGAATCCCTTGCTCGAAGCTTGGCATGTGGTAATAATTCGGCGGATTTTTGGAAAGCGGCTAGAAAACTTAATGGTGGTAACTTCGTCATAAATACGAATTTAAGCCCCAGTGTCCTCCTAGTACATTTTAATGCACTACTGAACCCACCCCCTAGTGAATTAGTCTTCAACTATGCCGTTCCGGGATTTCAAAATCATACCTTAGACAGATCGATTAGCTATGAGGAAGTTATCGGAGCTCTAAGTGCATTAAAAGATGGTAAAGTTGCAGGATCGGATGGGATACCTTCCGAGTTCTATAAATATGGTACTAACGAGTTGCACAACAAGCTTACTACGATGTTTGATAATATCTTGAATAGTGGAGTAGTTCCAAACCGTTTTAGAGAAGCCTTAATTTTCTCCATACATAAAAAAGGCAGTACATCAGATCCAGCGAATTATAGAGGCATTTCTTTTTTAAATGCCTCATATAAGATATTCACAGCAATCTTGCAGGACCGACTATCTACATGGATAAAGGAAAATAATCTACTTAAAGAACATCAAGCGGGTTTCAGGCCAGGATACTCTACTATCGACCACGTGTTTGTTTTGAGGAGCATTGTGGAGTCTTACATTGGAAGGGGTAAAAAACTGTATGCGTTTTTTGTAGACTTTAAGTCGGCATTTGACACGGTAGACCGAAATGCTCTATTTTATAAGCTTTACTGCATGGGCATGTCGAGGAAGTTCGGACGCGTCATCCAAAATTTGTATGCAAATACCAAATCAGCAGTGTGGAGTGGTGAGGAGTTGTCGGGATGGTTCCAGTCATTGTCCGGAGTAAGACAAGGTTGTTCGCTGAGTCCAAGCTTATTTGCGCTATACATCGAGGACATCGTAGATATTCTGCCTGGAGGTGTTGAGTACGCAGGACTATTGGTCAAAGCACTTCTGTTCGCTGATGATATAGTACTAATGGCGCAATCACCTGAATCCTTACAACTAATGATCAACAGGCTGTATGACTACTGTAAGCTATGGAACTTAATCGTAAATCTTAGCAAGTCAAAGGTTATGAAATTTAAGAGAGGGGGCGGAAAGGACGGCAGAAACGAGAAATGGTACTACAACGGAGAAAGTATTGAAGTCGTTAAGGAATATAAGTATTCTGGGGTCTACTTTACAAAAAGTTTAGATATGGAGAGACATCTAAATGAAAAACTAGCAAAGTCTAAAATGGCCATCAATGTTGTATGGAAGAAATGTCTCAGTAATAGATTCATTGCCCACAGCAGTAAATATAAGGTTTTTGTAGCGGTGTCAGAGTCCATCATGTTCTATGCTGCGCAAGTATGGGGAGTAAGGAAGTATGAGGCTGTTGAGAAATTACTGCGGTACTACGTTAAGAGAGCATTTCACCTTCCACCCAACACTCCCAATTATATGCTAATGCTGGAAACAGGCTTGCCCCCATTGTACATCAAAACTTTTAAATTGCATGTGGACTACATTCTAAAGGTTTTGAATATGCCGGATACCAGACTGCCGAAAAAAGCTGCTCTGCAAGCAATACAATCCAGGACAGGATGGTACAGGGAGTGGTTGGAACTTGCTGAGGACTGTGGGATACATTTGGATCTGGGTAATAGCGGAGACTGGAAACCCCAACTTTATCAACTCATCGCAAGTATGGACGAAAAGGCTTGGTTCAGGCATTTAGAGCAAGCTTCGGGATCACTGCATAGAATGATCTACAGCCGCTTAAGTCATAACCTGCAGGGAAATAACTACTTCCGCGATGAATACAGTATACCGGAAATAGCGACTGTGTTTAAATTACGGGGAGAGCTTCTAAAGCTTAATTATATTCCACACAGAGCAGACCTACCAGTGCTATGCAACTTGTGCAACTTGGCAGAAAGAGAAGATGTCATACATTTTGTTGGGAAGTGTCCAGTTTTAAGCGAAATTAGGAGACATATCTTTGGAAGTAATGTTCTGTCGGTGGATCAAGTTTCTATGCTTCTGAACGAACCAAACGTATTTAAGCTAACCCAGTACTGCAAAATTGCTTTAAATTATCGTGAAAGGATCATTAATGAAGATTTCTAAAATCGCTTAAAATAAAAGAAATACACAAATATACATACATATTTTAGTCAATTTTTAATTTTGAATTTATTTAATGTTGTCAATCAGGCAGACGGCAACGCCATGTTTATTGATTTTTTGTTAAAACTTTGTATTAATAGTGAAGTACATAAATAAAATCTATCTATCTGGTCGTGCTCGGAGTTCTGCCACGTGTTCCAACACATTCACCGCTTGTTTAGGGCTACCCTTTCTAAGATCATATTGAGTAAGTGAAATTGAGTAACGGAATTTTCTTAGCGTTATAAACTATACGTTCAGATGCATAGGTGTGCGTACACTTTTAACTACATTTCAACTAGGGTATCAAATAAGTAGAGCAAAAATAATACTCTGGTCACAACGGACCCAATACACTTCGTATGACTTTTACATCAAACCAATCCAGCAGACTGCTAAAAGAGTTCTGTTGAAGTTCCATGAATATTTCAATTTTGCTAAACATTGAGAAAACCTAAGAACTCATATCTGACAGCTTTCGAAGTGTACATCTATGTAAAAATTGAATTTACATTCAGGTAAATCCAACTCACTGATGTAATGCCTCAAAGATAAACTCTAACTGAAGCACAACCACATATGGTCCTTAATGACTAGCGGTAGTTCCAAATAATTTTTTTTAGAAATATATACAGAGGAATGAGGTACGTACATGTTTCACTGCAACTGTGTGGAAAGTGAACATTCGCATATCTCTTCGAGCCGAAATTTCCAAAAGTGGAAGAATCAAAAGTGGCAAGTTCTGAGTTCATATGGCTGTGATAGCATCGATTTGATAACTCTGTCAAAGTGATATCTTGTCATGCAAAGTATGTTCTGTAAAACAAATTTGATTCAGAGTTAATTCTTATCAAATTAGGTGAGAAATTATCCCGTTATCCCGCCTCATCAGAAAAGTCACTTCCGTCAGCTAATCTAGAACTTTTTGAGTTATACAATTTGTTGGGATCGCTACATCTAGGCAAGGCATTTATTGTTTCCGTGAATACTTCTACGGGTTGTTTCACGTTATTGCATGACATCCTAAGAAAGCAGTTGTCTTGATTTCAACGGCTCCCTTACTGCGAAGATTTCCAAAAAGATTTTTACACAAGGCAGTACTTTTATTGAAAAGTTATAAAAGAATCGCTAAGTCTAGTGAATTGCCAGAGGCTTAGAATATTCTATATATGCATATTAAGCTTTTAACCTTGATATTGACTGACAATAGGAAATCTAATCTGAATTATAATCTTTTTTACAAACTTTTACACTGTTTCTTTAATTTAATCCTGGCGAGCCTACCTTTCAAGAAAAACGTTGCCCCATACTCGTATGTATACTATTAATGCTTGGTCTTTACGAGGCAAAGAATAATTATATTTTGCTTCGTTCTTATAATGCTTCAACTCAGTCGAAAGAAATACTTCAAGTCTTACCGAAGGAACAACATTTTTCCCCTACACTATGAGTAGCCAGCCACCGCTGACCAGTCAATTAGAAGTGCCCTGATGATTTATATTAAACACGATCGTTTGATGGCAAGAAAATTCATAGACGTACAACCTACAGCACTGCTTATAAATATTAATGTCAACATTAAGATCGAATCAGGCACCTCTCAATCAGCATAAACATCTCCCTCCTGTACCAGGGAATAATAAATCATTTTAGATCGTTAAGTAAATTTTTGAATAACAGGTGTACCCCGTTTGACTTTTCAGAAGCAAACTGTAAGAAATCTTGAATTACTACCCAATTGTCACTAAAGAACTATTCGGAATGGATATGTTAATCATTTTCAAATATACACAGCTCAGACCATTGGTCATTAATGAACTTTCAGTTCTCGGCCCGGGGCTTGTTTTTTTTTCGGCTGCCGCAGTTGTGTGCGTTGCTTCAAAGGCGATTTCGCAATACTGCAGTGTGCAATGCACCCACCAACCGATTTTTCGGTTATGGTCTAATGATTCAGCTGATTATAGCCCGTGTATAGATACATATACGAGTATCTTTCGTTTAGTTTTTTTTTACATTTTTTTGCTTTAATGGCAATCACCCAACCTGTGTCTCAAGGTTATGCAGACATAGAACGAATGACGGTTGCGGCGATAGCAACGGAGTACTTTATGTGTGTCCTACCACGGTAAGAACATTTCCAGTTAATACGGTTTTCTTGTTAGTACTTAAAGTGAATATTAGTGAATTTAATTGGTGGTACCAAGCTATGGACTTAACAAAATAAATAAATCAGAACAGTGATTACAGTCTACGGTTCATTTGCACTGCATAATAAATTGGGCAACTATGACTGTGCAAGAAGTTTGGCAATGCTGCTGTGAGCTGAGGTAAGTTTATTTGAAACAATAATGGGAGTTGAATTGGCTGAGCTTCTAAATGATCAGAAAATGCAATCGATTAGACTTTAATAGATGAGAAAATAGACGACACGGTTGAAAGAAATATATTTTAATACAAATTTACATTAAAAGTGTAATAGATTAGGTAAACCATGCCTTTTTTAAATAAAAATATTTTCTGTTCATCTTCGTAGTCTTAGATCACAACCAGTTGGGGTCGGTTCTCCTTATCCTGATTCTCGGCTCTTCTCTGTGCTGTGTCGTTATGGTGCTTGTTCCTTAGATCCTTCTTTATAGGCCAATCCAGGCAGCTTTAGATCTTACTCTACTTTTTGAACCTTCATCTGTGCTTATTACTGTTTTCACTATGTGATTGTTACTTCACGGCATATATACATATATAGTGTTTGTTTTTTCAATATGGGGGGACTTTAATGGGCTTCCTCTAATGCCATACCGACCATTGAAGCATTATTATTTCTGTGCCAGCGAGGAATTTAAAAATGACCGTCTTATTTTTCATATACTTCTGCTCTTAGAAGCACGCGGAACCGTGAAATAACGCCTGGCGAAATAAGACTGAATAGGAAAATTTGCTTTCATAATGGGAAATAAAGCCGAACTTTGAAATTCGGCCTTATTTCGCTTTGATATTACACACACGCTTAGACAGAGGTCGCTGGGCACCATGGCGTAAGTGGGTAGTATGTCGGGTCACTGCGCGTGAGGTTCCAAGTTCGAATCCCAGAACCTTGGCATTCAAATCCCCCATCACTATGACAATGTCTCCATTTGGTGTTGTGTTGAAGACGGCGCTTAAGAGATTGTAGAAGCTCTCCTTTTCGTCCTCAGACGAACTATTCGTTGGGGCGTAACACTGTATGATGGTGACGCGTCATACTCTAGTCCGGAATCTGGCCGTCAAAATCCTATCACCATGAGGCTGCCAGGAAATCAGGCCCTTGCGTGCTGTTGTTGTTAGCAGTAGTCCGACTCCATATTCCCGCGGACTTCCGGATGGTCTTCCAGAATAGAGTAGTACAGTGTTACGCGTTGGAGACTGGTACTCGCCCACTTCTAACCATCTTACTTCACTTACCCCCAAAATGTCCAGTTTATATCGCATGAATTCCTTTTCCAGTTGGAGGAATCTGGCATTGTAAGGACCTTCTCTTCCCGAGTCGAGGAGCGTCTTTACATTCCAGAAACCTGTCTTTGTCCGGGTACAATAGCCAAAAGTCGTCAACATGTGATCAGTCCTTATCCGAGGTGTAGTTTCGGTTTCTGTAGCGAGCTGGTTTCAGTAACGCAGGTTGCTGGCCCACGTTACCTAGCCTAGAATCAAGGCCCTAGACAACCCGTACTTACAATTTTGGCCTATACGTATAAGGGTTTATACGTATAGTTGCCCGGGGACCACCACTAGGAGGTAAAGTAAGCACTTCATCACGAACTTGATTGTTGCGCTACTGGCCCAAGCCAAGTTTTGGGCAGTCAGTAGTTTCCCGATCAATCGCAATGCAGGTCCCCAATTACATACTAGTCGATTACTTAAGCATGTAATGCAAACGACACAATGAAGCGATAGTACTCCATTAGAGACCGAAATCTAATAACCTGAGAAAGTATAAACCAAACGAAATATTCGTTAGAAATGTCTTCGGCAGCTTGTGTATAAATGTGGGTAAATCGTCAAATCTGTATGAATGCCTTCAGTCATATTCGTTCACGTATCTCCCCCTTGTATGGCATTCATTGGTTAAACATGGATTTTCTTATCATTTTCTCAGACTATGTCATAGTTATCTGTCAAATTCATCTCACCTTGTTCTACAAGCCTGCAATTATTGTTCGCTAATCTGTTTCACAGAATATTTTCACCACTTGCGCAAGGAATTTCGCTTTTTAATAGCTAATAGAAAAAAAAAAAAAACAATCTGAATATGTCATTAGGATGATAGCAATCACAACATAACAACGATTGAACAAAACAATTTCATCGCTCCAGCTGTGCGCGCATGTTTAACGATACGCAGTAGCAACCTCCGTTGCATGCTGCTTACTGGGGCGTATACGCATTATTTTTGCGCTAGACTACGGCTACGGATTTATTTAATCGCACATTACACAATACCAACCACTGCCTGCTCTACATTCGAAATTTCGAACTCTTCTCCCGAAGTGCAAGTAATTTTGTCTCTCCTGGCCAATTTCGAATTCTGACCCGATACCGCTCTAGAGTATGTGTTGGTTACGTATTTCAGTCTGTAATCGAATTTCCTACTCGCATCTCGATGTCGTAATCAATCGAGACTTGGGTCTTTCTGCGAAAACGATTAGCAATTCTAAGCGAGGAGGTCTGTCACCTGAAGACGACGATGGATGGTTCCGTTCCGGGCGGATCGGTCCCAAAAACATACGAAAAATGAATTATGCAGCGAGCCGCACTCTCGGTCTGCTACTACACTTTCACATTGTCTTGGTATTCTAATGAGCGTGAAGTTCAGCGCTACTCCAATCAAGTTGCATGATCAGAATATAATTACAATACAATCAGGGGAATGGATAATTGATTTTGCTCACAGCCACGCAGTCTTACTGGGGCTGTGGATCAGTGTGGGGTTGCACCGACTTGGCTGTGATGACAAACCGACAGACCAGACCACTGACTGACAGATTGATGGACAATTGCAACAGCAGAAGCTGATTAGTTCGCATCGAGCCGGTTATGAGAACGAACGGACAACGACGAATGTGCGTGGATTTTAACGGTGAGGTATAGTGCAGCGCTTAGAGTTAAAACGAATTGTGACGGCACATAGTGATTTAGAGTTCGCGCGCTAGCTTGGTCATTTGGTAATTTGACGGAATACTAATTGATCGGGCAAACAAACAGTGAGCAAGAAATGTGTGAATAAAGTGGAATTTAAAAAGAATTCATGTTATAAGTGCTATTAGAGTGAGTTGGGTAATTTATCGTGAGAAAAACTATTTTTTTCCAGTTCAAGCTCAGGTTTGCTGCAGATGATTTTTTTGCTGAAGCCTTGGGGTAAGCTTAAAGATACAGGGTAAATTAGCGAATGATGGACATTTTGCGAATTAGCGTGGTGAAGATATTTGTACATAGTGGAGCCATCCTCCATATCATAAACCTAAGAAAGTAAACTTTTCTTTATACTGAGGTGTTTTTTGTATAAAAAGAAAGTTAAACTTACTCTATTACTAGTACTAATTTGCCGAAGAAGTGTTCTACTACATACGTTAAGTCTCTTCCAATGACTGGTGTCTGAGCATGTCTGCTAAGCAGACAGTATCCGACGGTGAAGCCTGTGATTTGTATAATGTTATCTCTGTGGTGTCGCAGCAAGATGATGGATATAATCAGATATACCGTAGAATATGACATGAAATTGCTTAGGGGTCGAGTAGTTTGCGAAAAATTTGTTTGCTGCCAGACAGACGGTGTAGATTTCAATTTCAGATCAAATTACACTCTGTCCACTAGATCAGAGTAATCAATAAGTTACACTTTGGGCTTCTTCTTGCTGCAGAATACAGGCTACTTTGCATGCAGCGCCTTCGGAATAGGTTAATGTGCATTGTGGAGATACAGTGCATAATTTTAGATTTTTTTTTATATTTTGCACACACTGAAGGGGCTATGGATACCCTTTAAATGTTTTTTATAAAGTGCGGGCGTTGGAAAGGATAGACAGAGTGAGAGAAAGATTTATTTAATGGTTTGAAACTCAGATGTTATTGCGGAAAAACTCCGGGATGTCGTCCAGATAACAGGGGAGATTTTCGTTATTTTTGTGTATGCTTTTGATATTTTTTTCTCATAGGCATCAATTGACCAGTAGCACGAATAATTTTTCCAGCCATATGACTGACCTATTGCCAGTGTTATGCCTTCACAATAGTGTTCACACAAGCTATTGCAATTGATATTGAATTATTGAGAAATAAATAAATTCTTGCTAATATCAGGATTTGAACCATGAACCATTAGCGTGTCAATCGATGACATTACCACTACACCAATGCCACTCCAAATCGATTCTACTGATTTCAAGGCAGTCTGTCTCTTTTTCCAATTAACTTCCGATATGTTGTGGGAATTTTATTTTCTTGTATAGAGCATATCGTTTATCGAGTGTAAGAATCTCTGCTTCATTGCTTGATTCTTTTAGACCCACATGTTCTCTCCATGCTCTGTTCGTACTTAGAATAACGTTTCTATACGTATGATGATTACATAGTGTGGGCTTCCTTAGTCCGAGGACTCAATTTACGGCATACTTTTCCAGAATAAATTTGGGAGTACTCGTAGCTAATGAAGTATCCCATTAAGTGTTGCTTCCGGTGTACTTTTCACCTCCCCATAGAACCAAATGATGCTAGCCTGTGCCTTTTGTGCAAATAATTTTTCTGGGCAATTGAAGTTTCTAAAAGTAGCAGTACTCACTAGGCTCATGCAATGCTAAGCGTGTGAAACTACCTGAACAGTTGCGGCTAATAAAAACGTTGTACTCTTATGAATTCCTGAACCCCAAAGAGTCGATAAAAATAGGATCGTGAAGGGTTTTTCGTGAAGATTTGTCGTTGTAAGCCTCTGGAAATATATTTTAAGTGGTAGACTCGTCTATTAGGCGAATTACTTGACTCTATACTTGCTCTTGAAACCTGAGCGTCATGGACATATGTATTTTAAGAAACTCAACTTTTCCTTTTGGAAAAATAGCAACAAAGCAAGAAGCAAAAATTCAGCTTCGACCTGCAAATACATGAGGGCGCTCATGAGATTATCTCTCATAGCCTTTAGTACGATTGATTGTAACAAACGTTAAAAGCTACCTAAACAAATTCGTTTGTAATAAGGCAGGAAATGAGAATGTTGTCCATATACCCGTGTAATTGTGGTTGCGAGACTTAAGATGTTTTTTATATCCCAATTAGCGGGTACCCGGCATGTATTGCTGCACCTAAGAAAAAAAAAAAAAAAAAAAAAAAAAAAAACGACTGTCAGACATGCGCCTGGGACTAAGTCTAAAAGACAACAGTTTTGAGCCGGCCAACTATGCGTAAGTGGTCCAATCTTAAATAGATTTTTTTTTTAAACCAAAGTACTATAATACTAAAGTAGTAGACCGAATTTGAACAGATTCCCTAGGAACATTTTCGGGCCAATTTCGAAGATTCCCTAAAAATTTGAGCTCAATCGGTTCGTTCGAATCATGTGTATGGTCGCGAGATCATACAAAAATCCCATGGAAAAAAGCACTTTCAGATTTTCCCGAACTTTCCAAATTTATTTTATTCGGACTATTGCAAGCATACAAATAAAATGAGCCAAATCGCTTCAACTCTTCTCAAGTGATGCGCTTACCAACGAACAGCATTTAATTTTTATTTATGTAGATTTTATGTTTTCCGCCCAGTGAAAGATTGAAGGAATTAATATCTTTTTCCAATAAAACTTCTTCTACAGGACTCTTAGACGTAGTCTTTCTTGCAACCTTGATGGTGTTTTAATAGTTTGAAGAATTATTCCTTTAAGTTCTCTGTGTGGACTGTGGCTGTTAACTGTTTGAAAAAGTTTCAAACAATAAATATGAAAAAATCTGACGTATTGCTATACCTATTACACTTCTTGACAAAATTTTAGAAAATTGCACAATTTTATTTGCTATCAAATGGTGTCAAAGTCTTTTGTGTTTGCGTAGCTTGTTGATCTACTCGACCCTATTACACTGTGTGACAATACTTTCCCAATAAAAATGTTAAATTTTCTTAAAACCTTTTGACAGCTGTTTAAGAATTTGTTCAGATTTTATTTTTTTTTTACTATTCCTTCACGTTGTTAGTGTTATTTTATTCTGATCCCCAGTCTGTGAAAACAAAATGCAGTGCCTCCGCGTGATTTGGGCTAAAGGGTTGCAAAGTAGTTAAAAGAACACATTCCTGAGCTATGTTCAGACCGTGGCAAATCTTACAATATTGTCAGGTCTACCAATGTACAATGTGTCCCAAATGTATTACAGCCGTCTGAACTACCGATTTTGGTCTGACAGCGTTGTCAGGAAAGCATTGTCAGACCATTATCAGAGTAGCATCTAACAACAAAATTGTCACGCATTTGTCAATCGTGTGAACACCCTCCTGTATCATTGTTAGACCGTTGTCAAATTTTTAAGACATCGGCAGACTCATTTGAAATTTGGCAGATGTACGTGATAACTGACAATGGAATCATTGTAAGATGTTTTTGGTGTCAATTCAGCGAATTATTTTGGATGTGTACAACATATATCTGCTCCTCCAATGGTTTATTATTTTTTTTTTTTAATTTCTGTTTTGATTGGAAAAGTGAAAATGACTAGAAATAGGAGACAGAGTGAAGCAAATTTTGAAAACTAAGTACCCTTTCCCACATTTCGGCCGATCGACGCTGAACCACTTTGCAGATGCCGACATACTTTCAAGTCGCGAAAGAAAAATTGCGATACAATAGTGGCTCCTCAGTACGCGATTCGACCAGCAGTTTCGCGTAAAATCCCTCCTGCTGGCGGTGGGCCACTCAATCCTTCAAACACTACTACTCGTCTTCCTCCTCGCTGCTTTCCAAAATGTACACGGCCGAGATTGTCGCAAGTGCCTCCTTTTGTTCCATTTTGATTTATATTTTTAAATTTTTCAGACTTTTCAATTCAATGCAGCACGAAAAACTAAGTTCTGTCATATGTTATGAGTCTGACAACGTCTGGCAACGGATCTGCCGATTTTTTGTGAACAATCATCTACCAACCGTATGAACTGACAATTTTTAGTCTGACAACGTTGTCACAAAAAGCATTGTCAGACCAGCCGCCTGACAACGAAATTGTCAGAAATTGGGATAAAATCTGGCAACCGAACTGAACTAACAATTTAACACTGAAATATAGTATGTCATTGGCAGATCATCGGCAACTTAATTGTCGCACATTGGTATTGTAAGATCTAACAAATCGTCTGAACATAGCTTTAGTTTCAATATTTGTAATGCGGCAATATAAAATTTGATAGGCAAATACGACCGAGTAGTACTGTTTTTTCCATCCTTATTAAAAGCATAAGTCCAACTTATACCATTATGGAGTCACACAAGTTTTCTCTTGTTTTAGATTAGGTTAGATTAGATTAGATTAAGATTTTATTATCCTTCTTTTTTTTTTTATATAACATACAAAGGTTAACAAATCTTTTTACAGCATGGCAAAAGCCGTCTGCCAGAGTGACAATTAAAAAGAATCAATAATAAATATGTTCAAAAAAACAAAATGGGCTTTTATATCATTAAAAGGCTTCATCTACTATTTGTCTACGATAACTAGACGCAGCTTTAATGTATTTATATAGCGATAACCAATCTCTGCCATTCAATACGCTATATACTTCTTCATGTGATAGTTGGTTTTCTCCTAAGTGCAGTCTCCTTATCTCCTTCAGTATTGGACAAACTCCTATGAAGTGTAGCACATTTTTTTGTACCTCCAGATTACAGAGATCGCACAGTATTGGCAAATCAGGTCGATGGGGGACGAAATTCAGGGGCATTAATTCTCTTGGTTTATGACCACCATCTTTCAGCCAAGTACGTTTTCATGTTTTATGTTTATATTTTTTTTAAAGGCCACAAAGGCAATTGAAAATGTTACAAATTCTGTCAACGGATATTTACTTATCTACATAATTACTGCTTTTCAAAAAATTTTATTTAATTTTCGTAAAATTAAATTTATCGCTCTACACAAACTTTCATAAGAAGTATAGAACTTGACACTTCAGTATTTTGAGTGTCAACGTTCGAACGGAATTAATGCAGTCAAATGGTTTAATGCCAGCGATGCCACTCAAACCCAATGCCGATGTAGTAGAGATTTAGATATTTATTTTTTACCTTTTATAATACAATTTACAATATTTTTGGGTTCTACACAGCTTGCACAGAGATATGATAAATAAAATTTTATCTTACTACTGAAAGGTATTGTTTAGAGATAAAATGCAGATTTGTAACATTAAAACTACATTGAAGGAAAAACTATAAGAAAAAACCTTCACATAATTTTAGAAGTTTGTGTTGTGAATTAGAATACTATGCATTCATGTCACAATCAAAGAAAACCTGAGCATATTGATATATAAAGTAACATATTTAAAAAAAAAACAAATTAACAAGAATAAATAACAAAAAGGCAACTGTTTAAATAAATAAATGAATGTACAATATTATGTTTATTGAAAGAAAAACAAAAAAGAACTCTTGAAGTTGAAATAATTAAGCTATTACATAGAGATAAATAAGTAAATAAATTGTACAAATAAATAAATAAATATATAAATAAAAAAATGAATAAATAAATGAATAAATGAATAAATGAATAAATGAATAAATAAATAAATAAATAAAAATATAAATAAATAAATAAATAAATGAATAAATAAATAAATAAATATATATATGAATAAATGAATAAATAAATAAAGGAATAAATAAATAATTTAATAACACAAAATTATAAGTGTAATTAAGCTGCAAGTTCGTTAATTAATAAGTTTTCGATTTTGTGACATTTTGACAAACATTTTTCATTGAGTATTTCAATTCTTCTTGCAATTTGAAGTACGCCGGCTCTTTCATGCAATATAAGAGTGAAAAAGTCACGCGGCAGATCTAACATCATTTTTAAGACTTTATTTTGAGAAATTTGAATTTTTGGCACAATTTCCTCAAACTGGTGAACCATATGTCATAATAGCTTGAAAAATAACTCAGAAGATAATGACCTTGTTTTGCTTACTTAGTAATGATTTTCGATTTATAAGTGGGTAAAGCATTTTAATAGCCAAATTTATTTTATTTAGGGTGTTTTTAGTGTGTTCACTGAAGGTTAATTTTTTATCCAGATATACTCCAAGGTACTTAACTGAATCAACCCAGGGTATCTCGCAATTGTTAATTCGAATGCAGTTTGTTGGAAAGAAACAAATCTTTCTTTTTCGTGAGAAAAGGATAGCTTGGCTCTTGCCAACATTAATCTTTACCTTCCAATGCTTGTAATACTCAAATACAGTATTTAATGCATTTTGGAGGTATTCTTCGACCAGAGAACCATATTTATTGGAGGCATAAACCGCGGTGTCATCTGCATACATAGCGATTTTGCAGTTAGGGATGACTGGAAAATCAGATATAAAAATATTGAACAAGATTGGAGCTAAGACAGATCCCTGAGGAACTCCAGCTGGAATTAGTTTTGCTGAAGAATAGGTTTCTTTTATTGATACCAAATAGTTGCGTTGACTTAAAAATCTTTGTATCAGTTTGATTAAATATTTCGGGCAATCAAATTTTAATAGCTTGTATATTAGCCCTTTGTGCCAGACTGAATCGAAAGCTTTTTCGATGTCAAGCAGAACCAAGCCTGTGGATTTATAATCGCAAAAATTTGACTCTACGTCCCTAGAGATCCTTAATATTTGATGCGAGGTACTGTGATTCTGACGAAATCCACATTGATAAGGCGGTAAGATATCTTTTTCTTGTAAAAATAATTGCAACTTCATTTTAAGAACCTTTTCAAAAATTTTGCTACAGCCATTGAGTAGACTAATGGGCCTATAGCTAGTTGGATCACTTCGAGGTTTTCCTTTCTTTAAAAGTGGGATAATTTTTGCTGATTTCCATTTCACCGGAAAATACTGTAATTTCATACAGGCATTAATGATAAATGTCAAAACACTTAGGGCTCTTAATGGGAGTTGTTTAAAGACCATATTGTTAATTTTATCTAAGCCTAGTGATTTTTGATTTCTTTCCGAGACAAGAAATTCAATGTCATCAGTTGACACTATCTCGTTAAAGGGAAGACAAACTTGTTCTTCCTTGAATAGACGTATTTCGTTTTCGACATCCGTTTCAAAGACCGACGATGTGAAATTTAGCGATGCGTTGTGATTTTGAAAAAAAGTGTCTGCTGAAATCTCAACTTTAGCTTCATTGGTGGTGTATAATGTTCCTGCCGTATCGAAATTTGGAATTTGTGTATTTTTCCTTTTCAAAACCTTATAAATGTTCCAGAAAGGTTTTGAATTTGGGTCAAGAGAACTTAGTTTGGCAATTGTGGCACTGAGTTAATTTATTTCTAAGTCGACGTTGAAACTCCCATCGAACTTGTGTTCGGAAAATCGATTTTACGTTCTTGCGAAGATCATTCAACCGAACAGAGCCATTTTCAAAATAAACGATATAGAAAACATCTGTAAATTTGGCATGATCTTTTTTTTATCATTTTAATGTCTTTGCACGATAAACCGAGCGTTATAAGTTCACTTTTAAGCGAGTCTGTGTTCAGCTCATCTAATCCAAATAGAATCACCTTGAACGACCTCTCGTTCTTAAGGTCATGAGAAAAGAACTGGCACTTGCTCACTTTTAAAGCACTTGTCACTGTGTTAAAGGACACAAGTGACTCACAAAAATGTTTACATTAAATATCATATTTTATATAAATACAGTAATGTATCGGTAATCCGAATTCATTATTGTAAGGGATACTTCGGATTGTCGAATAATTTGATTAGGGAGTGCAAAGCCTTTAATGGTGAAACAATTAGTATGGATCTACGTGCCACGGAATTATGCATAAGAATATTATGTTGTGTGCGAAATACGTGCAAATTCAAATCTAAAATTCACAAAACTAAGTTTCACTACTCTCTATTCCCCATACTTTGTAAAAGATTTCTTCAAATCGGTGCAGTTCTCCATAACTTAAAGCGTGAACGAAAGACAACTATTAGTACAATTTTTAAATCAACGTTATTTTCAAAACCAATGATACAAGCGAAACTTATGTATACGTAAATACATATACATATCTATTGTTCCTAATTTCAAGCCAGGGTAAACATTTTACAGGCGAAATTCGGAATACTGGGCTGGAGGTTCACGGTTGAAATCGTTCCCAACTCTCAAGAATGTCTTGCAAACGTCGCAGATTGCAAGTGCCATAAGCAAGGGCTTTGTTTTAAATATTGCCCTTAAGATACGGTTTGAAAATATAGACACTTTATATTCACGTGAAAAATATAACGAATGGCTGCGAGAAGTTAGGTCATAAGTCTTTTACAGCGGACTGTATGCATCCTTGCTGAAATTTGAATAGCAGAACACATATCTTGAAACTGATTTGGACTGTAGAGTCTGTAGAGTACATAATAGGAAGTAATGGGTGATTGGGGTTAGGGCGATATTCGGATGGGTCGGATTAGCGTAATATTACAGTATTTATATAAAAATAAAAAAGCATACTTAGAATAAAATTTAACATAAAGCAAAACAACGAAAAAGAAAACAAAATGAATGAAAAAATATCAACATTTGTTTATATTCACCATGAATGAATTTAAGTGACTTATAAAAAGTTGACAATTTACCTGAAGGCTCAAATATTGGCTCATCTTTTAACAAATCTTTAGCATCGTATCTAAGTTAAGTTGTTTTCTCGAATTATCTTTTATTATATTTTTAAAATTTTTTATTATATAAACGAAAAAATATTTTTCGAGAAATATGTAGTACATGTAAATAAAAACATAGTTAGTAGCATGAGACTCAAAAGTGTAGCAAATATACTACTTAAGTATCAAGGGTGATAACGCTGTTTACTTTGTATCGGATTACACTGCTTGACAAAATGGCAAATTTGCATTTGGTGTCAAGCGCTTCAAAACGACCGAAAATCAATAGTTTGAATATTTTAAAATTACACTGTGTGATACTGTTTGACATCGAAAAGTGTTCATCGTTTGATATTTTGTCAAACAATCTTATCATTTAGATTCAATTTAACTATTATTAATCTCTCTCACAGGCTGTATCTTTGGGTCAAATTAATAAAAGACAAAATATTTACCTTACTGTCATGTGTTTATTAGATAATAGTGCCCTTGACATTTATCACGTATTAGAAACCAAAAATTTACGTACCAAGACAGGACGCGACTTTATTTTACGCCCAACAAAAGAAAATATTATAAATTATTTCGCGTTAAAATGCAAATCTATGGATAAATAAATTTATAAAAAAAAAAAGAACCGCACACAGGTGTAACATACGTTAAAATAATTTTGTTAGTTTGGAAACAAGTTTGAAACTACCCTAAACATGTTTAGAACTAAACAACTTCGGTGCGAATGTCAGCGTCTTCAAGTACATACATATATTCTATAGGCGCTTACCTAAAATTTTGCATAGCAGAATAAAATGTATCCACACTCTCAGCTAAATAGGTGATTCATCATCCTTCTGCTTATGACGATATCAAATTCTATTCTTCCAAACAGACTAGTTACCTGTATGCCGTGATGTATATTTATTATTTCTTGGCAACTCCTATGCGTAATCCAATCCTCTATGCGGGGAATTCAACAAATTTCGTCAAAAAAACGTTTCATGCTTCCCATCAATAATCACCGTTCGCGGTAAAGAAAAATAGAATTCCGAAACTTCCAAGCCCCCAATTATCTTCAATTACCTTCCAATTATAGACATTTCGCTTAACCAACTGACAACTTGTAAAAACAAGATGATTCGCCAATTCAAAACGACGAAGAATCTATGAGTTCTATTTATAGCATATCTGACCAGTGAAAAATGCATCCGCACATACCGGAGGCGCGCCGTCAGTCGATGATTCGCGTCGCACATTATTCAAATACCAATAGCATTTTAAATCGCAAAATAATTTCAGAGTCGGGATTTTCCCCGCAATCTAATTCAAAGCGAAATACGAAAAAACTCTCACGTAACATTGAACATTGTCGCAATTATATTAAATAAATAAAACGCGGTAGCATCATCGCTCAGTTTAAAGTGCATTACATCATAGAATGCCTAACTGTTGGATGAATGACTGCAGATGCATCTCTGATCCGTATATGGAACCAGTGGAAACTTTTACTGCGACTTTGGAAATTAGGTTTATCGTTGGTTGGTTGGCTTATTTCTTCCCAACATCCGCTTCGAGATCGAGATGAATAAGTACGATCTACCAGAATAGGTAAAGATAGTGTCGCGAAGTGACCCTATTTGGGGCGTTGTTCGGAGGAGGATGTTTGCCGTCGCTTCGCCTACTTTTTGCGATGTATGTATGTTATGTACAGATCATGGAATAATGGGCTGTGGGATAGTGATAACGCCTTTATGGGTGAGCGTTACAGCCGTCGGAACCTTGAGAATATGTTTGGGAATGGGTCTTGTTACACACTAGATTGATACTGTATTATAATTGAATACTCACTGGCGTCCCAAAAACTGGTGAATTAACACAGAAATTTTGTTGCAACGTAGTGTATAAAAATATCGTTTCTTTAAGTTTTTACCGTATGATCCTGAGTAATTAGAACCAAACAGATAAATATAAACCTCGAGATGTCCCTCAGCTTAATTTTTTGTAAGTATCCATGTAAGATTTTGTTGAAGAAGCGTTTTTTAAACTAAAATTGAATAGCGTATTCTTTCTATAGATGAATGTGCTCAACTCAACTCAACTTAAGACTTTCGGAGTTTTACTAGATTTGCTATGACATCACAAATTTCGATTATTTGTGCAATTATTCAAATGCTCAGCCTGGATTAACTGCTTGCCTACTTAATTTAGATAGCAATGTATCCGGTTTCACATATCAATTTCATTATATAAACTCGTGTATTATGGCATAAACATTCGTGTTGTGTGTGTTATATTCTTCGCACGAATAAAAGGGACTTACAGTTTTATGCCGCAGGGCAATTCTTATTTTGTTTTTGAGAAGCTGTTTCATGAAAACAATATTCTCGGATGTTTATCAAATGCTCGCGAGAGGTGGGAACGTGAACGTTTGGTGCTTACTGGGGTTCAAACATTGAACCAAACATTGACGCGCAGTGGTCCAACACACTAACCACTGCGCCACTGTGTGTACTTCTTAATTTAAGGCCTTCCTCTACAGCGTTGTCATTAAGGAATGGAATCGAAAGCTTGCTGAAATACGGCTAGGCCGATGTCCCTCTATTATTGGCATAGGCTGTTGTTACATAACAGAAGAGAAACAGGAAATCACTCGAAGAAGTTTTCTTTTGAAACAACAATTTTTGGTTGTTTTGAATACTGAGCATTTTATAAAAAGTTTTCTTTGTTGTTCTGGAAAAGATTTTTCCGTCCAATTTTCTTCTTAGCAATTGATAAGTAATTGTTCGCTTGATACTTGCACTGGTAAAAAAAAAAATAAATAAATATTTGGCGCAACAGCTCTTTAAGTGCCAGGGCCTAGCTTCTCGCAACCACTCATGTTGTGTGCGTTATATTTTTCACACGAATGGAAGGGACCTACAGTTTAATGCCGTATCCGAACGGCGATTTGAGAAGCTTTTTCGAGACAACAATACTCTCGGATGTTTGTCAGACGCTCGCGAGAGGTGGGACCGTGAAAAAACTTTTTGGTGTTTTGTAGGATTCGAACTCGGAACCTCACGCGTAGTGATCCGAAACACTAACCACTTACGCCACGGCACCCACATGGCGTATACTATTATACTTTAAATAGGGCGTGCAGACATCGATGCTTAATGTGATTTTTCTGTCTCGTATGATTCGATTTCCAAAAAAAGGCCTGGGCTACAAAAGCTCACTCAGACAGACTATCGTAGTCGACAAAAACTGTGCGCCAGAACTAACACCTATTCTTTGTTGATTTTTCTCTAGGTTGTACGCACAGAAAACTTTGCCATCTCGTTGCAAAATTGTGCGTTTTCTACAGATTACCACAACAAAAAGATGAAACGGCTATTGATAAACTACCGGCAGTATGTTTTTCTTCAATATCGTTTGACTGGAGACCTTCTAAGCTATGTAACTCAAATATTGACGTGTTCCATACAAAAAATGTGGGAAATCTAGAGCCGTTGCCTTAGCCCGTTCAGACTATCACAATAAATTTGCGGATGGACGGAAAACATAAAAAAAAGATAGAGCATTGTGTCGACTCTAGCAGCCTTGTTGATCGAATTTAAACTATCTTCACTTCACTTTACAGAAATTTCAGCTTTCGGAGAGAACAAACAGTGAAGTTTCCGTCGACATCGCCGTTTATTGAAGTAGTACACTAAGCGCCTAATGTGACTCTACTCTGCATGTTTCGATGCGTACTCTTGGTGGCATTCATCAAACTAGGGGTTGATTTGTAATGGTTGCAACCTAGCTTTTCTTTATCTAAGCGAAACAGCTGCGTTTTGTGCTGCATTCCGTACTTTGGTGAAACTTATTTGTTCAATATAAATACCATATGATCTTCCTCTATGCAGTGGATCATTTCTTGGGAAATACCGTCAACTGTAAGAACAATGCTGGCAAAACTCTACAAATCTCAGTTATTAAGCATATGCACCACATGTCATGCTTGTATTTTGTGCCCTTGAAAATGACACCAAATACGGCAAAATAGCACGCAAACTCCTAGCGAAACAATTCGCTTCAATCGCGAGTAAAAGCAGTTCGCACTAGTGAAACTTGTGAAACTATTGTTTTCATTCAACTCATAGATGAGAACAATTTTCTCAGTTTCACAGTTTTACAGTCTTACATCTACACCATGCATTACTTTGAATCCATAGAGCAAGCCCATCTTGATTAACCTGCCAGTGTTGCCTGTGAAATGTGTAGTTTTGCAAAATTTATGACATTCAAATCCGTGTGTTAATCCCTGCCTATCTGCAGCACTTTTTATTGTATTCCATTGTCCCAGTTCACTAGGGAATTTGAAATTTCTACAAAGACACCGTCTTGCAATTGTTCCACCCAACGACATGCAGTATGCTCTATTGGAAGCAAAGCATAACCAATAAAATGAAAAATTATCATTTTATTGCATTCCAACAAATTCACTGTCAATTGAGCGAAAGTCGTTTGGAGTTTGTTCTCTATTCTGTGTGAACAGGAAGTCTGAAAGCCCGACAGTTTAAGCGCCAATTAATTTCTGTTAGAATACGGCAGCTCCCTCTAATAGGTAGTTTAATTGGCAATAAATGTGTTACCGCAACCAATAAACAAACATTACGAGTAATCGTATGCATTAATTTAGATCGCAATCAAAATGTTTGGAGGTCAAATTAGTTGTTGCACTCTGCAGACAACAAAATGGTTTGAAAATGTATTTTATGACACTCTTGATCTTTATAATTCTGGTCTAGTGCGTCAGCCCCAGCCTACAATTTCCCTTTCTATTCCAACAATTTGAGTTTATTACCTGGATCAAAAAAGTAGATCGTTTGGTCAAAACTGTGCCAAGAAATGTGACCTTGTGTGTGCCTAATACATATGGAAAGTCGGTCAGTGTGAAAGGGTTAAATAGCTGGGCGTCGCATCTCTAAAAGTATTCTTCACAGCCATAGCTTTCTCCTATTTTTTAATTTCTATAAGAAATGCCCAGATTATGGTCCTAACACTTAATTAAATACATGTTAAGCGATGCAGTTTAAATCTCATAAGAGATGCATGCATTAATAATGAGCTAGTAGACGACGATGTATATTTCTTCACCTTAAGTGTTACGTTGGGGTGTTAACTTGTTAATAGGGTTTTTTTATGTTCATAATTCTTAAACGAAGATGAAATATTTTTTAAGATGTTTAATAGATTCTTCTGCATTGTATCGATTCTGCATATATTCGACCGCTCTATTACGGATGCGTTTTTTATTTGTTTGGAAAGATATATGTCTACATTGAAAAATTTGAGACTTAATGCGTGATAACTTAGTCCGTTTATGTATGCTATCCGACAGAACAATAGACAAGTAATTACTTCCTATTAATTCTGACCTAATTCAATGCTATCCGTTTTACGTTGATTTATAGCAAAAGAGCAAGTAAAACATTGAGTGCATTCATGCTATTATAAGTTGTGCATTTTAGTCGAAAATTTATGCCGGATCTGAAAAGTAAAATCAGAACACTTAATGATATAACACTGTATCCATCCGTCATGTACTTCTTTTGAACAGTTTGATAAAGTTCTTATGTTTTCAGGAAATGTAATGCATGCATAGTTTGTGCATAAAAAAATATCGTGCTTACCACGCACATCACCCTTCAGAAAGAGCTAGAGGCGGATCCTCCCTGTTGATTAAAGAGTGCATTGATCAGTCCATGAATATAACGATTGAAATCGATACAATGCAAACAAGTTCAGTTTGAGTTAAGAATAAGCACTCTTATTTAACATTTCGTCAGTAATGAAAGTTAAGACTTTGAACGCCTCTCCCGGGCCGAATTTCTACATTGGTGGCGATTTCAACGCAAAACACACCTTTTGTGATTCAAAATCCAATTCATAGAAAGGCAGACTTTTGTACAAAGCCGTCATGCAGTTCGGGATTGACTTCTTTTCGGCGGGGAAGCCGACATATTGGCCCTCTGATGCGGCAAACACACCTGACCTAATAGACTTCTTCGTAGCAAAAGGAGTATCTACAAATTTTACGAAAGTAGAGAAAAGCTTTGATCTCTCCTCGGATTACTCACCGGGGATTTTGACAATAAGTGACCAAGCAATGAAAATAGTAAGTAGGTGGGCTTAGATTAACTAACAACAAAACAAACTGGAACGGCTAAAAATGTATGCGGAAAATGTATTGTATGACGTCTACACATCTTTTAAACTGTCGCTTAAAACACCATTCGAAATAGAAAATTGACTCGGCAAATTTATTAAATCCATACATCAAAATACTCATTTAAGGAGAAAGGAAGTCACACGCACTGAAGCTAAGTATCCGCCGAAAATAAAAGAACTTATTCGCAAAAAGAGGAGAGTACGCAAAATATGGCAACAAACCCGAGCTCTCCAAAATAAAACGTCATATTCTTACTTACTTACTTTACTTATGTCCTGTATCCCCTTGTGGGTCCTAGGGCCTTTACTACGCCTACGCGCCATCGTGTACGGTTTCTGGCAATGTGTCCAAGTTCTCCCCAACTTTTCCCTAACTGCCATGCCTCCTTCTCGACTGTTCTGCCCCATGTTCTCCTCGGACCGCCAGGTCTTCTGCCATCATGAGTGAAAGGGTTCCATTGCATGGTTCGCTATGGAACTGTCACCCTTACGGAACGTGTGACCAATCCACTGTCACTTCCGCCGTTGAATGGTTGTGCCTATTGGTTCCTGACCCGTTCTCTCGTAAAGGTGTTCGTTAGAGATACGATTGGGCCAGAAAATCCTTAAGATATTGCGCAGGTACCTATTAACGAACGTTTGCAGCTTTCTGGTGATAGTAGTGGTCACTCTCCACGTGCTGCAACCATATGACAGCACGGATTCAACGTTGGAGCGGAACAGTCTTATTTTAGTGCTCAAACTGATTGCATTGCTTCGCCATATTTTGGACAACATACCGAACGCGGACTTTGCTTTGGCGATCCTTTTGGCTATATCCAGTTCGGTTCCACCATCGGTCGAGACAATACTCCCAAGATATTGGAAGTCCTCTACTCTCTCTACCGGTTGTCCAGCTATGCATATTTGAGCCGATGAGTTAGTTCCGAGGCTGATAATTTTAGTTTTTGCCGTATTAATTTTCAGCCCCACGACGCCTGCCTCCCTCTCCACATCTGCTGTCATTTGGTGGATGTCCATAATTCTGTGGGAGAGTAAGCATACATCGTCAGCGTAGTCAAGATGTTTCAGTTGAGATGTAAGAGTCCATCGAATTCCTCCGTTTCCCATCGACAAAGCTGCATGAAGCACATCACTAATCACCAATAGGAACAATATTGGTTAAAGGGTACAGCCTTGTCTTACCCCACTTTGGATCTCAAATTCCTCAGACAACTTCCCCCTGTGCAGAACGTGACATTTGGAGCCTTCATATGTAGCTTTGATAATAGCAAATAGTTTATCGGGAATACCTCTCCTGCGTAAGGCACGCCAAATAAACTCCCTGTTGACACTATCGAACGCCTTCTCAAAATCGATGAACAACAGGTGCAGTGGCGATCGATATTCAACACACAGTTCGATGATAATCCGTAGGGTGTTGATGTGGTCGACACAGGAGGATCCAGAGCGGAAACCTGCTTGTTCGGCATCGAGTGTGTCTTCGAGATGTTGTTTGATTCGCTCCAGGATGATTTTAGCTATAATCTTAGCTACAGCAGGCAGCACGCAGATACCCCTCCAGTTTCCACACTCCATTAAATTTCCTTTCTTAGGAAGCTTGACGATCATTCCCTTTTTCCACTCGTTAGGAAAGCTCTCAGCTTCCCAAGCTCTCTCTATAAGTGGAAACAGAAGCTCAGCCGATGTTGTTGGTGCTGCTCTTAAGAGCTCTGCTGGAATACCGTCAAGTCCTACCGCCTTGTTGGTTTTGAGTGCCTTGATCGCGGTAATGATCTCATCTTTACTCGGAGTCGTGGTACGTATTCGGGAGCTTCTCACTTCGGGCATCTCAGTCTGATTTGGGAGCATATCGCTAGCGAATACACGGTGTTGAATATATAATAGATACAGTCTGTCGTTCTTTTCTAATGTCACTCAAAAAAATAGATTCTAAAAACTCCAAAACAGAGCTATGCGAACTATACTTAAATGTGATAGATACACTCCAATATCGTCATTAATAAATTCTTTGAACTGGCTTAACATAAACCAAAGACTTTACGCTACTCGTATGACTATGATCCTAGTCTTTAAAATCAAAAAAAAAAATTGTGTCCACAATATCTGGCGTCTAACCTCCCCCAAAGTAGAACAATAAACTACGATCTATGAATTTCAACCGAATTCAAGACACAGAGGTCAAGGACAGTACGAGCACAGAGAAGTATTCTGTATAATGGTCTACAAACTTTCAACTTGCTTCCTGAAAATATAAGAAACATAAGCAATCTCAATACTTTTAAAAAACTGTTTATGAATACTCTAGAAACAATGTTAATTAACTGTTAAATTATCTTATTAGCTTAAGTTTAAATATGGGCATCTAAATGTAAAATGTTGCTAAAATATATGTATATTTTATGAAATGGCTACTTAGCCAAATAAACTGAATAAACTTAACTAAACTGAATCGGTTAAGGAACTTACATAGACTTAAGAGTAAGCTCGGGCGAAATCTGGTTAGATAAGGGTTTCTGTAGACCACAGAATGGGAATTTTCGTAACTGAACTTTTACCGGATATGGCTTATATTAAACAAACTTAGACCTGATTTATTTGAAACGCGGTTTTAGTGACCACTTTGCTAGGAACTAGAACTGTGATCGAGGTCAATGACAAGCCCAATATGATGAACGACTTAACGAATTTTAATGTGAGCAAAATTAAATAGAAAAAAACCCAAAGCCGTAGCAGCGTGGTGTATTGCACCTAATTGTGAATATGTAGTCAGTGTATGTACTAAGTTGCATTAGAAATTAAATAAGTGGAATAATAAGAAAAATAAGAGGAAAACCCAACAATATTAAATAACTACTTACACACTTTTCACTCATCGCATTAGGATTGCAACTCAGAAAACCAAGGAGCATTCCAAATAAGGTAAAACCATTAACTACAAAGATAAATAAAACATAAAATATATTGGGTGCTCGTTTCTTCAAAAGATGATGATTTCATTGGTCATAAGCAATTAACATTAATAAACCAAGTTGCACATTAAAAAAAAATGTTTCATCTGACCTGTGACTGGTGCAATTCCTCGGGCAAAGTCAAAACAAAATGATTGTTGTTACCACTACAAATGAAACTGAAATTCGTAAATTAAACTTCAAATAAAAATAAAAATATTTTCCACGCTTACACATCCACAGGGGGCTCTGCACATAGTGCATCTATCAAATTACATCCTGGGACTCGAGTTGTGGAACAACTGCCATTCTCCGTCCGGTGCATTTGTAATTAACCATCAAGAGGCGAAGTAAAAAAAATTGAATGTTGACAAAAAGATGGCAGATTGCACTTTTCACTTTCATTGGAAAGAAACGTGAGTAAAATTACACAAGTCTTAGTTGCCACAGTCAGGCAGCAGCAAATGGCATGTTGGTGTCGTTCCTGGTCATCGGGTCATCTCAAGAAGATGGAAAATACCTGTTTCACTGTACAGAGGCTAACCGCTTTTTAACGATGTCTGTAAGCTTGTAACTGGTTGTATAAAATATATTAAAATATATTCGCACAGAGATCTAATCCTATTAATTGTCTCAATATCTATGGTGGGTTTTATGAAAAGTACGTGACCATTGAAAGTTGTTTTAAGCTTATTGAATCTTTATGACAAGATTTCATCAAGCTGAGAATGAATCAACATTTTAGCAGTTATAAATAGCTGAAGTGGCTATTTAAGCATTGCTAAGGAGTGACTCATATGATACATGACGACCAACCTTTCGCCTTTTTGTTTCTCTTCAAAATAACTCTTAGATCAGTTGACAGCATGTGCCTGACCGCTTTGCTCTGTGGCAGAATTTAAATTCACCAAACGTGACCAACCCCAAACTTAACTTGGCCAAGTCACGAAATCTCAATTGCAACAAACAACTAAATCATATCTCTTATGTTGAATCAAATGAGATGCCATGCAAAACATGAACCGCAAAATATTGGCAACAAAAATTCCTACTTTACTCTTTGATCGGGGACTTTAACTTGTTTTTCAGCTTCATCTCATGTCGGGATATTTATGCGCCCCCCTTCTACTTTGTGGTAGGAAAATAATAACAACAAAAATAATATTGATCCAAGAGAAAATAAAAAATTCTATCATCTCGGGGGTAACCCCTAGAGCGACTCCAACGCATGACAGCAGAAATAATACGATGTATAATTACTATGACCGATTAACTTTTGTTTGATTTCTTTGGCTTTTGTTCCGCCAATGTGCGTGTTTTGTGTTTATTTTTAGTTCAGGGTAGAGTGCTGTCTCCTTCACCTTGACCACTAAGAGCACTGGTCTCAAACAAGAAGGTTACTGAACCCGGATGACTCCCTTGGGGGAATTTTCATTTTAATATTTCACAATCCCGGGGGTCCACTTGTTTCAGTTTTCTACTCGTAAGTAACCGCACCCTGGTATGTCTGCACTCTAAAAAAATAAAAATAAAGCAAGGTTCTGATCTCGTAACTTTTAATTTGATCATAGTCTAAGCGAAATGCTGTCATTTTAAGACTTTTGTGATATTGTTTTGTTTCAATTGTCAAATATATACATATTTCAGCTACTCAGAGCAAATCGGGTGGATTCGAAGACTTTCTTGGATGGAACGTTGGGCTCTACCCGCTCTACATGACCCAGCCATCTTAGCCGCTGTATGTGAACTCTTCTGGTTAAGTCGATGTCCTTGTACAGGCCACAGTTCGGCATGGTACCTTCTCCTCCACTTACCGTCTATGCAGACGGGAGCAAATATCACTCGAAGAACTTTTTTCTCAAAGTAACCAAGGGAATCTTCATCCGATTGACAAGTCCATGGACTGGGATGATTAGTGTCTTATACAGAGTTACCTTAGCAGTTCAAGATAGGGTTTTGTTACTCAATTGCCTTCCGAAGTCATAGAAATAGCGATTAGCAAGGGTAATTCTTCGTGTGATCTCCCCATTGGTGTCATTTGCGGAGCTCATCATAGATCCTAGGTAGTCAAAGTCGTTTACTACCTCAAAATTATATCTGTCTATTGTGGCGTTCTGTCCAAAACGCCGATGTTGGCTGTCCTTTTTTGTAGACAGTATGTATTTTGTTTTGCTTTTATTTACCGCTAAAGCCATCTTCGCTGCCTCGATCTCAATACTCGTAAATGCACCACTGACTGCCCGCTTAGTCCTTACGACTATGTCAATGTCATCGGCGTAACCGAGTAGTTGTACAGATTTGTAAAGGATTGTACCTCCGGTGTTGGCTTGTGAGTTTCGTACAATTCTTTTAAGTATTATATTAAAGAGATCGCATGATAGCGCGTCAGCTTGTCTAAGACTTTTCCTGACATCGAGAGTTCTCCATTGTCATTCTGCACAAATGGACGAGCTTGGTAGGTTTTTCAAGACTAGAGACGGCTCTGTATAACTTGTCTATATACACGCTATCATAGGCAACTTTAAAATCGATGAAAAGGTGGTGCGTATCGATTTTATATTCCTGGGCTTTTTCCAAAATCTGCCGTAGTGTGAATATTTGGTCAATTGTGGACTTTCCGGTCCTGAAACCCCACTGATAAGGACCTATCAGGTTGTTGACGATCGCGTTCACATAGTGCGACAGACAAGATCTTATATGCGATCTTGAGAAGACTTATAGCTCTGTAGTTGGCGCAGTTTAGAGGGTCTCCTTTCTTCAGGATCGGGCAAACGATGCTGAGGTTCCATGATCGGGCATACTTTTGTTCGACCAGATTTTGCAGATGAGCTGGTGCATGCTACCTAAGAACTTATCTGCTCCTGCCTTGAAAGTTCAGCGACATGGCCGTCGGCTCCCGCATATTTGTTTTCTAGACAATACGAAGATCGAAATATGTAATATGGCGATATCGTTAGACGGGATTGTAGACTAGATTACAATATGCATCTCTAACAAAATAAGACATTACGTAAGGTCGTCTCGCTGAGTGACAACTTGGCTTTAATCTATCTATATACACTCCCCGTTTTCGGCGTTTCCCTATAATTTTCTTCGGTATGTGCAAACCTAATAACTGAATTTCAGTTGCGGATTCCATTCGCAGTGTGAGTTGTTATTCAGTTTTAGTGATTTGATTTTAAAGAAAGTATTTAAACACGTCTTAGAAGTAAAAAGTTAAAAATTTGGTATAAAAGCGAGTTCCTGTCTGCCTGCCTCTCTATCTGTATGTATGTTCCAAATGGACACATCCGCTCAACCAATCGATATGAAATTTTTATCACGCATAATTTGCATGTCTGTGGGCGCCATGGCACAGTAGGTAGTGTGTCGGACCACTGCGCGTGAGATTCCATGTTCGAATCCCAGAAAACATCCAAAGTATTTTTCACGGTCTCGCCTCTCGCGAACGTCTGACAAACATCCGAGAGTATTATTGTCACGAAAAAGATTCTCAAAAAACAATAACGTTTTTTTAACAATAACATAACGATCCCATGATCCTTGATCTATGAACCTTATTGAGTCTTAAAAGCTGATATCGCTTCTCCAGTGTCTTTCACCAGAGCCATAGATTATGATAGGTTGTACAACAGTGGGCTTAAAACCCCAAATGTTGCCAAACGCTTTTTTGCAAGTGCAAACACATACTTTTTTAATGCGATCCTTAATATTTTCTTTTGAGTTAAATCTAGAATAACGCCCAGGTATCGTACCGACTTTTTCTGATGAAGAGGACAATCTCTGTGTTTGCTGAAGTCACACTCAGACCTCCGCACTGACAAACTTATTGAGTATTATGTAAGCTATCCGACAATGAGAAAGAATTATTAATTTTCCATGTCATCTGTATAAGCCCATAAGTCGGCTTCCTTAATGATAAAGTCTACATCATAAGCTGTCAATATAAATGATATGAACCTAAGCGACTTTCTTATGCTACCCCGAGGTCAGTCCTATTGGGTGTGGTATAAGAGATCTGAAAGGAATTTGACAAGTTTTTTCGCTTTTTCTTGATACTAACACTTTCCATTAGGCTCACATCTCTATATTTAAAGGGGTCATTTGAGTTTTTAGAAACTAGCAAAACCTCAAATTTTGGTCTTAGCTACGAGTACAATACATCAAGAAATGCTTTTCAAAAAATTATTTCATTTATTTTTCTGACGAATTCCGAGCTAGCCGCAAACAAGAAAGGCATCTATCTTAAGTTCATCGACCATTTTAACCGTTTCCCTCTGATTGTCTTAAAGTGTTTTTAAACCGCAAAATCTGATCTAGAATGCCATGTTACATCAGGTCAATTAAAGTTTGGAGTTTACTATAAATGTTTGTATAATAAACACAATAATAGACACATTTAACAAATATCACGTGTCACATTGTCTTCAGTTACTTCAGCTTATTTACAACTTCTCCTTGACAGTTCCCGAATTAATAACATTAATTGTTCTTTACCATTCCTACATCATTTAAATTAAATTGTAAACAAGCGAGTTAATGACATTTTTAATGATTCCACAGTTAAATGATTAAAATAATGATAAATTATAAAATTACAAATTCATTTATTCAATATTGTAATAATCTACATCTGTCGCTGTATTCAGAATCCTCTTTGAGCTCGAATAAATCAAAAGACAAAGGAAGTTGTTGATTGCATTCTGATTTTCTAAGAATTAAATTCGAATACTACTGAAAAGGCATTAAAAGGTGGTAGATATCAAGTTATGAAGATATTTGAATCAAAAAGCTATAAATCTATGTTAACAAGATCGGGACTGAATCGGTTTTTCTGGTTAGAATTTTGATACACACCCATCTCAAGAAGACATTAATCCTGACTGATGGGCTGAAACTGATCGAATGAAAAATTCTGACCTAAAAAAAAACTAAAACCTTGTATTATGAACTATTTATGTAATTAAGACAATAGAGCCAACAAAATAGCTTCACTCACAGTAGGTTGAGTAATTTTGATTTTAAGTAGGATCATATAAAAGTGGCGAACATTATGAATTTTTGACCTACCCACCTATATGGTACTTACAACATCGAATACATGTAAGCATGCGATACACTTCAAGCCAAGTGTTTTTATTTAATGGGACGGATTGTGCCTAAAATCCTATATTCTACATAATCTACATAGCAAAAGTCATTCATTGCTTTAGAAGCAATATAGAGATGGTTGATAGACAGGCAGAGCGGTAGGGTGTCCTGAGTGTATTTACAGAGCCTCCTAAAAGGATGATTATGATTACTGTAAAGCTAGGTTGAAGTGTATTCCATCTATAGCTTTTGTTACGGGCATTTGTTTAGAAATTCAACAGATACCATATCGAGGGGATTCCGTTTCCATTCTTCAGCTGCCTTGACGTGGCGAAACGGCTAAAGAGTCAATGACCCTAAGGATCTGAAAGGACTTCAGGTGAAATATCAAATTAAACGTTGAAGACGTCTTTACTGTGACGTAAAACTTGTTATACTCGTACAGTATGATGGAGAAAACAAATGAGATGTCCACTCCAGGTGGTACTCGTGGTCTTTTCGACTATGGCCAGGACGAGGATTCTGGAGGTCCCAACCACCATACTTATACCCACCGCCTCTGGCGTTGAATCGGAAGTAGTAGCGACGCTTGCTTCAGAAGACTCCTGCAGCTCTGTCTCCGACTCTTGGTGGACTGGGCTGAAATGACAAAGAAAGTGGCGGAAAGGCTTCGGCTGGAACGTCTAATCTCTATCTCAATAGACGGGCAGCTGATCGAAGTTGTGTCGGTGATGGTTTGACTCGGGAAACTAATAAGGCTGAATGAGCTCCTGAAGCGACGCACTCCGATAAGCTCCTGACTAAGAGTCAACTGAAAAGGTGAAGAAGGAAGGCAGCGATGGCACGGTGCAAAGAGGCTACGTTATCTGCGCACAACATCTGGTGGATGCTAGTGCTGTTACTCCTAAAGGTTCCAGCACTAGCGGACAGAAAATGGCTGACGAAGGCAAAGCTACGAATAGGGGCGCTCGTCTCGGCGGAAGCGTTGGCGCATCTGGTGTGCGCCCTTCTACTAATAAAACTCCGACTGCATCTTTGGTATTTTCGCAGATAAACTTCCATCAGTCAAAGGCTGCTACCGCTCTCTTAAGTAGCAGGCTTTCCGTGGTGCGTACAAAACCCCACATAGCATCTATTCAGGAGCCATACGTGCTGAACAAGCGCATATGTGGCTTTGGAGGTGTTCGTGGAGTAACGGTGCTATGTGACGAGCAATCTGAAAGACCGAGAGCTTGTCTAATTGTGCCGAATTTCCTCTCAGTAACCAAGCTTGGACAATTCTGTGGACAGGACTTGGTTGCTGCAGCTGCAAGCTACGAAACGACCGGAAGTTGGAAAACCTTCGTCATTGCGTCGGCTTACTTCCCTTATGATTCGGTAATGCCTCAGCCACCGAAGGCGGTTGTCGAATTCATAAAGTACTGTGGCACTCGAGAGATGGGACTAGTCATGTGTTGCGACGTTAACGCTCAGAATACAGTCTGGGGCAGCAGCAAATGTAACATACGAGGAAACCATTTCCTAGACTTTATACTATCGTCTGGCATGGTAATAAACAATGTTGGCTACCAACCAACATTTGTTCCGACAAGCAGCCAGGAGTTAATTGATTTTACTCTATCTAATAGGTATTTCAAGTCAATTACTAACTGGAGGGTACTGCCGGAGGTGTCCTTGTCAGACCAAAGATACATCGCTTTCCAAATCGAATGCGAGGCCATAACTTTGCAGGAGAGGAGGAATCCGAGGAAAACTAACTTAGGGAAGAGCTAGACAGATCTGTCAAAACTCCAACTAAATTCAGAACGAAACGAAAGGTTGAGGATGTTGTTCAAAACCTGAATAGCGTCCTTACCAGCTGCAGAACGCCGGTTCCCTGGTGGAGTCCAGAACTGCAGCGACTTAGGAAAGAATCCAGAATACTTCTAAAAAGATCACTCAAGACAAATCTAGAAGGTGACTGGGATCTTTTTAGATCGAAGCAAAAAGACTATAAGAAGTTAATTCGGTTGTCGAAAAGTGCTTCTTATATAGATTTTTGTAAAAAGATCGAGACACTCGGTGAAACCAGCAGGTTGGTTAAGGTCCTCAAAAGGCGCAAGTCGGCCGAATCGGAGTCACTGAGAAAGTCTGGTGGCAAGTTTACTGAGATGAAAGCGAAAACTTTTAGTCTTCTGCTGGAGACTCACTTTCCTGGCAATCAGATAACGACTAGGTCGCAGCTTGGCCCGCTTACCCAGGCTGAGCTTGATCTAGGTCAGAAAACTCGGTGCAGCTGGTATATTGCATCAGCCATGGTAACAGATGAGGCCATCAAATATGCTGTGGCATCTTCAAATCGCCTGGCACCGATGGAATATATCCAGCTATGCTGCAACAGGGTATAGATCAGCTATTGCGAACTCTGAAAAGAACTTTTACCGCTAGCTTGGCGCTGGCATATATTCATACACCTTGGCGGACAGTCAAAGTAGATTTCATATCCTCGCTCCCCAAGAGTTTCAGAACTATAAGTTTGATATCCTTCTTACTGAAAAGTATGGAGAGACTGGTAGAATTTGACGTGCGCAAAGTTGCTTTTAAGCTGCATCCACTATCGGAGATGCAGCATCCCTATCAACGTGGGAAATCCTGCAAAATTTAGTGGCCAGAATTGAATGCGCGCTTGATAGGAAAGGGTGCCATGAACTATGTTGTGAAGAACAGGTGGAGGGGCCGTAGTATGTGCGCCTGTAGTGACAGTCAGGCTGCGCTAAAGGCCTTCCTTAACCCTTTAACCACTTCCAAAATAGTTCATGAAACCAAAAACTCTTTGAACTTGGTCGCAAGGCTGAATTCTCTGTATCTTATCTGGGTCCCAGGTCACACTGGGATCTAGGGGAATGAGATCTCCGATGAGATTGCTGGACAAGGCTCAGAGGAGGCTTTCTCAGGTCCCGAACTCGCATTGGATCTCCCTGCGTCCTCGGCTAGGGCTTCCATTGACGACTGGGCACAATTGTGTGTGGCATGACTCTCCAGGATGCAGGTTGACCAAACGCATGCTCCCAGACGTCTGTAAGAAATCATCAGCGTTCTTGCTGTCTCTCAGCAGAAAAGACTGTAGACAACTTATTGGCGTTTTGACATGCCACTTTGCTTTCCCCAAGCACCTTAACGTGCTGGGCTTGAGTGACACTACAATCTGCGACACTTGTGGAGAGAGCGACGACACCGCGGAACATTATCTCTGTGAGTGCCCGGCTTTTGCTCGTATCAGGTGGCAGATCTTTGGTGCGGATGTGGTGAGTGCTGGTACTGTAAGCCCCTCATCAAGTGAAGTGCTTACTTGGCTTTCTTAGAAATACAAAGAAATTCCAATAAAATGGGTAAATCAGCGTTTGCTCTCTAGTAGTACAATGAACCAGTTGCGTCTGAGTGCTCCAATCGAGCTTTTCCAATCGCGACAAAAAAAAAAAAAAAAAATTTCGAGGTAAAAATAGAATCTTAGGGCGGGCAGTTATACTCATAAGTGTGAGACTTAAGAAGAGCATAAATCCGACACGGTAGCTTATATTTTCAAGTAGATAAAAGTCAATAGACCTGGACCATGTTATAGAATAAGTTTTCTTTAGTTATCCACAAGGTTTTAACATTTTCGTAACTCCGGAGAATTAATTCCATTGGGTACACCACTTTAAGGAAAGCCAAGCTGTAGCTCTTGCTCATGACAGTGAAAAGATGAGTTGAAGTTGTTTTATATTTTCCAGAAGCCCCAAAATGATCAAACTAATTTTAAAAAATTATAGCCTAGCGAAACTAAAGTTTTGTTTTCAGGTGGAGAGTGTTGCAAAGAACAGAAATTGAATAAGCGTAAGTATCGAAACACAGGATATTGCAAGAAACACTTTTTCTCAGTTATGCTTTTGTGGATTTGTATCCATCCTTGAAGAAGTTACCGGACAACTTAGAACTGAGAAGCACTGGGAAGATATTAATAAACTTTTGATAAAATTAGAAATTCATTCCTCTCCTAGTAAATAACGCTTTTTGCATTAATTTCAAGAAAAATCATTTCGATACGAAACACATAATTTTTTCTTGCGCAAAAACCCTCACGTAATTGCGGAAGGCGATACTCACAAACTCAAATCGATTTCCCTTTTCTTTCGATTTCCTGTCAACCACCACGAGACAGCAAAAAGGTGAACAACGCCGAAGATAACCAATTAACTATGCAGTCAGAGTCAGTATCAGTGCAAAGAAAACGTGTATAACAGAACACCGAACTAATGCTATTAATGACAATTTAATATTTTTTGCCCCCAACTTTACCTACTGACTGATTAAAACGCGTATGCAAAGTCATATCATGTCCGATACGCACTTACGCAACACCTACAGTGACAGTCCAGGTGGACACCGTCTGTTAATCAAACAATTATAAATGCTCGTAAATACGCCTAGAAATGTCTCCTGCGCCGGCTTCCTATTGGCATAAGGCCACTTGGCAAAGCTTTAAAATAAAATAGACGACTTCTTCTGCAGCCAAACAAATAATAATAGTTTACCTTTCTTTTCTTTTCAGCTCTGCATTATGTAATCCAAACGGCGACGACCAACCGCGATAAACAACTTCAACTTTAACCCACTACAAATTATTATTTTTCCCCGATTATCCATTCAACGATTCTGTGATACTAGAAACCAAAAGGTAAGTGTGATAGCGACCTAAAAGAGCTAATTATGTCATTAAGCGCGCGCTTATGTATCTGTGGGCTTAAGTGGCTCACTCCACACACAAAAACCACTCAAAAGCTGTTGAGAGGTTATTTATGGAGCTCACACCCTCCGGGGATAGACATTTTGAATGACATAATTGACATCGTAATTAGTTTTCGATAAACAACTTGAGCTGCACATATGAGAGTTTTGAATTTCGTAGCCAGTTTCGCATTGTTCTCAACCCGAGCGAATGCGGAAATCTATTTTCCATAGCACACCAGCAACCACATCAAGACTCATAATAGCCACCCACATAACTCTGCTCTGATCTGACAAAGAACTTGTAGGGAACACAGTGCTTTTGTATCCCACAGATACAACGCACTTGAGGTATTTACAATGGGGCACATGTCGTGCACTGCTCAACTGCCACATCACCACATGGTGTAGAATGTGTTTCAACAGCTTTTTGTAATAAATTCTCGGATCGTGTAGTTCTCTAATTATTCCACAGTTAAGGGGATGCAGGAGGGGTACCCTCCTTGGATATTAGCTAGGCGGAGATTCGGTACTCGCATGCAATGGCGACACTATTTGGTATGGTCTGAGGTGGTTATGGGTGCAAACATTTTTAGTTTCGGGGTACTTTATGCTGCTGCCTGGGCACCTTGTTGTCAGTGTTCGTGAACTGGCGAGGCTTATGTGGGAACACGTGTTGCAACTCAAAGCTGGAACTGTTTCTTTGAGGTGTTGACTGCAATTTAATTTGTAGTTTTTTTTTTTCTTTTCTTTTACCAAAGTACTTTCAACGTTTAGATATGTATTTTGTAACAAAAAAAAAAAAAAATTAAGGAAAATAGTGTTACTAGAGACTCAAATCAATTTGTACATCGCTAAACTTATATTCATACAGATGAATGATCATGACATGTGTACGTACAAAATAATAAATAAATTTGCTTGAGATATGTCTCACATCTTGCTCCTATGTACTTTTTTTTTCTGCATGTTGGGCAATAGCAGCAGATCCGAATTTGTACCTATGTTTGTCCTTTTAATCCATCTTCACTGAATCTGTACCGATTGGTGTTTGAAATCTTTAAAAAATTTGTAAACGTTTATTAAATTTTTGGAAAACCTTTTCAGTTTTTGGCGAACTGCGTAACCATACCAGTTTGGGAAAAATACTGGTGCCTCGACTGTGTTGTTGCCGACGGATAACATTAAGCCCTGAAGTGTAATTTTTGGTTCTCCGGTGATTTGATTTAACGAATGCTTTCTTTTATTAGTTTAACTTAAGCGACGACGAACTGAAGACACATGTCTTTCGTAGTGTTGCCCAAGATTTTGAACCTTAAAATCGACAACTTTACAGGCCACCTGAAGATTCTAGAGTACATTCAAAACGATCCTATTCTTAAATGCACAGATACCATGCTCAAGAAATACCGGTTCTCCATACATGGAGGAATGAAGGGCATGTAATCTTACCAAACTCTCAAACTTGGTACACAGATGGTTCACTTCATTTTCATTTCATTTCATTTATTATTGTAATGCCTATACACTTTAAGATATAATATCTTATTAATTAGTGATAAGCTTAGACCGCAGATAAAAGCTACAATATTAAATAGAATATACATGAATTAGACAAGAAGAAGTTGAGTCAAAATAGATTACATTATTGTTTAACTATCTATTTTGGGATAGATAAATAATTAATACATTTTTAAACCTTGCTGCGTTTTCAATACGTCTAATAGAACGCGGCAAAGAATTCCATAAGTGGATAGCATTAATAAAAAACTGACGCTCGGAGGTAAGGTAAGAGTATCGAGGATGAATTAAGTGGCCAGATCTGTTTGAGGAAGCCATTATTAGTTTTTCATAGAGGTACGGGGGTTGTCGTGATTGCAGAATGTGTGAGAGTAAAGTTACGGTGCGAAACTGTAGAAGGCTTTCAAATGTCATGTCGAGAATGCGTCTGGAAAAGCTTGACACATGATCATACCTTCGTAGTTTGAAAACGTACCTAATAGTATTGTTAAAGGTGACACACAGTCTTCTTTTACTGACAGAGCTACACTTTCCGAAAATTTCGCATCCATAAATTAGTGTTGGTATGACCAAAGTTTTTGCCAGCATAATGCAGGACTTAACAGGAGTAAAGGATTGAGTTGCCCACAAAGTTCTAAGTACACCATGAGTTTTTCCGATCGCGGCGTTGATATGGTTATCCCAGGTCAGGTTGCGGTTAAAAATCATTCCAAGGTTTTTAGCCATTTCAACATATTTAATAGGAGCGTTGTTTAGGACTATAGGTGGAAAGTAGGAAAGGTCCAATGGATACCTTGAAACAACTAAGCACTTGGATTTTGTAGGGTTTAACAAAAGACCATTTGCCTGTGACCAACGCATAATATTCTCGAGGTCCTCATTGACGCAGGCGGCGCCATGCTCTATAAGGCCAAGTGGGCAGCTCATGTACATTTGTACATCATCAGCATACATGTGTAAAGCACAGTGTTTAGCAATGGATGGAAGGTCATTTACGTACAGAGAAAAGAGTAGCGGTCCTAAAATAGATCCCTGGGGAACACCATTTAGAGTTTCTAGGTAATCTGATTGAATGCTGTCTAATCGGATAGCTTGCATTCTACCCGATAAGTAGGAATGAATCAATTTGACTGCACTAGTAGAAAATTTAAAAAGCCTAAACAACTTATCACACAAATGAGAATGGAGAACAGTGTCAAATGCCTTGGAAAAGTCCAGCAGAACTAAAAAGGTCACCTTCTCTTCCTCGATAGCTTGCCGTATATCCTCAGTAACACTTAGTAAAGCCGTTATACAACTGTGATTCTTTCGAAAACCGGATTGATATGTCGTCAAGAAATTGCCATTGTTGAGGTGTAAACTCATTTGATTTTGTACTATTCTTTCAAAAACTTTTGATAAATATGCAGAATTGAGATAGGTCTAAACTCGTCACCTTTAGAATCTTTGGGAATAGGGACGATTTTTGCCAACTTCCATTGTAGAGGATATTCCCCAGTTGTCAAAATTGAATTAAATTTATATGTGATATATGGGAGTATGATTGGCAATATAATCTTCAAAATAGAGGATTCATTTCGTCCAGTCCTACAGCTGAGGACTTGATTGATAGGAGACTTTCAACCACTTCAGCACAGTCTACTGTTCTGAAGCTGAAACGAAGTGCCTCTGTTGGAGGCGATAAAGTTTCACCTTCTGAAATACTAGAAAAAGCTCTCATAGAAATTTGTGGTTGTGAGGTTGTAGATACAAATTTGTGATTGAGAGCATTGCAATCAATATCTTCGGTCTGTTTGCACTTTGACTTCCCTAAGCCGATGCTGCGGAGGTTATTCCATAGCTGCCGACTGCCTAGGGCGGGGTTTAGCCGGTTTGAAAACACTTCGGATTTGGCCTTACGGATTTCCATAACAACCCTGTTGCGAAGAGAGCAATATCTACGTCGGAATTCATCCAGACGAAATCGCTTCCAACGATTATATGCTTGATCACGTTGCAACATAAGTGTTTGGATACGTACAGTAAACCATGGTTTCCAGAATTGGAAAATGGCAGCACTGGCGCAGGGGTTTATGGACCCAGGTTCTAATGTGCAACAGTGTTTGGGAAATCACCGACAGTCCATGCAATCGAACACTGTGTACGGGAATGCCTGTGAAGAAGGGTCGAGAGCACCCGTATTTACATCTTTTTGGACAGCCAGGCAGCACTTATGGCTCTGAAATCCTACATGGTAGTTTCGAAACTTGTATGGGACTGTCTCACATCACAATGGACCTTTACTGCCTAAGTGTGTCTGCATCGCAGTGCAGTCAGTTCGAGTCTCAACCGACTCGAAGATCTCACATCCAAAAATATAGTCACTGTGGCCTGGATACCAGGCGGGCGTCTGCAGCGAGCGCAGCGTATTGATAGCCAAGCTACTCTAAAAGCTCTGAAATCCTACAGCTTTGAGTCGAAATTAGTTTGGAAATATTGATTTACCCTCAAGCAGCTTACTGCACACAACACCCTCTCACTCACTTGGGTCACTGGCCACAAGGGTATCGCCAGCAATGAAACTGCTAATGAACTAGCCAGATCGGGCTCTTAACTCAAATTTATTGATCCAGAACTTTTTATGACCTCCCTACAAGGCAAATCAAAATTGAGCTAGGTCGTTGGAAACAACGCGAAAAGCGCTCATACTGGGACTCACAAATAGGTCTACGACACGCAAGAGGTTCATTGATATCTAGATCTAAAAGATCGAAAGAAATTCTAACAATGAAAAAACACAATACAAAGTTTTTAACAGACTTTCTCACTGGTCATTGCTCTCTCAAATACAACCATAAGAAACATGGCATTAGTCAATCTGAGGACACTTAATCTGCTGAGCACATCATGTGTGAATGTCCGGCCATCGCTCGCAGCAAACACAAAAAAATTCCATAAACGGTTTATAGCCCCATCTGACATAATCTCTTCCTCAGCCAAAACCATCCTAACCTTCCTTCGAGAACTTGATGTCAGCTAGGACACCATCGCAACATGCTTTTCTTCAAGGGTTAGTACAAAATATCACTTTGTAGGTCGAAGTACTTCGTCTGAGTCTTAGAGCACCCTTTCGAAGAGCGATTTACGAAGACATTGCAAGGCAGGAGAGGCAGGCCTATAAACGTCTGGATTGCACAAATGACATCGGCATTCATTGGCCTCAGTAACCGAGTGATCCAACATCGGGAGGCCTGCCGATATTTGCTGAGGTCAAATAGACGAACCCCACAGGCGGATCCGCCGAAATAGGAAGAGAAGATTTTCATCTGATTTCAATTTTACTCAAAACAAAGAAACACAATTTACTGTATGTTTCTGATTTAATAACTTTTAGTTTAGTTGAAACATATTAGGGACAAGAAAAAATGTTGAGCTGAGTACTGAACGGCAAACTCTTGAAATTGTTGCGCTCGTTGAAACTGAATTTAACCTTGGCATAGAATTTTGGGTCCGTTGAAGATCTTGCTCTTTCTATGAAGTGTAATACCAACATTCGCGGCTAGTTTGATACAAACTTGCAGCAGATAGCAGATGACAGATTTGAGAGCTTTGAATTATCCATATCTATTACACGTACAAGATAATCCGAATTCATCTTTAGAGCGGAAATAAAGAGAGTTGAAAGTCTTGTTTCCAAATGAAAGAATTGACCGGGCTGTTGCATTGAAAAAACTGTATATGGTATTGACTGATATTAGGCTGTTATTAAATATTCGTTTTCAATTCGCACAAATAGCGGTTTTGGCCTTATCCAATGAAGCGCAGAAGAATGAGATGGCAATACTGACAGCAGAGTAAGACGCTGAACTACGCGACGGTATACGGGGTTCGTTTTACGAGCTGGCGCTTAGTACAGACGTGTTTATAAGTTTGTAAGTTGTTACGAATAATGATGTTTAAGAAAATTGAGTTTATTTTATTAAACAACTTTATATTACGAATAGGTAGGTATGTTCCTTGAAGACTTGCAGCACATTTTCGCCGAAATTCCAATTTTCGCTTCTTGAGCTTCTTCCACAGCCGTTTTTTAAAAACCATTGCTTTCAACTTGCGGGTGTTCACTTCTAAGCTCCACATTTTATAATAGTCTGAAAGCCCGTTAGTAATAAGTTGTGCCGGAGACGATAGTAAACGAACAGTGAACTAAAGAAAAGGTCATATCCTGCATTTATTTACAGGATATGTCCTTTTTATACATAATCGGTGGCAAACAAAAATGCATTTCGTGCCTCAATATACATTAGTTATGTAAGTATATCCAAAGAAAAGAAAAACAAAAATTCTCCTCCACTCACGTTTGCCTAAGTTTGCTTTGTTTTTGATTGATTATCTGTTACACAAGTCATGCAATGTGGTTAATCCATATTCAGCTGCTCATTTTGCACAATTTTTATTGCACTTTAATAGAGGCAGACAACAAAAAAGAAATGTCAACTTTAAGATCATCCCAGAAGATTGGGAACGGTTCAACAAAAGCAAAAGTAGTTTAATTGTTAAACATTGTTATAAGCCGCTCGTAAGCTCTAGTGATCAGCTTTGTTCGTGGTCAAAGATCCATTGATGGATTATATTGTCATTCGAGAGTCACCAACAAAACTGTTTGGAAAGCACAAAGTGTAGCTAATTAAGTCATACGATTGCGTAAGTTTGTCAACAAAAAAGTTCACTATTATTGGGTTTATCTCCCCAAAATGAAGTGAAAGAAATGCAAAACAATAAAATGTTCATAAAACTTGAATCGCATGTCACGCAGAAGCATTTTGTCGTGACGAATTTAAATCAACTGCATTTGATATGTAACTGTCATGTGAATATCAGTTTTTCAGAAAATGGAAAAAGTGGAGACGTTTTTGCTCAATCACTTTCATCGCGATTTACTTCTATCTGAGTGTGTGATATATGAGTAAATGCCGCTGTACGTGAGATGCATTTCTTGACAGTTATGTGTATAAGTTAGCAATTGGAATTTCAATTTGGCAGCACTTTTTATTTAGTCTCACCTCAGGGCATGTAACATGTGAAGTTTGATTTCAGCGTTAGAAATCATGATTACAAAATGACGACGGAAAAGGATGGATATTTTTGGAAAAACACTGTGAAGGCATATCCCGTTGGAATATACTGTTGTAGTTGGCCACAGGTAATTTAGGCTTTTCGAATAAAATTCAGAGTCTAGGCATTTTCTATTTTCAACCGTTTACCAAGATATATGTTTAGGTCCTATGTTATATCCAACCTTCTTCAAGCTAAATCTTTTTGAGGGAATTTCATTGCAGAACGAAATCGAGCTATGGCGTGAAAAGTTTACATATACAAGTATATAGTGTAGCAAGTATCTGTTTCCATTTTTGTCAACTACCGATAATGCAGTGATCTAACTGATTTTGATGATTTTTCACAGGTTCTTACATTTTTTTTTGTAAGTGGGGACTGGGGTAATGGGAGGGTGCTCTTAGACCCAAACGAAGTACTTCAACCAACAAAGCGATCTTTTTACTAACCCCTGAAGGAAAGTATGTTACGATGGTGTACCAGCTGACATCAAGTACTCGAAGGAAGCTTAGGATGGTTTGGGCTAAGGAAGAGATTATGTCAGATGGGGTTAAAAACCCTTTATGAAATTTTTTTGAGTTGAGCACACATGATGTGCTCAGAAGTCTGAGTGTCCTCAAGACATAGCCTGCAAGTGTATGATTCCTTAAGGTTGTATTTGAGACAGCAATGATCAGTAAAAAAAACAAATATTTGGCGCAACAGCTCTTTAAATTGCCAGGGCCTAGCTTCTCGCAAACACTCATGTTGTGTGCGTTATATTTTTTCACACGAATCGAAGTGACAACAATACTCTCGGATGTTTGTCAGATGCTCGCGAGAGGTGGGACCGTGAAAAAACTTTTTGGTATTTTCTGGGATTCGAACTTGGAACCTCATGCGTAGTGATCCGACACACTAACCACTTACGCCACGGCGCCCACCAATGATCAGTAAGGAAGTCTGTTAAAAACTTTGCATTATGTTTGTTCATTGTTAAAATTTCTTCGATCTTTTACTGGAGAGATCAATACATATTTTTTGTGTGTGTTATACCTATTTGTGAGTCCCAGTATGAGCGCTTTTCGCGTTGTTTTCAAAAATCTAGCTCAATTTTGATTTGGCTTGTAGAGAAGTCACAAAAGGATCAGTACCAATGAATTTGAGTTGGGAGCCAGATGTGGCTAGTTCATCAGCAGTCACATTGCCGGTGATGCCCTTGTGGCCAGGGACCCAAGTGAATGAGAAGCTGTTGTGTGAAATAAGCTGCTTGAGGGAAATGAGATAGTTCCAAACTAATTTCGACTCAAAACTGAAGGATTTGAGAGCTTTTAGAGCTGCTTGGCTATCTCATAAAATCTTTATGTGTGATTTTCGGAGGCCTCTTCTGATGCATTCTCTGGCATGTAGCTCTATAGCATAGATCTCTGCTTATAAGGCAGAGGTGTTTTGACCTAATAGTACAGCAGATTTTAAATTGGGATCAAAAATTCCGTCACACACACCATTTGCAATTTTTGAGCTCTCGGTGGGGGCTTTCCCAATAGGTTCGGTTTGGAATGTTGATTTTGAAGTTATTTCGCTTGCATGCGGATCTGATGGTGTTAACATATGGGTATACTTTCTAAGCCTACAGTGCGGTTTATTTCTTCTTCTTGGGTAACTTTCGGCTTATGAATTTTTCTGCAGCTGGACCCTAGACCAAACATGTACCCACATATATATGTATCATAATGCGTCAGATTCGACGAACGTGCCACCTGTCTATCATCTTGCTAGAAGGACGATAAGTGCTCTGAGCTTATGCGTTTCATCTTGAGCATACATTTCACATAGAGGGAAGAGGGAAGGATCGACGCTGAGTTAGTTTTGTGCTCATATTATAGTATTCACTTTACGTTATTAAAGTAGATTTTTTGCAAATATACATAATTACTGCAACTACATTACCCATTCTTTAATTTGCCTACTAAACAAGATCTGGCCCATCCCCTAATCTTTCTTCAAATTATCGTGTGCCGTCCAAATTACTAAATGCTCAGTCGAATTAACTGGTTTACCATAGCGTTAGCCGATAAAACATTGCCAAAAGTGCATTAAAGATCACATAACACACTATTCACCAAAGATCGAGGAAAAAAGAAACATAAACAAAAACAAAGAAAACACGATCAAAAGAGAACTAGCAAAATAGAGTATGGCACGCTCTAGTCAACACTCACACACCTAGTGCTTTGTAATGCCGATCGCGTATCTAGGGCATAACTTTTGCTTTCACGTTTCTGCTGTACGGCTTGGCATCAAAAATGCCAGTGGTTTTGGTTTCGGGATTTTTTATTTTATTTTTCGGCAGACAGCTCTTGTTAGACAAGTATGTGCTTAAAATTCCACTACGGCACTGGTGATCAGCAGGCTTTTTGTTTGTTATCAGTGATGCCAAAACAAATAACCATACATCACATCCGTTTCCCAAAACGGGCTCCAAAAAGACCGGCCGACCGCCAGGCCAGGGAGGTAGCTGTTTACGGTGATTTTCACACGCACTCATCGGCGCAGCATTGGCAATGTCTGGCGGGCACATAAATTTCCAAAAAAATTTGCATACGATGGCGATATGCATTCATGGTATGACACCGTAACTAGTTTCACTTTTAATGAACTCTTTTCTATGAGAAGCAAGAAGTGCCATTATCCGATGGATCGAGAGTTTGTGGAACGATTTTTGAGGAGGGACTTCGGGCTGTTTGATGTACAAGGAGGACTCTTTAGTCTTAGGATTTATGAATTTTTGTTGTGAAAAATAGGGTTTCCGGAAACGATGTCATTATCTATGGAGAGGTGTTGCATTTACTCACTCTCCTGTGGGTGTATTTAATGAAAATCTTAGGGCGGGGCCAAATTCACTGCAACCTAAAAGATATATTGTGCCCGCTCCGACTGTTTGCGAAGGTTTTTCTTCAGCTAAAGTACTTTGATCGACTTAATTTCTGCCATAAGCTCAAGAACCTTTATTGGATCTAAGTAGGAAGATCATTCTCCTTCAAATAGCAGGTTTCTAGACAATTTCCTCTGTTTCGGGTCAAAGTTATCTGGAGTTACTTTGGTTTAACTTCTAGTACTCTAGCAGCTTAAATCGTATACGGTTGGAAAGAGCATTTCAACAGCAATCCAGTGATGTCTCACATATTCCTTACAAGAGAGTTAAGCGTTGTCGCAGGCGATAGAAAGCTTCTGCGGCGGCTATGCGTGTCAATGATGGCGCCAGCATATCTGTCACGGTGACGCTATGCAAGTAGATAATGAAATCGCTTCTGCGTCAACATCACAATATATTGGATATACATTTTGTACAATCACAGACCATGTATAGAAAAGCATCATCAATTTCATACACGACTACGATCCAAATCTCGCTACACCTATCATAATCACCGACGGCTTTAATGTAAATGACTTGCAAGACCATTCGTTACTGAAGTTCATGCTCGGCGACAAATTCGATCGAATTTAACGATCTCTTGGCGAACATTATTCACGCCATCTGTCCATACCCGCGACGCAGACACACACGTTTTTTGATTTCCATTTTGGTTCTAATATGTCCTCTCCAACGTATCTTAGTCCTTTGTCTAAGGTAACTCATTGCATATGTTATCGAGTTGGGCTAGTCACTCCGCAGTGTAACTTGCTAGGCATCATTCTTCTTACCATTGTTAAACAGCTTACTTATGTATACTACTTCTAAGTTAAGCCAGTCTATTGCTCCAACAAGGGGTATCCTTTTGCACACCCCTCAGGATGTAGAAAGCTTCATATGTTCTTCACAGACTTATAATGAAGCTATTATGACCACTTTCGGTTTTTTTTTTTTTTTTAATTATCTCGGATTTCGAGCTCTTTTGCTACAATAACGACAGGTCCAATATTTAGTATAAGCGAGTGATTCGTTCCTCGAATATTTTCACCTCGACCGAACAGGTCGAAAAAAAAATCACATTACATCGCTTCACCTTAGTGGCAATGGTGTAGTGGTAACGTCGTCAATTGCCACGCTAATGGTTCATGGTTCAAATCCTGATGTCAGCAAGCATTCGTTTGTTTCTAATGGAATATATAAAGTCAGTCTGATCAATTGCAAAAACTTGTGTGAACACTACTGCCAAGGCTCAATACTAGCAGTAGCTTGGTCATATGGCTGGAAAAATTGTTCGCTCTGTTGATGATGATTTGCCTATGACACCGTTTGTCGCGAATACTGTGAATCAGAAGCAACGACAAACAAATAACAACATTCACCCCAGTTATCTAAACACCACCCCCGGAGTTTCTCTGAAGCATAAACCACTACACCAAATGTTTCTCTCTCTCTCTCTCTCTCTCTCTCTCTCTCTCTCTCTCTCTCTCTCTCTCTCTCTCTCTCTCTCTCTCTCTCTCTCTCTCTCTCTCTCTGTCTATCCTTTCTAACGCCCACACTGTGTGTAAACATGTTAAGGGTATTCATAACCCCTTGAGTGCGCGCAAACTATATAAAGAAAAACCTTGTCTAAAATCTTTTTTGATATCAAAGGTCTCGGTGAAGTCATACCGACCTTGATGGAGCAGGGAGCGATTTCCATTGTCATCCTGCACAGTCGTACAAGTTTAGCATGGATGTCAAAACTAGACATGGTTCTATATAGCTCTTCTTTATAGGTGCTGCCATACACATATGTGCCCTTGAAATCGATAAAGAGATGATGAGTATCGATTTGGACTTCTTGGGTTTTCTCCGGGATCTGTCGAAGTGTGAAGATTTAATCGATGGTGGACTTTTCCTGGCCTGAAACCGCACTGATAGGGGCCAATCAGGCTGTTAACAAACGGTTTCAGGCGTTCATACAATATCGCAGAGAAGATCTTGTATGTGATGTTGATGTGACAGATGCATTTATAATTGGCTCAGTTGAGGGGGTCACCTTTCTTGTGGAATAAATGGAGTAAATATTTGATTGCGTGATTCAGATATCTGTGCTGGCAATTTTTTTTTTTTTGTTTATGATAATATTCTTTAGCGAATATGTTCGTTGTTTTTTGACTTTTTTAAGCTAATATAGGAGTAGAATACCGAAAAAACGTACTCTATGAACATTAATATCATATTATGTCCACATATCCTCGTACTTTTGGTCCTTCGAGCTAAATAATTATTTCTTGACATCAATCTAATATTAACCGATTTTTGCATTATTCAAGATCATGTTTTGAAAGTGTCATTGCGGTCTATAGACCTAATGTCTTATTCAAACTTTAATACAAAACCTTTAATATGCGGTATGCTAATCTAAAGTATCCTTTTACTAAGCGAACGTAATGTTCTTTTTTGAAAGGTATGCCTTGAGGCTTTCCCAAACAAATCGATTGCTGTTGGTTGCTGCACGTATGTACGAGTATGTGTTCAGTAAACCATTAACAGACAATAATCGGCAACCGTATATGTAGAAAAAGAAATATCGTTATGGCCAAACGATTCCCATCGACAAATAGCTGCAATATAAAGCTTTTACACTCCCGCTTCCCTCTATATAGAGAGGGTTGGTGTAACAAAGTCTTTCCACACAATCAACAAGCTGTGGAAAGGAATTTTAATTTGAGAGACTCCGTTGCAGGTCAACCGCGTACGATTATACATAGGTGTGCAACGGTAATTAAGCTATACGAGATCACAAGCTCACTGTGAAGTATCATATCATTATGCTTACCTTCCATAAGCACACACATACTTGTGGGAACTTAAACGATTCAGCGGTGTTTGGTGTCGATGACGATGATGAGGATGATAGTTATCTATTTGGAAATTATGGCAGAATCGTGACGCGCTTTGTTGGTTGTCTGATTGAAATTCATTTTGATACTGGGTGGGGGTGGCCGAATGGAAGAGGCCGACTTGTTGTGTAGTTGGTATGACTAATTATTATTTATTGCATTTTATTATTCCTTTTTATACGGTTGGATTTGATTGTTTTCCTTAACTGAGATTGTAGTCATTTGTGGTGTGAAATAAAGATTCATAATAAATTTCAAAATACATTCGCGTTGAAATGGTTTTTAGATAAGTCGATATAGTTTTGCATGCACGTTTGTAGTATCTAATTAGATTGATTAACCACTAGTTATATGGTTGACTATTCAATGAATTTAATTTAGGTGCTTCTGATGTAGTCAATCCGGGAACGTTCACCTTCGAGTTTTAAATAATTAAATATTCAAATAGTTTGATAGTAAATCACTGTTTGGCTGATGGAAATTAACTTGTGAAAGCATTCACTTATAGTCCATTTGCGCCTTCAGTCAGTGTGTATTATGTCAAGCAACTTGTTTTACTTCGAACCTCCAATTTTGTATTTCCTAAATTTTCGAAAGTTATTTGATGCCTTATGTATCTTGGAATTCACATTATATATTTATATCTATGATAGTAACTAGTAAAATATTTAAATTACATTTTATTAGTAAATGGGCATTTTATTTTTAACTTGCTCCAACTATGCGGAACGAACATATCCTTAGATACTCCTAAGTCTACTTTCTATAAAGCACAAACAAATGAGCTTCAAACCACTATATATCAAATCTTTCTCTCTCTGTATCTATCCTGCCCAACGCCCGCACTGTGTGTAAACTTGTTCAGGGTATTCATAACCCCTTGAGTGCGCACAAAATATAAAAAAAAAACTGCCTCCGAAACTATTTAGGATTAAGAGCACCATCCATCTATAGTCATACTTACTTACTTACTTACTTACTTACTTAGAGGGCGCTACAATCCGGGGTGGACCTGGGCCTCAACCAACAAACCTCTCCAGCCAGCATGGTTACCAGCCAGCTGCCTCCAGTTTCGCACGCCAAGTTGGTTGAGGTCCCCCTCCACTTGTTTGCGCCACCTACCGCGTGGTCGTCCTCTACTGCGCCGTCCGTCCGGGGTGGATTCGAAGACTTTATTAGCGGGAAGGTTGGGCTCCATCCGCTCTAAATGACCCAGCTATCTTAGTCGCTGTATGTGAACTCTTATGGCTAAGTCGATATCCTTGTACAGGCCGTATAGTTCGGCATTGTACCTTCTCCTCCACTCACCGTCTATGCAGACGGGACTAAATATCGCTCGAAGATCTTTTCTCTCGAAATAACCAAGGGCATCCTCATCCGGTTTTCTCAAAGCCCATGCCTCTGCGCCATACAGCAGGACTGGGATGATTAATGTCTTATAAAGAGTTACCTTAGTAGTTCGAGACAGGGCTTTGCTACTCAATTGCCGTTTAGCCCATAGAAACAACGATTGGCAAGAGTAATTCTCCGTGTGATCTCTCCACTGATGTCATTTGCGGAGCTGACCATAGAGCCTAGGTAGACAAAATCCTTTACTACCTCAAAATTATATCTATCTATTGTGGCGTTCTGTCCAAGACGCCGATGTTGGGTGTCCTTTTTTGTAGACAGCATATATTTTGTTTTGCTTTCATTGACCCTCATGTTAGACCCATCTCTGCTGCCTCGTTCTCAATACTCATAAATGCCCCATTGGCGGCCCGCTGAGTTCTTCCGATTATATCAATGTCATCGACATAAGCGAGTAGTTGTAAATTCTTGAAGAAGATTGTACCTCCGGAGTTGGCTTGTGAGTTTCGTACAATTCTCTCAAGTACTATGTTAAGGAGATCGCATGGTAGCGCGTCACCTTGTCTAAGACCTTTCCTGACATCGAACGGTTCGGTGATGTTCTTACCGACTTTCATGGAGCAGGGAGAGTTCTCCATCGTCATTCTGCACAAACGGACGAGCTTGGCAGGGATGCCAAGACTTGGCATGGCTCTGTATACCTCGTCTCTATACACGCTATCATAGGCAACTTTGAAATCGATGAAAAGGTGGTGCGTATCGATTTTATATTCATGGGTTTTTTCCAAGATCTGCCGTCGTGTGAATATTTGGTCAATGGTGGACTTTCCAGGCCTGAAACCGCACTGATAAGGACCTATCAGGTTGTTGACGATCGGTTTTAGGCGTTCACGTAGTACGGCAGACAGGATGTTATATGCGATATTTAGGAGACTTATACCTCTGTAGTTGGCGCAGATCAGAGGGTCTCCTTTCTTCAGGATCGGGCAAACGATGCTGAGGTTCTATTCATCGGGCATTCTTTCGTCCGACCAGATTTTACAGATGAGCTGGTGCATGCTGCCTAAGAACTTGTCTCCTCATGCCTTGAAAAGTTCAGCGACAAGGCCATCGGCTCCAGCAGCTTTGTTGGATTTGAGTTTAGATATCGCTATCCTCACTTCATTCTGATCGGGTTGACGGGAATCTTGACTGTCATCGTCACTGCCTGACAGCGGAATATTGATCATCATTGATGATCAGCGCCGTTTAACAGTCTGCAGAAGTGTTCCTTCCATATTCTCAGCACCGACTTCGATTCTAGTACTATGTTGCCATTTTAGTCCCTGCAGGCTTCTGTTCTGGCTTTGAAACCCTGGCATGTTCTTTACCCTTTGGTAAAATTTTCGAACATTATTCCTGCAATAAAGTCTCTCAATCTCCTCGATCGAGCACTTCTCATGCTCTTTTTTCTTTTTTCTGAGAAGTCGATGTTCCTCTTTTCTCCTGCGCACGTAGAGCTCGTAAGCAGCTCTAGTCCTTCTATGCAGCGCCGCTTTGTACCCCTCTTGTTTTGCTGCATGTGCTTTCCGGCATTCCTCATCAAACCAGGGGTTTCGTTGTGGTAGGCGAGAGAAACCCAGTACATCAGAGGCGGCATCTCTGATAGCTTGTTGGCAACGCTGCCACTGGTCTTCCGCATTTGCTGCTGGTGGCATAGGACTTAGATTGAGATTAGAAGAAACACGATCGGCAAAGGTTCTGTCGGTCTCTTGCGATTGTAGCTTTTCGACGTCAAATTTCCTCACAGTAATATTTCTTTGATTTCGCTCCGTTGTGGATATCCACATCCGTACCTTGGCTACAACTAGGTAGTGATCCGAGTCCACGTTGGCTCCTCGGAAAGTCCGGACACCCAGAATACTGGAAGAGTGCCTTGCGTTGATCGCAATGTGATCGATTTGGTTGACAGTTTTTAAATCAAAGCAGTGCCATGTTCCTTTGTGAATGTCGAGACGTGGGAACCGCGTACTATCTACGACAATATAGTCATATGCATATTTAAAACATAAAATCAGAGAACTAACTTCATGCTGACAGCTGTTGGAACAATTGGCCGTTGTATCTAGATTACCCCCATACTTAATAAATTTAGCTGGTTTACTCCGTAGCAGCTTAATTCTGTAATGCATCTTACATGTTCAAAGACTAGTTTTCGGAAGCATTTCCTCTAGATTGATTGCAATGTTGTTATTTCCTTTATCTTTAACTACGGCCGAACTGCTGTTGGGTAGGTTGCTTCATGCGAGGCTGCACTCCGTGCTGGTTGTCCTGCAGGTACTTGATGGAGTACGGTTGAAAAGGGGTTACGGTAATTGGGAAAAAGCTGAAGAGAATTGAGATACGTCGCAAGAGGAGTTGCGTTTCAAGTTCTTGCTCTTCTCACTGCCAGTGAGTAGTGACATACCATAATTGATTCCTCGAATTCTTAAAGCTATATCAAAGAGAAATGGCCTGCATAGTTTGTGTTCCTATTTGGATGAACGAACGACGGCATCTTCAGACCAATATTTCATATAAGGCAAGTTGACCAACCTTGACCAAGTTGGTAATTGCTGACTACTACCGAAGATTGCACCATAAAAATGAGGAAACGATTGTCAGCAGGATCTATGAAAAGTTTTGGATCGAAAGTAAATGTCGGTTGCAATGCAAGTCAAATGTTGGGCTCCTCTGCCATATTAGATCCGATGGGTCTGGGTCGACTTTAATTGCACTTGCATTGCACATATTTGACTTAGGCTCGTTAGATACCACATGAGTTGTCCAAGCGCGCTTATGTCGCCTACATTCGCGGCAGTACTCCGCGTTGATTTTGGGTTTGGGCCCGATGTTTTCAGTGTCATTTTCCTAAGAATCTTGTGCTTCACCCTCATATATCAGGACGTTTGAAGAAAACCGGGAAATTTTCAAACTTCTTCAAATTCACAGCTTCGTGTCTTTTTCTGTTTTTGAGATCCTAACTGGAGCCTAGGTTGAGTTGTTACACATACACTTCTCTTTAATTCGTTCACTCAGATCGGATAAAATATGATCCCGTTTATGGACACGTGTGGAAATCAGAAAGTCGAAAATCGTGGATTTATTTAGTTTGAAATTGCTTCGACAGAAACTGTCGCTCATATGAGCGCGATTGCCTCCCCACACTCGTCGTCAGTTTTAATGTTTTCACGTCACCATGGCGCAGTGGTTAGTGTGTCCGACCACTGCGCGTGAAGTTTATTTTTCGAATTCCAGAAAACACCAAAAGCTTTTTCACGATCCCACTTCTCGCGAACGTTTGACAAACATCCGAGAGCGTTGTTGTCATGAAAAAGCTTTTCAAAAACAAAATAAAAATTGCCTTTTGGATATGGCACACAACTCTTACTTACTTACTTAGGTGGCGCTACAGTTCGGGGTGAACCTGGGCCTCAACCAACAAGCCTCTCCATTTAGCTCGGTCTTTAGCTAATTGCCTCCAGTTGCGCACTCCAAGTTAGTCGAGGTCCCCTTGAATTTGTGCGCGCCATCTACGGCGATGATTCCCTCTACTGCGTCGTCCCTCGGTGTTAGATTCGAAGACTCTGCGGGCCGGAGCGTTGGTGTCCATTCGCTCTACATGTCCTAGCCATCTCAGACGTCCAATACGCAGTTTTTTGACTAGGTCGATGTCGCTGTACAGCTCGTATAGTTCGTGATTGAATTTTCTTCTCCAAAACCCGTCAACGCAAACGGGACCGAAAATCTTACGAAGAATTTTTCTCTCGAAGCGACCAAGGATATCTTCATCCTCTTTTAATAAAGTCCATGTTTCAGCGCCGTAAAGCAGGACTGGGATGATCAAGGTCTTATATAGAGTCTCCTTAGTTGTTCGAGATAGGGCTTTACTGTTGAATTGCCTTATAAGCACAAAAAAACAGCGATTGGCAAGAGTTATTCTTCGATTGATTTCTGCACTGATTTTGTTAGTAGAATTTATAGCAGAGCCAAGGTAGACAAAGTCCCTTACTACCTCGAAGTTATAGCTGCCCACGGTGACGTTTTGTCCAATTCGTCGGTGTTGGTTTTCCCTTCTGCCCTCGTTTATCGCCAAACCCATTTTGGCCGCTTCCGCCTCAATGCTTGCAAAAGCACCGGTGACTGCCCGCTGAGATCTTCCGATAATGTCTATATCGTCGGCGTATGTAAGCAGTTGTACAGACTTGTAATAGATTGTGCCTCCGGTGTTGGCTTGTGAGTTCCGCACAATCCGTTCAAGTACAATATTGAAGAAGTCACATGACAGCGCGTCACCTTGTCTAAAGCCTTTTTTGACATCAAAGGTCTCGGTGAGGTCATTACCGACCTTGATGGAGCAGCGAGCGTTATCCATCGTCTGCCTGCACAGGCGGACAAGTTTGGCAAGGATGTCAAAACTAGACATGGCTCTATAAAGCTCTTCTCTATAGACGCTGTCATAGGCGGCTTTGAAATCGATAAAGACGTGGTGAGTATCGATTTGGACTTCTTGGGTTTTCTCCAGGATTTGCCGAAGTGTGAAGATTTGATCGATGGTGGACTTTCCTGGCCTGAAACCGCACTGATAGGGTCTAATCAGGCTGTTGATAAAAGGTTTCATGCGTTCACACAATATCGCAGAAAAGATCTTGTATGCGATGTTGAGGAGACTGATGCCTCTATAATTGGCGCAGTTGAGGGGTCTCCTTTCTTGTGGATCGGGCAAACGATGCTGAGATTCCATTCATCAGGCATACACTCATCTGACCAAATATTAGAAATGAGTTGGTGTATGCACTCTACCAATTCATCCCCAGCTGCCTTGAAAAGTTCGGCCGGTAAGCCGTCAGGTCCAGCAGTCTTGTTCGATTTTAGCTTGGATATTGCTATCCTCACTTCGTTTTGGTCAGGTGGACGGAAATTTTGACTATCATCGTCTATGTTGAATGGTTTATTCTGCCTGACAGCGGGATGTTGGTCTTCGTCGCCGTTATACAGTCTGCAGAAGTAGTTTTTCCATATTCTCAGCACCGACTGTGATTCTACTACGAGGTTTCAATTTTCATCTGTACAGGTTTCTGTACGGGTATTACTTTTCTGACACGTTCTTTTTACCTTTTGGTAAAACTTACGTACATTGTTCCTGGAGTATAGACTCTCGATATTCTCAAACGCGCGCTTCTCATGCTCTTTCTTCTTCTTTTGGAGAAGCCGATGTTCTTCCCGTCTCTTTTGCTCGTAGAGCTCACGAGCAGCTCTCGTCTTCCTTTGCAGCGCCGCTTTGTATGCCTCTTGTTTTGCTGCATGCACTCGCCGGCATTCTTCGTCAAACCAGGGGTTTCGCGGTGGTGGTCGAGCGAGACCCAACACATCAGTCGCGGCGTTTCTGATGGCATGTTGGCAGCGTTGCCACTGGTCTTCGGTACTTGATGCTAGCGGCAAAGGGGTGATTGAGAGATTTCGGGATACGCGTTCAGCGAAGAGTCTGGCGGTCTCTTGCGATTGTAGCTTTTCGACGTTAACTCACACAACTCTAGGTCGCTTCCATTTGCACGAAAAATACAATGCACATAACACGAGTGGTTGCCAGAAGGCCTAGCCCCTTCATGGGCGGTAATATGGGCACTAAATATGTGGACATCAAAGAAAAAAAAAATATAGTAGAAATAAAGTAGAACTTTTCAAGTTTATCAATCTCATTTACCATCCGGATTCCGGAACACACAACAATTTATCAAAATCTCTGTTATATAGGATGGAAAATGATTATTTACAAAACTTATCTCAATATCTATTCAATGTGATACCAAAAAAAAAAAAAAAAAATCTTCGAACACATGGTATCTAAAGACACAAATAAATCCGGCTGACTTCATCCAACCCAAAATAAATTCCATGTTCAACGCTAATCAACTGTAAGCTTAAAATAAACTTTTTCCCCCAACTGGTAATTTCGACAGGAGTGTATTCAGACAATCAAATAATCGATAATTTGAAAGTGTATTTCGGTACGGAACTACATGCCAACTCAATCGATTTCTGACAACTCTCCTTTCCTTTTCTTGGCAGCGGAAATAATATTTCTTATGTCTCTAAGATTGGTGTTACTTCTGCAACCTTTCTATTATCAAAAGATAATATCTCAACTTAAAGGAACCACTTTTTATATTTCCACCTAGGTGAGGGTGTGTCTAACCATACATTCCACTAGTTGGGTTGCATGACACTCATGAGAATGGCATTTAAGTTTCATTGTTACTCGAACGTACCAATTAATTAGTTCGAACCAGTAAATCGCCCGGATTATCTAATAATAAATCATTTCTACTGCTCCTATGCTTAAGAAAAATAAAAAAAAAAATAAAAATTCGCACGATAGCAGCAGGAAATGATATATCTTCCGTCGATAGTTGCGTTGAAAGTTACTTCATCTGTAGCAATTTCAAACTCAATTGGAGATCACCGTGAATCGATTTTGTGGCCGGTTTGAGAACGTAACTTAGTGCTTAACAAAGTATGTTAAGTCATCGTCTAGGAGTGCAGTGGAATTATGGGAATATATCTTTTGGACTTGACATGATCGCCCGCCCGACTGCACTATCGTAGATCATTGCTGTTAGCTTGGATATGGTGGTGTTCAACTGTGCCCCCAAGCCATAAGGTGAGGCACTCTATTCGTAGTTATATGTCAAAGACAAAGACAGGCACTGTAAATTGCTGCGGGACATTCTGAGTGTAGAACGTGCTTTTCTAGGAAATGTGACAGTCTATCGCTCACGCCGTACAAGGATAATTGGATTTTTATGGCACTCTTTCCTTGTTTGGCGATTAGACACGCACATATTGCGGTCTCGAAGAGAAAAGCTATTGCATGGACAACGTTCTAATAAAAAAACAAAAAACTATTAACCTTCCTAAGTGCGAACAGTATGGTAAATAGTTTGCTTTCGTAAATTACTGTAATTGAAGTAGTGATTCGGCAGCAAAACAGAGTATGTACGTGAACGTGTACAGTACGGTGGAAAAAACTATCAATGTGACAACCTAGTCTGAAATTACTGCGAAATGTTTGGCATAGAAGTTATGAAAAGTGCTTTGTCATTAAGGAAATAAATTGGAAGGAGACGAGAACTCTCTTTTTATGCCAAAGCGGACAGCTGGACATAGCTATGTATATCGTGATCGGAAGGGTAGCAATGGTGCGATGGCTGTATAAAGGGAAACGAATTACATACATCTAAGTTTTTCCAATCACTGCACTAAGAAAAGATTCCGGCCTAGTAGTACAAGGGACTGGAGAATCTGAGTGCTCTGGGATTTAGGTTTCCTTTTTTTATAACCACAATGTTTCTTTCTCTTCCGTACTCAAGGGCATTTGATCGAGATCTATGATCTCGGACATCATCGGCGCAGTTTAGTTATTTAAAATTTACGAAAAGGGTGGCAATGGTAAAGTGTATATATCCCGATTACATATACGGATTGAATTCAGATTGAATGTCGATCTTGATATGGATATGATATGACATGGAATTGAAATCGAAGGAAAATGGGATTGAGTTTGACACTCCCTTTTGAGGACATGGAATTAGGTATATCAAACTTGTTACGTTACTTGATATATGTATGTATTGTTAAATGTATTTGCTCTGCTCGGACTTGTAAATAAAAATAAACGAAATATAAAAATAATTGGTAGTATTACTGCCCAAACTATCTTTTTTGTCTGTCAAACATCTATTGCCACTTGGTGTGTATTTGTTTTCAACTTAGCTAGTGGTTCATTAAAACGATTCCTAGCCAGTAGATTTTTGCATTTTATATTGGTTCTTGTGCTTGCTATTCACATTATACTTAATCTAATACTAATCTTAGCGTCATAGCTTGACATTTGCAAAAGTTACGTAGCCAAGAGTACATCTATCTCTGTGTGTGTTGGCGATTTTTTACAATTTTAGAAATGGATTTAAATTTGCAACAACGAACTTGTCTTAAATTTTGCATAAAAAATGGATTTAATGGTGCGCGAACGTTGGAAATGTTGGAAAAGTGTTTCGGCAACGATTCTCGAAAGAAAACGGTCTTTTACCAGTGGCACGAGCGGTTCGAAAGTGGTCGTGAGTCAATCGAAGATGATGAACGCAGTGGCAGACCATCGACATCGATCATTTGACCTGCGAATCACTTTAAGTATTTAGTCGGTATTGACTTTTAAATTGCGAACATAAATCTGAGAAACACCAGACTCGACATTAATAGCATAGCATAGGTTGACGGGAGTTGAAAAATACGCTTAAAGAAAATCGTTGGACAAATTCGTCGAAGTATTGGTAGCCATAAACTTGATTAGCATAGCAGAGACAGTCATTTATCATAGCGTTAAACACCTTAAACTTCGAAGAAGTATCAATCAATTTGTTAGTAAAGAAACTTCTCCACATGATGTAAATAGCCGTTTTAGCCGCTACTGACTTCTCATGAACATGTGGGTGCAGATCAAGGTTTGAAGAAAGGTGAAGTCCCAAATATTAGAACTGTTTGACGACTTAAATTGGTTCTCCCCCTAAGGACCAGTTCTCCTGTAGTATTCTCCTACAGCTTGCAGGTCCGAAGATCATAATCTTGGACTTAGAGGTGTTTATTTTAAGATCCCAGGTGTCTGCAATTTCTACTATCGCAATGAAACCCAAGCTTGTGAAGTGCTGTCGAGACGAATTAAAGGTTCTTCGAACACAGCACAAAGTTACGCTCTGTTGCTCATAGAGGCATACCAACAAATGAGAAGGCCGACGAATTGGTTAGAAGAGGTTCGGCATCTGAATCAGAGCAAATCGACCCATCGGTGAACATTCCGCACTGCACACTGAACCTCGAAGTAGAGATTAAGCCCCAAAAGGAGGTTACATTTGTTAACCTCCTATCCTGTCTAGACAGTTGTACGTACACGAGGAAAAAATATGCCTACACTTTCACAAAACAAGGACCGATAGACACATGCAAAAGGACAGGAAATCCCTTTCTACCCTAATAGGAGTCATCACGGGGCTCTGCGGTACCACAAGAAAAAGCTATGTCTAACGGAAGAATGCTTATGAAGGGGCTGTGGAGATGAGGAAGCTAATGAGGGCATAATACTGACTGTTACTGTTCAGGTCTCATTCAGCCTAGAAATAAATTCCTCGGGCGATACTTCTTCCAGGAACTAGAAGATTTATCCAGTAGACCATCAAATTCACGAGATCATTCTTAAGTTCATCACATTAAGGACCTAAATCAGCAAAAGATCAAGGTTAACCAACGGGCAAGGGTCATATTTTTCATTCCCCTATGGGTATATGACACCCACGCAGTGGTAAGTGTGTCGGACCATTGCACGTGAGGTTCCATGTTCGAATTCCTGAAAACACCAACAAGTTTTTTCACGCTAGGCCTGGGCACTTGAAGAGCTGTCGCGCCATATATATGTATATAATATATAACGGGTGGGCCATCTAGTGATTTCTTTTTAAATCACAGGTTATTTTGACACTGACAGCTGTTTCCCACTCGAAATCTTGACAGAAAGTTAGTATCATACCTCCGCGCAATGAAATGAGTCGCTTTATGCTTGAACAACATTGGGAAATATTGAAAACTTATTTCCAAAGTGAGTGCTGTGTAGCCCAAACAGTGCGTTTTTTGAAAATAAGTTTTGGCCGAAATGAAGCACCCACCGCGCCTGCTGTACGCAAGTTTGTGCAAAAAGTTCGTGAGACTGGTATGCTAGTGGACAACACTCATGGTGCCCGTCGTCGTACGGTGCGCACAGACGAGAATGTGGCTGCTGTATCCGATAGTGTGAGACTCAATTCACGAACATCAACTCGTCATCGATCTCAACAGCTCAACATTTCACGCACTAGTCTGAGGAGAATTCTGCACAAAGATCTGGGATTATTCGCTTACAAGGTCCAATTAATTCAGCGATTGAAAGCGCACGACCATCCGCTTCGTTATCGATTCGCAGTTTGGGCCTCAGAGCAGCTTGAATTGGACAACGATTTTGGGCGAAAAATCATCTTTTCTGACGAGGCACATTTTCATCTCGGCGGCCACGTTTACAAACAAAATTGCCGCATCTGGGGCTCGGAAAACCCGCACGTTATTGTCGAGAAGCCAATGCATCCACAGAGAGTGACAGTTTGGTGCGGATTGTGGAGTGGTGGCATCATTGGACCATTTTTCTTCGAAAATGAGGCTGGGAACAACGTTTCGGTCAACGGTGGGTGTTACAGAGCCATGTTAACGGCTTTTTTTTTACTGAAATTAAAGACATGGATTTGGACGACCTCTGGTTCATGCATGATGGCGCGCCATGCCACAATCGGTCTTTTGCGCACCAAATTCCCAAATCGTGTTATCAGCCATCTTGGCGATGTCAATTGGCCGCCTCGGAGCTGCGATTTGACCCCTTTGGACTTTTTTTTGTGGGAAACCGTGAAGGACCGATGTTATGCCAACAATCCGGAAACGATTCAACCACTTAAACCCAATATCATCCAAGCAATCCGTGAGCTACAGCCCGAAACCATCAACAAGGTCTTGGAAAATTGGAGTGATAGAATGCGCTATTGCGAAGCCAGCCGAGGCAGCTACTTGAACGACGTTGTATTTCATAATTAATGGGAATGTTTGCTCTTACTAATAAAGCCATAATACGTGGAAAAAATTTCATTTTGTTCATTTTATTGCATTTTTAAAAAGAAACTTGTAGTTGGCCCACCCTGTATATCACAATTGTTCTGCATTTACCTGAGTGTGGCGTCGTCTAACTTCTTCTTTCACTAACTACTAAATGAGCAAAATATGGCATTCACCGCCACCTGGCAGCTCATGTCATCACAATGGACAGTTGCGTTCTGACTATGAAGAAAACTAAGAGTAAATGCCAGCCTCTTGTCGACGTTTTTGATAGATAGATAGGTTTAAAAAAAAAAACACCCTTATTATTCAATCTTCCTGATCGTCAACATACTGTGTACTCGTATGCTTTCTTTCTTACTGTAGTAATCATTATCTTTCTTCCTTGATTGAATTCGGTATTGAGTAAGCATCTTGTGGTCTACATGAAGACCATCGTTAATTGCCATTAAGAGTAGTAATGACTATAATGTTCGCCTTGAGTTTACTAGAAAATTTATATACGAGTAAGTTGACTAAAATGCACGCTCGTAGTAAAATATAATAGGCAGAGATCCTTAAAAACAATTGGGGTTCACTGTTTAGCCTTCAAATAGGACATTACTTTATTTCAGGTATTGCATTTCTAAAGTAGATTTTCCATTCACTATATTTAATTAATGAAACTGATGATAGCCAGTCAATAAATCATAGATACACATTCAGACATATTTTTACATAACTATGAAATCAACTGGTTGTCTACCTCTACTCTGGCAACGTTTTCAGCAAAAACTAATTTCGGCAAACATACAAAACAACAAAATATACTTGATTACCATTTGATTACAAATTAAACCACAATGCGCAATCGAAATTCAGTCATAAAAAAAAAATCAAAGACATCGAATGCGAAACCCCAAATATTTCAAATTACCAATCATTTCGCTTTTGTAATGATTTTTGTTACATTCTACTTTTTTTTTGGCGAAAAAGCATGATTGATACTTAAGCCGCCAACGACCGAATAAAATCCATAAAATTGTACCGAGAATTAAACAGAAAATTACAAGTTAATTGAACCGAGTTGTGCAGCACCCTACGCTTCTTTTGAACCAAGTCTCAAAATTTTAAAATACTCATTCTTTACTTAAATATAATGAGTGAGTAATTTTCGTAATTTTATCATTATGAACTCGGTCTGATTGATTAGAATATTTCTCTTTGGCTACTGATCGAAAGTTAACGGCCTTTAGTAAGAAACAAATTTAAAGTCAACCTTATACTAAATTCGTGTTTAAATTGAAATCAAAGCGATAAATGTCACTACTATGAAAGGAAGCAGAATAGGAGGGTTGAAATGCGGACGAAGCAAGGCGAGCACTGGTCAGCTAGTTTCATTTAATTTACAAATTATTCATTATAGCCAACGGTTTAGAACACTACTTTCAACCAGAATTTAAGTCCACATCTGTCAAAACTGAAGAATGATTCACAACAGCTACACTGAAAATGACATTTGCCAAATGACTAAGACACAAAAATTTGTACGTAGAGTTCAGTATTTTCATTATTTCTGTACGTTACAACAATTTGTTAAAGTTAATACACCCTACGGGATAAGGTATAAAAGACAAGATTGAGGTGAATTTTTTTATCAGCCCAACGATCAACAGGTTACAATTTTTTGCTTAGAGCAATTTTGGATTTATTTCTTGCCTATGCACTGTAAGTGGCAGCAGACTATGTGTACCTACCTAGACATATTTATGGAGATCATGAAGTAATTGAAGTGGAATTAAACCTGCTCCCATTCAGCCATAGAGAGCAGCAGATAGATATGGTGATTGCTGGTGGTGTACTCATTTTGAACACTACACAACCCGGCTAGTAAGATCAAGTTTATTGCGATTTTGTAATAACCAACAAATTTATGGCAGTGTCAGCTTCCAATGGCGGAATATTGACTTGGCGGGCGAGGTGTGCGAAGCTACTTTTTTACCGTTAAGGTGGGCACTTGCATTGGATGCAGATTGTCGGTTCTTATGCAGACTTAGGGGTGAAACTGCACTCGTTTAAATAAAGTGAAGAATATGAAAGAAGTGACGACAAATTTAAGCATTGACTCAAATGGCAATGGTTTCCCTAAACCAGTTGTCCTAAACTCACTTTAGACCATGTACATGAGTTCTTAAAGTTTTGTGCTTCATAATATAGTTCGTGTGCACCGTGGCGCCAGTGGTCTAATCACTGCGCCTGAGGTTCCATGCTCGAAAACAAACAAAAAGTTTTTTTCACGGTCCCACCGCTCGTGAACGTCTGAAAACATCCGAGAGTATTGTTGTCACAGAAAACACCAAAAAGTTTTTTCACGGTCCCACCTCTCGCGAGCGTCTGACAAACATCCGAGAGTATTATTGTCATGAAAAAGCTTCTCAAATCGCCGTTCGGAGTCAGCATTAAACTGTAGGTCCCTTCCATCCGTGTGAAAAATATAACGCACACAACATGAGTGGTTGCGAGAAGCTAGGCCCTGGCCCCTTTAAAAAGAGCTGTTGCGCCAAATATTTAGTATTGTTGTCACACGGAAGCTGTAGGTCCCTTCCATCCGGGTGAAAAAGTATAACGCACACAACACCAGTGGTTGCGAGAAGCTAGGCCCTGGCACTTAAAGAGCTGTTGCGCCATATATTTATTTTTTTTATTTATTTTTAATACAATTCGTTAAGTTAAAGTCAAATTCAACTATTGTGAATCGTTTTGAATTTTTTAGTATTAGTTGGTCTCCATTTGAAAGGCATATTTGAAATATTAGTTTAATGCAAAAATTATATATGTAAATTTGCGTACGCTAGCGCCAATTTTCTCATTCTCACCGATGAAACCCATTTCTGCATCAACAGTCAATAACCCGATGCTATTCACGAAATGCAATGGCACCCAAAAAAATTGACTGTTTGGTGCGGGTTTCATGCTGGAGGGATCATTGGCCCATACATTTTCTTCAATGATGTTGACAACGCAGTCATAGGCGAACCCCACAGGCGGATCAGTAGAAATGCGGTGAAGTGGGAGGGTTGTGATCCCTTGTTTTCGGATCATAGCCTCGCTGATAAAAGGAAGAAGAAGAAGAACGCAGTCATAGTCAATGGAGATCGCTACTGGGCCATATTTACTAACTATTTTTGGGATAAATTGAAAGAGAATGGTGTAGAGCATCTGTGGTTTCAACAATACGGTACCACATACCACATACCTCATAGCTTGCCAAATAATGAAGTTATTGAATTCTTAGTTAGGTGACCGTATTATCACCAGGAATTGACTAGTCCATTGGCTGACCTGTTCATGTGATTTGACGCCTCTGCATGTCAAGTCCATGATATATCCTAATAGGCCAGGCGATTTCAGGACCAACATCGAATGCGAAATTACACGCATATCGCCCAATTTGTTTGATAAAGTCATGAAAAATTGAGTTCAGGGCATTTACTCGTGCAGGCATTTCAGTGGATGACATTTGAATGGTGCTGTCTCCCGTAATTAATAGCATTAATGGTACTTTAACCTGAAATATTTTTATTTTGTCTTATATCACAAAGACAAGCTGTTTTATTTAAAAGATAATATGGGGCGCTCTTAATGAAAAGTACTCCATATTATATGTTTCATTATCCTTAAAAAAAAAAAAAAAAAAAAACAACAAAACAGCATACATTTAACATTAACATTTCTTTTTTTATAAATACTTGTAAATAAATACCTTAGAAATAGTTACGTGTATCGATTGGATATAGCGCTGGCTTTCAACAGAAGATAATTGACCACAGCGACACAAAGTTCGTAATCATGCGCATAGAGTTGGAGTTTTGGATAGCCGGCTTGTGTCGTTTTCAGATTTTCCTGAGTGAGACGACTTTTGTGAGTAAATATGAGTGCTTCAGTTGGAGCAAAATACGTCAATAGCGTCTTTATTGCGTCAAATAACCGTGCGATTGACGTTTTATTTATTGAGCTATGTATTTACCTTTTAGAAAGGATTATAGCCTTTGCTTAGCACCTATCTAGAATACTTGAATTTAGAAATCGCCTGATGAATAGAACACATGAACTATGTTGATTGTTTTATTATTTATCTACTTTCATCCTTAAAAAGCCTTAAGTTGCTGCGGATGATCATTTAGCTCTTAAATCTTGTCTGGCAGTAAAGCTTTCTCAGTTTAACCTTCATGCGAAGTTTTCATTCTTCTGTCTTGCGCGGCTTACTTACTTACTACTTACTTAGATGGCGCTATAGTCCGGTGTGAACCTGGGCCTCAACCAACAAACCTCTCCAGCCAGCACGGTTACGGGCCAGCTGCCTCCAGTTGCGCACGCCAAGTTGGTTGATGTCCCCCTCCACTTGTTTGCGCCACCTACCGCGAGGTCGCCCTCTATTGCGCCGTCCGTCCGGGGTGGATTCGAAGACTTTCTTAGCGGGAAGGTTGGGCTCCATCCGCTCTAAATGACCCAGCCATCTTAGTCGCTGTATGTGAACTCTTATGGCTAAGTCGATGTCCTTGTACAGGCCGTATAGTTCGGCATTGTACCTTCTCCTCCACTCACCGTCTATGCAGATGGGACCAAATATCGCTCGAAGAACTTTTCTCTCGAAATAACCAAGGGCATCCTCATCCGGTTTTGTCAAAGCCCATGCCTCTGCGCCATACAGCAGGACTGGGATAATTAATGTCTCATAAAGAGTTACCTTAGTAGTTCGAGACAGGGCTTTGTTAATCAATTGCCGTTTTAGCCCATAGAAACAACGATTGGCAAGAGTAATTCTCCGTGTGATCTCCCTACTGATGTCATTTGCGGAGCTGACCATAGAGCCTAGGTAGACAAAATCCTTTACTACCTCAAAATTGTATCTGTCTATTGTGGCGTTCTGTCCAAGACGCCGATGTTGGGTGTCCTTTTTTGTAGACAGCATATATTTTGTTTTGCTTTCATTGACCCTCATGCTAGACCCATCTTTGCTGCCTCGGTCTCAATACTCGTAAATGCCCCTTTGACTGCCCGCTGAGTTCCTCCGGTTATATCAATGTCATCGGCATAAGCGAGTAGTTGTACATTCTTGAAGAAGATTGTACCTCCGGGGTTGGCTTGTGAGTTTCGTACAATTCTCTCAAGTACTATATTAAAGAGATCGCATGATAGCGCGTCGCCTTGTCTAAGACCTTTCCTGACATCGAACGGTTCGGTGATGTTCTTACCGACTTTGATGGAGCAGCGAGAGTTCTCCATCGTCATTCTGCACAAACGGACGAGGTTGGCAGGGATGCCAAGACTAGACATGGCTCTGTATAACTCGTCTCTATACACGCTATCATAGGCAACTTTGAAATCGATGAAAAGATGGTGCGTATCGATTTTATATTCATGGGTTTTTCCAAGATCTGCCGTAGTGTGAATATTTGGTCAATGGTGGACTTTCCAGGCCTGAAACCGCACTGATAAGGACCTACCAGGTTGTTGACGATCGGTTTTAGGCGTTCACATAGTACGGCAGACAGGATCTTATATGCGATATTTAGGAGACTTATACCTCTGCAGTTGGCGCAGTTCAGAGGGTCTCCTTTCTTCAGGATCGGGCAAACGATGCTGAGGTTCCATTCATCGGGCATACTTTCGTCCGACCAGATTTTACAGATGAGCTGGTGCATGCTCCTTACCAACTCATCTCCTGCTGCCTTGAAAAGTTCAGCGGCAAGGCCGTCGGCTCCAGCAGCTTTGTTGGATTTGAGTTTAGATATCGCTATCCTCACTTCATTCTGATCGGGTTGACGGGAATCTTGACTGCTATCGTCACTGTTGAATGGCTCATTCTGCCTGACAGCGGAATTTTGATCATCATCGCCGTTTAACAGTCTGCAGAAGTGTTCCTTCCATATTCTCAGCACCGACTGCGATTCTACTACTATGTTGCCATTTTCGTCCCTGCAGGCTTCTGTTCTGGCTTTGAAACCCTGGCATGTTCTTTTTACCCTTTGGTAAAATTTTCGAACATTATTCCTGCAATAAAGTCTCTCAATCTCCTCGATCGAGCACTTCTCATGCTCTTTTTTTCTTCTTTCTGAGAAGTCGATGTTCCTCTTTTCTCCTGCGCACGTAGAGCTCATAAGCAGCTCTAGTCCTTCTATGCAGCGCCGCTTTGTACCCCTCTTGTTTTACTGCATGTGCTTGCCGGCATTCCTCATCAAACCAGGGGTTTCGTTGTGGTGGGCGAGAGAAACCCAGTACATCAGAGGCAGCATCTCTGATGGCTTGTTGGCAACGCTGCCACTGGTCTTCCGCATTTGCTGCTGGCGGCATAGGACTTAGATTGAGATTAGAAGAAACACGATCGGCAAAGGTTCTGTCGGTCTCTTGCGATTGTAGCTTTTCGACGTCAAATTTCCTCACAGCATTTCGTTGATTTCGCTCCGTTGTGGATATCCGCATCCGTACTGCTGCAAAGTCGATTAACCTGAGTCCGTTGTCGAATGTGATGTCGTGCAGGCTGTGCTTTCCGACCACGCTACTAAAGACGTCCTCTCTTCCTAGCTTTGCGTTAAAATCACCTAGGATAATTTTAACGTCGTGGCTAAGGCATTGCTCATACGTCTTGTCCAAGAGCTGGTAGAAGTCGTCCTTTGTCGCGTCACCCTTCTCCTCATGAGGGGCGTGAACGCATATTAGGCTAATGTTGGCAAATTTAGCCTTGATACGGATAGTCATGGCTCATATTATGTAAAACGTGCTTTCTTAGGTTGGCTCTGTGTTAGTGTCCATTGTCATATCACGAGGGGTATCACTGCACCTGGCTCCAAAACCCATATTAACCGGAAGAATTAGGGTTCATTTTTGCTCTTATTTAGAAGCCCCTCCTCTGCCCATTGCCATAAAGAAGATGTATCCATCCTCTCTGCATTGTATCAGTAGTACAAAAAATGTTTACTTAGTGTTCCGTTAGTGGTCAAAGTACTGTGAACAACTTATATTTTTCGTTTTACAGTATTATAATTGTGATAAATGTGCATTTTCCCATACTTTTGACACTAGTTCAAATAATCATAAAGCAACACATTTTCGAAGCACATTCAAACCGCCTACCACAGTATGGGTATCGTAAATCATACCAAATATTTATGAAATAACACAAAAACTACCGTTACAAATAATACAAATTACTACACACATCTACGAGTATAGCCAAATAAACAACGACCGGTGTTCGATTTTTTGTCCCTAATTAGTCACACAGTACCTTTTTCAGGCATACAGACTTTGATTTATGATCTTGTCCTTGATATACTTCTGTCAATGGCTGTCGGGTGAAGGAGTTTTAAATTCCACACCATCAGCTAAAGAATCACACAAATCTTTAGCGGAAAGCATTGGCAATTGAAGTAAGCCCAGCCAAAAGCTTTTTGTTCTGCAGAAACGGTTCTAGGATTGGCCAGTTTCTGTTACAAGAAGACTGATGGCGATTGAATCGAATCGGATTACGACTCGGATTACGAATGGATTTATGCATTTTAATTGCAATTTGGCTGTGCGAGATCAAGAAAAGAACAGCGAAAACGTTCTCTCGTACGTTCACATTTCTGAAAACGTCAAAAATTGGTGTTCGAACTGAATGTATTGCCATTTGCTCGGATTTAGACATTTTTATCACTCTAGGCGTTGCACTATGCCGCCGCCACGACGATGACGGTATAATGACACTGACTGCAGAGGAATTCATTTCTTGGGTGCAGTGCAACGAATTAAAGAGGAGAAAATGTCAATTCGCAGTCGAAGCAATTAGGATCATTCGAAGTCGGTGGAACGCACAGAAAAAAATGGCAATTTTAATGAATTCTCTAAAAAAGGTGCCTTTTGGGGTGTGTTCGTGACGTCGGTAGTCGTGTCTTGTGCTCTGTTAACAATGATGAATGGAATTTTGTTATTATTAGGTGTTCGCTAGGATATAATTGAATCTGTTGAATTGTAATTAATCACTTGGAAAAGTGCTCGCGACTCAATGAAGGGGATTGTTAGCCGCATACAAATATGGTGCTCATTTATTTAGTTAAATTACCTGAAAATTGGATCAGTTTTGTCATTCAGATCGTGAGATTGGGTGGGTCATTTAGTCGAATTAATAGAGCGATTTGCGGGTCTTTTGTGGAATTATAATACAACTATGGTGGTAAGTCCTTAAATGTAATTAAATGCTAATAAGATAGTGCCTGTGGAAAGTATTTATGTCCAATTGCATCATTTTATGTGAGGATTGAGCATAAAATAAGTTTCTAGTACTTTCGCACCTGCCTACCTTTGTCTACGTTTGTATAATTACGATTATTATGGCAACTGAAAATCAGCACATACCTGTAAGTACAATTATGATATACGTAAATGGACAAGCACTTGCAGGCACTTGCCACGGTGCTAACATGACTGAACCCGACCTGGTCCTGTTCACTAGAAAACATAACATAATCCTCAGTTTCACCGCTCCTTAGCTAAGAGAATCGGCGCTTAGACTCTCGGATAGCGTTGACTATTTGAGATTAAACCTACAAATGTTCAACTTCAAATTGAGAATCTATACCAAGCTTTTTTTCAAATTACGCTTGTTAGGAGTTTAACGAGGAGTTTTATGAAAACACCGAAGAAAAGCAAACAAACAAGGGTCTCTGAGAAAATCAAGTGGTACAATCTGGACAAAGAAAAAGGCGAGGCTTTTGTTTTCGTAATGAAAAATTACCTCTCTCACACCATCAACGGAGCTGAGGATGAGGAGTGCAGAGCACAAAATATGTGAGATTCCCTACAGCGAACTTGCTTAAAGAATGCCAAATCACTGCTAGGAGCATCAAAAGACCACCATCAACACGCCAAAGAAAAATGGTGGTGGAGTGATGAAGCTGAGAAAGTGATAAATGAAAAGAAAGCGGCTTTCAAAGCTTGGTCAAAGTGCCCCTCTAATAATAGTGACGAAAAAGCTCGCCTCGAAATGGAATACAGATGCTGCAAGAAAAAAGCGAAGAAGAAGTCCACCCAGCTTCAAGCAGAGAGTACGGAGGGCCTGTATCGGGAGCTGGAGAAAATATTTTCCCCGGTTGCTGATGCAAACCAGGCTATCCAGGAGCTGCGAAGACACAATATGAACAAGAGCGCCACTATCTTCAAAATAGCCGCTCAAAGAAGGAGGAATGCTCAGGAGATTCGTTCGCCAAAAGTCATTAGCAATGCTCATGGCCAGCTTCTTGTGGATGACGACAAAATTCTGCAGAGGTGGCGGCAGTATTGTGAAGAGCTTTTAAATGAACAGTTTCCCCGGCTATACTTTCCAACAGCCACCCCTTACTGCGAAGAAATACCCGACATTACAGTCGAAGAAGTTAGTGAGGCGGTCAAATACTCCAAAAAACGAAAAGCGGTTGGGCCAGACGAGATACCCTCTGAGTTCTGGAAAAAGATGGGAGACATCGGGTTCAGATGGCTCAGAATTCTCATCTCCAAATTCGTGAGAGGTGATCCAATGCCGAATCAATGGAGGGAAAGTTACCTTCTCCCTGTATACAAAGGGAAGGGTGATACACTAAACTGTGATAACTACCGTTCGATCAAGCTGATGTCACACACCATGAAAATCGTTGAGCGGGTATTAGGTGGCCGACAGCGAAAAAAAATACGGCTATCTGATGATCAGTGCGGGTTTGTCTCGGGTAAATCAACCGCAGATGCAATCCAAAGTAAAAGGATCATAATGGAAAAACATCGTGATTCCTTAAGGGATTTGCATATTGTATTGGTTGACTTTGAAAAGGCATTCGACAGACAACCACGAGATCTGATATGGGTGGCGCTAAGACATCGAGGGGTTCCAGAAACCTATGTACATATGATCATGGACATGTACGAAGGAGCAAAGACAAGAGTAAGATGCCCCGCTGGAGTAGCCAAAGAGTTCCGAATCAAACTCGGGGTGCACCAGGGAAGCGTTTTAAGTCCTTTGCTCTTTATTACAGTCCTTGATTATCTGCTTGAAGATAAAGTGATGGACTCCAAGGTACATCAGTTATTCTTTGCTGACGATGGAGCCATCATAAGTGAGGATCTTACATCCCTGCAACGAGCACTTGATGTGTGGGTGGACGTTTTGGTGGGAAATGGGTATCGCATTAGTTCAAAAAAGACAGAGTACTTGTGCTGCCCGTTCTCTGATCCACTCAGGCCTATTCCAGACATTTAATTGAATGGAACAGTGCTTCCCAAAAGTGCGAAAAGTTCAAATATCTGGGATCTATGATCAATAGCAAAGCAACTTGTGATGACGACATCAATCATCGTGTAAGCGTAGGGTGGATGAAGTGGCGAGAAAATTCCACTATCTTCTGTGACAGAAAAATGTCCCCTAAGTTGAAAAGAAGGCTCTACACCGCAGTTGTACGTCCAGCGCTCACATACGGTTCACAATGTTAGACGATGTACAAAAAGTATGAGAGTAAATTAACGCCAGCTGAGATGAAGATGCTTCGCATGACAGCAGGAGTGACAAAGCTTGATCGAATAGGAAGTTCGAAGATCCGTGGAAGCTTTCACATCAAGGAAACCATCGTACAAAAGATAGAGCGCGACCGGCTCAGTTGGTATTGCCACGTTCAAAGAAGAGATCATTTGAACCCTGTTCAAAAGGCAATATCAATGCACGTTCCAAAGACATCGCGATGTAGGAAAGGCAGGCCTATAAACGCCTGGATCAGACAAATGCGACGACATCGGCATTTCATTGGCCTCAGTAACCGAGTGATCCAAAATCGGCAGGCCTGCCGATCTATTTTCCGAGGTCAAATAGGCGAACCCCACAGGCGGATCAGTAGAAATGCGGTGAAGTGGGAGGGTTGTGATCCCTTGTTTTCGGATCATAGCCTCGCTGATAAAAGGAAGAAGAAGAGGAGTTAAACAAGAAAAGAAATGTTAACGTAGGGTAGATGAGGCCTGTTTTCTTTCATTTCCTTGGCATAGAAGTTTGCTTTGAGTTGAATAACGTGTACTACTATATTTTCCTAGAATGTATCAAAAATGTAAGTTCGCACTTGTTTATTTTTTTTTCGAATTTCACACATCATACTTACGAAAATTCCAACAGCGTTTTAATAAGCTCTTATGGATTAGAATTGCTGAAGATAGTGTGTCTAGACGCAACATTTTTTTAAGCGCAAGATATAACCAAATTGAAGTGGATTATTGATAAGTCAACAGTCAACATTGGACATTTTTTGTTCTCATCTTGAAATAGTTTGCTCTCAACATTATATTAACTATTCCCAAATTGAATTGAAAAGTTACGGACGGGAATCTCAACTTATATAGGTAGAAAATGTCGCTGATAGTAACTGATTACATAGCAAACTTTTAAGCACTTAACTTATTCGTAATCAGATCTTTCTTAGCACATAGTTTCACTGAAAATAACTTGGCGAAACACATCGGGAAAGACCTACACCAAGTTACTATTTCTTGCTCCCTTGCAGACGAAATCCAGCTTACTTTTGAACCTTGCCCGGAATAACGTCAGAATCCCAACAAGATCCATTATTAGGCAGCGTCTTAAAAGTCAGCTACGCCATTAGAGTGTTGTAGCGAATCTAATCTATAGACTATGTGTCGATTGTATCGAGATGCAGAGAAGACTCTTGACTCTTGACAGCCTCTTATGTAGAAAATATGCTAAAGATTATCCCAAGGGAGCCACAATAATGTACACTGACGTCGTATAACTTAATCCTCTATTTTCACTTAATACCATCGTACACATAATTTTAAAACTTAATGAACACTTAACGAGAACACTTTCACACTCTAACTTATCTCAAAATTACTGCCTGATAAATTTCAATCGGCTTCCATCAACTTCATTATTTTCACACACTAATGGCATTCGCCGCCAAAAGCTTGGCTAATATCCACGTGCCGGTGGCGTCAAACAATCAATTACAGTTACTCCGCACCTCATCCTCATCTAATTACCATAAATCTTCGGTACTGATCGCAGTCATCTCTGGCGAATCGTTTCTATGTAGAAGCTCGTTGAGCTGACTTTACCCATAATTCACCTGCGCACCACTGCCGTGCATCTCCAACTTGGTACCGATTTCTAGTTTGCTAGACTCATCACGTTCTAACTCACGTTTACCTTACTTACTACAGCTCAACTCTCTAATCTCTTCTTTTTTTTTCAGATGAAGCCGTTGGCCTTGCACTTGGTTGTGATTCTCCTCGTGGGATCTCAACTGCTAGCTATGGCAGAAGTACAGACGACTACGGGTCAACCGCCATCACTACCGCTCCCGCAGCGTTTGCCAGTAACAACAATGATGACGCCATCATCATTGACATCATCCATAAAGTTAATGGCCATCAACGGCAGTACCAGCACTACTAACAGCATAAGCACAGGCAGCAATAACAACAACAATAACAGCGAGAAGAGATCAACGACACACGACCACGACGAGTCAGCGAATGATGAGTCTGACGAAGATTCCACAAGTACTGGTCGCAATGTAACGGCGATAGTGACGGCTCGTGGTCGTTCCATTGGCAGTAGCGGCAGCAACATACAAAACGAGCCTCATCGACGGTTGTATCAACAGCACAGGTTACCATCACCATCGTCATCGAGTACACATCAAGTGCAACACCAACACCAGTTTCGACGTCAATCTCACTCTTCAACTGGCCAAGTGGCAGTCCACCAGTTGCAGACAACGAAAACGTGAGTTGGTCGTTTGGCTTTGTTAGTTGTACCGGAGAACTGCACTTCTAAGATTAGCAGTAGACATCGAGTAAATAAAGATGGGATTTAGAATAGTTTATTGAAAAAAAAAAAAAAAAGATTCGTATTCGTATTCGAGGGAGACTTAGGTTTGTTTCTCCATTCAGGTCTTAGGGTATCTGACAAGCCTTGGCGCAATCGTTTAATGTTGCAAGTGATGGCGTCAACTCTAACCAACTTCTCCAGAGTTGCAGTGATTTCACTTTGATCGTAGTTCTCCTAGTTCAGATTCCAATGTGTAAGCAATCCACAGTCACCTTTGTTTTTGTATAATCTCTCACAAACAGTTACAGTTTAACAAACACACTCGAAATATGTTCATAAGATACTGACTAACAAAAGTTGTTCTCTTGTTTAAGTATGCATTTGACTTGGTTCCTATACTTTTCCAGATTTTGCACAACGTACTGAAGATAGGCAAAAGGCCTTAAAAAATCATTTGCTAACGTCCAATTCGTTAAATCTTGATTTGCAGTCACAACGGAATTGTCTACTTCATCCAATAGGTGGTGGAAGACAAATACTGTCTACGTTTTCGAGTTGTTTGAAATAAGTTTTAAGGCTATAATGGATTCCACTAACCTGCAGCATAATCACTAATAGAAGTAGTAGTGGAGGTAGTACGTAGCCGTGGCGGACACTGTCTCAATAACAATTTGTCGGGAGTGCTTCTCTCGTTGTGTAAGACTACCATGTATTCGTGTATGTCCGTGACTTTAGGACATACTTCCATACACTCTTCGAGGCACGCGATTCTTTGAGGCACGCGATAGGGCGAGGCTTCTCAGAGTACTTCGACTTCATTGCAATCTTTTGTGACAACTCCTTTGGAGAAATTTTGTGTGAGTTTGTATCCTAGCTCGTCCTTGTCCTCGAATGGAGCTTAAGATTTATTGAGCTGAAGAAGAGATAAGCAATGGGGGTATATCCGTGCATAATATGTACGGTAGCTTAGGTATTGTGAGGACATAATCTACAGGTGAGGTAACCTGAGATTCTAATGTTCAATTTTTTAACAACCAAAATGGAACTCTTTCGAAACAAAAGTAGTCGATATTTTTATTTTAGTCCCATCTCATCAAGAAAATGAATGGCATTATTCTTGGACATTCATTCATTCATTATTCACCTTGGACAGCTTAAGTCTTCTTCTTCTTCTTCTTCCTTTTTCAGTGAGGTTATGATCCGAAAACAAGGGATCACAACCCTCCCACTTCACTGCATTTCTACTGATCCGCCTGTGGATAAGCCTTTGTGTTAACGCAAAATATTAGCTGATAATAAAAGCTTACTTTTAATGGTTCTCGTCAGATTATCACTTTCGCAAAAAGTATTGCTGTTTTCGGCTTTTTAAATTCAGCATATATTTTGAATTACACAGTTTTGGGTCTTAATAGTACAGTTCCAGTACTTCAAACTGATCAAGACTTTAAGTTCATACGAATGACACTTTCGTACATACGTAAAAAGCTTGCGAACACGCGTAGTAACCGCACCATGTTGCCATCCTTGCCCTGGTTGATATGCAGTAGACAAGGCGGCTAAACAATTCTTACGCAAAATGATTCCATCCGGACACATGATTGTTACTCCCCCTCAGTCTAGACTTTCCTAAGATCTTTCGGAATATCATTAATTCCTTTAGAGCTTCCTCAGCGGTTTAGATGATGCACAGCGTCTAACATCCTCAGATATGATTTACTGGCATTTGAAAGCACTGAGGACTTATTTGTAACTATAATATTTTACGGCATAATACTCGCTGCAGATGATCACGGCATACTTTTTACAAACAGAATTCTATATAGTAAACAGTTCCTTAACGGAATTAATATTAATCTCGGGACTAAATACTTTAAGAGCCACCTCGTTCAACTATTTTTCAAAATTATACCCATCATAAACATTATCCGTCACTTGTAAACTTTAGCTGATATCTTATTTCGTCGCACATTTAAGAAGTATAATTTCACAGAAACAATATGTACACGTACACTCTCTCTAGGGGCATAGGTTGCGATGGCGCAGTACAGCGCTGGCTAAATAATTCCCCTCGACAAAAATTGAATAACGAAAGCATGCAAAAGTGGCTGATTAAACGATAACAATACAACAGGCGTTAATTTACCCGAATTTATATACCAATTTACCATTTGTTGTATGGTAGCTTAGCATTTAGTTTTTGATTAAAATGTTGACCCTAGAGTGTAGCCCCTTGACTGACAACATTTCCTTACTAAATTACGTCGTTCGAAAGTTCACTAATTAGATTTCTATTTTTTTCCTTTCAGACCTCGTATGATCCAACGATTAGTTGGGGGGCATATACAAAACGCACCAAGTACTGTCAATAGTCCAGTAACAACCACATTGAAACCTTCTACAGCAGCACTACTGCGTAGAGTCCCTAACCGCATAAGCAGTACTTATTCGCCCAAAATCAGCTTTCGTCAAGTGGTAGCGACGACAACTGCAAGACCAACCGCCGATCCACTTGAAGCTGAAGATCGTGAGGATGATGATGATGCAGCATACCTTGACGATCCCGGAGATTTTGACAACTGGGACAATGGAATCCTTAGACTCAGCGCCGGCAGTGGCAAGGAAACTTCCACAAAAGGAAAGAAAAAGGACGACTCCAAAAAGACGCTTTCTGATCAGGTCCGTGATGGAAAATACGGACTCATCGAGAAAGAGCTCTTCCGACGTGAACCCAAGCGGCCGGGTGTTATAAGCTATCTGCCCAACAAGGAGGTTCCGATTGATAATGAGCGCAACTATGGAGGCCTTAACGAAGACGATATTTGGTTAGCCGAAGATCACCTACTCGTTATCAAGGGCGGCAGCTTGAACGAACAAGAGCCAGCCGAACCTTGGCCTCCTTTGGATGACTACGATGCGCCCGGGCGTCAAATCAAAATCCCCCCGAATCCGAAAGTTCCGCCACCATTTCCCGTCCAGCTCGAAGAAAATGGCCCGATACAGTTTATCGGAGATAGTAAAGTATCGATCGTCTATCCGATCGCTAACGAATCGATATCCCTATATTCCGCCGGGCAAGAATCTCCAAACGAACCGTCCGAAGCAGATCGTGACAACGAGAAAAATCTACTTACCCGGCCCGGAACGGCTGGCGGCGCTGAGAAAGGCCAAGGCGATCCCAGTTACTTCTACCCGAAGCCCTATCCGCCGTGGCTTTTCCACAACCAGACGTTTGTGAATCCATTCTTGAATACTCGGCCGATACCGTTCCCTGGGATTGGTCCGTTTTTGAATGGATCGCTTGAGGCGTTCAATGGAACCGACTTTGATGAAGATGACCCGTCTTTGTATTACCCGCCACCATATAGCTTTGTATACAAGAGCAATTATTCGAATCCGGTTCCACCGGGACCCTTGGTACCAGGAATTGTACTGCCCCCACCTCCAGATGCCTTTGCACGGTTGGAACAACCGAGGAGTAAATATCCATCATCGACAATGAAGACAACGACATCGGAGTTACCCTTCAGGGAGATTCTTACACAAATTTCGGAGTACACTCCAAAAACGATCTTGCTTAATACTCCGAAAACAATCAGGCCATTGACAACCACCATTCAGCCTCCTCCACCGACAACAGTCTCCAAGTTGCAACCAGTCCCTGTACAGAAGGAGATCTATTACTCCGTGTCTACACCGCCTCCTGCCTCGAAGGTTTACTCCACTCCGAAATCGAATATGATATCATTTGTGCCCACGACGAGTCGTCAGCCCAACATCAACGCCCCAACTCTCTCCAAATCGAACCCGATTTACTACGAGTACTTCGAGGCACGTAAAGAGCCATCAACGACACAAAGCTATGTTCCAGATTTCATTCCAAATACCCCAGTGCCACAGCAGAGGCCACAACACAAGCCTTCCAAGGCCTACACTAAGTCGAAGGTCAATAATCCGGCTCAGTATTACTATACAACCACAACGACCGCTCGACCTCCAGCGAAGCAGCAATATGTGCCAACCAATCGACCTCAATTCGTCTATGAAGACTACGTATACATCACACCCAAGCCTGAGATTCGTCCAAATGGCATCTCGAATGCAAACCACAACTACATCCCGTACCAAGTTCCGGTCAAGGTACCACCGCTTAAAAATAATCGCCCGTATGAGAGCTTTGAGCGCGAAGTTAATGCAATCAGAGAAACGCTTCGTTACTATCAGACTCAGCAGTTGCAAGACAACAGCATTCCTCGCACCCCGAAATCCAAGCCAATCTACGACTACAGCTTCGAAGCATCGAAACCCACAAACCGCAACTTCAATCCACCAGCAGAGTACGATGCTGAACCATTTAAGCCAATGGTTACATACAGCCCACCAGTGGATGATGAGAACGCCTTTAGAGCAATCGCCTTCGAGAAGGTTGACAATGACCTTCCTGCGGTTCAGAGCTACTATGAGACTCCAACCACTGTGGAACCGCTCCCAGAGTTGCCAGCCCGACAGCAAAAGAAAATTCGATTGGGAGCTAAGTATCTACAGCCTTTAATCACACCTTACGACCAAGAGCAGTCCGTAAGTGGAAGACCTTTAGATTACAGTCCAGTGACAACACCAAGAACAATGCTCACAACGCAAAAGCCTTGGGTTTCAGTTGAGAAGCAGGTGGTTCAAGAAGTCGCCGCTCCTGTGAAATCAGCTCGACTGCAGGCGGCGAGCAATAGAGGCTTTCAGGGATACTACTACAACCCCCCGAATCGGCAAAATAACCGTTACTACGAGGAGCCATTCTATCAGCAGCCAGTGAGGAAGGTCATAAATCATCGGCCTCGGCCACAGCAACAGCAAATATGGAGTTTAGAAAACGACACCTACGTGAACTACGCTCCAAATAGGCCACCCCTTAACCCAGAAGCGGAGTTTATCAATCCGTATCAGCCATTCAATCAGTATTCAAAGCAGCAAGTAAGCCAGGCTCAACGCCTACCTCCTTCACCCATCCAGAATCAGAATCCCTACTTCCCCCAGCCACCGAATAGGGTGCCAAGCCGGCAGCAGCAGCAGCAGCAACAAATTTCCTTGCATAGAGACACTCTAGTGAACTACCGCCAGCCGCTGCCTCCCATAAACCCTGACAGCGAGTACATTAGTATTCCAAGCCGAAGTCAGCAACAGCAGCAGCAATTGCCGCTGCCGAGTTATCGTACGCCAGCACCAGTTCAGTATCGAGACCCATCCCAGGGCGGCAATGTCTACTTCATTACACCGAAGTATCGACGACGCAGCTCAGGGGGTAGTGGCGGTGCTGATCATTAAAGTCGAAGTCTTATAACAGAGTCCTACAGGGTAGTGATATAAACGTATTCATATGTCAAAAACGCAACATATAACGTGCTTTCATTTTTCTCTAAAAATGTTTCTTAATTTTTTAATGTGATGTGGTTAAGTAATTTACAGTTTTTATTGTATCTACTAGTAGTCTTTTGCAAAGTTTGTAGTCTATATAGTTAAGCTAGGGTTGGCTTTGTATTTTCTGTCTCAAAAGTTTGAGACTCGGGGGTTATCCTAAATACGAAAAACGTTAAATTTTGCTCAAATGCTCGAATTTCTCCTAGCACATAAACGGTTTTAGAGTAATAATTTTTGTAAATAATATTCATACAAGTGTAGCGTTATGAACTATTTAAAAAAGAAATGATAAAATCACTCTTATTATATCATGTATTTATAATCAGCCATAATGTTAAATCTAATAATAAAAATTAAATTAAAACCTAATGAAATGTCCTACATTTTGTCATTAGCTGAAAACCATCTATCATTATGAATAGTCTTATTGATAAATAATATTGCCCCAATGATGAAGAATATTAGTAACAAATTTATTAATCATTTAAAAAAGTATGTATTAATGATGAATTATTGTTGCGAACATAAATAATTAGAAATAATACAATTATTAAGTATAGCGCTTAGTACAATATAAAATTTTTGTATTCAACTGTATTTTCACTTTTATTTCTAAGACAATAAATAAATTATTATTAAAAAATAAATACTTTTCGATTTCATAAATTACCCATCAGAAGGAGTGACGTTTAAGCTTAATTAATGTATATTTACAAGAAATAAATAAAAAGTTTGAAAACTAAGAGTGGTCTTCCAGCACAATTGGGGGATCTTGTTCTCAACTCTTCGAGATACGGCTATAGCCTATCTGGTAAAATCTTTAAAACCAACCATGTAGAATGAGCTCTTTTTTTTACATTTAAACATTTTTACATTTACATTTTTTTTACTTTTAGTACATTTAAAGATGGCATCTTTCCCTATCTCCTATAGCAGGGACAAGGATAATTGACTCTTTCCCGATATTCATATTCAGTCTAACTCTAGGCTACATACCAAATAGCTGGAAAGAGATCAGTCGTAGAGGTAGTCTTTATACCAAAGCCAGCGAAACAGGCGGAACAATCGGCTCAGCCGCAGTTCCTTTCTCCTAAAAGCTATGGAGAAAATCGTTAATCACTACATAAGGGACACGTTCCTTATTTTTGATCCATTACTTGTACAATAATTTGCATACCAACCCGGCAAATCCACAGAGACCGTCATTCACAGCTTGGTTTCATAAATTAATAAATTCCTGGTTGCAAAAGAAACCGCACTTTATGACTTTATTGACAAACAGGGAGCCTTTGACAACACTTCTTATGAAGCAATCAATAAGGCTATGACTAGGAATGGAATCGCCTCACAGGATTCTATTCATGCTAGGCTGCCCGCAGGGGGGAGTACTGTCACCTTTACTTTGGACCTTAGTTATAGACGAACTCCTAAAGCTACTATCCAAATCTGGTTACAGAGTACAAGGATACGCAAATGATGTTGTCGTCAGTGTAATAGGCAAACTCGAAAACATCATGTCGGAAATGATGCAAGGTGCCCTCAACCTGATCTCAAAATGGTGTAGAACCAAGGAATTAACCATCAATCCTAGAAAAACTATCCTTGTACCCTTTTCTAAGAAGAGGAAGCTCGAACGGAAGCAAATCTCACTGGAAAACACACCCATCAACCCTACAAGAGAAGCAAAATATCCTGGAATAATCCTGAACAAGAAGCTTAACTGGAATTCAACAATGTTATGAACAAGACGACCAGGGCAATGTTCATGTACCAACGCTTTTACGGTAGGAAGTAGAATCTGAAGCCCAAGATGATCTACTGGATGTACAGAACAATCGTCAGCCCAATGAACACCTACGCCTCTTTAGTATGGTCGCCTAAAACACAGCAGATCAAATCTATGGAGCAGCTAAATCGATTTCACCGATTAGCCTGTGTCGGCATTACCGGGGCCATAGAAACGTGCTCGACGGCAGCATTAGGTACAATACTTAGTCTCACGCCGCTGCACATCATAGTGCAGAAAGAAACTATACTAAGTGCTCTAAGGCTAACTCAGATACAAGAACTGAAACCCGACGATATCGCAGGCCATCTGAGAATTCTTGAAAACATTAAAAACAACCCAATCTTCAAGATTCCAGATACGGTCCTCAAGAGATTTTCTCCAGGAAATTCGAAGCAGTCGTCTTTTTTTTTTTTTTGTCGGGATAGGAAACGCTCAACTGGAGCACTCAGACGCAACTGGTCCATTGTACTACCAGAGAGCAAACCCTGACTTACCATTTTATTGGAATTTCCTTGTTTTTCTAAGAAAACCAAGCAAGCACTTCAGTGATGAGGAGCTTACAGTACCAGCACTCACCACATCCGCACCGAGGATCTGCCACCTGATACGAGCAAAGGCCGGACACTCACAGAGATAATGTTCCGCGGTGTCGTCGCTCTCTCCACAAGCGTCGCAGATTGTAGTGTGTGTCACTTAAGCCCAGCACGTTAAGGTGCTTGGGGAAAGCAAAGTGGCATGTCAAAACGCCAATAAGTTGTCTACAGTCTTTTCTGCTGTGAGACAGCAAGAACGCTGATGATTTCTTACAGACGTCCGGGAGCATGCGTTTGGTCAACCTGCATCCTGGAGAGTCATGCCACACACAATTGTGCTCGTGAGAGACCCAATCGTCAATGGAAGCCCTAACCGAGGACGCTGGAAGACTGGAGTCGTAAGATAAGTGTCGCGCAAGTTCATCAAAGTTCCAGTGTGGAGTATACCAAAAACCGCCCCGTCTAAGACGATGGATGGCTTTGGTAGTGCAACCCATGATGTAAGTATCAAGGGGAGGTAAGTTCAGCAAAGCGTCTAGAGCAGAGCCAGGCGTACTCGGGAAAGCTCCCGAGCAGCCGAGACAAGCCGTTCTTTGGAGATTCGTGTAAAAAGCAACCACATATTAACGCGAGAGCCCCTTCCACCAAACAACCGACGCATATGCGAGGAATGGTCTTATCATCGCCGTGTAGATCCGGAGAACCTTATTCGGTGATAAGCCCGAAGTCTTGCCAAAAGCACCCTTACACTGCCAGAAGACTGAAAGCGCCTTGGATGTTTTCGACTCAACGTGTTTAGACCAATGAAGTTTCTTATCTAAAATCAGATATTTGGCTTCATTGGAAATGCGAATGGTGACGCCTTTTAGTACTGGCTGAGTCAGACCGGTCAAAATCCTCCTTCTCGTAAAAAGAACAACCTCAGTTTTAAGAGGATTCACCGAAAGCCCACTCCTAGTACACCATTCATCGATCATGTCCAGCGCCGCCTGCGCGTTAGCATAGACCGTCGCTAGGCATGGCCCGACAGAAAGTACGGCGACATCATCCGCATATGCCTGAGCGTAGACGTTAGAACTATTTAGAGTGTTCAACAGAGAGTCGACCACCATGCACCATAACAATGGAGACAGAACGCCACCTTGCGGACAGCCCCTGTTTACACCTGTCATAACATATTGGCCACAATCCGCATCCACTACCAAAGTTCTATTCATTAGCATTGCTCTAATCCACAACACTAATGTTTCATCTACCCCGTGTTGTCTGGCAGAGTCGCACATGCAGTCAAAAGTCGCATTGTCAAAAGCACCCTCAATGTCGATGAAGATACCCATCGCGTATTCTCTCCTATCAAGCGCGCATTCAATTCTGGCCATTCGATTTTGAAGTGCGGTCTCACAGGATTTCCCACGCTGATAGGCATGCTGCATCTCCGATAGTGGATGCAGTTTCAAAGCAATTTTGCGCACGTGAAATTCTACCAGTCTCTCCATACTTTTCAGTAAGAAGGATGTCAAACTTATAGGTCTGAAACTCTTGGGGAGCGAAGGCGATTTGAAACCATAAAAAGATGCCACAGCATATTTGATGGCCTCATCTGTTACCACGGCTGATGCAATATACCAGCTGCGCCGAGTTTTCTGACTTAGATCAAGCTCAGCCTGGGTAAGCGGACCAAGCTCCGACCTAGTGAAGTGAAGTAGTCGTTAGTGACCGTCAAGAATAGAGAAACAAATGTCTCAGCACACCACCCAACGCACAAATCTGGTGCTCCAAATTAGAAAATGGCAGTACCGAAGCTGGGGTTCATGGTTTCAACTTTCAGCGTGCGGCAGCGTTTGGTAAATCACCCACCATTTTCCCAGTAGAGGTTCATGCGATTGAACTATGCATTCGGGAATGCTGGTGGAGAAACTATCGGAACCCGCATCCACGTCTATTCGGACAGTCAGGCAGCACTAAGGGACCTTAATTCCAATACAGTAAGGCCAACGGTCACGTGGGACTGCCTCGACCTCCTCGCATCCACAAATCAGGTTACCATAACATGGATTCCTGGAAACGAAGACTTTGAAGGCAACGAACGAGTAGACTGTCTGACGAGGAGAGGTGCTGGGCGCCCACTCTTCGGCTCTGAGCCCTACTTCGAGGGTACCACCCAGTGATATCCACTTCAAAATTACAAAGTGGGAAGCCAAAGAGAAACAGCAGAACACATTCTTTGTGAATGCCTAGGGGCCGCAAAGAAACTATTACTCCATCTAACGCGAGTCTCTATGGGCCCAGCGGATACCGGTGCACTTGGGCCCCAAACATCGTATCGTATCGTAAGAGCGTGATCAATAGCCGAAACTTTAAGCGACCGATTAAGTGGTGTTTGCTATTGAATCATTTTTTTTTAATTACATGAAACTATCCCAGCAAAGAAATCATTTGTAGTGTTCCTGAAATTTGTCCGTCTGTCAGTCTGTCGCGTTTGACACTTTGAAGGAAAAACTGACCTATTATTTGGCATATCCTATGGAAAGTAAAATCACAAGGCTTTTAAACATATATGTATTTGCTGGTCCTGTGCCTCTTACAGATCTAAGAACATCTACTACGCCATTGCACTATTTTCCTAATCTAACCTATTCTGTCCTGCTTTTTCCAAACTGCACTGTCTCCTCGTCGACTGCTCGCCCGTAAGTTTTCACAGGGCGACCGCAGCGGTTTCTATTGCAAAGCCTGACTTGATATACAGTCGTCGCCTTTCCCTTTTCACATAATCGCATCTATGCGTACGTGGCCCGCCCTCTGCTATAGCTATTCGTTTGAAATACGACTCGTTTCTGAGGCAATGATTAAAGATTCAAATATGGACATAGGTAATTTATGTATGTAAGTTTTGTCTGATAAAGTTTTTTGAACAAACATTCTTTTTTTTTTTTATTAACTGATGTACAGTATATTTATTGATTTATTTAAGCGTAATGCAAGCATCAAATAACTTAAGACTAATAAGAGGAGAGAACAAAATAAATTTAAACTTAAAACTAAACTATACGTGTACGAAGTACAAGGATACGCAGACGACATTGTCATCAGCGTCAGAGGCAAATTTGAGGACATAATTTCTCAACTAATGAAAGTTGCCCTCAATTTAACTTCCGATTGGTGCAGGGCAAAGGGACTTACCATCAACCCCGGAAAAACTATACTTGTACCCTTTTCCAGGAAAAGAAACCACACTCTCAAAGAAATTAGACTGGAAAACGTCTCAGTCGACATATCCAAGGAAGCGAAATACGTAGGTGTTATACTTGACAAGACGCTCACCCAGTCGCATATCCAAGGAAGCGAAATACCTAGGTGTTATACTTTACAAGACGCTCACCTGGAATTCACACCTGAACAAGGTTACCGAGAAAGCGACAAGAGCAATGTTTATATGCCAGCGCCTACATGGTAAAACTTGGGGGCTAAAACCCAAGATAATATATTGGACGTACAGTGCCATTATCAAACCCATGGTCACCTATGCATCGTTGGCTTGGTGGCCAAAAACCTAACAGGCCAAGACTCAGGAACAGTTGAATAAAATACATCGTCCAGCCTGTCTGAGTATCACAGGAGCAATGAGAACGTGCCCTACGGCAACAATGGGAGCAATGATTAGCCTCGCACCGTTGCACCTTGCAGCACAAAAAGAAGCTACGCTGAGTGCTCTTAGGCTACCCAAGATCTCGGACATTAAAATCGGCAACTTTACAGGCCATTTGAAGATTCTAAGTTTTATTCAAAATGACCCTATTCTCAAAATCCCAGATACTATGATCAAGAAATACCGGTTCTCCAGGAAATTCTATGTGGTCATAGGTGACCGCCACACATGGAGGAATGAAGGACTTGTAGTCTTACCAAACTCTCAAACTTAGTACACAGATGGTTCCAAATTGGAAAATGGTAGCACTGGCGCAGGTGTTTATGGACCCAGGTTCCAACGTGCGGCTGCGCTTGGGAAATCACCAACAATATTTCAGGCGGAAGTCCATGCGATCGAGCTCTGTGTACGAGAATGTCTGCGTAGAAGAGTCGAGGGTACTCGTATCTATATCCTCTTAAACAGCCAGGCAGCACTTATGGCTCTGAAATCGTACACGGTAGGATCAAAACTTGTATGGGACTGTCTAAACCTACTCGAAGATCTCGCATCGAAAAACACAGTCACTGTGCCTGGATACCAGGACACGAAGGCTTCGAGGGCAACGAACGGTCGGACTGCTTAGCGAGAAGAGGCGCTAGTCGCCCACTAGTCGGTCCTGAACCCTATTTTGGAGTCGCACGGAGTAGCGTTAACATAAAAATAAAGAAATGGGAAGAAGATCATCATGCAGAGTACTGGGCCAAACTCAAGGGGCTAAGACAGGCAAAGAAGTTCATTAATCTCAACCGCTGCAAGGCTAAAAAGGTACTCGAGCTTAGGAAAGCAGACCTAAGAACCTTAACAGGCTACTTGACTGGTCATTGCCCACTCAGGTACTATCTGCACAAGATTGGAGTAGCAGATTCAGACGAATGCCGGCTATGTGGAGAGCAAAAAGAGACGGCAGAACATATTCTTTGTGAATGACCCATGGCCGCAAGAAAAAGACTTCTCCATATCGGGAGGGCTTTATTGAGTCCCTCTGACTTCTGGAATATTGAGCCTGGAGCTTTGTTGAGGTTTATCAAGAGTCTTAACCAAGTTCTCAGCTAAACACCGGGCTGGCACAATAGATCTTACAGGTCGCAGTGCGTACAAGGCCCTAGTAAAGTAAAGTAAAGTAAATGGTCGAAATTCCGATTTTAGGAGGAGTTCGGGAGATCGTGTGCACCTCCGCCTACTTCCCTGGAGATTCGGAGCCTGTTCCGCCCTTGGCTGTGCAGGATTTGGTGAACCTATGTCACCGTCGCAACTGGCACCTGATAATTGGATGCGATGCCAACTCCCATCATGTAGCATGGGGTAGCAGCGACATTAACAAAAGGGGTGAGTTACTTCTTGATTATATTACTAGTAGAAACTTAGCTGTGTATAATGAAGGTAACAAGCCATTTTTTATAAATTCAATTCGAGAAGAGGTACTTGATCTTATCATCATCAGCATATCAGATTTAACATCTCGGGTGGGGTTAAACATAATAATCAAACGCATTACGTACCGAAACGTACTAATTGGGCACTTTTTCGCGAAAATCCCGCCGTCAAGGATGACATGCTGCTAACATCTTTAAGATCTAAATGTGATGTCGATGTGGCAGCCTGCCAACTAAATGACTTCCTAATCTCTTCCTTCAGGAGTAGCTGTGTCCCGAAAAATGACAATACAAGTAAACGGAGCGTACCGTGGTGGAATGACCATCTAGAGGTACTCCGCAAAAGGGTGAGAAAACTTTTCAACACCGCAAAAAGCAATAAAAATTGGGTCGAATATAGGTCCGCTTTGACTAAATTCAGCATAGAGTTGAGGAAATCCAAGAGAACAGCATGGAGAAAGAACTGCGAAAATATCGAGTCCCTTCCAGTAGCAGCCCGTCTCCAAAAGGCTCTCTCAAAGGATCATTCCAATGGGGTGGGATTGCTCATCAAACCTGATGGCACCTACACCGCCAGTCGAAGGGAAACCCTGGAAACTCTGCTCGAGGTTCACCTCCCTGGCTCAACAATTCTAAGCGACCACGTACCTGTTGCTCCTGAAGGCTCCACATGTGGCACCTCCAGAAGAGTCAACAGCTTGTCTGGAAATCTGTTCAGTCAAGAAAAAATTAAATGGGCAATCGGTTCATTTAAACCCTTTAAGGCATCTGGCAGTGATGGTATTTTTCCAGCTCTCATACAGAAAGGTCTGGATTACATCTTGCCTGCATTTGTAGGTCTATTTAGAACAAGCTTCAACCTGGGATACATTCCACTAACTTGGCGGGAGGTAAATGTGGTGTTTATCCCTAAGCTAGGTAACAAACCCAGCGAGCTACCCTCCTAATCCTACCGTCCAATCAGCTTGACATCGTTTTTCTTGAAAACCATGGAAAGACTGCCAGACTTACACATTAGAGGCATTCTTGAAAAGACTATACCTCTGCACTCTAGTCAATTTGCATACAGGAAAGGTCAATCTACGGAAGGTGCCCTTCACTATCTCGTCACAGAGATTAAAGCTACCTACCGCTCCAAAGAAATCGCCCTTTGTACATTCCTTGACATAGAAGGTACTTTTGATAACACTGGTTATGAATCCATCACTAGTGCTATGAGACGCAGGGGAATAGACGAACCTACTACCAGATGGGTTAGGACCATGCTCGATAGCCACATAATAACATCTTCGTCTGGAGAGGTCTCTGTGACGGTCTCCCCGGCCAAAGGCTGCCCCCAAGGCGGCGTCCTCTCGCCTCTCTTATGGTCAATCGTGGTGGATGACTTATTGAACACACTTAACAGTTCAGGTTTCACAACCATAGGCTATGCAGATGATCTAGTGATCATCATTAAAGGCAAACATGAAGACAATGTGTGTCAACTCATGCATAATGCACGCCTTGTAGTCTCGGACTGGTGTGCTGGGGAGGGCCTATCGATTAATCCCAGCAAGGCAGTCGTTGTACCGTTTACAAGAAGAAGAACGCTGAATATTGGCTCAGTGACTCTAAACGGCACAACAATCAATTTCTCCGATGATATCAAATATCTAGGAATCGTCCTGGATAAGAAGCTTAACTGGAACTCCCATATTAAGAATAAAATTGCCAAGGCGACTACTGCCTTGTGGGCCTGTCGCCGTATGTACGGCAAGACCTGGGGCCTGTCTCCAAAGGTCATTTTCTGGTTATATACCACGGTTGTAAGACCCATTCTGACATACGCGTCCGTAGTCTGGTGGACGAAAACCAAAGAGGTCACAACCATAAATAAACTCACAAAACTTCAAAGACTAGCTTGCCGCGGCATCACAGGTACTATGCACACTTGTCCCACAACAGCCATTGAAGCCATAATCGGACTTACTCCGTTACATATATTTAAAAAAAAGTGGCAATCCGCAGTGCAGTTAGTCTTAGAAAATCAGATGCTAATAGTACACGGGATCACGTGGGTCTCATGGAGCTATTGTCCGACTTCCCCGAGCTAGACATGCTCAGCACGGTCTCCGACTTTACGCCTAAATCACTCTACTTTGGTAGAAGGTTTGAGATTGTGATCCCGAGCCGTATATATGAAATAATGGCGGACCGTCGCTTGATGCAAAAGGTATAGTGTGGTACACCGATGGATCAAAAATGGATTCAGGAGTTGGCGCCGGTGTGTATGGACCCAACCATAAAATTTCGAAATCACTCGGAAAGAGTCCCTGTGTTTTCCAGGCCGAGCTTTACGCCATTGAAACTTGTGCTAACATTAACCTGCACTCAGGCATCAAAGATGCCTCTATCCATATACTCACCGATAGCCAAGCGGCGCTCAAAGCACTGATCTCCCATGTGATCAGTTCAAAATCAGTTCTAAGCTGCTTCGACAGCTTACAAAATCTGTGCCGACACAATAAAGTAAAATTGTATTGGGTACCGGGTCATGTAGGCGTTGACGGCAATGAAACTGCAGACCTGCTAGCTAGGAAGGGCTCCTCTGAGTTGTTCACTGGGCCTGAACCCTTCTGCGGGATACCCGATTCCGCCTTCAAACTTACCCTAAACGTCTGGGAACGCAACATGTGCATCTCCCACTGGAATAACTCCCAAGGTCTCAGGCAGGCTAAAAGAGCTGTCCAACCCTTCCAAAGACAGGCAGTTGATATCTTAAAATACGGCAGAAATGACATAAGAAGGCTTGTGAGCTTCCTTACCGGTCACTGCCAACTTCTCTACCACCTTAACAAAATGAGAATTTTGGAGGATATCACCTGCCGCCTCTGCCTAGAAGAGGACGAAACCGCAGAACACATACTATGTGAGTGTGTAGCTCTGTGTAGAACTAGGAGAAGCTTTTTCCTTAAAGAGATCATATCTCCAAAAGATCTTAGGAACTCCTCCGCAGCCGTAATTATAGCTTTCATAAGGAGAGTAGAAGTATTGCTGCCCTAAAAGTGGCTTATGGCACAATAGATCTCCTTGGTCGCAGTGCCTACACGCCTGTTAAAAAAAAAAGAAGAAGTAAAGTAAAGTAAAGCTATACGTAGCTTAAAACAGTTTATTAATTTTTTATTTTTATTTTTTGGCATGGGCCTAAGACTATGATGAGTGTAATGATCCGAAAACAAGAGATCATAACCCTCCCACTTCACTGCATTTCTACAAATCCGACTGTGGGGTTCGTCTGCGTTAGCGTTATTGACCAAACGGAATATTCTAGACATATGGTAGGTTCAAAGTGACCGCAATTGGTGCGGTGGAGAGCGAGACGAAAGAGGAGTACAGACCTAATGTTGCGAGGGTAAGTGTTGAAGTAGATTTTTTTAATTAGAGCGGGGGAATCAATTGTACCCGCTAGCAGCTGCTGCATGAAGAGTATGTCGGCAATTTGGCGGCGTTTTTCCAGAGTTTGTAAGCTGAATAGCTTTAGTCGATCTTCATATAAAGGAAAGTTATATCATATTTGTTAGCCCAGAAGAGAAAACATATGGCAAACTGGTTGAATCTACGCTACGTAGCTTCAATTCTAAAACAATGGGTATCTTGATAGGGGGACCAGACTTGGCTGGCGTATTCGAAGAGGGGCCCGTTGAAGGTAATATAAAGATTCGTGAATTTTTTTGACTAGCAATTGCTGCAACAAAGGGTAGAATTGGCTCTATTGATGATATTATCAATATGTGATCGGAAGTTGAATTCTCTATCACAGACAATACCTACCGCAGATAGAATTGACTGAAGGAACGAGTTTGTTATGAAAGTAATAGGTCGTAGGGGGTGGAGGAAGACGCTTGTGTAAGAAAGTTATAGCCTAATATTTGCTAACAATTAGCTCTAGGTATGCTACTTTAAATGCAACTAGTTAATTGCAGGACCTAAGTTGAAAACGAGGAGAAGAGGTAGGTAAGATGCAAGGTATATAAAACGAATGGTATAATACTGCGCGTCTACGGTGACGTTATGTGCATGATAATTTGATATAATGGTTCATTGAGTGTTTTAAATTCTGGTGAAGACTTGAATTGGTACCTCAACATAAATTCCGATTGTTAAATTAAGCAATGTCGGTCTCAATAAAAATAGGCTTAACAAGTCTTGTTGGATTCCAATTAGTTATTGGTCTTAAGTTATCAGATCTTTAATTTGTCCTATTCGTATCTAGTCAAGATTTTAGAATCAGCGGAGAAGAAGTAGAATGATGAAATCCTGCAATATTTTAGGGCTTAACGCGTATTTATCATTTTACTTAAACCTCAACAACCACTTTTCTTATTGTTGTGTTTTAGCGATCATTAGATCCCTGCCCTTCTCTCTATAGCTGATATTTTTGCAGATGGGCGAAACGTCTTAAGGATGAAGGGTTAGGTGTACTCATTTGGAATTGCATACTTCGACATACCCTGTGTCTTTCTATGTGATTAGTTTTGAATTTACTTTTTATGCCAATCTACTGCTTCAGACCAGCGCACTCTTTTTTTTTTATAATTTGGGTGCACTCAAGGGGTTATGGATGCCCTTTAAATGTTTACACACAGCGTAAAGAGATAGAGAGAGAGAGAGTACGATTGGCGTAGTGGTGTTATGTTTCAGGAAAACTCCGCGGGTTGTCGTCTTGACAATTGGATCGGGATTTTAATAATGAACCATTAGCGTGGCAATAATGTTACCACTACACTATCGTCATCCCTTAATAATCTAAACACTGTGAAACAATCTAGTGTGTCACAGCCCTGACATACATATACCATATGTATATAATTGTGGCAAGTTTTTTAATGTACATTTTCTTACAGCTCCGACGACATACTTATGCACATATGCACATAGATCCTTTTAAATTTCCAACCCTACTTTTGAACAGAAAACAGAACAGAGCAGACAAGCCTTAAAAAATAAGCTGCACAATTTACCCAAATGGAAATAAAGAACCTCATACATAAATTTTCAGCATGAATAGAAATGGTAAATATAAATTCACATACTGAGTTTTCTGCTTCTATCGATCTAAGTAATTACTCTCGGATTGAATTGCCTCATCTATTATTGACCCCGATGCCAAGGTTATAACTTGTGGAAATTACCAAACCACCCTCTCTCCCCCTCCTGTATTAGAGAACAATAACTATAATCATAATTTTCCACCACAACGCTCCATTGAATTTCATTTGCAACCAACCAATCCTTATCAAGGACAAAACAGAAAAAGAAAAAAAAAGTATCAATCACTTCCAAGAGTCCTTGTGAAGTTCCGTTCGCTCTCCATGTGACACTTCAAAGAAAATCCAAAAGCAGCAGCAAAACTGAGGAGTAGTCCTTTCTACTTAACTAATACCCACTTAAACAAAAATACTCAAATAGAATGTCTTGTGTGTTTGTGTATCTGTGTGAGTATTTGAAGAAAATTGAAAAGGAAACGTGAGCAATACTCTTTCATTATGCCTTAAAAAACCCTCCCTCTCACAAAACTACAATAAGGGTTAGCATTAGCACCGACTTCCTATATACCTGTAGCTGTATGCTATGATACGATATTTATTTATTTTTCTCTCTGAATTATTTACAATATTGTTCTGAATGTTAGGGTGCTAATAATATTTAACGAACCTTCTTTGATTTTTAAATTTCGTTAAGAAGAAGGCGATTGAGTTACGTAAGAAAAAAAAATATTCTGTAATAAATGCAACAGAGGATAGGCATACTGGAATTTAAGACCGATGGAAATGCCCTATAAGGATCAGTTGGTTATGTAGTCTTAGAATAAATCGCTGATGATTGAGTGTGTTCAGAAGCTCAACGAATATAATGCATGGATTATAATGGAGCAGTACTCTCTTCAGTAAAGGGACAAGTATATGTATATCCAAAGATATACTTTCTGACATATGCCATTATGTCCTTCAAGCAAATCATAGAATTAAAAAAAAGATTAAGATCTGGAAATGTTTGAAATTTCAATCTTTCTATGATAGATAATTTCATAGTAACAAAAAGAGGGTCGACCGGGTAAGAGAAAACTATCAAAAGACAATCTAGCGCTCAACAATGATAAAACAGTGGGACTTTATAGCATTACTCATATCATTTCAGAAGAAATTTTTGCAAGAGTTTTTCCCTAGATTAAGTACTCTGCGGTTGTATAATCATGAACACACTCTACCTTGTATAACTTTTCAGATCCAGTTATGAGCTAATTTATTTACACTAAAATGGCGTAGTCAATGAAGTGTTCACATTTAGAGCCGTTAATTTATATTTCTCATACCCAAAATATTTAAGCCGCATAAAGCTCACTCATCTTCTCAGCTGATATTTGCATCATCACAGCCATGTATTATAACGTCAAAAAGACTGAAGCCTTAAAGAAATATAACTCTTCTCCACTGTGGACATGACTTTTGAACCAGTTATGCCGATGATAATGACTTGAAGTCTTTAAAGCAAATACCCTTCCTAGCATCATATGGTCTAGCATGGACTGGTCCATCCAAAGGCTAATTGTTAACCCTTACAAAACTCACAGTCACCAAGCCGGACGGGCTGGTGAGGCTAAGCTCAGGCAACTATGCGGGTCACAGGTGGCGGTAGTGAACGGCCTACAGAAATGCAGGCTAGCTGCGAATACCCAATAAGCAGCCCCCGACCAAGAGCGGCAGAGAAGGAGGGCGTGGCTGAAAAGATCAAAGGAACCCCTATGAACTTTCCGTGACAAGACGACTAAGCACCATCTTCCAGGTATGTGCTTTTCACCTTACAAGGTGTCTACGACGGATACAGCAAGGGAAAAATGGCGCGATCCAGAGGTACCCGCCACACAGAGAAACGTGCAGCTTCCTTCTTCGGAAGGACGGTTGCATACTTATACATATATTACACCATATCATAGTATACCGGCGGCTGAACTGGCATCCCAGACATCGGTTCTTCCAGAGGCTTCACGGAAGCCGGAAGGACAACTGGGACTTCACGACTGAGAGATGAAGACACCACCAAAGCCCCACTGGATACACGGAGAAATCCAATGGTAATGGAAAGAACGCTGGAGGCCAGCAGAGATAAAGATGGAGGCAGAGGAATCCTGGAGAAACTCAGAACATTGCCGAGCTAAAGGCTGTAATGGGAGCCCAGCGGCATATAAACCAAGCCATGAGGGATCTAATAAGTACCATCTCTAACCTGCATAAGACAGCTATGATCGCAAGAGTAATAGCCGTAAGAGAGGACCAAGAGCAATCAGAAATAAGTGCACAAACCATACATGCACCTAAACTGGTTGAAGGAAAAAATGCGAAACGATCACGCAAAACAGAAGACCAGCTGCAGGACCCGAAAAAGGACAAGAAGCCAACAACAATGGAAGATGACAAGGAAACTATGCCACCTGGAGCACAGGAAAGGAAGGAAGTACGGAAAAAGGTGGAAAGTCGACCGAAAGTGAAAAATAAAAACGAGGACAAATAAGAAGAATAAAAAGACGATAAAAGAGAAGATAGAAGAGTGGAAAATGACAAAAAGGGCAAAACCCGGAAAAATCCTTCAAAATGAAGCAAAAGTAAAAACCCTGTGCCAACTAGTAACGATAGAGTGTCGCGACCTATATGAGGCAACAACACCAGAAGAGATCTGCAAGGCCATATTGGAGCAATTCCCATCGACAGGGAACATCACCACCGATGCTATCAAATCCATACGGACAACAGGAAGAGGAACCCGAATGGCCCTCATCAGTCTCCCAGGGAATGAAGCAAATAAGATCACTACCGTAGGGTATATGCGAGTAGGATGGGTCAGGTGCAGGCTGCGCGAACACATAGCACCGATACAGTGCTACAGATGTACGGACATGTTGTTAGGCACTGTCAAAGCGAAGTCGACCGAACGGAAACATTCTTACGATGTGGGGACAAAAGACACATTGCGAAAAAGTACACAGCGAAACCGAAGTGTGCCATATGTACCCCACGAAGTAAAACAGGTAACGAACATCCTACCGATAGTTTTAGATGCGCTTCGTACAAAAGCGCGGTACGAGAAAATCACAGCGAAACAACGAAGTGCATCCAAATAAATCGAATGCACTGTGAAGCCACTCAAAACTTAAATACACTGACGGCGAGAGAACAAAAAGCAGATATAATCCTCATCAGCGAGCAGTATAAAACACCACACACCATTGCAAGGTGGGTGGAGGACAAAAGCAGGACAGCAGTAATATGGAACTGCGGCACATACTTGTTCGAATTTAAGGATTCAAGGAGGCGGCAGAACTACGTGTATGCAAAATTAAAAGCAATGCATTTCCACAGCTGTTATGCCCCACCGAGCGCGAGCATGACAGAATACGAGGAGGTGCTGGACAACATCGTGGCTGAAGTACGAGGAAAGTCACCAACCATCGTGGCCGGGGACTTTAATTCCTGGTCAGTTGAATGGAGTGTCAGGGCAAACCGACGGGGCGAGGCGCTAATGGAAGCCTTTGCCAATCTCGACCTAGTGCTGTTAAAAGAGAGAAAGTAAGTACACTTACCACAATGGCAATGGCGATGCTCCATAGTTGACTTGACATTTACCAACAGATCATTAGCAAGAAAAATAAAATGGCACGTCTCAGATCTGTACACAAACAGCGACCACCAGGCCATAATATTCGCTATATAATAGAAGAGCAAATACGGTTCCAATACTATAACCTGCCCCGTAAAGTACAAAGCAGGGCTGGAAAACGAGCGACTCAGACTCCGACATGCTCGGGTAGGTACATGCTAAACAGCATCGAAATAACGAGTGGCACAGCAGAAGAGCAAGCAAAAGAAGTGACATCATCTCTAACCAGCGGGTGTGATGCAGCCATGCCGCGCAGGGGAAAAGGAAATGGAAGAACGCCGGTATGCTGGTGGAACGACGACATCGCCAAGCTCCGAACCGACTGCCATAGAATGCGAAGGCGCCAGCAAAGGGCAAGAGGCAGAGGCTCAGAGAATTATGAAGAACTCCGAGGAGAATTCCAGAGGAAGCGAATGCAACTCCCTAAGATGATTAAGAAGAGCAAAAGCAACCACATGAGCAATCATCGTCGTACAGACCATTGTGCATTTTAGATACACTGGGCAAAGTGCTCGAGAAAATTATAGGGACAAGACTAGAGCAATACACGGAAGGGGACTCGGGGCTTTGCAATCGACAGTTTCGATTCCGAAAGGAACGAAGCACCAAGCATGCAATACAAGCTGTGGGCAATATAGCAGGTGAGGCAATTGCGGGAGAAAGATAGCTCGGAGGAGCAAAACAGTACTGTGCTGTGGTGACACTTGATGTCAAGAACGCGTTCAATTCAGCCGACTGGAGCTGTATACTAAAATCACTGAGCGACCTGCAGGTACCAAACTATCTACTGCGGATAATTGTGAACTATTTCGAAGAACCCTTCACTATTACACAGAAGAGGGACCAAAGAGGTATAGAATCACGGGAGGAGTCTTACAAGGGCCAGTCCTGGGACCAATTTTATGGAACATAATGTACAATGGCATTCTAGGAATACAAAGCCCAAACAGAGTAGACATCATCGGTTACGCCGACGATATCGCAATTGTAGTAGTGGCCAAAAAATTAGAGGAAGTTGTGCAAATATGCAATGGAACAATCGCAAACGTGAAGCTATGACTACAGACATCAGGTTTAGAGCTAAAATACAAATACAAATATTTGGCGCAACAGCTCTTTAAAGTGCCAGGGCCTAGCTTCTCGCAACCACTCATGTTGTGTGCGTTATATTTTTCACACGAATGGAAGGGACCTACAGTTTAATGCCGAACTGCGATCTGAGAAGCTTTTTTCGTGACAACAATACTTTCGGATGTTTGTCAGACGCCCGCGAGGTGGAATCGTGAAAAAAACTTTTTGGTGTTTTCTGGGATTCGAACTTGGAACCTAATGCGTAGTGATCCGACACACTAACCACTTATGCCACGGCGCCCACCAGGTTTAGAGCTAGTGGACCACAAAACCGAAGCCGTTCTCATAAGCAGCCGTAAAAAAGTGGAGCACCTCACCATACATGTCGGCGAGCAAACTATCGAATCGAAGCCGTACATCAAGTACCTGGGAGTGTTGCTGGACCACAGACTCAGCTTCAGGGACCACCTAATGTACGCAGGCGAGAAGGCCTCCCGGGCAGTAGCGGCACTATGCAGACTAATGCCAAATATTGAGGGGCAAAGGCAGCCAATCAGAAATCTCTTAACAACCGTGAGTAGGCCAATACTCATGTATGCGGCCCCAATATGGGCATCATATATTAGAACGATGAACTCGGCGCATAGAATCGCATCTTTAAGGGTATGTTGCGCCTTTAGAACAATATCAGCGGCTGCGATAAGCGTAATATCAGGCCGTATGCATATCGATCTAGACGCGAAGAAGACTGCGCCACTACGTGAAACGTTTGCGACACTAAGGTGTCATGGCGCTTGTGTCCAATCGAAACTCTAAACGTCGTCCTTAGCATTCCTCCACTGGACGTAGTAGGTATACGTAAATTAAATAGCCCACAATAGCAAAATCTATAAATCTGCAACTTACTTGTACATAATATCAAAAGTAACAATTCACACTCTCTATTCATCTAAGGTAAAATGTCAATGCATAAGAACCTCAAAAGGGGATCTATAGTTGGATTTCCACTCAAGAGCTACATCAAATCAAAATATTATATATTACACAAATGGGTCGCACCTTCTCACACCTATTATATGCTGATCGTTTCCAAATTCTTCAAATTTGTAAAATAAGCTAAATTGTTAAAACGAAGTGAAAATTCCACTGAAATGTCAAAGATTTATTCAGACACAAATCTTGGTATGCCATATCCTAACCGAGTATTAGCCAGTTTTCAAAAATCGATTAATAAGTAAAGCACCGTTTTACAGATTTTCGGCTACAAACCCGGTGTGTCATATTTGTCGTCATAAAAATTTGGCGTACCATAAAAATTCCGATTTCGGGTTGAATTGTAAAAAATTACCTCACCTACAAGTTCGAATAAATTTCAGACCCACTGTATTCATTTGAAATACCCATATTTCAAACCGAATGTTGACACTGGATCCCACCAAGTGCCTACTCCCCACTGCTGCTCACCCACTCATCCATATATTCACCCTCATAACTCTCAACAGCAATCGAATGACGAAAAAAATCCCTCTCACCCATCAAGCAGTCTACTATTTTTGACCTAGGCCGATTACAACGAACGACCACGATGATGAGAGGGAATATGAGAGCTCGTGTGCAGTGCATGACATCGTGTGTCGAGAGCAACCACGAACAACGACAAGAGAGAAAAGGATTTTTCGCCCCACGAAAGCGCATGCTCCTTGGAAAAACCTTTTCCTTCGCCCAAAAATCGATTCAAGTTAAAAACTCGGCGAAATCATACGAAGGGCCGACACGACTCCCCCTCACATGATACCTGGTTGACATTTTAGACATTTCGCTGAACTTGAGGCACAGCAAAGGAATCTTTTTTTTTCTTCGAAAAAGTGTTTGTCTTTCGGTTCCTGTTTTCTGTTCCATTTTTAATTTTTTCAAAAGCACATCATTACACCATACACCTTGTTTCTCTTGAGCAAACATTTTTCAAAAATCTAAACGAAAAAAAAAAAAAATCCGCGCTTGTCGTCCTGAAAAGAGAATCCGAATCCATTCTCCGCAAGAAGTGAAATTCAGGACACAACCTCCATTATTTTCCCGTTTCCTTGATTTTTTTTACTTTTTCTTGCGATATTCGTGTGGCAGAACGGAACAACGGATGAGAAAATGGACTGCAAAATGTCGACACGGATTCACGAGTGTTAGATGTCTATAGCAAGGATATTCGGGCTTTAATTTTGCATTTACGTTTTTTTCGGGAGTTTTAGTTTTTCAAAACGAAAAAGTGTATCACCGGTGTGGAAACATATTCGAAAAGGGGGAAAAACATGGTAACAATGACTTCCGAGCTGGATAAAAGTCATACAACACAATCGAAGACATCATCATCATCTGGTGCTGCTCATACAACTATAGCAACGAGTTCTGGCGGAGGAGCAGCATCAACAGCAGCAATGGTGGCGGCGGCCAGTAGTAGCAGTAGTAGTAGTTGTAGCGTTAGTAAAAGTTCCCTGAATAAACGGAACGAGGATGCTCCAAATATTTTGGTTTACAAAAAAGTAAATATACCGTCCAAGAATTAATGACCTTTCTCTCACACGTTCTGTCGTGCGACGAGAGAGTATGTGTGTGACTGTGTGTTTGGTTGGTTGGTGTTTTTTTTTTGTTCACACCTCTAGCCCCCTACTCTTGTGTGTTGTTGCAGATAGAGTCCATTATCGAGAAGATGCAGGCAGAATCAACTGGTGTCGCTGTGCGAACTGTGAAGGCGTTCATGAGCAAAGTGCCTTCAGTGTTTACGGGCGCGGATCTCGTCTCGTGGATATTGAAGAATTTCGACGTGGAAGATGTAACGGAGGCGTTACACTTTGCCCATCTGTTGGCATCGCATGGTTATATATTTCCTATTGATGATCACGCGTTGACAGTGAAAAACGATGGAACATTTTATAGGTAAGACTTATAGTACTCTTGCATTGTAACGCCCCTTAAACAGATTTGCCCTGTATCCTCACATACTTTAATAAATGTTGCCTGTTTTATAGCTGGTGAACACTCACCTATGCACCATATGGGGCCGACCTCCCCAAACTATGTAATAATATTAATTTGTTTCGAGGGCTGATTCATTTTTTTTTTTCATATAAAGATGCATACTTACAGGCGCTAGATTCATAAACAGTTGTATGTGAGTACAGTATGACTGGAATGTAACGAACAATATGCGGGTTAAGAAATGTGTTTGTTATAAACGAGTACTCGGATATAACGAACCTAGTTCGCTTCATCCAACTTTTCTCTAATTCGCTAACACAAAGAATATAGGTAGATGAAGAGCTAGAAATCAAGAATTTTAAGGTTATTAACATAAACAATCCCTTAAAATACCTTAAAATAAAAGCTTTTTTCGTTTTCGGCTTTTTTTTTTTAAATAAAACAAATTTCTGTAAAACGAAAACAAAAAAAAAAAATATATAAATAAATATATTTTACGTTTTAGTGGGCGCCGTGGCGCAGTGGTTAGTGTGTCGTAGGTTCTATGTTCGAATCCCAGAAAACGCCAAGTAGTTTTTTATGGTCCCACCTCTCGCGAACGTTTGACAAACATCCGCAACTATTGTTGTTTGTTCTCTGGTAGTACAATGCACCAGTTGCATCTGAGTGCTCCAGTCGAGCGTTTCCTACCCCGTGTTGCCACGAGAAAGCTTTTTAAAAACAAATTGCCCTTCGGATATGGCACTAAACTGTAGGTCCTTTCCATTCGTGCGAAAAATATAACGGGCACATCACGAGTGATTGCGAGAAGCTGGGCCTAGGCACTTAAAAAGCTGTTGCGCCAAATTTATGTTTTATTATATTATTTTAAGTTTTAAGGACAACATTTGAATAAAATTTTAATTTTCAAAGCAAACATCTACGCAGAGCAACTTTTTGCACATTGGGTCCAGAATATTGTTCGATCTAGTTCTTTATAACGAAATTTCCTAAAAGGAGGTCTAAATCAAGCCACTATTTCCGATTGTTATATCCGCGAATATGCTATTAAAGAGCTCGTCATAACATACTTATCTCTATTTCAAACCCTTCACTCACAAATTTAAAAATTATGTTGGCGTAATATCGACGCACAGTAAAGGAAAGTTAGTAAGGACGAATCAGACATGATTCGCATTGTGGTGATTCGAACATTAATTTTATCCGAAGCATACTAATGCTGCCTTCATAAAAACGTATAATTACGTACACATACATATGCTACAATTCTGAAAGCTTACAGATGGCATTTCAGTTTTCGGTTAAGACAAAACTTGTTTGCCTATATGTTCCATATGGTGTAGTGGTGACGTTATCGATTGCCACGCTAATGGTTCACGATTCAAATCCTGATGTCAACAAGTATTAATTGATTCCTCATGAAATATATAAAGTCACTCCGATCCATTGAGAAAGCTTGTGTGAACACTATTGCGAAGGCATATGATGGTCATATGGCTGGAAAAACTGTTTGCTCTGTTGGTTGGTTGATATGACAAAAAAAATACTGTGAATCAGAAGCAAAAACAAAAATCTTTCCAGTGATCTGGACCATTTTTCCCTCTTTCTCTATCTATCCTTTTCTATACCCATACTATGTAAAAACATATATAGGGTATTCATAACCCCTTGAGTAAATTATAAAAAAAAAAAACTAATTTAATTCGAAAAATTGTTATTTCATACCACGGGGCTTACTATTTTCTGATTGCCTTTGTTGTAGTACGTTTCCACTGAGCCGAAGTCCAAATTTTGTTCACATCCAACCCGAATCATTCAGAATTTACATACATTTTTTTCAGATTTCGAAATTGGAAATGCTTTTGCTGAATGTCTTTCTTTAAATGGTTTGCGCTCATTTTTAATAAACCAAAAATTTCACACATGAATGTGAAGTTCGTTTAAAACTTGGCAGCTAATTTTGACGAAATCCCGCTTTCTTTCGGTGAGAACACTTCAGTGGGATAACGAAATCTTGTCTTCGAAGTTTCGGTTTGGTGGAAACGTAGTGTAATACTACATACATATGTATCTCGATAACCACTTATGGAAGTGGATGCAATTTGGTTTGTACACAAGCGACAATTTTATGGAAAAATTAAGGCCACTAAAATCCCATATATCATCTTACACTGAGTCTCTAGGAGACATATTTATTTCGAACTTAATATCAGGCACCAATCAGCCATATTTTCTTCGTAGTAAAGCTAAAATTGACAATCCCTGTCAAATTTATTTCAGGATTTAAATTTCATTTTTAACTCATTTTTATTTTTTAATTGAGAATATCTTACGTGCTAACAAAAACGCTTAAAACTAGCTTAATTAACTTAACTATCTTATTCTAACTTACTGGCCCTATGCGAGCGCTCTAAGCTAATCTTAACTCTTAACTTATGTCTTTCGACGTAACCTATTTATAATCTGGCATAACTTATTTCAGGGTTTATGTCCACAAAGATTGCAAGAAATAAAAGCAGAAATTGATTTCATGAAATGAATTATTTTAAGAAATTTGCAGTCTCCATTGGAAATTTGAATTGGTTGACATATTTCTTGCAATGAATTATTGCCAGTGAAGACCACGGGTTACGACAACATGCCATGTAGCGTGGCATAAAACAACTACTGTCGTACGATACGACGTGGCTTGTCTGAAGTGTTAGCCTCCTCATCGCATGTTTTTGTGCCAATATGTTACGAGTAAATCGGTCTTACTCAAAAATGTTGTCCACTTTGAAAATCACTGAAATCAGATAGAGTAGTTAAAATAAATAATATGTCCTTATAATACGCCTTGTCCAAGAAAACTTAAAGGAGTTTTAAGAAATTTAGCTTCTGAGTTAAAAGCACCGTTTTGGTAGTTTTGCTCGAAAGATATGGAAATTAGATAATGATGGGTTCAGATGTGTTGTGGTGAATAGATGCTTAAGTTCCCGCTGCATTCACATTTCATTTATTGTCCCACATGATGAGGCAACCATTTGGGTGGACATTTTTAATTTTCCAAAATCTTTCCTTTACTAATGAGTAATCCTTGTACCATCAACTCTGCACACTGTACTATCAATAACGATTTATGCCTAAGCCGGTGTCACTGTATAACGTTTTGCTAGCCATGTTTTTACCGTATCTGGTTTTAAATCAAATAACATATCACTTGAAAAATATTTCTTTCCAATTAAAAAAAAAAAAATTGTCTGTGCCACAGAGCCAGGACTGGCAGGATTCTTAAAAAAACTTCTTTTCACAGAGGCATTACTAAAATGATTTTTATCATTTTGTTAAGCTAAGATCGGTGTCATCTCTTTACATTTTTGCTCGCAGGAACTTATAAGTACTCAAAATTCTTTAACCACAAGGTTACATGGCCAGATATGGGTTTTAAAAACTGATTTCTTTATTCTCAGATATTTGTCAAATAATGTTCATTCGTTTCTGTCCTGTGATATGAATTCACCTGCTACGTTTCACGAGTCTGTCATTTTAAGTCACAAAAAATTGAAGCACCATTTTTGGTACTGCGGGTGTTCGCACCATCCACTAGATGCACTAGGTACGAGATACTAGTGCTTCACTAGGTTCGGGTTCGGTAATGGGAACCTTTAAGAAGAAACTTGCTTGGGCAGGCTTTGCGTCTGGGTTGACGATGTAGATATAAGGCACATTTACGTAGATATTCCTACATGTGTTTAAGTGGTTTCCCCATAGGTTTAGAAAAATGAATTTGGCAGGCTGAGTTTCTATCGCTCTCTTGCTTTCGCCAATACGAGCCTTTTTGAATCAATTGGTTACTGCTGATGGGAATTAAATCGTCAACAACAAAGCCCTGTATTTATTGATTTTCACTTCACATCTCTTCTAGATTCCAAACACCATATTTTTGGCCGTCGAATTGCTGGGAACCAGAAAACACAGACTATGCTGTGTATCTTTGCAAACGTACAATGCAAAACAAGACACGCCTTGAATTGGCCGACTATGAGGCTGAAAATTTAGCAAAACTTCAAAAAATGTTCTCTAGAAAATGGGAATTTATTTTTATGCAGGTAAGTTCAAAAATTAAAAAAAAAATAAAAATAATTTAGAAAAAAAAAATTCTTTATATGATTTTAGGCTGAATCACAAAGTAAAGTGGCCAAAAAGCGTGATAAACTGGAGCGTAAAGTTTTAGACTCACAAGAACGCGCCTTTTGGGATGTACATCGTCCAATGCCCGGCTGTGTGAATACCACCGAAATAGATATTAAGAAAGCGTATCGTCGTGGTGGGTCGAGTCATGGTACTGGATCGGCGGGCGCATCGTTAGCTAAAAATCCCGTAGAGCAACTGACTCGAATTATTGCGTTGCGAAGGCAAAAACTCGAAAGACGCACAATCAAAGTATCTAAAGCCGCTGAATCGTAAGTTTGTCACTTCACGTACATATATATACATATGTAGTTTATAAAAACTAAATTTTATTTAAACTTGCAGACTAGTTTCTTACTACGAACAATATAACGAATTTGATTATTTCATAACTGAATTGCCGAATCCTTGGCAAACGGATAATGCTGAAATTTGGGAGGCTGAAAAATTCACGTAAGTTAATAAATAAATAATAAAATAAAACTAATTTAAGTAGGTGTCTACAGAATGTCAGTAGGTATGGGATTTTTGAATAGTATTGTAAAAGAAATCCGAGTCCGAGGACCAATTTTCAGAAATTCTATAAAATGACTAGAATCATAAGACACTAGAGAATTTGGCTCGAACTAGATTTTCTCCGCTCCAAAAAGAGCAACCGATCTGAAAGTTTCATTGTCGGGATAGAAAACGCTCAACTGGAACACTCAGGCGCGACTAGTCTATTGTACTATCATTTTATTAGAATTTCCTTGTCTTTCTAAAAAAGCTAAGCAATCACTTTGTTGATGAGAGCTTACAGTGTAGCACTCACAACGTCGGCACCAAAAATCTGCCACCTGATACGGGCAAAAGCAGAACACTCTCCACAAGCATCCCAGAATGTAGTGTCACTTAATCTTAGCACATTAAGATGCTTGGCGAAAACGAAGTAGTCTGGCAAGATGTTAATAAGTCTCTTCTTCTAAGAGACAACAGGAATATCCCTGGTTTCTTACAGACTTTTGGAAGCATTCGTTTAGTCAATCTACATCATGGAGAGTCATGCCACCCACACAATTGTGTTCGTGAGAAACCCTATCGTCAATGGAAGTCCAAATCGACGACGCAGTGAGACCTAACGCCAGTTTGGGTCCTGAGAAAACCTCTTCTGAGCTTTACGTAGATCCCCAAGATCGCAGTGTGACCTGGACACAGATAAAAGATAGAGAATTAAGCCTTGCGACCGAGTTTTTATTTATTATTAGCTAAACTTACAACTAGCGACAAAAAAACTTAGAAACTAAAACTTAAACTAACAGCGTTTTGGAGAGAAAGGAGGAGGTAGAGGGCGTGAAAAGAGGTAGATAAAACGCAAATTCATTTTTTTTTTTTTTTTTTCTTAAAGACTATCTTAAATGCTAGGGAGGAAGAAGGTCATGAGGTCATGAGGTGTGGAGGGGTTTTCTAAGGGAGGATAGACTGCAATGAAAGTCTAGGGTGTTCTGTGCGTTGTTGGTAAGACATAACATTCTGGTGATTGGTTCGAAGTGGCCGTAGTTGGTGCGGTGGTAAGGAAGACGAAAGAGGGGTACAGTCCTAAGGTTACGAGGGTTTGTGCGACGGGAAATCATTTCTAGTAGAGCGGGCGAATCGATCGATCCGGTTAATAATTGGTGCACGAAGAGTATGTCGGCAACCTCACGACGTTTTGTAAGGGTTTGAAGGTTAATCAATTTTAGCCGATTTTCGTAGGGGGGTAAGATATAGTTTTCGGCCCATGGGAGACCGCGTAAGGCAAAGCGGATAAACCTACGCTGTACAGCTTCGATTCTAAGGGAGTGGGTGTCATGATAAGGTGACTGAACTTGGCTGGCATATTCAAGGTGGGGTCTGACAAAAGTGATATAAAGGGATTTAGTTACGTAAGGGTTCGAGAATTCTTTAGACCAGCGTTTTATGAAACCGAGAGAAGAATTGGCCTTGTGTATAATTTGATCAAAGTGGGAACGGAAGTTTAGTTCCTTATCACAAATAATACCCAAATCGCGTATACAGGAGACTGAGAGAACGGGCTTATTATTAAAGTTATAGCTTCTAAGGGGAGGGGGGAGGCATTTACGGGAGAATGTTATGGATTGACATTTGGCGACATTAAGTTCTAAGAAGTTTTTTACGCACCATGTGTGGAATGAATTTAGATCGTTTTGAAGTAACAGTGAGTCATTGGGGGTAGATATAACCTTGATGATTTTCATATCATCCGCGTAAATAGACAGATCTGAGTCTTTTAATATGTGACCAACATCGTTTATAGTTAAGACAAAGATCAGCGGACCAAGATGACTGCCTTGAGGAACCCCGGAAGTGGCGTCAATGGGATCGGAGATTGAAAAACGGAAGAGAACCCTGTATTGGCGATTCTCGAGGTACGATCTCAGCCATGAAATAAAAGAGGGTGGGAAACCGAGGGCATTAAGTTTAAGGTAAATAGTTCGGTGACAGATTTTATCAAACGCTTTGCTGAAGTCGGTGGTAATAACATCCACTTCATTGCCTTCCTCTAATGCTTGCAGTGTTTTGGAAACAAATTCGGTTAAGTTAGTCGTAGTGGACCTACCCTTTAAAAAACCGTGCTGTTGTGGGGTAAAAATGGATTTGCAGTGGAAATACAGTGAGTCGTATTCAATGCTTTCGAAGAGCTTGGGGATAGAGGAGAGTTTGGCTATGGGTCGATAGTTCGATATGTCACTTTTACAGCCTTTTTTATGGATGGGGAAAATGAAGGAGTCCTTCCATAATTTAGAGAAAACGGCTTGAGAGAGTGAGAGTCGAAATACAGTTGTAAGGGGCTGGCACAGGACGTTGACACATTTTTTTATGAAAATGGCAGGTAGACCATCTGGACCGGGGGAAAAGTCATCCTTGAGTCTATTAATATTTTCTCGCACCATATCAGACCTAATGTCAATTGAGACTAGGGAGGTTTGTGGGCAATTACTCAGGTAGGAGAAATAGTCAAGGTCCGGATCGTGTACATGGTCACTGTACGAAAGGGTGAGAAAGGTCGCAAAGAGGTTGGCGATTTCTTTAGGGTCAGCAGAAGATGTATTCAGTAACTTTAGAGTGGAAGGAAAACCATCGGACTTCCTTTTGACGTTAATAAATTGGTAAAAGCGCCTAGGATCTGTGATTAGACTTAATTGCATTCTATCAAGGTATTCGCGATAAAGGGATTCGCAGAGGTTGGAAAAACGGTAGTAAGCTTGTTGGTAGTATGAGAAATCTGAGGCAGACCTGGATTTCAAGAAAGTTTTCCATAATTTGTTTCTAACATTTCGAAGAGAACGCAATTCACTATTATACCAGGGAGGGGATGACGAGCAGTTTTTTCGGGGCACATAAGGGACAGATTGGAGAAGACAGTCAAAGACTGCTGTGTAGAAGAATGCAAGAGCGATATAAATGGGGTGTTGACGTTTAGAAAGAGGCTGAAATCTATGTTATTGACTAGGCTATTAAGTTTAACGAAGTCAGCTTTACTAAAGTTGAAGGAGAAAGAGTTTTCAAAATCAACAGTGGTGTGGTCGATTTCATACGAAAAGGCAAGAGCGAGAGGTTCATTCATGAACTGTTTTGGAAGTGCCTTAAGCGTAGCCTAACTGTCACTACGGACGCAAATATGCACTTCGATTCTCCCACCAGTTGTTCACAATATTGTTCATGGTCATTAGGATTGCATAAATTTCTGCTTGAAAAACAAACGTATATTTGCCTAACGGGAAGTGAAGTCTAATGTTTTATCGTCTTCCACGAAGACAACCATTCCCGAAGCCACTCCTGAACACAAGGAAAGTCGACATCGAATTTGCGCAACAGCCGAAGTTCTGGTTTCATTGAGTCAGATGGTATATCCCTGAGAACGGAGTCATAGGATAAGTGTCGTGTTAGGTCATCGAAGTTCCAGTGTGGATTATACCAAAAATCACCCCGCCTAAGACGATGAATAGCTTTAATAGTACACCCTATGATACAAGTATAAAGAGGAGGTAAGTTCAACAAAGCATCCAGAGCAGAGCCAGGCGTATTCGGGAAAGCTCCCATGCAGCCGACATCCGACGTTAATTGAACTTCTTGGAGTATCAGTGTTCCAAAAATAGAAGATTCTGACTTTACACTTCACTTGGTTTTTCATACATTGAGAAAGTAATTTTGAATGCTTAAAATGTTTATTACTCGCAGCACTATGCTTTTCCAAGATTGGATGGAATTCGTGGGAATCTAATATAGTAACAAATTAACTAACAGTATTGTAAATAGTTTTATTGGAAAACTGCCCAAAACTGATCATTGCAGCTTTATATCAAAATTTTTGCGTAAATTAGAGGGTTCAATTTCAAGTGGCTTTCTGTATTTCCTAACGCAAATAAAACCTGCAAGATGTTGGTTCTAATTTATGTCATACGTTCAGAAACTATGGACTCTAGAGAATTGATCCCCTTCTTGAAAAACCCTGAAACGATTATGGAACTACAAACCTGAGTAGATACTGTTAGGTATTTCAAATTAGGAAAGAGGGGCAAAGAGGGCCGATAATCCTTTCTAGGAGCTCTGGTACTCAAATAAGTATCAGAAGACAAGACTTGACTATTTTGTCATTTACTATTCAACAACTGATATGAGCAACTTTTGATTATTAATGTTATCATTCCACTCTATTTTCTTTTGAAATTTTCAGGAAAGAGGTACCACTTCGTCGTGTAAAACGTTGGGCATTTAGTTTACGTGAACTCCTAAACGATCCAATTGGTCGAGAGCAATTTACAAAGTTTCTCGAAAAGGAATACTCAGGAGAAAATTTAAAGTAAGCCTCGTATGCATTTAATTAAAAATTTGTCAACTATTCCATGTGTTATAGATTCTGGGAATCCGTACAAGAGATGAAGGCATTACCACAGTCTGAAATCAAAGAAGCAATAAATAAAATTTGGCAAGAGTTTCTGGCTCCCGATGCACCTTGCCCTGTAAATGTCGATTCAAAATCTGTAGAATTAGCCCGTGAAGCCGTCAACTCACCAGCGGGCCCTAATCGTTGGTGTTTCGATGTGGCCGCTTCGCATGTATATCATCTAATGAAGAGCGACTCCTATTCACGTTACTTACGTTCCGACATGTACAAAGACTATTTAAATTGTTCCCGAAAGAAAATTAAATCGATTCCGAATTTATTCGGAGTAAAACGTTAAACATTTTTATAGAAACTAGTTGGTTTTTAATTTCATTTTTAAAATTAGCATGCAATTTTAATTTTTAAATTTCTTTTTATTTGTTATTTTTCTTATTTGTTGAAAGTTGAAGCATATATGATGGAAAATATACAAAAAATTATTAGATACAAAAATACAAATAAATAATAAAATTAAGTAATAATTAAATGTTGACGTATAATCCTACATAAACAACTGCCATTGTTTATTATTTTTTAGATTTTATTTCAAAAAGAATAATTATAAACCTAAATAATGTAATAAAAACGGACGAAGGGTGTTACAAGTTATCCATGTTATTCCTTATGTTAGTATCGCCTTTACAACTGAATTCAGTTTCAACTGATTGATTATATTGTTCTTAGGTAACCATTATAACTGCATTACGTCTACTAAACAAACTCTTAAAACAATAATTATTATTGTGCTATATTAATTAAATGTCAACATATCTAAATGTGATTTCCTTTCAGTGAGAAAATAAGCAAACGTATAAAATAATAAAACAAAAAAATAATAGTAATAATAACAACTCAAACTATTCTGTTAAGTAATAAATTTCACTTAGTAATGTTTATAAATATTTTTGGTTCTGTATATTTCTTTGAATGGGTTCTGTAAACTTTTGTTGCATTGAAGTGAAGATAATTTCCCACCGTGTTCGAATGAGATAAATATTCGTTGTGTTGCTTTTTTTGTAAAAAAAAATAAATCAATAATAAAAGCAAATGAAATATGTAATAATAGAAAAATAAAAAATAAATATTATGAATATTATGAAAATATATTATTAATGTGTAAGAAATACTTCCGGACATGTTGATGTGTGGAATGGTGATGTTCTTTTTTATTTATTTCAATAAAAATGGAAAAACGTCTGTCGCTATTTAGTTTTTCTTTAACTTTCTATTTGTGAAGCTCCAATCTTCACAAGGTAAAGGCAATCAATGTTGGTACTGTATTTCTTCGAATCAATAGGAATGCGCCTATATCTCGCTTGACAGCCGCTCTTGATACGCTATAACGGCGAATGTCTGAAAGAACTAAACTAAACTAAAGAACAAAATATAAAAAGTCTGTATCTGGATATAAGGAGTCCAAAGAACGATTAAGATTGCTCCTTGGTGCTAATGCTGCACTGGATTTTAAACTAAAACCTTTTTTAGTACATCTTTCCGAAAATGCAAGGTGTTTTAAAGGACTGAATAAAAAAAAAACTGTCCGTCATTTGTAGATCCAACAAGAAAGGTTGGATATCTAAAATTTTCTTTGAAGACTGGTTAAAAATTAATAATTACTTTTGCCCAGAAGTAAAAAAATATTTGAAGGTCAAAAACTTAAGCAACAAGGCATTGCTCATTTTGGAAAGTGCTCCAGGGCGCCCGGTTAATTTATCCGAATTATCTGAAGATATGGAGATTGAGTATCTTCCCAAAAATAAAACAGCTCTGATCCAGCCAATGGATCAGGGTACAATAACCACTTTTAAGGCTTATTAATTACGCAGAACTTTTCGTAAACTTATTCACGAAACCGATGGTGACTTTTCGATAAAACAGCTTTTGGAAAAACTACAGCATCAGAGATGCCGTAGAAAACGTTAGCTAATCGTGGACGGAATTAAAACAACCGTAATGAACCATGTTTAGAAAAAAATATATATGGCCAGAATACATAGAAACTAATGAGCTTAAATTAATTCTCTTTTTGAAATTCGAAAAAAAAAAACATATTAAACTTAGGAAACAATTTTGGTTTTGAGGATTTGGAAGAAGGTGATTTGATGTCTGTCTAGATACTGACAGAGAACCTCTTTCAAACGAGGAATTAATTCAGTTAGAAACAGAACGAGCACTTGATGAGGAGCCAGAGCCAGAGTCTGCTATATGCCAATAACTAACAGAAAAAAACTTGCCGAATGGACTTTCTTATTTCGAGCAGGGAATGAACATCCTTCCAAATGATCCCGACGAAGAACGCAGCGTTCGAGTGTCTCAACTATTATCTATTAAAAACTCTGCAAAAAGAAGCAGAAAGCAAGGCGAAGCAGACAACGCTGGACTAATATTTAAAACTGGGTCAATCCACAACAGCGGAAAGAGATAATAGCAGCATATTATAGCTTACCGATTCTTCATGTTAATGTTCATCATCAGATTAAAACTGTTTTTAAACATTTTGCTTTTGTTTAGTTTATTTATTTATTTATTTATTTATTTTTTTTTTAAACCATTTAGCCATATACATACAAAATTAAACAAATTTACAAATTGTCTTTAACATACATACATACATGCATGCATACATTTTCAATGGCCCGCTAATCCTTCATGAGGGTCGCGGAGGTAGGATGCTCAGATGAACTCTCCATCCTTCTCGATCCTCCGCTATTGACTCCTACTTATCAGGAGGAATCCCTAGACGGCTCCAGGAGAGATGTCGGACTTGGTCGAACCATGTATTTCTAGGCCTACCGGGGAGTCGCCTACCTGATGGCACGGCTTGGAAACCGGTCTGGGGGCATACGCACTACGTGAACAAACCATCGAAGCATAAATCGTTCCGTTCGGAGAAGGAGCTGCTCAACATTTTGCGCACTCGATCCTTATGAGTTATTCTAGCAACACCGCGAAGGAACCTCATTTCGGCAGCTTATATCCGCGATCTTATTCTTTCGATCACTACCCAAATTTCATGACCATAGGTGAGAGTTGGAACATACACCGAGTTAAAAATCGATAGCTTAGCTTGAACACTAAGTTCGGCCTTCCTTATAACAGATTGACCAAGCTCTCTCAAAATTGATCCAGCCTGACCAATTCTACTGGATAACTCGGCATTGCTCTACCCATTACTCGTAAATAAGACCCCGATGTACTTAAACTTATCCACCTGCTTCAGTAGGACTCCACTAACATGCAGAGTGCACTGAATGGTCTTTAACATAATTGATAATATTTTTTTTCATTTCTTATAACAATTGGCAATTCATTGAAGCCTTCATATTGCAAAGAATTTTGCGATCTTCCTTTCAGAAAGTTTGGTAGTCTAAAATTATTAGCTGTTCTTAATAAATAGGGTTGTACCTCACGGATATATTGCACATAATTTAGTAAATAAATAAGCAGAAGGTTATTTATAGTTCTATAAATTAGCAATAAAACATTCATTATGATTCTTTGTTTGACTGACAACCATTTTAACGAATTTAACATAAAACGAATTGACACATATCTATTGCACTTTAAAATACATCGCATTGCTTTATTTTGTAACAATTGCAATCATTGTACTATACTATCCGCACATAAAAACAAAATTCAGGAACAATACTCGAAGTGTGGTTTAATTATTACGTTATAAATATTTATTGCACTTAATATAGATATGTCATTTCTTATTCTGATTGCTAAAAGTCAATTTATCATCGACTGTTATACCTAAACACTTGATTTCATCAAATGTTCTATATATTCACCGTCAATTTTCAATCTTACATCCTCTCCTTGTCGTTTATTTATGATCATGCTTATTCCAGGTCTCCGTCGGTACAGATTTCACTCGAGTAATAAATTTCACTCGAATGATCTTTTCATATTCCGTGTCTCAAGTGAGAGGTGTTCATTATCGAATGAACACATTATATACCTTTGTGCAAGAAGAATTAAACAAAATAAAGAGAAGAACGTTAAGAGACAAATCAAATTCACTTAATCTGAATGATGGCATGTTAATCGCAGTTATTCTTAAAGTATTCTCTTCCAGAGGTAGATTTGTTTTTTATATTCGCCTTGAAATCTAGGCCTAGCAATAAAAAATAAGAAAACTAAACACGCTGTCGGACTTTTCTTGCATTTCCTTTACCTTCGTCCAGCTGGTGACATTCTTGGAAGGGGGTCCAAAACTAATCAATTTAATTGCACCCTCTTTTCAAAATGTATCCCGATATCGGGCTTTGTTTCTAGCAGCCGTATCATAGTCTCATAGACACGGACAACGATTGGATTGTGGAACGTTAAGACCCTCCTGGACTCACTCAAGGAAGGGCCTTATAACGCCAGATTCATCCAATTGGAGTGCGAATTCGCACGGTATAAAATCGACATCATAGGGCTGAGCGAGATAAGATGGTACGATGCTGGGGAATACATCTCCCCAACAAAAAGCACTGTGATGCTCTACTCTGGCAAACCAGCTGGAAGTGCACGGAGCTCTGGCGTAGGACTCATGCTAACTCCAGCAGCACTTAGTAGCCTCATATCTTGGAAACCCCATAGTGACCGGATATTGACGGCTAGGTTCCAGCGTAGAGTTAGAAAAATTACCATCATACAGTGTTATGCTCTGACTCTAGACGCGACTGAGGATGAAAAGGATGATTTTTATAGCCACTTACGTGCCGCCTATAACCAAACGCCTAATGGGGACATCGTAATGGTAATGGGAGATCTCAATGCCAAGGTGAGTAGCGGCAACACCATGCTTAAGCACGTGATGGGAGTTCACGGCGTGGGAGACCGTAATAACAATGGTGAGCGGTTTGTGGACTTCTGCAATACCAACCGCCTAGTCATCGGAGATATGCTGTTTAAGCATAACACCTGCCATAAGATCAGTTGGGTCTCTACTGAAAGGCAACGAATATCCAACCAGATCGACCACATTGCGATCAGTCGCCGCTTTAGAAATTGTCTCCTGGACGTCCGAAACAGACGGGGAGCTGACGTCGGACTTGAACGAGATCACCATCTTATGGTAGCTCATTTACGCCTTCGTACTGCATCCGTCAACAGCAACCGCTCAAACCTACTTAACATCACCAGGTTTAATATCGACAGGCTCAAGGTTCCCCAAGTGCGCCAACAGTTCAGGGACCATCTTGCCTTAGAAGCAGAAGCAATCAGCAGCATAGAGAACATGGATGACCACTGGAGTGCTGTGAAAAATGCTTTTGCAACTGGGGCACGCACTTATGTCGGTAAAAAGCATGGCTTTCTACAGACACCTGGAGACGGATCGATGAACGTACAGCAATCAAGGCTCGGATTGCAGCGGCCTCAGCTCAGTAGAGAGAACCGAGCTTGAAGCCCAATACCGTGCGAAGAAGAAAGAAGTGCAGCGTAGTGTGAGACGTGACAAACGTCAATATGTCAACTCACTGGCCTCAAGGGCTGAAGAAGCAGGGAGTAGGTGCGACAGTAGGACTGTTTACAACATCACCAAGGAGCTCATTGGTGGTTGAAACTCCAAACAACATCCAGTGAAGAGTCTAGACGGTAACCTTCTGATTTCGGATGAGGATCAGCTCACTAGATGGAGAGAACATTTTGCTACAGTGCTAAATCACTTAGACGATGGCGGTATGATCTTGAATTCGAATGAGCAGTTCGAAGCTTGTTGCTTCCCGAATTCGCACCGTACCTCCCAGTAAAACTGAAATAATAACAGCAATTAAGTCCCTCAAGAAGAACAAAGCGGTGGGTATTGATGGCATCTCTGCCGAGCTATTTCAAGCGGCGCCAAATACATCGGCAGATTTGCTGCATCCGCTAATACGGAGAGCTTGGGATAGTGAACAATTTCCACAGGAGTGGAAAAAGGGGATGATCATTAAGCTTCCAAAGAAGGGAAACTTGATGGAGTGCGGTAACTGGAGAAGTATATGTGTTCTTCCAGCTGTAGCCAAAATAATAGCTAGAATAATTCTAAAACGAATTAAAGAACATTTAGATTCAACTCTCGATGTCGAACAGGCAGGCTTTCGCGCTGGATCCTCCTGCATCGACCACATAAACACCTTACGGATCATAATCGAACAATGCGTTGAGTATAGGTCTCCGCTACATTTACTGTTTATCGACTTCGAGAAGGCTTTCGACAGCTTGAATCGAGATGCTATCTGGTTGGCCTTGCGCAGGAGAGGCATTCCAGAAAAGCTTATAGCTATTATCAAGGCTACATATGAGGGCGGCAAGTGTCACGTCGTGCACAATGGTAAGGTGTCGGACGATTTTGAAGTCCAAAGTGGAGTACGTCAAGGGTGCATACTGTCACCACTATTGTTCTTGGTGGTTATCAGCGATGTACTCCGTGCAGCATTGACGGAAGCTAATTCTGGAATTCGTTGGACTATGACATCTTACCTTAAACACCTAGATTACGCTGACGATGTTTGTCTGCTTTCACATTGGATAATGGATCTTCATTTGATGGCGCAAAATCTAGAAGCTGAGGCAAACAAAGTGGGGCTAAAAATAAACACAGCCAAAACAAAAGCCCTGAGTATTTCCAATACCCGCGCTCAACTTAACATTGCCGGAAAGCAAGTCGAGAAAGTTGATAACTTTCTATATTTAGGAAGTGTCGTCTCGGCTAATCGCGGTGGCACCGAACTGGATGTGTGCAGCAGAATCGGGAAGGCTAAAGCTGCGTTCGGAATGCTGTCCAAAATCTGGAGAAGCAATGTTATTAGCTTAGAACCAAGCTACGACTGTTCCGCTCCAACGTAGAATCAGTGCTGCTTTATGGGTGCAGTACCTGGAAGGTGGACACCATTAACACACGCAAGCTGAAGTCTTCGTAAACAAATGCTTAAGAATCATCTTGAAGATTTTTTGGCCGAACCGCATCTCCAACGAACAACTTTATCTGAGAACGGGCCAAGAACCTATAAGCATTACTTTACGAAGAAGAAAGTGGCAATGGATTTGACACACCCTCCGGCACGAAGACAACTCCATTGCGAAATACGCTATGCAGTGGAATCCGCTCACCCAGGCAGGCAGAATAGCGGGGACGCCCTAGGCAAACGTGGCGCAGAACAGTTGAGGAGGAATCGAGCTCTTTAGGAATGAGTTGGAGGCAGCTCAAACGCGTTGCAGAACTCCGAACACGATGGCGCGCAGGCGTGGTTGACGCCCTATGCCCCCCGAGGGGTTAAAGGATATAAGTAAGTAAGTAAGTATCATAGTCTCAAACTGCCCTCGGTTAGTCTTGGATTGAGTCCTACCATGTACATACCATATATGTTATATTACAAGATAAGCAATAGTTTTTATTTATTTTAATAAAACAAAAAAAAAATAATTGTACTTACATTTTGTAACATCAGCTCGACAACAATTTCTGCTCGAATGAAAAATGACATTTTATTCGATTCGAGTGAAATCGAGAATCGAATGAGTAAATTAACTAACACGAATCTCGATCGATATCGAAATCAAGAATGTCATTTGGATAGATTCGAACAAAAGTCAATCCGAATCGAGACACAGAATAAGCGTGGATAAGTTGTTTTGCTTTCGTCACATTCAGTTTCAATTTATTAATCTTCAGCCATTTAGAAACACTTTCAAGGTCCTGTTGCATATTTTGTTGACATTCTAAGTCATTTTTATCCGCAACGTATATCACCGCATCATTAGCAAACAATGTTGTTATTGCACTTTTCATGTCGTTTATGTGTATTATAAATAATAATGTTTCCAAAACCGACCCCTGGGGTACACCAAACATTACACTCTTTGGACATGATAGTTCACCATTAACTTTTACACATTGGGTTCTTTTACCAAGGTATGATTTGAACCAATTACTTTCACCTCCTTTAATTTCAAATCGTTTAAGCTTATCTATTAAAATTTGTCTTTCTATTGTTTCAATCTCGTTTTAAATCGAGAAAAACACATAAAACCTTTTTTCTTAGTCGGTTTCTTCCTTAAAATTGTTAATAATCAAATTTATTGCACTTTCACATGAATGATTCTTTCTGAATCCTGACTGAATGTCAATTATTAATTTATTTGATTCAACATAGTTATTTATCTGTTTAAAAACGATTTTTTCAAACACTTTTTTACATAATGGCAATGGACGGAACTCTTCACATAGTTTATCTTTATAAATTTTTCCACATGGTTTCTTGATCCGTCGAACACTGTACTTTATGTTTAATAAATAATTCTTTGCATTTCTTATTTTACTTTTGTACTTATTTCTTATTAATTTGTAATCTCCCCAATTGACTTCCGAATTGCACAATACCGCTTTTGCTTTTTGTTTTCTAATTTTTATTATTCTTAGCGATTGAAGCCGTTTGTTGAACCATTTATAATTGTCATGATTAATTTCACTTTTAACAATAAACTTTGCTGTGGTCAATGGATTTAAGAAATAACTCTCCCATTAGATAAATATCCACTTCACCGTTCATTGCATTCATTTGTCTATTTCGTAAAGTTGTACGAAAATGTTCTTTATTGTACTTCATCATATGTATAAACCTTTTTTATTTACTTCATCGTCATTAGTTTTGTTTCATTTCCATTATTAATTTTAACAGCAATTGTTTGATGGTCACTTATTTACAAGTCAGGAACAACCGAAGCACTAATTTTTTGTTATCACATAGTCTATTAGCGTGCTAGAATATGTTTCTTTTATTATGTATATGTATAGGTATACGAGTACATACATATGTTCATATGATTTCTTTTGTTTTTTAATTTATGTTTATTTTTTTAATTTGTGTTTATTATTAAATTGTTTTATTCTTTTATTTATATAAGCATTTTTATGGGAATTAAAAAAAAAAAAATGCTTTATGAACTATATTATTTTATAAAAAATTGAACTTGTATAAAAATAATTGATTCGTTATATGGCTATTCGCTTTACGGCCAACTTTTCCAGAACCTATCTATGCCGTAAAGCGAGGTATGGGTGTACTTCCTTTTTTGCCCATTTTAAGAGAGACTATACTTATATGATTAACTTTGATAACTTAGATTGTCACATCAACTGAAATAAGGTTAGGTTAGGTTAGGATCGGCCCTCGATGAGGATGTACTTAGACCAGAAAGTAGGTCCATTGTACTGCCGATGTGTAAGGCGGGTGGGTCACCCTCTTACTCTTGGAACCATCTGCTTCGTTGAATGAAGTCTAGAATTTTAGCCGTGCAGGCGTTGCCGAGATCATTAATATCATTGTAGAAGTATTCACCCAGAGTGGCCTTCCTGATGTTGGCGAGCGCAGGACAGGCGCACAGGAGATGACTGATGGTCTCTTCTTCCTCTTCATTTCTGCAGCTTCTGCAGAAGTCGTTATGAGGGATACCTAATCTCTGGGCATGTCTTCCTATGACGCAGTATCCAGTGAGGATATTTGTTATTTTTGAGAGGGTTCCTCTCTTGTGCTTCAAGAGTCCGATGGACCTGGATTCATTGAGTGTCGGCCAGAGCTGTCTGGCGGTATGACATTGGCCTAGATGTTGCCATCGATGATTGGTTACTTTCTCGGTATCAATTTGAATAAGGTACTCAACATAAGACGTTGGCGCTTCGATGTCGGTGATGCTTATGCTATCTGTACCAGAGGAGCCTTGTCGTGCTAGTTCGTCGGCTGCACAATTCCCCGGTATGTCACAGTGACCTGGTACCCAGCAAAGGGTGAGGTTGTACTGACCAGCTATCTCGTTAAAAGATATGCGACAGTCTTTCACTGCCTTAGATCTCGTAGTGCTGGATGCGAGGGATTTGATGGCTGCCCTTGTCAAAATCATATTCAGTGGGCAGATGGTCAGTGGTATTGGGAAGATGACGGTGCATCGAAAGTATATTGGCATGTCCCGTGTGTTGCTCCTTCCACTGCCTGGAGCCTCTCAGTCTTATTGCCGAGCTGACAGCCAATTGTTTACTGACGATGTCAATCGGAAGCAGGTGGAGCATGGTTTGGACCGCCGCTGTGGGAGAAGTTCTCAGTGCACCGGTAATACTGAGACATGCAACTCGCTGAGTTTTTTCCATTATGGATAGGTTGGATTTCTTCTCCAAGGCGGGCCACCATACCAAAACTCCATACATGAGAATCGGTTTAATGACCGATGTGTATAGCCAGTGCATTATGCTTGGTTTAAGGCCCCAGGTGGAGCCTACTACTTTCTTGCAGATGTATAGAGCGGCCAGCGATTTCCTGGCCCGTTCGACGACATTCTCCTTCCAAATTAGCTTGCGGTCAAGCTTTAGGCCTAAATAGCTAGAACTATTTGAAAGCTTGAGGGTGGATCCCCTTATCTTGGGCGGAGTGAAGTCAGGTAGCTTGTGTTTTCTTGTGAATAGAACTAGCTCGGTCTTCGTCGAGTTAACGGAGAGGCCGCATTTATCGGTCCATCTGAGCAGTTCATTGAGAGCAGACTGCATGACATCGGCCAGCATCTGCGGGTATTTGCCTGTTGTTAGAATGGCGACATCATCTGCATAGGCAATAACATTGCATCCAGTTTTTTCGATCTTTAGAAGGGCCTCGTTGAGCACCAAATCCCACAGTAGTGGAGACAGTACACCCCCTTGAGGGGTGCCTCGATGTGCATGTCGCTTGACAGTACTACTTCCGAAGGATGCTGTTATTACCCTGTTCTTTAGAATGTGCTCTATGAAACAACAGATGGGTTCGCAGATGTTGAGCCTACGTAAGGCACTGGTAATCGAATCAACGTTGTTGAAAGCTCAATGGAGGGAAAGTTACCTTCTCCCTGTATACAAAGGGAAGGGTGATACGCGAAACTGTGATAACTACCGCTCGATCAAGCTGATGTCACACACCATGAAGATCGTTGAGCGGGTATTAGGTGGCCGACTGCGAAAAATAATACGGCTATCTGATGATCAGTGCGGGTTTGTTTCGGGTAAATCAACCACAGATGCAATCCAAAGCATAAGGATCATAATGGAAAAACATCGTGATTCCTTAAGGGATTTGCATATTGTATTGGTTGACTTTGAAAAGGCATTTGACAGACAACCACGAGATCTGATATGGGTGGCGCTAAGACATCGAGGGGTTCCAGAAACCTATGTACAGATGATCATGGACATGTACGAAGGAGCAAAGGTAAGAGTAAGATGCCCCGCTGGAGTAACCAAAGAGTTCCCAATCAAAGTCGGAGTGCACCAGGGAAGCGTTTTAAGTCCTTTGCTCTTTATTACAGTCCTTGATTATCTGTTTGAAGGTAAAGTGATGGACCCCAAGGTACATCAGTTATTCTTTGCTGACGATGGAGCCATCATAAGTGAGGATCTTACATCCCTGCAACGAGCACTTGATGTGTGGGTGGACGTTTTGGTGGGAAATGGGTATCGCATTAGTTCAAAAAAGACAGAGTCCTTGTGCTGCCCGTTCTCTGATCCACTCAGGCCTATTCCAGACATTTATTTGAATGGAACAGTGCTTCCCAAGTGCGAAAAGTTCAAATATCTGGGATCTATAATCAATAGCAAAGCAACTTGTGATGACGACATCAATCATCGTGTAAGCGTAGGGTGGATGAAGTGGCGAGAAAATTCCGCTATCTTCTGTGACAGAAAAATGCCCCCTAAGTTGAAAAGAAGGCTCTACACCGCAGTTGTACGTCCAGCGCTCACATACGGTTCACAATGTTAGACGATGTACAAAAAGTATGAGAGTAAAGATGCTTCGCATGACAGCAGGAGTGACCAAGCTTGATCGAATAAGAAGTTCGAAGATCCGTGGAAGCTTTCACATCAAGGAAACCATCGTACAAAAATTAGAGCGCGACCGGCTCAGCTGGTATTGCCACGTTCAAAGAAGAGATCATTTGAACCCTGTTAAAAAGGCAATATCTATGCACGTTCCAAAGACATCGCGATGTAGGAAAGGCAGGCCTATAAACGCTTGGATCAGACAAATGCGACGACACCGGCATTTCATTGGCCTCAGTAACCGAGTAATTCGAAATCGGCGGGCCTGCCGATATTTTCTGAGGTCAAATAGGCGAACCCCACAGGCGGATCAGTAGAAATGCGGTGAAGTGGGAGGGCTGTGATCCCTTGTTTTCGGATCATAGCCTCGCTGATAAAAGGAAGAAGAAGAAGAAGAAGAAGTTGTTGAAAGCTCCCTCTATGTCTAGAAATGACACTATGGTGAACTCTTTGGTTGAGAGTGATTTTTCGATAGGGTGAATGATGGAGTGCAAAGCCGTTTCGAAAGACTTACCTTTTTAGTAGGCGTGCTGTGACGTGGATAGTAGGGTGCTATCAATAGTGGCCTTGATGTGTAGGTCCAGGATTCTTTCCAGAATCTTGAGAAGGAAGGATGTTAGACTAATAGGTCTAAGGTCCTTTGGGAGGGTTTGCGATGTCTTGCCTGCTTTGGGTATAAAGACCACTCTTACCTCGGTCCAGGCAGTTGGTGTTATTCCGAGCTCAAGACAAGCCTTCAGTATACACGAGAGATACTGCCATACTATACTGAAGGCTGTCTGAATCTGGGCCGGAAAAATACCATCCGGTCCCGGGGATTTGAATGGTTCGAAACTGTTTACTGCCCATTTCAGCTTATCTTCACTGATAAGATGAGGAGGTGCCTGTGGGCGTGCAGTATTTACTAGGGCGCGATCATCGTTGGGGGTAGGCGTGCAGCCGGGGAAGTGAGTGTCCATGAGCAGGTTGACCGATGCTTCGTCCGATGCCGCCCAGGATCCATTGGGAAATAAAGTAAAGCAGTTTTTGAAGTTACATAACAATGAACTTATATTTAAAGTAGTGGGTGCCGTGCCGCATTGGTAAATGTGTAGGACCATTGTGCGTGGGGTTCTATGATCGAATCCCAGAAAACACCAAACGTGTCTTTTACGGTCCCAAGTATCGCGAACGTCTGATAAACGAGACTAAGTTGTCAGGAGGAAGCTTCTCAAAACAAAAAAAAATAAAAATAAATAAACAATCGTCCCTGCATTTGTATGAGAAATATAACGCACGCAACACGAATGGTTGGGAGAAGCTAGGTCCTATGCTCTTCATGGACTGTTTGCACTATTTTTTTTATTTGAGGTCATGGAAGTTGTTAAAGTGTGTAGTACTTCCGTTTTAAAAGGTATAGTTCATATGTATAGTAGTGCACCTTCTTATGGAATGCGAAGCACTGATCCACAAAAGAAGGAATCACCTTGGTGCCTACCTCCTATCAGAAACGGATTTGCCTTCGCTGGATCCACTGAAGATACTCCGGTTTGCTGTAGCAGCTGGACTGGAGGAAGTGCTCTAGACCGAGTATATCATCGGCTAGAACCTTAGTAAGGGGGGCACAATAGATCTTTTATAGGTCGCAGTGCACTTGCACCTCTCAACAATATAAATCTAATCTAATCTAATCTATGTATAGTAGTACATTAATTGATATTTTACAATTATTTGAAGTTCTTATTTTAAATTAAGTATTTATCACATGTAACATAAGCCTTCAACTATAATCAAATTATTATTCTTTTGATCAATGAAATTGACGTATGTACATTAAATGTGTGGCAGGAGAAAAAAAACGCCAGAAGCTAGGCCCTATGCCCTTCATGGGCTGTTTGCGCCAAATATTTATTTATCTATTTAATTTTTTTTTATATTTGAAGTCACTGAAATTACGGAAGTTGTTAAATTCAGAAGTACTTCTGTTTTATTTATAGGTATAATACTTATGTATGTACATTTATAGATATTATGTAATTATTTCAAGTTTGTATTTTATTTTAATTATGTACGTATCATATGTAACTTTAAACTGTTTATAATCAAAATGTTTTTCTTTTGATCAATGAAATGAACGTATGTATGTACCTACTTGTAGCAGCAGAAAAAAACGTCAGTAAATTGAACAAATTCAACGAATATGAAGAATTAAATGGCATCAAATGACTCCAGTGTCTTCTAAAACTTCAATGACTTTAAATGACTTCCATTGATTGAATGCATTCAGTACATATTTAACTGGAAACGCTATTGTATCATCAACATAATTTTGACATAAGTTGGCTCCTGCTATTATTTCTTGTGGTCATAAATATATTCTGACATGGCTTTTTTCCCAAAATAGTTGGCACATTATATGAAGTTATTGCTAACGGTAGGGAGCTATGCTTTCTCGGTCTATGTTTAATCCCTTCATCTGTTCTTCTGGTGTTGGCATCGTGTCGCATCGGTTTTTTAAATCATTGATCGGAGTAAATTTTGGTCACCAAATTCAGACAGAACCAACATAGTGCCGGATATGTATGGAAATTGTGCTCGGAGATTTTGTCTGCTTCCGACATAAGCAGTACTGTGGCTCTGAAGATGGATTCAGCTTCTTGAAGCCAGCCCTCTGATACAATATTTATTAAGGTTAAGTATTTCCTTGTAGGTGTTTTGCTTGATTAGCTGTTTGGACTGCCTAAACGCTGGAACATTTCTCTATTCGGTAAGACGGAATTGAGTGGGTTGCGATGCAAATACGCATCTTTCGCAATGAGGAAGCAGTGATACAAGCACATGAAGTGAGTATCATTTTGACTTAATTTGTCCACTAAGCTCACTATCTGTAACAAGGGGACTATGCCAACTTCTGTGATATGGAACAAAAGTGTTAGTCAACACTCTAACTTCTTATACTGACTACTTAACGGTAGAGAAATGGAGAGTTTTAGAAGAGGCATCCCTATCGGATCACAGGTGTTTACATTTTCAGATAAACTTCCAACCCAGGTTAGTAATACCTTCAAAAACCCTAGGAGAGCCGACTGGGGGATACACGCAAAAATCGTAAGGAAAATAGGCTAATTCTCAAAGGCGATCCTCAAGATATACGCAAGACAGTAGATAAGTGAACATGGCATACGAAAAGGTTTGTCCAGTCAAGAAGAAATCCAAGAAGCCCCAACCTGCATGGTTGAACAAATAGTTAAAGTCTAAGAGAAAATAGGTTAGGCAGTTCTACAAAAGAACTAAATAGAGTTTAACTGCTTAAGTAATCATGAAGCGATTCTGTGAGCTTATCGCCGATACTAGTGAAGCTTCCAGATTTTCCTGGTAAAACACGCGGTTGTTTCCAGCCTTATTAGAGAATCTAACGCTGACGGAAGGATGTCTTAGAAGCGGTAGTTGAAGCTCATTTTTTTGGCTTTGTGTCCTATGTTAAATCACAAAATATCTGAGGAGTTAATAAAACTAGGCAGATCATAGCTAAGAACAGCGGTAGGGACACTCTATGGTAAATGCCTTCTGAAGAAACTGTAAGGTTAGGTTTATCGGATACGAATCTATGCAGGTACTGCAATGAACTACACATTTCAGAGAGTATAACGCATCTACCTTGTGAATGCCAATGCATTGTTCGGAGCAGACTGAAATACCTTGGAAGATACTTCTTTGAAAACCTGAAAGAGGTTGGATCCTTCAAACGAAACAAGAATCCATTTAAATTGTGTAGGAGGGGGGAGAATTGGTTTAAGTTTTCTATCGTGAAAGTATAATAGGGATCGCGGCCAATATGGTGCATAGTATGTTATGATAACCACATAAGCCTGCTCAACCTAACATAACTTAGACGGAGTTGACCTTTTAATCGTTGTTAGAGCCTTAGCCTCATTGACGTACGAATGGTATTAGTAATCCCGACCTAGCCATTCCATCAGCTAACTGATTATCTTTAATGTCTTCGTGACTGGGCACCCAGCCCAGCTTAACTTTATTGTGTCCGGCAAGGGATTGCAGGGAACTGCTCAATTGAATGGGAAAACAAGTCCCATGGGAGAACAGCACTTTGAGTCCGGCTCCACTGTTCGAGAAACTTAAAATTCAAGCATGTTTAATTCTTTAAGCAAAGTTAATCCGGATGCAAATTTCAATAGCAAGAATCTCAACACACCGGAACATGATCCCAGTGGTACCAATGTTTTGGTGCTATGTCCAACAGCGCCAGCACCAACTCCCGCTTCCATTTTTGACCCATCAGTGAACCCTTAGTGGCTTGGATGATATAGAAAATACGAAGATAGTCTTTGCCTTTTGTGCAAATGTTTAAAATGCGATTTAAAATTACAGTCATCATCAATGCCAAAAGATGGGTACTTACTTTGATTAGATCGGTTTTCAGAGGATACAATATGGATTGCAGAATGACTTGGCGCTACATGTGTATTATACCTGATCTTAACAATTCTTCTGCCACAACATGCACAATTTAAAATTTTTTTTATGCGAATCTTAAAAAAAAAAAAACACACGCAATGTATATTCGTAGATTGTAGATGTCTCACGTATTGTTTGGGACTTGTCTATGTAGTCTTATCACGTTAAGATGTTGCAGAAAAATCTATTGCCACTGTTTATGAATGTCGCCATAGTGTAAACAAGATTCTTTAAAATTTGTATCATCTACAACAAAAGTAACACAAAGTAAATAAGCTAATCGCGATTTTTTATTTTACCCCCAATAAACTTAGCATTCACCTGATAAATCATCTAAATCCGCAATAAGAAGCAAAACCTTATCAACTAACATACTGTATGACGAAAGCAATTTCTAAAGTGTCCAATTGAGTACTACTAGGTCAAACTTTGTGGGGGTAATCAGAAATACTGCGATAAAATAAAATCAAGTCTCAGTAATCAGCAATAAAACATAAGCGTTTGAGTTATTATTTGTGGTCTGACAAAGAATCAAAGAATCCATTATGTAAAAATTAATTCACAGTAATAATATGCCCGGTGTTTTGTATATTTTAAGAAAAAGGGTAATTTTCCTGAACTTTTATATAAGCGGAGTCATCAGACAACCTTTAGATTAATCAGCAAATATGTAAGATGCAGATGTCCTTAATTAGTTGAAATGGCAAGAATACACGTGGATGAAATAGGCCCTTGCAAGCAGGTGACGAATTGCCGGATTCTTGGTTCCGAAAACAGATATCCATTCAGTTTATATTGAATTATTTTTATATACATATAGCATTTACGAACGAATTTAATCTTTTTATGATCGATGGTTTAGATTGCATTTGGTGCTAAAGTCATATATCATATTTTACACCGCGTGATTTATTCATGGTTTAGGCTCATCCTCTAACACGGCTAAATCTTTGGATAAGTTGATAAATATCTATGCTATGTACTTCAAAGTATTGTAGGGCTTAGGTAATGCGTTCTAATTAACAAAGTGTAAGTCACGTCGATTCTTACATTTCCTTTTTTCCCAGTTAAGAATTGTGAATAGGATCTTAGTGAGCTCTTATTTTTACTAGGAAACTAAATCCTTTCTTATCTAAATTTTCTAATAACGATATGATTCCTCCGTGCTTTTGCATAAGAGTTCCGGAGCTCACAGCGAGGAGGTGGCAGTGCAATTTTAAACTAAATGCGGCGCTTGATTATAGCGATTTCTTCATACTTCTCGGTCATAGGATGCTCGCCGTGCCTCGTATATACTTACGAGTATATACAATATATATATATTATATACGCAAATGTACTGCAAAAAAGAACCGCGATGTGTGAAATGCGCCGGAAATCACCTCTCCCAAGTCTGTGGAGTAAATAAACAAACCTCTGCAACATGTGCTAACTGTAAGGGAAAGCATCCGGCAAATTATAGAGGCTGTGAAGTAGCTAAGGAGTTGCAAAAACGGAGAGATATGCTCCTTAAGTCCCTTGCAAAAACTAAACTACAAACTAAGCCAAAGCGTAAGAATGCACAGGAGAAAGTAGGCAAACTAAAACTACCGGGTTCAGAGCGCAAATAGGTGAGGGAAGGAGTGACAACAGAAAAGTCCTCGACCTCTGTTCTTAAAAGAAACGGTACTGAAAAGTTGACGTCGAAAATGCCGCCCGGTAATGACCTTCGGACAGCAGGAGTGCAGACTTACGCTCAGGCCGCGGCATCCGAAAAACCAAAAAACCATGAAATTTCGACGGACCCTGTCTCTCATATTTTGTCGGTTATTCTCGAGAAATTTGAAGAACAAAGCAAAATAAATAAAACTATTCTCGATAGGCTGGGTAAGCTTGAAAATAATTCTCACAAAACGCGTACTTCAACTAGAATATGAATGACAAACGAATGTTAAAAATATGTACTTGGAATGCAAACGGACTTTTGCAAAAACTCGACGAATTGGAAATATTCATGCGCGAAAAAGATATTGATATTTGCTTGATTTCTGATACCCACATAAAAAAGGAATCGCATTTAAAAATAAAAGGCTATAATGATTACCACGCTTGTCACCCTTCGGGAAAAGCGAGAGGCGGATCATCGTTATTTATTAAAGACTGTATCGAACAATCCGAAGAACTAAAGATAGAACTTGAAACTTTGCAACTGTGCACGATTCGAGTTAAAAATAGTCAGCGTACTCTTAAAATCTCATCTATCTACTGTCCACCGCGTTCCGCGCTTGATAAATCAGATTTTACTAACTTATTTGAATCGCTGAAACGTAATTTTATCATCGGCGGCGACTTTAATGCGAAACATACGTTCTGGGGCTCAAGATACAGCTCGAAAAAGGTAGAATGCTCTATGGGGCAGGTATGGAGTACAGTTGTGATTTCCATTCGACGGGTAAACCGACTTACTGGCCAACTGATACTTCGAAAATACCTGATCTGATCGATTTTTTCGTTGTGAAAGGAATATCTACCAACCACATAAAAGTCGAAGACAGTTTTGATCTGTCGTCTGATCATTCCCCGGTTATTTTAACAATCAGCGAAAAACTAGTCTATAACCTAGAGCCAGCGAGATTAACTGGTCGAACAACTAACTGGGAAGGCTTTAGGAACGAAATTGAAGATAATGTTGAACTAAGCGTTCCACTTACGACACCCTATGAACTTGAGGTTGAAGTTGATCGCTTCGTTGAGATCGTACAGCTCGCCTCTTGGAATAATACGCCCAATCCAAGGAAAATGCTAGATAGATACGGTTTGCGATATCCTCCGGAAATGAAGGAATTGGTCAAGGAAAAAAGAAAAGCGCGTAAAAAATGGCAACAGAGTCGTGCTCCGCAACATAAAGCACACTTGAATCGTCTGTGCAATTTGTTGAAGAAGACTATTAAGGATTTTAAGAATCGTGCAATTGGCTCTTACCTTGAAAGTTTAACAGCGAAAAAAGATTCCAATTATTGACTTTGGAAAGCTGTAAAGGGCACCAAAAGGCCCAAAGTCCCTGCGCCCCCAATCAAATTAAATCAAAATGAATGGGCGAGGAAAGATAAAGAAAAAGCGGATGTCTTTGCGGCCCACCTGGAAGAAACATTTAAACCGTACGACGGTCAAGTACTTTACGATAACCGCAATAGGCTGGATTTATCATCTGACGATTTGACGCTCACAAGTGCAACGCTAAGGGAACTCAAACATGAGATCGAGAATCTAAAGCCTAAGAAATCTCCTGGCTATGATTTGATTACCGGAGAAATTCTCAAAGTTTTACCTAGAAAAGCATTGATTAAGCTTCTCCATATTGTAAATGCTGCACTTAGATTAAAACACGTGCCGAGCCAATGGAAAGTTGCGGAAGTCATACTGGTTTTAAAACCAGGAAAACCGCCAAATGGGGTAAGATCGTATAGACCAATTTCGGTTCTTCCAATCATATCGAAAATTTTCGAGAGGATATTACTAAGGCGTCTTAACCGGTTATAGAAGAAAATAATCTTATCCCTGACAACCAGTTTGGGTTCAGAAGCAAGCATTCGACGATTGACCAGATGCATAGAATTACTGACGTAATCGAGAAAGCATTTGAAAAAAAAAAGATTTGCTCAAGCGTATTTCTTGACGTCTCGCAAGCCATTGATAAGGTGTGGCATGATGGCTTGAAATTCAAACCACGACAAGTTCTCCCTGTATGCTTATTCGATATTCTAGAATCATATCTCGGGAATAGAATCTTTCGTGTTAGACATGGAGTCGAATACTCCGAGCTCAAAGAAATTTCGGCCGGCGTACCGCAAGGAAGCGTTCTTGGGCCGCTTCTCTATTTGCTATATACTCGTGATATACCGAACGAAGATGGCACTATCCTTGGTACGTTTGCCGATGACACTGCTATCTTAGCAGTAGGAAAAACAATCGAAGAAACGACTGCAAAACGCACTGAATAATGTAAATGAATGGACGAGGGACTGGCGGATCGCCCTCAACGAATCTAAATCTGTTCACGTGAATTTCACTTATAAGAAAACTAATAACTTGCCAATTTTCCTAAACTCGGCCCGAATACCCTTTGCAAACGAGGCCAAATACCTGGGAATGACACTCGACGCAAGGCTGAAATGGAATTCGCACGTGAAAATGAAACGAAAAGAACTCGAAATCAAATATAGAGAAATGTACTGGTTACTCGGAAAACATTCCCAGCTCAGTACTGAGAACAAACTGCTTTTATACAAGCAAGTGCTAAACACCGGCTTCGGTATACAACTTTGGGGTTGTACCAAGAACACAAATGCAAATATTTTACAAGCTTTTCAAAATAAAGTGCTAAGAGAAATTGTCCAAGCACCATGGTATAGTAGAAACAACGATATCCAGAGGGATCTCGGAATTCCGACAAACGAAGCTGAAACTAGAAGCTTCGTGAGAAAGCATAGAAACCGACTAATCGGATATGTCAATAATACAGTCCTACAAATTTTGGATGAGAGCAATTTATTGCGCCGACTACAAAGGACAAAACCTTTCGACTTGGCGTGATAATGATTAACCGCGTCTAGATTGCGGAATATGCAGGATCTTTCACTGGAAAGTAACCTGCCAAACGTTTTTATTTCGCGATAGAAAAATTGCTTTATAAGTTAATACTTAGTTGCGATATATAACAAATTTATATCGAAGGGTGGTGTTTTTTTAGTCAGTAAGAATCTGACACTACTATGAGCACGCGCTTGCTATTCTCATAGTGTCTATGGAAGATTTTTCACCTACCCTCGGAAAAAAAATGTATAACTGATGTTTTTAAATACCCCCCCTGTATGGAGTTAGATTTCCAATTTTCGAAGTACTTGCTAAGCCGTTAAATTATACGAATGCACAGCAAAATAGGCCACATATGACGTTATTGCTTAGAAAAACCATTGATAGTCCCAAATCTCTGGCCCATACTCGAAATTCACTGAAACTGAAATCTCTTTCTCTATATTACCTACATATGTATATGTACATACTGCATATATTAAATACTAGTACCCGGCGAGCGTGCAAAAAAACAAAAAAAACTGTCAGGCAGGCGCCTGGGGCTAAGTCTATTAGAGAACAGTTTTGTGCCGGCCAACAGTGGTTAAGTGGTCTAACCTTAAAAACATATATCAAAATATTTTTAGTACTTAAGTACTATATACTAAAGTAGTGGGCAAACTGCTGGACCGATGGTAACCGGCGTGCTTTGTTGCGACTAACAAAAGGGAATGCTTTTAGTGCTAAAGTACTATAATACTAAAGTAGTGGGCCGAACTTCACGGGAATACTTTTGGGCAAATACCGAAGATTGCCTAAAATTTTGAGCTCAATCGGTTCAGTGGTTTCGGAGTCCATAGCATACAAACATAGGTACACACATTTTTTCTCATGCAAAAAAGCACTTTCAGTTTTACCCGAATTTTCCAATTTTCTGGACAACTTTTCCAATTTTTCTTTCCGCAAAAATCTTATTTGGACTATTACAAACATTTTCAAAGAAAAATGAGCCACATCGGTCCAGCCGTTCTCAAGTGATGCGATGACCAACGAACAGCATTTCCTTTTTATTTATATAGATAAGACTTGCAAAAGTGTTGCAGGAATACAAAATGCGAAACAATTTGTGCATGGCCAAAATCACGAACAATACCGTAGGATCGAATACGACCCTAAAGCATGAGTGAATGTGCAAACCCAGCCCATGCCACCTTTTTTATACGCTATCAGTATTGCTCAAAGGCAAGCATTTTGTGACGAATTTTACCTCATACTGAGTGAGAAAATCTCAAATCTGCTACTGAGTAATATCTAGCTTGTCACAGTCATCATTTAGCGTGGTGTTTGTTGTTACTAGAGTTGGGCAAGTCGTGAATGACAGGTATAACTGTGAATGTGATATTTCATTCACTGTGAGTACAACCTGTGAATGTGAATTCTTGATAATGCGAATATGAATAACTGTGGGAGTAATTATTTTTTTTTTTGCGAATAAAAAATTCTTTTCGAAGAAAACCAAAATACCATAATTAAATTATAAATTAGTTTTAGTTTAAACCCAATAATAAAAAGGATAAACTTACCCTAGAAACTAATGATACCAAAGGATGCTTGATTTCCATATATCTTTTCAAATCGGATGTGCTGGTTTTGTATGATAATTTGGCGTGGCACAAATTACGAAATTATGATTATATGGAATTAAAAAAAAATCCATATAGAACTAGTTTTTCTTCGCTTTTTTATCGGCGACATCTTCAAAGTTTTTTTCTTTAAGTACGCATGCTCGTAGACACCAAACAAATAAATGTGTAAATTTGTGCTTTGAGTGTAATATAACCCAACCAATAATAAACATACATGATGCTTGTATTCTCAAAGCATTTCGTTCACCACGTTTTGCTTTGTTCTATCATTCACTGTCTTATACTTCAGGATGGCTTGAATCGTTTGTTGTGAATACATAGATGTGATGTGAACAAAAGAATTTCTCCCTAATACGTATACACAATACATACACAGCTGTGAACCATTTGTTGTGAATACAGAAATATGGTATGATGTATTCAAGAATTCCTTATTTGTATGTATATACTACGCATAAGTCAAACATTACAAGTGTAGCTAGATATTTATAACTCTCAAATGTGATAAGACAAAACACTCACAACATCAAAGAAGCACAACAATATCGTCCGCATAATTTATGTTTTAATTGCAAATTGTTATAGTGAAAATCAAATTAGTCGTAATTATTGTGTACTTCATTTGCCTATGCGCAAAAGGTTTGGCAGAACGGTAATTAGTTCGGTGAAAATTTACGCCGAAAATGTCAGTATTTCTAGTCTTGCACACATTCTTTCGAGTCTCTATTTCCCACAATCTCTACTTAAACAATGCTCAAAATACTGGAAAATTTGCTTTAAAAAAATGGCTTAAATTTATTTACAAAAGGTTAAAATTCTTTTCAGAAATATTCGATTCGTCTGCGGTTGCTTAAATTCGTTCGTAAAAAGACTTAAGAATGATTAATAGCCTAAAAGTATAGGAAGAAGAAAAAAACCAAGGTCAGGTTAGACAAATCGAAACGAAAATATTTATTTAGTTTCTAGGTCAAACGCAGGTCAATGTGTAATCATTATGAGAGGGTATCGCTTGCTTGTGGACAAATCATGCTGACGCTTTCAAGACCCTAAAAATGATATTCCTACATAAAGAAGTATATCGGGTCATATTCTGATATACTGCAAGCAATGTTTGCCAAGGAATCTCTGTCCCAGCTGGTAGATATCCGAGCAGTGGTAGAGAAAGAGATGTGTCGGTTTTGCTTTCAAATAATTTCCTTGCTGTAGCACAAGTGCTCAGCGAAATCCTTATGAATCATGTTGCGTATAGCGTTGAGTCTCGCTGCACACTGTCATCTTTAAGATTTTGCTGTAATATAATCAACGTTTTTACGTGTTTAAATATTCAATTTTTTTGTCCCTAATCTAACTCATGCATGAATTTCCACAACATTTTGAAGACCACCGTTTTCGAGCAAATAGTAACGTTAATTTTGTAGTTAGAATAAAAGTTCAGATTTTGACACGAGTCATAAATATATATAGCTTCACAGACCCCAGATATAAGTTAAGCGTAAAACCATTCAGCTGTTTACGCTGCTGTCAGTCAGAAGAGGCGGACAGACAGTTCCACACACTGACTTTTTTAATTTTTAATTAAAAATTTTCAAAAAACCGAACGCAAAACAAACTTAAGCTAAGTGACATTGAAGAGGATGCAAGTTATTATCTCAACGTCAATAATGTACGAGTACATACATATATTGTAAACATGTTTTACCGTAAGCTTATGGAGATGTAGTAAAGCTGTGAATAAACTGTAACCCTGAAGTGCACAAAATCTTGTTTATGCTTCAAAAACTGTTTTCATACATATACAATATACATACAAAAAAAGGATAATAATTAAAAAAATAATCTTGCTTAATATATATTTTTAAAATTTATAAAAATGTTAAAAATTTAAAAACAAACAGGGAAGTTACAATCCTTGTGGAATACACCGTGTAATAGCCTTTTCCTTTTTCTAACCCACCTCTTTGTGAGTGAGCGAGTCGTAGTGAATTAGGGTTATCGGGAATAAATTTTCCCTCGGAATTTTTCCGTCGAACAATTATTAGGTACCTTCAAAAATAGGGAATAAATTCATCGGGCAAAATTAAATATCGCGAATTGTAACAGGGAAGTTACAATCCTTGTGGAATACACCGTGTAATAGCCTTTTCCTTTTTCTAACCCACCTCTTTGTGAGTGAGCGAGTCGTAGTGAATTAGGGTTATCGGGAATAAATTTTCCCTCGGAATTTTTCCGTCGAACAATTATTAGGTACCTTCAAAAATAGGGAATAAATTCATCGGGCAAAATTAAATATCGCGACTGCGTTGAAAATTCTCCTGAATTGTCTTTCATGATACCTATTCCCTTTCCGCTGAATTATTTCCTCTTTTTTAAGATACCTAATTTTTGTTTGGGGAAAAATTCCGACGGAACATTTATTCACGATAACCCTGAATGTTTTAGTCTTATGCATAGATATACACATATGAACTTCTATATATTCTTAAAAAAGTACGAAAACTTAATTTTTTTATTTTCTCGCAATAATATTAAAAAATGGCATACATATTTCCAAAAAAAATTTAATATATTTATCTCTAACTTGACTATTTAAGTATGATAAGCGTCAAAAGTTCACCTGTTTCGATCTAATCGATTTCCCCAGAGATGTCAGAGTAGACACCATGTGCGTATGTGTGGTCCTCATAACACAATTATCACCGCTGTACCCCAGGTTTTGTACCTTCGCGATGGGCCTGAGGCTATTGGTATTACTGGCTTCCTGGTATTACAAGGTGGCGCAAAATTAATCATCCAATTTTGTTTTTGAATTACTATTTTACTAAAAAAAAAAAAAAAAATTAATTTGAGCCATGGAAATCTTTATTTGGACCACTACCTTTACCGTTTGCTTATCTGTTTGCATACTGCAGCTGTCTAGTTCACAAATGTCAAATATGATTAACGTAGGACGCCATTTGCAAAAACTATAACATCTTCCGATAGGGTGATTAATTTTTGCGCCATCTTGTATAAAGTCTCGCGATTGCAACAAAAAATCAAAAATCTTTAAAGTTGATTCACTTTGCTCGCTAAAATTTGGAAGGAATTTTCTCATTACTGGTAGAACTACGGATATATCATTCGTGTACATGTGCCTCTAGCCACATTGTTCACAACAAGAGACCAACTTATTAAATCTTACTTGTAACGAAGTGACATAGTCCACCACACAGGAGCGATCATCCACACTCTACGCACACCTCTCTAACCATCTAATGCGGAGGCCGTCATCTGTTGGCAGGTAGCGAAACAACGAATATTCTCCGAATCCTCAGTCAAACAAGAGGAAAAGGAGGAAAAGGAGAATTGTACAATATGAGGAAAATTAAATACAAAGGTCGCAGACGAGAATGTGGAGGAAATTTTGCATTGGCTCAAGATTCATATTCTCGTCTTGCAGGATTTTTCCATAAAGGAGAGTGGATGAGAGTCAGTCGGGAGAGTCTGCTCAAGCGTGGTAGTACCAATCCATTGTACTCTTGACAGCCTCTCTCGGAATTGGTCGTACGACTTTCCACAGAATTTTCCGCCTTCACCTCGGTGATTGGGCAATAATCCACGGGTCTGCTACTAGCTATAGCCGGCCCGTCCGGTAGGTTTCTCCCCTTCTGAGAGAAACAAACCGAGTTAACTACAGCGGATTTGCCGCCCTTTGTTAAGCTACCAAGCCTGCCCTAAGTGCGGACTGGGTCACAGCACGCCTGCCCTAAGTGCGGACGGCTACTTTCCAAGCCTGCCCTAAGTGCGGACTGGATCCTTCCTAAGCCTGCCCTAAGTGCGGATTGGGTCACAGCACGCCTGCCCTAAGTGCGGACGGCTACTTTCCAAGCCTACCCTAAGTGCGGACTGGATCCTTCCTAAGCCTGCCCTAAGTGCGGACTGGGTCACAGCACGCCTGCCCTAAGTGCGGACGGCTACTTTCCAAGCCTGCCCTAAGTGCGGACTGGATCCTTCCTAAGCCTGCCCTAAGTGCGGACTGGGTCAAAGCACGCCTGCCTTAAGTGCGGACGGCTACTTTCTAAGCCTGCCCTAAGTGCGGACTGGATCCCTCCTAAGCCTGCCCTAAGTGCGGACTGCGACCTTCGAAGCCTGCCCTAAGTGCAGACTGAAACTCCTTCCAGACGACGTACCGAACCAAGCCAGACAACAGGACGCATAACCCCGGCCCGTACCAGAACCAGCAGCAGGACGACGATAGTTGTAAGCGTATTAAGTGCTATTAGTACTACGTATAAAAATTGTTAAGAAATTGATAAAACCGTACTAGCATTTTTAAAAAAAAAACTATTGTGAAACCATTCCGTAAAATAAAGTACCTCTTTCCCAAAGTCTAGGGTGTTCCTTTGGGTTAACCCTGGGGCCGGCGAGCCCACCTCAGCCTTTGAAGAAAGATACCCTCACATACTGAGTATTGTAAATTGCGATTAGTTTTGGTTATTGAATGCTTTTATAACCGATCATTCATTCATAACCAGAATCTAAATCTTCATACTTAAATATGACTCTGGCTTGCTTTAAACGAGAACAAAATTACTAACGTTCCACCTTTCACTCAGTAGGCTAGAAAGCTAACCACATTGACTTGTCTCATAAAAAGGTAAAAATGTACAATTTTCCAAAAATGGATGCAAATTTCAAAAATCCTACTTTCCATTCCTTTGATCACATAGTCACAGCATAAGGATAAGAATAAAGGCAATGGACTGTTCCTTATCTCTGTAGCAGATATATGAACCGCAAATTGACATCATTTGCGGTTTACGCAAGTAACTCTTAAATGCATGACTGATTAGTGTTCACCATGTTTACACGGCTACGTGTATTAAGTGCAATGAAATTTATACAAGAACAAAAGCAGAAAACTATAGGTACAATAAATCACGTCCAACATGGGACGTTTACCGAAACCAAGTTTAAGGCAATACGTTCGCTGCTTCCCAGAGCCACGACTTATAACTGACGTCTTCTTAACAATTCGAGTCACATGCTTTACAGTGTGGGTAGATATTAATGGAAATTTATGATACCCTTGTTTACAAAATTCTCCGCATGTTTACCCTATAAATGCACAAAAGAGATAAAACTTACTTTTTCACTCGTCACTGTATAGAAAAGTCATACACTCTCGCCACCATCTAACCTCATTCAGCCGCTATAGACCAGATTGAATAGAAAACAAATCTGAATGCCCACTTACACCACTAGAAGATAGTCTATCGCTGAGACAGCCAAGAGACAGATACTGTAATCGCACAGCTCATTTGAATTTTTTCAACTTGCCGTTTTACCTAAGAAACTTTGCAGATCTTGTTTGTATCTCCTGGTGAATGATAAACCATCTGAGAGAGAGTACAATCGAACGCTCAGAGCTAGTGTCTTCTTCGGATTCAGATTCAATTTAGTTCAGATCTACCCGTGTCGAGTGATACACGTGCGCCAAAATAGCTCCCCTCTAATTCGGTTACAATTCGATGTGTTATCGATCGATCTGTCTGTGTAAGTGATTGAAACGGAAAACCGCAACCGATTTCAAAAAAGTAATTTCTTTCAATTGATATACAGATCTTCGGTCAAGAATCTAAAAAATATACTGTAATGGTAATCAATCGATATCGATCGTTCACCTGCATCACAATTCACATTAAGCCATTGCAAGTCGACTTGGTCGATTTCAATGAGAATAAGTTTATCGAGTGAGTGCATAAATACTAGATGTACTAGAGTCAGCAATCTCATCATTAAAAGTTTACAAATTCACATTTTAAAGTACAAATGCAAAAATAGTTGCACGCATTCTCTCTGAGGCCATTCACCTAGATTTGCTCTTCTTGTTCTTGTGACAAAAAAAAAAAAAGTATCTGTGATCTATTTTTGCAATCGACGAATGTGATAAGACCTCGCCGCAATCACTTGAATGTGTGCACATACGAGTATCTCGTCCGCATTGCATTGGAATTTCGAAAACATCAGCAAAACAACACAATAAAGGAGCAACAAAATACGATCAAGTAAGTAAAAGATACTCAGATACTTATTAAGTTCAATTTGTATTTTGTTTTTGGTTCTGCATCGATCGAGGTGATCTTTCGAAAGCGAAAACTATATATGATGTAAGATCTTAGAATTTAGAAAGTGTTTCACCTAAAAATATTCAGATACATAATATCTCATAAAACATATTTTGAATTTAAACACAATTTGTTTTTTTTTTATCGTAAATACCTACCTTGAAAATTTCGCCATGAAATAGTCGTACTTGATCTTGAAAAACGCGTGGCTATATGTTATGTGTGAGTCGGTTTTTTAATGAAGCTTCACACGGAGTCGGCATGTTACGAAATTTCATTACTATATTGCTGCTGTATGTATTTTTTTTGTTTTTTTTTTAAATATTTTCTGCTGATTGCTTTTAACTAGGTACACAGCAATAAAAAAAAAAATTTCAAAGGGAAATGAATCTTAATTGGGTTTTTGGGCCAACAGCACCAGTGAAATAATTGATACTTTTTTTTAGTTTATTTTATGTCGGCTGTAGCAGGAAATAGTACATATGTTTACTGTTGCCGATGGGTTAAAGTTATAAGAAAAGACAAACAAATGGTTCACGGAAGACACACAACAGGTTGTGTTATTTGGAAGTTCCAGACACCATATGTTATTTTGGTGTTTATTTAAGGTTTTGCTTGAGTTTCCTACTTTGACTGAACTTAAGTGTATTGTACACAGATGTTTTAGAAAAGGTGGTACGTCAATGTCAGGAAACTGTTTGCCATTTGTGTGATACTTAACTTTTGTTTAAACGTGGTTTCTAAACGAATCAACCTTCAGTACGTGCCATACAATCTGTTCTTATTTCAATAAATGAATACATTTTTTTTAATGATTCTAGTTGAAAATGGGCACTGATGTGTATCCGGTTTGAATGCCAGAAAATGTGGGCATTAAGAATTGGGACATATTAGAGTTAGACGAGTGCTCATAAATGATGCGTAACTTTCGTGGGTGGCATAGATATGTACAGAAAATAGTCTTGCTGGTTATAAAGGCAGCTGTATTTTTTTAAGGCATTCGAAGGGTGTGTTTACCAGCTAATAATTGCTATAACCCACCCACTTACTGAAACTAATTAAAATTTATGTGTACTCAAAATTGGCTTCTATACAGCACATATTGATAAGAACAATTTGTCAGCTATAAAGGAATTTAGACAAGCATATCAACTGTCAGTTATTATAATCCACTGTCAATTGAATCAAAAAAGCAAAGTTTTAGTAATACATCTTAAGAGTAATAAAGAGAATTTAGTGTCCTACACATGTTACCTTACCAACTACATTCACGCAATTATTTGAACCACCAAAAAAGAACGGTGTCCCTCTCTGAGTAGCTCAACACAGCAGTTTCTGTAGCCAGAAACTTTGGCTACAGATGACAAAAAATATTTATTCGCTTCCTCTGGATTCATGTTAATGATATAACTTCATGATTCATCCACTGTGGTCGGTACAGAGTTTGTGTTCGTAATGAATATAAAAACATTAGAAATTACGTACATATATGGTGGCACAACGTTTTAAGCTAAATCGGAGGCTCTATCCACGTTTTAAAACATGTTATGCTTGCCACATTGATTTGCTTACTTCGCAGCTTCAAGACAACGTACAGAAATGATGAAGCATTAAATAATTGGCGCTAAGAACTCTAGCCTATTAATTCGAGTTCATTAACATTTGTGAAGCCGTTTTGACATTATTTTGGCTTTTAGTTAGCTTTCTGATATTGTACCGAGATAACGCATATCTAAGATCACTATATACCTATACAACAGTGAAAACCCGATCAAAATCCGTTCAATAGTGTTTAGGTAATACGCGGACAACCAAAAGAGGCCTACAGTTTTATTATACGAGAGATTAGAGGATAAATTCTTCCCTTAAGGCAAGTAGGCTACTGATAGACAAACAGTTGATACTTAGTAATACAAAATATTTTATAATGGCTTTAAAATTACCAGCTTTCAAATGATTCGTTTTAACTTTAACATTCGTTACTTTACAGCCAAAATTTAAAGGGCAACTCTTTGTTGTATAGTTCAAAGTATCCTTTTGTCTCCATATATTGTATATATTTGGCTAAACGCAACACAGCGGCCCCCTGAGCACCTACGTGTGAGGTCGGGGGCCGTTCGGTGTATGAGTCGAAAAAATGTTGCATTTTGTGAAATCCTTTTACCCAGGAGGCGGGCCACACAAGTAATGTTCAAATATAGGTGGCTGCCAGACAACAAGCACACAACCACGTTGCGTGATCGGCTAAACACTGCGGAGAAAAGGGCGAACTCATTTTTTTTTGTTATAGTGATTTCATCCATTTTAAAGTCCAAAGCATCCCTTTAGGGCTTAAACATTTATTTTAAAGTCGACTGTTATTGTTTTGAAGTGAATTAACTTTTGCTATAGCGAAATTATTTCATCTTAGTGCAATATATCCATATCTATGGTATACTAGAGGGTACCCGGCGAGCGTTGCTTCACCTAACAAAAAAGAAAACAACTGTCAGGCAGGTGCCTGGGGCAACAACTGTCTGGCAGGCGCCTGGAGCAACAACTGTCAGGCAGACGCCTGGGGCTAAGTCTATTAGAGAACAGTTTTGTGCCGGCCAACAGTGGGTAAGTGGTCCAACCGTAAATACATATATATAAAAAAATAATAATATTAAGGTACTGAAGTAGTAGGCAAAATGCTGGACTGATGGTACCCGCCGTACTTTACTGCGACTAACAAAAAAAAGCATTTTTTCAGTACTAAAGTACTATAATACTAAAGTAATCGACTGATTTTGACCAAACTTTATGAGAATACTTAAGAGCCAATACCGAAGATTGCCTGAAAAATTGAGCTCAATCGGTTTCGTGGTTTCGGAGTCCATGGCATACAAACATAGGTGCACACATTTTTTCCCGTGAAAAAAAGCACTTTCAGTTTTTCCGAATTTTCAAATTTTCCGCGCAACTTTTCCAAATTTTCTTTCCATAACAATCCTACCCGGATTATTACGAACATTTTGAAGAAAAAATTAGCGAAATCGGTTTAGCTGTTCTCAAGTGATGCGATGACCAACGAACAGCATTTCATTTTTATTTATATAGATCTATATATATTGGGAATTGCCAGATATCACGCAAAATCTACAATACAGATGAAAGAAATAAACACGCAGATTTAAAAAAATAGACAAAACCAGGCATTATGAAACTATACATTCGGAAAGATTGAGAACTGTAACGAAGTGACATAATCCACCCACCACAGAAGCGATCATCCACACTCTACGCACACCTCTCTAACCACCTAATACGGAGGCCGCCATCTGTTGGCAGGTAGCGAAACAGCGAATATTCTCCGAATCCTCAGTCAAACAAGAGGAAATGGAGGAAAAGGAGAATAGTACAATATGAGAAAAAGTCAATACAAAGGTCGCAGACGAGAATGTGGAGGAAATTTTGCATTGGCTCAAGATTCACATTCTCGCCTTGCAGGATTTTTCCATAAAGGAGAGTGGATGAGAGTCAGTCGGGAGAGTCTGCTCAAGCGTGATAGTACCAATCCAGTGTACTTTTGACAGCCTCTCTCGGAATTAGTCTTACGACTTTCCACCGAATTTTCTGCCTTCACCTCGGTGATTGGGCAATAATCCACGGGTCTGCTACTAGCTATAGCCGGCCCGTCCAATAGGCTTCTCCCCTTCTGAGAGAAACAAACCGAGTTAACTACAGCGGATTTGTCGCCCTTCGTTAAGCTACTTCCCAAGCCTGCCCTAAGTGCGGACGGCTACTTTCCAAGCCTGCCCTAAGTGCGGACTGGGTCCTTCCCAAGCCTGCCCTAAGTGCGAACTGGGTGACAGCACGCCTGCCCTTAGTGCGGACGACTACTTTCCAAGCCTGCCCTAAGTGCGGACTGGAGGATCCTTCCCAAGCCTGCCCTAAGTGCGGACTGGGTCACAACACGCCTGCCCTAAGTGCGGACGGCTACTTTCCAAGCCTGCCCTAATTGCGGACTGGGTCACAGCACGCCTGCCCTAAGTGCGGACGGCTACTTTCTAAGCCTGCCCTAAGTGCGGACTGGGTCATCGCAAGCCTGCCCTAAGTGCGGACTGCGACCTTCGAAGCCTGCCCTAAGTGCAGACTGAAACTCCTTCCAGACGACGTACCGAACCGAGCCAGACAACAGGACGCATAACCCCGGCCCGTACCAGAATCAGCAGCAGGACGACGATAGTTGTAAGCGTATTAAGTGCTATTATGACTAAGTATAAAAATTGTTAAGAAATTGATAAAACCGTACTAGCATTGTTCAAAAAAAAAACTATTGTGAAACCATTCCGTAAAATAAAGTACCTCTTTCCTAAAGTCTAGGGTGTTCCTTTGGGTTAACCCTGGGGCCGGCGAGCCCACTGTAGCGCCTTCTAAGTGAGTAAGTAAGTGGTTTATTTCCTTGCACGCGTAGGTGCAAATTTATAGCTTTGGTTTGCGCATGTGCATTTTGATGCAGTCCGTCTGTTAGCTAAATGCATACATATGCGGGGGTTAAAGTCATGCTGGTGTTAGTCAATTCTCTAAAATATTGGTGTAAATCCAGAAATGATTACACACGCCAAAGTTTTGCATGAAAATGTGAAGTAAATTAAAATGTTACTACTTCAACAACAGATGGTAGCACAAAGTTGATAGATAAAGGAAAATCTGATATGTATTGTTGAAAGTTACAGCCAGCGGTGCAAATCTTAAGCTCTTAAGCTAAATATGACTTACACCACCAACTTTAACCGCCTCACATAAAGTTATTGTGGACCACGCGGACAAAGCTGCGGGTATCTGATAGTTTTTTATATGTAGTTAGGCACATGAATTTCTATGTCTATTAAATCTTTTTTAAAGTGTTTCTAAATAGAAGACCTCTCATAGTCACTGTTCAAACCAATTTTGATAAAACGTGATGAAACATAGTCCATGTTATTCCACACGCAATGTCTGATATGTCAGTAAACGTCTCATCGTATTCCAATTAGTAGTTTTAAGCTAAAGAGTTATAATTAAACAAAAAAACAAATAAACTTTTCCTTTATATGATATTAATAAAAAATAGATAATAGATATACGGGGAAAAGTATTGCTTCTTCCAGTTTTGAAAATATTTATATTTAAAGGGTAAGCGAACTTCGTTTTACTTCGAATATTCATAATACATACTATTCTATATCCTATTTTCCCTGATCTGTTGAGATATTGTTAAAACAAACATAATAATCGCCAGACATTAAGAATACTTAAATATGAAATAAATCCGCTCAAAAGCTTGTGTCAAAACAAAAATCTTTTAATACTACATTGCTACGATTGAGTATTCACAACCATTACTAAACAGATTATCTTTCATTGAATTGCGACATGACTCAAAACACAACCCAAATTACTACTAATTCAAGAACAAATAACCAATACTTATGGTACTCACACGTCAGCGGTATCAGTCGCCCTGACATTACTCAAAAAGTAAATAAACTCCTAAATTATTCTATGATCTAAATACAAATATAGAAAATCTACTTAAAGTCGATCAAGAATTAACACAAACGTGCCAAAGAAAAAGGCGAAAAAAAGATACATTTCATTAAATACAATACTTAACGCTTTAAGAGCAAACACAAATCCGTCAACGAGCGGCTACATAATAACAATGTTCGAATTTGGAGAAAAATCCCCACGAGCCATTTATAAGCGATCGACTTTAGGTATATTAACCTTTGATTGTGGCTTGATATAAATATCAGGTTCGCTAATTGCTAAGTGACTTTTTTGAACATTATTTTGCATTTTTAGAGATCACAATGTTGTTGACCATCGCAACAAAAAGAAAAAGAAGAAAAGCAGTCTGTGAGCATGCTATTAACACTTAGCAACAGATCAAACCAAAAACTAGGGACAGGTCATTTGTATCGGCACATGATGATAGAAAGCTATAATTAAATTAAAATCGAGATGCGGTGTCAATTTGACGCTTTATAAATTAATATCGGTTATTTGTGCCTCAAGCCAGTCGGAAGATTCGAAATAGAGATAGAGGATTAATAAATTATTATTCATAGGGTGACGATATGCGAGGATTATGGAAAAGTTCTTTGTTTAATATTGATATACATAAGATTTAGTTTTGAATATACTTTTAACTGTTTATTCTTTCAAAAAAGAAAGTAATTTTCATAACTTTAAAACATTTCTTTGAATGTAATTTGTTATGCTTGTCGTTGGAAAAAATAACAGCGCGTGGCAGCTAAGAGGTTTACTTATTGCATTAGTCACAAGATAGCTTAAATGTCATGTGGCTTTTGAAATTTCTCTTTTTAGATTCTATGGAGAATATGTTGGAAATTATATGAATGGACTGCTAAGAAAAATTTTAGAAGATCTTCACAGTTATTCACAATTTGTATTTATAAATTATTATTAAATGATGTACTTACATAATGGTAAATTAAAAACAAAGACCAGTACTTGTGCATGTGGACTTAATAAGAGCATATGAAAAAACGTTACTAACAAAATGGATAATTTCGGCAGTTTTGTTCATAAATTACTCGTAGAAGTGGTTTACCATGTAAAATATGCATAACAAAGGAAGGGCTTGGAAGGCGATAGAAAAGTAAATATTCCTTGATTTGAGGGCAGTCAGCTACAATGTTCGGTAAGAAGTAAATTGTCTCTCTGTGTAATATGTTTGTATACAAAGGCTTGAAGGAAAACTTCATTCGAAAATCCAAGATATTTGTTTTTTAATGTTTTGAAGTGAAACTTCTTTAGCGAGACTAGTGAATCGTTATGAACCCGACACGAAAATCAAACATGAAACCATCAACCACGTCCGTCAGATCACCGAAATAAAGCAGCACCGGGTGTTCCAACATAGATGTTGGACCACTTATTGGTGGCATTTTATTTATTTCGTTTTATAAGTTAATGTACTTACATACTCTACTCAGATTTAACAAAAGCTTTTGATTAAGTAGATCACACTTTACTGTTAGCTAATTGTAAGCTTAGGTTATTGGGCTTTCTCTCTTCAATGCTAAGGTGGTTTTCCTGTATTCAAGTGATAGATGGCAATTGGTGAAGGTCGAAAGTTTTACACCTCGCGTAATAAAAGTAACTTTTGGCGTCCCACAAGGTAGTCATCTAGGCCATCAACTGGAAAGTGAAATGCCAGAGCCAGAGTTGAGATTTTGAATACGGATCGAAAGATTGAATTTGACAGATAGAGAAAGAAAAGATAGTAAGGAAAGAAAAGGAACTTCACATTCAGGGGAAGAAGTGTCAAACTCAATTCTCTTTCTTTTCAATTTTAAGCGAAAACGCGAATCGAAACTCAGTCCTGTGTCAATCCGATCTCTCAATCCGGTCAGGAAAACTTAGTATATGCATCAGCTGGTGTGTACTCCCCGTGCGTGTACGGTTTATGCGTTAATATAATACGTTTTATTGAAGAGAAGTTTCACTTCAACCTTGTGCTTATGAGACAAACACCATTTATATTCCCATGTGAATATAAGAAAGCACATAAGCCATTTGTTTTACATTTTAAACAATTTTTTCCCACTCATTCACTAAAAAAGTACCTTCGAAATTCCATTTACAACATTTACATGAGCGATTACTATGTAAAGTTAAATTCAATTTTGAATACTTCATATATTGTAAGCAGCGTTGCCGCACTTTATTAGCAAAAGTTCTGATGTTTTTATCAGTTTTTAATATACATTAACGCTCATTTTTCCTGTTCGCAAAAGAGTTGAGTTAATATAGTCTACGGATCTTCATTAAAATTGATCTTGATGCTGAGAAATAAAAGACTGTCATTGTGATAGTTCAAAAGAACCAATACAGTATACGACGATATTAATACGACTCCATTGTTTAAAAACATAACTATCGCATCCGAGCACTTTTTATGACTTTTTCATAAAAGTTGGTAAATTTAGGAATACGGAGGATTTTGACCGCAGCTGGCTGCGTCAGTTTATACGAGTATAGCAGTCGGTTATTCAAATAGGAATAGTGCACTGAACCAATACAATGCATCTTTGTTAAGATATTAACAGATGTTTAGGGCTACAGCGTATATTTCAAAACAGTTTCTAAAAACTGGTAGGGTAGAGTGGATGTATCAGTTTGTCTCCTAACTTTGCGCTTTTTATCATCATGGTTGAAGTGTCTTTACTCAAATGAAATTGCACTTTTGCCCCCGTTAACTTGATTTTAATAATATCTAAACCTTCAGTCTGCTTGATGTCATATGGTTGGTGACAACCCATCCAAATATTTACTCATTTAATAACACAAATAAGCAATCACTTAATATCGAATTTTTACCACGACCGGTGAGAAAATATAGTATAGAATGCTAATTCAATTAATTTATTCCTCTGATCAAAACACAACTAATTGCTTCGAATTTAGCATATTAAGCGAAACCTGTTAATTACAATGATTTTCCGAATTTTTGTTATGTTTACCTTTGTGTTCCCCTATGGTCGCATATCCAATTATCAGTTCCATATTATGTTGTACCAGTAAGTACGAGTAATGGCGATAAATGACTATCAATTGACATTGTACATAAACAAAGAAAACATATATGTATAAAAGCGTCAATCATTTATTTCAACTGTATGCACATTTCTGTAAACGTGTTGAAATTGAAGAAGACAATTTTTTTAAATTAATTTCCCTGATCTTAAGTTACACTCTCAATAAAACCTCACTCGGACCTTCATACGTCAGACATTGAAATGAAATCAGGCATTTTTTCACTTAAAATGGTCTTATGTCTTACGGACATTGTACTCATTTGTGATGGTGTGGACAAAATGAGCAATAAGACTACGTCAGCGCATTGATTTGATTTCTCCCACTCGTGACCTTTTTGTTTTTCCACTGCATAGCAAAATTAAGAGATGGTATCATCGAATTTCACTGGGTGTCGTCGGTACCTGTGGTCAGATCAACAGCTTCGAACTGGTTCTGAACAAGTGTGTCAGCTTGGGGAGTCTTATTTTAGCTGCATATGAAGTGTTAAGAGATTGATGCAAAATTATTCCTTAAGGTTTTTGTTCTGACTGTATGACTTTGCAAAGACGGTTGTTTATGTATTTGGATGTTCCTACACTGACATTTTTATTGGTAGCTTGCCGTGATCGAAATTGCTTCAATTTATAGTCATAGCTTGTGCACAATGTTTTCTTGGATTCCAAGTTATTGGTAAATCCCCGAAAATGAGACGGATTATATGCTGTCAAAGCTAAATATCCGTAAAATGACTAAAGTAATATTTAAAAAATGATTCCTTAAAATTGGTATTATTGTATTTAAGTATTTGAAAGAATCAAAGACAACCTTAGGTAATGTGCGACGACGACATTTCATGCTATTTATACAGAGACGTCTACGAATCTTCTTACATCGATGATACTCCTAATGTAGAGTATATAAAAAAAATTACGGAAGATACGGATATCTTGTGCGAGTCATGCTTCGAAAAGTTTCGTGACCTCTACAATTTCGAGAACTGACGAATACTGGTCTGGTCATCGCCAGTCTTTTGACCTGACACAAAAAATGAAGTGCAAGAGCAAGAGATCATCAAAAGATGATGAAGGAAATCAGAAAAACCCTTTGACCATTCTGGTCATTGTCGTTACAACATGTGTACTAGATTCTGTGTCTCGTCTTGTGAAAATTTTACAAAATTAGTGTGGCGTACGTAAAATGTTTTCAGTGCTTAATCCAATACATTCGTATATATTAGAAAAATGTAATTAATTACAATGACCTTTTGCAAAAAAGGCAAATGTGACAACAACATATTGAATAAGTTGAAATACGGGTAAATCGGGTGAAATAATTTGTCTTTGAACTCGTCACATGAAAACGCATAGAATCTCTTAACATTACGCCAGAAAATAAAAGGTATGACCTGTATGGTACTTATTTGCAGATTTATTTTAAATCTAATTGAAATCACTAAAATAGTGATTTATTATGGAAACTCCCCTACGAACCAAAAATAAAAAAATAAAAAAATTAAATTATATGTAAAAATGCTTTTTACAAAAAGATTTTGAGATTGTAAGTACCAATGCATTTCTTTTTTAGTCACACGACAAGCTTTTTAAGATAATTTCAACATAATATGTTATATCTTTATATATATCTCGTTATAGCGTTCTACATCGAAACATCTAAATATAAATAAAAGCTTTTTTTTAATAGTACTTTTTTGCATATAATTATACAAGCATTTTTAGTAACATCTTAACTTGTGCATTATCGTATTCTACTCGTCAAACTCTTCTATTTCATATCCATGTCAAGAGGACTGTGAAGAAAATGGTAATCCACCAATTAGGGTGAATTCGGAATGACGACACATAGCTTATCGTATTCTACTCATCAAACCCTTTCATTTAATGTCCATATCAAGGGAATTATGAAGCAAAAGGTAGTCCGCCATCTCGGGGCGTCCGCCATTTTAAATTTGGAACGATTATATATACTATATTGCATCGTCATCGGACTTATATTAGAACTAGGCGAAATTATTTTAATTATAAGATTTGAAGTAGACATGCTCGGAAAAACATTATGGGTACATATGTTATTCAGTATGTAAATATTACTTTTGGAAAAAATCGATAGAAATAGGCAAATTTCGAGAACTCAAGAAATTTATGTTTTCTAGTGCGTAGAAAACATAAACAAATTTTTGATAGTCCCACGCCCACCTCCGAAAGCGCCAGTGTCATCAGAAAGCTTTTCGAAAATATTGGCCATCATATACAGCAAAAAACGGTAGGTCCCTCCACCCGTGGCAAAAAGAAAATGGCTTCCAGTATTTAATTCAGAAACTTTTCATGGGCTGTTAACGCGGAATGTTTTTTTTAATTTTTTCAATTTTTATCTGAACCTTGTTTTAAGTATAATATTTTGACAGTGACACTTAAAATTATCATAAGCCTGTTACTTGACTTTCTTGGCTCCAAAAGTTAGTTCTGTTTCCTACATTTATCTGTACAATTGACCATTGTCTTGGACTACCCAAAAAGTAAAGAAACACATTTCGTACTGTTTCGGGAGCCCACACTATCCTAATCCATGGCAAAGAAACAGATCCCTTTGTACATCAAGTGAAGCCTGATGACTTAAAGCAGATTAAGTAGAATTCAAATTACAGAATATAGATTCTGATGCTGATTTGTACTGTAGAATATATAATATAATGGGGAGCAATAAGTGATTCGAATAAGCGCGATATTCGATATATTACTGTGTTCTCGCCCATCCAGCCTTATGTAGGTACATGTTTAAGTTGATATGAACTCACTGGCTCCATTAATTTTTCTACTTAACAAACCTACAAATTGCCTTTGAAGTACAGCGTATCTTTGGATTGGGGCGAAATAAAGAGATTTGAAGAAAGCAGAAAAATTACGTAAAACGAGAAAATATTATTGGAACCTTATTTGGAATTTTTTCCACTAGAATAGTCCTTATTTTTTCCACTTCGAAGTGCACACATAACGATGTATGTAGAGTGTATATATGTATATACGAGTACCTTGTCAATACTATACAATACAATATTTGTGGTTGCATTTTTTATTGCGGTAATTTTTTTTTAGTACTTCTTCTCAATCGACCACAATTTAGATGGAACAACCACATACTGGATTATCCAATTTCACCCTGTCTGTGATTTTCCTAAAATTCACCAATGACTTACAAATAAAGTGGAATAACCACCCGCAAATGTTAAAAGATCAATGATACTCGTAAAAGTGAAAAATTCATTTATCAATCAATTTTTAAATATACATATAAAATAAAGAAGTTATGAAAAACCCACTTAATTAGCTCGAACTCATTAACTATAATAGATTTTATATTATTGTGTATGCGTCTACAATTGCCAATTGCATTTGTAAAAGGTGAATTCTGCACCACCTCAGCACGAATCAAGCCAAAATCCATGTAGAGAAAGTTGGTACAGGTACAGCTTGTATGATGAGTTATCGGGTGTCGTAATTTATAAAACAAAACAAAATAATTCAGTAATCGTAAGAGCCCAAGAAATTCGCAACTACAATATTAAGAAAACAGCACCTTTTGCAAGAAATTTGCTCTGAAAACCTATTTTCATAAACATCAGGCATTCGACATTAGAAACTTTCCATACAGTTCTAAATATTTTTTTGGAAAACATCTGCATCGACAGAATTAAAAATGCAAAATCGATTGCAATGCGGAATCCGGCCAGAATAATAATTCCTTGTCTGGAAACCAGTTAAAAAAGATTTGAACTTATTTAACATACAAATCAGTAAATAAAACATTATACTTTAGAATACATTTATCGTTATGTTCGTTTAATTATGCATGCATGTGTATGTTCATATATTATAAATGTAAATATATTAAAAACTTTTTGGTACAAACGAATTGGATCTGTTCAACTGGTACTACATAAATACGTGCCAGTTTCTTTTCCTTTGTTATTTTTGTTTTTTCCGCTTTCAGCTTTTAAATAGCTCCTACACATCTTCTTAGGTGACAGATAGACATGTTAGGTACATGATTTGATATTTAGCTCCGCATAGATAATAATAAGAGTTAGATCGATGTTTTATTTTGTATTTCTCCCTAAAGCGGGGGCATTGGATTTGGGAAAATCATCGGAGTAAATTTACTGTGATTAGCCGTTGCAGAGGCAATAAAATTAATGTTTCATTTTGGTTAACTTATCTATTCGTATGAGTCTATCTCTCCCTCTGTGACCGCTTATTGCTTGTATGAAGCAGCCTAACCGGTTTTAAGTAAATTATATTTGCGTGAATCATGCTTTCCCACAAACGCTCTTAAAGGCGTACATTATAGATAAATAATAATATCTTTCTTTGCCAAAACTGCACAGAAGTCCAGTCTACCTAGGTCTTGACCTGCATTTAAAATAACAATATGGAATTTTTCAGAAATAGTTTAAAATCTACTTAAGATAGATAGATTATAATTTATTTTCCATAAAAAAGCTTATGCAAAATTATGCAAACATTTTTGTCGCATGGCATTGCCGTCTGCCTTGTTGATTATTTTAAACTAACCATTTTACCACAAGTATAAATTCATCAGTTTTTCAATATATATATTGAACAAAGTAACGAATTTTTTTTTTTTAAGTTTCCACTCATCATTTGTTGTCGGTACGCTAGTAGTTGCAGTACTGGTATAGTCCATTCACCTCAACTTCATTCACTAGAGTTATCACATCACGCTCAGTCAGAACATTAACTCCAAATATCTGCTTCCTTACTTCACTCAGGATGGTTCATCTCCCCATAAAATTGAAAATGTCTTCCCTCTCCTCCAGATTACACATGCTGCATAAGATGGGTAGGTCCTCTCTCTGGGGTACGTAGTTTAGCATCAAGAGTTTCCCTCGCAGCCTCAATATCGTCGCTATTTCCTCAATCCTATAACTGTCACGAAAGTAATTGTTCTGTTCCAGATTATGACTGAGTCGACTGTATATGGCATTCACCTATGTAGATAGCCAGCAGCATCCTCCAAATATCTTCTTCTAGCTTGTTCATTCAGCTTAACAATGATGTCGTACAATTTAGGCTTCCAATTCTCTAGGTCATCTTCGTCAAGTTCCATCCCACATCCGGCAGCTAGTTCCAACCATTCTCTATACCAACCAGTTCTTGATTGGATAGCATTCAGAACTACCTTTCTCGGCAGACGTGTGGTTGGCATGTTTAACGCTTTGAGGACGTAATCATGCAGCTTAAAGGTCTTAATAAACAACGGGAATAACCCAGTTTTCACTGTTAGCATGTAGTTAGGTGTATTTGATGGAAGACGGAATACTCTTTTTACATAGAATCTCAGGAGCCTTTCCACGGTGTCGTATTCCTTACAGCCCCATACTTGCGCCGCATATATGATGGACATGATGGACTCAGATACAGCTTCGAAAACCTTGTATTTGCTTCTATGTGAATAAATCTATTGGAAAAACAGTTCTTCCAAGCTACATTTATAGCGTTTTTGGATTTTAAAAGTTTTTCTTTAAGGTGCCTTTCCATATTCATGTTCTTAGTGATGATAAGCCCAAGATATTTAAATTCCTTATCAACTTCAATTTCTTCTCTATTGTAGTGCTACTTTTCATTAAAGCGATTTCGGCCTCCTCCTTTTTTGAAGATCATGATTTTGGTTTTGCTAAGGTTGACTGCTGAACTCCATAGACTGGTGTAATCCTGCAGGCGATTTATCATGAATTGCAGGGCCTCTGGGGAATAAGCCAACAAAACAACATCGTCAACAAACAATAGGGCTTCGACGCACACACCTGCATATTCAATACCACATTGCAGGTAGTCGATCAGATCTTCAATAAAAAGGGTGAATAGCGTTGGACTTAGTGTACATCCCTGCCTTACTCCTGAGTGAGTATGGAACCCGGCCGACAGTACCTCACCATCCCACACCGCCGGGATGGCATATACTCGTAGATTTTCAATAAGCCTTCCAAACTTCAGCAACATTCCCAATCTGTACAACTTGTATAATAAGGCGTTTCTGTCAACCGAGTTGAAGGCTGCCTTGAAGTCAATAAAGACAGCGTAGAGCTTCTTGCCTTGTGCAAGAAATGAATTTACTATGCTGCGTAAGATGAATATGTGATCAGTTGTTGAGTATCCTGACCTAAACTCTGCCTGTAATTCCTTCAGTAAGTTGTTCGCACATATTCATGCGTTCAATATCTTTTGGAGAATCCTAGTAAAAATTTTATAGGACGCATTTAGGAAGGAAATACCTCTATAATTTCCAGGATCCAATGAACATCCCTTTTTGAATAAAAGAAAGATTAGGGATTTCTTAAACCGCTGAGGGACATATGCGCTCTCCATTACAGTGTTAAACAAGCTGGTTGGTCCGTTATGAAGAGAATTAGTACCGTACTCGTAAAATTCCGAGGGTATTCCGTCCAACCCTGCTGCTATGCCATCCCTTAGACTACAAAGTTCCTCTCTAACCTCTACTTCCGTTATCTGGCTGTTTAGAGTCGCATTTTCAAAGCCAGGTGGTGGATACTGGAAGTTTTTACCAAGCTCAACTGGGTTCAGTAACCCGTCGAAGTGTTCTCTAAGGATGCTAGGGCTTAGCTCTTTAATAACTACGTACCTCCTTCCATTAATATTCCGTACCACTTTCCAGAAATCCGCAGATTTTCTGCAGAGCGACAATTTGAGTGCCTCTAACTCAAAGTAGTTTCTTCACTTCAGTACGCACAAGGTTTTAAACCTGGTGTTGGCTTCGATATAAGAGTCTCGGATATTTCTTACATTACTACCAGTAGTTCTAAGTAATCTTAGCCATTTAAATGAAATCCGTCTGGCTTTTTCACATTCCGCATCATACCATGGCTTAATAAAATGTCGCTTTTGCCTATTGCCTCTATTGGTCGATGGATAAGAATCTCTAGTGATGGCCTCAAAACTGTAAGGACTTGATTCGTCTGCCGCGCTAATTTCTCCTCCAAAAGGCTCCTATATGTCAGTGCTTCCCAAAACTCCATACCAGCTTGGAGGCCATCTGCATGCTTCGCTCCTCTACTAGTTGAGTTACAGTATGGAAACTCTCAAAAAAGACCACAATAGGAAAGTGATCCGAAAATATTTCCGTTTTGACATCCAGGACCTTAACGCATAAATTCCATTCTCCTCCAAATCGACAGTAGTCTATAACTCACGTCCCTTGTTTGCCCACGAATGTCATTTTGCACTCCTTGTCACTCACACTGGTGCCAATTAGTAGTCTGAATCCAAAGGAGTCACAAAGTTCCAAAATGTTCGTACCGCTAGCATTGCAGGTTGCATCCATCGATTTGCGTCCAATACCAGCTGCAATGTTTTCACTTCCAGATTCTTTGCCCACCCGTGCATTTAGGTCACCTATCACCATTAGGTTAAAGTTGTTGCCGCGTATTAATATATTTTGCAGTTTATCGAAGTCACCTTGTGGGCGCCGTGGCGTAAGTGGTTAGTGTGTCGGATCACTACGCATGAGGTTCCAAGTTCGAATCCCAGAAAACACCGAAAAGTTTTTTCACGGTTCCACCTCTCGCGAGCGTCTGACAAACATCCGAGAGTATTGTTGTCACGAAAAAGCTCCTCAAATCGCCGTTCGGAGTCGGCATTACACTGTAGGTCCCTTCCATTCGTGTGAAAAATATAACGCACACAACATGAGTGGTTGCGAGAAGCTAGGCCCTGGCACTTTAAAGAGCTGTTGCGCCAAATATTTGTATTTTGAAGTCACCTTGACAATTGTAACAATTTAAATAACTTGGTATTATACAGTACTTAGTTTTCTCGTACTCCAAGCTAATGTACACGAGCTGCTCCAAAACTTGAAATTCGCAATGGATGTCGCCAAGATCTTTTTATATCCCAAAGAAGCACCCTCCGCTCGCTCTTCCTTTTCTATGCACTCTCGTTGCGGGCATCCACCTAAATTCATATTTTATAAACTTTTCTTCGTAAATACTAAAATCCTTCTCTTCTACATGTGTTTCAAATAAAAAAATAAACCCATACTGATTAACAAAATTATAAAAATCCACAAATAAATTCTTATTTTTTAAACCTGCTAGAATTCTATATTTTCTAATTTCCTTTTAACCGCATTATCTTTATGACCTCTACTTATATTATAAACACGACAGACGGCATTACAATTAAATATCATATTAGACTGTTGCAATGAACTGTTGCTTGTGATACCACGCCTTGTTTTACCACCCTTAGAAATTGATCTTCTTTCTGCTGTCACCACGAAGCTGTCATCGATCAGCTGTTCTATAATTGCCATTCCATACTCGTTGGCCCGTCCTTCACATCGAAGACTATTGTTTATATTAATAAAGAATATTTTCTCGCCGATTTTTCGTTTTTGACCCCGTACTTTCGTATTGAGCAATATAGCAATGTCCCCTTTTAAATTAAACATTCGTTTCCTCCTATCTCGTGACGCCTCAGTAAAATCTCTGTGCATAGTTATCCCAGTGCCGCGAAACTTAGGAGCCTTACTTAGAGCACGCCCAACGTCGTGCCTATGGTGCAATTTAATCATAATGTTTGCAATGTTGTTTTTTGTCATCATGACCCGTGCATACGTAATTAACATCTGACCGTCACTCTCCAGAAGATATAAACACAGTTTCTTGGCTGTCACCTCCGGATCCATATCTGCTCGTTCAGGCATAGGAACTACCAAGTTGTTTTCTATTGCCTTCCGCTCCAAGAATTTAACTTTGCGTTCCAATGCACAGTATCTAGCCCTCATAAGCTGCAATTTTTTGGGTAGCATTGTGTTGTCATTATGCAATGCCCGAATTTCAATGGCTATTCCTTCCACATCAGCTTTTGTTGCCATATTTTTAAGCCTGTCGTCTAGTAGCTCAGCCATTGACCTCTCAATTAGTATTTTCAGCTTAAGGACTGACATATGTATTACCTACGGTACTGCGGCTTGATGTGGTGGGGACAGAGTGCGACGCCTCCTCCGGTGATGTTTCGGTTAATCGCCGAGCAAACGGCGTATGCGTGTTGTTGTTGCCATTTTTCGACGGGGTTCTTCGTATTCCATCCACCATTGTTTTCAAAGGCGTTTGAAAGTTCTTAAACAAAAACTTAATAAGGGAGTCGACTCACCTAGAATTTTAAAATTTGGGTGTAGCTATATGTTGCGTACACATCACACTGTTCTTAATATGATACAAATTTTGTGTTAAGAACTGGATAGTTTCGTAAAACTTCTGCGAGCGATTTTACTTGTATTGGCTATCTATAATCCGCGTTGCCAAACCCCCTGCTTCTGCTTTAGATGCTGCTTTAGAAAATACCATAAAATCCGACTTTGGGCTTGCCACCATTTTGTAACATACATTACTTCATATTGAATATTTTTAAATGCTTACTGTCTATTAGCGGTACGTACCAAAGAGACACTAGATGTTCAAAATGTTGACCTGAATTTAAAGATTTTCTTGGATGAACAAAAGTGAAAAATGCAATTGGATTGCAGACCAATAATAGGTTTCCACCATTCATTCATGGAGATAAAACTTTTAGCAGAGGTCAATGCCTATTGCCACCAATGTTTATATTTCTGACATCACATGAAATAAGCAAGCTATTGGGCTTGAAATAAGCAAGATATAGTACAGTCATTGCAGGCTACGAATAAGACACTTCGAATAATGAGATGGCATTTTGGAAATTTTATCCGCTTTACTATTTATTTTTTTTAACTCATTTAGTCTTTTCATTGGGATAATTTATACATCAAAATATTTAATACCAAGCGACTCACCGTACTATTGAGCATTGTATTAATTAGTACAGGTTTTAACCAATAAAAACCAATGAAAACCACTGAAATTTCGCTTCGCTATGGAGCTACCTTTTCAGGCGACTTGTTCACTAGATGTTCGCGTTGCCAACCCACGTTTTCTTATAAAAACTTTACTGTGCATACTTAGTTATTATTATTGAAGTGCAAATAGCGTACTCAAATTACATTGAAAAGAAAAAAAAACATAATTCGGGTGAAAAAAAAGGAATAAAGAAAGTAATTTAGTTTTGGTCTACAAAATTTCACTGGTGAATAATATTATCCATCCTATAGAGCTTTCAAATCTCTATATGGGCTCTATGATCCGTGCTGAAAGTATGCAAAGTTCCAGTTTTCTACATTATCTACTAACTACTATAAGTGGTAAATAATGAGTGACACTTGTGTCTCAAGAAATTCTTCATTTAAATTTTAATTTCATAAGAAATTCTTAAAAACAGTCAAAAACTAGATGGCTTAACTTTAAGAAATGTTCCAGCTAAACTCATCTCAATTCTGTCACGTCTGACTATAAAACACTCAAAATGGTAACATTGCTTAAAGAATTTGGTTTTTAGTTTAATTTCTTCAGTTTCGAAAATCAGTCATTTAGATACAACAACAGCTTATAATAATTGGCTACTTCCCAAATTTAATAAATACTGTCTAAAGCTTATATCAAAGCTACATGATGCATGATGATAAATGATAAATTACGGTTAATATTTTCCACTCATTAATCACATTTTAATTCTAATTCGAAAAAATTATCGAAGCACAACATACACGTACGTATAAGCGTGTATATAGGTATTACCTAACAGTCGTAACATATTACTTTTCATGTGGTTTTATTTCACTTAAGCGTTTTTGTCTCAAAAAAAATCTTCCTTAACAAAGAAAACAATGAATAAACAAAAGAAAAAAAAAACATACTGCTTTGCATAATTCTAATCATGTTTTTTTGTTGTCATTCTTTTGTTCTACAAAAAATGGGGAAAGCTCTACTTTCCTCTATGGCAACGCTAAATACAAAAATAGTAAAATAGCTTTACAGATACACACATGTTATACTTAGTTTAAATGGGTTAATTGCCTTTTAGGTTTTTCGCATTGTAAAGTTTACAGATGAGTTATATTTATGTGTACCACGTATTTACATACAAGAAAATGTTACGCATACGCCATGTAGGCTGGAGAACGGATTTTGTTCAAATTTAATTTGTATGGGATTTTATATAGACCAAATGTATCTACTACCTCCTCGCAAGTCTAAACTATCTCGACTTGTTTTAAAATATATGATTTACACGTAGCTAATATATGATATTTTGAAATACTTCTATTTTTTTAAAGTTTTTGTTAATGAAATAATGCATTTTTTTTGTATTTTCAGACCTTTACTATTAGTTATGCTAAGAACAAACCATAAATAAGAAGCATAAAAGAATAAAATATATTGAAATCTTTCAATTTTTCATTTTTTTGTTTTTGAGCAACTCACCGGTCAACACTTTATGTAATTTTTAGACACGCGAGCAAAGTAAACAAAACGTATTTGTGTTTACGATGTGTGGCTGGCACTGATCCAGAATTATCAAAATTAGGACACTAACGAAATGGTGTTGATTAAGTTTGCGAAAAAGGTTTTCTAAATTGTGAAATGAATTCCTCTAACGATGATTTTACAAGTACGTGGTTTGGTACATCATAAAAGAAATTATTATTTGTTGTGTTATGTTGGAGATCCTACTTGATTATATACATAGGTACATAATTCTATGTATATTTCAGTTGCTTCTTGATGTTTTTTTTTAAGTTTGCGAATCACTTGTAAATAACTTTTTCTTATGACGGATCTACGAAACTATTTATTTTGGGTACGCAATACTCGCTAACTTATACTACGTCTGACTTATTATTAACCCAATAATTTTGTTTGATAAACTTGGGTTTCGAAAGTAACGCATTAGCAAAGTGTCATTGCGAGAATACCAAATTGCGAGTGCCAAATTCTATTAACTTCAAGCATCCTGGAATGCAGTGGATGAGCGAACAAAAATAGCTATCCACAGTGGTATACTAGTGGATAAGAGATTGGCGAGAGTAATTATTATTGGTATTTACATTAGATGATGTACTTTCTTGACTATGCAGATCCCTTAGCTTCTCCTACTTTAATTGCTTTTTTGATTTCGCGCTGGTACGGAACTGCTTCAGCATTTTACAGAAACTTATTACCTTTACCGCTGTCCCACTCACTTAGGTTCTCATACATCATAGTGTCGAAGGTAATAAGATCCTAGATAAACTTACCTGTCAGGGTTGACAAAAGGCCCTTTCGAGGTCTACCCATAGGCCATGCTAAATCCTCTAATATATATAGCAAAACACACATTTAGTGCAACAGCTCATTAAGTGCTTTGGCCTAGTTTCTCGCAACCACTCGTGTTGTGTGAGTTATGTTTTTCGCACGAATGGAAGGGGCTTACAGTTTTGTGCCATATCTTTCGAAGGGCGTTTTTCTTACTATACTTTATATTAGGATGTTTGTCAAACGTCCGCGAGAGGTAGAGCCGTAGAAAAGCTTGTTGGTGTTTTCTGGGATTCGAACATAGAGTGCCGCAGTGTTCCGACACACTAACCATTCCAAACAACTAATTATTCTATAAACTAATTGCGGTAATCAAATTTTCTAGCCTAGATTATGGTACAGATATGATTTAAATCTAACAAATAACAAATTCGACGTACACTGAAGTTCTTCTTCACTGTATTTTTCACTTCAACAGTACATACACTTGCCCTCTGCCTTGCCTAAGCCAATTATAAACTTAGTTTTGTTGAAAGAGCGTGTGGTGAACCTATGATGAACTCATAATATATTTACCCTCAAATCGTTTTGGTTGACAAGTAAATAACGCGTACTGTGTTTGCTACCACAATTCACGATAATTAGAGCCTCAGACGCACCATTAATCATAAGCTATATCTATTTTTTTCTCAACACAAGAACCAAGCATGCTGCTCATCAGCATCATTATCAAATAGCTTAGAAAGTCCCGAAATTATTATTTACTTATAGTCTCATGTCTTGATAAGATCTGGTTTTAGATAAAAATGAATTTCATCACGAGTACAAACTTTGCTCCATCTGTTGGGACTTATCTTAAGCCATGTCACCTAAAAGAAGTCAATAAAAAAGTTAAGTGTGCAATGAGCTTTTCTCCTGTGACAAAGAATATAATATTGGCAGTGTTTGGACATTTGAGTATTTTGTTCTGAAATTTATCGGATTAATATTTTTTTTTTGCATTAATGTAACCTAACCAATTTTTTACCAGACGTTTGAAATCGATTATCATTTTAAAATACATATAAAGTTTTTGGATTAATAACTTTACATGTATTTTAAAATGATAATCGATTTCAAACATCTGGTAAAAAATATTTTCCGCAACATTCTGATGGTGCTTTTCTCAGAGGCTGGGATGTGCTCGCGGGATCCCAGGGTTAACCAAAGAAACACCCAAAGAACCACCCAAACTCTCAATTCATGAAGAATTATTTTGCCTTTTACAATAGTTTCCTTAAACAATTAATACGCCACCCCGGAGTTTTTCTGAAACATAATCATCTAAGTTTTAAACCACATAATAAATCTTTCGTTCGCTCTCTCTCTCTCTCTCTATCTCTCTTTTGTTCGCTCTTTCTCTTTCTTTCTTTTTCTTTCTCTCTTTCTCTCTTTCTCTTTCTCTCTTTCTCTTTCTCTTTGTCCCTTTCTCTATGTCCCTTTGTCTTTCTCTTTCTCTCTCTCTATCCTTTCCAACGCTTGCACTATGTTAAAACATTTAAAGGGTATTCATAAGCCCTTAAGTGTGCGCCAATTACAAAAAAAAGTTTCCGGTTTCCAACAATTTGTATACTATGACAATTTTAGTGTATCTTAGCCTATTAACAATATTTGAATGCCAATAGCTAAGAGCCCGCTTTTGGCAGACCCGGCTCTCAGGCCCGCTTGTAGCAAACTCCGCTCTCGGGCCCACTTTCGGCAGAACAAGCTCTCCGCCCGCTTTTGACAGACTCGGCTCTCAAGCTCACTTTTAACAGACTCCGCTGGTTCCATCTCTGAACATTCTGCTTGTGCATATCTCTGCAACAAGTCCCCGTGATTTATACGGAACGAATTCAATTTCTTTTTGTGAAGGAGTTGGTTTGCCTTAATCGGATTGGTGAGGGGAAGGAGAGATATAGAAAGAGGGCCACATTGGGGTAATGTCATCTTCGGTTAGTTGTGTATTATCGTCCTAGCTATGGGAACCTAGAGTGATACCTGTCCCACAGTGGGGTACTGCTGTTTTTTTTCTAAGCAGAACATCCGTCTTCCTTACCTAAGGATTGTCATTTAAAGATACTTTTGACTAAAATATTTTTGTAGATTCGAGCATTATCCATTTCTTCATATCTACCTACTTACATTTTGGCGCAGTTCATATAATTTCCGATCAAATCTTACCGACTATTCGCGCTCATCGCCCAAAGGACAAAATATCAGGCGAAGAATCTTTCCCTTGAAATATACGAATAAATAATCTGATTTCATACTTATCATCCAGCATTGGGCGTTAAATAATAGGGGCCTGTAAAGTGATAGTAAAATCCCTACTTTCCATTATGGATAACATATGTGTGAACAAACAAATAGATCCATAAAGAATAAATTGTATTCGTAGAGTTACGAATATTACAAAAGCCAGATGCGTATTTGATATTATTCAGAAGTAATATAATTTGCCCTTAAACTCAGCTTATCGCTATTTTACCCGCAACATAAATATTTGACTATACATTTAAGTCCCCAATACCGTATGTCCATAGCCCTTCAAGGAATAACAAGGGTTTACCTTTGGTTTTTATTGGAAATTCTGTTTAAATTCGAAATTTGGTTTTTCTTGAACAGCATATTAAATTTCGGACAAAATTAGTAAACATCCATACATTTTCCATACATATCGTATATAGGCGTCTCGTGAAATGTTCAATCAAATTCTGCTATAGGAAATGGTTTGCCAATTGAGCCGAAGGAAAGACGTAAATTGTTTGTGTATATTGTGCTAGTAATTTGCTATAAATTTTTTAAAAGTACAATTCTGTTTTCCATGTTTTGTTCCAAAAAGTATAATTGGAATACTCTTACTGCAACTTCTAGTGACCTCAGAAACGTACATAAAAGTACCTTCATTATACCTTATTAGTGCACGTGTCCATCGCTCTAACACAGAGAATATTATATATTAATACGTGAACACGAAATTTATCGTACGTTTTTTTAGTATTTATTATAAAAGGATAATAACAATAACAATATTGGGCTCAACAGCTCTTTGAAGTGCCAGGACCTAGCTTCTCGTAACCACTCATGTTGTGTGCGTTATATTTTTCACACGAATGGAAGGGACCTACAGTTTAATGCCAAGTCCGAACGGCGATTTGAGGAGCCTTTTCGTGACAACAATACTCTCGGATGTTTGTCAGACGCTTGCGAGAGGTGGGACCGTGAAAAACTTTTTGGTGTTTTCTGGGATTCGACCTTGGAACCTCATGCGTAGTGATCCGACACACTAACCACTTACGCCACGGCGCCCATTATAAAAGGATCTTATATATTAATACATGAATACGAAATTTTTCGTACGTTTGTTTTAGTATTTATTATAAAAGGAGGGGGATGAAACGTATATCATTCGAAAGGTACTGAACCATAGATGTGCAGAAAAAAAAGATGTGCGTATGTTACCGGTAAGTCAGGTAAAATAAAGTGAAGATACACACACGATTTCTCCATACAAAACATCTTAACGAATTAAATGAAAGCATTTTGATCACGTTCTGGCTGTATGAGCTTTGCCTTCCCTACACGAGCGAATTGAAAAAAAAAAGGTTATATAAACAAATACATAGCGTTGTGTCTCTCGCTGTTTGTTTTTTCTTCTCGATCGAACTTCGACCATATGCGATACTAGTTATTATTATTACTTGTATAGGGTTATTTTGCACTGCGACCTAGTGGTCTATTGTACCCCCAGCTAGTACCTTAGGGAGGTTTATTCCCTCGTTAGAGTTCCCCTTGCATTAGGATTCCTTCGAAATTATGTTTGAAAATCATCACTCTTGCCTTGGCGAGAATAGTTCACCTTAGTGCTCTCTTGATCGAAAAAACTGGATGCAATGTTATTGCCTATGCAGACGATGTCGCCATGATGACAACAGGCAAATACCCGCAGACGCTGGCCGATGTCATGCAGTCTGCTCTTAATGAACTGCTCAGATGGACCGATAAATGCGGCCTCTCCGTAAACCCGACGAAGACCGAGCTAGTTCTATTCACAAGAAAACACAAGCTACCTGACTTCACTCCGCCCAAGATAAGGGGATCCACCCTCAAGCTTTCAATTAGTGCTAGCTATATAGGCCTAAAGCTTGTCCGCAAGCTAATTTGGAAAGAGAATGTCGTCGAACGGGCCAGGAAATCGCTGGCCGCCCTATACATCTGCAAGAAAGCAGTAGGCTCCGCCTGGGGCCTTAAACCAAGCATCATGCACTGGCTATACATGTCGGTCATTAAACCGATTCTCATGTATGGAGTATTGGTATGGTGGCCCGTCAGTGCCCCACAAAAGATTCAAGATTCCAGAAGATGCTCCGGAGTCTCACTTGACTCAATGCAGAATCTGCAAAGGCCTTCATTTAGTATACCTAGTTACCGTAAATGCTCTCTGAGTTTGCAGTGCCCCGTTAGGAAGCCTGTTAGGATTCGTAGGTTTTTCTGGCTAAGGCTTCGAATATTTTCCGGTTGTAACATCCCAGTAGTTTCTCCGCTTGCCTCAGACCTGTAGTGTTATTCCAGGTTCTTGCACTGTCTTCTTTCTCCATTCCATTTTCCTGAATTCTTCGCGTATGGTATGTTCCCCTATTCCGCAGAATGGTTCAAGTTCAGTGAAGTGTTCTGCAGCTCCTTATCTTGCCAAGGTGTCTGCTGCTTCGTTACCTTTTATCAACGTAGAGAATACGTAGACAATACTTCGTCGGCATATCCATTTTTTATAATATTTGCTTATAGCTTAGTTTAGCAAATTGACGTGCGTCTTTCTTATCTACAAAAGTATTTAACTCTTGCATTCCATGGCAGAATAAAATTTCATTATTAGGTTAGCTAGGTCCTTCCCCCGTTAAATTAATAAAATTATTCCAGAGAATGCCACTGATACATGATCTATAACAGCTTTTGAAAAATGTCATCTAATTTTTAATGATCTCCAATTTAAGCCTTTCACACAATAAGCCTTTTTAAAATGTTTCGTACATTAAGTTAATGCTCCAATTTGACGGTAACAATGGAATTGTTTAAATCAAGAGAAAACGAAAGTCGCAAAAAGAAATTCCCCACAAGATACACCAAATGAAGACCTCAAAATAAAAAAATAAAAGAACAATTTTGGAGCCACTGCACGCCTCTCACTCGAATATAGAGTGTGCCTTTCTTTTCTGTCATCAAAATTTTGAGAAATGAATCATATTTGGTGCACACCGGTACTTGCTGGTTATACCACTAACAACAGGTGTAATTGCACCTGGAAAACAATTAAACTGTTGGGTACAGCACCGAAAAAAGCACCGTCTACTACGTTGGCTAATTAAACATATTTTCTCAGTCGTACGCAGACTGTCGCTCCGGGTGGGTTGAAGAGTCTTTTTTTTTTTTTAGAGGAACGTTCTGACGAATACATCGCTAGTGTATCTGTTTTTCTTTTTGAAGAAATTGCAAAATAATCATAACAGTTATGGGTAGTTCTCGTGGTTGACAGAAAAAAAGGTGAATTGATAGATGTTTTTGTAAAAAAAAAAAAAAAACTTTAACGTGCTTTCCTCATTAAAACTGTTTTTGTTATCATAAAAAGTGGATTAGATGCTAATAGGGGCGAATCTATACCACCAAGGCGACAAGTAAATATCGACAAATTTGCAAAAAACACCGAAAGTTTACTTTTCTCTGGGTTCATCTAAATAAATATTATTTAGCGATATAGTAAAACAAAAAAAACAAAGGAACGACCAAGATTCTACTGATAAGGCCGTTGGCCAATGTAGGGGTGATCGTGTGCTCATGTCTAAATAAAGAGTTTAATGTGCTCGTATTGCGGGTGTTATTATAATTTCACTCAGTTTCTGGTTAAATCGTAGAAAAAAACCGAAATGATTGCATTACGTTGTATTTGTTTAAATATAAATCACAGAATCATACCAAGTGATAGTTCGAACGGTGTCACAAACGCATTGAGAGCTCACGGTAAATGATAGACCTTTACATACAAAGGAGAGTGCTACGCAGTTGTATTTTAATTGAAAGAGTGGGTGACACTTTTTTTATATGTTACCGTTATCGAAAAAACTTGCTAGTAGACTTATCGGTGTCTTTATTCACTAACTTGTAGGTCAGAGGATGTGATATGAAGATGTTACACAAGTGTGTGCGTTTTTTTTTTTTTTTTTTTTTCGTTTTAGAAGAATATCATAACCATTATTGATCCAATCAAATTTGTAATATTCGACTATAGACTGTCAGCTGGTGAACATTTTATAAAAATGTGAGTGATGTAGTCTGCTAAATAATATTAAATGGCTGCAGAGTTCGAACGCGTGGGCGTCGTGGTACAGTGGTTAGTGTGTTGGACCACTTCGCTTGAGGTTCCACGTTCTTCTTCTTCTTCCTATTTCGGCGAGGTTATGATCCGAAAACAAGAGATCATAACCCTCCCACTTCACTGCATTTCTACTGATCCGCCTGTGGAGTTCGCCTATATCATCTCCGAAAATATCGCCAGGTCTCCCGATTTTGGATCACTGGGTTACTGGGGCCACTTAGGAGCTGGTGTCGTTGCATTTGTGTGATCCAGGCATTTATAGGCCTGCCTCCCCTGCCTCGCGATGTCCTTGAAACTTTCATTGATATTGCCTTTTTAACAGGGTTCAAATGATCTCTGCTTTGAACGTGGCAATACCAGTTTTGAGGTTTCATGCTCGAATCCCAGAAAACACCAACAAGCTTTTTTCACGGTCCTACCTTTCGCGAACGTCTAGCAAACCTCCGAAAGTATTGTTGGTACTAAAAAGCTTCTCAAAAACAAAAAAAATGACCCTTCGGATACAGCACAAAGCTTTAGGTCCCTTCCATTCATGCGAAAAGCATAACGCACACAACACGAGTCGTTGCGATAAGCTATGCCTAGGCACTTAATTAGCTGTTGCGACAAATTTATATGAATAGAGTTCGAAGAAGATTTTTTTCAAGAAATTTTAATCGGAAAACTGAAATTTAGTTACAAAAACATTTCCATTTATCTCCATCTTTCGCCAACCGCAGCCAGTTTGTACGTCAGGTTGGTTGAAGTCCCTATCAACTGCGTTTACCACTTAACGTGAGCTCTTCCTCTACTGAATTGTAACTCCGGATTTGACTCGCAAAATTTTAGGCTGGAGCTGATGTCAATACACTCTGTAACTTACATTGTTACTACAGAATAACTATTTTTCACAACGTTAAGATACTTTACAATAGGCCAAAGCTACGAATATCTAGTATTTCTAATTCTTTTATTCCTATAATCATCATTTCCGGTCGCCATGATTGATGAGTTTTTGTTTTTTATCCCATAGCCAATACTGTTAACAAATACGTATAAGCCAACTCCCTTTCGAGTTTCACTTTAACTGTACGAACAAGAATGGAAACGACATTAGTTTACATTGCACCGACGCTTAATTTCCCATTCTTGTTTTCTGTGCTTGACACATCTGTGTACCTACATATATATATATTAGAGCGTCTCTTTTGACAGCAGAACTGCACTTACCGTAATTACCTAAACATAGTAGAAATATTACCTTACAATTGTAGTAGAAACAAAACAGCTAAGCACTGATGATGAATGAATTTAGGCCTCTAGCCTCTTAAATGCAACTCCCATAATTTCTCTAAATCTCTCGGTTCAGTCAGATACATATTACTCCATAGATGTAATCGCAGCCTGTCCTATATGTATATACATACCTACATATTTATAAAAAAAAAAAAAGAACAATTCATTGCCGTGTTGTGGACACCAGCTAAACGCTAGTGTCCTTTCTTTTGTTACCAGAATGACAGCTCAGTGCGGAAATATTTTCGCTAACGACTTACCTGTGGGTCCTGACAAGTGGATTGAGATTATCTACTCGCCATTTCTGTGAATATAGGTCGTGTTCCATACACCTGCTACGCGGCAGTGGTCATAATTTATTGTGCCAGGTTACAGATCAGCCGTATGCGAGAATATTTCCCCACTGACATGTCATCCTGATACAACAAATTGCGATTGCTACCATTTCGCACCTATGTAGGTACATATGTTCATGGAACACGGCCAATATACAAAGAAATGAGTGGTAGGTAATTCCAATCTACTTGCTCGCGTTCAGACCCTGTACAATGGAATTGTCCAGAACACCTTCTTGTGAATTTCGTATTTGACATTTTACTGTAGATTAGCTAAATTTCTTTTACTGAGACTTTGTCCAAACCCTGATTCTTAACAAGTTTGTATGTAATGATTGGTTCTGCGAATTATTTTTGTATTCCAATCCACAAAGAAACCTGATCGTTTCTGACCACTTTAATGTGATTAAGTTTCTGCTTTCAGATGTGTATCTGTTCATCTTTCCATATATACATATAAGTATAAAACAATCTCAACACGTGATCTAGGTGGCTTTGCTTAACAAAGACCGATAATAATCTAATTTTGTCACCAACGGGAAATCAATTAACATCGGTTCATCTATAAATAAATAAAAAAAATTAAATAATAAACATATAAAATTTATTGACAGTAACATCCCAATCAATAAATTTCCTGCCTGATGTCAATGAACCGCTCGGGTGTCATGACGCTCAGTGTCACAGCATTTTTCACGCACAGTTATCGCTTCTTATTTGACTTCATACACCGTTATTACGTAAACAAGATTGCATTTAACATTTCCCATCCAGACATCATTCATGACCTACGAATCGTTTGTTGTTATCAATATCACAAAGAGAAAGACCAGGCAAAAGTTGATAGCATTTCATTTAATTCGTAATAAACAAAGCGAAGGCCAATTAAATTGTACGTCAATCTGATAGGACTTTCATTCATTTCTTCGCAAAAAACGAAGTATGTATATAAATTTTAATAACAAGATTCAAAAATAGATTCTATTGGGGAAAGCCGGTGTCTTGATCACGTGTACATTGTAACAAAAGACTCTAATAGTTTTTATATTTCTATTTCAACAGTGATAATATTTCTAATACATGTAGACCAAGACTGACAGTTTGAGTGTATTAACACACAAAAAACGAAATTATTTATTTGTAATTTTAAAATAAAATGCGGATACATCTACCCGTTGATATGCTTGCCAATACACCACTTGATCCAAGGTATGTTTTTGTTTTTATGTTATATTCTAAAAATTGTTTTGGCGTCTCACTAAATTCTTATCAAACTAGTATTTGCAATTATTTGCAATTAAATGTCAAAAGTTTATCAAGTATTTTCTTATAATTAAGATTAGATTTGTTATTATGGGATGTCATTTGTTTACTGTGATTTTTTTTTAATCTCAAAATCTGTTGGAATTTGGTTCAAGATATGGATTTTAAGAAACCAAGAAATTCTCGAGTAGTAAACAATAAGATAATTTTGACTAACGTCTAGAAAGGCTTAGAAATACTTTTGCAACCAACACTAATGTTTGGAGATTTGACAATTTCTGTGAAAGCGTGCAAAGTGAAAAGCGTGTGGGTGAGCAATTCGCCTTATCTTCTTATTTACTTTTTGACCTAAAATTTAGGTTAAATCAAACTTTGATCGCTTACTCCTAACTCTGATAACATTATATTTCTTAGAAATGGCAAATGTGCTATAATTTAGGCACCAACTTATAATCTCGTCAAATGCGCACCAAGTTTGTTGCCAAGAATTTTGTAAGAGTTTTATTTAGGTTAGGTTGTGATGACTGTTTACTTAGACCAGCAAGGGTCCATTGTGCTCGTTTAGTTTTTACCCTGGGAATCTGAAAATAAAACCCGCTGAATTAAACCCATCCAGATAAGGGTATGCATCTCAGAGGATTAGTCAGGTCGGGAAGTGACGCCGCTGGATTAGAACCACCTAAATAGGGATATGAACCATTCGAGGTGATTCAAGTCAATGTAAATGTAGATCCTCCAACTTATTGAAGAAATAACTGCCGACATTTCTTATTCTTCTATCGGCGGGGGCAGGGCAGCTTCCTCGTTCCTGCAGCTCTTGCAGAAGTCGTTGTAAGGTACGCCGATGCACTCCGCAAGAACCCCAATTGCACAATGTCGAGTACAATTTGAAAGCTTTAGAAAATATAAACATAAAGTAAGTGTTAAGACTGAGTATACAGCAATAGTTTTGATTTCCGTAGAAAATAATTCACCTGTAAAAATAAATGTATAATAATTCGAAAGATTTTCGAATCAGACCACGCACCGTGTTGGGTCCCTTTTCATCTCTCTACCACGATCCAACTTAGCCGGACCTTCTGGATTTCTCCACAGTTGTTCTCTGGCTTTGATTCCTCGTGTCAATGCTAGCATCTGGTCAACGGAAATCTGGTTCATATTCTGGGTTTCCACCCAGCAGTTTCAACAGCAGACTGTACTCGGAAATGCTTCAGCTGCGACTCTACATCCAGAGTGGTTTTCGGTATTCTGGGTACCCTCCCCTTCTTAACACACTACAAACTCGAATAAAGCTTTTCCTCTGTCGTTATCGTAAGTGCTTCCCCACACTGTATTACATGCCTTAGCATCGCAAGCAATCATTGAAACCTTCGAACTTGTCCTTAAAGACATTCACTAGAGACTCTACCTCCTTTGTTGGCGGAGGATCTAGTGAGTCATACGGCAGGTATGCAGATGCTATAACAAAACTGTCTGCGCCTACTCCTACTCGCTAAGCTACAAGATCAGAGGCACACAGTTGCGGCAGCATGACCGCTTTAACTCCCTGCCTCACCAGAACACAAGATCTAAATCTTTCGCCAGATCGCGCATGGGGCGAAGTGGCAACACTTTCTACCTAACCTCTAATCCCCCCCTTTGAAGATCCAAGGCTCCTGTAGCAGAGTAATATTTAACGACTCTTCCACAAAAGACCTGTTCATCATTGCTGATGCAGCTTTACTGTGGTGAAGATTCAACTGAATCACCCTAAGTTTTTCCCGGTACGTAAATCCAATTAGGAGTTCGCTTGCCACCGTCTAACTATAGGTTTCCTCGCAAATTAGCGAATACTAATCTCTTTCTCCTTCTCGCTCTTTTCATCTACTGCTTAAGCCTATTCCGCAGCAATCGCTCAGAATCAGAGTTTGTACCATCATTTTTGGGTTTTGCTTCCGCAGTGTCGACTGACCTCTTGGCGCATTGCTCCAACTAATTGTCCATCGGCGTCGATGATTGATCAGCTACATCCTTTGGTTTCCCGCTGGACTCCACTGGTATCAGGAGCTCTTCCGCCATCGGCCCTACGACCTCTTCGTAGCCTTCCACCCTGCCATTTAATGACTCGTTTTCTTTTTTATGTTTATTTTTTGGGGTCGTTTAGAATCCCACGAATCGGGAAGAAATTACGGACCAGGCAGACAGAGATCCTACCCTACTCAAATATCTTATGACAGAGGATTAAGTTGCCCCCGAGGGTTCACCACTAGCGAACCATGTGATCTAGTTATATGTCTACCTGTGTATAGCTCCCTTGGCATGTTGACTTGCCACCTTGGAGTTAAAGGTTGTTGGAAAGTTGTCAACAAAGTATAAGTCTTCTTTCACTGCTTAAATAGCGACCAAAGCCACCACATGAATTGAAATCCGAAGTTAAATATGAATATTTGCATGTAATTTTTTTCCTTACTTGTATTTGGTTAGTATTCTACTAAAGCTTAATTTACAGCACTTTGGTTGCAAATCTATTACCTGGTATAGTTCTCTGGCTGATAACACTGGAAACAGCATTCCGTTCCTCCATTTTTTACGTCTATTTCATATAGTTCGACGAAGTGCAACAATGTAATGGACAACTTCCATATTCGCTCTGTGCTTATCTTAAACGTTGAAATATGGTGCATGTGCTACTACATGATAATGTAAAATCATATTAGATTTTTTTTTTAATTCAAAAATTTTATTTATTCATATAATATTTTTTCTGATATATCGCACAAAATCAATATTTAGCACGGCTTTGCCATTTGCCTGGCTGATTTATTCGTATTCATATTCACAAGAAAAATTTGAAAAGTATTAATAATTTTCATATTATACTACACAAAATAAAAAATAATTAATTTGCTGTCGATATGCTAGAGCAATTTTGCAATACCGGTATAGTGTGCTAACATCAGCTCCATTAAGGAGGGAAACCACTTTCATCTCCATCAAAGGCGTTACATCCAAGTAAATGCCGCGTTGTTTTTCCTAGGATCGGACATCTTGCCAAAAAATATAATATATGTATTTTCTTTCTCCACTAAGTTGCACCAGGGATGGAAAAGGACATTTTTGAGTTCTACTTATTGTAAAACTGTTTTATAACAGCTTGAGTTCCTTATTAAGTTTTTTGTTTCGATTAAAGCGGAGCAAGCTTTGATTTGAAGTCGGTTTCGACATGCTGACCTTATCAGTATCTGATAAAAAAAAGCTGTTTCAGCATTTGCTAATGAATGTGGAATAGAGAGAACGGCTTGAGCAATTTTATAAATATTTCCAAATATAAACTCATTACACTAATTTTTTACTAAATTTATTTCAGTCCAAAAATCGGAAATTAAGTAATTTTTGAATTGTTGAATTTTTTTGCAGTCGGCAAGTGCTCTACATTCATTGCTTATTTGCTAAATATTCTTTTTTTCATTGGGAAAAAATTCAGTTAACGCTATGTTTAAAACTTAAAATAAATAAATATGTCATTCGTTAATTGATTCGATTCTCTTTTTTGGAAAATACAGATTTCAAAAGAATTTGAAAGATCCAGACTGATAAATTGTATCGAATTGGGGTAAATTGTACTTTTGTACTCGAACAAACTCATATTTGTATCGAATTCGACACAATTGTATCAACTTTTCCATCCCTGAGTTGCACATGTTGCATATAATATTGATACAAAATCATATTACAGATAAGAGATTTTTCAGATTTCATTGACTTTTATTTCATAAAAAAAAGAAAGTTGTTACATACATTAGAGATTACAAGTCTAATTGGATTTGGCCTTAGGCCGTCTACCAGATTGACAAAATAAATTGATTAAGATAAATTACATGTGAAAGTACGAAAAAACAAAGGTGAACTAAAGAGTTCCCTCAATAATATGTTTTCTATATCGAAGTGAATTAACTGTATGTTTATATAACACGTCCCACCCGTATTCCCCATTAAGTATACTCATCGCTTCATCGAGGTCCAATATATTCGCGCCGAAGAATCTTATATGAAATTCTTTTAACACAGGACATCTTGCAAGGAAATGGACTACATCTTCTCTCTCTTTTAGGTTACAAATATAGCACTGAATTGGAAGGTCTGGCCGATGAGGCATATAATGCAAGTTGATTAATTCTCCTCTTGTTTTAAAAATGGTACTTATCATCTCAGTTGAGTTTGAGTTTAGAAAGTAAGTTCTATCTTGTAGGTTATATTTCAAACGGCAATAGTAGGTCCTGTAGATTGACTGCTGAGCATCGGCTATGTACTTATCGTATGTCATATTTGCAGTTCTTTCTAGGAGGGTATTAAATTGTTTCCTTACTGATGAGTACTCCATATCTGGTGTTACATTCAAATTCAAGCTGCAGCTGGACGCTAGACTTTCCCACTCTGCGGCAAAACTTGCTTTTGATAATAAAACTTGGGCTAATATTAGGCTCGGCAGTCTTTCTTGGTCCATAGCCATAATTTTCGCAACATAATCAAAATGCATTTTTAAACTCTCTAGGAAGAAGGGAGGTGTCCCGGTCTCCAGATGCAACATATAGTTAGGAGTGTTACTCGGCAGGTGAAAAATTCGTTTAATGAAAAAACGTAGAAATTTTTCGACTTCCTCGAAAGAGCAATACCCCCACACTTGAGCTCCATATAAAAGTATAGACTAAGCAGTTGCGCTAAATATTTTCTGCTTTGAACTATGATTTATGTACTTGGTTTTCATGCAGCGATTCCAAACAGCACAGATTGCACGCTTGGCTTCTGCCAATTTAATCGTAAGATGTTTTTTCATATTCAAGTTTGCTGAGATCAGAACTCCTAGATATTTGTACTCTCGTATGATTTCTATGTCTTCTCCCTGATAGGTCCACTTTTCACTTCTGGAATATCTGCCGCCACCGTTTCTAAAGATCATAATTTTTGATTTTTCAAAATTCAGAAAGAGATTCCAAGTTTTACAGTATTCGTCGAGTCTGTTTATCATCTTTGTAATTGTTCCACAGAGTCCGCCAGAAACACGATGTCATCTGCGTACTTTAGACCCGGAATCTTCTTTGATCCAATCTCTATACCACCTCGTACTATGTCCATTATGTCGTTAATGAATATAATGAAAAGTAGCGCACTGAAGAAGCATCCCTGTTTCACCCCCATTGTAGTTTCGAACTCATCCGACATCTGCTCCCCATCCCAAACATAGGCGACATTTTCAGTGTACATAGCTCTCAGTATCTTAATGATTTTACTTGATAATCCAATTCTGTATAGCTTATAGAAGAGTGCATCACGGGCAATGGAGTCGAAGGCTGCACGAAATTCCACGAAAAATACATACAGCTTTTTACTTTTCATCTTGTAGATCTCGGCGATATTGACAAGTGAAAAGATCTGGTCTACTGTTGAAAAATTTCTTCTAAATACAGCTTGAAATTCACTCAGAACTTTTTTGTCCTCTATCCATCGTGAAATCCTGTTATATAGCAATGCACCAAACAACTTAGCGGAAGTATTCAGAAACGAGATTCCTCTGTAATTGGATGCATTCTCGCAACTTCCTTTTTTATGCAACGGAAAGATTATCGCTTTCTTGAAGCTCTTAGGGACATCAGCTGTTTCAAATATGCGGTTGAACTCAGTGGTAAGCGCAACCAGAAATTCTGTCGAGTAATTTTTATAAAATTCAAAAGAGATGCGGTCGTCACCTGGGGCTTTCTTACATTATATTACAGATAATCTAATTTTGATATCGATATCTTTGAAGGCTTCAAAGTGCTCGACTATAAATATTCGCGAATTTTTTAACTAGTTCGATGTTTTTACCATCTGCTGGTTAGAACTTTTAGCAACAGTTTTAAGTTTATAATCCATTATTTTATTTCTATCAAAATATAAGCCTTATCATTCAAATGACTGATAATACGAGTAGATAGACCTGACCCCAATTTGTAATCTTGAAACGCAACCAGATGACTGGAAAAATTACTTTAGCGAATCAATAAAATATGTATGATACCTCCAAACTATTTAAATTTTAAAGTCCATTTGCATCTTCTCATACTCGTATAACATAAATTTATTATATTGATTTCGGTCCATACTCGTATTTGTTTGACTTTCTGTATTCCGGTAAAGGGAGGTTATGTGCATCTCTTTAATCCCTTGTAAATTTTAGTATTGAACTGGAAGCTTAATGACTAGACCAATTTATTTTGATCTTCACAGCTGTGTCTGTGAAGTAAAGAAAAAAAATAATTGTAGATTGGAACGGGTAAAAAGAAACGTAGAAAACGAGTTTGTCTAAATTGTTAAAGGAATTTTCTTTAGCCAGAGGAGGGGGTGTGTATCTACTAGTAATATAAACGATATATTATAAATACATGCATAAAGATCTCAAGAACTCTTATGAAAAACACGTATAGATTGCCTAAAGGCACACAAAATGACAGCGCTTGAATGACAACAACAAATAGATTCCTCACTATAGATAACAACTTGTAGTCACGTTAGACACTGCGTCAAGCAATTGCAAACAATTTGCTTACATGCACCAATCCGATATCAACAAAATAACACATTATTTTCATTTTCATTTCAGAATGGTACTTCATCAACAAAATCCAGGCCAGCAACGTCCCATTGTCGACCTTTTGGTGGCAATGATTGCTGTCCCTATCCTCATCCTTTGTGCACTGCAGCTGGAGAAGCATATGCAAGAACGATGGGAAGAGAGTTCAGAGACTCGATGGCTAGTCTTCGGATTAGGAGTCAGTATGTTGCTAATTAGTGTTCTAATTTGTGGCTATGTCACGCATCGAATGGGTGTCTGCATGTGGACGGGTCCACTTGAAGACTCTTCTGGAATGTCCAGCAACACAACGGGTAACATGCAACATGTAAGTAAATACTTTCAAATAGGTAATCCCTAGAGTGTAAAGTAATGATTGTATTTTTTATTTTTTATAAGATCAATTCACAAAATGACATCCTCCGAATTGTCGACTCATTGCCACCCAGCTATGATAGTGTGGTGAAGTTCGATATCCCACCTCCAGCATATGATTGTGTGATCATCAACATGGAGCAGTGCAAAGAGGAAGAAGCCAATGGAAAAGTGGCACCACCACAGGAAGTTACTTCTATGCACATTTGAAAAGTGAAAAAAATCCTATCAAAGGACAATGATGCCTTTCACTTGTGTTTTCTTAGTATTTTTTATTTGTAATAACAAATAAATTTGAATGTGTGAACGAGAGAGAGCGAGAGAGAGAGAGCGAGAGAGAGAGAGCGGTTGAAATAAAGGTTCTACTGTTAGACCAATTGTTGTTACATCTACTATAAGTGCGAATGCTGTGAATTAATTATTACCTACTTAAATGAGTCTCCTGTATTTGTTGTTCGTTTTTGTATCTTTGTACATCTAGTCTGAGTTATTGTATTTATCTAAGTTATCTTAAGAAATAAAGCATTTTTTTATAAATTGAAAAAAAGTAACTTGTTGTTGGTTATCTTTTTTTTTTAGCTCTCAATTAGAATTCTGGGTATGGCATAGCAATCCAACACCCAGACTCTCTCAGCCAGACTGCGCTGCATAATGCTGTATCCTGGATGTGTAGTTCAAGAGGGGTCAGGTGGAAGATCAGAGTTAGAGCATCGATTGGGCAGGATTTCAGAGCGCCCGTGACACCTACGCTTTTCGGACTCTTTTAAGTTTAATGACACTATATCTTCTACTGAGGGCAGACCACCAGACGATAACTCCGTAGGTGAGAATTGGCCGCACAACGGCTATGTACATCTATGTACAAGGATTATCTTAGGCTGAAGACCCCATTTCTTGCTGAAGGGTCTATTGCATGCGTAGAGAGCTATCCTTGCTTCCTTAACACACTGTTCAATGCTTAGCTTCCAAATAAGTTTTAGGTCGGGAGTCGTGCCTATGTATTTTGCACTAGAGCATAAAGACAGTGGCTGACTATTCAGTTTGGGTGGGGTGAAGTCCCGTATGTTGGTTCTAGTGATAAATAGCATCAGTTCAGCTGAGGCGACAGCTCGTGGCCCATGAGTGCACTAGATTCAGATCCCCTTCCATGAGTTGGCTTATCACAGAGAGGAACTTTCCCGACACTTGAAACTCTCCCTATCCAGTCGTGCCAAGATGCGCCGTTTTTAATGGTATGGTATATAAGCTATCCAATATTGGATTATCATCAAAGTTTATGTATAAATATATTACAGGAGACATACGGTGGAGAAGATTTAGAAGTACTGAGGTCCTACAAGTACTTGGGTATAACTCTCAGTCATAACCTTTCGATGAAACATCACCTTGAACTCAAGCTTGCAGAAGGGGAAGAAGCTTTGAATTCAACGTGGAGGACCTTATATCTAACCCCAAAGTTCACAACTAACAAAGGCGAAAATATTTGAAGCTGTAATACTTTTAGTAATGACCTATGGAGCGCCAATCGGGGGATACAGGCTGTATAATAAAGTTAAAAAATTGACACACCTACGTATATTATTTGTCTCACCTTTGGAATGACTACATTCTATTAAAGGTATTTGGAATATACTATTCTCAAAGTAATAGGGAATTTTCCCACTTCAACGAAATAATAACAACATTTATTTGAATACGAGCTCCTTAGGCAAGGCCAATCTGCTTCCTGCTCACTTTGCAGCGAACTCCACATTGCCAGAAAGGGCTTTGTCTTCACCTGTACTTGAGAGCATCGAATTTTCAATGAGAGAAGTCCATTTTCATACTCGTACAGTTGCAGGAGTACTCAAAGGTTTTAACATTCACAAATGCGCTTGTCCTGATGGTATCCCCTCCACAGTTGTGAAGAGCTGTTATTCCTCCCCGGAAAAACCTCTACGTAAGCTTTTCTGTCTGTCCTGCTCTTCTGTGCTCTTTAGGCAAGGTGAATCTTCTTCCTCGTCCAAATACCGACCCATTGCAATTACGTCTCTTCTTTCCAATGTCATGAAAACGCTGATAAATCTTCAGCTTATCAATTATCTTCATTCATACCACGACCCTCAAAATGCATTATCCATGAATGGTACTTGCATCGCTGAATCCGAAGGACTTGCCATTCTCGGTATGTGCATCAAGAATCGTCTTCGATGGAACGATTACATATTCGAGGTCGCCTAAAATGCTGCAAAATGTCTAGGATTTCTTAAGCGATGCAAAAATATTTTACCCCGTCTGATCTGGCCTTTATCTATAAGGCACTCATCCGCCCTAAGCTGGAATATAACACCCACATCTGGTCTGGTGCACCCAAGACCGTTCTGTATATTCCAGATAGGGTACAGAATTGCGCGTTAAAACTTACAGGTGATAGAGACATTTTGAACTCCATAGTCCTACTTGAACATCATAGAAATGCCAGGTGTCTTTCCATATTTTATCTTCTTTTTTTAATAAACAATGTTCCAGCGAAATACCCAGTTGCATTTCTCCCCTTCAAAATTTCACACGCAATACTCCTTCGAATGCACATTATTTCACCCTCAAGACCAACTTCGGACATACTGTCAAATATAGAAATTAGTTTATAAGCCGAACAACACGTTTGCGAAATGATCTACCAGGCTCCGTACTTCCACCTTCAAACATTTAAAGCCAACGCAAACCGGCATATAAATAATAATAAGCCGTCCTCTGCGTATTTAAACTGTTTATTTTTAAACAACTATAAACTTCACTTTCGTTATACTTCAAAGCAATCAAATCACTTTACTCTTTATTAATCTCAACTTAAACTGTCTCTACAAATTCACTTTTAATCACAATATCGGTTATTCTCAACACCAATTTGCAAATAATTAAATCCCACAGTAATTGCACTTCCCCAAGTGCGCCAACAGTTTAGGGACCATCTTGCCTTAGAAGCAGAAGCAATCAGCAGCATATTGCAAGAGAACATGGATGACCACTGGAGTGCTGTAAAAAATGCTTTTGCGACTGGGGCGCGCACGTATGTCGGTAAAAAGCAGAAATACCACCGCACATGGCTTTCTACAGACACCTGGAGACGGATCGATGAACATACAGCAATCAAGGTTCGGATTGCAGCGGCCTCAGCAGTAGAGAGAACCGAGCTTGAAACCCAATACCGTGCGAAGCAGAAAGGAGTGCAGCGTAGTGTGAGACGTGACAAACGTCAATATGTCAACTCACTGGCCTCAAGGGCTGAAGAAGCAGCGAGTAGGTGCGACAGTAGGACTGTTTACAATATCACTAAGGAGATCATTGGTGGTCGAAACTCCAAGCAACATCCAGTGAAGAGTCTAGACGGTAACCTTCTGATTTTGGATGAGGATCAGCTCACTAGATGGAGAGAACATTTTGCTACAGTGCTAAATCACTTAGACGATGGCGGTATGATCTCGAATTCGAATGAGCAGTTCGAAGCAACAAATTCCCGAATTCGCACCGTACCTCCCAGTAAAACTGAAATAATAACAGCAATCAAGTCCCTCAAGAAAAACAAAGCGGTGGGTATTGATGGCATCCCTGCCGAGCTATTTCAAGCGGCGCCAAATACATCGGCAGATTTGCTGTATCCGCTAATACGGAGAGCTTGGGATAGTGAACAATTTCCACAGGAGTGGAAAAAGGCGATGATCATTAAGCTTCCAAAGAAGGGAAACTTGATGGAGTGCGGTAACTGGAGAGGTATATGTGTTCTTCCAGCTGTAGCCAAAATAATAGCTAGAATAATTCTAGAACGAATTAAAGAACATTTAGATTCAACTCTCGATGTCGAACAGGCAGGCTTTCGCGCTGGATCCTCCTGCATCGACCACATAAACACCTTACGGATCATAATCGAACAATGCGTTGAGTATAGGTCTCCGCTACATTTACTGTTTATCGACTTCGAGAAGGCTTTCGACAGCTTGAATCGAGATGCTATCTGGTTGGCCTTGCGCAGGAGAGGCATTCCAGAAAAACTTATAGCTATTATTAAGGCTACATACGAGGGCGGCAAGTGTCACGTCGTGCACAATAGGGGGGTTCACATTCTCAAACATGTTTGACAAGCACGGCATGATGAATGTTTGATGGATAGAAACCATTAGCGTTCACATTTGTCAAACATGGGTGTCAAACATCAGTTGTAATTAGAATTTCAACCATGGCGGATGTTGTAATCGCAGCTCTAGTAATCGATGCAATTTTAGAAGATGGAGAAAAAGAAGAAATAAAAGGAAGCGAATTTGGACAAAGGAATGGCTAAAAAAGGGACCAAATTGTTCTTCTTTTAATTTACTGGACGAATTAAGATTGACTTCTCCCTTTTTTATGCATATGTATCCCTCTTTCTTTTCCGGTCTGCAATTAGGTTTTATATGGTTTTTCCTAAAGTAATTAGTAAATTGCATAAATCTCTAAGTGGTGCATATTTCCGTTCCCGTCATTTCATATATGTCCTTTATTTTAATGACTGCCTCCTTTTACCCATATAAAGTCTACCCGTCTCGTGCGATACGACCCATGATAATGTAGCCAGGCTCTAAGAAATCCCTTTGCCTATTTTTTAGGAAGGTAGAAGGGGTTTTGTGCACAATTTCGTGAGTTTTTCTTGAGCATTTTGTCTACAGTCCCTTTTATGGGCCTATTTTTATTGCACCTAAAAATGTGTTGGATTTTTCCATTCGGTCCACCGTTGCATATGGTTCTATTTCGCTTTTAATTTGCCATGTCTCTGGAAAGCTTTGATACATTTCAAAAAATTCTCTCCAAAAATCACAATTTCTGATCACAGCCATATTTATAGGTACGATGCGCACTGGTTGAAAGTTTCTTGCAAATTAAGTTTCTTCCCGGCATGACAAGCAAGCGTTCACACTCTCAAATTTGTTTGTCATGCCAGGAAAATATCAAAACATTTTGAAATCCATCAAGCATGCTTGACAAGCCGCTGGATGGAGCGTTCACATTATCAAAATCAAGGCAATCATGCCGGGCTTGTCAAACATGTTTGAGAATGTGAACGCCCCTAATGGTAAGGTGTCGGAGGATTTTGAAGTCCAAAGTGGAGTACGTCAAGGGTGCATACTGTCCCCACTATTGTTCTTGGTGGTTATCAGCGATGTACTCCGTGCAGCATTGACGGAAGCTAATTATGGAATTCGTTGGACGATGACATCTTACCTTAAACACCTAGATTACGCTGACGATGTTTGTCTACTTTCACATCGGATAATGGATCTTCATTTGATGGCCCAAAATCTAGAAGCTGAGGCAAACAAAGTGGGGCTAAAAATAAACACAGCCAAAACAAAAGCCCTGAGTACTTCCAATACCCGCGCTCAACTTAACATTGCCGGAAAGCAAGTCGAGAAAGTTGATAACTTTCTATATTTACGAAGTGTCGTCACGGCTAATCGCGGTGGCACCGAACTGGATGTGTGCAGCAGAATCGGGAAGGCTAAAGCAGCGTTCGCTGCAAAATCTGGAGAAGCAATGTTATTAGCTTAAGAACCAACCTACGACTGTTCCGCTCCAACATAGAATCAGTGCTGCTTTATGGGTGCAGTACCTGGAAGGTGGACACCATTAACACACGCAAGCTGCAAGTCTTCGTAAACAAATGCTTAAGAATCATCTTGAAGATTTTTTGGCCGAACCGCATCTCCAACGAACACTTTATCTGAGAACGGGCCAAGAACATATAAGCATTACTATACGAAGAAGAAAGTGGCAATGGATTGGACACACCCTACGGCGCGAAGACAACTCCATTGCGAAATACGCCATGCAGTGGAATCCGCTCACCCAGGCAGGCAGAATAGCGGGACGCCCTAGGCAAACGTGGCGCATAACAGTTGCGGAGGAATCGAGCTCTTTAGGAATGAGTTGGAGGCAGCTCAAACGCGTTGCAGAACTCCGAACACGATGGCGCGCAGGCGTCACAGTTTTACCCCAGAAGGTCACAGTGGCAGAGAAATTACATCGTTTGCTTGACAGAAATATCAAATGGGAGTGAACGAAAGAGCATCAAGATCAAACCGCTTTCAATGAGCTCTATTCCGAAACCCTATACACATGCTCATACACTTCATAAAACCACTTATTTTGTCTTGTGACGCATCTCCTTATGGGTAGCGATTTTGGCCCATAGGATTGACAACACGGAGTGGAGCGCCCGATTGGTTTTGTTTCTTGCGCACTGGGAATTTACCAATTATATTTGGTATCAAGCATTTTCAGCATGTGGTTAGAAGAAAAGTTACTATTCTAACAGATCATAAGCCGTTGTTGGGAATCAGATGAGAAACAGATTCCACTAATGGTGTCGCCACGCATGCTACTGTGATGTTTGTTATTGTCGGCTTATACTTCTAGAATAGTGTATTGGTCAGGATTGTTTAAGTAGACTCCCACAACATACTTATGCTTGAGAAGGCCAGTAATTCCCAGTAAAAGTAGAGCAGATAGCTGCTGAGATAATAAAAGATCCTATAATGTCACGGGTTTTGAGATGGCTGCTACTTGGTTGGCCGCAAGATCTGGAGAAATCTGATCTGTGCGACGTAAGACAGAACTGTTTACTCACAAGGGTTGCTTGTTGTGGATAAGGGGCTTAATCGTGCCACCCAAATATTAAACGGCAAACTTGGAACTTCTGCATAGGTATCACCCGGGAATTAGCTTGATGAAGGCGTGTGCTCGGAGCTACGTGCGGTGACCCAAACTGGATCAACAAATTGAACTCAAAGTGCAAAATTATTTGAATTGTCAAACAGCTCAACGTAACTTGCCTACCATGGGGCACGTTACATATGGATTTTCTTCGTCCATTTCAGGGGTATACTTTCTTGGTGTTGGTAAAATTACAGTTTTCAACAATTCATTTTTATGTATGGAATCATTGAAAATAAAGAGATTTCGACGATGGCAATAACGTCGTCTGTCGGAGTTTGTTTTTTTTTTTTTTTAACTTTCTAAAAATGAGGTATTTATGAAAAATCAAACTCAAATTCATATTTCATGTGGTTAATCTTAAAATGTTTTATGTTAATTAAATTCTAGAACTAGCATTTTTCAATAATTTAAACGGATTTTTAAATATTTTATCAAATTATCCCAGTTAAAGTATATGCCTCCATTCATATTTTTTTTATGATTTCATTCTCTGAAATCAAGTTTTTCCCAAAATATGCTAGACGGAATTCTCTGAAAATGGGCGTTTGCCGAAGAAATGTTGGATGGTTTTTATTTTCCTCAAATTACACAAAGTGCATAAAGTCGATTCATTGTGACCAAATCTGTTTCCATTCAATGATATTAATCTGCAACGCACTTTAAGGCCGGTAATTACCAAGCGCTCTTAAATCGATTTTAAGTTTATCTAGCTCTTAGTTTTAAATTTTTGCTACGTATTCACCAAGCACTAATAGGTTTTTGTTCATGCTAATTCGAATATGCGAAATATTAATTTTCGGATTTCCAAACGCGTTCTAAAATGAGTTTCCGAACTCTCTTTCGAACTGGAAGAAATGTCAAAGAAAAAAAAACATTGTATTTTCGTGATTTTAATCAGAGTAACAGTTCACAGCTGATTTCGAAAATTTTAGAAATTCCTAAGTTATGAGCTCTCTTAACTTAAGAGTGGTTGGAACCACTCATAAGTCTTATGAGCGCTAATAAATCTGCACTAATATTGGTTGGTGAATATGTTTATGAAGCTCTTAGTTTAAGATTGGTCGGTGAATACCGGCCTTAAACTGATAAATTTACTCATCTCGTAGTTCAGTAAATTTACGAGGTGCCTTAAATGAATATCCCTCGGAAACAAGTTGCATAATTGAATAAGCTTTTCTGCAGCTGTCATCAAACTATCGCCAAACATATGAAAATGCCGGAAATTAGTGAAAAGAAAAAACTTATTAGATTGTATTGTATTACCATCTCTGTCTGCCACAGTTTCAATCAAATTTGACAGCAGCAACATTTTCGACAGCAGTGTAATTTTCCGAGGGTGATTTCCGAGCCAAAATAGTCGTGTAATTTACGGTAAATAATTTTTCATTTAAAATTTGACAGGTCATTTACGCGATGATAAATTTATACGGTTTACGTGGTTTATGAGGATTTTACGAGTTTAAGTGAATATCCTTATTGAAAAACCTGCGAAAGTTGGCCACAGGCAATGCTTATCAACATATGGTATTTATAAGCACATACATTCATACTTGCAGCAATTCCAGAGCATAGCGGTATGATAACGATTGATATGTGTTTCATCATTTGTAATAATATGACGGATTATTTTCAGTTTGTAGACTATTGGCTTCAAGGATTAAAGTGCTTCTAGTTTGAGTAAAATTAAAAAAAGGATTACGAGGCGGAAAAAATAAAATAGCTGTCTTTAGCGTTTGCATAAAGTAAGAGAAACGTAACGTATATTAAATTTCTTGAATCACTAAAGAGGTATGTATGTACTCATGTTATTCTATGTTTCAAAACGCCACAAAAAAAAATTTTTGAACTTTCATTGAATAAAATATACGAAATTTTATAGTTATAGAAAGGAGCAAGACAAAGGGAGTTGGCAGATAAATTTGGAATTTGTAAATTAACTGTTAAAAAATATAAAGACCCAAAAGAAACAAATTTTAAATGCGTTAGAAAATAATTTGGCAGATGAAAGTGTAGATCAAAAAACATCCCCGTGAGTGGTCCAATGTTACAAGAAAATGCAAGACAATTACCGAACGAATTAAAAACTGAAAACTTTCATGCAAGTAATGGATGGCTTGAATCTTTTCGTGCTAAAAAAAATATTCAATTTAGAGTACTGTCTAGCGAAGGAGCTAATGTCGACCATGAGGCAGCAGCCACTTGGAAAAGTAATCTTCCTGAACTTTTAAAAGACTTCGCCCGAATATTAATTTAATGTTGATGAAACAGGAACGTTCTATCGCCAACTTCCAACAAAACACTTGTTGATGAGAAGTTTGCAAAGGTGAAAGATGGCAAAAGAAATGTTAAGTGTTCTTTTTTGTTGCAGTGCTATCGGTGAAAAGTTAATCCCCTAGTTATAGAAAATGCCGCCAAGACCCTGGTTTCCCGGCGAAATTAAGTTGATCTTAATAATTTTATGGTTACATGGGCGAATAATAAAAAAGTATGGATGACAACCTACATTTTTACAGATTGACTAATGTCCCTTAAACGCCAAAACATCCTACAGAAAAGAAGAATCATCCTGGTAAACAATGCAACAAGCCACACCGCTTTAATGGAATATTCTAATTTTTGTGGTAAAATATTTACCGCCTAACCTTACATCAGAGATTCAACCCTTAGATAGCCTTGTTGTTCATGAGATTCTAGTCGATTCCTTAAATGAAATAATGAAACAGGTTTTAGAAGAAATACGTACAGAAGGCACTGCACTGCAGCAACGAATTTGCCAATTGCCTTCTCAATCTTGTAAATGATATGCATGGAAGTGATAGCGTATCTGCATGCTTTGAAACTACTTTTATATTTCCGATTTTTAAAAAGGGGGATACAAATTTGGCGGAAAATTACAGGTGTATATCCTTTTTAAATACCACTAGAAATATATTTGAATCTATTTCGTTCAATCGGCTTACAGACTGGGTAAATACGCATAACAAATTGAACGAATTACAGCTGGCTTTCGGAGAGCATACTCAACGGTGGATTAAATATTTAAACTAAGTATGATTGAGGATATATACCGTGAACAAGGAAAAAAAGTTGCGGCATATTTTGTGGCCTTTAAAGCAGCATTCGATAGTGTAAATAGAGATCTGCTTTTCTACAAATTATCAAGAATGGGAGTACCGTCCAAAATGGTGAAAACGCTTAAGGCAATCTATCATCGATGCAGTGCCGCGGTATGGAACGGGACAGAAATGTCTGAGAGTTTCTTGATAACTACGGGAGTACGACAGGGTTGTACCTTGAGTACACTTTTATTCGTCTTATTTTTGGATGACATTGTAGACTATTTGAACGGAGAAGCCGCTGTTAATAATGTCAAAATAAAAAATTTCATGTATGCGGATGATATCGTTCTCCTAGCGGATGCACCCAATAAGCTCCAAATGATGATGACGAAACTCGAGGAGTACTGCCAAATGTGGAATCTTTTTGTCAACCAGGAAGAGGAAGGCGTCAAGAGGATGGCGTTCTTAACGGGAAGCATGGAGACTTGATGGAAAACCGGTGTAGTTCGTTAAAGAATATAAATATCTTCTTCCTTTTTCAGCGAGGTTATGATCCGAAAATAGTTACAGATGATAGCGGAATTTTCTCGCCACTTCATCCACCCTACGCTTACGCGATAATTGATGTCGTCATCACAGGGTTTTTTTTTTTTTTTTATAATTTGCGCGCACTCAAAGGGTTATGAATACCTTTAACATGTTTACACACAGTGCAGGCGTTGGAAAGGGTAGATAGAGAGAGAAAGATTTTGGTGTAGTGGTTCTTTCGAAGCTTAGTTATTTATCCTTCAGACATTTTCCGGGGGTGGCGTCCAGATAACTGGGGAGTTTTTTTTTTTTTTTTGTCTTTGCTTCTGATTCACTTACTTTTTTCCCGAACACCGATGTCAAGGGCAAATACCATCAACAGAGCGAACAATTTTTCCAGCCACATGACCAAGCTACTGCCATTGTTATGCCTTCGCAGCAGTGTTCACACAAGCTTTCGCAAATGATCGGACTGACTTTATATATTTCATGAGAAATAAACAAATGCTTGCTGACATCAGGATTTGAACCATGACCCATAATCCAATTTTACTTTCAGTAAAAACCTTATTCGGACTATTACAAAGATTTTAAAAGTAAAATGAGCCAAATCGGTCTAGCCGTTCTAAAGTGATGCGATGACCAACGAACAAAATTTCATTTTTATTTATATACATAGTTATTGTACATACTCGTACATAGCTTTGCTTCACTTTTGTATATTCATTTATTATTATTATTATTATGTACTTTATTTATTCTAATGAAAAAATTATTGGAGAAGATGCCGTTGGGGTGGCAATGGTGTAGTGGTAAAGTCGTCAATTGCCACGCTATTGGTTCATGGTTCAAATCCTGACGTCAGCAAGCATTTATTTATATCTCATGAAATATATAAAGTCAGTCCGATCAATTCCGAAAATTTGTGTGAACACTACTGCCTAGGCATAACACTGACAATAGCTTGGTCACATGGCGGAAAAAATGTTTTGCTCTGTTTGATGATTGATATGCCTGATATCGGTGATCGGGTAAAAATTCTGTGAATCAGAAGCAAACACAAAAAATAACAAAAATCTCGCCAGTTATCTGGACACCACCTCCGGAGTTTCTCTGAAGGATAAACAGCTACACCAAAATCTTTCTTTCTCTCTATCTATCCTTCCAACGCTCGCACTCTGTGTAAACATGTTTAGGATATTCATAACTCCTTGAGTGCGAGCAAATTATAAAAAGAAAAATATAATATATTCAATCAACTTTTATTTTTTAATTCCATCAAAAAACAGCCACTTTTATAAGTTGGCCACCTGCATAACTTGGTCGAACATTTTTACACCGCGGGTGGCCAACTTGGACAGATTCACTGTATATCTTCATTTAAATCATTTACATACATAGTAAATAGAAGTAGTGACATGAGGCACCCCTACTTGACTCCTGATCGTGTCTCAAAGTACTCAGAAAACTCTTCTCCGGTTTATATTGCTGTTTTCGTGTTTTTATAAATTTTTTTTTATATTTTTTACTGCAACTAAGTATTCGACTTATCAAGTAGTTTTCATTTCACGAAATAAGGACGTTTGCAGGTACCTTCCCATTAGAAATTCCTGCTAGCTCCGCAGTTTAGACGCGGTTACTTATCGCGCTAAGTCTAATGGTTTGGTTCTTTGTAGACGGCGTAGTAAGTTTCTTTCATCCAAAACTTGGAGGACTGTAATATTAACGTGACTTTCTAGTCGACTTTTATGTTTTCTCGCGTAGTTTTTCATTTTGTCTTCGATTGTTTTAATGCCAAGGTCTCTGTGGATATCGCTATTTCTGATATACCATGGCGCATTTACAATACCTCTTAGTACTTCGTTTTCAAAAGATTGTAAAATTTTAATGTTACTTATTTTGGTACAACCCCAGAGATGTATACCATATGTCCATACAGGCTTTAGCACTTGCTTATATAAAAGCAGTTTGTTCTCTATATTAAGCTTGGAATATTTTCCAAGTAACCAATACATTTCTCTATATTTATTATCTAGTTCTTTGCGTTTTTTCTTTATGTGCGTTTTCCATTTCAGCTTTGTATCAAGTGTCATTCCAAGATACTTAGCCTCGTTTGCAAACGGGATTTGAACCGAGTTTGAAAAGATCGGCAAATTGCTTATTTTCTTATAAAGCAGTGTCATCGGCAAATGTAGCTAGCTCAGTGCCTTCTACTTGCGGTATATCACGAGTGTATAATAGATATAAAACCGGACCAAGAACGTTTCCTTACGGCACCCCAGCCATTATTTCCTTAAAATGCGGAATAGCATATTCTTCAAAATATTATATAGGTGCTCTGGCAGAACTTGTCGTAATTTAAACTTTAAGCCTTCGTGCCAGACCATGTCAAAGGCTTGAGAGACTTCAAGGAATACGCTTGAACAAATCTTTTTTTCTTCAACTGATTTTCGATTACATGTGTTATTTCGTTACATGTTCAACTGTAGAATGCTTACTTCTGAATCCGAATTGATGATCCGGAATGAGATGCTTAATCAATATTCTATCGAAAACTGTGTATATAATTGGAAGAAGTGAAATCGGTCTATAAGACGTTTTTTCATTCGGCGATTTTCCGGGCTTAAGGACCATTATGACTTCGGCCACTTTCCATTGACTGGGAGCATATTCTAGTCTAAGCGCGGCGAAGCTTAATTAGAGCTTTGCTTGGTAGTGCTTTAAGAACCTCTCCCGTAATTAGGCGGTATCCAGGAGCCTTCTTAGGTTTAAGTTTCTTTATTTCTTCCTTAAGTTCGGTAAGTGTTGCATTTCTTATTGCGCTATTGGCTATATATGACGTATTTATATTTTCAATAAGAGCTTGTCCATCAAACGGTTTGAAAGTTTCTTCCAGGTGGGTGGCAAAAACTTGCGCTTTCTCTTTATCATGCCTGAGCCATTCGTCTTAATTGGGGCGGCTTGAATTTGAGGTTTTTTAATGCCTTTTATAGCCTTCCAAAGCGAATAATTAGAATCTTTTTCTGCCGTTAAACTTTCTAGGTAGGTTTGCATTTCATTATTCATAAGGTCTTTAATAGATCTTTTAAGTGAGTTGCACAAACGGTTAAGATGTGCTTTATGCTGCGGAGCCCGAGTTTGTTGCCATTTTTTGCGCGCTTTTCTCTTCTCCTTAATAATCTCTTTTATTTCCTGTGGATAAGTTTGAATGTAGCTGGCCGGGGTTTTCTTAGGTTTGGGAGTATTCTTCCACGCGGCATTCTGTAGGATTTCGGCAAAACGATCAACTTCAACTTTAAGTTCATATGGCGTTTTAAGTGATACGCTCAGCTCAATATTTGCTTCAATACATTTTTGGAAGCCATCCCAATTAGTTTTCGCGCTAGTTAATCTGGCCGGTCCTACTTTTTTAATCAGAGCTTCGCTTATCGTCATAATGATTGGAGAATGATCAGAGATCAAAGCTTTCTTCAATTTTTATACAGTTGCCAGATATTCCTTTAACAATAAAGACATCGATCAGATCTGGTATCTTATTTCTATCAGTCGGCCAACAACCCGTCGAGTGAAAATCACAACTGAATTGCATACCCGCATTGTAAGCTTTCTACCTTTCTGAGAGGCGTACCTTGAACCCCAGAAGGGGTGTTTCGCCTTGAAATCGCCACCAATAATAAAATTTGGTTTAAGGAAGTTGAAGATCACTTTCTTCAAGTTTACATCGCAGTGGACAATACCATATATAGACGAAATGTTGAAAGCAAAATGTCTATTTCTATCGCGTACCTTGCTTACTTGTATTGCTTCTAATTCAATCTTTACTTCCGCTGAGTGTTCGATACATTCTTTCATAAAAAAGGAAGATCCGCCTCTGGCTCTTTCCGATGGGTGGAAGGCGTGATACACGCTATATCCCCTTATCTTAACATTTGATTGCTTCGTCAGATGAGTTTCACAGACCAAGCATATATCAATGTCTTTTTATCGTATAAAGATTTCGAACTCGTCGAGTCTTCGTATAAGCCCGTTGGCGCGCGTGTTATGAATGTTGTTTTCTCTCTCTCTCTCTCGAAAATAAGTTTGTTTGTTTTGCTTTGCTCTTCAAGTTTCGCAAGAATTAGGGAAAAAACATGATCTTGTGAGCAATCTCTACTCTATCACCATTTTTCAATGACGCAGCTTGAGCAGGAGTCTTTACGTTAAAGTTTCGATGATTTCTGCTTTGATCTCCTGTGAGCTGTCGGTCTTGAACTTGCCATTAGCTGTCATCGCCGCTTGAGCATAAGACTGCACGCCAATATTCGAGGATTTACCTTCTGTCACCTTTTCTCTACTACGTTTGGTTTGGGTTTTTCTTCCTTACCCGATCTTAAGAGAATATTGACGGATTTTTTATCTTTCGCTGCTTTTTTCGTAGCTATTTGGGGTCTATTCTTAATTGGTTTTGGATTCGTGCCCATGGAATTTTTGAGCGTATCGCGCCTTTTTTGGAGCTCTTTCGCCACTTCACAACCTCGATAGTTCGCAGGGTGTTTTCCTTTACAGTTTATGCAAGTGGCTGGGGGGTTTGCTTATTTAGGTGACACTCATCTGAGATGTTCACCTCCGCATTTAACGCATCGCGGTTCTTTCTGGCAGTAAGTCTGCGTATGATTGAAACCTTGAGAGCGCTTACACTGCGGGATCGATCTGGAGCTCTTACGCATAGGTTCGATTTTGACCACGATGTTTAGAATAGTAAGACTATTACCATAAATAACATATTTATTTTCGTCTCTATCGAAACTTAGCATGAATAGTGGAAGTCCACGCCTTACCAATTTTTTCTGATCTCCCTCCGACTGTTGCTTCTCCTTCTTGATAATATTGACGGCATCAAGAATTTTAAAGCCTTTGTCTTGAAGGTCGTTTATAACATCTTCCTTGGTGCACGAAGGGTGGAGTTCCCTTGCTACAACACGCAGTGGTCTCTCTAACTTATTTTCGTAAGTATACCACTGAATCTTTTTGGCATTAAATTTTTGCGATACTGATCGGTAACCGTCGGCATCATCGACATTGATTTTCCACGTATTGTTTCGCAGAGATGTCACCTTAAACTTCGATGTCACAGTTCCTTTAAGGAGGCAATGCAACTTATTGTTGTCCGTAATTCTAACAACGTTTATCGGGGGCGGAGGACGTAATTTTTTTTGTTGTTGCTTTTCTTGCATCTCCTTGCGCTTTTCATCTCTTTGTGGCTCAACTTCCGGTTAGAAACCAGCTTTGCGTTTTTTGCTAGGTCGTTTCTTTTCGATCCAATTCGTCTCATGTGTTAGCTCTTCTTCGTCCGGTATGGTATTCGCAACTAGGTGAGTGATGTGGGCTAACTGTATTTTCTTTTTGTGGATATGAGTTTTTAAGGCATTATTTTCCAGTGTAATCAGTTCGGCGTGGGCAAATTAAAAAAAATAAAAAATTAAATAAAAATAGAAGATATTACAAAATGGCGGACACATTTATGTGGAACGCCTTGTCGTTGTAGTGAAGACTGTATCTCGAGAACTATTTACCCGATTTTACTAAAATTGACACTATCATTATCTACAGCATTTTATCTATTTTACTTTGTAGATAATAGCATAAAGAAAGAAAAGAAAGTATGGTGTACATTTTTTTAAAATTTGTCTCCACCATCCTGGCCATTTTCTAATCTTTTTTAACGTAAATATATTAATCAATGTATACTATTTAGTGATGATGATTTGGGGACCTGCATTGCGATTGATCGAGAAACTACTGACTGCTCAAAACTTGGCTTGGGCCAGTAGCGCAACAATCAAGTTCGTGATGAAGTGCTTACTTTACCTCCTAGTGGTGGTCCCCGGGCAACTATACGTATAAACCCTTGTACGTATAGGCAGAAATTGTAAGTGCGGGTTGTCTAGGGCCTTGATTCTAGGCTAGGTAACGTGGGCCAGCAACCTGCGTTACCGAATATTGCCCGCTACAGAAACCGACACTATGCCTCGGATAAGGAATGATCACATGTTGACGACTTTTGGCTATTGTACCCGGACAAAGATAGGTTTCTGGAATGTAAAGACGCTCCTCGACTCGGGAAGAGAAGGCCCTTACAATGCCAGAATCATCCAATTGGAAAAAAGAATTCATGCTATATCAATTGGACATTTTGGGGGTAAATGAAGTAAGACGGTTAGAAGCGGGCGGGTACAAGTCTCCAACGCGTAGCACTGTACTACTCTATTCTGGAAGACCATCCGGAAGTCCGCGGGAATATGGAGTCGGACTACTGCTAACAACAACAGCACGCTAGGGCCTAATTTCCTGGTAGCCCCATGGTGATAGGATTTTGACGGCCAGATTCCGGACTAGGTGTACGACGCGTAACCATCATACAGTGTTACGCCCCAAAGAATAGTTCGTCTGAGGACGAAAAGGAGAGCTTCTACAATCTCTTAAGCGCCGTCTTCAACACAACACCAAATGGAGACATTGTCATAGTGATGGGGGATTTGAATGCCAAGGTAGGCAACGACAACGAAGGGCTCAAACATGTAATCGGGAAGCATGGACTAGGCAACCGCAATGACAACGGCGAAACGTTTGTGGATTTTTGCAATGCCAACCGCCTTGTGATAGGTGGCACCATGTTTGAGCACAAAACCTGCCACAAAATCAGCTGGGTTTCCTCAGGGAGCACTTTTCGCAAGGTGTGGAAGCAATCAGCAGCTCAATGCCCGCAACCATCCAAGACCATTGGTGTGCTGTGAAAAATGTTTTTACATCTAGTACTGAAAGAATTGTCGGTCGATCGCAGGGAAGACATGAAGGCGTGACTTTCCGAGGATACCTGGAGATGGATTGACGAACGAAAACAGCTGAAAGCTCGCGTTGCAGCTACCCCAGCAGCAGGGAGAAGCGAGCTAGAGTCCCTATATCGCATGAAGATGAGAGAAGTTCAGCGTAGCGTGCGACGTGACAAGCGCAACTACATCAACGCGCTGGCTACAGAAGCAGAAGAAGCAGCACAGAGGTGCGATAGCAGGACTGTCTACAGAATCACGAAAGAGCTGACAGGTGGTCGCAGCTCCAGCCAACACCCAGTGAAAAGCCTGGACGGTTTCTTGCTCATTTCGAATGAGGACCAGCTCAAGAGATGGAAAGAGCATTTTGCTACGGTTTTAAACCGTGTATTCGCTAGCGATATGCTCCCAAATCAAACTGAGATGCCCGAAGTGAGAAGTTCCCGAATACGCACCAGGACTCCCAGTAAAGATGAGATCATTACCGCGATCAAGGCACTCAAAACCAACAAGGCGGTAAGACTTGACGGTATTCCACCAGAGTTCTTACGAGCAGCACCAACAACATCGGCTGAGCTTCTGCTTCCACTTATAGAGAGAGCTTGGGAAGCTGAGGGCTTTCCTAACGAGTGGAAAAAGGGAATGATCGTCAAGCTTCCTAAGAAAGGAAATCTAATGGAGTGCGGAAACTGGAGGGGTATCTGCGTGCTGCCTGCTGTAGCTAAGATTATAGCTAAAATCATCCTGGAGCGAATCAAACAACATCTCGAAGACACACTCGATGCCGAACAAACAGGTTTCCGCTCTGGATCCTCCTGTGCCGACCACATCAACACCGTGCGGATTATCATCGGACAGTGTGTTGAATATCGATCGCGACTGCACCTGCTGTTCGATCTTGAGAAGGCGTTCGATAGTGTCGACAGGGAGTTTATTTGGAGTGCTTTACGCAGGAGAGGCATTCCCGATAAACTAATTGCTATTATCAAAGCTACATATGAAGGCTCCAAATGTCACGTTCTGCACAGAGGAAGGTTGTCTGAGGAATTTGAAATCCAAAGTGGGGTAAGACAAGGCTGTATCGTTTCACCAATATTATTCCTATTGGTGATTAGCGATGTGCTTCATGCAGCTTTGTCGATGGGAAACGGAGGAATTCGATGGACTCTTACATCTCAACTGAAACATCTTGACTACGCTGACGATGTATGCTTACTCTCCCACAGAATTATGGACCTCCACCAAATGACAGCAGATGTGGAGAGGGAGGCAGGCGTCGTCGGGCTGAAAATTAATACGGCAAAAACTAAAATTATCAGCCTTGGAACTAACTCATCGGCTCAAATATGCATAGCTGGACAAGCGGTAGAGAGAGTAGAGGACTTCCAATATCTTGGGAGTATTGTCTCGACCGATGGTGGAACCGAACTGGATATAGCCAAAAGGATTGCCAAAGCAAAGTCCGCGTTCGGTATGTTGTCCAAAATATGGCGAAGCAGTGCAATCAGTTTGAGCACCAAAATAAGACTGTTCCGCTCCAACGTTGAATCCGTGCTGCTATATGGTTGCAGCACGTGGAGAGTGACCACTACTATCACCAGAAAGCTGTAAACGTTTGTTAATAGGTGCCTGCGCAATATCTTAAGGATTTTCTGGCCCAATCGTATCTCTAACGAACACCTTTACGAGAGAATGGGTCAGGAACCAATAGGCACAACCATCCAACGACGGAAGTGGCAGTGGATTGGTCACACGTTCCGAAAGGGTGACAGTTCCATATCGAACCATGCTATGCAATGCAACCCTCTTACTCAGGATGGCAGAAGACCTGGCGGTCCGAGGAGAACATGGCGCAGAACAGTCAAGAAGGAGGTACGGCAGTTAGGGAAAAGTTGGGGAGAACTGACACATTGCCAGAAACCGTACACGATGGCTCGTAGGCGTAGTAGAGGCCCTATGACCCACAAGGGGATACAGGACATAAGTAAGTATTTAGTGCTGAAGTTCTTCTTCAAATTTGCGTCAAAAAAATAAGAACCAGAGTGGTGCAACCCCTTAAACTCCAAATGGGTCGGTAGGCCGCAATTTGCTGTGAAATCTGAATTCTTATACTATTATAATATCACTGAAGATGTGATCTATTATGATTTCGATCCAATTACCCTGAACGCTTACAAAAAGGACGAAGAGTCTGACTCGGGCACTTTTGGATTTTATTTTAAGTACAAATCTTATTGTGTGCAATATACAATAGGAAATGAACCAACATTCATTACTTAAAATCTACAAGAAGTGCCTTGTCCCTGACAACATCCATCGAAGGATCAGGAAGTGGAAAGTATCAGGTCATCAGATCATCGATATCTTAAATTTAGCCTGAATATCGACCCTATAGGCCCCAAAGTCTTTAGAAATTATCGTAAAACTGACTGGCTCAAATACAGAGTAACTGTAAAGAAATTAGTTACTTTGATTCCCTCTAGGACTCCTCGCAATACCCAAGAATTGGGGCTTATTGCGAGAGTCTATTCGAAAAAAGTCTATTCGACTTTTGTCGATTCTATCAAGCTTAAAATTGGTATCGGGTAATGTACGAGTAGTAGAATTGCTGAAATAAAATCGACTTTCTGAAATAGAAAAGGAAAAGCTCTCAAATCGAGCTTTCAACTCAAATGTCAAATCTCCGTATGATTTGTTGGAGTTTACAAAAAGATTATTGGTTTTACGGAAAACAAAGAGTTTTATTTGGTTTGATGTATTTGAGGATGAATTAGAGGATATACGACGAGCTGGAATTGTGACAAAACTTCGACACAGAAGAAATTTAAGAGTGTACTCCAGTCGTCTAGACAAATGCAAGTGCCTTTTGCCACAAGCGGATTTTTTTTCCAACACGCACACCAATTTTTCCATCTGCCGCTTCGTAAATATTTTCCTTATTTTTGTAAAAAAAAAAAATATAAATCAAAATATACTTACTTATTTTCATCGTTATCCATTATCTTGTTTGTTTATCATCCTTTCAAACAAAAGTCGACCAGGAATTTTCGATAGAATTGACAATTCCAGTTATCTCAAGAAATTAGATGGGACTTGGACGACTTCTAGCGAAGATTCGCTAATTCTACTACTTGGCACACATTTCTCAGGTATCTCCCAAGTTGTCAGCAACATTATCTCTAATAGACCAGCTGCCAATTTAAACAACTTCTTTAACTTTATTACACAGAACAAACTCCACTGGGCGATACACAGCTTCAAACCACACAAATCCGCACGATCAGATGGCATAATACCAGCCGAACTACAGAAGTCGTCGGATCTTATCTTGCATGTGCTAGAAATAATTCTTATGTTAAAAGCTGTATAGATCTGTTCCATATACCAGAAGTATGGAGAGAAGTCAAAGTAGTTTTCATACCCAAAACTGGCAAATGTTCTCCGAAAGATCTCAGACCTATTAGTCTATCATCATTTCTAGTAAAAACATTAGAACGATTGATTGATATCCACTTGCGCATTGATACAAAACTTCTGTCAGCGGTCCAACATGCCTATATTGCAAAGGTAAATCTTTTGAAACGGCATTACACTCGTTGGTTCGTAATATTGAGTATTCCCAGTTTCACAAGGAATATACAATGGTAGCCTTCTTAGATATAGAGGGTGCTTTTAACAATGACAATGCATCGGCGATTGCAGATGCACCTTCAGACCTGAAGGTAGACAGCTCACTATGCGAATTGATCAATTTACTGCTTAATGGTCGGATTATCAACTCAGAGCTAGGTGGGACGTCTTCTAGAAGATCTGCCAGTAGAGGCACTCCGCAAGGTGGTGTTCCATCTCCTCTCCTTTGGAATTTGGTGGTTAATGAATTATAAACAATACTGGAGGATGAGGGATGCACGATGATTGCCTATAGCAGTCTCAGGAAAGCACCTTACTCTAAAAGAACTGCTACAAAACGCTATAAATAAGTTAACCAGATGGGCGGTTCGGTGTGGGTTAAGTGCAAACCCACATAAAACTGAACTGGTACTCTTCTCAAGGAAATATAAAATTTCGTTCATCGATCCTCCCTCTCTTAATGGTATCAGCTTAACTTTCTCTATATTTGGGTCTTATACTGGATAGGAAACTAAGCTGGAAACATAACATTCAAGAAAGTGTCAAGAAAGCTACAGTAGCACTTTTCTCTTGCGAAAAAGCTATTGGAAATAAATGGGGTTTACAGCCTGGAATAATTTACTGGCTATACATCTCGGTCATTAGACCGATACTCACATACGGGGTGATTGTTTGGTGGACAGCCTTAGAAAAATCTATAAATCGCGACTATCTGAGCAAGGTCCAGCGTACAGCTTGTCTGTGCATAAGCGGAGCACTACGTACAACTCCCTCTGCGGCACTGGACATTATGTTTCATCTGTTACCCCTGATATATTTAGCAAGCAAATGCCAGCGAATGCAGCCTTGATGCTACCCAACAGTGGTCAAGGAAAGAGTTTGGCCACGCCTCCATTCTGAATAAATTCACAATCTCTCCCGAAAGCACGGACTACATCATCCCACGTCTAAATTTTGACAAGAACTTCCTTGTCACCATCCCTTCCAGATCACTCTGGAATGAAGAGGCTTTCATAGAAGATGACTCGATCCACTTCTATACTGACGGCTCAAAAACGAAAGACGGAGTTGGTGGAGGTGTTTTCTCTGACAGGATTAATCTTAAGCTCCCCTTCCGTCTACCAGATCATTGTAGCGTGTTCCAAGCGGAAATAATGGCGATTAAGGAGGTCGTATCTTAGCTGAAGAAATACGTGATATCCGCCAAGAACACCCGCATCTTTTCAGATAGCCAAGCTCCAATCAAATCCTTGGAATCGATCTCTATAAATTCAGTAGTAGCCCTAGACTGCCATTCGTCTCTTCCGGAGATGTCGGAGCATTTTAATATTCACCTCTGTTGGGTGCCGGGACATAGGGGTATTCCGGGGAATTGCAAGGCTGACGAACTCGCCAGAATAGGAACAACTGTACCCATCCTTCCAGATAAGGATAATCTAGGTATACCAATCGCTACTTGTAAACTTAAATTCAAGCTAGATGCAATCGAAAGAACAAATCTTAGGCGGACAAATGGTACAACATGTCTAGCAACTAAGCAGATTTGGCACAAGTTGGATCTAAAACGCTCTAAGAAATTGATCTGTCTCAATCGATTGCATATTGGCTCTATTATAGGTGTAATTACAGGACACTGTCTAATAGGCAAGCATGCAACAAGGCTTGGCGTATATTCAAATGATTTTTGCAGAAGCTGCATGGACGAAGAAGAGGAAGAAACCACTACTCACCTCTTTGTGCATGTCCAGCTCTCTCCCATAGAAGGAAGGAAGCTTCACCTAGGAGCCTTCTACTTTAACGATTTAGGCGATCTGATAGATTTAGACATCAGGAGCCTCCTTCTTTTCATCAGAAGGTCTAATTTGTACTAATGAGTAGGCTGGGATTACATGATCCTTCGTGGTACCACAACGGACCTTTCTTGGTCTATGCGTGTTGGCGTAAGCTAGCAGCCACTTCAACCTAACCTAACCTATAACATTACAATTAACGGTACTTTTTGAAAAATAACAATACATATTCTCGAAAACGGCTTTAACGATTTTGTTCAAATTACTAATAACGATTTAGTTCAAATTATGCTATCAGATGGCATGACAGGTTTTTGGCAAAATTCATGTAAACGTAGTGTAGGTTAGGTTAAGTAAGTGGGTTGATGAAGAATTAATTGAGATTTTATTCCAGTGATCTTGGTCTGGAGTTTATTCCTTTCTACACTTGTAGATTCTTGTTGGGTGCTCTTAGCCACCCTAATGCCCTCGAAAAACTGTAATGATTAGAGAGTGAAACATCAGATAGCTCTTCAATGTCTTGGAAGTAGTATCTTCCTAGAATTCAGTTTCTTAGGTGACAAAGGCTCGGGCAGTGGCATAGAAAGTGGGGAGTATCTCATGAACTTCTTCGTCGCTGCATCCTCTGCACAAATCATCATCATCGGTAAGTTTCATTTTTAAAGTTTGACTTCTCAATAGATTGGGACCAGTGAGTATGTTTATTAGTGAGGAAGCGCCCCCTCTCTCCTTGCAGCTGTTTATTGGTTCTGTTTTCCGTCGCTCTACTATTCCTCTGAGGTTACAAAGTGGAGTCCTGACTGATTTGTCAACTTGTTCAGGCACCAGCGAAGAGCCTTTTCTCGTCAAATAGGCCGCTATTGCGTTACTCGCAACAGCCTTGTGGCCTGGGACCCAGCAGTTTTATATTGTGCTGCGAGCCAAAAACCTTGAGCTCTTCGCGACAGCTCTTAACAAGTTTCGATTCTAGTTCAGTAGCAGAAATTGCTTTTATAGCCACCTGGCTATCAATGAAAATGGTGAAATGTGCTATTGGCATCATTGAAACTAGATTGGCCGCTGTTGTCACTGCTAGAACCTCCGTTTGGAAAACACTGCTGTGGTCAGGGAGTCTGATCGAGCCCGGATATAAAAAAAAACACAGGTCATAACTTTGGATCAAATGAACTTTATTGAACAGAAATTGATTCAACTCCGGATACATATTATGGGTGTAACTACACTATACTTTCTGCGAATACATTTTCTTATTCACCTATTTATTGATATTAATTCAGTGCTTATTGCTTACTCGAATTACTAAGAATTATGCTGCACAAATCGCAGACTGGTGAAAAATGTATTGTGGGTATAATTCTTTTTGAATATTGCTGATTAGCACATCGTACTTATCAGGTCTTTACAAATACAAAATATTTGGCGCAACAGCTCTTTAAAGTGCCAGGGCCTAGCTTCTCGCAACCACTTATGTTGTGTGCGTTATATTTTTCACACGAATGGAAGGGACCTACAGTTTAATGCCGACTCCGAACGGCGATTTGAAAAGCTTTTTCGTGACAACAATACTCTCGGATGTTTGTCAAACGCTCGCGAGAGGTGGGACCGTGAAAAAACTTTTTGGTGTTTTCTGGGATTCGAACTTGAAACCTCATGCGTAGTGATCCGACACACAAACCACTTACGCCACGGCGCCCCATCAGGTCTTTGTGTCATAACATTATATGTAACTCGCGCGGCTATGCCTATGTCCATTTTCGAACCATCTGTATAGATGAATAGACTTGGTTTTTAGTACTTTTCCTGGGGCCTCTGTATTACTACTCTAAAGTCAAATCATTCGAATTCGCAGAATTGTCACTCTGTAGTTCGAATCGCAAATCCAAATTTATGACAATCGAATAAACTTTTGTTGCCAACTTCAATGTCAATTTCTTATCGCAAATCTGGCACTCTGTATTGCTAAACGAAATGTCAAAGTAACTCGAATTCGCATCATTTTGTTCTATTGCTATTTGGTTTGCGGATGTTGAGGAAGCAATTGTGCTTCTTTTAAAATGTAAGTATTTTATGACATAAAATGTTATTTTTAACTTAAAATACAATGAAAGTGATATACATAAAATAGTTTTGTGACATTACTTGATTAAAACGTGTTTTAAAACATGAGGGCAGTCCACCAAAAATCAAATGTAAATGCTCCACCTTAACTTCTCTTGAAGGTAGCAGTGGATAGACTGAGTAGAGTGGGAAATGCACGATACAACTGTTCTACGAACGGTTTCACGGCTTTGGTGTATTCACACAACCCACGGTTGTACCGATATCGTATGGTCGCATGGTCTTGACTGTACAACCGCTGTAACATACACAAACTGTATGGAAATTATATGGTGTGTATGTGTAAAATGGCTAAATAAAATGTCTGGTTGTACGTAAGTCGTATGCAAATTGTATGTGTGTGCTGCATACAATAGTATGCCGATGCCCGTACGACGGTTGTATCGTGTATTCCCCACCTAATACTCTCAGTTTCGGGTTGAACCAACCACTGCTATATTTTTCTTCTACTTTTTATCACTTAGCTCCATTATATTCGATCTATTTCTAGTGCGCCTGCGTTCTATTCTTTCTCCTTGGGCCTCACTCTGTATTGCTACTCGAAAGTCAAATTTTTGCGAAAGTGCTTTGCGATTCTAATCTTAGCCGGCACTCTGTAAGAAAACAGAATCGAATGGAAGTATTGCCAACTGGGGCTATGAAATGTGCGAATCTAGTTTCGAGTATCGAACGCTGAAATGTCACTTTGGAGCAAAATTTGTTCCAAAGAATTTTGTGTTTTATTTATATTTGAGAAAGAAAGTTAAATATATGTTATAGAAATGGAACTGGATGCTGTCGAATTGTAGTTCCATCAAGATAACATACAGGGAGAAAGAATAACGCAGGCGAATTAGAAATAGGTCGAAAATAATGGAGCTAAGTGATAAAAAGTAGAAGAAAAATATAGCAGTGGTTGGTTCAACCCGAAACTGAGAGTATTAGGTGGGAAATACACGATACAACCGTCGTACCGGCATCGGCATACTGTTGTATGCAGCACACACATACAATTTGCATACGACTTACGTACAACCAGACATTTTATTCAGCCATTTTACACAAACACACCATATAATTTCCATACAGTTTGTGTATGTTACAGCGGTTGTACAGTCAAGACCATGCAACCATACGATATCTGCACAACGGTCGGTTGTGTGAATACACACGACACAATTATCGAATACAACACCAAAGCTGTGAAACCGTTGGTAGAACAGTTGTATCGTGTATTTCCCACTTTACTCATTCTATCCACTGCTACCTTCAAGAGAAGTTAAGGTGGAGCATTTACATTTGATTTTTGGTGGACTGCCCTCATGTTCTAAAACACGTTTTAATCAAATAATTTCACAAAACTATTTTATGTATATCACTTTCATTGTATTTCAAGTTAAAAATAACATTAGATGCCATAAAATACTTACATTTTAAAAGAAACGCAATTGCTTATCTCAACATCCGCAAACCAAATAGCAATAGAACAAAATTATGCGAATTCGAGTCACTTTGACATTTCGTTTAGCAATACAGAGTGCCAGATTTGCGATTCCATTTCTTAACATATATTTAACTTTCTTTCTCAAATATAAATAAAACACAAAATTCTTTGGAACGAAATTTGCTTCAGTGACATTTCAGCGTTCGATACTCGAAGCTAGATTCGCACATTTCATAGTCCCAGTTGGCAATACTTCCATTTGATTCTGTTTTCTTACAGAGTGCCCGCTAAGATTAGAATCGCAAAGCACTTTCGCAAAAATTTCACTTTCGAGTAGCCCCTGTATCCCATTCTTCTCTGATTGAAAAAATACAGAAGAAGGGTTGACTGAAGTCGAGGTAAGGCAGCAGATTGTCGCTACTGACATTCGTTGCTCCGAATTTACTTAGAAACCGAGCATGTTCGGTTGGACTTCGATTTCCAGCCGTTGCACTGACTGATTCTGAGCGCACTTTTTGCCGTAGACTCTTGCGTTTAAAGATCTAACGGCAGCAGTCCAAGGATTGTTTCCAATCCCGCTGTTGATGTATTCGTAGTTTACTTATTAACGGGTTTTTGATTACAATACTTCTCTTTAATTATAGGTGAAAGCAAATAAAAGAATGGAATATTAGCTTTCAAAAAAGTTATAGCACATTATTGTACGTGTTTCCGTTGATTTTTAATAATTTTTTTTTCATTTAAAGTCAATATTTTGCAAAATTAACCCCCCCCCCCCCCCCCCCCCCCCCCCTAAACGGGGGGAGATAGACCGCCCCTCCCATATGAGTTTTTTCTTGCCTTGACCCAACCTATCCGCCCTAGGCTTTTGTCGCATCTTATGCAAATCACCCTGTATATTTTTTTCTTATCGATTCAAATTTATGCATACGGACGGGTTGATCGAATAGTATTTCGAAAGAAAGTTTATGTTTATGTTGAAAGTCGCGACGCTAAAAACACAGATTCTGTTCACAAGTTATACGTTGACGTATACGATTCGACCTCAGGGGTTTCATTTTGGTGGCTAAAGAAACTGGTCTTCAGGTTCGAACCAAACAATCAAAAAATAATAATAATTACACCAATTTTGTATGCAACTACATATTTCATTTATTTTTAATTTTTTTAATTTTTATTTTTTTTTTATTTTCTTATATTTCAAACACATTTGCTCACTTATTTAAATAAACACATTTACTTTAAATATATTTTATATTATTCTGTCTCATTACATAGTACAATATTACAATATTATATTCACCTTGGTGTTCAAATCGTAAAAACAAAGTTCAAACGAATTTCTTTTAATTTTTATTTTATTTTTTCTCTTAACTTATTCATCAACATACTTAAGGATCAATTAACTGCTTAAGAGTACACTGTCGCCATCTTCAATGACCAATGACAGAGGGCAATGGAGCAATAGAGCGATAGGGGCCACTATAATGAAAACAAAATTTGCAGCAAAATTGTGCACGTTTGACGGCTGTAGTAAAAAAAAATGGTCATCGGTCTATTTCGCTGACAAAAAATGAGTAAATGGGCAGGGGACCGGTCATGAACCTTCCCCTCCCGACCATGATGGCTTCTATCTCCAAGCGCAAAAGCGATTTTTTGTTTCTCTTCGTCTTGCACATTCCTCATATTCGTGTGTACGTGAAATTTACAATTTCTCAATTTTTTTTCTTTTTATCTCACAACAAAAAATTAAAAAGATACAACTATAAAAAATCATAATAATAATATTTAGATTAATAATAATTAAAGAACAACAAAAGACTAATCGTCCTGCTCACACTTAGAGTGGAGCGAGTTGCGGCGAGTCTGGACTACATATCATACCACTGAGTTGCGGTGACTGACGTGTTATCATTCAGGCGAGCAATCTCTTCGTGCAGACCATGTCCGAGCCAGATTAAGTGAATTCGCCGGTAGCGCTCTGTGCATAGTGTTAAGGGATTTCCACGTCGTAGTCCTTGATCTGTTTCGCCATACTCGTCTAAATACGGTGGCTGAATGAAGCAACCCTTGTTGCGGCCCAAGTAGACGATCTGACAATCACGGATACGCAAAAATACTCCAATTTCCGCTCCACAGAAATTCGCATGATATGTGCAAGCGCCAACGATGCGAGTCGGCTCCAATTCAGGCTGACAGCAGTACGATTGGCCGCAGAGGATATCACCACATATCAGACACATGGTGGGTGTTTTCATTTCTTCGCGTTCATTGTTTGGACAAGTGTACTCCGAGACACTGTTTATCAGATCACTGTAGTCTTCTGGCAGTGCTACCAAGCTTGGTACGGGTAGAGTGCAGGGGACCACCTTCAAATCACCAGCTGTTTTTGTATAATCTTCTAGGTCTGGATGTGAGGCAAAGAGCTGCAATATATGGGCGAACGGTTGATTACTTTCGAAATAATGCTCGATATTATCATTTAGTCCCAAATAACTACACATATTGGTGAATGTGTCACTGTCAGGTTCTAGAAACACATCGGGAAAATCCACGTCAGTGACGAAATGGAAAAAAAGGCAAGCACACCGCAGAAATTGTCTGCTCTCATGACGAATGTGCTCCAACAGGAAGCGAATGGTTCGTTTTGAGGTTTCATGCGTGGTGTATTTCCTTTGCCACAGGTTGTACCGCTCATAGAACTGTATGATGCCTGCATATGGCTTCTTGTTGGCTTTCTTCGATGCATCAGTCGACGAAGACGCTGCTTCTTCAGTTGCCTTGGAGTTATTTAATTCATCGCTGACTTCGTCCTCCTCCTCTTCTTCCTCATCAATATCCATAAAAGTCTGATCCTCCTCATAAAACACCAATAGGGCTTTCACTATATTAGCAATAAACAGAAGCTGTAATGCGTAGAATTCAAAGAAGCTGCCGCAGGTAAACCCTTTCTTTCCATCGTAGGCATACATCATACTCGGTACGGATAGAATCACACATATAAGCGTCTCGAAACAGTTCCATTGAAGCACTGGGGTTCCCTTCTGCTGGAAGAGTGTTGTCAAAATCTTCCGCATGGGATTTAGAATGTTATTCAAATCCTCTGCATCGACATTTCCCGCCCGAAGACAACTAACCCTAATGAGTCCACTCAAACAGCTGCTGTGACGAATCGACATCTCACTCTTGAAGGGCTTCTCTGTGGCGCGCAGGTATACCTCCAGCGCTTGCACGGTGTAACCGCACGTATGCCATAGCCATGGTAATTCCTCGGCTTTATTCAAATCGAACGGTGTATGCGCGAACTTTCTAACGCTCTCGCCAAAACGGCTCGAAAATGAGACCCATTCTTTAGTGATATCTGGTGATTGCTGAGGAGCGCAAAGCTTATGAAATTCTTCGGGTTTAATGAATTTATTTGCCAAAATTTCTTCAAGATTGGGATATGTAAAGCAGTCTCCCGTAATCTCTTCTTCAGCGCTTGGATTAGTCGCAGGTACTGGTGCTAGTGCCACGAGATTAGTAAACGTTTCGATTACATCGAACCATTTGTCGAATGGCACCACCTCTTCACCACTATGAATTACTGGGGAAAAAGAGAATTTCGAGATAGGAGCTGTGAGTGGGAGAACAGCATTACTGAGGCATCTGCAGTAAGGGCACAGAAAGTCTGAATTCTGCCTAAACAAGTAGTAGCCCTGACGGTTGCGATTCGGGCGACGTAGCTCCTTTGATTCCTCATTAGTGTAGTACTCATGCCAGCAGGTGACATGCATTACATGACCACAGCTACTTGTGTGTATCGATGTTGGATTATCACCAGTGGGTGGAAGCACCTTGCTTTTCTGAATAAAAGCCGAATACACCAAACAAGGCCCATCCTTTTTCACTGTGCAATCTTCAAAGCAAAGAATACACTTGAACGTCTCCTCATCGGGTTGCTGCATGCGTCTATCCACGCCTAGGCAGGCAAGTGACTTGTAAGCCACTGCTCCTTCATCATCATCCTCACGCTCACGTTCCGTCTGCCAATCCATCGAAGACTCATCATCGTCTTTAAACACCATTTGGTACTTGGCAAACATATCTGCGTTCGATTTCATGAAATTCCTTTGGGCGTTTTGCATTTGAGCTAAAATCTTTGAACGACGTTCGGCAGCCAACCGAGCACGTTCTTCTTTCTCTTGCTTCTCGGCTTCAGCTGCAGTCATTGGTTCGATTTCTGCATTATCATCTGCGGGTATCATTTGCTCTTCATTTGCCTTCTCCTTTGGTTGGAGTTCTTTGAATTTTTTCACAGTCCACAAAATGAAATCGCGGTGAGATTCAACCTAACCGAAAGAAATGTCTATCAATGGAGTAGCTTAGGAATACGATGTACTTACCCGGCCGCTATGCGATAGCTTTTCGAGTGATGACAATATATCGAACCTCTGCGAACGTTCGAAGAACTGTAAGAATGGGTAGTTTCCCGATGCTTCTTCTTGCACGGCGTAACCTATTAAATGTAAAACCTAGAGAGAGCAAATTAGATGTACAGGTATGCTGGGATATGGATTATATTAACCTTTTGCAGATGGTTGTCGATAAAACTGCGAGCCTTAAGATCTAGAGCACGATTCAGAACTGTTGAAATAATGGTCATCATTACGTCACATTGAAGTAGATTCGCAATAGAGCTGAAATAGTTGGGAGGATATTAATCTTAGATAAAACTAGTGCTAGGAGCGAGCTATGAAGTGTGACAATGTGCAACCGTTAATTTGTAAACCAACGTTTGACGATTGGTTGGTCTTGATTATCGATTTAAACAAATAAACTTAAAGCTATGGTATTCAGGGTGACGGTGCATAGAAATTTTTCAGGGAACTACAAGATTGATGTACTCGACAGACACGGTATAACATTAAGGATTGTGCTAAAAATAAGGAATCGGGCCTGTATTTTACTTAAACAACGTTGGATCAATATAATATTCACAAAAGGAATCCGCTGCAGGATGAGGAATAAGAAAACAACTTTCATTCAATAGCAGAACTTGTCTAGTTCAAGTGCTGAACTGCCACTCTTCCTTAGAAGAAAGCTGGTCCGTAAACATCGGACCTAGGTTTGCACATAGCATAGATTGACTTACGAGTACATAAATATGTATGTTTGATAAAACATATCGTTTCAAACTGTTGAGTACGGTATAAGAGGAATAGTGGCTAATGCAGCAAAAGTCCTCCTGACTCATAAGCCGTGGAGGTACAATTGATTATAATGCCATCATGCATGCCATGCCATTCTAAATGCTTTTGTAATAAAAATATAAAAAATATAAAAAAAAATAAAAAAAACAAATTCTAAAGATTAAAACATATGTATATGTACGTATGTATGACACAGCGATGCGGTGATTCAAACCATAATAAATCAAAAATTAGGTAAAGCGCTAAATAATAAAACATCCAGCCTTATTGTGAGTTTCACCCGAACAGCATTCCACGTGAAAAAATTCCCTTTTCACTTTTCCCCTATCATGAGTTTCGGGCGAAAATTTGTTCATCTTCGAAAAATTCCCCTTATTGTGAGTTTTTATTTCGCGTGGAATATGACGCTATTCGCATGGAAAATTTTCACTTGATTTTTGTAGGCGAAAGAGATAAGAACAAAGCGGAAAATGTAAGTTGTTTGAAAGCAAAAAAGTGGAAATCAATTACACATAATTTTATTTCAGGAGCAAAACTCTAAATAAGCAACAAAGTGAAAAACCGGATACCTATTGCTAAAATAAATGTTCCTTTTTTAAATGCACACAATTAAAAAAAATATTTAGATTTGGACAGATCTAAAACGATACGTACGCAAAAAAGCAGCGTTGAACAAAATGTACGAAAGAGTGACAGGAGGTGGACCAAACAGAACGCAAAAGTTCCCACCAACAGAAGAAGCTATATTTCAACTGATTGGAATAAATGAAGCAGTGTTTAATGTGTTAATTTGTTTAATGTTACTTTTGCACCCACATTTGTTTTTCAACTCCTTTATTTGCCTACTGTCAAAGCACCAGAATCTATGTTCGAAATGCCACAGCTGATTCGAAGTGAAATTTTGTTCACGTGAAATTCACAATAGCTAAAAAAAAATCCGGGCGAACAAAAATTTCCACGTGAAATATTTTTCGGGTGAAACTCACAATAAGGCTGATCATGTACCCGTCAAGTGAAAGAGTTCCAAGTCTTGACAAAGGGTAGTGTTAACAGTCTGAATGCGGTGAAACATTTGTACAGGATTCGGTTCAAAATAGTCGCGTCCATCACCTATAAGTCAGCAATACCGAATTGCACGATGTGTATTCTACAGAAAAAAACGGAATTTTAACGAGTGTCATTTGTGGCTGGAATTCGGCAAAAGTAATATTCATATCCTAAGTAAATAAAGCGGTAGGTATTGATGGCGCTCTGCGAACTATTTCAAGCGCCGCCAAACATATCGGTAGAACTGCTCATACGAAGAGCGTGGGAAAATGAAGAATTTCCCCAGGAATGGAAAAGAGGGATGATCATCAAGCTTCCGAAAAAGGGAAATCCGATGCATTTTGGAAACTGGAGAGGTATATGCGTTCTACCGGCCGTGGACAACGCATTAAGGAACATTTACATTCAACTCTCGGCGTCGAACAGGCAGGCTTTTGTTCTGAATCCTCTTGCATCGATCACATAAGCACCTTACGGATCATAAGCAACGAGGAGCTACATGTTTATATTGAGCATACCAGGGAATGATCGGAATAGATCAGATCACGAGGATTGGCACATAAACAATTAGGAGAGCAAGAATCAGTCATACCCTAAGTGTTTACTAATACAGATACTCACATAAATCCATCGGTTAATTTTGGCAGCATTGGTGGTGGACAGCAGACCAACAATCGTCTGGCCTTCCTGCGTGCTCTCATGTTCTCCTCCGATTTGGATTTCTCTTCCTTCGTGTAGTGATAGAAATACATATTGTAGTCATCGTAAAACTCGTCTTTTAAAACATACACTCCTTTAGCATCGGACTTTGCTGGTTTCTTAAACTCAGCCAGCATTTCAACAATATTTTCCAAGATAATATCATTATTGGAGTCCGGCAAAGCACGACTCAACTCTGAATGCGAGTACGATTTGATGCACAGCAACTGAATTATCTCCTTCTTGATGCGGTCCGCATCAGTTACGCTTGCAATTCCCGGAACATATCGCTCGCCAATAATAACGATTAGTAACTCCAAGAACTCGTCAATCATCGACAGCTGCCGAATGGAGTCATCATCTGTCGCACTGACATTGTTTGGCTCATACTCTGGCTGAATCCATTCTAGAAGATTAAACTTATTCAGCAAATGAATGAGATATTGATTGCTTTCAATGAGAGCAGCGCCTATTTGCAGCCCAACAATATCGCGATCCAACATTTCCGATCTGCATCGCACGTTGCGATAGAAATACAACTGATGCAACAGCGAATAGCCATTACGACGCCACATTCCGGAATGAACCTGGGCGATCATTGTCTGAGTACAGAGGATCGGTTCCATTACCTCTTCGGGTGTACGCCCGCCCGTTGCTGTAAATGCATTGTCAAAAGTTATACCGTACTTGCCCAAATGCAGGTAAATTCCTGCATAAAAACGCGAAAGTGGCAAGTGAATGGAGACTGGACGCGATGCTACATCGTACATCATACACTTGGCGACATGACCATTGACTGACTGCTCCTCAATCTTGCTGGTGTTCAAATTAAAGCCGTTGTTCATCAAGTATCGCATTGTCATTTGGTAGACCTTCAGGAGGACCTCACGATCACTGGCACACCAATCCAGCACCAGAGAGATTGTGTTGGCCAGTTTGATATGAAGATTAAATGCGCATTCCCACTCTGGTTCGTAGTCCATATGCTGTCCAGTTTGACGTGTTACCGACTCCATGCCTTGCATTACATTCAGCAGACGTAGAAGTACCTTAACACCTTCAATGAATCCCTCCCGTAACTCTGGGTTCCAAACTTCCGGCTTAAAGCTAAGAATATATCGCATATCGTAGAGAATGTATGCAGCGCGCTTAAACTGACCCGAAATTGCCATATTTTTGGCAAAGTGTAGTGTCTTATTCTGCACATACGTATCAATGGACTCATGGTAGAACGTATGCAATAGTTTGTGAAATATTCCCTCATTGGCTATCAGATAATGCGCGATAGTGGGCACTGTGAACAGTTGTACACTTAGTGACACGACCGAAAACGAATGATCGTGGTCGTCGCGGATGAAATCTTGCACTATGGTAGAATAGTGCTTGGAGAACTCCTGTGCCAATGCCATCTTGTTCTCGTACTCCATCAACATTCCCGAAATGAGCAGTCTGTGCCAGGAGCTACGTGCTGTCTTCCACAGTTTCACGTCGAACTCGAGAATGTGGCCAATATTGTAGGTGGTACTTTTGTCGCTTATCACATTGGCAAAGATGGCTCGGAACGTCGAGTGTTTTATGAGGAACTCCTGGAACCAAGACAACAACTGAATAGCAAACTGTTGACACGATACAGCTCGTCTGTGTAGGACAGAAACGCGCAACGATTGATTTGCTCTACTATTGCTACTTGTGGCTCCAATTTGCACAGACAGTTTCTCGATGGATTCTTTTAGCTGCCGACAAGCGGCAAAAGTTTCACATCGCACTACAGCCCGGCCCTCTCTGTCTATACTCGCGACAATGTCCATGGCATCTTTTTGTCGACACTTGACTATCTTTGTCAGAGTTTGTATGACCTGGGTAAAGGTGTGACTCTCGTCATTATACAGAACCGTGCAAAATATACGGTCATCCTCGTTGCCATCATCTAAACACTCGAGACTAGCGATCGATTCGATCTCAAATATATTCATGCAAAACATGATGATAGCGCGAAAGGCTATGTCGCAACGCCCTTTTATGGCATCTGTGAGAATTGGACTGTCCGCAGCCAGGCCTTTGTTTCTCTGTAAGAAAGAAGTTCTCATTGAGTTGAGTTAGCTTAGGGAATATAATGGAAAAAACTTACATAATGCTCATCACAGTACTGATCCCTTTTCCATGCTTCCTCGTCACCACAATCGCAACATCCACCACCGCCGGATGTGGACATTTTATACTTGTGATACCTGTGGGCAGATTGCTTAAAACAGTTTACACATAGCACACATGTGGGATCCATTCCGCACTCTCGACAGCAGTAAGTGGGTTCGCCATTTTTGAAAACTCTTCCACAAACGACTGCAGTACTACCTTCTGTTTTTAACTTATCCAAAACGATCTGAGGATTATCACCGAGAATGAACTCAAGAAGGATATCGATGATGCCTTCCTTGGCACCAGCTTCGTTGAATGAACATCGCACTGTAAACGAGGGAAAGTATTGTAACGGTATTATTTTTTTTATTGCATACAATTAGTGCAATTGGTGCATTAGGCTTGGTTTTAAACTCTGGAAAAAGACTTAGTTTTCATCCTATGATCCTATCCTACGAGATGTGATAAGAAATAATCTTATCGTGAAAAAGTAAGTTATACGATTTTGAACGCTTTCCTACTTGTTGTGGCGAAGTAATTGCTAGAAGAGCTGGTAGCAATTGCTTAGTGCGCAACCAAAAGCTTCATAAAAAAAATCCTTAAAATCGCCTGAATAAAACCAGAAATAGCTTTTTTACATAAGCAAATTAGCTTTTCTTAAGCAAAAATTGTATCAACTCATGAATGGAGTTTAAGTCAAAACTAGCAAATGTTTGAACGGTTAAGAAAACCCAAAAACTGCACCTGAATTTTGTTCATACAGAAATCAAGAAATCACTTTTTCGCAAAAGCAATTGCTTTAACTAAAACGGAATTGCTTCATTTTTTTAGTAGAACGGTAGCAGAAAGACTATAAACTGAGCAACTTAAACGCGCATCTACTACTTGCAGACCAAGAATATTCTTGGAATCCTTCGATAGAACCCTAAGCATATCAACCGATACAACAGAAAACTAACAACACGAATGATTGCGAGAAACTAGGTCCAGGACCATATACATAAGGGTCAACTGCTCATCGCCCTACTCTATTCTTCCCTATTCTAGTTTCACTGATTTGGTAGCGAGCAAGCAAGCAACCTCGCGCTTTCAAATTAAGTGCATTAGTCAGGTCATTGCGCTTTTAAATTTGCGTTGAATTGTTGAATTGTATTTGCAAGCATAGCCGAAAATTGATACCAATCGAAGATAGACTCTGAAAAATTGATAAAGGAAGTACAAAAACGGCCGTCTCTGTGGGGCATGCGAACAAAAGAATATAGCAATAGACTCTTAACAGAGAAACAAACAGAGGAAGAGGAAAATTAAATGCAAGTATCCAGCAGTACTTATTATGATATTCTTTATTTAATGAAAATTTGTGTAAATAAAAGTTCTTTATATACAAAAACGACACCTTGTGCACATCATTGGAACCAAACAGAAACTGATGCGTTAACTAGCTTAATTTATTCAACCAGCTTACAAGCACAGGTAACGCGAGCTCGCGCTACACATGGTAAGCGCTACAAGGCAAGCGTGAGCTCGTGCTAATATTACTCGCTTGCTACATAACCATAGCCTAATGCGGGCTGCAGCATTATTAAAGTAAGCACAACAATGTATTTGCATTTTCAGCAATTTCAATAGAGTAAAAATTCCCTCGATAGATATCTCTATGATTCTGATTTGTACTTAAAATAAATTCTGACTCAACTCTCAACGGACACCTCCATTGAATGGACAAATTTCTCAGTCCAATTGGTGTCCCGTTCACTGTATACAGTGAAGGAAATATGAATAGCCTCAGTGAAGTGTTTTTGTAAAAATAAAGTGTTTTTTTTTTTCATTAAATTATTTATTTTATTTAGTGATTCGGAATTTAATAAACTTATTAAAAGTTAAGAAAACAAAAAGTTGGAGCAGTTCATTACATAGTTATACGCCATAAAGTGCAGAAAAACTAAAAATTAGACGGAAATATGAAATAATGAAATTCTCTTACCTGTAAGATAAGTAATTTTTATTTTTAAGGTTTTTATTGTTTTTTAGTATGTGGTGTGCTTTCGTTTCTTAGAAATGACTTGAAAAATTCGGTCATTCATAGAATTGACCAATTTTTTCAATGTTTCGCATGAAACTTCATTCCAGGCTTCCCTAATTTTTTGTTTTAACTCAGGAATCGTTTGAAATTGTGTGCCATTGTGGTCAACTTTCCGGGCTATAATTCTCCATAAGTTTTCTATGGGGTTTAAGTCGGGACTGCATGCTGGCCACTGTAGTACTTCTATATTTTTCTTTTGAAGCCAATCGCTTATTATGTTTGATAAATGTATGGCAGCGTTGTCATTCTGAAAAATAATGTTTTCCCCCAGTAAAGCTTTACAAATTTTCCGAGTTCATACGGGGGGTAATCCAAGCTAATGGCAGTTTTCCCTTAAAGAAAAAAGCGCCCCATATCATGACTGTTCCGCCTCCAAAATAGCGGCTTAGTCTGGTTTCTGGTTCTTTTTTTCAAATCATGCCAATCACTTTAAAAACCATCCGGCCCATCCAGATTGAACTTCTTCTCATCGCTAAAAAGGACATTTTGCCATTCATGAATCCACGACATGTACTGTCGAGGCGAAGTCTGACGACTTTCGCAAAGTCACTTTGTTAGTTTTGGCTTTGGTGCTCTTTTTTGCCATTCTGTTTGAGGATGCTTTTGCAGAACACGCCTGGAAGTTACTGACAACTCCAGACTTGCCTTAATTTCAGAGGCTGTCATGTGATTGTTCACGGCGTTACTAACAATACGACGAATCATCCGGTTGTTGATTCGCCTATTTCCTCCCGTTACCGAGTTTTTACTGTAACTTTGTTGCAATTTCAAATTATTGTTAACAACTTTTTGGGAGATCTTCCAATTTTTTGGGCAATTACGCGGTTAGAAAGTTTACATTCCTTGTAAGCCTTAATTGAAGCAATTTCTTCAGGGGTTAGAGATTTTCCATGCCCCATTTTAAAAATAAAATAAGTGAAATTAAAAACAAAACATCCAAAAATAAAAAACAAAACCAAACAAATATTTTTTGTAAATTACCTGATCAATTTTTGGTCAATTAATAAATAAAATTTGTCAGCCTCAAATTTCCTACAAAAAGTCGACCATGCGAGTAGGAAGACAACTCAGACGTAAATGAAGTTATTCATTTGTCGGAAACTTCTCTCAAAGTGTTCAACTATCTTATAAAAATACAGTGCTTTACAAGACTCGACGAAATAAAAGAAAAAATTGCAATTCCCGCAAAAAAAGTTTATAAGGCTATTCATATTTCTTTCTTCACTGTAGTTGCATAAAATGGATGCTTCTCATAAGGTATGTTTTTTTTTTATATCCTGCACATGCTTTATAAAGAAATACCATAAAAACGCTAACGAAATCGATGGAAAAATTTGGCACATATCTCACTGACACTTTATCAATCAATGGAATATAAGTAAAATAAAATAGAAAACGCAAACGCAAATGCTTCCCTGCTGGTCCTGTACAAAGAGAAGAAGGAAAGACCACGATCTTAGTTTAGTTTTTTATAACATGAGAACACGGAAACAACTGTTACATATTTGTACGAATAGCTTTATTTCAATGTAAACACGTTCAGTCATTATGTTTAGCTTGAAACACCCATCGCCTGTTGCAAGCATGGAAAAGCTGCTGGACTTGATGGAACTTATTCCGAGTTTATTAAAAATTGCGGAAAAAATTCTAGGATCTGCCCATGCAAATTCTTCAATGACATCATTTCATCCGGAAACTTGCAAACAGAATTTAAAAAATCAAAGACCGTTGCAGTACTTAAACCAGGCAAACCAACCGAAAGGGTTGACAGTTATCGGCCAATTGCTCTCTTAAGCATCTGTTACAAGATCCTCGAACGATTAATTTACAATAGAATCGAGGTACCCATCAACAGTCTAAACAATCGCTCCTTTAAAGTATTCCTCAACGACAGCGCAAGCAAATCCAGACAACTCAACGACGGGCTTCTACAAGGGTTGGTCCTGGCTCCACTCCTCTTTAAGTTATATGTCCATGACATTCTGAGCACCACATCCAACAAATTTTTGTATGCAGATGATCTAGCTCTGGCTACACAACACATGTACTCAATGCAGACCACACACTCAACAGATTTCGATGCTCTGGGGGACTACTTCAAGAAGTGGAGGCTAATACCCAGCATTGCCAAAACTGAATCGGCCTGCATCCACTTAAACAGCCAGCTAACCCACATGCCGCTTGAAATCTTATATAATGGTACTGTACTCCGTCATAACAAGAATCGCAAATACCTTGGAGTAACATTTAATAGATCTCTAACCTTAAAACAACACCACAGTTAAGCTTAAAACTAGAAATAACCTGCTCCAAAAACTTGCGTCCAGTTCCTGGGGATCATTACTCGGAACTCTTCGTATTGCCATCATAGGACAATATATTTAACTGCTGAATACGGAGGTCCCATCTGGCTAAATAGTACCTATACACTCCAAGAAAATTGGCAGTCAACTCAATATTACAATACGCTTAATTTTTGGCACAATTAGATAGACACCAACTCAATAGCTCCCAGTCGTGTGCAAAATCGCCCCACCATCACTCAGATGCAGAAATGCATTCGTTAGGGAATACACAATTCAAGATAACCAAACCACTTATTCTGCATTGAAAATGGCTTGTACCGGCTGAAAGCTCGAAAACCACCTCTAAGGACTGCAACTTTACTACGTGAGACAAACTTTAACATCAATACAGAGTGGATAAAAATCTGAAGAAGATTTTTACCAAATATGAGCATTAACATCGATAACCCCACCACTCGCGTACCAGGCTTCAATCCATCTAGACATACGTGGACACAAGTCAATAGGATGAGGACTCAGAAGAGCCGTTGCAGGGATTCTCTGTTTAAATGGGGAGCAACAACATCTAGTGCCTGCGATTGTGGGGAACCCGGCCAAACGACCACATCACTTATAGCTGCCACCTCTCCATGATTAATGGGAACCTCAACGATATCCACAATATCACACCTGATGCACTCCTCTAACTCTGGCTAACTAGTCTCAATATCATTCTTTGACACAAAATATATTGTTTTATGTTTTATGCTTCATTTATGTATTTCCTATATTGTCCTATATCAAGTATATATTACTGTTAAATATGTTTAATGTATTTTCTGTATAACTTATTACATCCATACAATAAATAAATAAAAATTATTTTGGTCCTTTCGCCGAATGGACTCATTAGATTAGTTTAGGTTGGAATAAGGCCGATTGCCGTGCCATCAGGTAGGCGACCCCCGGGGTCAAGTCCGATATCTCTCCTGGAGCCGTCTAGGGATTCCTGATAATTTGGAGTCAATGGCGGATGATCGAGAACGATAGAGGGTCCACCTGAGCATCCAACCCCCAAGACCCTCATAAAGGATTAGCGGGCCATTGAAAATGTATGTACCACATGTATGTATGTATAAGGTTAGAAAGGCAAGCTTTATAAAAAAAAAAAAAACTTGGTACCAAAGTGTGCGCATCGAGAACCTGTAAATCGGTACCAAAACCTTAGCATTCATTCCTTAAAAACATTTTATTTTCCTTCAAAATTTTAATATTCTCTTATGGTGTCCCGCGGCGTTGAAAATGGACAATGTAGGCAGCATTTGTGACATTTCCCTGCAAGTTATAGACAACATATGGAAAAATTGATATAGCTGCACTTCTTTTACCACAGCCAGCCTGAATCCACGATAGTTATCCCGGATATCGTTAGCCAGTATAAGTTATAATTGTTGCTGCAGTTAACTCATGCACTTTGTCCTAACCGTATATAAGATACAAAAAAAATCACACCTATTATCAATTTGTATAACACGTAAGTGACACATCTTAGGATAGGTTAAGCAAAGCGTCATAGGTTACCGTGATTGCTACAAAACTCACAACTCAAAGTTTCCATAAAAATAGTCAACATCAACGAAAACTCTTTGACATAAAAATAGGATCAGGTGCATTATAATAAGCAAGCCAAAAGATACAGATAAAGGTATGCATATAATGCATTGAAATCGTGCAAAACACTTACCTGCATTACTTTTTAGACATCAAATAAAAACTTACATAAAATAATAATAATTGCTTGCATTATGGGCGGGCAGTGGGTTAGTGAACTTCAACAATAAAAACAACAAAGATTAGAGACACCACATTAACAAAAACAAAAATGCAATGTGTATAGAGGGCGACAGATACCACCAAGTATACAATAATATCGCAGGCATAACAACGAAATACAAAAAACCAATACTTACAGCTTTCTCTAGTTGAGTCTGAAATGCAAACAAAATTGACATGTATATTAAAAGGGAAAAAAACAAATAAAAATAATAAAGAAACAAAGAAATACTCTATCATCGGCACCACTGTCGATTTGCGATAGAGTTTAATTATTTAATAATTACATACAAACACAGGTGGTTAGGGGAGGAAACAATGATACATTTACTATGTATTGACATCACCTATGACGCAACTCTGATCATTGGTTAACTTATTATTATTGGTGTAGCTTACTTGAGCTACAACTTTTTTGATAATTTAGTAAACCAGTTTTGTGACAGTCAGAGATATTTTCATGTATTACCCACCTGCTGATTGTATTATTGATTTCGATTTTAAAAAGCATATTTTTATATAACTTTAGATCAGGTAGGGACATAAGAGTAGAATGGAGTAAATGTGATATGAAATAAGTGCGAAAAGTAAACATATTCGATAAACAAGTAATTATACGATTGATTCATTAACGTATACCTAACAACGTTTTAAGTCTACTAAAACTTTGTAACGTGGTTAGAATGTAGAAGCTTTGCCGACATTAGAGATATATTATTTTATTTTTAATAGTATAGAGTAGCATTGTTAATATTGCTCAGGGTGTTGAGTTTGTCGAGGTATCCCTGAATTTTATGGTATGGCTTGTACAAGTTTATCGGTGTTTTTATGGATGCATTAACTATTCGTAATGAAATTTTGATTTCTGATCGCTGACTCTCCGACAAAAAGAAGAAGAAGAATAATTGTCACTTTAAAGGTTCATACTCTGAATTAATTTCAAACTCTACTGAGCAGCTTTTGTGAGCCTCATAATTGCTTCTTTTATTTCTACTCAAATCTTATACAAACAAACTTTGTACATTTATATTTTTTTTTTAAGCGATCATCACGCTCCCGAGGTGGAGAAAGACATATTACATATTTTACTTTATATGTTAATGTCAATCGTCAATGGTAGCTGTAACCGAAAGCACAGGAAGACTCAACGCAAGGTAAGGTCCTGAGAAATCGTTCTCTGAACAATCTAGCAATGATCGGAGATCTTATTCCGCATGATTCCGGTGTGGCGTGGGACCCAAACAGAATCAAAGAGTTCAAACTATTAACTGCCTTGCTAAAAAAACCTTATCGCAAATGATTTGCCTCCACTAAAAAGACATTGTTTTATACACAGAGAACTGCAAGTATATATTGTACAATACATACTCGGAACATTCACTGCCTTCTAAGTATTCACACCATTCACATTATGAGAGGCAACAAAGTATGAGGGGAGCTAATCATTTCTTGGAATGAATGTGAATGGTGTAAATACTTAGAATGCAGCGAATGGTTCGAGTGGCTCATAAAACGAGCTACTTGCTGCAGTTCTCTGACTCCGACCCTTCCATCTATTCCTTAAAATATATATGCGAAGTTCATTGCCATTACGATAGTCCAAGCCTCTGCTTGGATATGTACATTTGCTTAACGAGTAATGACCATTTTTTTTTGGTCTCAGATACTGGCCGGAGCCCAGTCCTTAAGGCAAGGATTACATATTGTGCAGTTCAATACCGCCAACCATCAAGATTACTCGTATTGGTTTGCTTTTAAACATCTCCGTAGATATCTGGAAATGGATCGAGGAACGTACCTTTACGGTCCAATAGTATATCAGCAGGAAAGAGGAAAGAGCTTTAGGTTCAATATACCATATGAATTAATAATGCGATTACATCAATACGCTAGCTACATAGACGGAACATTTAACAAGTAGATGTGGCAATTGGACCGTTCACATAATAACCAAAGAGCTGATAAATGGTCACAGATCTAGTCGGTATTCAGTCAGATTTAAACAAATTCTAATAATTGAATAAAATGTCCCCGAAATCAGGCTTGTGGTGGAACCGAACAAGACATCATCAGTAGAAGCCGTGAAACCAAGTTTGCGTATGGTAAGAACATTCCGAGAAAACACCAAAAAGTTTTTTCACGGTCCAACCTCTCGCGAGTGTCTGACAAACATCCGAGAGTATTCGAAAAGGAAAAAGCTTCTCAAATCGCCGTTCGGATACGGCACTAAACTGTAGGTCCCTTCCATTCGTGTGAAAAATATAACGCCCACAACATGAGTGGTTGCGAGAAGCCAGGCCCTGGCACTTTAAAGAGCTGTTGCGCCAAATATTTTTTTTTTTTTTTTTAAGAACAATCCGATTAACTTAAGAACCAAGTTACGATTGCTCTGACTAAATTTGGAATCCGTGGTGTAATAAGATGCAATTATTTCTGAATCAATGTCGGCGTAACCGCATCTTCGACGAAAACCTTTATCAGCACCACCATTCAGCGATGAAAACAGCAATTAATTGGTCACATTTCTTAAAAAGTGACATTACAGAGCTGACTATTAAATGTAATAGAACCCGCTAACCCAAGATAGTAATATGGCGCAAAGTAGTTAACGAGAAATCGCGGCAATGAAGAACAATTTTAGATAACTTATGTAAGTGTATTTCTAGAAACCGTACCCGACGGAGCGGTGTGATGTGAAGTTCAAAGGCTAAGGCAAAACAGCTAAGACAAAAAGTTTTAAGCAAGATAAAAAAGACATCAGCTACTACTCAGCTATCTGATTCCTTTTCATTCCATTTTTTAAAGATATTTTTTAGAAAAACTGTGAATTTCTAGGGTAATGAAAGGGAGATTCTGGCATCTACCAATAATGGATAGAAAGAGTATGGTGAGGGAAATGTTTGGCGGCACATTTGTAAATTACTATTTCTTTTTAACTAAATGGCAATAACAGCTAATTTTATTAATAAAAATTTCGATCGTTCCAAGAATATTGCAGACAGTCCCATCTCTATACTTATATAGGTCATCGCTTGCTTTTCTTTTTTCAAAAGTGCAATACGTACAGACAAAAGAAAAATGTATGCGAATCATTTACACTCTATGGAAAAATCTTTTAATTATAGATCTCTTCACAGAGCGAAACACGTAAAAGCATACACACGATATGCGGCGAGAGTATAAGACGACTTTTCTTTATTTTGCAGTGTAGCGCAAATGATTCATTGAACCCCACACCACACAAGGCAGCTTCAGAAGAAAAAATATTATTCGCAAAATAATAAAATATTATTACTAGCTATCACAGATATTGCTTGAAGTAGATTCGCTTTCATTGTAAAAAGAAAATGGGAACAAAGGCTGCTGGAAGGGTCTCATATACAGATACCTAGTATCCAGTTAATTTTTTTTAGAAGCAAAAAGGTATCTCGAATGAACATAATGCCGATTCCATTTCGATACAAAAATGATAAAAACAAGTACGCAAGAGCAAAACAGCAAATTACCAGATCGAAGCACGAGTTTTCATTGTCGATTACCCTGAACGGTAATCTGTCCTCTGATCCCACAGATAACGGAACGGCTGCTGCTTCTACTAGTATTGTGCTATGACCATAATAAACTCGCAAGCCATAAAAGAAGAAATATGGACAGTACACTGACAGTGCTGGTCAAGCACCAGTCACACCAGCTCAGACAATGACAACATCATAAACGTAGTCATAGGTGCGATCGTTTTGCTTTTGTGGCACTGACTCGTGGATGAATGTAAATCTATTTCTGACTGCGGAACATCCTTCAACAACAACAAAAAAAAACACAAATTGTGTTCTGTTTAACAAAGGTAATCGTCGTTTTAAATTAAATAGGATATTGTAATTAAGAGGTACAAACACAAGGCATCTGTGTGCGTTCTTCTTGATTTGGATACCGAGATTCAAAGGATTGGATAATCAGCCGAATGAAACAAAAGAAGGTAGGAGAGAGTTGAAGATGGTCTTACTCGTAAGAACAGACACTTATATAGGCTTAGCATTGAAAAAAATGTATTAACTACATTCTATCAAAAGCTGTCAATTTTAAATGCTACTATTATAGTCATTAAAGAGTAAACTGGTGGTATGCCTCCCACGGTTGACGTTGACATAAATTCAATAAAAACAACCAAGGCAACGAACAGAAACCGATGTAAAAATATAAACAGAAAAGAGGGCATTGTCTGCAAAACCCCATACATACGAAGTTTCTTCTTCTTCGTATACGCTGTTTAATAAATAAATGTAAATATGCGAATAATATAAAATATTAAAAGAAAGTCTTTAAGATGTTGACGTATGTAAATGCATGAACCCGAATATATACTAACAATTACTGCTTAGGGCCTTGATCAAACTAATTATAGTTGATACAAACTCAGTTGTAGCTTTCAGTAGTATGACATTCACGTTTCAAAGTAAGACTGCCATAGTATTACAATTATCGTCGCAGTGTTACAAGTGCAAATTCAAGGAAATCTCTTGAACAAACTTCATACATTCAAGTGATAACTAAAGTGTGTTAGTCCAAAAAAAAATAAAAAAAAACTTACAAAATAGACAAATTGATTCGAACTGGAAATCTTGCTGATAATACCATTTAGTAGCGGTCGTCTAAAGTGTTCACAAAATACATAACGTCTACGCATTTTTCGATTTAGAAAATTGTATTTGTTTCAGGAATGTTTTTGACTATGAAGTATTAATATTCTTTGTTGGTCCGATATCTTAAAATGTTCCTCGCCACTTTATTCTTGACTTTTTCCATTGTAAATGATTGGACAATTTTTTTATTTACTCGATTCTATAAGCATATTGTCGGTTTTTCACAATTGTTGTTGAGTCGCACAAACGAACTAGTACAAAGCTGTTACCAAATTTGGTTTATTTGATTTTTATTACAAAATATATTAGGTGCGTAACAAGTTCTCGCAGTTTGTCAATAGATGACTCCAGCAGTAAGTGGTGGTCGATTTTGACATATCCAAAACGTCATGAACCGAGCTTAGACATACCATATGGTAAAAAAGCAGTTTTGACACATTAGTGATTTTGTTTTGGCGTCATATACTTTTGGTTGTGTGAAAATGTCTGATTTTGTGCCAAATAATCGTCATTTGCGGGAAGTGTTGATTTTCTTCTTTCATTCGAAGAAAACGGCGGCTGAAGCGCATCGAGAGCTCCAAAAAGTTTACGGAGATTCTGCTCTAAGTGAAAAAACGTGCCGTGATTGGTTCCGTCGCTTCAAAGACGGTGATTTCGGTGTTGACGACCGTCCGCGTGTTGGAAGGACAAATTCCTTCGAAGACGCTGAATTGGAGGCATTGCTCGATGAGGATCCGTGCCAAACGCAAGAACAGCTTGCTTCAGCATTAGGAGTTACCCGCCAAGCCATTTCCAAGCGAATGCATGCGTTGAGAATGATTCAAAAACAAGGAACTTGGGTTTCTTATGATTTGAAGCCAAGGGACGTTGAGCGTCGTTTTGTCGCCTGTGAACAACTGCTCCAGCGGCAAAAAAGGAAGAGTTTTCTTCATCGCATCGTGACGGGTGATGAACAATGGATTCATTACAGTAACCCAAAGAAAAGACAGTCGTGGGGACTGCCCGGTCATGCTTCTACGTCGTCGGCTCGGCTGAATATTCAAATCAACATTTCCCGCAAATGACGATTATTTGGCACAAAATCAGACATTTTCACACAACCAAAAGTACATACATATATGACGCCAAAACAAATTCACTATTGTGTCAAAATTGTTTGTTTACCATATGTCTAAGCTCGGTTCATGACGTTTTGGATATGTCAAAATCGACCACCACTTACTGCTGGAGCCATCTAATGACAAACAGCGAGAACTTAGTTGCCCACCTAATATTTATGGAGAAATTCGGGTGACCACCACGCTCACCTATCAAAGAAACATTTTTTGAAATGCAACTCTATCAAAAATGGAGTTAAGTACTTTCCAAATATTTAGTAAGGAACATTAATTAACTAAATCACACTCATGGTATGTGATATTAGGTATGGGACTAGACACGCTTACTTTACATATAGTTTAACGTGTAATACGTTGACAATGATTTGATGCTCCTTTTGTTCAAACAAAATTTGTGCGTGCATATGCGCGGGATCCTCCCACAATAATTTAAGGTATCGTTAAAAAAAATCTTTGTTTATAAGCATTTTTAAATAGGACTGTTGCGTACATATAGTATGATGAGAAATGGATCCTCTATGATGATCTGGGCAGTGGCTTGACCCTGATGAAGCACCAAGTCACATGCAAAAACCCGAGTCTTCACCCAAAGAAAATGATGGTGGTTTGAAGCAGGTGCTATTCACTATACCTTCCTAAATCCTGGTGGAACAATATACGCAGAGAAGTACGGCTTGGAACTGCAACATATGCTTGAGAAACTGGTATCTTAGCAGCGTGCGTCGGTTAATAGACATGGGATTATATAACTCTATGATAACGCGGGTTGTATCACATATGTATGTACAACCGTGCGACATTTGTATCAACTAAGTTATTTCTTTTAAACTACAAGTGTCTTATGTTTCATTTCAAAAACCGACTATTTCAACCTAACAGAACTATGTATGTCGGCAAGTATGAATTCAAGTATTCAGTTGATCCCATGCAGATTTAATTGATAATCTATACATATAATAAAATGATAACTAAGGTTGTCTGTAGGCAGGTATCACACAAAAACTAATTGACATTTTAGTAAAACTTTGCCATTCTATACTGGGCGCCGTGGCGTAAGTGGTTAGAGTGTCGGATCATTACGCATGAGGTTCCAAGTTCGAGTCCCAGAAAACACCAAAAAGTCACGGTCCCACCTCTCGCGAGCATCTGACAAACATCCGAGAGTATTGTTGTCACGAAAAAGCTTCTCAAATCGCCGTTCGGATTCGGCATTAAACTATAGGTCCCTTCCATTCGTGTGAAAAAAGATAACGCACACAACATGACTGGTTGCGAGAAGCTAGGCCCTGGCACTTTAAAGAGCTGTTACGCCAAATATTTGTATTTTTGCCATTCTATACCTTGGTCCCCATCTCCAATTAGAATTGTCACGATATTCCTTCCTCAAGGGCATTAACCAGTCATTATTAAACCATATATTCGAAAAGTTGAAGTACTGCTTTTTTGTGTACTTTTGGGCGCAGTATAAAATAAATAAACACATGGATTTATTTACTTGCCTACTTATAGCTATGTATATTTTTTTGCAGGCGTTTTTAAGTTCGCGGAATGAGTAGGTAGGGTAGGTTACTGCGACGCTAACGAGTCAGTGACTTATTATTAGTATAAATAGCAAGTTTTATTTTAATCGAGCCATTCGTTTTTGAACTATCATTGGCCAAGCAACTCAATCGGGAAGAAAGTGTAGAATATGCAGAAAATCGAGTAAATTCTTGGGCGTTTGTTGGACCTCTGTAGTGAAAACAAAGGTGGAGTATTGAGTTGAATTGTTACTTGGGACGGAACTTGTGTTCATCATTATGAACCTGAGTCCAAACAAGACTCTATGCACAAAGCACACCACCACCCAAGAAGTTTAAGGTGCCACAGTCTGCTGGAAAAATCATGGCGACCGTTTTTTGGGACTCAGAAGTGATCATGTTGATAGATTATAAAGGCATCTCCATAACCGGAGAATACTACGCTTCAATCCTAGAGCGGTTGAAAGAAGCCATCAAAGAAAAAAAAGAAGGGGAGAATTAACCAAATGTCTCCTACTTCTGCACGACAACACACCTGTTCACATGAGTCGTGTTGCGTTGGCTGCCCTGCATAAAGTGGTCTTCGATATCTTGGATCACTTACCCTACAGCACTGACCTGGCTCCCAGCGATTATTATCTTTTCCTAAAATTGAAAAAGGAACTTCGTCGAAAGAAGCTTTCAAACAATGAAAAAGTGAAAGCCGCAGTTTCGGCTTACTTACTGCTAGTTAAATAATTACATAATTCAAATCGATATCGACATGTTTACGCTTTTATTTTACAGTAAAAAAATAAACTAGTTCTATAAATTAGTTTTTCAAAGTAGGCTACGATTCTTATTGTTTAAACCACAAAAACAAACCCTTGTTCGAGAAGCAAGTGGTTTCACTTTCACACAGTAATTAAATAAAATAATTACAGTCCATATACAATTGGTCGTAAATATTCAGCGATTCGGATTTCACCTACTAACATAAATTTGTTAAAACACTAAATAGAACAATGAGAGATTTGCATACACGTTGTCATTGAGTTAATTGTTTGTATACAAATTATATTCTATAATGCAAATAATGTTTACTGACCTTTAATGTAAAAATATTTACGAGTGTGTGTGTCATAAGAAATGCAGTGTAATCCAGCCGCTTACACTTTTATTTTGTTCTTATTAGATCTAGATACCATATATTTGCTTGGTCATGCAATTGCTGGTTATGTACATACATACATATGTCAACATAGTTCTAACTAGAAGTGAAAAGCTAAATCCGATGATAAAATAACTAATTAGTCATGGGTTTGATAATAGATCTGACTCCTGGTTGCATAGAAAAATAAAGAGCATGAATGAAATGTTTATTTTAATGACTAGAATGTAAACTGCACAAATTGAATTTACATATTTGCGCACTGGTAACATTGGTTTTAATATACTCGCTGTGGGCCATATAAAACTGAGCAAGGAGTGTCTGATTTATAATAAAAACCTTTCAATGTTGCGATTTTGAAATTGAAACTGTACACAAGTATTTGCGGCACCTCCACAAGGTGGTTACGTTAATCAACACATCGTGATAACACTACCGCTTAGTTCAAGTTAATACAGAATTGAGTTAAGGATGCCAAAACTATTTACAGTGGTCATTGAGTTATGAGCAAAGAAACAAAATTAAAATTCCCATATCGCATAAGCGCCGACACGCTTTTTGGAACACTGTGAAAATCGACTTGTGCTGTTATGCTTTTTTGTGACAGAATTAGGTGCAAATAAAAAAATGTTCTTGTTCATGAATCGTAGCACGGAATATATCTAGGCTGCCTTTGATTTTTCATACCGGCACGGTTAGCTCACCATTAATGTCACCACCTTTGCCCATTACTAGTGCTGACTCACAGTTCATACACAAGGTGTTTACAGAGGAGAGGATATTAAACACCCACGAGAATTTTATTCCAGATTTATCTATGTGTTGCTATTATATGGAAACAAAGCTTCTGAGTTTAGCGCGCTCTTTGTTTGTGTCCACGATCAGTTGTGTGAGAATATTTCGAAAGATTTGGAAATTCTTTGATAACATTTGTCTGACCATTACAAAGATTTAACCATGTGAGAAGTAAAGGCCAAGAAATCGACCATGTGACAAAAACAAGTTAAGAATTTTAACGTATGACTGTGTAATATTTATATACGTAGGTATACACCAACTGTATGATGGTGTGCAGAAAGCAATTTTCCAAACGAATGGCTGTAAAAAATTCTTGTTCTGTACTTCTTTCGTACTTCTTACATTATCAAACTGATGTCCTGTACCAATATCTCATAGGGTCATTTGAAAATGCCTAGCCAAAGTAATGGTCATATTGACTTACCTATTTCTAATATTGGGAAGTGGCGATGAAACGAATTACTCCATTCCCTACTCTCATGCTGACCAAGATCTATCATCTCTCTCTCCTTATTCAATGAAGAAAGAATTCGACAGAAACGCTTAGATTAGAGAAAACTGTCAGAACCATTGGGAACAGAAAAATGTATTGGATGATTCAAAACATACCCTAAGATATTCCTCTTTCCCAGCTGTCTTAAGGCTAAATCATCATCACTCCAATTAACAAATATGAACGTAGCTAACAAAGTTATTATAACGACATAATAACGATTTAAGACAAATAAAATTTATCAAACAAATAATGTTTTTTTTTTTCACGGTCCCATCTCTCGCGAGCGTCTGACAAACATCCGAGAGTATTGTTGTCATGAAAAAGTTTCTCAAATCGCCGTTCGGATTCGGCATTAAACTGTAGGTCCCTTCCATTCGTGTGAAAAATATAACGCACACAACATGAGTGGTTGCGAGAAGCTAGGCCCTGGCACTTTAAAGAGCTGTTGCGCCAAATATTTGTAAACAAATAATGCATCATACGAAAGAGCTGATTTTGACGTTCTTCAGCTCTTTCCCCTATTTCCCGTAGTAATAGAGGCTTCTTCAAGCTCGATCTCGATGAGACTTGCTTTCAAAAAAAGGTTTAAGACAAGGTGACTGTCGTGTGGGGCTGTCATGTGACTTTTTAAATATTGTACTTGAACGTATTGTGCGGAACTTGCAAGCCAACACCAGAGGCATAATCTATCAAAAGTCCGTAGAATTGCTTGCATACACCTATTATTGGAAGAACTCAGCGGTGCGTTTACAAGCATTGAAGCAAAAGCGGCCAAAATTGGTTTAGCGACAAACGAGTGCAAAACCAAGTATATGCTATCATCAGGAAGGGGCAATAAATATCGCCGAATTGGAAAGAGCGTCGTAGTGGCAGCTACAACTTAGAGATATTAAGGGACTTTGAAAACGACACAAGTGCAGAAATCATGCGGACTCTTGCCAATCACTGTTTTTTTTTTTTTTTTTCGAACAACTAAGGAGACTCCTATAAGACCCTGATCATCCCAGTTCTGCTTTATGGCGCTGAAACATATTAAGCTTCATTGGATGCAGAAGAAGATATCCTTGGTCGTTTTGAGAGAAAAAATGTTCCTAATATATTCGGTCCCATTTGCGTTGACGGGTTTTGAAGGAGAAGATTCAATAACAAACTATACCAGCTGTACAGCGACATTAACCTAGTCAAAAAACTGCATATAGAACGTTTGAGATGGCTAGGACATGTAGAGCGAATGGACGCCGGCCCGCAGAGACTTCGTATCTATGCCTGAGGGACAACGCAGTAGATGGCCTCCTCACCGTAGGTGGCGCGCATAAGTTCTGCGGTTAATCTGAAGGCCACAGCCTTGGGCGCTTAATGGGTCGTATGCAAAATGATGAGTTCAGGCTGTTTACTCATTTTTCTGAGAATTTTCTTAGCATGGTATACAAAAAAAAAATACACTGACCGAGAAAGTGCTCATATAAAGTGTTGGGAAAGATCTCATTTCGAAAGGTCGATGTAAGTCAGTGCTTGCTTTGATATGCAAAAATATGATAAAACGATTTCTTACATAAGATCTTGCTTATAAATTGTTAAGCATGGTATTTTCTTTACTCTATACTATTTTAGCAAAATTTAGTTACAGCCGAATTGCACTCAGGCATCAAAGGTACATCTATCCACATACTCACCGACAGCCAAGCTGCGCTTTAAGGACCGATCTCCCACTTGATCAGTTCACAATCAGTTCTAAACTGCTTTGACAGCTTACTAAATTTGGCCCGACACAATAAAGTAAAATTGTGGTGTGTACCGGGTCATGTAGGCGTTGACGGCAACGAAACTGTAGACCTATTAGCTAGAAAAGGCTCCTATGAGTTGTTCACTGGAACTGAACCTTTTTGAGGAATATCTGATTCTGCCTTTAAACTGACCCTAAACAGTTGGAAACGCAACATGTGCACCTCCCACTGGAATAACTCACAAGGTCTCAAACAAGCTAAAAAAGCTATTCAACTCTTATAAAAAAAGGCAGTTAATATCCTTAAATATGGCAGAAACGACATAATGTTGTCAATTCTTTGACATTAGGTAAAAAGGGGTTAATCAGAAATCGCAGTTGCCAGAAAATGAGATTTTAAGTGTGCTGTTTATATGAACAATTTACTGACTTATTGCCTGTGGATCAGTTAATTACTAGAGGAAGCAGTTGCACTAGACTTAAGTTGGTAATACCAATCGGAAAAGAAAACAAACTGACTTAAACCCATTTGCCATTTTTTGACTTAACCCCTTAATACCTGACACCAGAGAATTGTCTGTCAATTACTTTACCACCTTAATAAAATAAGAATTACGGAGGATATCACCTGCCACCTCTACCTAGAAGAGTGCCTCTGGCACAGTAGATCTCTCTGGTCGCAGTGGCTACACGATATTTGGGCGTGGCCACATACCTGTCTAATACAAAAAATAAAAATACAGCCGAATTAATAAAAATAGGTGTCCAGTTGATGAAGATTTTCGTCGATTGTATCCATTTAGTGAAGAGGGTGTGCGGTTTTTAACTGAGCATTTTTTTGGGGCCGACGCTGGAGACGCTTAGGAAACCCGGGGTTTCATATTTGAGTGGGTGAAGAGATTGGTTTACATCAATCAACTATGTCAAAAGTGATAACACAGGTTTCAGAAAAAATCGCAAGCCAGGCAAATGATTGAATCGTATTCCCATATACTTCGGAAGAAATATTCTTGAATGCAAACGCTATGCAGCAGTATGCATGAAAATGGTTATGCGATTGGCGCTCTTGATTGCACCCATGTTCGTACAAAGAAACCACTATGGTGAGTACGTCAATCATAAATGATTCTATTGAATAAATGCACAAGCTACATGCAACGCAGGAGAAAAATGTACCAGTATTGACAAAATATTTAAAAAAAAAAATACTCCATATGAATAATAATAATTCATGAGCAATACTACTGGGCGATGAAGGATATGGAATTACTGCTTGGTTAATGACACCATTTAGGGCCGATTTTTCAATCGTCAGATAAACAGTCTGATAGCTAACTAACGAATAAATTTATTTGACTCTTTATCAGCCACATAAGTAGGGTAAGTTTATCCATCATAAAATAACCACCAGATAGTTATTCAATGGTATTTTGCTGTGCAGACAGTATGAACTGTGTCTAACTTCACATAATGTGGGTGTGAATGAAACAGATTGCTTGTAATTTTTTCGTGTTAGAGTATAGAAGCTGATCATATTCATCGTTTAATGTTTTTATTCGCATTTATCATTCCTTCGCACACACTGTATACTACTTAACTGGAGAATAAGATTTTATCTGTCTCTGAAACGGTCAGATAACTTTATTCACCAGTTAGATGGGATATTCCTCGAATAGCTTTTATACGACTATTGAAAAATGCATTTGTGTCTTAACTGACAGTTAAGTCCTATCTGACTGTTTATCTGACTATTGAAAAATCGACCCTAAAACAAGCAAATACTTATGCTGAAGGTAATTTTAATGCTGTTTAAATAAGGGAAATAGTAGCTATGATTTTCAATACAGCATCCCTCTTCCTTGCCTTAAACATTGGTAACTGCCTTTTGCCTAGCAAGAATTTCCGGCTGACTGTTAAAAATAACACTTTTGTTTTCACTTTCGTACGACATTTTTGCTGCTGAAGTCTACTCACTGAACAGAAATTGCGATCAGAATTAAATTAGACGGAGAACTTTAAGATTGATATCACATCCATCAACTCAAAGCCGCTGATAATGAACTAATTTTTTGCATGTGAAACTGAGTTCGAGTGCAGCTATGCTGAATCGATCTCACTATGTTAGTGCAAGCATGTTACATCAACTCTAATGCCCGGTTTCACAGTGGGAGCTTAAGTCGCAGCTTAGTTAAATAAAACGCAGAGCTTAAGTTTTGGCTTAAGTTTTTCGGGTTTCACAGTCATTTAAAAAGTGTGGTTTAGCTAAGCCAAGCATAAGAAGTGATTGTGAATAGTTTGTGGGTAATTAACTACTGTGAATAGATCGGAGATGTCAAATAGAAAAATGTCTTGTTAGTGATGTAAATAATTTGTTTTTCTTTTCAATAAAAGAAGAGTAGAACATGTGTTACGACAAAAGAAGAAGTGCGAATTTCAGCTCAGCTGAAACAAAAGTGGAAAAAAATGTCATCCGAATAATGAATAAAAAAAGAAAATATCGCTGCATTTAGCTGCTCTCAAGCAATGGGTATTGCCAGGGAACATTTCTATGTGTCTATATACAATACATACGTATAACCATAAAACGCAAGGGGCGCAGGTCTTTAACGAGATTAATACATAACTGAATTCCACTCAGGTATGCCTTGCTAATTTGCCTCCATTGTAAGAGAGTAGATTATTATTGAGTAAAGCAATATTCCCACAAATAGAACAAAAAAATCTCATATAACCTAGGTTTATAGATAGGATAGTTACATTAAACAAAGGTAATGTGCTAATGCTGGTAGCATCGAATTATGAATTTTGTTCTTACAGTAGTTAAGCCAATACTTAAGGCACCAAAATAGGCGGCTTAAGTTATACCAACATTTAAGTGGAGTTTAGCTCTTAAGCCGGCATTGTGAAACACAAGGATGAGTTAAACCGAAGCTTAAGCTCCAATTGAGGCTTAAGCACTCACTGTGAAACCGGGCATGAAATCTTACTCATTTTTTTTTTGCGTACAACCAATATTTTCATGAGAAACCCATTCTCTCATTCCTGTTGAGGAATCGATCGAAATTAGAGCGAGAGCAACGAAAAACGAAAACATTGTTATTCGTTGCTGCAGATTTCTTTCGCTCAAATTATGCGGTACCTATTTTCCGAACTTAAGAGACTTTTCCAAGTGCTTTTAGATGTTTATGCACATTGAAACTGGAAGAATTTAATTTCTCGGCTAATTCCTTACCATAGTACATCATTGTGCAGGTCAACTAGTCTTCCAGAGCCGTCATTATCTTTGTTACCATAATTCCCTTTCGGAATTTTGTATACCATCTTTGGGTCTCGCTTTCACTTATGACCTGTCTGCCATAGACTTCAGACAATTCACATGCTTTAATGATATTCCCAAGCAAAACGTGGCAAATATGCTAGTTGCTCACTTACATATCGGAATGAAGAAAAGTAAAAAAAAAAGTTACACGGGAAAATTTTATTTGGAAGGAACTTGAAGGTATCGAAAACCGTGTGAACTATTTAAAACAAGGCCCTGTTCACATTTTGGAGGGGTTCACATTATTGGAACATTTTCTTCGACTAAAAATAAGAGAATTTTCGAATAATGCCCAATAAGATTAAAAAGGTTCTTCCTCCAATAATTAAGAGGTAGTACAAAATGGAAAAAAACATGTCTAGACAAATAACTGCAAATATCAAAAGAGATTCCGGACTAGAGTCCGCCCCAACGAATAGTTCGTCTGAGGACGAAAAGGAGAGCTTCTACAACCTCTTAAGTGCCGTCTTCAACACAACACCAAATGGAGACATTGTCATAGTGATGGGGGATTTGAATGCCAAGGTAGGCAATGACAACGAAGGGCTCAAACATGTAATCGGGAAGCATGGACTAGGCAACCGTAATGACAACGGCGAAAGGTTTGTGGATTTCTGCAATGCCAACCGCCTTGTGATAGGTGGCACCATGTTTGAGCACAAGACCTGCCACAAAGTCAGCTGGGTTTCCAACGACAGGCAAGCAACCTCCAATCAAATTGACCATTTTGCCATCAGCCGCCGCTTTAGAAGTAGTCTCCTGGACGTCCGAAACAGGCGAGGGGCAGAAGTGGGGATAGTACGTGATCACCATCTTATGATAGCTACTCTCCAACTACGCACTGCTGCAGTTCGAAGATCCCACGACAACACAAGAATGCCCAGGTTCAACATCGATAGACTTAGTGATTTCTCAGTGCGCCAACAATTAAGGGATCACTTTTCGCAAGGTGTGGAAGCAATCAGCAGCTCAATGCCCGCAACCATCCAAGACCATTGGTGTGCTGTGAAAAATGTTTTTACATCTAGTACTGAAAGAATTGTCGGTCGATCGCAGGGAAGACATAGGGGGTGACTTTCCGAGGATACCTGGAGATGGATTGACGAACGAAAACAGCTGAAAGCTCGCGTTGCAGCTACCCCAGCAGCAGGGAGAAGCGAGCTAGAGTCCCTATATCGCATGAAGATGAGAGAAGTTCAGCGTAGCATGCGACGTGACAAGCGCAACTACATCAACGCGCTGGCTACAGAAGCAGAAGAAGCTGCACGGAGGTGCGACAGCAGGACTATCTACAGAATCACGAAAGATCTGACAGGTGGTCGCAGCTCCAGCCAACACCCAGTGAAAAGCCTAGACGGTTCCTTGCTCATTTCGGATGTGGACCAGCTCAAGAGATGGAAAGAGCATTTTGCTATGGTTTTGAACCGTGTATTCGCTAGCGATATGCTCCCAAATCAAACTGAGATGCCCGAGGTGAGAAGTTCCCGAATACGCACCACGACTCCCAGTAAAGATGAGATCATTACCGCGATCAAGGCACTCAAAACCAACAAGGCGGTAGGACTTGACCTATCAGTGCGGTTTCAGGCCAGGAAAGTCCACCATCGATCAAATCTTCACACTTCGGCAGATCCTGGAGAAAACCCAAGAATTCCAAATCGATACTCACCACCTCTTTATCGATTTCAAGGCCGCCTATGACAGCATCTATAGAGAAGAGCTTTATAGAGCCATGTCTAGTTTTGACATCCCTGCCAAACTTGTCCGCCTGTGCAGGCTGACGATGGAGAACGCTCGCTGCTCCATCAAGGTCGGTAATGACCTCACCGAGACCTTTGATGTCAAAAAAGGCTTTAGACAAGGTGACGCGCTGTCATGTGACTTCTTCAATATTGTACTTGAACGGATTGTGCGGAACTCACAAGCCAACACCGGAGGCACAATCTATTACAAGTCTGTACAACTGCTTGCATACGCCGACGATATAGACATTATCGGAAGATCTCAGCGGGCTGTCACCGGTGCTTTTGCAAGCATTGAGGCGGAAGCAGCCAAAATGGGTTTGGCGATAAACGAGGGCAAAACCAAGTATATGCTGTCAACTAGAAGGGAAAACCAACATCGACGAATTGGACAAAACGTCACCGTGGGCAGCTATAACTTCGAGGTAGTAAGGGACTTTGTCTACCTTGGCTCTGCTATAAATTCAGCAAACAAAATCAGCGCAGAAATCAATCGAAGAATAACTCTTGCCAATCGCTGTTTTTTTGGGCTTATAAGGCAATTCAACAGTAAAGCCCTCTCTCGAACAACTAAGGAGACTCTATATAAGACCTTGATCATCCCAGTCCTGCTTTACGGCGCTGAAACATGGACTTTATTAAAAGAGGATGAAGATATCCTTGGTCGCTTCGAGAGAAAAATTCTTCGTAAGATTTTCGGTCCCGTTTGCGTTGACGGTTTTGGAGGAGAAGATTCAATCACGAACTATACGAGCTGTACAGCGACATCGACCTAGTCAAAAAACTGCGTATTGGACGTGTGAGATGGCTAGGACATGTAGAGCGAATGGACACCAACGCTCCGGCCCGCAGAGTCTTCGAATCTAACCCCGAGGGACGACGCAGTAGAGGGAATTACCGCCGTAGGTGGCGCGCACAAGTTCAAGGGGACCTCGACCAACTTGGAGTGCGCAACTGGAGGCAATTAGCTAAAGACCGAGCTAAATGGAGAGGCTTGTTGGTTGAGGCCCAGGTTCACCCCGAACTGTAGCGCCACCTAAGTAAGTAAGTAAGGTAGGACTTGACGGTATTCCAGCAGAGCTATTACGAGCAGCACCAACAACATCGGCTGAGCTTCTGCTTCCACTTATAGAGAGAGCTTGGGAAGCTGAGAGCTTTCCTAACGAGTGGAAAAAGGGAATGATCGTCAAGCTTCATAAGAAAGGAAATTTAATGGAGTGCGGAAACTGGAGGGGTATCTGCGTGCTGCCTGCTGTAGCTAAGATTATAGCTAAAATCATCCTGGAGCGAATCAAACAACATCTCGAAGACACACTCGATGCCGAACAAGCAGGTTTCCGCTCTGGATCCTCCTGTGTCGACCACGTCAACACCCTGCAGATTATCATCGAACAGTGTGTTGAATATCGATCGCCACTGCACCTGCTGTTCATCGATTTTGAGAAGGCGTTCGATAGTGCCAAAAGGGAGTTTATTTGGAGTGCCTTACGCAGGAGAGGTATTCCCGATAAACTAATTGCTATTATCAAAGCTACATATGAAGGCTCCAAATGTCACGTTCTGCACAGGGGGAGGTTGTCTGAGGAATTTGAGATCCAAAGTGGGCTAAGACAAGGCTGTATCCTTTCACCAATATTATTCCTATTGGTGATTAGTGATGTGCTTCATGCAGCTTTGTCGATGGGAAACGGAGGAATTCGATGGACTCTTACATCTCAACTGAAACATCTTGACTACGCTGACGATGTATACTTACTCTACCACAGAATTATGGACCTCCACCAAATGACAACAGATGTGGAGAGGGAGGCATGTGTCGTCGGGTTGAAAATTAATACGGCAAAAACTAAAATGATCAGCCTTGGAACTAAAGGTCCATTCACAGCTCAGCGAACTGCGAATGCCCAAATTGCGAACAAATGGTTTTTAGCACATTTATAAGCACGCCATGGGCAATTTTACTATTCCAAAAGAACGGACCTTAATTTATCTATCGATTAATATATAAAAAGTTGAATTGTAATTAGTTTCTGCGAAGAAATTAACAATTCGCCGATTTTTCCGCGAATAAGCGAATGATTTCTGCGAACTGTCAACTTTTATTCACATTCCACACATGTAAGACGCAATCCACATTCCCGCGACCAAAACATTCGTGAGAGTTTAACCTCACAATTCTTTTGTATTGTTCTTGGTGGGTAAGATGGTGGTTGAATTTATTGAAAGAATGTAAGATATTACCTTCTGAATAAAAGCTGCGCTATGTATTTATGCATTTTTCACGTTTAGGCAATTAGTTAGAAAATGAATGACAACTGAAATTCGCGGATTGGCGCGACTAGATAAAAAGTAGCTGTGAAAGAAATGTCAAAATTCGCGAATATTCGCTTATTCGCATTCGCAGGTCGCTGAGCTGTGAATCGACCTTAACTCATCGGCTCAAATATGCATTGCTGGACAACCGGTAGAGAGTAGAGGACTTCCAGTATCTTGGGAGTATTGTCTCGACCGATGGTGGAACCGAACTGGATATAGCCAACAGGATCGCCAAAGCAAAGTCCGCGTTCGGTATGTTGCCCAAAATATCAATGCAATCAGTTTGGGCACCAAAATAAGACTGTTCCGCTCCAACGTTGAATCCGTGCTGTTATATGGTTACAGCACGTGGAGAGTGACCACTACTATCACCAGAAAGCTGTAAACGTTTGTTAATAGGCGCAATATCTTAAGGATTTTCTGGCCCAATCGTATCTCTAACGAACACCTTTACGAGAGAACGGGTCAGGAACCAATAGGCACAACCATTCAACGGCGGAAGTGGCAGTGGATTGGTCACACGTTCCGTAAGGGTGACAGTTCCTATGCAATGGAACCCTTTTACTCAGGATGGCAGAAGACCTGGCGGTCCGAGGAGAACATGGCGCAGAACAGTCGAGAAGGAGGCACGGCAGTTAGGGAAAAGTTGGGGAGAACTCAGACACATTGCCAGAAACCCTACACGATGGCCCGTAGGCGCAGTAGAGGCCCTAGGACCCACAAGGGGATACAGGACATAAGTAAGTAAGTAAATATCAAAAGAATAACAAGAGAAGAATGCGAAATATTGAGGAAAAGTTCACATTAGTTAGATATTTAGTTCATATTGTTTAGAAAATTTCAAAGTTCACATTATAGAGATAGTAATGTATAGATTTGCGAGTTTGCATTATCGGGAAATTCACATAATCGAAGTTCACATTATCGAGGTAGTACTGTAGTTAGCATTGATGCACATGTGTCCAAGTACAAACAGCCATTCTAACCTACGAGTAAATGAAAACAAACCATATTCGGAAGTGTTGTAATGTGAATACTTGAAAAATTTGAAGTGCCTGTGTTTTAATTAATTCAGATTTATTTTCCCCAATTTGTACTCCCTTTACAGAAGCACAAACGACAGCACCGAACACAGTACTAGAGGCCAGCAGTTTATGAGTACTCAATTATTCCTGCTAGAGACAGACTTACAACAAAGAATTAGGTAGGTTAGGTAAGGTTGATGTGGCTGCCCACTTACAGACCCAGAGATAGGTCCTTTGTGATGCCACATGGATTATGTAATCCCTACCTACTCGTTAAAATCACTAATATCTGTGTTTATTAGCCTAAATCATTGTAGTAGAGAACTCTCACTCATTGTTTGCCCGATCAACAAGAAAGGAGACCCCCTCAACTGCACCAACTAAGGAGAGTCTATATAAGACTCTGATCATCCCAGTCCTGCTTTACGGTGCTGAAACATGAACATAATTGAAAGTGGATGATGATATTCTTGGTCGCTTCGAGAGAAAAACTCTTCGTAAGATATTCGGTCCCGTTTGCGTTGACGGGTTTTGGAGAAGATACAATAACGAACCATACGAGTTGTACAGCGACATCGGCTTAATCAAAAAACTGCATATTGGCCGTTTGAGATGGATAGGACATGTAGAGCGAATGGACACCAACGCTCTGGCCCACAGACTCTTCGTATCTATCTCGGAGGGACGACGTAGTAGAGGAAACACAAGTTCAAGGGGACCTCGATCAACTCGAGATAAATGGAGGTGCTTGTTGGTTGAGGCCCAGGTTCACTCCGAACTGGAGCGCTACTTAAGTAAGTAAGAGAGCGCCTAAGTGAAGCTTCCTCCTGTGGGGGAGAGCTGAGCATGTACAAAGATGATAAATGGTTGCTTCCTCGTCTTGATCCATGCAGCTTCTACAAAAATCGTTGGAATATACACCAAACCTTGTTGCATGCTTGCCTATTAGGCAGTGTCCAGTGATGACACCTATTATAGCGCCAATATGCAGTCTGTTGAGAAAAATCAAATTCTTGGAGCATCTTAGATCCAGCTTGGACCAAATCTATTTTGTCTCTAGATATATTTTACTTGCCAACCTAAGATTTGTTCTTTCGATAGCGTCCAGCTTAAATTTGAGTTTGGAAGTAGCGATCGGTGTAAGAGTTAGGTAACATATTGGTCAAGCAGAATCAAAAACAGGTCGAATCGCCGTATCCGTGAACGGATGACTGGTCATATAATTTGTATTGTGTTGTTGGTAGATCTAGCAACAACATATATACAAATTACATGACAACAAAGTTATACACATCTCACAACGCATGCTCAAATTAGATTTTAAATTTCCTATTTGAAAAAGAAAGAAAAACTCACCTGCTTCTGCAACGTATTCAAACTCGAAGTAGTTCTTGGCTTCCTTGTGAAAAAATTCGATGAAATTCCGTGGTACTATTGTGCCAGCTTGGTACATGAGCCGCCACTCCTTCAGCGGAGTCTCGGGCACTTCTTTGGGCCGAGACTCGTCCTCGAATTCGAATTCAATCATGCTGCAGTTGTTCTTCTGATTAGTAGTTTTGTGATTTTTTCTCAATTGTGTCCTACTAGATTTGTTTTTTTGTTTTTCTTTCACTTGCTTTTGTTATAAATTAATTTCACTGCCAATAGTGCTAGTCATGAATTCAGTTTATCTGTTTCTTTCTGTCTTCTCTGTTACAATATTCTACGGATGGTAATCAAAGAAAAGAGAGAGAATAGTTTTCACTTTTATTTTCAACATAACAATAGACGAGTTGGGAAAGGAATTGCTATAAGGAAAAACCTCGGGGGTGAATGACAAAATCTCCACTAGAGCTACAAAAGATTTGCACCTGAAAAGTAGTCAACAAATACACAAATACAACCCGCCTAGGGTGAAGGCAACAATTTTGATTCAAAATTTCCCATCACCCAGGTGGAGGAGTAGGAATATTCAAAGACAAGAAACAGAAAGAGCAACTTCGTCGCCGTCGTCGCTATGATGAGTTGGTTGATGGTGATGAAACTATTTTTTTTCTTTCTTTTTCGGTCCTCCTTTCTGTGTATTCCTTCCGCTGCGAGACGTTTTTTTTTTGCGTCGTGGTTTTTTTCGAGCGAAAATTTTCAAAACTCTAGTCGGGAGGATTTCCTCATTCACCCCACAGCAGCAGACTTTCACTTATATCACAAGGAATTGATGGGAAAATTCACCAGAAAAATACGGAAATCAATTTTTTTTATTTTTAATTTTAATATGAGGAATGCACGGGGAATTTTGAGCTTTCACAGGAAATTTACTTATTGGGGGCGAGATAAGTTTAGTTTAGACGCTCGATGATTAGTGTTTTTTTAGTGCGCGATACGTTTTTTTTGCGTTAAATTATGAAAATAAAATCGCACAGAGCACGAAAATTAGTGTAGATCGCAATTTAAAGTAATTTTGTCTATCTCACTTGTGCGTTTATTTGCTATTTCGCTCTGCCTGGACTGCATTCACGCCAAACCAAGGTTCAGTGTAGAGAAAGAAATGTCAAAATTGGATGGATACACTGAACTGTGAAATAGTGACAGCTGTCTTTGCCGAGGTTGATGCCGGAGGGTGTTCGTGAAACATTAAATTGTAAAACTACGATTGACGATTGTAAAAGTTTTCCTGCGATACCTGGTTATGTTAAGTTAAGTGTTAAGTAGGGTTATGAAGTTATTATAAAAACACTAGGCAGCAATCCCTAGGGATCCTTCACGGCAAAAAAACGTAAGTACCAATTACGTCACTATGCGGGAGCTCTGATATTCTTTTGCTAGCGCGTCGGCTTTTTCATTTCCTTCTATATCGCCGTGTCCACGTACCCAACATAATCTGACAAGATTCTGTGCACATAATGCCATAAGACTGTGTTATTCACAATAACAGACACCTTTTTTTTAAGTATTTGAAGTTTTATTTAACTGAATAGAAAAACTTGAATAGAATAAAACTTGAATCGGGAAACTAAAAAAATAGTGCTGTCCCTCGCTACCACAAAAATCACAGCAATGATTTCATTCGCCACTCGACCCAAAACATCCACCATGATGTCTGTCATCGTCCTTCACCACATGAGCTAAATGTCAGTCATCGTTTTGCCTCCAGAGCGCGTTTATCTGGTTGGTCCTCTAAGCGCACATTGCATCAGCAACAAGTTAGTATATTCCACATAGAATGCGATAATCGGGGAGCAGGCACCGAAAATAAGTACTTCCATCTGGTAGATGTCTGGCTTGCGATCACCTAGCCCACTGCGACAGAGGAACCTTTGTGCGCACTGATCCTCCTTGCGCACGCGAACTTGGTGGAATGAAACGACCGAAAACTGTAATGGTGTAATGGTGGGTAGGAGAAAATATGTGGAAACCGTGAAATGTCGTGATCATAAGAAGAAACTTGGGAGGAAAGGGATATAAGGTTTGGATCAGAGGATAGGAAAAGGAAAAGGATTTATCGCCAACTCTAGAGCGGGTGCATGCCTTGCTGGTCTCGGCTTGAGCTCGCCGGAGGGTGGATTCTTGCCCCAGAGCATACGAGTGTCCCCATTACACAAAAAAAATGCATGCGAAGATAACAGAAAATAGGGAAAGATAAAGATATGACGAGAAGTTATAGAAAAAAAACAATGCCGAAAGAGAAAAAAAAGAGTACCTAACACTACTACGGGAGGAACAGGTATTTGTCCTCCTAGCGGGTCTTCACCCACCCAGCCATGTGCCATCGTCCGCTGATGTGTTCCTGGCACCCTAAAAGAAATTGTAACTCCTTTACTTACTGTGTGGACCAGCTACCCTGCCACCGAAATGAGACACTCAGTTTGAATAGCCTTACGCTGGCATTGTAAGAATTTTATTAATATTATTAATCACTTATACCATATAGCATCTTAAATGAAAATTCACAAAAAAAAACTGTAAGCACTAACAGATAAATCATAGTATATAAATAAGATGTAAGATATAAGATATGAGATATTAGAAATTGAACAAAAAAATTAAGTTTACAGATATTATGGGAAAAAAAAGTCTCTGTCCCATCGGTATCTCCGCTGCTAGCTGGTGGTCTGCTGCCATGTCAAATAAGCCGTCGATTTCCAGAACCTTACTTTCTCGTCTTTCTTGGCCTGAGCTCACTGATGGGGTTTATTCGCCTTGGTACGTGTTTTGGTACCAAACCACCGCTATACCAGTAGAAGCGAGTGCACTAAGCGAGTTTTTTTTTCTTTTTTTTCTTTATGTTTTGTTTTTCCTTTTCTTTTTAGTTTGTGGTTTTCCGCGGTTTGCCAGTTACTTTGGCCACAGGTGGTAAAATTAGCGAGAAGTGATTTTTTTGGGTTTTTTGGTCTCGCGAAGGAACTGCGGATTTAAAGGGGGTAGATAGGCTCGGCAGAAAGGGGCTATGAATTTAGAACACACGTTTTTTTTTTCTTGGTCACGGGAATGAATTGTTCACTGATGAAATGTGAAAACTTGTGTGAGTCTTATTTTTTTTTTTAACTTAGCTAGCCAGGTTAACTATATTATTTTTTAACCCACTTAAAATTAAAACAAAACCCCGAGCCGGCCTTCCGCACACGTTCACCTTCCGCACTAGACTAGCTTTCCACTCTACGGCTTTTGGCTTTATCCCTAGCTTGTGACATTGCCCCAAAATCGGTTAGCGGATTTTTCTCCTATTTTGCCGCTCATCTGCGATGTTAGCCATATGGAGAGAGCGTGGCTTGCGGATCTCTCGCCTGATCAGCGGTAAAGAGCTATGGCGTGATGGTGCCTTCTCGCCCCCGTCGCATGATTCCTCTCTCCAGAGACCACAGCACCAGACTTGGAGCATTATCGACCATAGATCGGATGTTATTACGGATATATCATCCGATGGTCTTTATGTATGTAGGTACGCTGTGGTATGGAGTGATCAGCTCCAAAAAAAAACTTCTTTGGTATTTGGGTCGATTATGTACCAAACCTGGTGCGTGTGTACTCTAGCGAAGCTAGCATTGGGAGAAAACATGTGGGTGGCGGGGAGAAACCAGATTAAGGGACACATGCACCATAAAGGCAAGTGCAGACCCCAACAAGAAAAATGTAGGTTAGGTAATTGCTCGATTTTATTAAATTTTTTTTTTTAAGAACGGCCAGTTTAGCCGGGGAAGATAGCCAAAAGCCGCAGTGCGAAATCTGACCATTACAAAACCATAAAGGACTTCAGGAAGCTCTCTCAGTTGGTCAGGATCCTTCAGCAGCATCTTGTTTAACGAAACACCTTGTGTTGAAACCGCTGCATCCCAGTCTAACCGAACCTTGCCTGGCTTATTCGGATTGGTTACGACGAACGTCGGCAAATGCACTTTATCTCCGTCTGTACTTGAGAGCGTCGAATTTTCCATGAGACAAGTCCACTTTCGCACTCGTACAGTTACAGGAGTACTCTTCTTCTTCCTTTTATCAGCGAGGTTATGATCCGAAAACAAGGGATCACAACCCTCCCACTTCACCGCATTTCTACTGATCTGCCTGTGGGGTTCGCCTATTTGACCTCAGAAAATATCGGCAGGCCTGCCGACTTTGGATCACTCGGTTACTGAGGCCAATGAAAGGCCGATGTCATCGCATTTGTCTGATCCAGGCGTTTATAGGCCTACCTTTCCTACATCGCGATGTCTTTGGAACGTGCACATATATTGCCTTTTTAACAGGGTTCAAATGATCTCTTCTTTGAACGTGGCAATACCAACTGAGCCGGTCGCGCTCTATTTTTTGTACGATGGTTTCCTTGATGTGAAAGCTTCCACGGATCTTCGAACTTCTTATTTGATCAAGCTTTGTCACTCCTGCTGTCATGCGAAGCATCTTCATCTCAGCTGCCGTTAATTTACTCTCATACTTCTTGTACATCGTCCAACATTGTGAACCGTATGTGAGCGCTGGACGTACAACTGCGATTCTCGCCACTTCATCCACCCTACGCTTACGCGATGATTGATGTCGTCATCACAAGATGCTTTGCTATTGATCATAGATCCCAGATACTTTACCTTCAAGCAGATAATCAAGGACTGTAATAAAGAGCAAAGAACTTAAAACGCTTCCCTGGTGTACCCCGACTTTGATTGGGAACTCTTCGGTTACTCCAGCGGGGCATTTTACTCTTGTCTTTGCTCCTTCGTACATGTCCATGATCATCTGTACATAGGTTTCTGGAACCCCTCGATGTCTTAGCGCCACCCATATCAAATTACGATGTTTTTCCATTATGATCCTTATACTTTGGATTGCATCTGTGGTTGATTTACCCGAGACAAACCCACACTGATCATCAGATAGCCGTATTATTTTTCGCAGTCGGCCACCTAATACCCGCTCAACGATCTTCATGGTGTGTGACATCAGCTTGATCGAACGGTAGCTATCACAGTTTCGCGTATCACCCTTCCCTTTGTATACAGGGAGAAGGTAACTTTCCCTCCATTGATTCGGCATTGGATCACCTCTCACGAATTTGGAGATGAGAATTCTGAGCCATCTGAACCCGATGTCTCCCATCTTTTTCCAGAACTCAGAGGGCATCTCATCTGGCCGAACCGCTTTTCGTTTTTTGGCGTATTTGACTGCCTCACTAACTTCTTCGACTGTAATGTCGGGTATTTCTTCACAGTTAGGGGTGGCTCTTGGAAAGTATAGCCGGGGAAACTGTTCATTTAAAAGCTCTTCACAATACTGCCGCCACCTCTGCAGAATTTTGTCGTCATCCACAAGAAGCTGGCCATGAGCATTGCTAATGAACTTTGGCGAACGAATCTCCTGAGCATTCCTCCTTCTTTGGGCGGCTATTTTGAAGATAGTGGCGCTCTTGTTCATATTGTGTCTTCGCAGCTCCTGGATAGCCTGGTTTGCATCAGCAACCGGGGAAGATATTTTCTCCAGCTCCCGATACAGGACCTCCGTACTCTCTGCTTGAAGCTGGGCGCACTTCTTCTTCGCGTTGCAGGAGTACTCAAAGGTCTTAACATACACAAATCCGCTGGTCCCAATAGTTCTGAAGAGGTGTTCTACTACGCTGGGAAAACCTTTTCTGTCCATCTAACTCTTCTGGGCTCTTTCCGAGTAGATGGAAAACAGCATTTGTCCAGCCCGTCGCTAAAAAAGGCGAATCTTCCTCCCCGTCCAATTGCCGACCCATTCCACTAACGTCCCTTCTTTCCAAAGTCATGGAATCGCTGATAAATCGTCAGCTTATGAAATATCTTGATTCACGCAAACTCCTCAATGACCGGCAATATGGTTTTCGTAGCAACAGGTCCACTGGTGATTTGACGGCATACCTCACCGAGAAGTGGAACCAATCTCTCCATTAGCTCGGCGAAACAAAGATGGTTGCGCTCGATATTTCTAAGGCATTTGACAAAGTTTGGCATCAGGCTCTTTTGTCGAAAATGCGTGCATATGGCATCGATGAGTCTCTTCTTAAATGGATTAGAAATTGCCTTTTGGGCCGTTCAATACAAATTGTCTTTGACGGCTTCAAGCCTGCAATTCTGCTGGTGTTCCCCAAGGCTCCGTTTTGTCTCCGATTCTCTTTCTCATTTTTATAAATGACCTCTTGTCTGCTACTTTTAATCCAATCCATTCCTTCGCTGATGACAGTACCCTCACTTTCTCATATTCGTTCCCTAACTCACGTCCCTGCTCTTCGGTCGTAGAAGAGGAACGCCAACGTATGTTAAACACATTAAATTCCGACCTGGACAGCATAACCAAATGGGGTTCAATCAATAGAGTGGAATTTAATGCATCCAAAACTCAATGCTGTCTTCTGTCTCTCAAGCGAAACCGAGACCCTCAACCATTATCCATGAATGGCACTTGTATCGCTGAATCCGAAAGACTTGCCATCCTCGATATGTGCATCAATAACCGTCTTCGATGGAACGATCACATATTCGAAGTCGCCAAAAATGCTGCAAAATGTCTAGGATTCCTTAAGCGATGAAAAAAATCTTAACCCCGTCTGATCTGGCCTCCATCTATAAGGCATTCATCCGCCCAAAGCTGGAATATAACGCCCACATCTGGTCTGACGCACCCAAGACCGTTCTGCACATTCTACAATAGATAGGGTACAGAACCGCGCGTTAAAAGTTATAGGTGATAGAGGCTTTGTGAACTCCATAGTCTCACTTGAACATCGTAGAAATGTCTCGTGTCTTTCCCTATTTTATCGCTTTTTTTATAAAAAAAAATGCTCCAGCGAAATAGCCAGTTGCATTCCTCCCTTTCAAAACTTCACCCGCAATACGCTTCGAATGCACATCAGTTCACCCTCAAGCCCAACTTCGGACGTACTGTCAAATATAGGGATTCGTTTATAAGCCGAACAGCACGTTTGTGGAATGATCTACCAGCCTCTGTATTTCCTAATCATTACAACCATCAAACATTTAAAGCCAACGCAAACCGGCATCTCCATCGCTCCTCTCCCCCCTTTCCCTATCCGCCCGTGCCCTGAGCATCAGTATAAGGGTATTAATAATCCCTTCGGCGCGCGCGTATTATAAAAAAAATATAAAAATGTCATTGGCGTAAGGAGTAGTTGTACAGACTTGTAAAAGATTTTTCAACGCCCTTTTCACGGACTTAAAATAAACTATAAACTCATAGATTTCTATCTTTTCAATCCATGACTCTTATTATGTAGGTAGTAGAAGTATAATTGTAATTAATTAGTTAATTAATAATTTTATGTTAATATTGCTTATTGCTTAATAACTTAATGTTAAAGAACATGTGCTTTAATTTACTTAACAGGTGAAGATCCCCTATTTTTATGGGTGGTCGGCACAACAGCTTTCACGATGTTTGTATACTGGCTATTCGGTGGAGTCTACACATTCTTAGATCTTACAAATCGACCGAGATTCTTGAGAAAATACAAAATTCAACCAGGTACAAATGAACCAGTCGACACGCATCGGTTAACAAAGGTAAAAATAAAATTGGAAGACAATATGCACCCTACCAAACCCATTTGACCCTCCACAGGTAATTACAAGAGTAATTGCGAATCAAATTTTCGTAGGCATCCCCATTGCCTTCGTAAGCTACAAACTGATGAAATTTCGTGGTCTAACATCGATCCGTGAACTCCCTACATTCCACTGGGTGTGTTTTGAGCTAACAATGCGCATCCTGATGGAAGAAATTGGTTTTTACTACTCACACCGACTGTTGCACAGTAAACATATCTACAAGTTCATTCATAAACAACACCACGAATGGACCGCCCCAATTGCAGTTACAGCGATTTACTGTCACCCAATCGAGCATATATTCAGTAACCTTTTTCCACCATTTTTGGGCGTTTTCCTAATGGGCAGTCATGTAGCTACTGCTTGGTTATGGTTTGCTCTAGCTATTTTGTCCACACTGAACGCACACTCTGGATACCATTTACCGTTTTTCCCAAGCCCAGAAGCTCATGATTTTCATCATTTAAAGTGAGTTTAAGACATAGAACTTTTAAGAACTGACTAATCGCATTATCTTTTTCAGGTTCAATAATTGCTTTGGGGTCTTGGGAGTTCTAGACCGACTACATGGGACTGACTCCATGTTCCGTTCGACGAAGGCTTACGCTAGACACATAATGATGCTAAGCTTGGTGCCACCACGTGAGGCTTTTCCCGATGAATCCAAGTAAATAGAAACACCCCAGAGTAAAGCAACAGCAACAAATCAAACCAAAAACGTATTCTAAGAACCTAAACTGGATCTGCTAGGGATAACAATAGAACCAATCACAGATTCAGCTAAAAATCCACGCGAGGGCATTCAGTAGATAAATTCACAGAAAAGAACACATTTTTATTATTATTTTGAATTTGAGTTGTATGTTATTTTCGTTAAAGGAAAGTCCGTAGAACGGGTCAAAGTGCATTCATTAAAACAAGTCAATGGAGTAACTATTTCCGGTGATGTCCGTAAACGCAAATGTGATAGAAATGTTTTAATTTTTGTATTGTAAACATAATCGATATGGTAGAGTATAAGTTTAAGAAAAGAACCACTCACAGCAGGGCAGGCATTAGAAAACAAACTCATAAACATAATAAAACAAACAAAAGAAAAACATACACTCCATGCAGTGATGCAATAGTATTCACAACTTGTATCTTGTAATAACAATTTAAATGTAGATATAATATAGTTATAAATAAAATACATTTTTCGAGGCACCGTGTATTTTTGTAATTACACTTAAAAAGAGATTTCATAAGATTTTGGTAATAGTTAGCGAATTATGTGATTTTAACGCAGAGATTGGAAAAAGGAGCATCTTTGGTAGAACGATCTAAAAGTATAGCCTGCACCATACAACTTCCAACAAAGCATAATTGGCTTTGCACCATCGTTGGGGTTGGCTTGGTGTTCTTCTGATAAATCAACCGTCCACCAAATTGATAACATTGCGATTGATGTAAGGCTTAGATAGAAACGGAACAAATACATGCCTTAAAACAAATGGGATGAATCGCTGAAAGAGAGATGGACGCATCGGCTGATACCAAGTGCCGGCACCTGGATCAATCGGTAGCATGGCGAAACAAACCTTTACCTGACGCAGTTTTTAAGGGGCCATAGCTTCTGCAGAGATTATCTCTTTAAATACAAGCACGAGACTATACATATTGTTCTCGGTGTGATAACGTCTCAGAGGACTCCGGCCATGCAAGGTTTCCACCTTCCTCCGAGAAAAAAAAAAGAAGGGAAGTAAGATTTCTGCAGGTGACAGATATTCTATGCTCTAAGTGGATTTTAAAGCTTCCAAAAAATACAAATATTTGGCGCAACAGCTCTTTAAAGTGCCAGGGCCTAGCTTCTCCCAACCACTCATGTTGTGTGCGTTATATTTTTTACACGAATGGAAGGGACCTACAGTTTAATGCCGAATCCGAACGGCGATTTGAGAAGCTTTTTCGTGACAACAATACTCTCGGATGTTTGTTAGACGCTCGCGAGAGGTGTGACCGTGAAAAAACTTTTTGGTGTTTTCTGGGATTCGAACTTGGAACCTCGTGCGTAGTGATCCGACAGCTTCCAGCGAGGAGAAATTTTGTCCATTAAGTAAGTTCTGCAGAGACCGTAGTAAATGGCAATCGGAATGTACAATACCAAGTGAATAAGTCGGGTGGACATCATCATCTAGAATCCACTCTTCCTCGCCCGTTATCATCCATTTTAGGAATGGTTCACTTTCTTTGCGTTTCTGCAGGAAACCGCTGATTTGACGCAATCTAATGACATCAACAAACGAATCGAACTGAAAGATACATTACAAATGCATTACAAACGGACAGAACTTACAGATACACATTACACACATGAGAGCTGACAGATGAAACACGTAGAAGAGAACCCAAAGGGACGAGATAGAAAAAAGGAAGTATCAAAGAGAGGCAACTGGCACACTGAGACTTGTGAAGAAATTAAATTTGTGTTTTTTTTCTTACTGTAATCATCCCTTTTAATTTAAGTTTAACAAATAATTCTCCAGCACTAATAAATGTTTCTACTAAAATTGTGCGGTGGCCAAATATCGCATCGACATTGTAGCTTGCTCAAATTATTTTTCACGCTTGACTTCGATATATCCAATGTTTTTGCTATATGCCTGGTTGTACAGCGTGCATTATTTTCGATTAGCGCTTTAATTTGATCCGCATTAATCTCGATCGACCTTTATTAATCAATAAAGTTCTATATTTATTTCACAATAAATGTGCGCTTTATTTAATGAAAACTTCCACACTAGCTGTTGGCTCACCCTTTACTTGACATTGGTAACTGACAGTTTATTGCGTAGGAGTTATAACTACCTTCACTTAAGAACGATAACAAAAAATATTGCTCAAAGCCCCTTAGTAGAGCCAAACAACATCATTTTGCCGCCCTTACACACAAAATTGTGACTTTTGAGATCTTTGTTAAAGCCATGGATAAAACTGGAGAGGGTTGCTAAATTAAAAAAAGGCATTTTTCTAGGGCCAGATATAAGAAAGGTCATGAAGGACTCCAATTTTATTGACAAATTAAATACACAGGGAAAAAATAGTGCATGGCTTTCTTTTGTTGAAGTGACAAAATATTTTTTAGGCAATACAAAGTCACCAAATTATAAGGAAATGATTTCTAAACTATTACAAAAGTACAAAAGCTTGGGATGCAAAATGTCCTTAAAGATTCATTTCCTTGATTCCCATTTGAAGTTGTTTTTCCCTGAAAGCTTAGGTGCCGTAAGCGACGAGCATGGGGAGAGATTTCACCAAGACATAATGGCGATGGAAAAGCGATATCAAGGAAAATGGTCATCGAGAATGCTCGCAGACTTTTGTAGGACCTTGAAACGAGATCATCCATCATACTTGTATAAAAGACAAGCAAAACGCATCAAAAATTCTTCAGAATAATAAAAAAAAAAATAATATCTACAAATTTACATATATTTTCACTTTTTTAAATAAACAGATTTATTTTATTTGTTGTCCAATGTAATGCTCCAGTGGGCGCCGTCGCGTAAGTGATTAGTGTGTCGGATCACTACGCATGAGGTTCCAAGTTCGAATCCCAGAAAACACAAAAAAGTTTTTTCACGGTCCCACCTCTCGCGAGCGTCTGACAAACATCCGAGAGTATTGTTGTCACGAAAAAAAAGCTTCTCAAATCGCCGTTCGGATTCGGCATTAAACTGTAGGTAGGAACATGTGAAATCGTCCTGTGCTTACTTCTGCGTGTGTTGGTGAATGTTTGATTTTTTGTTTACATTTTTTTACAGACAAACACAGCAAAAAACGGCTTCTTTTTGCCCAATGGAAAAGGATAATAGCAATCCCATCATGTTTTTATTAACATATTATCAATTTGTTAATTATATCTATGTAAAATTTGTTTCTATTAACTTGCCCCAACTGAGAAAATAAAATAAACAAAGGAATGCATCTTGTACCATATGACTTTGACAAGTAGTCCGATGTAAGGGTTCATATCTGTGAGTGCATTCTGAAAGCACTCCCAAATGAAATGCGGAACAGAAAAACACTCCCGGAAAAGCACTCCAAACAGATAATGGAGCATGATTGGGAGTGCTTTTTCTGTGCAGAACACAAAAAGAGTACTCCTTTTGGCCCAATGGAAAACATTAGTAAAAGTCCAAATTCACCAAGAACACTATTCAAGTAAGTATTAAGTAATATTTTTTTTGAGTTACACACTATCGTATATCGTTTATAAAATTTTGCAATGCTAATATATATGCTATATATAGATAATCATATACACAAACAATCTAACTGAATTACATTACCTATTTACATACAACACTTGCGAAATAAGTTAGGTTCTAATAAACTCTTAAACTCAAAGGATGTGTTTTTCTTTTGCCTGCGCATCAGTAAGAATATAAATAACATTGGCGGTGCAATAGGCAATAGGATGAATGTTCCTTATCCCCGGTTGCCATGGTAAGAAGATAAGTTAAAAACCTTTAAAAAATTAAAAGCAACTAACGATGCTGTATTCCTGATATTGTGTTTTGATTGATAACAAATCAAACTGAACAACATGTGTGGCTTTCCTCTTCCCCGCATTCTACGAAATTCCTAATCATATCTTCCTTCTTCAGTTTGAATTAAACAGCAATAGTGACGTAGGTGCTAAAGCTCAATTACTTTGCTATCATATCGACCATCTAAATCTTATTTTATCAATTTATCGATACGTGAATAAATAATACTATTTATTGGCAATTTTAAAATCAAATCTATTTAAATATGTACTTAGTTTTTCAGTTTAAATGCTTCTAGTTTTTCGTAGTAGGTAACTAAATTCATTTAAAGAAAAGTAAAACTTTACAGGATTGTTTTCAATAAATTATAAAAACTGATAACGTGTTTCAAGTACATACCTCAAGCCAATTCAATGCTATAGATGACTGGATTTGTTTGCCTTATCATAGTTCAACGAAAAATCCACAGATTAGCTATAGGCAATGAAAAATATACAGAATGGTTAAAATCTGTCTGAAACGGATCGTGTGATACACTATCTTCTATGAATTAATCCCGCTCTATTAACGTGGAATTGTGTAGTTTCTTTAATTTTTTAGGTATTTCAGTGAAATTTTTGGAAGAAAGCATCAGGGAAAGCAGACGTGTTGTATATAATATATGAATGGATTATAAAAGAGGTCTATGTGCGAGGTTCGCCTGTTTGACCTCCTTACGCCTAATATATTTCTGTTTCTTTGGTACGTATGCCAACATAACCAACGTAAAAAAATTATTATTTTTGGAGAATTGATCAAAGCAGAAATTAATTAGTCCAGAGACATGGGACGAACCTGCGACAGTTATGGTTTAAGCCAGCAATGCTCTACCATTGAGCTATCCCTGGTAATCACCGATGGTGAACATAGCGCCTTAGCTATCTCAGCAATGGTAGTTTACACTAGGCGATGTCAAAGTCTTACTAGTCTTCAACAGAAATTCAATTATATTCGTAATTTAACTTAAGCAACGTCATTCCTATTCCAAACGATTTTTGATCTGTTTAAGCTAATCTTCCTGGTCCTGGCACAGATTATTGCAGTGTAAATGATTCTAGGTATACTTTGACCCTCATAATTTTACCTAAGTAAGCCTCGGTTTTACGTTTTATGTTTTAAGGTTCCATTGCATAGCATGGTTCGCTATGGAACTGTCACCCTTACGGAACGTGTGACCAATCCACTGCCACTTTCACCGTTGGATGGTTGTGCCTATTGGTTCCTGACCTGTTCTCTCGTAAAGGTGTTCGTTAGAGATACGACTGAGCCAGAAAATCCTTAAGATATTGCGTAGGCACCTATTAACGAACGTTAGCAGCTTTCTGGTGATATTAGCGGTCACTCTCCACGTGCTGCATCCATATAACAGCACGGATTCAACGTTGGAGCGGAACAGTCTTATCTTGGTGTTCAAACTGATTGCATTGCTTCGCCATATTTTGGACAACATACCGAACGCGGACTTTGCTTTGGCGATCCTGTTGGCTATATCCAGTTCGGTTCCACCATCGGTCGAGACAATACTCCCAAGATACTAGAAATCCTCTACTCTCTCTACCGGTTGTCCAGCAATGCATATTTGAGCCGATGAGTTTGTTCCAAGACTGATAATTTTAGTTTTTGCCGTATTAGTTTTCAGCCCGACGACGCCAGCCTCCCTCTCCATGTCTGCTGTCATTTGGTGGAGGTCCATAATTCTGTGGGAGAGTAAGCATATATCGTCAGCGTAGTCAAGATGTTTCAGTTGAGATGTAAGAGTCCATCGAATTCCTCCGTTTCCCGCCGACAAAGCTGCACGAAGCACATCGCTAATCACCAATAGGAATAATATTGGTGAAAGACAGCCTTGTCTTACCCCACTTTGGATCTCAAATTCCTCAGACAACCTTCCTCTGTGCAGAACGTGACATTTGGAGCCTTCATATGTAGCTTTGATAATAACAATTAGTTTATCGGGAATACTTCTCCTGCGTAAGGCACGCCAAATAAACTCCCTGTTGACACTATCGAACGCCTTCTCAAAATCGATGAACAGCAGGTGGAGTGGCGATCGATATTCAACGCACTGTTCGATGATAATCCGCAGGGTGTTGATGTGGTCGACACAGGAGGATCCAGAGCAAAAACCTGCTTGTTCGGCATCGAGTGTGTCTTCGAGATGTTATTTGATTCGCTCCAGGATGATTTTAGCTTTTATCTTAGCTACGGCAGGCAGCACGCAGATACCCCCCCGAGTTTCCGCACTCCATTAAATTTCCTTTTTAAGGAAGCTTGACGATCATTCCGTTTTCCCAATCGTTAGGAAAGCTCTCAGCTTCCCAAGCTCTCCCTATAAGTGGAAGCAGAAGCTAAGCCGATGTTGTTGGTGCTGCTCGTAAGAGCTCTGGTGGAATACCGTCAAGTCCTGATCAATTACTGATTTGCTCCTCCTTTTCTAAGAGCTTAGCAGTAAAAGGACTTCGACATCATAAGCAAAACCTACAATTTTAGTCTCAAGCATTGAGGAAAGCATAGCATACTTTCCGTAAAATTCCAAGGTCTTTATGAAAGCAAAACGCTGGCTATATGCAAGTCTGGGTTAAAGTACGATTTTTACTTCAGAAATGGAATATTCAAATCATAATGAATATTTGCTGACTACTCTTCGAACAAAACTCAAGTAGCTTTGAACTTGGCTTAAACCCAAATCATTACGTTTATACAATTGGACTCTAGTATGCAAAATGCCTATTTCCAACTGTAGCTGATGAAAGGAAAGGCAACAGATATTTGTTCTTGAGTCTTAATTAAGAAAAACATTGGAACAGACGAATTAGTTGTTGAAGCGTAAATTTTATCTCACCTCTTTCGAAACTTAAGTCATATTTTTGTTTCTCAAATTCCCGTACATTTTAAAGTTATACTTGTTTCTACTGCTTACTAACTCCGACGGACAGACAAACGGACGGGCGGACATGGCTCAATTTCGTCTGTAGGTACTGATCTCTTATAGCGTACTCTAGATCTAGTAAATGTTACATATTTACTCTAGATGGACTGTGTCCACTATTGTTCTATGTTGCAAACTGTATATCAAAAGTCATATACCCTATAAATAACAGCCAGGGCACCTTACTACCCCCTTGTCATATCAAAATAGATTACGCTTCATTTGAACTGAAGAAGAACGTTATCGACATTAATAGTGTCCGCAAATTCAGTTGACTTTTGACTTCCAATTGATTCAGTCGGTCGTAAGTGGTCTTACCATGGCTACTCTAAATCCAATTCCAAATAATATATTTGATCTCTGGCACGGTGCTGGAGATTTCTTTCAGGCACAGTGGAATAAATTCCTCGATGTCGTTGGTAAATTCAAAAGATTCCTTACTTTTTTTTTCACTGAAGGAGATTTTTTTTTTAAGGTGAAGACAACGACCGACTATGGCTTCATGGAACAGCTATAATATCAACCCTAACTTATTGGATCGTTGGCGGTATTTTTATTTATATGGATTTTACACTAAAGCCACAAGCACTGAGGAAATATAAAGTTCAAGTGGGAACTAATGAACCCTTGGATTGGCCAAGGTTTAAAAATGTAGGAATAACCATGAACGGAAAACTGTACTATAACTATAGTCCCTTCTTATTTTAGGCTCTCAAGGTGATTCTTTTCAATCAATTGATCATTGGCGGTGTCGTGCTTCTTACTTTCTATAGATTAATGAAAGCCGTTGGTCTGAAACCCTTGAGAGAGTTGCCAACGTTTTCCTCAATACTGATCGACTTAATAATCTTCGTCCTATGTGAAGAGGTATTCTTCTACTACAGTCATCGAGTTTTGCATTACAAGTTTCTCTATAAATGGATTCACAAGAAGCATCATGAGTGGACATCGCCGGTGGCAGTAACCGCCATCTATTGCAATCCAATTGAACATGTTATTGGCAATTTATTGCCGGTACTTTTGGGAATATTTGTAATGAGGTGTCACGTAGTTACTGCTTGGATTTGGTTCGTTTTTGCCACAGTTAATACGCTATGTGATCATTCGGGCTACCATTTGCCATTTGTGACTAGCTCAGAGTTTCACGACTTCCATCATGCAAAGTATGGAAAAATAGATAAATATTTATATGTGTATATGTAATTGGATCTTTTCTTATTTTTAGATTTAATAATAACTTCGGAGTTCTTGGAATTCTTGACTGGATTCACGGAACTGATACTGCGTTCCGTAAGACTCAGGCATTCAAGAGACACAAGTTACTGTTGGGGTTAAAATCAGCGCACGAGGTGTTTCCCGATGAGAGAAAGAAGAACAAATAATTGATCTTGGTATTAAATTTAACATTCTTAATATATTTGCAAGTAATAAAATAAAATCGAAAATTTAAGTACTACCGAGGTAACTATAACTAAGGCTATCTAACTATTGTAGTTGTTTAGGAATTTTTTTTTTAAACTGCTGCTCTACAATCAGGTCTGTTTAATGTTAAATAATTTGCACCAAATGTGAAAATTTAGTTTTCAATGTAATTTCCTTCATTAGACAACACTTCTGCCCATCTTCAAGGCAACTTCTTAATTCCGAAAAAATGGTTTGGCTTTGAAAAAAAAAATTCCCCATCTAAATATTTTTCCATCAAGAAAGTTTTGCAGACTTTGGAACAAGTGGATATCTGAAAGTGTTAATCTGGAGAATAAGGCGGATGCATCATTTTAACCCAACCGAACTCCTGTAACTGTGTGCAGGTGGTCCTAGCTGTATAAGAGCGAACGTTATCCTGATGGAATAGAACACCCCTTCTATTAACCAGACCTCGCCGTTTCAGCTCTAGCGCCGACTTTTATCCACACAGCTGTTGGCAGTAGACTTCGGCGATGATAGTCTGGTTATGAGTAATATCTCAAAGTGGCTTATTTCCTTAGCATCCCACTATACACACAGGTAAACCTTGAACGGGTGAAGTCCATCTCTGGGATGTTATGCTCGTATGTCTTCTGAAATAGGCTATTGCTTTCGACGTTTTATGTCATTGTAAAGAAGCCATTTTTCATCTCCGGTAACGATCCAGTTCAAAAACGGCTCTGGATGGTGACGCAGAAGCGCAGTGCAAGCATCAATTCTTTGCTGAAGATTATATTGCGATAGGTGGTGGGTACCCATTTTTTTTACCAATTTTATGAATTTTCTCATCTTTGTTAGGTGTCAATCTATAGTCATACGTCTTATGTTGAGTTCTCTTGCGAGTTCCCTTATCGTAACAGTGGTATTTCTTTCGGCGGTGGACCTCAAGAGCTCATTTTCCAGCTCTTCTAGCCTACCCGAACGAGGTTCATCTTATAGGTCAAAATTGTCCGAGAGTATTGTTGTCACGAAAAAAAAGCTTCTCAAATCGCCGTTCGGATTCAGCATTAAACTGTAGGTAGGAACATGTGAAATCGTCCTGTGCTTACTTCTGCGTGTGTTGGTGAATGTCTGATTTTTTGTTTACATTTTTTACAGACAAACACAGCAAAAAACGGCTTCTTTTTGCCCAATGGAAAAGGATAATAGCAATCCCATCATGTTTTTATTAACATATTATCAATTTGTTAATTATATCTATGTAAAATTTGTTTCTATTAACTTGCCCCAACTGAGAAAATAAAATAAACAAAGGAATGCATCTTGTACCATATGACTTTGACAAGTAGTCCGATGTAAGGGTTTATATGTGTGAGTGCATTCTGAAAGCACTCCCAAATGAAATGCGGAACAGAAAAACACTCCCGGAAAAGCACTCCAAACAGATAATGGAACATGATTGGGAGTGCTTTTTCTGTGCACAACACAAAAAGAGTACTCCTTTTGGCCCAATGGAAAACATTAGTAAAAGTCCAAATTCACCACGAACACTATTCAAGTAAGTATTAAGCAATATTTTTTTGAGTTACACACTATCGTATATCGTTTATAAAATTTTGCAATGCTCATATATAGATAATCATATACACAAACAATCTAACTGAACTACATTACAGTAGTGGGTTTAGGGGGCTTCCAGGACAGGAGCTATGGGGTGCAATGTGTTAGAGTGAGAGCCCTTGGGGTGCTGAGGTGTTATTCGTGCAATGGGTAAGAGTGAGATGGAAGAGATCGATTCCTGGAATTGATTCATCATCGGAGCGAGGTGTCATATTTCACATTTGTTTATTTATTTGTTTTTGCATTGAGATCAGAATTTGGGAGCGAGGTGTCATATTTCATAGTTGTTAGTGTTTAGCTGGGGGAATCATCATCGGAGCGGGGTGTCATATTTCATATTAGTTAGCTTTGACTGGGTGATTCGTAAGATCAGAGTCAGGGAGTGTGTGTGTGTGTGTGTGTGTGTGTGTGTGTGTGATTGGTTTGGCTGATTCCTGACGAATTGATTTTAGAGGGAATTGTGAACATGTTCAATCATGTCTATGAATTCGATTTGGAATTTCACAATGATTTGGTGGAAAAAAGTATGAGTCATCGATATAAACGGCAACGGTTGTGTATATGTTTATGAAATTGGAGAAGGGAATCAGCAAAGGGTTTGATTGGGGAGGGAGAATCGATCGATCGGTCGATTCCTGGATTTGAGTTTCGGGGAAATGTGTGAACACGTTCAATCATGTCTATGAATTGTGTGTTGGAAACGGCCGGCGGCGATTTGTAATTTCACAATGATTTCCTGGCAAAAGGTATGATGAGTCATCAAGTTGGATACCATCTGAATGTATGTGAGAGAGAGAGAATGGAATTCATTGAAAGCGGATTGGAGTGGGGATGATGTGTTTGAAACCAGCTGAATGTGTGTGTGTGTGTGTGTGTGTGTACGTGAGAGAGAGAGTGGAATTCATTGGAAACGAACTGGATGTAGGATGACATGTATAAAAGAGCGAGCATTAGGGGCATTAAACATCAGTCATCAAACAGATTTTGAAGTTTTAAAAACATCTCTCTCTCTCAGTTTTATTCAAATCAAATCAAATCAAATCAATTCAAATCAAGTTACCTATATATATATATACAATGGAATTTCTAAACAATTTGGGTAAAGTCAAGACTCTATTGCCTTTAAAGACATTAGAGTTAAAAAAACGATTCCCAATAATTAAGGCTACAAAATGCCAAACTAAATTCGGGCCAAGAGTGCTCGTAGAGTTAGAGCATTGCAAAGTTTTCCTACCAATTCGATTCAACACGGCGGCTGAAGACATTTTGAAGCAACTATCAACAGCTGAAATGGTTGTGGTGCAAGCAGTTGGAAATAGCCACGAAGTGCAGTTCCATCCAATAGCTGAGGAAGCTACAGCCGAAGACATCCAATATTCACAATCTTTCCTAACATTTTATTAAACAAGAAAAAAAAAGTCTTGAAATAAATATACAAAAAAAAAAAAACAATAAATCTTTTGAATAAATAAATGTTTTATTATTATGTTTTGAACATTTCAACAATAAATTGTATTAAAAAGAATATATCTTTAAAAAAAAAAACTATGCATTTTATTTATTATTATTCAATATTATTCAGGTCGATGTATCCATTCTTCTCATTTACAATCTTACATTTAATTTTTTCGCCAGCAAATGGTCTATATATTCTTCTTTGATAGTTGATCCAATTTAATAGACCTTCTTTATTATTGGGCAAACGAACTAGATAGCCCACTCCAAGTGTTTTTATGACGCAGCACTCTATGATTGAGTCTTTTTCTAGTTCCATGCTCTTGATTTTATGAGTTCTGCTATGTGTTCTCAACTAAAGTCTTTAATCACAACAGTTGGCTTTTATTTATCCATGAATTATAAGCGTTTGAGAATCCAAGCCACTTTACATATACTTGATCACCTCTAGTTTTCAGCATTTTTTCCACTAGAAATACATCGGGTGTTTGGTTTTTTGTAGCTCCAATTCGTAGAATGAACCTTGGACGGGTTGCCCTTGAAAGTCATCCAGTAAGTATGTAACAGGATTAGTCCTGTTAACTTTTCTTATTGCGAATACTTCTGTTGTCCAATTGGGTGTGTAACCCTTCTCAAAGGCATGTTTAAACTTGCTTATTCGAACTTGATCACCAACTTTAAATTTTCCCCTTTGGGCGATTTTAATACGATTGTAAGCCGATGCTAGTAGATCTTTGGCATTTTTCTTATTCACATCAATCGGCCGCATCTTTATCGTTCTATGTATAGAGTTATTATATGCGTGGAGCAAACCCCTTAGAATCGATAGCCATTTGTAATTGCCATTAAAACTGAATTCTCGCCACATTTTCTCCTTAAGAGTCCTATTAAATCGTTCAACAATTGACGCTTTCAATGTACTATATGTTGAATAATGATTAATCTGGTACAGTCTCATCAATTCCTGGAATTTGCTATTAAAAAACTCCTTGCCGTCGTCAGTTTGTAGATTTTTTGGTATACGCTGAGAACTATTGAAAATTGATTTCATAGCTTCTGTAGTGGCGGATGCAGTCTTATTCTTCAAAGGAAGAGCCCACGCATACTTTGAAAATGCGTCAATTACGGTCAACAAGTAGTTATGCATATTGTTTTCCTTGTTATATGGAATCATTTCCACCAAATCTGCTTGCCACAAGTCATCGAGTCCCTTAATAACAACTCGACGTCTGATGAAATGTCTTCGAGCGGGCTTATACAATTCCTCAACAACATTGCGCTTACTCATCGTATACAATAATGAATAAAAAAGCAAAAAAACATGTTCTTTTATATAATTTCTTTTATTTTATTTGTAGTTTATTATACAGAGACATCAATTTCTTAATTCTAAACATTTTATTTTCAACTAAATAACAAGCACATGTATCCGGACCCAATTTACACGTATTGGAAGACCAAACACAATTGGTGTAATGAAATCCGTGAATAGACTCTGTGGACGTCACATTTTCAAATCTCCTTAGAAATGCAATACAATTTAGGATTTCTTCGTAATGCTCCTCAAGAAGTGTGTGCTGATTGATTTTTAAAAATTGTAAAATTTCGTTGAAAACCGCACCAGTATTTATATTGGACATGATTTTAGATTGAATTTCAGACGTATACTGATGGGAATTCTCTTCGAGCGAATCTTTTAAATAGGTGGATAATTCTCTCTTTTCTTACTAACTTCCGCAATGCTCTCTTCTAGCTTCTGATCATTACTCTCTTTAAACTTCTCAAGTATATCGAGAAAATAGTTTCGAAACTTATTCAACAGTTCAAGTACATTCAAATTTTGTTCATCGATGTATGCACGTAATATTTTCTCATTTTTTTCATGTTTTGCGTCCATTGCCAGGAGACATCTATGAAATAGCTCATTAATTTGATTATCAGTATAGTTTTTTGTTGCAACATCATCATGATCAATTGGTTCTTTAATATTCTTCAATGCTTTATGATCAGCATCAAAGTATCCGTTTAAGTGCAGTTTTAAACTCCTTGCGATTTCTGTGTGAACAGCGTCCATCGTATTGTCCACATACTGATGAAGAATATATATGGATTTATTTTGAAATTCTATACAATCATCCATGTACTCCTTGTTGACAGCTTGTTGCAATGATGTTGGCCTCCCAACATTATTTAGACATTTTCCCTCCATATCAAAATCACCACTGGGCAATAGTTTAAATCCTTCTCCAGGAGGTCCTTGAGGACCAGTTGTTGAGCTGTGAAGCCGATTGAAACTCCTTCCGAACTTGTCAACACTCATTTTGCTTTTGATTTATGCGTGTTAGGACCGGTCTTAATATATGATATTTGCTTCACGTAGCTCTTCTATAATTGAATTTATCTCATTTTGATGATTATTATTGCCAGCATTTTGCGATGCAATTAAAAGTCTTAGTCTATCAACGAGCTCATTGGGATCATTCCAATACACATATTCAACGGGATTATTAGAATAGCTCATATCTTTGAAATTATTGTTGTATGCTTTCCCAGTTTTCTTTATGACTTCCAGCGGTGGCGTTAGACCTTGTAGTAAAGGTCGAATAATATGTTTATACTTATGACCTCTGTTAGCCTTAATTTGCGAGGTGCCATCATATTTTTTCATATGCACATTTGTCTTTTGCAATATCTTAAGATATTCATCTAAATCTTTAATAGTATATCGTCCTTTTCTGGGTTTTTTCCGAAAAATTAATTCATAAAGACCCTCTGTTCCGGGGAAGATTTCACCATCAATCGCGAAGTTCTTTTGTTCATTAATTACAAAACTCGATCTGCCCAGTTTTGTTGAATTTGATTGTACATCGAAATATGGACCATAGATGTTATCCAAATTCGATTCTGCTGGCGATGACCATGTTGTTTTATATGGAGTACTTTGATCCAGATTAGCAACATCGAAATTTTCGGGAGTTCGAAATGAAACATCTTTATCAACCGTGGTCATCGCCGTCGTCCTCACTGGCTGAATGATTGATTCTGGAGAATCAATATGTTTTTCTTCTTCTTCTTCTGGAGGAGGACTTTGGAATTGCAACTTTCTTCGAGTCTTTACTTTTGCTATTAAATCATTCTCGGCTGTATTTCGACGTTTGACATTTTTGGCGATTTCTTTTAAGGGTTCAACTATGGGTTTAAATGTTTTTTCAATTCCCGTCTCCTCCATGATTTGTCCACTTTTGAGAAGCCTATATTTTCTCTTTAAAATATTTTTAATTTTTATAATTTCTTTAAGTAAATCTTCATTGAGCTCCATATTTGAGAATTATGTCGGCTAAACTGGGCGGTATCGAACTGGGCAGTATCAAACTGGGCAGTATTAAACTGGGCAGTATCAAACTGGGCAGTATCGAACTGGGCAGTATTAAACTGGGCAGTATCAAACTGGGCAGTATCGAACTGGGTAGTATCAAACTGGGCAGTATCAAACTGGGCAGTATCAAACTGGGCAGTATCAAACTGGGCAGTATCAAACTGGGCAGTATTAAACTGGTCAGTATCAAACTGGGTAGTATCAAACAGGGCAGTATTAAACTGGGCAGTATTAAACAGGGCAGTATCAAACTGGGCAGTATTAAACTGGACAGTTGCGACCGCTCGATTCCAAAGTTGATTGATGACTGAGCTCTTTATATAGTTACAGTTTCCTTAAACGATTTATTATAGCGCCCTTTTTCTATATTGCAATCCTTGTTAATAACCAAGAATCCATATGCATCTTTCCAGCATTTTGCGCACAATTCTCTGAACTGATTGAATGTCATATCGGAATTTATATGATCATTGTATATATGCTTCAGATTAAGTTCATCCTGCTTGAAAATAATTATATAGTTTGCATTGTCTCGTATCAAATGTTTCGGTATATGCGTATACGACTGGCACAAGTAGAAGCTATCCACATCGTTATGTCGACCCATGCAAAAATATTCTCGAATGTTGTTTTGTTTAGCGCACGCCACATCATCAAATATGAATATAGAATTTCGTTTTGCTTTTGAAGGCTCAATAATTTCACAATTATTTGAAAATTCGTTGTATTCCATTCCCTTGATTGTCTTTATTAACTTTCTCAAGTATGCATACTTTGGTTGATGCAAAGACTTTGAGTATATGTAAAGGTTTTGAAATTTCAAACCATTAGCATCGAGGAGAATGCTTAACATGACATTTGTTTTTCCACAATTTGATGGACCCACAATTATTCCTCGAATACTATCTGGAAATAATGCTCCATGTTTCTTCTTCTTCTTCTCGACAATTTTCGTATCAAAGTTCTGCACTTTAATACAGTCTAGTTGTTTAATGAACCGCATACTAACGTCGAATGAATCCAATCACTATAAAAGAAGGTGTTTTATAGTCAGGGAATTCAGAATTGCTCTGTCCATGCAATAAGAAGGTTATATAAATGATTGATCATAAAGTGAAACCCCTCAGTTTTAAACGATCGGCCAAAGGGCGTGGATTTGTAAATTCCTTAATGAACAAGTTGCCAATTGAATTACATCTTCCCTCATATAATTTCTGTGGGCCTGGAACTAAATTGAAAAAACGTCTGGCTAGAGGAGATCAAGGAATTAATCCATTGGATGAAGCTTGTCGTGAACACAACATTGCATATGCTAATAATAAAAACCTGCTCGATCGACAAATAGCCGATAAAATTCTAACTGAAAAGGCCTGGCTGAGGGTTAAAGCGAAAGACTCATCAATACCAGAGAAATTAAATAGTCTATTGGTTACGAATATGATGAAGGCTAAAACAAAACTCGGCATGGGTTGCCTATCTAAACCGGGGAAAAAAATCGACGCATCAAGCGTTAAAAAAATAATTTATTTAAAAAAGCCATTATGGAGGCCAAAAAAGCCATAAAGAAAACAATAAACGATGATCCAAAGTCTATTGCAATAACCGCTTTACGTGCAGCTAAAAAGATCATTAAAAACAAACGAAAGAACATTGGAATTCCTCGAGTAATACCAATATCCAAAATTGGCGGTTTCTTGCCACTGGCACCTATCATGGCAGCGCTATCAGCAATTGGTGCTCTAACTGGAGGAGCTGCGGGCGTTGTTAAAACTATAAATGCTTCAAAGGTAGCCAAGCAACAGTTGGAGGAGAGTAAACGTCACAATCAAGCCGTCGAGGGAATAAAAATCAAGCAAGGCAAGGGACTTTACTTGCAACCCCATAAGAAAGGATTCGGACTTTTTCTAAAACCACAGCCCACGAGCACAAAAAACTAATGGAATTGCTACCCAATCGTCCTCTCACCAATATTGATATTATGAAATTTGGAAAAATCCATATACCTAATTTTCGTGGTGTTTACATGAGAGATAAATTGCCCAGAAGGTCATTTGACAAAGAATGTGGTGTAATTAACTTGGACAATGAGAGTGGTCCCGGAACACACTGGGTAGCATATATAAAACATAAAAAAATCTTTGTAAAATATTTCGATAGTTTTGGTAATTTAAGACCACCTCTAGAAATTGTAAGATATCTGGGTGAAAATATTCATTATAATTATAATAATTGTCAAAATTATAATACATTTATATGTGGTCATCTATGCTTGAAGTTTCTAATCACTGAAAATAAGAAATAAATAGAGCAAAATCAAAAAATGTGTTTCATTTGTGTTCCAACAGCGATGTCGATAACACTTACATTAAGCGGAAACCAATCTACTCTCACTACAGAGTATTTTCCTCCAATTATCCTAAATTCTGGCTACGTATGCGGTTTGGTTGACTTCCAGACCTATAATTCTATACCAAATGTGGATGTTTTTAATAATTTATTTCATTTTGGTGATGCCGTAATAACATTTCCAATTGGTTCCTATGAGATTGAAGACATAATTAACTGCATTCAGGAGGCTCTCAAACCCCATAATAAGGATAAATCCAATGAAATATCAATTAAGATCAAAGCAAATAATAACACATTAAAATGTGAAATTTATAGTAGCATAGAGATTGATTTCTCACAACCAAACTCGATTGGATCACTATTGGGGTTAAGCAAGAAAAAGCTAGCTGCAAACAAGTTACATGAATCGGATCTGTACGTCAACATAAATAGAGTGAATATCGTTCGAATTGAATGTAATTTAATTGATGAAACGTATATCAACAATCGACCTGCTCATATACTACATGAATTTTCGGTCAACGTTAGCCCAGGGTATAAAATAGTCGAGGTTCCTCGCAATGTCATCTATTTGCCGGTTAACTCCAAGAGGATAAGTTCTATAACATTGAATCTCCTGGACCAAGACGAAAATCTAATAAACTTTCGAGGTGAAACCGTAACAGCTCGATTACATCTTAAACCTCAACCATGATAATATATGACAGTTCGTCTTACCCCGCAAAGTATAAAAGAGCAGTTACCGCTAGTAGCTCTATCAGTACACAATCAACCTCCGAGGGGAGAACATCAAAACTTGCTCCACAAAATCAACAATTTCTATTATCACTGGGCTACAGATTGAAAAATTAAATCAAAACGCTCCCAAGACAGCGACATGTTGAATATTTTCCAAGAACCAGCGTTTGAGGAGACTATCTCAAAATTGGAATATCACACATACTCCCCGTATTTGAATAATTTCGAGAAAAATGATATCATTCAGATTTGCGTCCAACATCAAAATCTTAATATTCTCCCTTCTGAAAGTTATATTTATATTGAGGGCACTGTATCGAAAAATGATGGATCAGCAGCTGCGAAAACAAAACTTGTAAATAATGGAATAGCTTTCTTATTCGATGAAATTCGCTATGAATTAAATGGTTCAGAAATTGATAGCAATCGCAATGTTGGCATCACATCAACTATTAAAAATTATATTTCTTTAAACAAAAATGAAAGCGATATGATGTTGAATGCTTCTTGGTCTCCCAATTCTTCAATCAATTTAGATGGGTTATACTTTAATTTTTGCATACCCCTAAATAAAGTACTGGGATTTGCGGAAGACTACAAGAGAATGATACCAAATGGGCGTCATGATTTGATTCTAACACGCTCACGCACAGATGAAAATTCATTAATTGCAGACGAGGATGAAAAAGCAAAAATAAAATTGCTTAAAGTACAGTGGAAAATTCCTCATATCACACTGGCTGATTCTTACAAATTGCAACTCTACAAACCCATAAATAATGGTCAAACTATGAAAATTGCCTTCCGAAACTGGGACCTATATGAATATCCAGCATTACCTAGTACCAATCATCATATATGGAATGTGAAGACAACCTCTCAAATGGAAAAGCCTCGCTACATAATCCTTGCTTTGCAAACCAACAAACGTAATTTGCTGAAAGAAAATCCAACAGTTTTTGACCATTGCAATGTTACGAACCTAAAAGCCTATTTAAATTCAGATGCTTATCCATGTGAGGATTTAAACTACAGTTTGCTGTACAATATGTACTGTGATTTTCAAAAAACTTTCTATAATCGCCTGGTTGCTGAGCCACTATTGTCAAGAGATGCCTTTAAATCGCAAGCGACAATTTTCTTAATAGATTGCAGACATCAAAGTGAAATAATTAAAAATGGCCCAGTTGATATTCGCATTGAAATCAAAACAGCAAAAATAATTCCCCCCAATACGTCTGCATATTGTTTGATGTTGCACGATCGCCTTGTGAACTATAACCCATTGACTCAAATAGTTTCCCGAGAAATATAATCGTTGACAGTTGCCTGAAGATCTTCGCCGAGATAACACACTTGCACATAAATATAAGCTAAAATGTTCTTTGTTATTGACATCCAAGGATTTAAAGGGGCCCACAACAAGTTCATTGCAAAAGAAATAGCAATACTACGCAATGGTCAACATAAACATTTCCTTGTAAAGCCACCATTCAGCTTTAATCAATTATCACCAGCATTAAGAAGACAAGCTCGATGGTTGCATCAAAATCATCATGGCTTAGCCTGGGATGGAGGATTCACCGAATTTCACAATGTTAGGAAATACCTTCGAGAAAATATCAAAGATACTATTGTTTATGTTAAGGGCTTTGAAAAAGTCCAATGGCTGAAAGAATTACTTCAGGATGAAGATGTCGAACTAATGAATATCGAAGAAATCGGCTGCCCGGCTTTAAAAGAATTGAAACGTCTCTATCCCAAGGAAAAGAAATGCGTATACCACAATAAATGTTGTGCACTGCAAAATGTTTGCCTGCTAGAAAAATGTTTACTTGGAGGTCAGTAAAATAAAACACCTTTTTTTTCTTTCTTATATTATATTAATTAATATTTATATATAATATGGCTGTAAATTTAATAAAAGAAAAAAATAAAACACAAATAGTTAAAAGATGATTTGAATCTTTTTATTTATTTTTCTCCTGTGCTGAAATGGTTGAATTCCTATTAGGCCCTGCGCCAATTCAGATAGCTGGGGTACTTCCTCCTCCCCGTACCCCATCGCCAGAGCTGCACACCGCAATCCGAGGGCTAGGTGCACAGCCGCCTGCCCCTGCCTCAGCCGCCCGCCTTCGAAGAAGAGCTTGGTGTAGCACCAAGCCAGCTCTGTTGTTTCGGAAAATTCTTCGAATTGCTCGAAGTTCTTCAAAAATTGGATGAGTCCATCCACTGGTCGGTTATTCGTCGCCATAATATGGCTGGTGATGACTGAATTAACCCATCTAAGTTCCTAGTGTATTTATACAAATTTCTATTGAAGGAGATGGCTAAGTTTCTATATCAAACGCTGTATTCTATAATCTAATGTGTTGGAAAGAAAATAATAAACAATTGATTCATAATTGATGATCACCAAATTATTGGGTCTGATTCTTGGTCCAGCATCAAAAATAAACAATCATTTGCAGCATCGACACTAATCAATGTTTTTTTTTTTTTTTTTTTTTTCTCTAAGAAGAAGAAGTCCAGATCGTTGGAAATATAAACAAACAGTTATACTGGCCACACTAGTCAACTCAGAACCTTACTTCTGAATCTAAACAATCATCCAGCCGCGATGCTGAAACTAAACACTTCTTTTCTTTTTAAACATACGAAACCTCGGTCCACCATCGAAAACATAAACAGCAGTCAATAGACCATCTACGGATTCCAATTCGAAATATGACACCTCGCTCCCAACTATTCAACTCGGCAATCAAATCAAGTTCTGAAATATGACACCTCGCTCCCAACAATCCAATTCGGCAAACGAATTAATCTCAGAAATATGACCCCTCGATCTCAACATGAAATATTCCGCGATGCCATCTATGTCTCTCTATCCCAAGGAATAGAAATGTTAATATCACAACAAATGCTGCGCTCTGCAAAGTGGTTTGTGAAGTTAATAAAAATAAAAAAACTATTTTTTCTTTTTTATTTACAAATTAAAATTACTTAATCTATTGGTATTTTGTGATGGCCCCAAGCTAGGGTGCTAATACCATCACTACAAATATACCGTTTAGTATCATTATAACTTAAAGCTAATTTGTTTATGTGCTGTGTATAAATATTGTGCAACTTACTTCTAAATATATGCATAGGCTTAAAAATAAGTTGTTTCTTAATTAAGCATTCTCGATAATGTCTTATATCTAAGTTATTGGTTACAGACTTTTTTATACCTTTCGCTTTTTTTGTAACCCTGCCGTTATCTATGCTGAAGGAATACATTTTTGCTCTGAGTCCTATAAACTCCGATATTTTCTGACAATTAACCTCGTCTTTGAAAAGACCAAGCACTTTGCCATTTCTTTGCGGAAAATTGTGTGGATTGTCTATAGGATACTCAGATGTGTCAAATCTAGATTTGTTTGAATTGATAACATCATCATAGATATCAGCATAGAAATCATTGGTAGCGATTGAGTATATAAAAGAGTCTGTATCCATGTAGTTTAACCTAATTGAGCTATTAAATTTAGGTTTCATGTAATCATAATGGAAATCATACATGAGCCATTTGGATAATTCGAGTACGGTGAAGCCGAGATATATGGGTTTATTAAGTTCTAATTGGCCTTTCTTCATTTCAATGGCGCACATATTTGGTGTAAATATGGTGCGACTATGAAAATTTGGATTAGCGATTAAGCTTCGGCAACCAAATCGTCTCCCCTCATTTTCCCAACTTGTAACGATTCTTACGTCGCGTCGCTTTTCAACATTTTCCATTGTCTTTCCGTATACACTATTGTTCATGAGCTTAAAGAAATCTTTTTCGAACTCATTGTTAGCATTTTTCTGTGTTCGGTATTCAATGAAATATATTTATCTTATTAGATTGACTAAATTTTAAAACTCTATGGACTTTGGTTAAAATAAGGCCATTATCAATGCATTGTTTCAAATTCATTAAGTGAATAACATATTTATTTTTAGAATTCAGATTGGCTGTCAATTTAGAAAATTTACTCCCCGGAGTAATTGTGTTTTCTGGGCAAAATGGGAGATCATTATGAATATCGTGAAGAGATGTTGGATAAGTTAAGTCTACTTCGAAAACATATCCAACATTGGAGTCTTTTAAATTGGCGATATATTCATTTGTGTAGATCTCTGGATCTTCCCAGGTGAAATTACCGTGTGGGAGATTACGTGACATTGCCCAACCGTACAAGTTATTAGCATCGAAATACATTAGATATTCACTTAATCTATTTGGATCATAGTTTGTAATGTATTTATTGTTTGCTTGCGCATGTCTATGACTACATTGACAAAGGCCTCCTCTTATACCATTTTTAAAGAAATTATACATATCTATGTCGGTCAAAAGTTCCAAGTTAATTTTAGTGATTTTAAGCATAGCATCCCAGGATAAGCCTGGAGCAGTGTAATAATGACATGGATCTAATTGATAAATCGAAATACAAACTTTGCGGAAATTTTCAAAAATGTCTGCTAACAATAAGACATCGCTTTGTAGATATAATAGTAAATAATCTTTTAAGGTGTTACATTTGAAGTGATTCCACACTTTGATGGCATGATTATAATCTTCTTCCTGACATTCTTTTGCCGTCATTTTATTAAAGAATTTGTCGATTGTTGGAAGAGAGCATTCGTCAAAACGTTTCCACGAATCTAAATAATCATATGGAAATACTCCCTTCCTAATCATTAATTCAAACGAATTATCGTTTTGGAAAAATTCTTTCGTAATAGTCATGGCATCAATGGATAAATTATTTGTAAGCGACTCAATGCTTGCTTGAAGAAATCTATTGTGAGTCTAAAAATCTCATTTCAAATGTATTGTTTTGATCTAATTGTACACGGAAAGACAATGAAATATACTTTTCCTTGTTCAAAGGAATTATGGTTATGTCACCGTTCATCTGAGCAAGACTCTTGACAAACAAATGGCAATCATAGCCCGAAAAGTTGTGCAAGAATACTGGGAAAAATTTGGGAATGTGAAATTTTAGATTGCACTGTGAGTGTGCAGGTCCTCTATATGCGCCAGTGAAATGACAATGATCCCTAACCCTCAATTCATTTTCGTTAAACTTTTCCTTACAAATTGAACAATTAGGAGCTGTTTCTTGAATGTAGGATTCCAGTTGGGTTAGGGCATTCATCGGTTTCGGCTTCTTCTTTGTAGAGCTGAGTCAAATCATTCGCCAAGGTTGTTAAAAGTTCTTCTGGTGAATTCTCTCCTGAGAAAAAAAATTAAATAATTAGCACATCTATGAATTTAACGTATTTGTTTTAGTATTACTTACCGAAAAATGTTTTGTGTTTATTGTGCTGCTCATCAAATGAACTTTTTATAAGATATGATCCGGCACAAGGCTTATGTTGTTGCACATCTGTTGTGGATGAAATCTCTGGATTTGGTGTGCAATGTTTTATTGGCTCCAGGATCGATTCAAAATCTGCATACACAACAAAGGGAACTTGCTGCATCCGTTCATATTTCTCAAATTTGAGGAACTTTTTGTCTTCCTCTGGCATTAATGTAACTAATTTGCAGCATTCTGGCTTATGGTTATCCAGTTTACTCGCATTTGAAAATCGCTGCAAACAGCCGTTACATAGATGCATTTGGGTTTTATGCTTTGTTGCTTGAGTTCTTATAATTCGAGAAATATTCTTGATGCATACATAATGGGTTCTTCCATCGTTGTTCTCGCAATATAGCAAATTTATGTGGGTCCTTTTCTCCGCAGCAGTATGATAGAATGGACCAATGATTTTAAAACTTGGGCTTAATTCATATCCGAACACATTGACACTTATCTCCGGATTATTATTTTCAAAAATGTTCATATCTTTAACGGTTGTAGGGAATTCCAAATCACTAAAGTTTATAGATCGGTCATTCACCACAATTATTTCACTTGTTATATCATTGATATTATATGTTGATGGTCTCTCAGGATGGATTGTGACTTTTTCGTTTAGAGCTGAGATAATGGCCCATTTGAAGCAGTACTCATCTGAATTTTGGACATTAATGCATGCGTTCTTGTTCTTGATCACAGATGGCAATTCGAAATATGAAGAGCCTCGAATAGGTTGATACCTATTAATGTTGATTTCAATCCTTAGAAATGAAATTAGTGTCCAACCACTGTCTTTCTCTTGAAACTCTTCCAATTTCGCTTTAATGTTGTCAGCCATTGTCTTTAGTTTTGTTGGCAACGCACCTATATCCAGAATTGCGCACATCTTTGTTTGCATACTCTTAACATCGATGATCATGTTGTCGTCATCATTGTCATCGATGTTTTTTACAAACTCGCAAAACAATTCCAGATTGAATTTGAGCCCCTTTAACACACTGAGTTCACTTTGAATCAATTCGGTAATCACGGGTAAATTCTGTTCAAATAGAATCTTCACATCCAGAATTGATTCATCATTGTTGTTAATAAAATAGCTTTTCAACCTATTGTTGAATGCGCTATTTATATAGGACACATTGTCTTTAAGCACACATTTTGATTTTTCTTTGTGGCTATTTTTCCGCTCATGTTGCGGCCATTTATTTTTTTCGATGTCCTCTTCGCACACTAAACACCGTTTAAAGATGGTTGGTTTTGATTTTTTATTCATCACTTGCACTTGGATGGAGGGGTTTGGAGAAGAGACTCTCTTTTGTGCTTCTGATGATGTTGATGGCAATAAAGAAGGGTTAATTGGGTGATTAACTCTTTTATGGTGGCTTAACTTATCCCTTCTTGAGAACACAGCTGCACATTGATCACATTTTAATTGGTGTTCTTCCGGACTATGAATCGACTTCATGTGTCTCACCAAAGACCGCTTTTCACTAAACGCCACTTCACAAATTTCACAGCGATACATTTTTTCTTTTTTTGCTTTTAGTTGTGGCTTCACGGAAAATCGGTTAATAACTGTGATTGATGTGGCTAATGCTCGCTCTTTTATACACGTCATCCCCACTCCAATCCGCTTTCAATGAATTCCATTCTCTCTCTCTCACATATGGTATCCAACTTGATGACTCATCATACCTTTTGCCAGGAAATCATTGTGAAATTTCAAATCGCCGCCGGCCGTTTCCAACACACAATTCATAGACATGATTGAACGTGTTCACACATTTCCCCGAAACTCAATTCCAGGAATCGATCGATCGATCGATTCTCCCTCCCCAATCAAACCCTTTACTGATTCCCTTCTCCAATTTCATAAACATATACACAACCGTTGCCGTTTATATCGATGACTCATACTTTTTTCCACCAAATCATTGTGAAATTCCAAATCGAATTCATAGACATGATTGAACATGTTCACAATTCCCTCTAAAATCAATTCGTCAGGAATCAGCCAAACCAATCACACACACACACACTCCCTGACTCTGATCTTACGAATCCCCCAGTCAAAGCTAACTAATATGAAATATGACACCCCGCTCCCAAATTCAGATCTCAATCCAAAAGCTAAAATAAACAAATGTGAAATATGACACCCCGCTCCGATGATGATTCCCCCAGCTAAACACTAACAACTATGAAATATGACACCTCGCTCCCAAATTCTGATCTCAATGCAAAAACAAATAAATAAACAAATGTGAAATATGACACCTCGCTCCCAAATTCTGATCTCAATGCAAAAACAAATAAATAAACAAATGTGAAATATGACACCTCGCTCCGATGATGAATCAATTCCAGGAATCGATCTCTTCCATCTCACTCTTACCCATTGCACGAATAGCACCTCAGCACCCCAAGGGCTCTCACTCTAACACATTGCACCCCATAGCTCCTGTCCTGGAAGCCCCCTAAACCCACTACTCATTACCTATTTACATACAACACTTGCGAAATAAGTTAGGTTCTAATAAACTCTTAGACTCAAAGGATGTGTTTTTCTTTTGCCTGCGCATCAGTAAGAATATAAATAACATTGGCGGTGCAATAGGCAATAGGATGAATGTTCCTTATCCCCGGTTGCCATGGTAAGAAGATAAGTTAAAAACCTTTAAAAAATTAAAAGCAACTAACGATGCTGTATTCCTGATATTGTGTTTTGATTGATAACAAATCAAACTGAACAACATGTGTGGCTTTACTTTTCCCCGCATTCTACGAAATTCCTAATCATATCTTCCTTCTTCAGTTTGAATTAAACAGCAATAGTGGCGTAGGTGCTAAAGCTCAATTACTTTGCTATCATATCGACCATCTAAATCTTATTTTATCAATTTATCGATACGTGAATAAATAATACTATTTATTGGCAATTTTAAAATCAAATCTATTTAAATATGTACTTAGTTTTTCAGTTTAAATGCTTCTAGTTTTTCGTAGTAGGTAACTAAATTCATTTAAAGAAAAGTAAAACTTTACAGGATTGTTTTCAAGAAATTATAAAAACTGATAACGTGTTTCAAGTACATACCTCAAGCCAATTCAAAGTAATGCTATAGATGACTGGATTTGTTTGCCTTATCATAGTTCAACGAAAAATCCACAGATTAGCTATAGGCAATGAAAAATACACAGAATGGTTAAAATCTGTCTGAAACGGATCGTGTGATACACTATCTTCTATGAATTAATCCCGCTCTATTAACGTGGAATTGTGTAGTTTCTTTAATTTTTTAGATATTTCAGTGAAATTTTTGGAAGAAAGCATCAGGGAAAGCAGACGTGTTGTATATAATATATGAATGGATTATAAAAGAGATCTATGTACGAGGTTCGTCTGTTTGACCTCCTTACGCCTAATATATTTCTGTTTCTTTGGTACGTATGCCAACATAACCAACGTAAAAAAATTATTATTTTTGGAGAATTGATCAAAGCAGAAAATAATTAGTCCAGAGACATGGGACGAACCTGCGACAGTTATGGTTTAAGCCAGCAATGCTCTACCATTGAGCTATCCCTGGTAATCACCGATGGTGAACATAGCGCCTTAGCTATCTCAGCAATGGTAGTTTTCACTAGGCGATGTCAAAGTCTTACTAGTCTTCAACAGAAATTCAATTATATTCGTAATTTAACTTAAGCAACGTCATTCCTATTCCAAACGATTTTTGATCTGTTTAAGCTAATCTTCCTGGTCCTGGCACAGATTATTGCAGTGTAAATGATTCTAGGTATACTTTGACCCTCATAATTTTACCTAAGTAAGCCTCGGTTTTATGTTTTATGTTTTAAGGTTCCATTGCATAGCATGGTTCGCTATGGAACTGTCACCCTTACGGAACGTGTGACCAATCCACTGCCACTTTCACCGTTGGATGGTTGTGCCTATTGGTTCCTGACCTGTTCTCTCGTAAAGGTGTTCGTTAGAGATACGACTGAGCCAGAAAATCCTTAAGATATTGCGTAGGCACCTATTAACGAACGTTAGCAGCTTTCTGGTGATATTAGCGGTCACTCTCCACGTGCTGCATCCATATAACAGCACGGATTCAACGTTGGAGCGGAACAGTCTTATCTTGGTGTTCAAACTGATTGCATTGCTTCGCCATATTTTGGACAACATACCGAACGCGGACTTTGCTTTGGCGATCCTGTTGGCTATATCCAGTTCGGTTCCACCATCGGTCGAGACAATACTCCCAAGATACTGGAAATCCTCTACTCTCTCTACCGGTTGTCCAGCAATGCATATTTGAGCCGATGAGTTTGTTCCAAGACTGATAATTTTAGTTTTTGCCGTATTAGTTTTCAGCCCGACGACGCCAGCCTCCCTCTCCATGTCTGCTGTCATTTGGTGGAGGTCCATAATTCTGTGGGAGAGTAAGCATATATCGTCAGCGTAGTCAAGATGTTTCAGTTGAGATGTAAGAGTCCATCGAATTCCTCCGTTTCCCGTCGACAAAGCTGCACGAAGCACATCGCTAATCACCAATAGGAATAATATTGGTGAAAGACAGCCTTGTCTTACCCCACCTTGGATCTCAGATTCCTCAGACAACCTTCCTCTGTGCAGAACGTGACATTTGGAGCCTTCATATGTAGCTTTGATAATAGCAATTAGTTTATCGGGAATACTTCTCCTGCGTAAGGCACGCCAAATAAACTCCCTGTTGACACTATCGAACGCCTTCTCAAAATCGATGAACAGCAGGTGGAGTGGCGATCGATATTCAACGCACTGTTCGATGATAATCCGCAGGGTGTTGATGTGGTCGACACAGGAGGATCCAGAGCAAAAACCTGCTTGTTCGGCATCGAGTGTGTCTTCGAGATGTTATTTGATTCGCTCCAGGATGATTTTAGCTTTTATCTTAGCTACGGCAGGCAGCACGCAGATACCCCCCCGAGTTTCCGCACTCCATTAAATTTCCTTTTTAAGGAAGCTTGACGATCATTCCGTTTTCCCAATCGTTAGGAAAGCTCTCAGCTTCCCAAGCTCTCCCTATAAGTGGAAGCAGAAGCTAAGCCGATGTTGTTGGTGCTGCTCGTAAGAGCTCTGGTGGAATACCGTCAAGTCCTTATCAATTACTGATTTGCTCCTCCTTTTCTAAGAGCTTAGCAGTAAAAGGACTTCGACATCATAAGCAAAACCTACAATTTTAGTCTCAAGCATTGAGGAAAGCATAGCATACTTTCCGTAAAATTCCAAGGTCTTTATGAAAGCAAAACGCTGGCTATATGCAAGTCTGGGTTAAAGTACGATTTTTACTTCAGAAATGGAATATTCAAATCATAATGAATATTTGCTGACTACTCTTCGAACAAAACTCAAGTAGCTTTGAACTTGGCTTAAACCCAAATCATTACGTTTATACAATTGGACTCTAGTATGCAAAATGCTATTTTTAACTGTAGCTGGTGAAAGGAAACATTGGAACAGACGAATTAGTTGTTGAAGCGTAAATTTTATCTCACCTCTTTCGAAACTTAAGTCATATTTTTGTTTCTCAAATTCCCGTACATTTTAAAGTTATACTTGTTTCTACTGCTTACTAACTCCGACGGACAGACAAACGGACGGGCGGACATGGCTCAATTTCGTCTGTAGGTACTGATCTCTTATAGCGTACTCTAGATCTAGTAAATGTTACATATTTACTCTAGATGGACTGTGTCCACTATTGTTCTATGTTGCAAACTGTATATCAAAAGTCATATACCCTATAAATAACAGCCAGAGCACCCTACTACCCCCTTGTCATATCAAAATAGATTACGCTTCATTTGAACTGAAGAAGAACGTTATCGACATTAATAGTGTCCGCAAATTCAGTTGACTTTTGACTTCCAATTGATTCAGTCGGTCGTAAGTGGTCTTACCATGGCTACTCTAAATCCAATTCCAAATGATGTATTTGATCTCTGGCACGGTGCTGGAGATTTCTTTCAGGCACAGTGGAATAAATTCCTCGATGTCGTTGGTAAATTCAAAAGATTCCTTACTTTTTTTTTCACTGAAGGAGATTTTTTTTTTAAGGTGAAGACAACGACCGACTATGGCTTCATGGAACAGCTATAATATCAACCCTAACTTATTGGATCGTTGGCGGTATTTTTATTTATATGGATTTTACACTAAAGCCACAAGCACTGAGGAAATATAAAGTTCAAGTGGGAACTAATGAACCCTTGGATTGGCCAAGGTTTAAAAATGTAGGAATAACCATGAACGGAAAACTGTACTATAACTATAGTCCCTTCTTATTTTAGGCTCTCAAGGTGATTCTTTTCAATCAATTGATCATTGGCGGTGTCATGCTTCTTACTTTCTATAGATTAATGAAAGCCGTTGGTCTGAAACCCTTGAGAGAGTTGCCAACGTTTTCCTCAATACTGATCGACTTAATAATCTTCGTCCTATGTGAAGAGGTATTCTTCTACTACAGTCATCGAGTTTTGCATTACAAGTTTCTCTATAAATGGATTCACAAGAAGCATCATGAGTGGACATCGCCGGTGGCAGTAACCGCCATCTATTGCAATCCAATTGAACATGCTATTGGCAGTTTATTGCCGGTACTTTTGGGAATATTTGTAATGAGGTGTCACGTAGTTACTGCTTGGATTTGGTTCGTTTTTGCCACAGTTAATACGCTATGTGATCATTCGGGCTACCATTTGCCATTTGTGACTAGCTCAGAGTTTCACGACTTCCATCATGCAAAGTATGGAAAAATAGATAAATATTTATGTGTGTATATGTAATTGGATCTTTTCTTATTTTTAGATTTAATAATAACTTCGGAGTTCTTGGAATTCTTGACTGGATTCACGGAACTGATACTGCGTTCCGTAAGACTCAGGCATTCAAGAGACACAAGTTACTGTTGGGGTTAAAATCAGCGCACGAGGAGTTTCCCGATGAGAGAAAGAAGAACAAATAATTGATCTTGGTATTAAATTTAACATTCTTAATATATTTGCAAGTAATAAAATAAAATCGAAAATTTAAGTACTCACGAGGTAACTATAACTAAGGCTATCTAACTATTGTAGTTGTTTAGGAATTTTTTTTTTAAACTGCTGCTCTACAATCAGGTCTGTTTAATGTTAAATAATTTGCACCAAATGTGAAAATTTAGTTTTCAATGTAATTTCCGTCATTAGACAACACTTCTGCCCATCTTCAAGGCAACTTCTTAATTCCGAAAAAATGGTTTGGCTTTGAAAAAAAAAATTCCCCATCTAAATATTTTTCCATCAAGAAAGTTTTGCAGACTTTGGAACAAGTGGATATCTGAAAGTGTTAATCTGGAGAATAAGGCGGATGCATCATTTTAACCCAACCGAACTCCTGTAACTGTGTGCAGGTGGTCCTAGCTGTATAAGAGCGAACGTTATCCTGATGGAATAGAACACCCCTTCTATTAACCAGACCTCGCCGTTTCAGCTCTAGCGCCGACTTTTATCCACACAGCTGTTGGCAGTAGACTTCGGCGATGATAGTCTGGTTATGAGTAATATCTCAAAGTGGCTTATTTCCTTAGCATCCCACTATACACACAGTAAAACCTTGAACGGGTGAAGTCCATCTCTGGGATGTTATGCTCGTATGTCTTCTGAAATAGGCCATTGCTTTCGACGTTTTATGTCATTGTAAAGAAGCCATTTTTCATCTCCGGTAACGATCCAGTTCAAAAACGGCTCTGGATGGTGACGCAGAAGCGCAGTGCAAGCATCAATTCTTTGCTGAAGATTATATTGCGATAGGTGGTGGGTACCCATTTTTTTACCAATTTTATGAATTTTGTCATCTTTGTTAGGTGTCAATCTATAGTCATACGGCTTACGTTGAGTTCTCTTGCGAGTTCCCTTATCGTAACGGTGGTATTTCTTTCGGCGGTGGACCTCAAGAGCTCATTTTCCAGCTCTTCTAGCCTACCCGAACGAGGTTCATCTTATAGGTCAAAATTGTCCTTTCTACACATTTTGGATTCCGAAACAAAAACAATAAAATATGCCAAATATGTATGCTCTTCAGATACATCTATTTCAAAATTCAGTTAAAAATACTTGCTCAGAACAAAATTTTCAGACTAAATGAGCAATATATCTCAAATACTAGTTGATATCTAAATGTACGAAATTTACGTAAAAAAGTGCAAACATAAACAACATGTAATGTGACCTGCATTTCAATCCCAAGTAAGGATACATGCGGCAAATGTACCGAGTGGTCCATGAAATTAAAAACTAAAACCGACCTGACTAAATTAACTCAATTTGAGACTACTCAAAAAACACACATTCTTAAAGCTGATATCAATTTGCAAATATTTAGTATTTATTGTTATGATCGCGTACCGTGCTTTCCTGTATTGGGGAGAAGAGTACGTATCGAAGAAGAGTTTTAAAATAAAACAAGTTAGTTGGCTTGATAATTTATTTATTTAACTCTAGGGCGGCCCGCTGTCTCCATGCTTGACTGCGACCGTTCGAGTTAATATCTAAACCTGCTCTTGTGAATTCTAAATCTATTCTAATTTATTCCTTCCTATCCTCCGGTGTATATAGTGTAACGGTTCCATCCCTATCATGCACATAAGACATTAGGTACATTAGGTACCGCCTTTGATCTTTTACATACAGCTTACCTGATCATAAACCTTATCCCGTCATAAATGGCCTACCCATTGACATACTATATACGGACTGCTAGTAGCCAACTTCGCGTTGGTTCAAACATTAGGGCTAGCGCTCTTGGCCCGGAGCGGAAAAAATGAAAACTCACACTTGTTTGAGATTTCGTTGGATGCAGTTGGGTGTGAAAAAACAGGGTTTTATTTTATTATTGCGATTGATCAAATAAAGATTACAAATTAAAAATGAAGTGTTGTAATTGGGTGCGATTTGTAATATGATTCAGTTTTCTTTGAAATGGAAAAAATCTTTTTTCATAGGTAAGATTTTCTATCAAAATTCATGAGGCAGGAAATTAATTTTGTTTTTGCTCCTATTTAGATTGCTCATGAAAAATAAATTCAATGAGGATTGGCTTGAGGTGATACGTTGTCTTAATGACCAGTACTAAAAATAAAAGAATTTGCCCGAAACATTTCGAAGCATATTGCTACACAAAAGTCGGTATTCTAATGCGATTGCTTCCCGGTTCAGTGCCGACAATTTTTCCTAAATTGACTGAAGAAGGAATCTAAGTTCCTGGTTGAGATATATAATAAATAGCCGACAAATTATAAGAAGTAAAAGTAAAGTAGGTTTTATGAGCTTCATTATTACCATGCAGAATTTAAAAATAACTTTTTTAAAATATGTTGAAGACAAACAAAACATAGAATACATTTTATCTTATAAGTTGTCGCAAGATCACTTAGAACTTTTGTTTCCGAGCATTAGATCTAGAGGCGGTTTTAATAATAACCCAACAGCTGCACAGTTTGCTTCAGCTTATAAACCACTGCTTATTCACAATGAAGTTCTTTCATCTGCTGAAGCAAACAGTATTTCTTGCGACAACCTCAACATTTTAATGGCGTATTCTTAAAAGTGTGAGCTGGTACAGCCGATATCTGCAGTGGAAAACGAGGCTGATCTAATCATTTTTGACTACATCGCTGAAGGTCATATGAACAACTCGCCCTTTGAAGAAATTGTTCTCTATATAAGTGGGTTTGTAGAGTACAAAATAATTAAAACAATTAAATGTACGAAATGCAAAGAATTTTTAATTTCTTGTAAAACATAAAAATCAAATTTAATTAACATTAAATCTAAATGTTTCTTTAAAAAATCATATAAAGACAGAATCAAAATTTGTAAAACACTCCAGAAAACTGTGTCATTGTATGAATTACAAAATAAATTAGGGTGCAATAAGATTTATAGCCTGATAATTATAAGTACTTTAAGAAATATACTCGTAGATGTAAGTAGCTTATAAAATTAATTAAATTCTCACATACTTGAATGTGATATTCTTGAAAACCATAAGTATTTACTAATTAGAGCTGTAATTGAAATATACGCAAAAGTGATATTAAATAAATATTTCCAAAAAGACTAATGTAAAACAACATAAAAAATTGATTCGCAATAAATATACGAATATTGTGCAATTTATGGGGCAATAAAAAGCACAATAATTATTCAAATTTTGTTGTTTCCATCTATCGGACCTAGCTTATATTTTAAAGTGACATCTGTTGCAAATATGCTCCAACTATTTGAATTTCAACTTTCAATGTGCTTAGCAAATCCACACAAACCCAAGAGATATCTCTACCATTAGCTGCGTTTTGTTTTCCCCGTGAACTGGTTCAGTTCATATTTTTACACAGGATGCAAAAACAACAATTGAACCAGCACTTGAGCTGGTTCAATTTTCGTGAACCATAATTTCTAAACCCATATCTTACCACTAGATGGCTTTCCACAAAAAAAATTATATGTAAAGCTTGGCAGCTCTGCTAAATGGCAGAAGTAAATCATAGCTATTTGTTGTATCCTCATTTTCTGACATAAGTATTTAAAAATACTTAATTATTAAACAAATATAAAAATATTAAGCACTTTTCTCACTTCGATTGCCATTTTCTCGCCATTTTTAGTCCATATGAAACGTCAGTGTGTAGCTGCTGCTACGAACTTGAGAAACTGAAATTTCCATGTGAACCAGGAGCGTTTTTTTACTTTGAGATGAACTAGTTCAGCTCACGAGGATAACAAAACGCGGATATTATATGGAGAAATTCAAGATGATCGGCAATTTAATTCCACATTTTTCCGCTCCGGACCAAGAGGGCTAGTTATGTTGGCGTCATTTTTTGGGCAGAGATTGTATGGAACTGACATTTCACTAGCAGTCCATATACAGTATGTCAATTGTGAACAACCGAGTTGAACGCACGGTTCGGTTTAAGTTGGTTACTAAATCATGAATGTACCCGTAACCCGTATATAAAGCCGAGTTGGAAAGGAGTCTATTGTTTCTATACAAACCGAGTTGCACTACACGATTCTATACCTATTTGGAATTCGGTTTCGTCTCGGTTTTTCATAAGACGGTGCCTCCTGTTTTCTCTCATTGTAAGTTTTTTTTTCACATAACATAGTTGTGTCAGTTTTCTTGTGTATGCGCTGTTTTTGTGTGTGTTCCATCGAACCAAGTCAATTTAGTGTATACACACCGAGTGAAACCGAGTTGCAAGCTGATTTATGAATTCGTATTCGGTACGGTTTTAGTTTTTATGTGACGGTAGGATAATTTTGTTACAAACCGAGTTAGTCAACCCGGTTTGCAAGTCGGTTTGCTTTAATTCCAACTCGGGTTAACTCGGTTTGAGAAATGTTCGGTTTGGTACATCACTATGTGGTGCCAAGACTGTCGTAAAGTATTTCCTGCGAACGTGTACCGTCGGCAATCCGTTCGCAAAGTGTATATGATCATTAGGTCCCTTACTTATGTTATTGCTTAGAAAACCCGGATGCTTAGTCGTATTGAATGTGTAATAAAGCAATTTAAGCGATAAGTCTTAAGATTTGCTATGCGATAATTAAGGGATGGAAGTTGATATATACGATTAGTGTGATATGTGATATGGGGCGCATGTAGTGCGTCACTACATTATTAACAACAAATATTTCACAATAAGATTACAATCTGATTGTTTGTGAAGGCCAAGCAAAGTACAATTTGATTTTGGTGTGATATATGCAAATAGATCAAAGTGATATAGTAATAATAAAATGTTGATTTCTAATGCACTATTTTACGATTTTATTTATGTATCACTGGCCAAGTGTTTGAAGAGATGATTTTTGAATATGTTTGTGTTTGTAGCAGTAGGATAACGCGAGTGTAACAGGAGAAGAAGATGAGCAGGATACGAACTGAGAGAGAGATGTCGCTGTTAGGAGAGAAGTTTAGCGAGGTCGGTGCCGATGCGAGCGCCGTCTCACTATGAAAGTGGAATACAAATGCACAATGTAAGTTAAGTTTCTTTATTTAATGAAACTTAAGAAGCACTAATAACGAAACCAAAACTTGAACAGGAACACAACATGGAATAAAATGAAAAAACGTCTTCTTGAATGGTCTTGAAGATTGTTGGGGAACAGGATCGCTTGAATTCCCTGGTGAAAAGTTTCTTTTTTCTCGGGAACAGGATCACAGATATTCCTGGGTCAATTTTGCGAGGAGTCGAGGGTTCTTGAAAAAAAAGGTCTTCTGGCTTGAAAGATTCCTCTTGGGGGAATGCGTTGTCTTGAATGAAAAACTTCTTGAAGATCCTCTTCGTTTAAAATTCCTGAGTCGACTATTTTTAATTTTGAAAATTTTAGACTTTTCGAAAATAAAAAAACAAAGATAACTCGATGTGATCAAAATATAATCCGAGCAGGTTCCACACCTACGAGTGTTATCGAGAGTCGGTTGTCTCGATGACAAACGTCACAAGATGTCAACCGCCACAGTACTCCCCCTCGAGTAATGGAGTCGCATTACGGCAGTGCGAAACGAACTCTTTTTGTTTTTGGACCAGGGTAAGTTCTAATCGCTTGTGGAGCACGAACTGTAGCTGGAACTTGATGTGGTTTGACGGATGGATCTCTTTTTGTTGACGTGGGTCTCTCTGTCAGTGATGGAGTCGGTGAAGTAGCTGCAGTCCTGCAGTGCCTGCTGAGAAGTTGACTGTCTCAACGGCGTACCAGGGCTCTGTTGACGCGTACTTGTAGGTTTTGGCGATGGACCGACTTCTGGCCTTCCAGGAGTGTTGTTTGAAGGGATCTGCATGGACAACGTTGCTGGAGGTTCGCCCGGAGAGTGCATGTTGGTGAACTGCTCGAGGTGTTCGAAGAAATCTGGTTTCAGCCTTTCCGTCGATATTGTCGTTGGAACACCGTTCAGATTTAATTTGAAAACCCAGTCCGATATCCTCTCGAGCACTTCAAACGGTCCCTCGTATGGTCGTTCGCAGGGTTTTCGTACCGCATCTACCCGGACGAAGACATGGGTGCACGAAAAAAGCGTCTTATGTGCAAAAGGTTTGCGCTGCGTGTGATGTGCTGATGGGGATGACCGGACTTGTCGCATCTGCTCACGGAATTTTTCAACAAATATCTGTGGGTCAAGCGAAACTTCCTCGTCGATGAAGAACTCTCCGGGTAACCTCAATGTTGTTCCATAAACTAGTTCAGCAGCAGAAGCGTTGATGTCTTCCTTGTAGCTCGTTCTTAGACCTAAGAGAACGTTAGGTAAAACACTCACCCAGTCCGACGCATCCTGGCACTTGATGGCTGCCTTGAATGATCTGTGCCATCGTTCGATCATTCCGTTAGCAGCGGGATGGTAGGCGGTCGTTCTCATTCGGTCACTGCCAATGAGCTTCGCTAGCGCGTTGAACAGGATCGACTCAAACTGGGATCCCCTGTCGGATGTGATGGTCGCTGGTGCACCGAATCTGGATACCCAGCCCGAGTAGAATCCCTCGCGGATGTCCTTGTTCATGCTTGGCCATATGTAGCTTCTGCTGATTAGGCGTCGAGTGGATCGTGCACTTGGGTGTGACAGATTGTGGCTGTGGTCGAACACCCTTCTGCGCAGAAGTTTGGGTACAAATGGACGAATGTCCGCTCCGCAGGTGTCGCAGAATACAACCGCATCTGTACCATCGATACACAGTCCTCGAAGCTGGAGTGATGTCGTCGTTGGCGCAGCGATGAGTTGCTGCAGTTCGTCGTCTTCTCGTTGCAGGTCTGCTAGTTCCTGCGTACTGACGATGACGGGCATGTTGATGGTATGGACACGGGATAGTGCGTCAGCGACGATGTTGTCTTCTCCTGAGATGTGCACGATGTTCGTGGAGTAGGATAACGCGAGTGTAACAGGAGGAGAAGATGAGCAGGATACGAACTGAGAGAGAGATGTCGCTGTTAGGAGAGAAGAAGAAGAAGGGAGGCATCTGACGTTTAAGTAGGATGATTATTCAAACAGAGTGGAAAATAAAAGGACGTGTTTGAAAGAAAGGAAGAATAAATTTTGAATTTGATTTTTTTTATTTTACTATTCCTTTTATGTTCTTAATTCTCCTAAGTGTCTCAGGTAATAAGTTCCATAAAAGAGTGGAATGGACAAAAAATGTACAGTCGGATTGCAAGCAGTTGAATCTGGGAAGAATCAGGACTGCGGTTCTTTGCGACCCGGCAAAGCTAGTCTGTTACGTCTGGTACGTGACTGCATAATACTATGTAACTAGATTAATGATCTAAATTATTTGTTTGTAATAAGTGGATATATGGTTAAAATATCTTTTATTGAAAATGTACTTTGCGAGTTTATTGCATATCATATTTTAGCTGATGCAGTAAGAAAATCACTAACGTAAGAGATATCCAAAGCCTCCTCTGGCCAATATGAGTGTACTTTTGACTTGCAAAAAGCTTTAGCATTCGCAAAACTCACGACTTTTGTTGCATATTAAAAACGCAATATGTACGAGAACGCTTACAATTGTGGGATTCATCCTAGACCAAGAGTCTGCAGTAATTTTTGGATGTGAATGACAACCAAAATATATAAGTATCCCTAAAGATTTTTGGAATTTCTTATTTCAAAAACAAAAGTCTTGCAGACTGTAGTGTTTTTTAGGCCTACCTCTTCTGCCTCTCGATGTCTTTGGAACGTTAATTGATATTGCCTTTTTAACAGGGTTGAAATGATCTCTTCTTTGAACGTGACAATACCAGCTGAGCCGGTCGTGCTCTATCTTTCGTACGATGGTTTCCTTGACGTAAAAGCTTCCACGGATCTTCGAACTTCTTATTTGATCAAGCTTTGTCACTCCTGCTGTCATGCGAAGCATCTTCATCTCAGCTGCCGTTAATTTACTCTCATACTTTTTGTACATCATCCAACATTGTGAACCGTTTGTGAGCCTTCCCTTCAACTTAGGTGGCATTTTAAAGTCACAGAATATAGCGGAATTTTATCGCCACTTCATCCACCCTACGCTTACGCGATGATTGCTGTCGTCATCACAGGTTGCTTTGTTATTGATCATAGATCCCAGATATTTGAACTTTCCGCACTTGGGAAGCACTGTTCCATTTAAATAAATGCCTGGAATAGGCCTGAGTGGATCAGAGAACGGGCAGCACAAGTGCTCTTCTTTGAACTAATGCGATACCCATTTCCCTCCAGAACGTCCACCCACACATCAAGTGCTCGTTGCGGGGATGTAGGATCCTCACTTATGATAGCTCCATCATCAGCAAAGAATAACTGATGTACCCTGGGGTTCAACACTTTACCTTCAAGCAGGTAATCAGGGACTGTAATAAAGAGCAGAGGACTTAAAACGCTTCCCTGGTGCACCCCGACTTTGATTGGGAACTCTTCGGTTACTCGAGCGGGGCATCATACTCTTGTTTTTGCTCCTTCGTACATGTCCATGATCATCTGTATATAGGTTTCTGGAACCCCTCGATGTCTTAGCGCCACCCATATCAGATCTCGTGGTTGTCTGTCGAATGCCTTTTCAAAGTCAACCAATACAATATGCAAATCCTTTAAGGAATCACGATGTTTTTCCATTATGATCCTTATACTTTGGATTGCATCTGTGGTTGATTTACCCGCGACAAACCCTCACTGATCATCAGATAGCCGTATTATTTTTCGCAGTCGGCCACCTAATACCCGCTCAAAGATCTTCATGGTGTGTGACATCAGCTCGGTCGAACGGTAGTTATCACAGTTTCGCGTATCACCCTTCCCTTGGTATACAAGGAGAAGGTAACTTTCCCTCCATTGATTCGGAATTGGATCACCTCTCACAAATTTGGGGATGAGAATTCTGAGCCATCTGAACCCGATGTCTCCCATCTTTTTCCAGAACTCAGAGGGCATCTCGTCTGGCCCAACGGCTTTTCGTTTTTTTTGAGTATTTGACCGCGTCACTAACTTCTGCGACTGTAATGTCGGGTATTTCTTCACAGTTAGGGGTGACCTTGGAAAGTATAGCCGGGGAAACTGTTCATTCAAAAGTTCTTTACAATATTGCCGCCACCTCTGCAGAATTTGGTCGTCATCCACAAGAAGCTGACCATGAGAATTGTTAATAAACTTTGGCGAACGAATCTCCTGAGCATTCCTCTTTCTTTGGGCGGCTATTTTGAAGATGGTTGCGCTCTTGTTCATATTGTGTCTTCGCAGCTCCTGGATACCCTGGTTTGCATCAGCAACCGGGGAAGATATTTTCTCCAACTCCCGATACAGGCCCTCCGTACTCTCTGCTTGAAGCTGGACGCACTTTTTCTTCGCTTTTTTCTTGCAACATCTGTATTCCATTTAGAGGCGAGCTTTTTCGTCTCTATTATTAGAGGGGCACTTTGACCAGGCTTTGAAAGCCGCTTTCTTCTCATTTATCACCCTCTTAGCTTCATCACTCCACCACATGGTTTCCTCATCGCAATATTCATAAGCAGACATAGCGATTCAATGGTCATGTTAAGGTGCGTCCAGACCAAAGAAACATTTCAGAAACATTGTTTCTGAAATGTTTCTGAAATGTTTCCCGATTGTTTCCCATTTGCTTCAGAAACATTTCAGAAACATTTCAGAAATGTTTCTAAAATGTTTCTTTTGGTGTGGACGCCAAATGAAACATTTCTGAAATGTTTCTGAAATGTTTCATTTTATCCATTTTTGCTCTTGAAGATGATGGGCTCAAATGAGGTAGTATTAATAGCGTCGTGCTTCATCATCATGAAAAAAATAGAAAACGATAAGAAGAAGAAAAAAAAACAGTGGCAAAGATATTTTTTTAAAAATAGAGAAAATTCTATTTTTGTAATTTTCGTTTTGGGGATCCCATAAAACTCTTTTAGTTTCATACAATTTAATTAAAGAAATTGTATCCTCATTACTCCACGCCTTTCTTGACATTTTTTTTATTTTTATTTTCACAAAAAACACTCACTTTCTGCACGTGGAGCTTGAGAAACAAAAATAGTTTTCCGTCGCGAATGGGAAACTGAGAAACATTTCAGAAACATTTCAGAAATGTTTCATCGGCGTCCACACCAAAGAAACATTTCAGAAACATTTCGGAAACATTTCAGAAACATTTCAGAAACATTTCAGAAATGTTTCTCTGTTTCTGAAATGTTTCTGAAATGTTTCTGAAATGTTTCTGAAATGTTTCTGAAATGTTTCTTTGGTCTGGACGCACCTTAATGATCAACCAAATTGATCACGTTGCGATCGACAGAAAAGATGCCTACAGTATTCTAAATGTCCGAACCTTCCGAGCGGCTAACATAGAGTCCGATGATTATCTTGTTGTAGGTACGAATGCGGATATCCCAAACTGAGCAACAAATAAGAACCATTGTGAGAAAATTTAACGTCGAAAAGCTACAATCGCCAGAGTCTTCGCTGAACGCGTATCCCGAAATCCCTAAAATCTGACCGAAATCTCTTTACTTGACCGGAGAAAATTTCAAAATTCAGCCAACTTAATTTTGACCGAAAAAAAAAAATAATAAAAAATATGTATGTATATGACATGTATAATAACTGGAAAGCGGTTTTTAACCGAAATAATAGCCGTATTTTATTATCACTCATGATCCATATGGATCATTGATTTCTATGCAATACAACAACAATACGAGATCTTGCTTTCTATCAGGATCAATTTCGTGATCCAGAATTTTTTTTTTTTATTCCTTGGTAGGTTACACAACCACACTACAAGACACAAGGAAAAATATTCCTTGATCCGGATCCTGATCGTTTTATTTTCGTCGTGTGATCTATATGGATCTTGGGTGATAATAAAATATGGCTAATAATATTGTTTTATAGGTATACTAGACAAGACACACTAATCAGTTGCTTAACGATTAGTAGCAAAAGGAGAGCACATAGTTTTTTTCTGGGGTGAAGTTATCAATTTTAAAGATGCAAGTGGCTTTTTTTCACTTATATTTTTTTATATTGGTTTACCGATTTCAAACGCCGAAGAGTAGAGGCCAACTTCATCTTATAAAAACAAAAGAAAGAAGTAAGATGAAATTCGACTTATTACACAACATTCTTATGATAAGAAATAAACTCCCACCTAATTTTTGTTGAAACAGTAGTAGGGTTGCCAGGATGATCTAAGCTAACCTAGGATGAGAGATGTTAAGATTCCGGACTCTAGAGAAAACCGTCTACTTAAAAGAGAGGACAAAACCCAAACAAAAACTAGATTCAAAAAATTAAAAAAACACTATTATTCATTACATCTTTATTTAACAAATATCTTAAAAACAAAATTAGGAGGAGAACACTGGAGTAAAATTTCTTGAAGTTTATTTGAAAATGTTTGTGTCAATGGGAAAATAGAGGGCAAACGAGAGCAATTCATAAAAACTATATATACTATACTTATGTACTTAGTACCATGTGAACCTGGGCCTCAACCAACAATCCTCTTCATTTAGCTCGGTCTTTAGCGAATTGCCTCCAGTTGCGCACTCCAAGTTGGTCGAGGTCCTCTTGCACTTGTGCGCGCCACCTATGGCGAGGAGGTCCTCTACTACGTCGTTCCTCCGTATAAGATTCAGGTGCTTTGCGGACCGGGCGTTGGTGTTCATTCGCTCTACAAGTCATAGCCAGCTCAAATTACCAATACGCAGTTTTTTGACTACGTCGATGTCGCTGTACAGCTCGTATAGTTCGTGGTTGAATCTTCTTCTCCAAAATCCGCCAACGCAAACAGGACCGAATATCTTACGAAGAATTTTTTTTTCGAAGTGACCAAAGATATCTTCATCCACTTTCAATAAAGTCCATGTTTCAGCACCGTAAAGCAGGACTGGGATGATCAGGGTCTTATATAGAGTCTCCTTAGTTGTTCGAGATAGGGCTTTACTGTTGGATTGCCTTATTAGCCCAAAAAAATAGGGATTGGCAAGAGTTATTCTTTGCTTGATTTCTGTGCTGGTATCATTGTCAGACTTAATTGCAAAGCCAAGGTAGACAAAGTCCATCACCATCAAAATGGATTTAGTGGCTGTTTAGGGCCAGTAGAGTAAAATGTTAATATTTAGCTCATACTAAATGCACCACGTACATATTTATATGCCTGCGAAATAGTTGTAGATACCTTGGAAACATTCACCCTGATTGTCGTTAGCGTTTGTCGCTTTTCGACGATTAGCGTTTTATTCATAGCTACGACCTGCTGACCGTTAAACATTATTAAGCAATTTGCTTGTCGTGTAGAGTACTATACAACTCTTTCACTGTGAAAAAGTTATGAAAATGGATTCGTGCTATATCTGAAGAATAAAATACAATCGTCGAACGAAAAGCGACAAACGCCAACGACAATCAGAGTGATTGTTGGGCCTGACAGTCAGTCTAAATACGTCGGGTGTTACGTACACATATCATTTTCACGTTTCTATATAATTAAGAATGAATAAATCATGTTACTATTCAAATTTATGAATCAGCAAGTAAAAATGGGATCATGTGACTATGGGGAAATCATGTTGATTTAATGGTTTCCAATATTTGACTCATCTAACATCAGATTAATTTCAACAGCACAAAAGGCGCGCTTCCAGCAGCTGTTTAGTCGAACTTTAACACCCAGCTACCGGTCTTTATATAAAAAGCTTTTACCTTCTGCATATCAATAGCCACCTGATAAAAATCTCATCATCAAAACAAAAACAATATGAGCTTAAAGTCTCCGTTACAAACGTTGTTGGAAAATGGCCAAGAAAAGCTCATCGTACACACTTCTCCGCCGCCGTTTGGTTAGCTCACAAAGCATTGCGAACGTAAACAAAGGACCTGTCCTCGTACCATGTAACTTATTGTTTCGGTCTCGTTCGGGGATATGACGATTCAGTTTTTTTCACAATATAGTGAAGAGAATAAGGGAAAATCAATTGTTAACTATTAATACGAAAACTTGTTCTCTAGTCGTCTAAAATACGCAGCTCAAGAACTTCTTACCACAACCAGAGAGATACAACATTACTTTGTGAAATCGGAGAAGAAAATCGATACAAATTTTCTTTTTTTTCCAGAAATAAGAAAACATTTTTCGAACAGTATCATGTTAGTGGAGATGTAGGACTTCTCATTGTCATAGTCCGTCGTTTTTGCTTTCGAATATTGTCGCCGCCTTGTGTTTATATTTAATTTTTGAAAGTAGTGCAGAGAAACGTTCCTCGCAAATCAAAAAAATAAAAATTCCAATCAAGGTCAGTGCTTTTCGTTACGCTTTATATTATACGATTGTACACGAGAACGAGTCTAGTGATTTATTGCATCCTTTGTGCGGTGGGGCTTTGTTACTGTTTTACATAAAATCCTTGCTGCGACATAGGTTGTTAATTTTGCGCTAAGAGATAGGGAGTGTAGGTACGATTAGAGTCGCTGTTGATGTTATAATGGAAGGGAATGCCGTGGATATAGTCCATGTCTCTAATGGTAATTGTTCAACAACAACAACAAAACTACAGGAACTCACGCCCATTGAGTGTAGAGACGCATTGGATGAAGATTTATTAGGGGAAACAGCACCGTCATTGGATGCGAATAACTCAGCAGGGACAGAGACGCAGAAGCCCAGGTGGTTGTCATCGTTGCATCATCTCATATTTATTTTAACTTGTGCTTTAGCAGCCTTTGTCGTCTTTCGGAATGTACTAACATGGTAAATATTACTAAAAAAAATAACACCATTTTCAAAACATGACACTATTTTCAAAAAATAACAATATTTTCAAAAAAATGTTTGAGCTTGCTTTTTTTTTTTTGCTTACGTATAATTTAGTGTAAAACTTAGAAAAAAACCGGCCTTATATGGTATATATCCATCAAAAGGTATAAAGCGTTGAGGTATATTTAAGGTTTGTAGAATCTTCCACGTGAGATACGAGTCGGGGAACGAAAACGGGGAGAAATGATGCATGTGTATAGGTATACATATGTACATGTATACACGAACCAGATACAACTTGAGTCAATCATTTCTGTATAAGATGTAGCAGTAAATATCCTTATTTAGATAGGAAATAGTACAGCCATACTTAATTGTCTTATATTATGCGGTCTTGATGATGACAATACTAAGCCTATCCCAATATTCATATTCAATACATCTCAGTCAACTATGTGCATGGGCTTAACATTGGCATACTTTCGAAAATGTCTCGTGAATGTAGGTACTCTTTTAAAAAACGGACTGTACGATTTTCAACTGTACCTACCAGTGATGTACCAAACCGAAAATTTCTCAAACCGAGTTAACCCGAGTTAGAATTTAACCAAACCGAGTTGTAAATCGGGTTGGCTAACTCGGTTTGTAACAAAATTATGCCACCGTCACATAAGAAACTAAAACAGAACCGAATACGAATTCAAAATAGATTTTGAATCAGTTGCAACTCAGTATGTATACGGTAAATTGACTTGGTTCGATGCAACACACACGAAAACAACGCATACACAAAAAGAACTAACACAACTATGTATATGAAAAAAAAAAACCAATAATGAGAGAAAACAGGAGCAAGTGGTTCTGGTGCCACCGTCTCATGAAAAACCGAACCCAAACCGAATTCGAAATAGGTATGGAACCGGGCAGTGCAACTTGGTTTGTATAAAAACAATAGACTGCTTTCCAACTTGACTTAATATGCGGGTACATTCATGTGTTAGTGCATTGTGTTTACTTATCCTAACCAACTCAAACCGAATCGTGTGTTCAACTCGGTTTAATGCCGTTTTAGCATTTAATTATTCGGTTCGTTCCATCGGTTTTGCAAACTCGGTTTAATATAAATGTAACTCAGTTTAGCTGTAACTCAGTTCGAACCGGTTTATGAACTCGAGTTGACACATCACTAGTACCTACTCACTCGAATTCTCGAAACAGGTTCAAAATTCGTCGACGGCTCACTAATTTGTTACTTTCTAGTATTACCTGTTTCATGTCAAATTAAACTTGAAACTAACGTTTAAGCAAAATTCATTGTAGATGTTTTTGGGATAAGCATATTGGAAGGATGCATTGAGCTTCTTTTATTTGACTTTGATCATATCAAAGGTGAATCTCTAGTACACTAACCTGATTTTCAAAGCAAAGCTAAACAGAATCCATCAAACATGCTCGAATTTGATCAAATTCATTTTGAAAAATTTCAGAAAATCTAATTTGCACATCGAACCAAACGTACAACCAAAGTATATTCAACATTCGTTATGTTCCTCATGAGCTAATTGTGGAAAGAGGAATATTTGAAGATTTTAAGGCCTCTATTCAATATCCATAGTTTCAAGGAAAAATGCAAATTAAACTAACGAATCCTATTTTAAATTACAGACAGACAGGTAATAAAAAGACACATTTTCTTCGGGAAACCAAAAATTTGTACGCCTTCAAATAATTATCACGTATGCATATAATTAGCATCACCTTCTTACACAAAAAAAAACAAATTAGCAATCAGTATTTAAACTACGATCTGAAACACTATTGAACTTGACCTTTTTTTTTAAATCATTATGGTTTAAGCTAACATCGTTCTGCAGTTATGAAATGAGCTCAAGAACCAATCATAACCATAACTTAAGTTAAACATTATGATATTCAAACGGTAGTGCTTGCTATTGCATGAAAACACAAGCGTCTTCACTTAGCCTAAGCCTGCAAACTCCTACTCTCAACCTTCACGAGGTGACCACTGGGTGCATAGTACCTTGATCCGAGAAATGGGTAACCAACCCCTTTTTGAAGATCTTCGGTGGCAGCAGACGAGAGATGGGGGAAGAGTGCTTTCTTACTAGAGCACTTCTCCTTGTTCCAGACGGCAGCGGAGGAATTCCCTAGATGGAGTTAACGGTGGCGTCTACAGTTGAAGTTAGGTGGAATTAGTGAACATCTTCCGAGAGCTGCTTCGTCGTATTCGGATCACAGATCAGTAAGGAGTTTTCAATGTTAGTCAGGACCTTGTAATAGTGAATGGTGCGGAGAAGCATTTAATGAGACAACGGCAGCGCTCACACTCCCTTAGTAGACTACTGACACCGGCACCGCGTCCTAGGGGTATACAAAAGGAACTGGTCCTCAAGGTTGGGGATTATGCGGTCAGGATAACTACCTCCCACGTAAAAAAAAAAAAAAACACTGGTTCAGAAACAACCACAAGCCTCTGATAAGGACGATTCAACCGATGACGACCCCAGCAAACGAAATAAGGACAACGATCTTCGGATCGCATCTTTGTGGGCGCCTTGGCGTAAGTGGTTAGTGTGTCGGACCACTACGCATGAGGTTCCAAGTTCGAATCCCAGAAAACACCAAAAAGTTATTTCACGGTCCCACCTCTCGCGAGCGTCTGACAATCATCCGAGAGTATTGTTGTCACGAAAAAGCTTTTCAAATCGCCGTTCGGAGTCGGCATTAAACTGTAGGTCCCTTCCATTCGTGTGAAAAATATAACGCACACAACATGAGTGGTTGCGAGAAGCTAGGCCCTGGCACTTTAAAGAGCTGTTGCGCCAAATATTTGTTGTTTTTTTTTGTTTTGATCTTCGGATCTGTGCCTGGAATATTCGGACCCGTAACGGACCACGTGGTTTACCTCAACAAAGGTATCTGTGTAGCGACCTTTACTTTTAAGAAGAAAATAGCTTTCACAAAATGCTTTCCAATTTAGAGAACCAAAGTAGAAGGAATGCCTAGAAGTAAAGTTTAATTACTGTCAATAGTGGCGACAGTCTATGTTAATTGTCGCTATTCTGAGAAAGAGGGCTAAATAAATCATACTCTCTTTGATTTATTCTATGAAATGCAGCACAAAGGGTATCTTTCTGGCATCGACTCTAGCTAGTGCCACCCATCTTCTTTATTTAATATAGCACCAGGTTTGCACACCAAATTGGTTGATGTTCCTTTCTACTTCTACCTCGTAGCTCAGTATAGCAAATGCATTCAAAGACGATTTCTCAAACATGTGATTATTTCTTAAAACTACTCTGATAACGATTTTGTAGATAAAAGTTGTAAAACGTTGTCATAGTCGCGGCGGGTGGGGTCTCCTTCCTGGGGGCGTTGGCAAACGATTCCCAGGTTCATCTAAAGATTTACATACCTACTATTTATTCTTTATTTCATCAAGCAGAGATATGTATACAGGGATATGTACGAGTATGTACATATGTATTCTTAGATTATTTTACAAACAAGAAAAATAGCTTTATTCATTTTCTCAACCGAAAGTTTTGAAATTAGTCTTTTGAAAGAACTCGTTTCTCTACTTAGCGGAGATCGAAAGCCAATAAAATTGCCACAGTATTAGCTTACATATATCAAACATTTAGTAAAGGGTAAGGGTAAGTCCGCAATATGCTCTGTGAATTACGAAGCCTTAGAAATTTTATAGGAGTTTAAGCCCAATTTTGGACAAAAGAATGAGCTATCGGGAAGAGTTAATATTTTAAGCTCATGTTCCGGTGTTTTAAATAATACATTCATTAGATCTTCACCTCCACTTATACATACATTGCTATGAGTATTCATAAACACGTGCATTATTTTCTAATTACAACCACCATTTTTCATGCAATGCATTGCACTTTTATGCTTTAAGACTTTCGACAAAAAGTGATAAAGCAGGTAATAAAAACACTCGTCTACTTATGTATGCAAAAATAAGTGTGAATATTTTTTTCAAACGAGAGAACTTGAGAACCATTACCATTATAAGAAAAATATTTAACCAGGCCATTTAACTGATTTAAACAAAGAATCATACTTAATAGAATGTTAATCGCTTCATTCAACTTCACGTGGAGCAACAGTCGGATTATGGTACAAATTATTCGCTAGGTGTGTCCATAGTTCGATTCACTCTTCGTGCAGGGCATATTAATTGTATCTTCATAAAAAACCACTACTGTAAAATAAATTGTGATCGCCTTCAAGTCTGTTGTATATTAAAAAGCTTTCTCCTCACTTACATATGTAAGTATGTACATACACCCATTATCTGAAAATTTCTATTTAACACACAAGGTCACAACGAAGGCATCGTATAAATCCATCAAGAAAAAAAAAGCTCTCATTATTGAAAATGCACAATGTCTATGCGCATGAATCTCAAGTTCAAAATCTATGCAATTTCAGGCAAAAAGACTTTCCAAATAACCGGCTTCCCTCTTGTAAAACGAAAACAACAAATTGTAAACAATTTTCTTCTGTCCCCTCCAAAGCCCACACGCGAACCGACCGGCCGCGCATATCCACAGAGTCCCAGTTCAGTCAGTGTGTTCCGGTACGACGGATCGTAGATACATTTTGTGTCGTGTTTTTTTGTCAAGATCAGTGGACTATAGGTTTAAGAATGTTTTTCCAGTTTCGCTGCGTAATTTAGGTTTATTGACCGAAGTTTAACTCTGACGAGTGTTTCGTGAGAGTACAGAAAGTTTTTTTTTTTATGAGTTTGTCTTTTGTTGAACATAACTTTTGTATCTAAAATTTGGTTGTGCCTAAATATAATGAATAAGGAACTGATAACTTTTGATTTTCCAATAAGGCACTTGCAAAGCTTCTGGGGAGCATCCGGTGATTTTTGGCAGTCGCAATGGGACAAATTCATCGACATTACTGGTAAGTATTATGAATCTCTAGGGTTTAAGTTCATATTATTACTAGTGTTGCTACCCCAATTAAACTTAAATTGTCCACAATCAAATACATTGTGATTGTTGTCCACAAATTAAATGAATGATACGTAATCAATCGGAACACAAAAGAATTGACGATATTACAGCAGCAGCGATGCGGTCTCATCGATGAGGCACTTGCACTTCGCACTTGCTGAAAAGTGTTTTTGTTTTTTTATTGCTTATTTGCCAGTAAAATTGCATTATCCAACGATGTGGGGGACTGCACTACTATGAAATAAATTTGTTTAAACAGATCGCATAAATTGCTTATTAGTCATGACTTTATTGAGAGTAAAAACGATTGAGTTGCTGTAGGCACAGAACTCTATAAAATCTGTTTTTCTTTTTTTTTATGACAAATTAGCAAGTGATTAGCGTTAATAGAAAAACCTGTGGCAGCTTATCAGAGAAATTCAAATCTTTCAGCCTTATTAAAGAAATCAAGTGGTGAACTTATGGTACATTTTATTGTTTTTGATAAGATTTGTTCAAGAATTGTCATCCCGTTTACGTAACTTTTTTAACATCAGGTTCAAGCTCGTATTTATTATTAATTATAGTACCTTCACGAAAATATTTATTCAACTGAAATGTGAATTATCGGTCAAACAATTGACAGATATTAAGTAAACCCAGGGTCCATAGGTTCTATAATTTTCACATTTGATATGCGAGAATCAATTTGATTTAATGGCTAAATAATTTATAAAATGAGAAAATATTTTAATGAATTGACCTGTAATTATTGTTTGTGCTGCAATTAGCATTAGATGACCGACTGCAAAATAAAGCTAATTCTGGAGAAAGCAGATAGATAAACAAATATTTGAAGCCTATTTTTCCTAAGGCTTGCTTACAAAAATCTGTTTAAATATTTATTTATTGCTTGAAAGTGTTTGGTATATTTCAAGATCCATTGAGTCTGTCCCACTATGCATAAGTTATGCATATACTTGTATGTATCGATATACAGTCATATTCGAAATATCGACATGTTAAAGTCACGTATAATACGAGTACATACATAAATTGTGGTGGGTGGCGAAACTGCAGATCTGTTAGCCAGAAAAGGCTTCTCTGAGTTGTTCACTGTACCTGAACCCTTTTACGCAATATCTGATTCTGCTTTTACCTAAATATACCCTAAACAGTTGGGAACGCAACACGTGGATTTCTCACTGGAATAACTCCCAAAGTCCCAGGCTAGCTAAAAGAGCTGTCCAACCCTTCCATAAAAATGCAGTTTATATCCTTAAATACAGCAGAAACGACTTAAGAAGGCTTGTGAGCTTCCTTACCGGTCACTGTCAATTACTCGGTGCAGGGAAATAACTCCACGGGAATTTACTCCATATGGGAATTTATTCCACATATAGTGGGAAATAACTCCTTTTTTTTAATGTGGAGTTATTTCCCACTCGAAGTGAAAATCAGTACCACTTCTTCATGGGAAATTACTCCGCTTCATAAGTGACCAAAACAAAATCGCCCAAATTCCAAAAATGAACAAATAAATAAAAATAAAGAAAATAAATATTTGGCGCAACAGCTCTTTAAGTGCCAGGGCCTAGCTTCTCGCAACCACTCATGTTGTGTGCGTTATATTTTTCACACAAATGGAAGGGACCTACAGGTCCGTCGTGTAGGTTCTGTCATTCTTCTTCAATAACCCTACACAGTTGACTTGATCTTTACTTACTTACTTAGGTGGCGCTACAGTTCGGGGTGAACCTGGGCCTCAATCAACAAGCCCCTCCATTTAGCTCGGTCTTTAGCTAATTGCCTCCAGTTGCGCACTCCAAGTTGGTCGAGGTCCCCTTGAACTTGTGCGCGCCACCTACGGCGATGATTCCCTCTACTGCGTCGTCCCTCGGGGTTAGATTCGAAGACTCTGCGGGCCGGAGCGTTGGTGTCCATTCGCTCTACATGTCCTAGCCATCTCAGACGTCCAATACGCAGTTTTTTGACTAGGTCGATGTCGCTGTACAGCTCGTATAGTTCGTGATTGAATCTTCTCCTCCAAAACCCGTCAACGCAAACGGGACCGAAAATCTTACGAAGAATTTTTCTCTCGAAGCGACCAAGGATATCTTCATCCTCTTTTAATAAAGTCCATGTTTCAGCGCCGTAAAGCAGGACTGGGATGATCAAGGTCTTATATAGAGTCTCCTTAGTTGTTCGAGATAGGACTTTACTGTTGAATTGCCTTATAAGCCCAAAAAAAACAGCGATTGGCAAGAGTTATTCTTCGATTGATTTCTACGCTGATTTTGTTAGTAGAATTTATAGCAGAGCCAAGGTAGACAAAGTCCCTTACTACCTCGAAGTTATAGCTGCCCACGGTGACGTTTTGTCCAATTCGTCGGTGTTGGTTTTCCCTTCTAGTTGACAGCATATACTTGGTTTTGCCCTCGTTTATCGCCAAACCCATTTTGGCTGCTTCCGCCTCAATGCTTGCAAAAGCACCGGTGACAGCCCGCTGAGATCTTCCGATAATGTCTATATCGTCGGCGTATGCAAGCAGTTGTACAGACTTGTAATAGATTGTGCCTCCGGTGTTGGCTTGTGAGTTCCGCACAATCCGTTCAAGTACAATATTGAAGAAGTCACATGACAGCGCGTCACCTTGTCTAAAGCCTTTTTTGACATCAAAGGTCTCGGTGAGGTCATTACCGACCTTGATGGAGCAGCGAGCGTTCTCCATCGTCAGCCTGCACAGGCGGACAAGTTTGGCAGGGATGTCAAAACTAGACATGGCTCTATAAAGCTCTTCTCTATAGATGCTGTCATAGGCGGCCTTGAAATCGATAAAGAGGTGGTGAGTATCGATTTGGAATTCTTGGGTTTTCTCCAGGATCTGCCGAAGTGTGAAGATTTGATCGATGGTGGACTTTCCTGGCCTGAAACCGCACTGATAGGGTCCAATCAGGCTGTTGATAAAGGGTTTCAGGCGTTCACACAATATCGCAGAAAAGATCTTGTATGCGATGTTGAGGAGACTGATGCCTCTATAATTGGCGCAGTTGAGGGGTTCTCCTTTCTTGTGAATCGGGCAAACGATGCTGAGATTCCATTCATCAGGCATACACTCGTCTGACCAAATATTAGAAATGAGTTGGTGTATGCACTCTACCAATTCATCCCCAGCTGCCGTGAAAAGTTCGGCCGGTAAGACGTCAGGTCCAGCAGCCTTGTTGGATTTTAGCTTGGATATTGCTATCCTCACTTCGTTTCGGTCAGGTGGACGGAAATTTTGACTATCATCGTCTATGTTGAATGGTTCATTCTGCCTGACAGCGGGATGTTGGCCTTCGTCGCCGTTATACAGTCTGCAGAAGTAGTTTTTCCATATTCTCAGCACCGACTGTGATTCTACTACGAGGTTTCCACTTTCATCTCTACAGGTTTCTTTTTACCTTTTGGTAAAACTTCCGTACATTGTTCCTGGAGTATAGACTCTCGATATTCTCAAACGCGCGCTTCTCATACTCTTACTTCTTCTTTTGGAGAAGCCCATGTTCTTCCCGTCTCTTTTGCTCGTAGAGCTCACGAGCAGCTCTCGTCTTCCTTCGCAGCGCCTGTTTGTATGCCTCTTGTTTGGCTGCATGCACTCGCCGGCATTCTTCGTCAAACCAGGGGTTTCGCGGTGGTGGTCGAGCGAGACCCAGCACATCAGTCGCGGCGTTTCTGATGGCATGTTGGCAGCGTTGCCACTGGTCTTCGGTACTTGATGCTGGCGGCAAAGGGGTGATTGAGAGATTTCGGGATACGCGTTCAGCGAAGAGTCTGGCGGTCTCTTGCGATTGTAGCTTTTCGACGTTAAATTTTCTCACAGTAATTCTTCTTTGTTGCTCAGATTGGGATATCCGCATTCGTACCTTGGCTACAACAAGGTAATGATCCGAGTCTATGTTGGCCGCTCGGAAGGTCCGGACATCCAGAATACTGGAGGCATGCCTTGCGTCGATCGCAATATGATCAATTTGGTTGATCGTTACATGATCATTGGACCGCCATGTCTGCTTATGAATATCGAGATGAGGAAACCATGTGCTTGCTATGGTGACATTTCGCTCCACAGCGAAATCAATTAGCCTTAGTCCGTTATCAGACGTGGTGTCGTGCAGGCTATGCTTACCGACTGCCCTACCAAAGACGTCCTCCTTTCCTATTTTGGCGTTAAAATCGCCCAATACGATTTTAACGTCGTATTTAGGACATTGCTCGTATGTTTTGTCGAGGAGCTCGTAGAAACACTCTTTGGTGGCAGGGTCCTTTTCTTCTGTGGGGGCATGAACACATATTAGGCTTATGTTAGCGAATTTAGCCTTGATCCGGATAGTCATAATACGCTCGCTCACGTGTCGGAAGCTTAAGACTTCTTGCCTAAGTCTGCCGCGTATGACAAATCCGCATCCGAATAAGCGTTGCCTGTTGCCTCTGTAGCAATCACCGTAGTAGATGTCACAGTTTTTCATCCTCTTTTTGCCCGGCCCATCCCATCGCACTTCCTGGATGGCGGTAATATCTGCTTTATAGCAGTCTAGGGCCTCTGCTAGTTGTTCGGCTGCACGTGGTCTGTAAAGAGACTGCTGGGGTCGTCATTAGTTGAGTCATCCTTATCCGAGGCTTTTGGTTGTTTCAGAACCATGCGCTTGATCTGTAACAAGCGCTTTATGGATTCGTGCCGCTATTGGCATAGCGGCAATGGTTTCGCAGCATTTCCTCCAAGCAGCTCGTTTAGATCGTCTCAATTCTAGATTGTATTCTGTGAGAGCAAACCTGTATTCATCCCACCTCTTCGTTCGCTTTGCAGAGTTGAAGAGTTTTCTGACCTTCTTCCTAAGTTTCGCCAGTTGGTCATTCCACCAGGGCACTTTACGTTTGCTAACATTGGTTTTGGGGACGCAGCTGTCGTGGTAGGAATTAAGCAGTATATTGTTAAGCTGGTAAGCAGCTTCATCCAGGTCCTCTATGAACTCAATAGATGTGAGGAGCATATATTTTCTTGAGAACACTAGTTCACGATAGCGATGCCAATCCGTAGATTTGGGATCGTATCTGCTAGGGACATATGAGAGTTGACCGGGTATGTCAAACCTAATATGTTGATGGTCTGACAGTGAGGCCTCGTCTGATACGTGCCAATTTTCAATAAAATTAGAGATAAATGGGCTAGCGAGAGTGAGGTCAAGTACCTCTTCGCGAATCGCATTTATGAAGGTGGGTTTAGAGCCTTTATTCAAAATATCTACTTGACTACTGACAAGGTATTCTAAAAGACACTCACCCCTTCTGTTGATGTCACTACTACCCCAGACCTCGTGATGTGCATTGGCGTCGCAACCGATGATGTAGTGGAGGTTGCTGTTTTGGCAGTCATTAATGAGGCTCTGGACGTTTTTAGGCGGGATATCACCATTATCGTCAGGGAAGTACGCTGAGGCGCACACGATATTCTGTGTTCCCTTTCCGGTTGGGACTTCCAGTAGTAGGGCCACCAGGTCTCTAGTTATAAATTCTGGAATGGGAAGAAAGTTTATATTACTGCTAATTAAGCAGGCCGCTCTAGGCGCTTGCTCTCCACACTTGAAAATCAACTTATTTGCCCTATTCCGGAGACCTCTTATATGTCCGCAACTAACCCAGGGTTCTTGGATTAGACCAAGGGTTATATTTTCTTCGGCGAACCGCTTGCTGAGGGTAGCGGACGCGCCCTTAGCGTGATGCAGGTTCGCCTGTAGCACCTTGATCGTGCTCATCGATCTTCCTTTGAAGATCGAGCTTGCCGGAGTAGTTGAGCCTTTTTAGGGCCCTTTCCTCTACGGCAAGCAGTCAGATTAGGATGACCGTGAGGTCTGTTCCTAACCGACTCCTCATTTGTCCGAGAAACGTGCCCTCGGGCACCGCTGGTGGGTTTTGAAAGTCCGGCCACATTGCCGGTCGTGGGACGTCTAACTGCATTGGGTGTAGCAGTTATTCTAGCGGCGGAGCTTGTACAAGCAGTATGCCCAGAGGCACTGCTGCTGGTAGCGGGTGGTGAAGTGTCCGCCGCAGAAGCAGTTGTTGAGCCAACTGCGTCCACCTTCTTCGGGCTACCGTGACCAGGCTCTTGACCCTTTTGGGTGGTCTTCAGGATCAGTTTGACCTGGCCAAAACGGTAGAACACCTTGTTTTTAAGCGTGCTAAGCACCCTCATGGAGGTGTCGTCCATGGCTAGCACAAGGTGGAGGAGTTGCCCGTAGGCCTTCGTTCTGTGCTTCCAGGGAAGCCAGAACTTTTGATGACGGGAGCTCGAGACTCTGTGGAAAGAATCCTCGGACAATGTGTGTCTTCGGGAAGGATCCCTCTTCCACCAGTGACACGTCCAATCCACTTTTGGCTCTTATAGCCTCGAAGTTCGAGCGCATCCACTTGGCGGTGGCATTGTCTAAGCAGACGAAGATTAGCCATCCCGCCTTGTGTTGTGAGCCTGAGAAACGGGGCCAAACGCCTTTGTTTTTCAACTCAATCGAGATGTCGATGACAGCTTCTTGAATGCGGGTCAACTGCTCTGTTGATAGAGGTTGGTTCATCAAGTCAGCGTGGACAACACCTAGCCAACAACACTTGCCACTTGACTAAAAGTGTGAACATCAGGTGTAGGCCCTGCCTTGGCTTTCTTGGCAGCAGGTGCTGGTGGGGTGTGATCCTCTGATCTTACCCATTTTGCTTCTTTAGCAGGAGGGGCTTTAGCAAAAGCTAGGGCACCCTGGTATCACCTCTGCGAATTGCGAACTTGAACCGCCTTCTTTCAGCAGAGTTGAACCGAACGAAACCGTCCGATTGTATCCGCAGCTCGTCTAACCTCTTCCCAATGGAGGAGCACCCAGATTCCTCTGTGACAACGCTGCACGTATCCACGAGAGTGGACGTGTCAGAATCAGAGGCGGCGGTATCCGCTTCTTCGGGATTGACACACTTGGAGGGCAAGGATTGGGCCCATTTGGCTCCGTCATCCATACCATCCGAAGATTTAGGTTGCTCGTCAGCAAGCCGAGTAGTTAAGGCCGAAGATGTAGTGGCCGTCGGAAGCTCCATAGCATCACGACTAAGTGCAGCTGTTTGCTCGTCAGCAGAAACAGAAGCTGGTGCGATTTGAGATGCACCTGTCTCATAGTTTTTGTTTTTATAGGAAATTTTTGGACCCACGAGTACTCGAGAAAGGAATATCACCCATGATAGAGCTCGATATACCATGGGAAGGCTGAATTGAAACCGAAGGTCGCCAAGGTATTCGGAGTCCTCCTCGCATTTACTCCAAGGCATACAGTGCCCCAAGCAGAGGGGTTGCACCTTGCACTGTTTATGGAATCTATTTATAATGCCGCAACTCTACGTCTCGCCATGAAGTTTGGGGTGATTTTTAATTTTTGGTTTCTAAATTTCTCCATTTCGGGGCTTTTTTTCATTTTGTTTGGGGTCATATTTCCGTTTTTAATTTTAGAGCTATTTTTCATTTTTCTTTTGGAGCCATTTTTCATTGGGGCATTATTTTATGTAGCCAAAATTAACGAGCATTTTTCAATTCGAATGCCGGAAACAACTCCACAAAATTTCGCGTTAAATTAATTCTCGCCTATCTTCTGAGCTAGTCAGCTGTATAAAAATAAAGTCTAAACACTACTTGTACTTATTTAACTTTTCTTTATTTGGACGAACAAAACTAGACTTATTTATAAGATGTCGTTGGTCCACTTGGTGACAGCATTTCATTTTTTAAATTCGGTGACTACAGATGACTTAGAATCTTCTGTAGTACGATAATCTACTCTATTCTGCATGAAGACGTAATCATAATGCATTATTGAAGATCTAAAGAATGCGCTGCGTCTCAGCGGCTAGTGTGTTGTACTACTGACCATATCTTTTGTTACTCAATTGCCTTCTTAGCCCATAAAAATATCGATTGGCAATAGTAATTCTTCGTTTGATCTCCTCACTGGTGTCATTTGCGGAGCCTACCATAGAGTCTAGGTAGATAAAGTCCTTTACTACCTCAAAATTATATCTATCTATAATATTCTGGCGTTCTGTCCAAGATGCCGTTGTTGGGTGTCCTCTTTTCTATTCAGTATATATTTTGTTTTGCTTTCATTGACCGCTAAACCCATATTTGCTGCCTCGATCTCAATACTTGCAAATGAGCCACTGACGGCCCGCTGAGTTCTTCCGATTATGTCGGCTTGTGAGTTTCGTACAATTATTTGAAGTATTATGTTAAGGAGATCGCATGATAGCGCGTCACCTTGTCTAGACATGCCTCTGTATAACTCGTCTCTATACACGCTATCATAGGCAACTTTAAAATCGATGAAAAGATGATGCGTATCGATTTAGATTTCTTGGGTTTTTCCAAGATCTGCCGTAGTGTGAATATTTGGTCAATGGTGGACTTTCTCGGCCTGAAACTGCACTGATAAGGACCTATCAGGTTATTGACGATCGGGTTTAGTCGTTCACATAATACAGCAGACAGGATCTTATATGCGTTGTTGAGAAGACTTGCATATATCTCTACTTAAAAATAAACACCTGAGCTACAATATAGCATCTGTTTACTGTCCGCCGCGATGCTTACTAGAAAAAGATGACTACTTTCGTGTCTTCAATGACCTTGGTTCAAATTTCCTTATTGGTGGAGATTTCAACGCGAAGCACACCTTCTGGGGTTCAAGATGTACATCTTCTAAAGGAAAAATTCTCTACGAAGTGCCATACGAATTCGGTTGTTGTTTTTATTCGACAGGAAAACCGACCTATTGGCCAACTGACTCACAAAAAATTCCCGATCTTATCGATTTTTTTTGTTACAGTCAAAGAATGTTTTGATCTCTCTTCTGACCACTCGCCGGTAATTTTATTACTTGGAGAAGCGCTGATCAAAAAAAAGGACCTCCAAGACTCACTAGCAATAGAACAAACTGGGAGGGCTTTAGAAATGATTGCGAAACAAATATCGCCTTAAATGTATCACTTAGAACACCTTGTGAACTAGAGGACGAAATTGATTGTTTCGTAGAAGCAATTCAAAGAGCGGCATGAAGAAATACTCCTTCTAGAAGCTATAAGATCAACCGCAACGAAAAGTATCCCAGAGAAATCACTGAACTGGTGAGGGAGAAACGAAAAGCACGAAAGAAGTGGCAAATCACTCGTGCACCGCAGCATAAAACGGTCCTTAACCGACTATGCAATCGGCTTAGAGATAGTATTCGCGAATTTAAAAGCAAAAAGATAGCGACCTACCTTGAAAATCTCTCCGGTGAAAGACAATCAAGTTATTCGCTTTGGAAAGCGCTAAAAGGCATCCGGAAACCTCAAATGCAAGCACCACCAATTCGGAAAATCGATGGAAACTGGGCCAAGAGCGACAAAGAAAAGGCAGAACTTTTTGCTTTGCACTTAGAAGAAACGTTTAAGCCGTTCGACGGCCCTTCGTTAACGCCCGACTCCCCAGTCACGACATCTGACAACTTTAAAGTAAAAAAAGTTGCATTGATTGAACTGAGGGAAGTGATTAAAAATTTAAAGACAAAAAAAGCCCCGGGTTACGACTTGATAACGGCGCAGATAGTCAAGGAATTGCCGAATAAAGCTATTATCAAACTGCTCTATTTGATCAACGCTTCGTTCAGATTGCTTTATGTTCCGAGGCAATGGAAAGTCGCCGAGATTATAATAATCCCGAAACCAGGTAAACCGCTAAATGAGAAGAAATCATATCAGCCTATTTCCCTATTGCCGGTTATCTCAAAAATATTTGAAAAACTTCTTTCCAAACGTCTACAGCCCGTAATCGACGAAAGACGTCTCATTCCTGACCATCAGTTTAGATTTAGAATTAGACATTCTACAATTGACCAAGTCCACAAAATAACTGACGTGATTGAGAAAGCTCTGGAAGAAAAAAAGATTTGTTGTGGTGTATTTCTTGACGTCTCACAAGCTTTCAATAAGGTTTGGCACGAAGGCTTGGAGTATAAATTGCAACGACTACTGCCACGGCAACTCTTTCTAATCTTACTATCGTATCTCATCGGGAGACTCTTTCGTGTTAAGCACGGAAATGATTACTCTGACTTCAAGGAGATTGCGGCCGGAGTTCCACAAGGAAGTGTCCTTGGCCCGCTTCTATATGTACTCTACACGCGTGATATCCCGCAGGAAAGAAACTGAGTCGTCGCCACGTTTGCGGACGATACGGCGATATTGACCACGGGCGAAACTATTGAAGCAGCAACTGGAAAGCTGCAACATGCTATTAACAAAGTCCACGCCTGGACGAATTCTTGGCGTATTGTGCTGAACGAAAGCAAATCTACTCACGTAAACTTTACCTATAAAAAGGTGGATAGATTACCTCTATATCTTAACTCGGCTCAAATACCGTACGCGAACGAAGCAAAATATCTAGGAATGACTCTAGATGTTAAGCTTAAATGGAAATCACACGTAAAAAAGAAACGCGACGAGCTAGAAAACAAATACCGACAAATGTACTGGCTACTCGGAAAACATTCGAAGTTGAGCCTACATAACAAACTGCTTATCTATAAGCAAGTGCTAAAGCCTGTCTGGACGTATGGTATACAGCTATGGGGTTGTACCAAGAAACGCAATAGAAACATCATACAAGCTTTTGAAAATAAAGTTCTTAGAACGATCCTCAACGCACCGTGGTATGTACGTAACGAAGATATTCATCGAGATCTGGGAATTCCCAGCGTCGTCGAAGAGATAACAAAATTTGCGCGTAAACACAAAGATCGTGTTCACGGCCATTGTAACCGTACCGTCATTCAACTAGCGAATAATTCAATTCGTCGTCTGCAAAGGATTAAACCTTTTGACCTCGCGTCATAGTATATGCCGGTCGCGAAAAAGGCAGGAACTATCATTGGAATTTAACCTGCCTAAAGTTCTACATTTCTTTTAACGTACGAACATTTTTTTTTTCCCCAAGAATCACGTGTATCGTAAGCGAAAATAAAACTGCTGGATAAGCGTCGGCTTAGTTGTAGTATTACTTTTGAAGAGAGGTGCTTTTTTAGTGAGTAAAAATCTCACACTACCATAAGCACGCTCGGTCTGGCCTTATGGTGTCTTTAGAAGATTTTTCACCTACTCTCGGCAAAAAAAAAAAAAAAATATATCTCTACGTATACACTTGGCGCAATTCAGATGGTCTCATTTCTTCAGGATCGGGCAAACGATGCTGAGGTTCTATTCAACGGGGATACTTTCGTCTTATCAGATTTTACAGATGAGCTGGTGCATGCTCCTTACCAACTCATCTCCTCCTGCATTAAAAAGTTCGGCGGCAAGGTCGTCGGCTCCAGCAACTTATTTGCTTCATTCTGATCGGGTTGACGGGAATCTTGACTATCATCGTCACTGTTGAATGGCTCATTCTGCCTGACAGTGGAATATTGGTCATCGTCGCCGTTTAGCAGTCTGCAGAAGTGTTCCTTCCATATCCTCAGCACCCATTGCGAATTAATTAATTAAATTAACAAAAAATAATTCACTTCGAACTGTTTTTTTCAACGCCCTTTTCACGGACTTAAAATAAACTATAAACTCATAGATTTCTATATTTTCAATCCATGACTCTTATTATGTAGGTAGTAGAAGTATAATTGTAATTAATTAGTTAATTAATAATTTTATGTTAATATTGCTTATTGCTTAATAACTTAATGTTAAAGAACATGTGCTTTAATTTACTTAACAGGTGAAGATCCCCTATTTTTATGGGTGGTCGGCACAACAGCTTTCACGATGTTTGTATACTGGCTATTCGGTGGAGTCTACACATTCTTAGATCTTACAAATCGACCGAGATTCTTGAGAAAATACAAAATTCAACCAGGTACAAATGAACCAGTCGACACGCATCGGTTAACAAAGGTAAAAATAAAATTGGAAGACAATATGCACCCTACCAAACCCATTTGACCCTCCACAGGTAATTACAAGAGTAATTGCGAATCAAATTTTCGTAGGCATCCCCATTGCCTTCGTAAGCTACAAACTGATGAAATTTCGTGGTCTAACATCGATCCGTGAACTCCCTACATTCCACTGGGTGTGTTTTGAGCTAACAATGTGCATCCTGATGGAAGAAATTGGTTTTTACTACTCACACCGACTGTTGCACAGTAAACATATCTACAAGTTCATTCATAAACAACACCACGAATGGACCGCCCCAATTGCAGTTACAGCGATTTACTGTCACCCAATCGAGCATATATTCAGTAACCTTTTTCCACCATTTTTGGGCGTTTTCCTAATGGGCAGTCATGTAGCTACTGCTTGGTTATGGTTTGCTCTAGCTATTTTGTCCACACTGAACGCACACTCTGGATACCATTTACCGTTTTTCCCAAGCCCAGAAGCTCATGATTTTCATCATTTAAAGTGAGTTTAAGACATAGAACTTTTAAGAACTGACTAATCGCATTATCTTTTTCAGGTTCAATAATTGCTTTGGGGTCTTGGGAGTTCTAGACCGACTACATGGGACTGACTCCATGTTCCGTTCGACGAAGGCTTACGCTAGACACATAATGATGCTAAGCTTGGTGCCACCACGTGAGGCTTTTCCCGATGAATCCAAGTAAATAGAAACACCCCAGAGTAAAGCAACAGCAACAAATCAAACCAAAAACGTATTCTAAGAACCTAAACTGGATCTGCTAGGGATAACAATAGAACCAATCACAGATTCAGCTAAAAATCCACGCGAGGGCATTCAGTAGATAAATTCACAGAAAAGAACACATTTTTATTATTATTTTGAATTTGAGTTGTATGTTATTTTCGTTAAAGGAAAGTCCGTAGAACGGGTCAAAGTGCATTCATTAAAACAAGTCAATGGAGTAACTATTTCCGGTGATGTCCGTAAACGCAAATGTGATAGAAATGTTTTAATTTTTGTATTGTAAACATAATCGATATGGTAGAGTATAAGTTTAAGAAAAGAACCACTCACAGCAGGGCAGGCATTAGAAAACAAACTCATAAACATAATAAAACAAACAAAAGAAAAACATACACTCCATGCAGTGATGCAATAGTATTCACAACTTGTATCTTGTAATAACAATTTAAATGTATAGATAATATAGTTATAAAAAATACATTTTTCGAGGCACCGTGTATTTTTGTAATGACACTTAAAAAGAGATTTCATAAGATTTTGGTATAAATAGTTAGCGAATTATGTGATTTGAACGCAGAGCTTGGAAAACGGAGCATCTTTGGTAGCACGATCTAAAAGTATAGCCTGCACCATACAATTTCCAACAAAGCATACACCCCTATTATGGTTAGCGAATCGAACGTTCGACTCAAGTCGAACCTCCCGACGAATTACTTCTGTCGCGTTATACACTTCACAGATGACATTTAATTGTTTTTTCCTTTGTCAGCACTTATTGTTTATTCGAATGAAAATGTTTGCTAACAGCAATACCACGACAGTAGCAATTCGCTGACAGTTCGAATTGAGTCGAACGTTCGATTCGCTAACCATAATAGGGGTGATAATTGATTTTGCACCACCGTTGGGTTGGCTTGGTGTTCTTCTGATGAATCATCCGTCAACCAAATTAATAGCATTGCGATTGATGTAAGGCTTACATAAATTCGGAACAAATACATATACGTACTTATTATTGGGATGTTTGACGTCAAGCGGTCATGTGCCCATTAATTGTGCTGATTCTCCTAAGAAGCCTAACAACAAATGAAAGAGAGATGGACGCATCGGCTGATACCAAGTGTCGGCATCTGAATCAATCGGTAGCATGGTGAAACAAACTTTTACCTGACGCAGTTTTTAACGGGCCATAGCTTTTGCAGAGAGTATCTCTTTAAGTACAAGCACGAGACTATACCATATGGCTCTCGGTGTCATAACATATCAGAGGACTCCGACCATCGGTGGTGCATATGCAGGGTTTCCAGCTTCCTCCGAGAAAAAAAAAGAAGGGAAGTAAGATTTCTGCAGATATTCCGCTCTAAGTGGATTTTATAAGTAAGTTCTGCAGATACCGTAATAAATGGTAATCAGAAGGTACAAGACCAAGTGAATACGGCGGGTGGAGTAAGACATCATCATATAGAATCCACTTTTTCTCACCCGTTATCATCCATTTTAGGAATGGTTCAAACTGTGCGGTAGCCAAACATCGTATCGACATTGCAGTTTGCGCAAATGATTTTCCACGCTTGATTTCAATATATCCAATGTTTCTGCTATTTGCCTGGTTGTATAGCGTGCATTATGTTTGATTAGCGCATTAATTTGGTCCGCATCAATCTTAATCGGTCGTTCATAACAGGCAAATCAGAGCATGTGACTTCACCACCACAAAAACGTCCACACCAACATTGCCAAAAGTGGATAGGGATATCCTTATCTTAAACTCAGCTTCCCGTCTGACATAAACACTAACGAACTGTACGTTAGGAGCTGTGATCGACACTCCGGCCAAGAGTCTTCGAATCCACCTCGAACGGACAGTGATAGTCACCTTAGGTGACGGACACAAGTCAAAGGGGACCTTAAACAATTTGGTGTGCGCAACTGGACGCAACTTGTTAGTAAAAGTCCAAATTCACCACGAACACCATTCAAGTAAGTATTAAGTAATATTCACCTTGATTCCAGCAGGCGTTTAAGTTCTTCGACAATTGTCGTTTTTTGCCGGTTTACTGTCGTTTTAGTATCGGTATTCTGCGTCTTAAACGCCATGAGTTTCATTTGTTTTGCATTCAACAAAAACAGCTGATAGTGACAGGCAAATATTTTGATTAGTTTACTTGCTATGTTTTAATATTTCGTTGTTGATTTTGTTGAAATAAGGTACGATTAGAGTACTATAATGCTGTAATAATTATCTGATCGAACAGATCCTTATCACATGTTCTTATTTCATCTGTTCCAACATTTATATTTGCTACTGCTGTTACAAATAAAATAAAGAGTTCAGTTCGTCTGTATACTTCCAGCTGCGTGGTTTCTGTTATTTGGTTCTCTCCGTTCGCGATTATCGACTTCCAAGGTTTTCTACCCGTTTTTTTTTTATCAGATTTTTCATATATTAACTGCGTTGGTAGGTTTATTTTTATCGTTTTTATTTGATTTTGTTTAAAAATAAACTTGCCTAAAAGTAAATCACCATTGTAATGTTTCTATCGTGGAGTAGCGAGGATGACAGTGACGATTCTAATTCGACTATTTAATCTTCAGAATTTATTCCGTTCGGTTGGCGAGATCAATGAAACAGTCGGATGTATTCAATGCGATCATGGTTTGGTCTGCTGTTGGTTCTCAAGTAACAAAAAACTGATTTGATGTGGGTGTTAGTGGGATTGCTGTGGATGTTGATGAAAGCTTCGCTGGTGTGAATGCAAGAGTTGTGCATGTTAATGGAATGAACCTATGAAATAAATTTCTTGAAATATTCTTTAAATTAATGTTTCGCATGTATAGTTTTTGCCACTCTTTTTCATCTCGTATGTGTGGTTCTAGAGTGTTCAATATGCAGCTACATCCCTCCATCCAGTTTTAGACTCAGCCGTTTGTGGAACATCTTTTTTTAAATTCTTCGCCAGAGAAAGATGTTTTTCCATTAACTCTATCAGGCGTTTCATTTCTTTTGGTTTCGTTATTTTTACCTTTAAAGAAGAAAAATAACTAAATACGTTGAATCTAAACTAATCGAGTTGAAAAATTAAGCAAAACCAACATTTTAAGCCGATTTTTGTTGCCTGTCGTTTGCTATTTCCAAACGACAAAAATGATCGTTTAACCAGTCGTTTGGTGAAACTTAAACGCCTGATAGAATAACAATGACGTTCGCAGCGCGACTGTTGTCGAACAAGAAATTAGGTTCGACAAGAAGTTAAACGACTTCTGTCGTAGTGACGTAAACGACTCATAAAACGCCAGCTGTAATGTCAAGTTCACACTGTCGTTTTTTTTAATTAGGCGTTAAACATCAAGCGGAATAGGGGTGATTATTTTAAGTAACACACTATATCGTTTATAAAATTTTGCAATGCTAATATACGTATATGCTATATACATATATATAATCATATGCACAAACAATCTTACTGAATTACATTACCCATTTACATACAACTCTTGGGAAATAAGCAACTAACGATGCTGTATTCCTGATATTGTGTTTTGATTGATAAATCAAACCGAAAAACATGTGCGGCTTTACTCTTCCCCGCATTCTACGAAATTCCTAATCATATCTTCCTTCTTCAGTTTGAATAAAACAACAATAGTGGCGTAGGTGCTAAAGCTCAATTACTTTGCTATCATATCCACCATCTAAATCTTATTTTATCAATTTATCGATACGTGAATAAATAATACTATTTATTGGCAATTTGAAAATCAAATCTATTTAAATATGTACTTAGTTTATTAGTTTAAATGCTTCTAGTTTTTCGTAGTAACTAAATTCATTTAAAGAAAGTAAAACTTTACAGGATTGTTTTCAATAAATTATGAAAACTGATAACGTGCTTCAAGTACATACCTCAAGCCAATTCAAAGAAATGCTATAGATGACTGGATTTGTTTACCTTATCATAGTTCAACGTCAAATCCACAGATTAGCTATAGGCAATGGAAAATATACAGAATGGTTAAAATCTGTCTGAAACGGATCGTGTGATACACTATCTTCTATGAATTAATCCCGCTCTATTAACGTGGAATTGTGAAATTAACTCTTTCTTCTCAGATGTAATTTCTTTGATTTTTTAGATATTTCAGAGAAATTTTTGGAAGAAAGCATCAGGGAAAGCAGACGTGTTGTATATAATATATGAATGTATTATAAAAGATATCTACGTGCGAGGTTCGGGTGTTTGACCTCCTTACGTCTAGTATATTTGTGTTTCTTTGGTACGTATGCCAACATAAAATAAATAAAATTATTATTTTTGGAGAATTGATCAAAGCAGAAAGTATTTGGTCCAGATACAAGAGACGAACCTGCGACAGTTATGGTTTAAGCCAGCAACGCTCTACCACTGAGCTATCCCTGGTAATCACCGATGATGAACATAGCGCTTTAGCCATCTCGGCAATGGTAGTTTTCCGCTAGGTGATGTCAAAGTCTTACTAGTCTTCAGCAGAAATTCAATTATATTCGTAGTTTAACTTAAGTAACGTCATTCCTATTCCAAACGATTTTGGATCTGTTTAAGCTAATTTTCCCGGTCCTGGCCCAGATTAGTGCAGTGTAAATGATTCTAGGTATACCTTTGACCCTCATAATTTAACCTAAATAAGCCTCGGTTTTATGTTTTCTCAGTGACGGTCCAACCAAAGCAAGCCACTGTCGAATTACTGATCTGCTCCTCCTTTTCTAAGAGCTTTGCAGTAAAAGGACTTCGACATCATAAGCAAAACCTACAATTTTAGTCTCAAGCATTGGGGAAAGCATAGCATACTTCCTGTAAAATTCCAACGTCTTTATGAAAACAAAACGCTGGCTATATGCAAATCTGGGTTAAAGTACGATTTTTACTTCAGAAATGGAATATTCATATCATAATGAATATTTTCGGACTACTCTTCGAACAAAACTCAAGTAGCTTTGAACTTGGTTTAAACCCAAATCATTACGTTTATACAATTGAACTCTAGTATGCAAAATGCCATTTTCAACTGTAGCTGATGAAAGGAAAGGCAACAGATATTTGTTCTTGAGTCTTAATTAAAAAAACATTGGAACAGACGAATCAGTTGTTGAAGCTTAAATTTTATCTCACCTCTCAAACTTAAGTCATATTTTTGTTTCTCAAATTCCCATACATTTTAAAGTTATTCTTGTTTTTTCACTGCTTACTAGCTCGGACGGACAGTAAAACGGACGGGCGGACATGGCTCAATTTCGTCTGTAGGTACTCATCTCTTATTGCGTACTCTAGATCTAGTATATGTTACATATTTACTCTAGATGGAGTGTCTCCACTATTACTCTATGTTGCAAACTATGTATCAAAAGTCATATACCCTATAAATAACAGCCAGGGCACCCTACTACCCCCTTGTCATATCAAAATAGATTACCTTTCATTTGAACTGAGAAAGAACGTTATCGACATTAATAATGTCCGCAAATTCAGTTGACTTTTGACTTCCTACTGATTCAGTCGGTCGTACGTGGTCTTACCATGGCTACTCTAAATCCAATTCCAAATAATGTATTTGATCTCTGGCACGGTGCTGGAGATTTCTTTCAGGCACAGTGGAATAAATTCCTCGATGTCGTTGGTAAATTCAAAAGATCTCTTACTTTTTTTTTTTACACTGAAGGAGATATTTTTTTAGGTGAAGACAACGACCGACTATGGATTCATGGAACAGCTATAATAGCAGTCCTAACTTATTGGATCGTCGGCGGTATGTTTATTTATATGGATTTTACACTAAAGCCACAAGCACTGAGGAAATATAAAGTTCAAGTGGGAACTAATGAACCCTTGGATTGGCCAAGGTTTAAAAATGTAGGAATAACCATGAGCGGAAAACTGTACTATAACTATAGTCCCTTCTTATTTTAGGCTCTCAAGGTGATTCTTTTCAATCAATTGATCATTGGCGGTGTCGTGCTTCTTATTTTCTATAGATTAATGAAAGCCGTTGGTCTGAAACCCTTGAGAGAGTTGCCAAAGTTTTCCTCAATAGTGATCGACTTAATAATGGTCGTGCTATGTGAAGAGGTATTCTTCTACTACAGTCATCGAGTTTTGCATTACAAGTTTCTCTATAAATGGATTCACAAGAAGCATCATGAGTGGACATCGCCGGTGGCAGTAACCGCCATCTATTGCAATCCAATTGAACATGCTATTAGCAATGTATTGCCGGTATTTTTGGGAATATTTGTAATGAGGTGTCACATAGTTACTGCTTGGATTTGGTTCGTTTTTGCCACAGTTAATACGCTAAGTGATCATTCGGGCTATCATTTGCCATTTGTGACTAGCTCAGAGTTTCACGACTTCCATCATGCAAAGTATGGAAAAATGTAATAGATAAATATTTATATGTGTATATTTAATTGGATCTCTTTCTTATTTTTAGATTTAATAATAACTTCGGAGTTCTTGGAATTCTTGACTGGATTCACGGAACTGATACTGCGTTCCGTAAGACTCAGGCATTCAAGAGACATAAGCTACTGTTGGGGCTAAAATCAGCGTACGAGGAATTTCCCGATGAGAGAAAGAAGAAAAAATAATTGATCTTGGTATTAAATTTAACATTATTAACATATTTGCAAGTAATAAAATAAATTCGAAAATTTAAGTACTCACGAAGTAACTATAACTAAGGCTATCGTCCTTCTATGAGTATGTATTGTAGTTGTTCAGGAATTTTTTTTTAAACTGCTGCTCTACTATCAGGTCTGTTTAATGTTAAATAATTTGCACCAAATACGAAAATTTAGTTGTCAATGTAATTTCCTTTATTAGACAACACTTCTGCCCATCTTCAAGGCAACTTCTTAATTTCGAAAAAATTGTTTGGCTTTGAAAAAAAATACCCCAAGAGACGCTGGACATCATTCCGAGATCTAAATATTTTTCCATCAAGAAAGTTTTGCAGACTTTGGAACAAGTGGATATCTGAAAGTGTTAATCTGGAGAATAAGGCGGATGCATCATTTTATCCCAACCGAACTCCTGTGACTGTGTGGAGGTGGTCCTAGCTGTATAAGAGCGAACGTTATCCTGATGGAATAGAACACCCCTTCGATTAACCAGACCTGGCCGCTTCTGCTCTAGTGCCGACTTTTATCCGCACAGCTGTTGGCAGTAGACCTCGGCGGTGATAACCTGGTTATGAGTAATATCTCAAAGTGGATTATTTCCTTACCATCCCACTATACACACAGTAACACCTTGAACGGGTGAAGTCCATCTCTGGGATGTATGCTGGTATGTCTTCTGAAATAGGCCATTGGTTTCGGCGTTTTATGTTATTGTAAAGAAGCCATTTTTCATCTCCGGTAACGATCCAATTCAAAAACGGCTCTGAATAGTGACGCGACAGAAGCGCAGTGCAAGCATGAATTCTTTGCTGAAGATTATATTGCGATAGGTGGTGGATACCCATTTTTTTTACCAATTTTATGAATTTTCTCATCTTTGTTAGATGTCGATCTATAGTCATACGGCTTACGTTGAATTCTCTTGCGAGTTTCCTTATCGTAACGGTGGTATTTCTTTCGACGGTGGACTTCAAGAGCTTATTTTCCAGCTCTTCTAGCCTACCCGAACGAGGTTCATCCTTTAGGTCAAAATTGTCCTTTCTACACATTTTGGTTTTCTCTAGTAGCTTAACTTCGATTAAGGATTCCGAAACAAAAACAATAAAATATGCCAAATATGTAACATATGCTCTTCAGATTTCAAAATTCAGTTAAAAATACTTACTCAGAACAAAATTTTCAGAATAAATGAGCAATATGGTATATCTCAAATATTAATAGTGAACCAAGTTCAAGTTCGCCTATCCACGAATTGAACATCAGGAAAATGTACGAAATTTACGTAAAAAAGTGCTAACGTAAACAACATGTAATGTGACCTGCATTTCAATCCCAAGTAAGGATACATGCGGCAAATGTGACGAGTGGTCCATGAAATTAAAAACTAAAGCCGACCTGACTAAATTAACTAAATTTGAGACTGCTCAAAAAGCACATATTCTTAAAGATGATATCAATTTGCAAATATTTAGTATTTATTGTTATGATCGCGTACAGTGCTTTCCCGTATTCGGGTGAAGAGTACGTACCGGAGAAGAGTTTTAAAATAAAACAAGTTAGTTGGCTTGATAATTTATTTGTTTTACTCTAAGGCCCGCTGTCTCCATGCTTGGCTGCGACCGTTCGAGTTAATATCTAAACCTGCTCTTGTGAATTCTAAATCTATTCTTATTTATTCCTTCCTTCCTATCCTTCCAAAGGTATCGCCTTTGATCTTTTATATACAGCGTACCTGATCATAAAACTTATCCCGTCATAACAGCACGGCATCAGCTAAAATTAAAAGAATTTGCTCGAAACATTTCGAAGCATATTGCTACACAAAAGTTGGTATTCTAATGCGATTGCTTCCCGGTTCAGTGCCGACAATTTTGATCTGCTGAAGCAAACTGTATTTCTTGCGACAACATCAACATTTTAATCGCGTCTTCTTCAAAGTGTGAGCTGGTACAGCCGATATCTGCAGTGGAAAACGAGGCTGATCTAATAATTTTTGACTACGTCGCTGAAGGTCAAATGAACAACTCACCCTTTGAAGAAATTGTTCTGTATATAAGTGGGTTTGTAGAGTACAAAATAATTAAAACAATTAAATGTATGAAGTGCAAAGAATTTTTAATTTTTTGTAAAACATCAAAATCAAATTTAATTAACAATAAATCTAAACTCATATAAAGGCAGAATCAAAATTTGTAAAACACTCCAGAAAACTGTGTCATTGTATGAATTACAAAATAAATTAGGGTGCAATAAGATTTATAGCCTGATAATTATAAGTACTTTAAAAAATATACTCGTAGATGTAAGTAGCTTATAAAATGAATTAAATTCTCACATACTTGAATGTGATATTATTGAAAACCATAATTTACTAATTAGAACTGTGGTTGAAATATACGCAAAACTGATATTAAATAAATATTTCCAAAAAGACTAATGTAAAACAACATAAAAAATTGATTTGCAATAAATAAACGAATATTGTGCAATTTATGGGGCAATAAAAAGCACATGTAACGACTTTTTATTCAAATTTTCTTGTTTCCATCTATCGGAACTAGCTAAAATTTCAAAGTGACATCTAGCAAATATGCCCCAACAATTTTAATTTCAACCGTTTTGCTTAGCAAATCCACACAAACCCAACAGGTGTCTCTACTATTATATGGTATGGAGAAATTCAAGATGGTTGACAATTTAATTCCACATTTTTCCGCTCCGGACCAAGAGGGCTAGTTATGTTGGCGTCATTTTTTGGGCAAAGATTGTATGGAACTGACATTTCACTAGCAGTCCATATACAGTATGTCAATGGACTTACCCATGCTGTTGTATTGGGAAAACCCATCAGGGGTTTTCTAGCATGTGGTGCTAATGATGTGCCAACCCCAGTTGATAAACCGAATCAAACCAAGTTACAGCTAAACCGAGTTAAACCAAGTTACATTTACGACCATTCGCTTCGTTATTGCTTCGCAGTTTGGGCCTTAGAGCAGCTTGAATTGGACAATGATTTTGGGCGAAAAATCATATTTTCTGGCGAGGCACATTTTCATCTCGGCGGCTACGTTAATAAACAAAATTTCCGCATCTGGGGCTCGGAAAACCCGCACGTTATTGTCGAGAAGCCAATGCATCCACAGAGAGTGACAGTTTGGTGCGGATTGTGGAGTGGTGGCATCATTGGACCATTTTTCTTCGAAAATGAGGCTGGGAACAACGTTTCGGTCAACGGTGGGCGTTACAGAGCCATGTTAACGACTTTTTATTTTACTGAAATTGAAGACATGGATTTGGACGACCTCTGGTTCATGCAGGATGGCGCGCCATGCCCCACAGCCCATGCCACAATCGGTCTTTTGCGCACCAAATTCCCAAATCGTGTTATCAGCCGTCTTGGCGATGTCAATTGGCCGCCTCGGACCCATTTGGACTTTTTTTTGTGGGGAACCGTGAAGGACCGATGTTATACTAACAATCCGGAAACGATTCAAGCACTTAAGGCCAATATCATCCAAGCAATCCGTGAGCTACAGCCCGAAACCATCAATAAGATCTTGGAAAATTGGAGTGATAGAATGCGCTACTGCGAGGCCAGCCGAGGCAGCCACTTGAACCACGTTGTTTAATTTGTTCATTTTATTGCATTTTTAAAAAGAAACTTGTAGTTGGCCCACCTTGTATTTGGAATTCGGTTTCTCATGAAACGGTGGCTCCTGTTTTCTCTCATTGTAAGTTTTTTTGTTTCCACATAACATAGTTGTGTTAGTTTTCTTGTGTATGCGCTGTTATGGTGTGTGCTCCATCGATCCAAGTCAATTTAGCAACACACCGAGTGAAACCGAGTTGCAAACTGATTCATGAATTCGTGTTCGGTTCGGTTTTAGTTTCTTATGTGACGGTAGGATAATTTTGTTACAAACCGAGTTAGTCAACCCGGTTTGCAAGTCGGTTTGCTTTAATTCCAACTCGGGTTAACTCGGTTTGAGAAATGTTCTGTTTGGTACATCACTATGTGGTGCCAATATTGTCGTAAAGTATGTCCTGCGAACGTGTACCGTCGACGATCCGTTCACAAAGTGTATTTGATCATTAAGTCCTTTACTTATGCTATTGCTTGGAAAACCCGGATGCTTAGTCGTATTGAATGTGTAATAAAGCAATTTAAGCGATAAGTCTTAAGATTTGCTATGCGATAGTTAAGGGATGGAAGTCGATGTATACGATTAGTGTGATATGTGATATGGGGCGCATGTAGTGCGTCACAACATTATTAACAACAAATATTTCACAATAAGATTACAATCTGATTGTTTGTGAAGGCCAAGCAAAGTACAATTTGATTTTGGTTTGATATATGCAAATAGATCAAAGTGATATAATAAATAATAAAATCTTGAATGCATTATTTTACGATTTTATTTATGTATCACTGGCCAAGTGTTTGAAGAGATGATTTTTGAATATGTTTGTGTTTTTAATTCTCCTAAGTGTCTCAGGTAATGAGTTCCATAAAAGAGTGGAATGGATAAAAATGTACGGTCGGATTGCAAGCAGTTGAATCTGGGAAGAATCAGGACTGCGGTTCTTTGCGAGCCGGCAAAGCTAGTCTGCTACGTCTGGTACGTGACTGCATAATACTATGTAACTAGATTAATGATCTAAATTATTTGTTTGTAATAAGTGGATACATGGTTAAAATATCTTTTATTGAAAATGTACTTTGCGAGTTTATTGCATATCATATTTTAGCTGATGCAGTAAGAAAATCACTAACGTAAGAGATATCCAAAGCCTCCTCTGGCCAATATGAGTGTACTTTTGACTTGCAAAAAGCTTTAGCATTCGCAAAACTCACGACTTTTGTTGCATATTAAAAACGCAATATGTACGAGAACGCTTACCATTGTGGGATTCATCCTAGACCAAGAGTCCACAGTAATTTTTGGATGTGAATGACAACCAAAATATATGAGTATCCCTAAAGATTTTTGGAATTTCTTATTTCAAAAACAAAATTCTTGCAGACTGTAGTGTTTTATATGTTTATGTTTATGTTTTTTTTTTTCTGCCTCGCGATGTCTTTGGAACGTTCATTGATATTGCCTTTTTAACAGGGTTCAAATGATCTCTTCTTTGAACGTGGCAATACCAGCTGAGCCGGTCGTGCTCTATCTTTCGTACGATGGTTTCCTTGACGTGAAAGCTTCCACGGATCTTCGAACTTCTTATTCGATCAAGCTACGTCACTCCTGCTGTCATGCGAAGCATCTTCATCTTAGCTGCCGTTAATTTACCCTCATACTTTTTGTACATCGTCCAGCATTGTGAACCGTATGTGAGTGCTGGACGCACAACTGCGGTGTAGAGCTTTCCATACAACTTAGGTGGCATTTTTCTGTCACAGAAGATAGCGGAATTTTCTCGCCACTTCATCCACCCTACGCTTACGCGATGATAGGTTGCTTTGCTATTGATCGTAGATTCCAGATATTTGAACTTTCCGCACTTGGGAAGCACTGTTCCATTCAAAGAAATGTCTGGAATTATTCCTCAGTGGATCAGAGATCGGACAGCACAAGTACTCTGTCTTTTCTGAACTAATTGGAGATGAGAAGTCAGAGTGGTGCCAGTCGAAAACAGGTGTAAGACAAGGATGCGCACTTAGTCCAACCTTATTTGCCCTCTTCATTGAGGACATTATCGATTATTTGCCCGGAGGTATAGAGTATGCAGGGGTCAACATCAAAACTCTTCTCTTCGCTGATGACATAGTATTACTTTCTTATTCACCTCAAACACCCCAACTCATGATAAATCGGCTACACGAATATTGCACATTATGGAATCTTGTGGTAAACTTGGAAAAGTCAAAGGTGATGATTTTTGAAAGAGATGGAGGAAGGTATTGCGCTAACGAAAAATGGTACTATGACGGCAGAGGCATAGAAATTGTTAAGGAGTACAAGTATCTCGGAGTTCATCTTACGAAATATTTACATCGGAATATAAGGTTACATCTTTGAGGGATAACGCGTGGAAAATTAACGTCAATGACTACAATACTACCGAGCTCTGTCCCAAAAGCTAAATACCGAAAAGATGGTATACTTTCGAAATCAAGTCAGAAAGGCCACATCGTGTTGTTGCAAGGGGACTCCACCCCTCATGCACCAAAGAAGAGGTTATGACTGATCTTCAAGCCAAAGCCTTTAAAATTCTGGATGCCGTTAATATTATCAAGAAGGAGAAGCAACAAACGGAAATAGATAAAGACGTCTTGGTAAGGCGTGGACTTCCGTGGACTTGTTATGCTTACCTTCGATAAGTCTGATAATATCGACGATATCTACCGAATTAGAGCTATACTAAATATCGTGGTCAAAATCGAGGCCATGCGTAGAAATTTAAGGATTCCGCAGTGCAAACGTTGCCAAGGATTCAACCATACGCAAAAAAGAACCGCGATATATGAAATGCGCCGGAAATCACCTCTCTCAAGTTTGTGGAGTAAATAAACAAACCTCTGCAACCTATGCTAATTGTAAGGGAAAGCACCCGGCAAATTAAAGAGGCTGTAAAGTAGCTAAAGAGTTGCATAAACGGAGAGATGTGCTCCTTAAGCCCCTATATGCAAAATCGAAACTGAAAACTAAGCCAAAGCGTAAGATCGCACAGGAGAAAGTAGGCAAACTAAAACTACCGGGTCCAGAGCGCAAAAATGTGAGGGAAAGAGTATCAACAGAAAAGTCCTTGGCCTCTGTTCTTAAAAGAAACGGCACTGAAAAGTTAACATTGAAAAAGCCACCGGGTAATGACCTTCGGACAGCAGGAGTGCAGACTTACGCTCAGGCCGCGGCACCCGAAAAGCCAAAAAACGTTAAAATTTCGACGGATCCTGTCTCTCATGTTTTGTCGGTTATTCTCGAGAAATTTGAAGAACAAAGCAAATTAAATAAAATTATTCTCGATAGGCTGGTTAGGCTTGAAAATAATTCACGGAAAACGCGCACTTCATCTAGAATATGAATGAAAAACGAATGTTAAATACCATATATGTACTTGGAATGCAAATGGACTTTTGCAGAAACTTGACAAATTGGAAATCTTCATGCGTAAAAAAGATATTGATATTTGCTTGATTTCTGAAACCCACATCAAAAAGGAATCGCATTTAAAAATAAAAGGCTATAATGATTACCACGCTTGTCACCCTTCGGGAAAAGCGAGAGGCGGATCATCCTTGCTTATTAAAGACTGCATCGAACAATCCGAAGACCTAAAGATAGAGCTTGAAACTTTGCAACTGTGCACGATTCGAGTTAAAAATAGGCAGCGTACTCTTAAAATCGCATCTATTTACTGTCCACCGCGTTCCGCGCTTGAAAAATTTACGAACTTGTTTGAATCGCTGAAACCTTATTTTATTATTGGCGACGATTTTAATGTGAAACATACGTTCTGGGGCTCAAGATAAAAGGTAGAATGATCTATGGGGCAGGTATGGAGTACAGTTGTGATTTCCATTCGAGGGGTAAACCGACATACTGGCCAACTGATACTTCGAAAATACCTGACCTGATAGATTTTTTCGTTGTGAAAGGAATATCTACCAACCATATAAAAGTTAAAGAGAGCTTTGATCTGTCGTCTGATCATTCCCCGGTTATTTTAACAATCAGCGAAAAACTAGTCTATAACCTAGAGCCAGCGAGATTAACTGGTTGAAGAACTAACTGGGAAGGCCTTAGGAACGAAATTGAAGGTAATGTTGAACTGAGCGTTCCACTTACGACACCCTATGAACTTGAGGTTGAAGTTGATCGCTTCGTTGAGATCGTACAGCTCGCCTCTTGGAATAATACGCCCGATCCAAGGAAAACGCCGGACAGATACAGTTTACGATATCCTCCGAAAATAAAAGAATTGGTCAAGGAAAAAAGAAAAGCGCGTAAAAAATGGCAACAGAGTCGTGCTCCGCAACATAAAGCACTCTTGAATCGTCTGTGCAATTTGTTGAAGAAGACTATTAAGGCTTTTAAGAATCGTGCAATAGGCTCTTACCTTGAAAGTTTAACAGCAAAAAAAGATTTCAATTATTCACTTTGGAAAGCTGTAAAAGGCACCAAAAGGCCCAAAGTCCCCACGCCGCCAATCAAATTAATTCAAAATGAATGGGCGAGGGAAGATAAAGAAAAAGCGAACGTCTTTGTGGCCCACCTGGAAGAAACCTTTAAACCATACGATGGTCAAATGGTTTACGACAACCGCAATAGGCTGGATTTACCATTTGATGACTTGACGCTCACAAGTGCAACGCTAAGGGAACTCAAACGTGAGATCAAGAATCTAAAACCTAAGAAATCTCCTGGTTATGATTTGATTACCGGAGAAATTCTCAAAGTTTTACCTAGAAAAGCATTGATTAAGCTTCCCCATATTGTAAATGCTGCGCTCAGATTAAAACACGTGCCAAGCCAATGGAAAGTTGCGGAAGTCATAATGGTTTTAAAACCGCCAAATGAGGTAAAATCGTATAGACCAATTTCGCTTCTTCCAATCATATCGAAAATTTTCGAGAGGATATTACTAAGGCGTCTCTAACTGGCTATAGAAGAAAATAATCTTATCCCTGACCACCAGTTTGGGTTTAGAAGTAAGCATTCGACGATTGACCAGGTGCATAGAATTACTGACGTAATCAAGAAAGCATTTGAAGAAAAAAAGATTTGCTCAAGCGTATTTCTTGACGTCTCGCAAGCCTTTGATAAGGTGTGGCATGATGGCTTCAAATCCAAACTACGAAAAGTTCTCCCTGTATGCTTATACGATATTCTAGAATCATATCTCGGGAGAGTCTATTCGTGTTAGACATGGAGTCGAATACTCCGAGCTCAAAGAATTTTCGGCCGGCGTACCACAAGGAAGCGTTCTTGGGCCGCTTCTCTATTTGCTATATACTCGTGATATACCGAACGAAGATGGCACTATCCTTGCTACGTTTGCCGATGACACCGCTATCCTAGCAGTAGGCAAAACAATCGAAGAAACGACTGCAAAACGCACTGAATAATGTAAATGAATGGACGAGGGACTGGCGGATCGCCCACAACGAATCTAAATCTGTTCACGTGAATTTCACTTACAAGAGAACTAATAACTTGCCAATTTTCCTAAACTCGGCCAGAATACTCTTTGCAATCGAAGCCAAATACCTGGGAATGACACTCGACGCAAGGCTGAAATGGAATTCGCACGTGAAAATGAAACGTAAAGAGCTCGAAATCAAATATAGAGAAATGTACTGGTTACTCGGAAAACATTCCCTCAGTACTGAGAACAAACTGCTTATATACAAGCAAGTGCTAAAGCCGGTGTGGACCTATGGTATACAACTTTGGGGTTGTACCAAGAAAACAAATGCAAATATTTTACAAGCTTTTCAAAATAAAGTGCTAAGAGCTATTGTCCAAGCAGATATAGTAGAAACGAGGATATCCACAGGGATCTCGGAATTCCGACAATCGAAGCTGAAACTAGAAGCTTCATGAAAAAGCATAGAAACCGACTAATCGGACATGTCAACAATACAGTCCTACAAATTTTGGATGAAAGCAATTTATTGCACCGACTACAAAGGACGAAACCTTTCGACTTGGCGAGATAATGATTAACCGCGTCTAGATTGCGGAATATGCAGGATCTTTCAGTGGAAAGAAACCTGCCAAACGTTTTTATTTCATGATAGAAAAATTGCTTGATAAGTTAATACTTAGTTGCGATATCTAACAAATTTATATCGGTTGAGAAACTTTTAAGATACTTTGTCAAAAGAACGTTCCACCTCCTACCCAGCACACCCTACTACATGATAATGTTAGAGACGGGTTTGTCACAATTGTTTATAAAGACGTTAAAACTACAAGTAGATTTTATTATAAGAGTTTTAAATATGCCGAACGACCGACTCCCGAAGAAAGTATCACTCAAAGCAATTACTGAAAAGACAAGTTGGTACCGCGAGTGGATGGAATTAGCTAATGGATGCGGAATGGAACTCAATTTAAATATCGCGGATTACTGAAACTTGAAAGCCACGGTATACCAACTCATCGCCAGAGTTGACGAACGATACAGGTTGAGCTTTGAAGTGGATGCAGCTGGATCACTTCACCGATTAATCTACAGCCGACTAAATCACAGTTCCCTGCATATAAACTACACTTACTATGAGCACAGCGTGAATGAAATATCTATGATATTGAAGCAAGAGAGGACCTACCAATAGTATGCAGTTTATGCAATTTAGCAGAGAGAGGACGTTTTTCATTTTGTTGGGAGATTTCCAACTCTACGGGAAACAAGAAAACATTTTTTAGGCAGCTACTTCTTATCAGATGGCCAAGTTATGCCCCTTCTCAATGAGTTAAATGTACCGAATCTCTACAATTTTTGCAAAACATGGTTAGCATATCGTGACAGGATTAACAGCGGAAACTTTTGAAGATTCAGATCCATGCCTTAATTGATTTAATTTAAATATGTAATTAATTCAGTCTAATGTTTTTGATTATATCCAGAAATTTAAAGAATCACTTAAAGAATTGTTATTATTATTATTATTGTTATAATATTCTTTTGAATTTGTCAACCAGGCAGACGGCAAAGCCATGCTCAAATGAGTTTGTATTGCATTTACCATATATATGCATGTTAAATGAATTCACCAATAAAATCAAATCTAATCTAAAATTCTAACCATAGGTTTCGTGAACCCCTCGATGTCTTAGCGTCACCCATATCAGATCTCGTGGTTGTCTGTCGAATGCCTTTTCAAAGTCAACTAATACAATATGCAAATCCTTTAAGGAATCATGATGTTTTTCCGTTATGATCCTTATACTTTGGATTACATCTGTGGTTTATTTACCTACGACAAACCCGCACTGATCATCAGATAGCCGTATTATTTTTCGCATTCGGCCACCTAATACCCGTTCAAAGATCTTCATGGTGTGTGACATCAGCTTGATCGAACGGTAGTTATCACAGTTTCGCGTATCACCCTTCCCTTTGTATGCAGGGAGAAGGTGACTTTCCCTCCATTGATTCGGCATTAGATCACCTCTCACAAATTCTGAGCCATCTGAACCCGACGTCTCCCATCTTTTCCCAGAACTCAGAGGGCATCTCGTCTGGCCCAACCGCTCTTTGATTTTTTGGGTATTTGACCGCCTCACTAACTTCTTCGACTGTAATGTCGGGTCGGCGCAAAATTACAACTTTTGATGCTTAGACTGTCATGATTTAGGCACTAAATAGCTTACCTACGATTTCAGGTATTACATTCAGCTAATTGAAAGCAAAAATAATTTATTAAGCATCTCGCTAGAGAAGTATAAACACCATGTAGAGCTACAGCGATTCTTTGCTAGAGTTTTTAAGCGAGATTTTTCTGTAGCGTAAACGCCTTCTAGTAGAGCGCATTACGTCTCTATATCTAAATAGAGCGTAGAGCTCTACCTATGTGTGTACTGTGCTGATGGGATGCTGTGACATAATGTCGGCCCAATTCAAAAATGCAGTGCTGCGGCAATATTAAAGCAACAAGTTCAAAAAGGCTACATTTTGGCAATACTGCTCAAATCAAAGGTTTCTCTTTGCAACACCAGCGCAACCAAACGTCAAAATAGAGCAACCAAAACATTTTTTTTGCGGTTGCTTTCTTTTGTTTCAGATAAACTTTTTTCTGTGCTTTGTTTACAAAATGAATGAAAAGTAACGTATAACAATTTTAATGTTTTTTTTTTTTTTCATAGATGTCAAAATAAATTGCACAGGGCAACAGCAACATCGCAACACAAAGCCTGTTGTGTTGCAGCGACACTGCGCAGTTTACGTGCTAAAAAACCCCTCCGATTTCTCTGTCGATGTTCCCTTGTGGCACCGTCAGTCAAGGCTTTCCTTCGCATGGGCAGGTTTGACATTTCATCACTTCTTTTTTAGCTGCTTGAGCTGGCATAAGCTCTGCTAATCCATTCATCAACTTCGGGGATCAATTTGTATGTCCATCGCCGTTTGGTTGTGATGTTCCACCTATGTTGCCATTCTGCTTTTATAGCTTCTGTAGCTGTTGTTCCGCCATAGTGCTCGTTTTCACATAGTGCCACAGTCTTCTTCGCGTCTAGATTGATAGGTATTCGGCCTGATACTACACTTATCGCAGTTCTAAGGGCGCAGCATACCCTTAGAGAAGCGATTCTATCCGCCGAGTTTATCGTTCTAATGTAAGACTTATGCGTCGCTGATTCCCATATTGGGGCCGCAGACAGGGGTATTGACTTACTCACTGTAATTAGGAGATTTCTGATTGGCTTTGTTGGTCCCCCAATATTTGGCATTAGTCTGCATAGTGTCGCCACTGCCCGAAAGGCCTTCTCGGCTGCGTACATTATCTGGTCCCTGAAGCTGAGTCTGTAGTCCAGCAAGACTCCCAGGTACTTGATGTACAGCTTCGATTCGATAATTTGCTTACCGACCTGTATGGTAAGGCGTTCCGCTTTTTTACGACTGCTTATGAGAACGGCTTCGGTTTTGTGGTCCGATAGCTCTAAACTTGATGCCTGTAGCCATAGCCTCACGTTTGCGATTGTTTGATTGCAGTTTTGCGTAACTTTCTCTAATCTTGTTGCCACTGCTAGAATTACGATATCGTCGGCATAATCGACGATGTCTACTCCATTCGGCCTTTATGTTCCTAGAATGACGTAGGTATATGTAAATTTTATGGCAGAGATGCTCGCAGTGTAAACGGCTTTGGTAAAGACATTTTTGCGGTAGAGCTCTACAACTTTTCAATTATAGTGTACACAAGGCTTTAACTTTAAGACTTCGTGTAGAATTGTGGCGTAAATTACATACATACACACATACATTTTCAATCGCCCGCTAATCCTTTATGAGGGTCGCGGGGGTAGGATGCTCAGGTGGACCCTCCATCCTTCTCTATCCTCCGCCATTGACTCGAACTAATCAGGAGGAATCCCTAGATGGATCCAGGAGAAATGTGAGACTTGATCTAACCACCTGTTTCTACGCCTATCGAGGGGTCGCTTACCTGTTGGCATGGCAATCATTGCACGTCCTGTAAGCCGTTCTGGGGGCATACCTGATCAAACCATCGAAGCATAGATCGTTCCGATCGGAGAAGTAGCTACTTAGCATTAAGTTTGGTGTTGCGCACTCGATCCCTATGAGTTATTCCAGCAACACTTCGGTTTAATGACCATAGGAACTTAATTGGAAATAATAAATCACCTTTTACAATAAATTTGTTTAATGAAATCAAATATCACATCCAACTTCCATCTCATGCGTGTTACAAAATAATAAACGTCAAAATAGCTTCAATTTAATTTCCTTAGACAATAAAATGCTGCAAACAATTTAGTGAAGATTTCGAATTATGTCTCGCATTTTGTTTTACTCAAACAATGTTTTTGTTTTATTTTTAATTTCGCGGCATTTTTCAAAGTTAATTGGAGTGGTGTCACGAAGAAGAACTCCCCTGTTTCATAAATCATGAAGAATACAAAATTATAATATAAAAAAATTAAGAAATTTCAAAAGATGAAAATAATCGATAATTGCGGTTCAAGTAAATCTAAAAGATATTTATTATTGAATGTCAGGTACACTTATGTGTTCCATGGCTGTTTACGCAAGAAATGCCAAGTACATCTATGTATGTACGTGTACTTTAACCGATCTTGCTAATACAAATTCAAAGGTTTCTACATAAATTGCAAATTATATCTTCGCGTAAATGCAAATAACGGTTTTCAGAGTGCGACAAGAAGCAGCCGACTTTTTATTTGTCGTAACAATTAAGCCTTTGTTATAAATGAATAAAATAAATATTTGGCGCAACAACTCTTTAAGTGCCAGGGCCTAGCTTCTCGCAACCACTCATCCACTCATGATGTGTGCGTTATATTTTCCACACGAATGGAAGGGACCTACAGTTTAGTACTGTATCCGAAGGGCAATTTGTTTTAGAACCCTTTGTTATAAGCTATATTTATTTCAATAAAAGTTTAAGAGAATTAGATAGTTAAAATTTATTTATTTCTGTAATCAACCGCGGTCCACATAATGTATACTATTAGTAGCCGTGTTCTATTGAAGAGTGTGTAACCAGCTCTCAATAAAACGCCCATACTCACTTTCAAATTTAAATTTCAGAGTTGCTACCTACATAGTAGATAGTTACATTCATGCCTAAGACACAATATCACCTCAACCTCGTATTTGAGCGCGTTGAGTGTTTGTTTATATTTGTTTCCTTTGTTCGACAGCTGTTAGCTGTCAAAGCAAGCAAAAGTTCAGCTCATCGCAACTTCCACCTCGGGTTAGAGTGTCGTTACGTAGCATTACGTCTTTCTTTACGAATGGAAAACATGAGGTCGAGGCAGAAGCGACATTTTGATCGGATGCATTGATTTCCTACGGTTTAACTCATAGACATTAGGCGAAGCTGAGGTCAAGGCGATATTATGTTTTAGGCATCAATGACATTCGATGTCAAAATCAGTTTCTTAGCTGTCACCGACCCAGATAAAAGAAAAATACCCCTTTGTTCCCTCTTGCGTCCAACGCCTCGATTGCATATTAATAAAAATATTAAATAAATGTTGTTTATATTTGATTTATTTAACTTCTCGACATCCTTTGTTTTGAATTTGAAAACAAAAAAAAAAAATATAACTCGTTTGACGTTTTGTACTCGACTGAAAAGGTAAACTATCTTAAGTCTGTTTTCACAGTTTTTCAGGAGAGCGGAAAAACTAAAGCTGGCCGGCTCGATTTTATACGCATTTTGGGACTTTACTTTTACTTTACACAGGAAGTAGATTTGCCACAAAACGGGCGATTAGATACAGCTGCGTATAGTGAAAATATATATTGGTTGAGCGAAGAAAAGGAAAAACATCATAAGTCAACTTAAGATGTTTTACTTTTTCAGTCGAGAGTTTATGACTACGTTCGCAAAGTTCTCGTATTCTTTAATGCTTAAATTTTTCTTTTTTTTTCTTTTTTGGAAATGGTGTTAGCTTTGCTGGAACTATACAATTTTTTTTTGTACAATTATAATACATATGACTAACAAGATGATTTTGTGAGAGTGGGTGTTTTTAAAGATATAAGGGAACCATTTTTTTTACTCATTCCTGACCATTTATGCTTTTGGACAACACAAAATAAAACAATATTTTTAAAAATATATCAAAAATTCTCTTAAGTAAGAAAATAAATTTAGAAAATGGAGTTAAGTAGGAAATACACGGTACAACTTTCGTACCGACATCGCCCCAACTGTTGTATGCACCACACACATTATGCAATCTGCGTACGATTTACGTGCAACCAGACATTTTATTCAGTCATTTTACACATACGTACCGTATAATTTCCATACAGTACGTGCATGTGAAAGCGGTTGTACAGTTAAGACCATGAGACCATTCGATATCGGTACAACGCTCGGTTGTGTGGATACACACATACAGTTATCGTATACAACACCAAAGCTGTCAAATCGTTGGTATAGCAGTTGTATAGCGTATTTCTCCGCCGGGGGGGATTATTCACAAAAAAAAAAAATATTTCGGCATCGTCAAATCCGCTCCCCGTGTCGGTAATGTGTAGCAGTTCCGCTGTATCGTGGAAAACGTTCGAATCGAATTTTCCCGAACAAAATGATATTTTTCATCCGCATTAAAATTTCTGGCTTGGCTGCTGCATGTCGCCTTCTTTATTTGCAAAAATGTAAGTGAAATTAAAAAGACAAACAATTTTTGTTTACATATAAATTACAGAAAAAAAAACTACAAACGGGCTGCAGTTTATAACAATGGTGAGCTCCATGAAGGAATCAACAGACATTGCTAAAAATACGACGAAAAGGCCACCAGAACAGGTGGAAGAAGGTAAGAGATTCTAACATCACATAACACATGGTACCAACTGTTTTGTAAAATATTTCAGGTTTGGAGCGACCACAAATCTCGCATACAACAACAAGCAGATATCAGCAACTGGTGGTGGCCCATATGCATAAAATTCAACAGTTCACAGCTGATGAGGAGGAAGTAGTTGCTCTCATTCAACTGAGAGTCGGCTGAGGGGGTGCTTCGTATTTTCGATCGGCACATGAAGCACAACCGGTCACAGCTCCTTTCTTGGACCATCTCCCAGACGAACCTCAAATTGCTTCATCTACAAAGACGACACATTTAGACACTGATCAGTTAATTCCACAAGCTGCCCAACATTGTTCATCCAAATACCAGGATAAAAAGATGGCATCAATGGTTCTTCTGGACGTTCTCGGCGGATTCCACGATAGCAGTAGAAAGTGAAAGGGAATGGAATAGGTGAAGTGAAACGGATTCCACGATAGCGGTGAATATTCTCATATATTTGGATAAAACACCTTTCCCTGCGTAAAAGCCGTCTCATAAATACTTTTAGACCTTTTTTCTTTAAGGAGAATTGGACTTAAATACAGGAATTTTATGTACGAAAGAAAGAACAAAGTCTCTGTCATTGTCAACTTTCAAACGATTTTTCTGTCGACTGAAAAAGTTTTGTTAAAATGCAATCTATGCCATCCCTGCCAAAGTAAACCAACAATTTGAAAACACCATATTCCAATATGGCCGTCATAAATTGACGTTTCCTCCCATCAAACAGCTGACTTACCAAGTGACAGCAAAAACAAGAAAAAAAAAAACCCACCACACACAAAGATAGAAGTGATGTTTGTGTTCTCAAGTGTAATTCGACTATAAATTCGCATTTCTTCCATTTTTATACAATTTTTCAAAAATATTGTTAAAAATGTTAATTAAATACTCTTTACTGCTTTTCATAAGCATTTCTTTGGCAAGCAGCTTGGCCACCATAACCAGTATTCCCAACTCGCAGACTAAAAATCTGAAAGGTGCTGACCTGGCCGAAGCTCAACTGCAAGATGTGGAGGCGTACCAGAAGGAAAATAAATTAAACGAAAAAGGCGAAAACGTTCTGCGACGTAAAATCGCCCCAACAGATTTGAATTTAAGCGCAAATGGCACTACTGCTATTGGGAATGAGACAGTATCGATGAAGATTGCCACTGAGGGTGCAGGAGTTACGAAACTTACTGTCGTCAAGGACAATCTGAAAAATGGGACAGTGAACACTGTCGTTGTCACAGAGCATCCTGTGGTAGTAGCTAAAATATCCACTCAAGCCCCGATTGGTAATAGAAGCCCAGTAGATACCAGCTTAAATGGAACCAGCACTAGTGGCAACGCAACTATCCAGAGTTCATCAGCTCCACAGGCAGCACAGAATACGACGAGCACAATATTAAAGCCTGTCACAACCCCATCAACGATACCGAGTAAATCTTCAACAACGACTACTAAAACTACTACGACCACGACTACAACAACCACGCCAAGGCCAAAGAAGCCAACAATCACATACAGCATCGAGGACATGCCAGAAATCGCCAACGTAGTCCCTCAACATTCATCTAGCAGTAAACTCCCCGTTGAATCCAAACCTGCATCCCCTAAGCTTAGCGTTGACGAACCAGAACAGCCAATCGCCCAACCGTCCCGGGAATTTGATGGTGGGCTATATCGCAACCATCGGGACTATATCATCCCCATAGTTTCCATAATCTTTGCCGTGCCAATACTCATGGGAATGGTTATCGTCGCGTATCGACGGTTCAGAGACTTTTGGTCCACCCGCCACTATCGTCGAATGGACTTCCTCGTCGATGGCATGTACAATGACTGACAGGGATACGATATCGATACAACAACTTAATAGTTACTATTTGCACCGAGGATGTAGGAAATTTTGCGGCCAAATTTTAAAAATACAACTTCCCCAGACTAAAAACCAGAAATCTGTGATTGATATCAAACAACAAAAGTGATTCGAAGCACTTAGCTCATTAAATTAAGATTTTTTTTTTTTTTCATTTTCTTGGTGCATTAATCAAGTTTACTTCAAGGACGTATCAGATTGCACGAGCCAAAACGTACTATCAGCGAGGAAATCAAATGATAACGAAATATAATTATAAGAAACTGAACAATGTGCTAATATTGGTGGATCATTTAAAAAAAAAACACTTCAAACGAGATACGAAATTCAAACACCTACATACAACACTAAATAAGATGAGCTATGTCAGTGGGTAAGAATAAAATTTGTTTCTTAATTGTCACACATAAACAAGATATCAATTAACGGCATGATCTTGCTTTTGCCCTCTATTAGTTGTTGTTGACATTACTATTCGGATACAGTTTCGTTTGCATTTGAAAACCAATATACAGTGAGTTAAAAAAATCTTCGTTCCGTTGCCTCTAAAGAGAGTAAACGACTCTGTTCGCCGTTGTGGATAAGTACGTTCACATTCATCCTGCATTCGATCCACTCTGAACGCAACAGCTGATCTGAGATCTAACAAAGGTCTCAAGGAATCTGAATTGAATAAAAAATTAATAGCGTCGTCATATTTTGGAGTAGTGAGGCTGGTAGAAACGTAATGCCTTGATTTGAAATGGATATTGCTGGAATAGATACTGATGGATAGATAAATGAATTTTATGTGGATGTATACGGATGCATTTTCGTTAACATGGACTTGAACCAATTTGCGTAGCAATCGAAACTTTTCCATTACGATTAATCATTTTTCCATATCCGATAAATTCCTTTGAGAGCACCTCCTCCAGTAACTTTTCACTTTTTTTTAATTTCGTGGCAGACCAAACCCATGAAATTTACTTTACGAGGGTGGATTGAAATGTTTGCAGCCTGAGAAAGAAAACAAACCCACAATTATGATCTCAGCCATGGTTTGACGCAACTTGTGTGGACGTACATTGTCATGGTGAACAAGAACTTTTTTTTATTAACGTTCCTCGACACTTCATTTCCTCTCCCAGCTGACGCGAAAAACCGTAGTAGTAATCGGGGCTAATTGTTTGACTGTTGACAAGATAATCAATCAGGATAGTTCCTTCTGAATCCCAAAAAACCGATACCATTACCCTGTCCGCCGATATCTTCAACTTTCTTCGGGGCCAATTATCCAGATCATCTCTACTCCTTTGATTGCTCATCTGTCGACACAAATCTGAGCAAAAAATGGCTAGACATTGTCAGTCGATTACATTTTTATTCAACTTAAAGAATATCCCATATAGTGGAGTCATTTAAACCCGTGAAGCGGTTCACCCAAGTACTGTTTAATTCGTCTCGAATGTTAATTTATTCAACTTTTGCTCAAATTTTAGTTCTTCATAATCAAGAAATTCTTCGCTTGAATTTTTTGCTTTTTAGTGGATGAGGGTAGTTTGAAGGGTTAAAATGATCTTCCCCCGACTTAAATATAAGTACACTACTATTAGTGGTAAAAAAAATCTCATTCTTCTTCTTCTTCCTATTTCGGCGAGGTTATGATCCGAAAACAAGAGATCATAATCCTCCCACTTCACTGCATTTCTACTGATCCGCCAGTGGGGTTCGCCTCACATTATTAAAAAAAATGTTAAACCCCAAAAATATGTGGAGCCACAAATCTAGACAATGTTCGATTTTATTCAGTTTTAAAAAGTTACTTTACTTTATCTCAGTTAAGACCGTGCACTGAATGCAGCGCAGCAATAAAACTTAGTTGAACCAGTCTTAGAATGTTGGGAAATAAAAGAGGGGGAGTAACAACTTAGAAATAAAACTATTTCTGTGGTAGGTCGTAAACTACGACCTGCTAACTGTTAAATGTTTTTTGTCGTGTAGAATACCATTACAACTTTTTCCCATTAAAAAATTTGTAAAAATGGATTCCTGGTACATCTAAGGAATAAAACGACAATTGTCGAAAAGCGACAAATGTCGACGGTAATCGGGGTAATTTTAAGTAACATATTTCAGGTAAAATAACACTTTCTTCAAATATCAAAACCTTGTGAAATTGCAGTTTGTAACTTTAGAAAGTAGGACGAATCGTGGAATTAGGCTTATCAACGATAGAAAAAACTGAAAACTATTCGATTAATCTTTCGTTTATCCTTTCTGTTAGAACCTTAAAAATTCTTCGTTTATAATTTTTTTCCATAAGATTCTGTGTCATTTAAATAATTGTCTACTGCAAGAGAACTTCGGCCCGATTTACGACCTACAGAACGGTTGGAGAGCCCTTCCGAATGCTAAACATATACTTCTTCAAATTAAGTTCAAGCTCTGCTGCGCAGACTGATGTTTTACTTTTTCTTCAATTTTTGAAAAATCTGTATCACACTTCACAAACAATGCTAATACGTCCAAAGCAGTATCACACTTCACAAACAATGCTAATACGTTCTTTATTGGGGGTGTACGGAAACTTTTTTGACTGAGTGTAAGTATCAAAGGTATTGGGGCTATCATTGAACTGTTTGACTTTTTATATGTAGCTGTAAAAATATCTTCCTACGCCATAACAATTCAGGTGAATTTCTGGGGACTTAACGCTATCTATATCAAATTAAAATTAAACGCTAGATGGACTTGTGATGTGTATCGCTTCGCATATATTTCACTCCGCTGGGGGTATTTTTTTACATTTATAGATATTTAGGCAAACAGCTATACTTTTCACACGAATGACAGGAATTGAATGGGTATTTGTCAACCGTTTGATAGAGGTTACCCTGTAAAAAAATAATTGGTGGGTGTTTTCTGAGGTTTGACCCCCGAGCTTTCCGCTCTGTATTTCAATGCAAAACCACTGAGGGACTGTAGTAACAAATGCAATTCTAACCAGATAAGATTACGTTGATTTTTACGAACAAAAGTATTGGGATCTTTTACGAAAGAAAGATTAGAAACTCCGTTTTTTTCAACAGGATAATAAGTCCGAAATATTTATTAAATTTCATTATTAAAGTAAATAGGTTTTGCAGTAGGTCCAAAATATCCTTACGGCTATATCAGAAGATATTGTATTCAGTATTAATCAAAGTGAAACAATAAGCTTCAATTTCAAGCCATTCTTTAGTGGTCCTAAGGTATTTTGAGTAATGGCAGTATGACCAACCTCAAGACTTATTTTTACGTGTTCATTTTTAACTCTACGTCGTGATTCGCAGACCACCAGAGCATTCTCGTTTTGGTAGTGCTTCTTTCGTTGAATTATAGTTTTGGACGTCAAGCAGCCTTTTTCGCATTCAAGCCTGACATTAAATTGATTTCCATCCATTTTATTCAGTGTTATCGTGAATAAATTTTTCCCCCGAACAAAAATTAGGTATCTTCAAAAAAAAGGAAATAATTCCGCGGAAAAGAATTATTATTATTATTATTAAAGTTTATTAATGAGTAAGTAAATTACACAATCAATACTATAAAATATTATAGCACTAGCTGCCAGGGCTTTCGGCTATTTGTAAAAAATAAGATGATTTAAGGAATTAAGTTAATTTCTAATATAAGGCTGTATACATCATTGTTATTTTGTTCGGTAATTGCACAAAGAAGATTTAAAAAACTTTGATTAGAAAGGCATTTACAAATATTATTTACAGGTTTACATAATAGGAGGTGACTTATGGTAAGCATTGGTCTATCGGGACAAAAATGGCAGGTTGGCGCAGGTTCTTTGGTGATCAGATGTTTATGAGTAGAGTTGGTGTGACCCATCCTTAGCCTTATGTAGGCTTTTATCTTCTGAGGTGGAATATATTTTGGATACAGAGCCTTCTCTCCATTAGGGTTTAAGTTTTTATATAGGTGGTGGTATTCGGAATAGGATGTTTTTCTTTTGCTTTTCCAGTCCATGAGCAGATATTTTTGTAGGTCCTTTTTGTTAAAGGCGTAAAACGAGTGTAAAGGATCCTTTGTAGCTTCTTTTTTTTTTTTTTTTTTTTTTTCAGTTCAATTCAATTCAATTCAATTTATTTTCAAGATAGGAATGTACATTAAGATTTAATCTTTTATAGTACGAATAACCAAGGTAGATATTCAGAATTCAGATTTTTAAATTATAAAAAATGGATAAAAAATGGATTTAAGATGAATTGTATTAATAAAAACAAATTGCATATGTACATTAAAACAAAATAAATAAAAATTAAATTAAACAAGAGATAGAGCAATAAGTATTGAGAAAGTTAAAGTTCAGAAAATATAAGTTCAAGATTGCATCGAAAAATGTAGGAGGATTGCATTCTTAAAGCTTGCTGCATTTGAAATACCCCTTAAGTGGAAGGGCAGTGAATTCCATAATCTAGTGACGTGAACGAAAAATAGACGAGAGGAATTTAAATATTTAGTACGCGGTTGAATTAAGGTTAAGGATCTGGCTGAACGAGCGAACTGTAGTTTGTCAAACAAATATGATGGAGATTTACTATTAATGATTCTGTGTAAAAATATGCAGTTTCTAGCGTTGATGTACTGTTTCAGGGTGCAACCCAGGAAGTCTCTAGAGTATTCAGAAATGTGGTCATGCCTACGAATGCCATAAACATATCGTACCGCATCGTTGTACGCAACTTGCAGTTTGTTCTGAGACAATGAATCTAGGTTACCGAACACAACTTCAGCATAGGTTATGATTGGTAAGACCAGAGTTTTAATTAGTCTTCGCCTTGTCTCAGTTGGGGTAAAATTAGCACTCAACCAAAGTTTGCGTAGACATCCATAGACACGACCAATAACACTATTGATATGATTACATCCCGATAAGTTCCGATTTATTCTGAATCCGAGGCTGCTAACAGATTCAGCAAGCTGCAGTTTACTGTGGGATAGCCATACGTCGGGCACAAGACCAAGGCTAAAAGTTTTGTTAGAGATGGGTATAATTTGACATTTTGCGGGATTTAAGAGCAACTTTTGCTGCATTGTCCGCGTGTTCGTCGCCTTTGATACCGCTATGTCCTGGAACCCACAGTAAGTTGATGGAATTCTTATTAAGGATCAATTTATCACGTATAGCTACAATGATGTCTGTATTATTGTTGATGTTTTGTATAGCGGTGATTGAAGATAAACTGTCCGTAATGATGACTGTTTTTCTATTATTTGCAAATTTGATTGCCTTAAGTATGGCATAGTCCTCAGCGGAAAAAATGGATGTGAAACTTGGAAAAAGACCTTTGAAGATGACTTTGCCAGATGCGTCGACAATTGGAAAAGATGTTCCATTATCGGATTTGGAGGCGTCTGTAAAGAGGGAATACCACCCTAGCTTTTCGTGTTCGTCCATTACCTCTGCGAATACTTTTCGGTAGATATTATTGTCCGTCGAATTCTTGGGATATTTGCTCAGGTTCGTGCAAATGGAGTGGCTAGGGAGTGTCCATGGTGGAAGCGTCAACGTCTTTTTGTCTTTGATGAGGATTGGAATGTTTACGTTTCTTGCAGATTTTAGTGCAGTGTAGATTGCAGATGAAAAGTCGGGGTTCTTTTTCCGTTTCAATATTCTTTTTACGTCTTGATGGACGGGGGACATTTGTGAGCAGTTGATTTTTTGTATAATAAGAGAGGTAAGATGGTTAATCCTTTCGTTTATATGCGGCAGACCGGAGTCGGTAAGTAGGTTGAAGATGGGAGTTGTGCGAAAGGCTCTCATACAGGATCTGATGGCTGCGTGATATGGTGAGGATATGAGTTGAATCGATGATTTGGAGCATTTGCCGTAGATTGCTAAACCATAGTCAATTTTCGAAAGAATGATAGATCTTATTACATTAATAATAGTGTTAACATTACTATAGCTTTTATTTGACGATAGGTATCTAACAACATTTACTCTAGAATTAAGGTTTTTTCTTAGAAACAAGCAATGACTATTAAAGTTAAACTTGCAATCAAATATTACTCCGAGAATCTTAGCAAAATGAACATTGGTAATGTATATATTGTTTAATTGTACTAACATTTTTTTATCACAGCTATATTTTTTACATATGTGGAGTAACTCACATTTTTTAATGGAAATTTAAGATCCTGAACATTTACCCCAGTTGGATAAATCTTCAGTAATACTTGAAAAAACGTTCCCTACCGTAGTTAGATCCTTACATTTTGAAAAAAGGATTAGGTCGTCTGCATATAATAAGTGACCTATTTTATTATGGCTGTCGATTATTTTGCTGATTTCGCTAAACGCAATTAGAAAGATTACTACGGAAAGAGGTGATCCTTGTGGAATGCCATTTTTTAATGTATGCACAGAGGAGTAAATATCGTTTATTTTGATACGGAAACTTCTATTGGTCAGAAAAGATGTGACGTATTTAATGATTTTAGGGCCGGTTTTCCATTCCATAAGTTTGTTCAGAATAACGTGTAAATCAATTCGATCAAAAGCCTTTTCAAAGTCAATCGTTAGGATTGATGCAAGGTTTTTTTCTGATAGGGTCGATGAAATAAATTCGTCTAAGTGCAATAGAGCATCTGTGGTGCATCGCCCTTTTTTAAAGGCAACTTGGCGGCAGTCGATCTTATTGTTCCTTTCACAAAACCAGAATAGACGCCTTGAAACTATTTTTTCTAGGATTTTTCCCATGCAAAAAAGGAGCGATATTGGGCGGTAACCGGATATGGTAGAGTTATCATTGTTCGGTTTAGCTATGGGGACAATGGTAGCCACTTTCCATGCTTGTGGAATAATACCTTGGTGGATGATTTGATTAAATAAGCCTAGTAACCTTACTTTCAATACAAGTGGGCTGTTATGAAGCATTGGATATGATATACGGTCGAATCCCACATTTACGGCCGTATTGTTCACTCCGGGTGTAAATCAGGTTTAAGTGAATTTTAAATCGGACCATTTAATCCGGATTTCTTAAACTTGAAAATTTAAGCCTATGTTTAAAATATTCACTCAAAAACATGCATTAAACCCGGTGGATTAAAGATGCATCTAAAGCGGTTTAGAACAGTTTAATGTCATTTTTAAACCTACATATTTGGCGCAAACTGCCCATGAAGAACCCAGGGCCTAGCTTTTCGCAACCACTCGTGTTATGTGTGTTATATTTTTTCGCACGAATGGAAGGGACCTACAGAGTTGTGCCGTACCCGAAGGGCAATTTGTATATTGTTTTTTGAGCTTTCTCATGAGAACAATACTCTTTAATGTGGTCCGGCACACTAACCACTACGCCACGGCGCCCTACCTATTGTCAAATTCCACATAAAATTACATTTTATATGTGCTTACCATTTATTTTGCGCTTGTTGATTGTGAATAAATCACATAACGACTTCTAACACCATCCAATTCCTGTCGAATTAACGAATGTTATCGCCAAAATGCCTGTTTTTCCAGCCGAAAATTCTTACGGAAACCAACTTCATCTTCAACTCTTCAACTTCTATACATTCGACAACGGTGGTTCACCATCTGCTCTTTCGTCTTCTGAAGATGAAGATATCGCCTTTTCATCAACTTCACAAATGAAATCCATTTTTTTTTTTTTGGTTCCTGCTACTTTGTATATTTTATTTCTCTTTTTCAGCCGCAGGAGCGGCCAAAGAAATGTAAAATGTGATTTCAACAAAAAGGGTTAATATTATGAAACTGGGTTTTAATCCGAGTTAAAGTACCTCAACTGGTATCCGGAGGGCAATTTAAATTTAATCGAATTAAACGCCGACTAGGTTTACAAATGGATTTAAGTTCGGGTTTAACAAGTGAATATTATGGACTTGGGTTTCATTTTTGGGTTAAACTCACTTTAATCCGGGTGTAAATTTTAATCTTAATCGTACAAGTTGGGACCTATAGATACTTTTAACACTTTTTTCCTCGAAATATTATCACGCGTCTACGCTACTCGCAAAATATTAACATTATTGTGACAAACTCTTAATATTGTTTAATTTTGTTTTTTTTTTAATTTAAAACAATTTTATTTATAGTTAGCTTAGCTTCCTATACCAAATAATATATTACTTACAGATTTGTTTCAGCACTATCCACAGATTGACGTTATCTGCACCTGGGTCACGGTAACGACAATCGCCTCGACCGCAGTTTTAAACTTCATATACAGATGCACTAAAAAGAATAGATTTACACATTTAACAAAGTAGCTGCAAATTTCATACAATCAAAATAAATAAAAATCTGACAAACTACCGAATAAGATTAACTAAAACTAAAAATTTAAAACAAAGCGAAAACATAACAATTTTGTATTATAATTATTATCATTAATAACTCGCAATACTTATTGAAAATACAGGAATAAGAAAGCTGTAGATTAGTAGCATTGAGACAAGCAAATATTTAAAATAAAAAAATAATAAGTCAACAAATTCTGCGTAACGAAACAATCTAAACTTACAACTCATTATCCTTTTTTTCAGTTTTCATTTAAAAAAACTGAAAAAAATAACAATTGATCTACATATTCCCTAAAACAAGCAAAGAAGAAATCATTTTTAAGTGCCTTAATATTGAATTAAAAGAGAAAAATAACAAAAGTCAGATAAACCATATGATAAAAAACTTAGCGTAAGAGTTTGCTTTGAAGATATCAATATCGACAACAAAAATAAAGGAGCAAAGTTCTTGTATATAAAATATAAAAAAAAACACAAAGAAACGCATTTGCCAATACATATACGCAGATATAATGGATGACTTAAAATGAGACTCAAAACAAAAGATGTATTCAAAAAAGAATAATAAAAACAAAAAAAAAAATTTATTAGCATTTAATAAGTATACGTACTAATTATATTTTTCTACTTAACATTTGAATTAAAAATTAAAAAAAAAAAAAAAAACAAGAAATACAAAATATGTGGAAAAAAAAAACATATTATAGTTGTGATAATTTTAATTGCTATTGAAAAGTTTTAAAGGAAATATCGTGTTTGTTGTGTTTAATAATGGTATATGCATTTTTTGTGTTTGCTTGAAAAGCAATTTTCCCTTGACATTTTTTTAATAACCGCATTGATTGAACACTAATTTCATTTATTTTATTATTACATATTTACTATTTTGTTTTTAAAAAAAATATATATATATTTATATATACCTAAAACTAAATGAAAATTACTATGTGATTTTAATTGTAAGGAATATGAAGCAATAAAATTGTATTATGTTATAAAATTGATGTTTTTATTTACATATAGAGATAAAGATATAAAAATTCGGTTGCCTGCCAGTTCATGCAACCGACCGTTCAAATACACTCGTATAAACTTACTACTGCCATTAGCTTTTCCTTCAAATATTGAGACGGCAACAGTAGCTCCCTCTGCAGTTTCTCTAACTTTCTTTCTTTTATTTCTACAGAACTTGTTTTTTTTTTTCTTTGGTTGGCTTTTGAATACCACCTGATAACAATATATTATGGAGCATCTAACACTTCAGCAACGTGTTGATGCTATCAAAACATTTTATATAAATATGAGTAATCGTTCAATTGTGAAAACACGAAGATATTTGCGTAATTTTTTTTTGTTTAAACCGTGGCTAGCGTAATTTTTTTGGTTTAAATCATCGATATTCAGCGCATAATGGAACTCAGTACACACAAGCAGGGCAGGTAAAGTGAGGTTCGACCAAGTTCTTAGTGTACGTAGCCAAAAACATATTGCTGCAGTGATAGACAATATTGATGAAAGTCCGGGCACCTCCATTAGAAGCCGAGAACGAGAATTTGGAATGTCTCCGGCAAGTTTGTTTAAAGTCATCAAAAAAGATTTGCATTCGTAGCTATATCAAATTCAATTGACTCAACAGCTAATGGAAAATGACAATATTAGCGGGACGAGAGTGGAGTGAAAAGGTTTTGCAAACCATATCGAACATTTATCTGGTTTTGTTAATCAACAAAATATTCGCAATTGGGACACTGAAAATATTCAATTGATGCACCAATGACACACCCTTGTAAAGATACTGTATGGTAAGCTATTTGGGCCGACGGCATTATTAGGCCTCTTTTTTTTAAGACGCAAGAGGCAATTACTGGTGATCGCTATCGTGAAATATTTTAAAAATTTCTTAACGCCCGAATTGGATCGATTGGGCATATAACACATGTGGTTCTGACGGTGCCATATCACATATTTGTAACGATAGATATCTTGCGAGAATTTTTTCCCGGCTGCATAATATCAAACAGAGATGATATCGATTGGATCCTTCGACCCCGACTTCTTCCTTTTGGGTACTTGAATGGAAAGATCTCCGGCAAAAAGCCAACCACAATCCCGATGCTAAAGGACATTCTTAAAGAAATTGCTGAAATAATACCCGAAATGTGCCAAAATGTTATGCGAAATATGGTTGAAAGACCACGCATCTACACCGCGGTCATTTGGTCGATATAATATTCCATACATCTATATATATAAAACTAAGTTGATATTTTGTGCGTTTACGTATAACTCACGTAATTTTCAACCAATTTACTTGGCTTTTCTTTTAAACTATTCAGAAAAACAATGAGAAGGACATAGGCCCTTTTTTTAAAAAAAAAAAAAAAAATACTTTTTCATTCAATAAAATGGAAAATGTATATATACGGACACATGTAATTGAAGACGAATGTCATAAATTCCGTTAACAAAACATCGAAATACAAAACATACGACGTTAAGTGAAACTGCGTTCCAAAGAGCAACTACACCACCAGTCAGTACATTGACTGCTTTTTTTGCTTTATGCCAAAGTGACACATTTGCCAGTCAATTATTATACACGGAAGTCCCGCAGTATTACACATGGAATAAATCGACCAAAGTTTTTGCAAGACGCAAGCAAGGGAAGCCAGTTCCAGGTCATCAAAATGTATTTCAAACCGATGCATTAGGAAGACTATACAATTCATCCAAGACATGACGAGTGTTTTTATTTGCGTCATCTATTAACCAACGTTCGTGGACCAACATCCTTTGCAAATTTGAAAACAGTAGATGGATTAGAGTGCCCAACTTATCGTGAGGCATGCCGTCGTTTACATTTGCTCGAGGACGATGCTCACTGCGATTCCTCGCTCGCTGAATCGTCAATTATTGCACCGCCTCATCAGAGTCTTACACTATTTGCGATAATCATAGCAACGTGTAGCTCATCGAACCCATCTGAATTGTGGACAAATTATGCAGATTTTGTGATGGAAGATATTTTGAATGCGTAGAGCAACATCGAATCCGCATTTGGTAACAACACCAGAAATGCATAATGAAGCTCTCATAATGATCGAAGATATTTGCCTTACAATTGCAAACAAAGCGTTATCCCAATTAGGTATGCCATCGACAAATCGGCAATTACAAGATTTTTATAATCGAGATTTGCTGCGTGAACATGATTTCGATCGCAATAATTTAACTAAATTTGTTCTAACAAATGTTCCAAAGTTAAACGCACAACAAAAAGATGTTTACGACATTTTGATGCGAGCAATGGCAGACAAAAGTGGTGGAACGCATTTGTTAGATCCGCCTGGTGGCACTGGAAAACACTTTATCTGGAATCGCGGCGACGTTGTTGGACGGCGGCAGAACAGCACATTCTGCGCACAAGTTGCCTTTGGACATGAACTTCAACGAAAATCCAACATGTAATATTACCAAAACGTCAGGAATGGCCAAAGTGTTGATACCATTATGAATGAAAAAGAGGTGGTCAATTATCCCACAGAATTTTTAAATTCATTGGATTTACCAGGCCTGCCACCGCACATATTGCAATTGAAAGTTGGAGCCACTCTTTTAAATGGGAAATTTAAAGGTGAAGACGTTTTAATTCCACGTATACCGATGATACCAACAAACATGCCATTCGAATTCAAACGTTTGCAGTTTCCAGTGCGACTGGCTTTTGCAATGACCATCAATAAAGCGCAGGGACAATCTTTGCAAGCGTGTGGTTTGAATTTGGAAAGTTATTGTTTCTCACATGGACAATTGTATGTAGCCTGTTCACGTGTAGGGAAACCTGCTGATTTATTTGTGTTCGCACGTGAAGGAAAAACCAAAAATATTGTTTATCAGAGGCTTAAAATAAATTCATTTGAAAGAAAAAAAGAAATGTTTTCTAATTTAGCAAACAAATAAAGGAAACGTCTAGCGAAGCGGCGATAATTGCCCTAATTTCGGTATTTCAAATATTAAGCTGCACTCACAGTACTATTTTGAAACGAAAATCCTAGAGAGAATCCTTTCGCCTAAGAGTTTAATATTTAGGATGACATTATTCTTTTAAGATATGATATTGAAGAGGAGGAGATCGGAAAAACAAAGAAACGTAAAAAGGCCGTTCGATAAGGTGCAACAATGGACGAATTATAAGTGTACATTTTTTAGGAATTATACCTTTAACTGTACTATGATTTATACAAAGATCCACTATGGAACTGATTCTATGAATCATATTGCTGAATTTATTTATAAATATAGCAGCATCAACTGTACCTCATTTACATAGTGTTGGCAGATGACACTTTCGCGTTACCGTGAATTCATTGATGAAAACACACCAGCACCATGATGGAAAATAACACTAGTGCCGCACCATCATCTGCAAGCATAAGAACTCAAATTCATAAAAAAATGATATTAGTACTGAATATAAACATATGGCGAAGTATTCCACATTAATAAACCCCAGGCCTTTATAGCGTCTTACTCTTAAGTTCCCTTAGAACAGCGCTAATACATTTGGCAGCATGATCATTAAAACTATTTATATCAATTAATTACTAACGTCTCTTAATCAATCAGTTTGTGTAACATACAAAAACACAACACATGCTTTTTTAAACACATAGTCATCTCGCAATTGCCTTCATTTTTGGAAAGCGTTTTTTTTCTCGCATTTGTAATGGGAAGTTCTTCGCTTCCAATATTATTGTTAAATTTACCAAACGCCGAAAAAAAAAAAAAAATAAAAAGCAAAAAGATTGTGGTTCGACCGTATTGGTCGGGCTGACAGTGGCATTCCACTCCGGTACGCTATCCCACTACTGCTTACCACGGGAACTCTTGGCTGCTGGCTTTCGCCCCTGGCCCGGTTCATCCCTCCTTAGCCAACCTGAATGCCTTGGACTCCTCCATGGCACCCATATTGATGGCAAGCTTAGTGCGGACGTTCCGTCAACATGAACTGGCCCACTGCACAGGACCCCCGACCTCAAGTCGTTCCACAACCCGACCTCCGAGAAGCCGGATTACAGGAGATGCCAAACTCCCAGTCGAAAAATAAGTCGCTAAATTTCAACCGGTATCATCCACCCACCGGTATCATCATGACGAAAATAAAAGAAAAATCATTTTATTTACTGGAACATTTATTTAATAATAACTAGAAATAAATAATGAAATATATAATGTACTAGAAATAAAAAAAAAAAAAAAAAAAAAAAGACGATCCTGCCAGGAGTCGAACCTGGAATCTTCTGATCCGTAGTCAGACGCGTTATCCATTGCGCCACAGGACCCACATATTAAATTCGTACAAATCGTTAACTTACCATATTCTACTCCGTATAATTTGGGCTCTCTCTACTCTAACTATTTTTAAATTCACTTGGAACAAATAATAGAAGCAAATACGTGTGGGTAACATTAGCAATTTGTATGTACATACCAACATACTTAGTGTGAAAAGTTCACCACGTGGTTGCGATTCCAATAGCCTTGAAAAGAGTAATGATAAGTGATACAAAACTTGTTATGTTGATGATGTTGGATCATTTCGTGAGCTTTAATACGAATATGGGAGAAATAAATTTGGATACGAATATAATTTAGTTTGTAAGAGATTGTTTTTTGGATTCTATTTGTCCGATTATTCTTGTTAGGTATAATGTTATAAGAACTTAATGTTCTACCAATAGTCGCTCTCACAATACGAGTAACTACACTTTTTTATAAGATTAAGAAAATGTATGAAGCTGTTTCCGAAGAGAAACATTTGAAGAATATCATTGCATACTTGCAAATATTGCTATAAAGCGGATTAGGTTCAGACCTAAGAGGGAAGTTAAGCTTAATAATTTATTTGGCTGCAAGGTTCTAGCGAAACAATTCAATTTGCAGATTTATAGATGAACAACCGTTAAAAGTAAGATAGTCTTGCCCATTGCCGGCGTACGATAAGACGAAAGTGACTGAAGTTGCCTCTTTTTCATTCAACAATAAAAAAATGTACCAAATTTGAGCTGTTAAATACTTGTTAATGAACTATACAGTATTCTGGATGTCCGCACCTTCCGAGCGGCCAACGTAGACTCGGATCATTATCTTGCTGTAGCAAAGGTACAAATGCGGATATTGCAAACTGAGCAACAAAGAAGCATTTAACGTCGAAAAGCTACAATCGCAAGAGACCGCCAGACTCTTCGCTGAACACGTATCCCGAAATCTCTCAATCACCCCTATGCCGGCAGCAACAAGTGCCGAAGACCAGTGGCAACGCTGCCAACATGCCATCAGAAACGCCGCGACTGATGTGCTGGGTCTCGTTCGCCCACCACCGCGAAACCCCTGGTTTGACGAAGAATGCCGGCGACTGTATGCAGCAAAACAAGAGGCATGCAAAGCGGCGCTGCAAAGGAAGACGAGAGCTGCTCGTGAGCTCTACGAGCAAAAGAGACGGGAAGAACATCGGCTTCTCCAAAAGAACAAAAAAGACCATGAGAAGAATTTGCAGACTGTATAACGGCGACGAAGACCAACATCCCGCTGTCAGGCAGAATGAACCATTCAACATAGACAATGATAGTCAAAATTTCCGTCCACCTGACCAAAACGAAGTGAGGATAGCAATATCCAAGCTAAAATCCAACAAGGGTGCTGGACCTCACGGCTTACCGGTCGAACTTTTCAGGGCAGCTGGTGATGAATTGGTAGAATGCATACACCAACTCATCTCTAAGATTTGGCCAGACGAGTGTATGCCTGACGAATGGAATCTCAGCATCGTTTGCCCGATCCACAAGAAAGGAGACCCCCTCAACTGCGCCAATTATAGAGGCATCAGTCTCCTCAACATTGCATTGAAGATCTTTTCTGCGATATTGTGTGAACGCCTGAAACCTTTTATCAACAGCCTGATTGGACCCTATCAGTGCGGTTTCAGGCCAGGAAAGTCCACCATCGATCAAATCTTCACACTTCGGCAGATCCTGGAGAAAACCCAAGAATTCCAAATCGATACCCACCATCTCTTTATCGATTTCAAGGCCGGGTATGACAGCATCTATAGAGAAGAGCTTTATAAAGCCATGTCTAGTTTTGACATCCCTGCCAAGCTTGTCCGTCTGTGCAGGATGACGATGGAGAACGCTCACTGCTCTATCAAGGTCGGTAATGACCTCACCGAGACCTTTGATGTCAAAAAAGGTTTTAGACAAGGTGACGCGCTGTCATGTGACTTCTTTAATATTGTACTTGAACGGATTGTGCCGAACTCACAAGCAGACACCGGAGGCACAATCTATCACATGTCTGTACAACTGCTTGCATACGCCGACGATATAGACATTATCGAAAGAACTCAGAGGGCTGTCACCGGTGCGTTTGCAAGCATTGAGGTGGAAGCGGCCAAAATGGGTCTAGCGATAAACGAGGGCAAAACCAAGTACATACCGTCAACAAGAAGGGAAAGCCAACACCGACCAACTGGACAGAACGTCACAGTGGGCAGCTATAACTTTGAGGTAGTAAGGGACTTTGTCTACCTTGGCTCTGCTATAAACTCGAAAAACAAGATCAGCGCAGAAATCAAGCGAAGAATAACTCTTGCCAATCGCTGTTTTTTTGGGCTTTTAAGGCAATTCAACAGTATCTCGAACAACTAAGGAGACTCTGTATAAGACCCTGATCATCCCAGTCCTTCTTTACGGTGCTGAAACATGGACTTTATTAAAAGAGGATGAAGATATCCTTGGTCGCTTCGAGAAAAATTCTTCGTAAGATTTTCGGTCCCGTTTGCGCTGACGGGTTTTGGAGAAGAAGATTCAATCACGAACTATACGAGCTGTACAGCGACATCGACATAGTCAAAAAACTGCATATTGGACGTCTGAGATGGCTAGGACATGTAGAGCGAATGGACACCAACGCTCCGACCCGCAGAGTCTTCGAATCTAGCCCTGAGGGACGACGCAATAGTGGACCTCCTCGCCGTAGGTGGCGCGCACAAGTTCAAGGGGACCTCGACCAACTTGGAGGCAATTAGCTAAAGACCGAGCTAAATGGAGAGGCTTGTTGGCTGAGGCCCAGGTTCACCCTGAACTGTAGCGCCACCTAAGTAAGTAAGTAATGAGCTATACCCAGCTTTTCGACGACCTAAAACTAGAGATTCATTAGAGTGTAAAATCGCCACCGGTATTGCTCGTCAACTCAGCTTATTCACGGGTGAAGCAATCAGTCGAATATAAGGGTCAAACTAAATTATTCTCATCATCGAGTGCCTCCAGAAACATTGAATATTGACAGTGACAGTCCCTTTGATTTATACAGCTTCCCGGAAATGTGCTTTCAAGGAATGCAGCAGATCGGATCAGATTCTTATCCGCTTCGGATAGATCGGAAAGTATAACATATAAATTTACTGTGACTTGGTGAAATCATGACAAATAATTTTGTTAAATACATATATTGTATGCTGGTTTAAGCAATGCAGGCATTTTTTGACAGAAATAGGTATATGGCATCCAAATGTGTACTGCACAAGAAACAAAAACTGCGTGCACACAAAACAGACCTTCGTCAAAATGTTTTTTTTTTTTTTTTGTATAATTTATGCTGTAAATAAGGTTTGTAAATGTTCAAAAACGATTTAAAAGGCTCAAGTGTCAAGTGTTGGCAGCAGAGAAGATTGCGTCTCACGCTTTCTAACTGAACTTGCATTTGAAGCTAAATAGTTTTCGAAATATTGAGGACTATATTGAGATATTATTTTACGTGAAGTTGCTTTGCTTGCCTTACGAGCCAATATTCAATCTAACGAACAATTGTATTTTTTTCCGTTTTGTTACTGCTCAACTAGCGTGCCAACAAGCTGAACAAACCACAAGACCAAAGCAAGAATTTGATCGTGAGATTTAGATAATTACATATATGTACGTACTCGTACATTCATACATTACAGGTCATCTGTTGTACCGTATAACCAGAACAACCCACTATATTTTTATAGCAGGATACCCTGTACCTAATCGAAGCCATGATATTTATGCATGTAGGTAAAATCATAATTCATGACAACATTCGGGGTCCCGCGCATAAGTTCACGAATAACGAGAACGACAAATTACGTATTGTCCAGGATTTCCAAAAGCTATGTTCATCGATTAATACTTACACTCACGCAGCGTTGTTATTAGTCAGGTAAGCGACACCTTGATATCCCTAGATGGTTAGACCCAGTCCGACATCTTTCCTGGACTAGTCTATGGATTCCCCCTGATGAGTTGGAATCGATAACCGAGTATCGAGAAGAATGGAGAGCTCACCTTAAAATCCTACCACGCAATTTTCATGAAGGGTAAGCGGGCCATTGATAATTTCAAGTTTAGCTCTAAGAAATCTCAAAAAGCAAAACGATTTTATTACCCCTTTTACAGAAGAATGTGGAATGGTGAATTATAAATTGTAACCGCAGGTTAGCAGTTGAATCAACTAATTGTTCCAACTTACCGGTATAAATGCCTAGATAAATATGTATAAAAAAAACTAATTTCTCACTTTGATCTTGACAGATCGAACCACCTTACCTAAACTTTAAATATCAGTACCCGTCCTTACACCCCCGATAGCATTAAATTGTAATATAGCACTGCGTTCCAAATTGTAACCTGTTAAACTTTTTAGACTTTTTCAATGTTTTAAACTATTTTAACCACAGCTTTACGTTAGGAACGGCTAAATGGTTACCGCTGTCGATTTGCTTACATGAATTAAAGGAAACTCAACAGTGCTGTCGCTTATGTAATTGTAAAAGTAGCAAAATGAGTGCTAGGTAGTATTATTTTTAGAGAAAGAATACTGCATATCATAAGGCCTAGAACAGATGTGCAGCAAAAAAGCATGCAGTAAAGCATGTGAAACAGACGTGCAGTAAATTTTTGACATTTCATCGCATTCGTTTGCTCTCATTGTGAAATGTGACAATTTATTTCGGAAAACAATTTTTTGTTGCTATAGATGTGAAAATGCGTACTAAATTGAAAAAAATAACTATTTTATTATTAGTTGTGAAATGTTATATGAAATATTTGAATATTGTGTGTCGTGTTTCTTGTGCGGAAAAGAAAACAAGGAAAAACATGAAAATTGTACGAGATTGTACTATTTTGCTGTTCTACTACTTAGCGTTTGCATCAAAATTTAGAAATAGAGACAACTTTCATCAATGCATGGCCGAGCAGTAAACACATGTATCCTCTTATGCAGACCATACACGATTCAATTCAATCATCAACTCAGTCAAATCACAGTGACTTTACATGTAAAGCCATGCTCTCTAATATTGCTGCACAGATTTTGATGCACGTCTGTTTCAGGGTTAGCGCAATAAGGGATGTTTTTCTTTCTTTGTTTTTTCTTTCTTGTGTTTGGTTTAGCTATGGAGAAGTGCGATACACTTGAAATTAACTGGAGATAAGTGCTTCTTCTGATTGGATAAAATTGCTTTAGGTGTTTATCTTTGACTCGAAAAAAATGAGATGTCTATGTATATATGTACATATGTGCATTACGGGCATACAAGGAAAATTGAGGGCTGAATTTTTTAGTTTGAGAATGAGAAATTTCAGAAAATTGCAGCTAATAATCCTTAATCAACGGGAGCATAATGACTTGAAGTTTTGGGTGCGGACGAGCGTGGGTGGATTGATAGTATACGTTTTTAACTTCATATGTAAAGAGAACTGTTAATATATTATAATGCATACTTACATGCCCCCCTGGCAGCTGATCTCCTCGTGGTGGGGGGCGGGCAACGTGACTGGGATGTGCGGATACTTTACTTATGTCCTGTATCCCCTTGTGGGTCCTAGGGCCTCTACTACGCCTACGCGCCATCGTGTACGGTTTCTGGCAATGTGTCTGAGTTCTCCCTAACTTTTCCCTAACTGCCGTGCCTCCTTCTCGACTGTTCTGCGCCATGTTCTCCTCGGACCGCCAGGTCTTCTGCCATCCTGAGTTAGAGGGTTCCATTGCATAGCATGGTTCGCTATGGAGCTGTCACCCTTTCGGAACGTGTGACCAATCCACTGCCACTTCCGCCGTTGGATAGTTGTGCCTATTGGTTCCTGACCCGTTCTCTCGTAAAGGTGTTCGTTAGAGATACGATTGGGCCAGAAAATCCTTAAGATATTGCGCAGACACCTATTAACGAACGTTTGCAGCTTTCTGGTGATAGTAGTGGTCACTCTCCACGTGCTGCAACCATATAGCAGCACGGATTCAACGTTGGAGCGGAACAGTCTTATTTTGGTGCTCAAACTGATTGCATTGTTTCGCCATATTTTGGACAACATACCGAACGCGGACTTTGCTTTGGCGATCCTGTTGGCTATATCCAGTTCGGTTCCACCATCGGTCGAGACAATACTCCCAAGATACTGGAAATCCTCTACTCTCTCTACCGGTTGTCCAGCAATGCATATTTGAGCCGATGAGTTTGTTCCAAGGCTGATAATTTTAGTTTTTGCCGTATTAATTTTCAGCCCGACGACGCCTGCCTCCCTCTCCACATCTGCTGTCATTTGGTGGAGGTCCATAATTCTGTGGGAGAGTAAGCATACATCGTCAGCGTAGTCAAGATGTTTCAGTTGAGATGTAAGAGTCCATTGAATTCCTCCGTTTCTCGTCGACAAAGCTGCATGAAGCACATCGCTAATGACCAATAAGAATAATATTGGTGAAAGGATACAGCCTTGTCTTACCCCACTTTGGATCTCAAGTTCCTCAGACAACCTTCCCCTGTGCAGAACGTGACATTTGGAGCTTTCATATGTAGCTTTGATAATAGCAGTTAGTTTATCGGGAATGCCTCTCCTGCGTAAGGCACGCCAAATAAAATCCCTGTTGAAACTATCGAACGCCTTCTCAAAATCGATGAACAGCAGGTGCAGTGGCGATCGATATTCAACACACTGTTCGATGATAATCCGCAGGGTGTTGATGTGGTCGGCACAGGAAGATCCAGAGCGGAAACCTGCTTGTTCAGCATCGAGTGTGTCTTCGAGATGTTGTTTGATTCGCTCAAGGATGATTTTAGCTATTATCTTAGCTACAGCAGGCAGCACGCAGATACCCCTCCAGTTTCCGCACTCCATTAAATTTCGTTTCTTAGGAAGCTTGATGATCATTCCCTTTTTCCACTCGTTAGGAAAGCTCTCAGCTTCCCAAGCTCTATCTATAAGTGGAAGCAGAAGCTCAGCCGATGTTGTTGGCGCTGCTCGTAAGAGCTCTGCTGGAATACCGTCAAGTCCTACCGCCTTGTTGCTTTTGAGTGCCTTGATCGCGGTAATGATCTCATCTTTACTGGGAGTCGTGGTGCGTATTCGGGAAGTTCTCACCTCGGGCATCTCAGTCTGATTTGGGAGCATATCGCTAGCGAATACACGGTTCAAAACCGTAGCAAAATGCTCTTTCCATCTCTTGAGCTGGTCCTCATCCGAAATGAGCAAGGAGCCGTCTAGCCTTTTCACTGGGTGTTGGCTAGAGCTGCGACCACCTGTCAGCTCTTTCGTGATTCTGTAGACGGTCCTGCTGTCGCACCTCCGTGCAGCTTCTTCTGCTTCTGTAGCCAGCGCGTTGATGTAGTTGCGCTTGTCACGTCGTACGCTACGCTGAACTTCTCTCATCTTCATGCGATATAAGGACTCTAGCTCGCTTCTCCCTATTGCTGGGGTAGCTGCAACGCGAGCTTTCGTCAATCCGTCTCCAGGTATCCTCGGAAAGCCACGCCCTATGTCTTCCCTGCGATCGACCGACAATTCTTTCAGCACCAGATGTAAAAACATTTTTCACAGCACACCAATGGTCTTGGATGGTTGCGGGCATTGAGCTGCTGATTGCTTCCACACCTTGCGAAAAGTGCTCCCTTAATTGTTGGCGCACTGAGGGATCACTAAGTCTATCGATGTTGAACCTGGGCATTCTTGTGTTGTCGTGGGATCTTCGAACTGCAGCAGTGCGTAGTTGGAGGGTAGCTATCATAAGATGGTGATCACTTACAATCCCCACATCTGCCCCTCGCCTGTTTCGGACGTCCAGGAGACTACTTCTGAAGCGGCGGCTGATAGCAAAATGGTCAATTTGGTTGGAGGTTGCTTGCCTGTCATTGGAAACCCAGCTGACTTTGTTGCAGGTCTTGTGCTCAAGCATGGTGCCAATTATCACAAGGCGGTTGGCATTGCAGAAATCCACAAACCTTTCCCCGTTGTCATTGCGGTTGCCTAGTCCATGCTTCCCGATTACATGTTTGAGCCCTTCGTTGTCGCTGCCTACCTTGGCATTCAAATCCCCCATCACTATGACAATGTCTCCATTTGGTGTTGTGTTGAAGACTGCGCTTAAGAGATTGTAGAAGCTCTTCTTTTCGTCCTCTGATGAACTATTCGTTGGGGCGTAACACTGTATGATGGTGACGCGTCGTACTCTAGTCCGGAATCTGGCCGTCAAAATCCTATCACCATGAGGCTACCAGGAAATTAGGCCCTTGCGTGCTGTTGTTGTTAGCAGTAGTCCGACTCCATATTCCCGCGGACTTCCGGATGGTCTTCCAGAATAGAGTAGTACAGTGTTACGCGTTGGAGACTGGTACTCGCCCGCTTCCAACCATCTTACTTCACTTACCCCCAAAATGTCCAGTTTATATCGCATGAATTCGTTTTCCAGTTGGAGGAGTCTGGCATTGTAAGGACCTTCTCTTCCCGAGTCGAGGAGCGTCTTTACATTCCAGAAACCTATCTTTGTCCGGGTACAATAGCCAAAAGTCGTCAACATGTGATCATTCCTTATCCGAGGCATAGTGTCGGTTTCCGTAGCGAGAAATTTTCGGTAACGCAGGTTGCTGGCGAACGTTACCTAGCCTAGAATCAAGGCCCTAGACAACCCGCACTTACAATTTTGGCCTATACGTATAAGGGTTTATGCGAGCACTTTTCAGAATTGCTCAATCCCGAACAGGGCACCGAAGATGACAGACCTATAGTCGAGAGTAGGGCGGAAAGGAGTCCTACGGTAGCGGAAGTAACTTTGGCGATAAAATCGCTAAAAGTTGGCAAATCTCCTGGTGTGGATGAAATTTGGCCAGAAATGCTCAAGGCTTTAGGTAAAGAGGGAGTGCAATGGCTCTCGCATGTCATTAAAGTAGCCTGGGAATGCGGTGAAACACCTGGTGATTGGCAAATGGGTGTGATAGTTCCTCTTTTTTAAAAAAGGGGACAAAAGAGATTGCGCCAACTATAGGGGTATATCTCTTTTAAGTCTCCCTGGAAAAGTCTTCGCTAAGGTGCTAGAAATGCATTCCAGAGCTGTGGTTGAGCACAGTTTGGCCTGGGAGTATGCTAAACCTGTGGATTTGGAAAACGCATATGATAGGGTTTCCTAGAGGCAAACTCTGGAGTGTTCTGCAGGAGCATGGGATTGATGGTTCCCTGTTAAGGGGGATTCAGTGTTTATATACAAGTTTCGACAACGGCATCGACTTAGGAAAGGCACATGGAACGTCTCATCGCTCACAGGGAAGGATCTTGAGCTTGTTTGGGAGGCTGTTAGAAGTCGACTAGATATAGTTGGCGTCTCTTCAACAAAGGAGAGAGGTTCTAAAACGGTGGACCTTTCGGATGGGTGGAAGTTCTTCCTGTCAGGAGTCGCACCCTCAATGTCTGCTCGGGCGGGAGTGGGGATACTCACAAGTCCCAGGTTGACAGACAGACAGGAAAAGTCTTCGCTAAGGTGCTAGAAATGCATTCCAGAGCTGTGGTTGAGCACAGTTTGGCCTGGGAGTATGCTAAACCTGTGGATTTGGAAAACGCATATGATAGGGTTTCCTAGAGGCAAACTCTGGAGTGTTCTGCAGGAGCATGAGATTGATGGTTCCCTGTTAAGGGGGATTCAGTGTTTATATACAAAATGTAAAAGCTGTTTTCGGATAAACGGTGTTAAATTAATACCTTTCACTGTGCACGTTGGACTTCGCCAAGGATGCGTTTTGTCACCTCTTCTCTACATTGTATATATAGATTGGATGTTGCAGCGCAGCCATGGCGGGGAATGTTTCAAAGTGGGAGACCTAAGGATTAGTCATCTACTCTTTGCGGATGATTTGGTCATCTTTGGGTCCTCTTAAACCGAACTTCAGCGCGCACTCGAAAGGTTTGTAGCCGTTTGTGATGATGCTGGAATGAAGATCAACGTGAACAAATCGAAAGTAATGGTCGTATCCAAAAACCCATTCAGTACACTCTGCATGTTAGTGGAGTCCCACTGAAGCAGGTGGATAAGTTTAAGTACTTCGGGGTCTTATTCACGAGTGATGGGAGGAGCAACACCGAGTTATCCTGTAGAATTGGTCAGGCTGGATCAATTTTGAGAGAGCTTGGTTAATCTGTTATAAGGAAGGCCGAACTTAGTGTTCAAGCTAAGCTATCGGTTTTTAACTCAGTGTATGAGTATGTTCCAACTCTCCCCTATGGTCATGAAATTTGGGTAGTGACCGAAAGAATAAGATCGGGGATACAAGCTGCCGAAATGAGGTTCCTTCGCGGTGTTGCTGGAATAACTCGTAGGGATCGAGTGCGCAACACCAGAGTACGCGAGGCGCTCAATGTTGAGCAGCTACTTCTCCCAACGGAACGATCTATGCTTCGATGGTTTGGTCACGTAGTGCGTATGCCCCCAGACCGGCTTCCAAGACGCGCCATGGTTGCCATGCCATCAGGTAGGCGACTCCGTGGAAGGCCTAGAAATAGATGGTTGGACCAAGTCTGACATCTCTCTTGGAGCCGCCTAGGCATTCCTACTGATGAATTGGAGTCAATGGCGGAGGATCGATAAGGATGGAGAGTCCACCTGAGCATCCTACCCCCGCGACTCTCATGAAGGAATAGCGGGCCATTGAAAATGTATATATGTATGTATGTATGTACTTATATGCGTACATATTGAATTCAACATTTTGTCGTTTCTTTTTTTTATATATTGTACATATACTAACTCTATACATATACTGACGTTACTCAAATAAACATCATAAAAAACGAACAATCACTGCCCTCACTTCATACCAAGAAAGGATTAGCTACCCTCACACTTTGCCTATCATAGAACAAAATCAAGACAGAGAATTCGTGGAGAATATTGTTTACTGCCGTTCGTGTATGTATACTGAAAATTCTATAACTTATTCAAAGCGAACTACTTGAAATCTTTCGAAAGCTGGTTGCATTTGTGAATATTCTGAATCAGTGAATACTTTGAGTGCAAGCCTACTACGCATTCACACATTCATTGTTTTCTTTGAGTGTGAGACTATGGATGGCTCGTGTTTTAGCGAATGATTCACAACGTAAAATGAGTGGCGTGATACAGTTCACTGTTGTATAGCCTAGAACGAAATTATAAGAAATGACAGTCTAGAATTGTCATTTCAAAAATGATAGCATGCAGCCTACTTAATTCTCAGTAACGTACACTCATTAGGTAAGGTTAGGTAAGGTGGCTGCCCTGATAAAGTCAGGGCACACTTAGACCATTCTGGTGCACTGTGGTACCACATGTTGATTGTACCGGAAGAATCACCAGGTAATCGAGAACCTTACATTTCTTAGAAGGGTTATGGCTAAGAATTAATGTGCCAGTAGTGGCTAAGTAGGGTGACTGACTTAATCAACCCTAAAGTCAAGGTGGATCGGGAAGATAGAGTGTACAAACGAGTATTGGGGTGTTTGATTCAACCGAACCCTTTGTACTGTTGTTGGGGCCAGTGGGAAGTGTGTGATGTGTGCAGGTTCTAGCCCCAGCGGGCAACAGCAATTATCAGCCACCCGAATATAAAGGAAACCAAATTCGAACACCGAATAGACCAGAGAGTCTGAGTGCTCTGGGATTTGGGTTTCGTTCTTTCAAAAAAAAAAAAGACGAATAACAAATATCTTCAGTTACCTAGACGCTACCGCCGGAGTTTATCTGAAACATAAACATCTGAACTTCAAACCACTACACCGACCTTTTTCTCTCCCTCTATGTTTTCAAACGCACGCTGTGTCTTTGACATTTTAAGTATATTCATAATCCCTTGAATGCGCGCTAATTATAAGGAAAAATCATTCATCTCTATTCGTTCAAATCCGATCCGTTATGTTCAATTTGTGTGCCTATTCGAAAAGCATTATAATCAAATAAGCTCGCCAAATTACTAGCGCTGGAACGGTTCGGATTGGACACAATTAACCCTTTAGATAACTAATAGATAAGTTCAATAATTCCGTATATATAATATAATAATAAGGGTATCAATTTTCAACAAATTGGTTGCACACATAAGTATTACAACCTATTTTAAGCAGCATGTCCGTGCACCTAGCACCCTATTAGATCGAAAATTTCCTATTAAAAAGAAATTTCCTCTCTACAAATTTCCCTTCTCTAGTGTTCTATCCAAATGTCAAGCACAACTGTCAAAACAAGCACAACTACGCGTACATCATTTGTTATAAAATTGTAAACTGACGTAATTTGCAAAACAAAAATACGACAAAAAAAAAAAAAGTCGAAATTTCCTCTAAGTGGTGTGCCGTCGTATACTATCCAATCCCCCAGCATCAACGCAATAAAATTCTCAGTCAGTTAAAGTTTGTTGATTCGATTTCTGCAACAAATGTGAACAGCCCCCGATACATAGTAGCACCATTTAATCCGTAAGTTTGCTTCTTTTTCCACCGCAAAAATTCGCGCAAAGATAAATACAAATATTTCGTATTTACCGAAGAAACGATACAAACACACATAAGTCTTAGCCGAAATTAGAACTTTTTTCTTTTGGCCTCTGGAATTTATTTTTTTTATTGTTGCGCCCAAGAGTAGCACTAGTCGGTGGTGGTGGCAACTACTCACTATATCCACGCGCCCATGGGAAGAGTAGCGAAATGTGTGATTGCTTAGCTTTAGTAAATAGAGGACAGTTTTCCACTAGAGTGCACAGCCTAACCCTCATCGTTTGGCAGCAGCATCAGGTTGTTTCGCCGAAAAAGTAGGACACCGCTTATAGAGGTCACCGGCGACGCTCCCCTCTATCAATGTCGGTCGGTGTGTGCCGCTGCCACCACCACCCAATGATGATACTAATAGACAACGCCAAGCAACTAAACTGCTGCCGGTCCCCAAGCGAATTTAAATCGAATTCATCGCTGAGATAGACACAGAACGAAGGCCCCTTTACAAGCTACTAGATAAAACAACACACCGCGCAAATTAGTTACGCGTTCAACCAAGCAACCAGTCCAAAAAAGAGTGCCAAATGTGGGAAATGACTGTCGTCGTCGTTGTCGTCTGTAGCGTTGTCGGTCGGTGGTATCAGAACAGAAACTTTAAATTGTGAATTTTTAACCTATCGAAGCAATAAATTTTATTCCGGTTTCCGTTGAGCGTGTGGTGCTGCGCCGTCTCTTCGTACAGTACCTACTCGTTCGACCGGCTATCGGTCAGAATATACATATTCCATGTGTTTCCATTCCACAAAGAGAATTTTGCTTTCCACACACTACACACTCCATTGAGAAACGTATCCAAGTCACAAAAAAAAAAAAAAAAAATCCAAAGAAAGCCCCAGTTGACCGGTTGACCCGCAGCGATCGGTTCGCAGTGTATCGTTTTCCGAAAAATTCGCAAAGAAAATGTATTCACCTGGTAACTATCAAGTTTATGTTCGAAATTTGAATGTTTTAATGTGGTTCGGTGATGATTGTTCTTTTCATTTGTTATCCCTCTGATTGCTCTGTGCTGTGTTTTTAAAAATATTTTAATATATGTACCATACTTAGATTTTTGTAAATTGCACATTAAAAACTTGTTTTTCTTTTCTTCTTTTGTTATTGTTCTTTTTTGCCTACCCCCACTCCTACACTGATTGTTACAAAAGAATAAAGAAGAAGTAAGTTCCCACTCTAATGATGATAGTTGCAGATGTTTTTTTTGCTGCTGCTGTGGCGGCGGTGGCGGCGGGTTCGCTTATTTGAATTTCCGCTTCTAGCTTTAATTTCATTTTCATTTGCAAACACCCGGCCTTACATATTTGTTCAATAAGATTGTATTTACGAGTATTTGTGCAGCCCAGTGTGTTAAATTCCTAAGAGTTGACGTAACACAACTAGATAGTAACCATATTGTATCATTGCATCTAGACACACGTAATCTCATTCAATGCCTCATTTGGGTATATCACATAGAAATTGCTTTTCAATTAATACGGGATCGTCGCTACCAAAGGTCGTGATGTGCTGTTTATTTTTCATTGTTTTATTAACATAATTGGAATTGATTTACTTGACTTATAAAATGCCTTTGCCTGACGCGCGGTTAGTCGTTCCTAGCTTCATTGATATCAGCGAACGATAGTTAAAATTAACTTATCTGTTCAGGTGTATTAGATTCAATTATTATCGATTTTTGATAAGTGACTTCAAACGAATAATTCAATCAACAGATCGATCATTTGGCCTGGTATTTTTTTTTTTTTTTTATAATTGTAGCTATTCATGTGTCGAATGCGAGACACACATGACTTCTATCAAACAGTTAAGTTATGTATGCAGATTTTAAGTATGGAGTCTTATGTCATCATGCACTGCGCACACATTTATACATAGCGGTGTAAGTTCTTATAAATAAATCGCTGTGCTTTAAATTTTCTTAACAGTGACTTAAGTGAAGTAATGACTTCTTATTCGACGATTTTGGTGAAGTAGATGACGCAATGAATGCACTAAATTCATTTCATTATCTTCCCCGGTGTTTCGACAGTGGTCGCCCTCAGGTGATCTTTTTTATTACCAAACCAAGTGGAAAGTAAATACAATGAAACATATTGTAAACAAATAAGTATGAGATTTGACTATGAGTCTTACAAATGGAGGTTAACTAACAATTAAAATTTAAAAAAGTTAACAAAAATAACTTATAGACTTTAAACTAGGACTATTAAGAATTTATAGTTTATTTAGTTGCTGATAACTACAAGGAATACATAATAAATAAATATAAAATAATAACAACAAAAGTTTAAACAAACCAGGGTTGGACTACCAGAAGGCTTAATCCTCAGCACCCTACTTTTCAGCACGACTTGCCATGTATTTTAAAAGCTTACACCTCCACCAAGGACGAAATGTTCGCAGATAAATTAGTATGTTGGCAACAATCAAAGTGAGATAGACGAAGTAACCGTAAAACATAATGGAAATCAGCACAGATAAAACATATCACCTATGTATATCTACACCAAAAAGTTTTTTCACGGTCCCACCTCTCGCGAGCGTCTGACAAACATCCGAGAGTATTGTTGTCACGAAAAAGCTTCTCAAATTGCCGTTCGGAGTCGGCACTAAACTGTAGGTCCCTTCCATTCGTGTGAAAAATATAACGCCCACAACATGAGTGGTTGCGAGAAGCTAGGCCCTGGCACTTTAAAGAGCTGTTGCGCCAAATATTTGTTTTATTTATGTATATCTCTTACCTCGCCACAAAAATTAAAACTTTAGCATCTGTATTACCAACACCAACATAAAAAAGGGGAACAAAAAACAAAAAAAAATCATTAACTTTAAACAAGGTGGAAATATAAAAATAAAAATGTTACGAGTGGTTTCAGACGGTGTAAAAACAACAAACACTAACGTGCTTCGTCAATCTTTTTTTTTTTTTTTTTGCCGAGAGTAGGTGAAAAATCTTCTAAAGACACCATAAGGCCCGACCGAGCGTGCTTATGGTAGTGTGAGATTTTTACTCACTAAAAAAACACATCTCCTCAAAAGTAATACTACAACTAAGCCGACGCTTATCCAGCAGTTTTATTTTCGCTTACGATACACGTGATTTTTGGAAAAAAAAAAGTGTTCGTACGAAGTAAAAAGAAATGTATAACTTTAGGCAGGTTAAATTCCAATGAAAGTTCCTGCCTTTTTCGCGGCCGGCATATACTATGACGCGAGGTCAAAAGGTTTTATCCTTTGCAGACGACGAATTGAGTTATTCGCATTCGCGTCAAGTAGTTGAATGACGGTACGGTTACAATGGCCGTGAACACGATCGTGCTTCGTCAATCGTTGACGTGATCGGAAAAAGGGCATGCATCCTTAGAGCAAAGACTTACGATACAACGAACCTGCCAACTATCTGAAGCCCAACCTGTATATAACAAATTAAAAGCCCACCCGCCGCGCCTTTCAAGCATAAAACAAACTCATTATATGAACAACTACAAATAAACTGCAAAGCTGTTTCAAATCCATAAAGCAAAAGGACACCAAAGCATTCGACGATTAAGTAGTAACAATTAATACGGCATTTGAAGGCATAATGACCCGGACACAGTTTATAAAAAGCAGTACTTCTAGTAAATCCCAAAGCAGCAATACAATTCATAACATTAACTCACAACCAGTAGATAGATGTCAAATAAAAGACGCGCTTCCGAAAGATACGGGGAAGAACTACAGTCTTCCCATGAGTACAATCCCACATGGGATTGGCAGATAACGGCGTCGCAGCTATGCTTGCTAAGAAAATTAACACCATTAAATAGAAACGAGACCCTAAATGGCAGTATTGAGTAAGAAGTTTTTAGCTTTAGACATGTTATCGAACATACATATAATGACAGTGCCCATCAAATCTTAATTTTGCAACATTAGCTTCAAGAGCTACAAAGAAACCTTTGAGATCATCAACAGAATGAGCGAAAAGGTGTTTTAAGTACGACATAAAAACCGTTTTTTATTTTCAATTATAGTGCTAAGATATTAAAACAGCACATTTCGTAGTACGGACTCAGGTTATACGGCTCCATGACGGGCCTCAACATAGTCGTAGCAAGCATGCAATTTCCGCACCTCAACATACAAATGGCGACTTGGCGCCACCCTGACCAGCATACCAAGTAACAGATTGATCATATTGCGGTCATCGCTTACGGATATTCCGAACAACAGCATATTGAAATCATCTTCCTAGTCCGAAGAGTTTTCGAGTTCATAGTTCATCTTCATGAACACTAGTTTTATTTCAATGAATGGATTTATTCGGTTGTTGTTGTTGTTGTAGCAGAGGTTGACGATCCTTGGTCGAGTTGTTGTCCTCGAGTTGCTCCGGTACGTAGAACCGATCGTCGTGGGATCTCGTTGTTGCAGTGGTTGGAAAAACTTCAATGCTTTTGTTTTCCTTTTTATACTCGGGTGGCTGATGATTGCTGTTCCCCGCTGGGGCTTGAACTTCCACACATCCGTTAACGAGTACTGCACCAATGCCACGTCATTGTGCTGCGATGCTATATTGGCGAATTTTTCCTGTTTTACGAGATTTTCCAACCAAACGTGGTTAAAGGGTAAAATAAACTCGAAAAAGGGGAAAATGAAATGCAAATGAAATTTAATAAAACTATGACAGACTATCAGGGTTATGGTGAATAAATTTTCCCTCTGAATTTTTCCCCCGAACAAAAATTAGGTATCTTAAAAAAAGAGGAAGTAATTCCGGAAGAGAAATAAGTATCATGAATCACAATTCAGGAGCATTTTCGACGCAAACGCGATACTTAATTTTTCCCCGATGATTTTTTTCTTTATTTTTGAAGATACCTAATTTTTGATCGGGGAAAAATTTCCGATGGAAAATTTATTCGCGATAACGCTTTATAAAATCCTTAATCAAATGTAACCCAAATGGGTATTTGTTATTAAAGGGAGCCTATTGTTTCGCAAATTTTATTTGGCGGTCTGTTACTTGGAAACGGTCACAAAATCTAAAAATCCATAAACATTTAGCTTAAAGGGGATATAAATGAAATTATTCATAAAACTCTAGCTTCATTATAATATGCATACATATAGCAGCAATAGATGGCGAAAAATCTGTTTAATAACTTCTATTTCGCAGTGTTGTACTTGTTGAATAATTTTATTGCATGTAACACGTTGCAATTCAACACAAATGAACGAAAGCGAGCTAACCAAATGCCAATTCTTATCAGAAGCTATTTGATCAATACGCCAACTGAAGGTGCTAAGTGAAAAATGTAAAATGATCGTTTCAAAAAATTATGAAAAATTTAAATGAAATTTGACAAATTAGAATTGCCAAACATTATACTAAATGATAAGAGTATTTACTTACTTAAGTGGCGCTACAGTTCGGCATGAACGTGGGCCTCAACCAACAAGCCTCTCCATTTAAATGATAGAATGGTTAATGGTAAAATGTGGACCTACTACGGCGAAGTAATCAATTACCAAATCCAATATTTTATTTTATTATATACATACGGTGAAAATTAAAAAACTTACCTAGAAAGCTTAACGGCAGAAAAAGATTCTAATTACTCGCTTTGGAAGGCTATAAAAGGTATTAACAAACCTCAAATTCAAGTCGCCCCAATTAGGAAAAATCAAAACGAATGGGCCAGGCATGATAAAGAGAAAGCGCAAGTTTTTGCCACCCACCTGGAAGAAACTTTCAAACCGTTGGGTGGACGAGCTCTTATTCAAAATATAAATACGTCATATATAGCCAATAGCGTAATAAGAAATGCGACACTTACCGAAATTAAGGAAGAAATAAAAAAACTTAAACCAAAGAAGGCTCCTGGATACGACCTAATTACGGGAGAGGTTCTTAAAGCACTACCAAGAAAAGCTCTAATTAAGCTTCTGTTTATTATAAACGCCGCGCTTAGACTACAATATGTTCCCAGTCAATGGAAAGTCGCCGAAGTCATAATGGTCCTTAAGCCCGGAAAACCTCCGAATGAAAAAACGTCTTATAGACCGATTTCGCTTCTTCCAATTATATCCAAAGTGTTCGAGAGAATACTGATTAGGCGAATACAGCCGGTTATAGAAGAAGGGCATCTCATTCCGGATCATCAATTCGGATTCATAAGTAAGCATTCTACAGTTGAACAAGTACATCGAATAACACATGTAATCGAAAAGTCGCTTGAAGAAAAAAAGATTTGTTCAAGCGTGTTCCTTGACGTCTCTCAAGCCTTTGACAAGGTCTGGCACGAAGGCTTAAAGTTTAAATTACGACAAGTTCTGCCAGAGCACCTATATAATATTTTGAAGAACTACCTTACGAATAGACTATTCCGCGTCAAATGTGGAAACGAATATTCGGATTTTAAGGAAATAATGGCTGGGGTGCCGCAAGGAAGCGTTCTTGGTCCGGTCTTATATCTATTATACACTCGTGATATACCGCAAGTAGAAGGCACTGAACTAGCTACATTTGCCGACGACACTGCTATCTTGGCAGTAGGTAAAACGGTCGAAGATACTTCAGAAAAACTGCAAGAAACTTTGGATAGAGTAAATGAATGGACAAAGGTTTGGCGAATCGCACTCAACGAGACCAAATCTGTTCATGTAAATTTTACTTATAAGAGAGTAAATAATCTGCCGATCTTTTCAAACTCGGTTCAAATTCCGATTGCAAACGAGGCTAAGTATCTTGGAATAACACTTGATGCACAGCTGAAATGGAAAACGCACGTTAAGAAAAAACGCAAAGAACTAGATAACAAATATCGAGAAATGTATTGGTTACTTGGAAAATATTCCAAGCTTAATATAGAGAACAAACTGCTTTTATATAAGCAAGTGCTAAAGCCTGTATGGACATATGGTATACAACTCTGGGGTTGTACCAAAATAAGTAATATTAACATTTTACAAACTTTTGAAAACAAAGTGCTAAGAGGTATTGTAAATGCGCCATGGTATATCAGAAATAGCGATATCCACAGAGATCTTGGCATTAAATCAGTCGAAGACGAAATCAAAAACTACGCGAGAAAACATAAAAGTCGACTAGTCACGTTAAGTTAAGAAAGTCCTCCAAGTTTTGGATGAAAGAAACTTACTACGCCGTCTACAAAGAACAAAACCTTTAGACTTAGGGCGATAAGTAACCGCGTCTAAACTGCGGAGCTAGCAGGAACTTCTAATGGGAAGGTACCTGCAAAACGTCCTTATTTCGTGAAACGTAAACTACTTGATAAGTCGAATACTTAGTTTTAGTAAAAAAATATAAACAAGTTTGTTTTGAAGGGAGGTTTTTGAGTGGGTAAGAATCCCACACTACTATGAGCACGCGCTGTCGATCCTCATAGTGTCTTGTTGAAGATTTTCACCTACCCTCGGAAAAAAAAATACGGTGAAAAAAATCATGCCTAAAAGCTCTTGTTTTTGGTGGAAGTGGCGAACCCCACAGGCGGATCAGTAGAAATGCAGTAAAATGGGAGTGTTATGATGGCTTGTTTTCAGATCATAACCTCGCCGAAATAAGAAGAAGAAGGAGATTAGCTTGCTGGGTTCTATGCTTAATTCTAATTTAAATTTTACCTCCATTGAACTTGAATCACCCATTTGTGGTTTAATGACGGTTTTATACCTTTGTTTTTAGTGTGATATAATAATAATAATAAAAAGCGGGTAATTACACTGTGTAAGTGCAAGCAATGTTTTCATAAGAATTATGAGCCTTGAGATTTTGATAAATTTTGGAGAAAACTCTGTACTTAAAAATAAAGTCTCATCAAAGCCCAAGATAATTCTTTCTTAAATGAGGAAGACGACAAGTAGATAGTACTAAATGCTTCATTTCGATCCAACTCCAGCACTTGCAAGCTTTTAATCTGCTTATATTATAGTCTAGGTAGACTCATATAGTTAACCTTGCTGCAGTTACTGATCATGAAACATGTCGCACCATCGCTTTATTAGATCTTAGGTAATATCACAGCGTTGCGTTCGTGTTTTTCCTTATATTTCACCAAGTTAATAATTAGTATTGCATAACCCACTGTTTTAACTTGCATGCTTCATTCAGGCTCCGTTTTATATGAATCACTTACTCAGTTATAGTATATAATTAAAAGTTTAACTTCTCATCTTTTCAGTGAGCACACACGACAGCTACCCTGATTACCCTGAATCGGAAATGGATGATCGTGATAGTTTATATTTCGATACGATTTCTCTAGCTGGATCCGAAGCTACAAACAATCGAAGGTCACTCTCTCAATCGCGCATGACAATCTATCATTCAGCTGTTGATCTAGCATACGACGGCACACCCAAACGCAATAGTCGCGCTCTTGACAAAAATGGTTTTGGTAATAATAAACAATCAAATGACAAAATGCCTTACAACCTATCCATCGATTTTAATGCAGCTAACTATCGTCATTCTACAGCACTGGACAATGTGACGATCACTGGTGGTGGCAGTGATGGCGTTGGTGTTGCCGGAACCTGCATGGAACATAACAATATCACTGGCGCTGCTGCCAATAACGGACTACACGATGAGGTCTCTAGCCGACTTATTCCTAGTAGTTCTTGTAATAAAGATAAGAAATTGCCAATTACGTACTCCCAGTGGAAGTTTAGGGTAACGAATTTTACAAGCAGAAGCATTTTTCAAACTTTTCTTTTGTTTTCCCTCTCTTTCTCTCGCTTTTTCCTTCTCTCTGTTTTCTTTTTTTGTAAGAATTTCGTTTTTTTTTTATTGAATTTGGTTTTTATTTTTTGTACAAAATTATCTCTGTCTCTGGCAATATTTTTGAGCACTTTATTCTATTTGGAATTTTTTGAAATTTGTTTTTGATTTTGGTATTTAATATTTTGCTGATTTATGTGAAGTGTTTGTACGCAGAGATTTGGCGTTACACTATTGAGATAATGATATCTGTCTACCAAAGCAAATTTAGTGCACTTTTAATATTTTTTTAATCTATTTATGTATTTTTTTTTTTGATTTTAAAATACTTGTTCTTTGGACGGTTATGGCTTGTGGGAACGGGTAATGGCAATTTTTTTTATTCAGATAATTTTTATGAATATTCGAAGTGATTTATTTTAGGCTTTTCTTTGTCCATTAGATCAATTTGATAGAATTGGTTTTGATTTGTATTTTTTGTGAAAGCACTTTTAGTTAGAGTTGTTTGAGCACATGCTTTAAGTTTAGTCGGTGTTGTATTTGCTGCTGTATGATTGAAAATTTTTGTTCACTTACCCTTATGCAATATTTTTAAGTGTATAATTAGTAGTATTTAGAAACGTTAACTATCTTATTACCATACAAACCTAATTTAAAAGTACTTACTTCAGTAAGCACTTCAGTTCTTGTTGGTCTCAACAATAAATGTATCCAACCAACTTGATCTAAGTATAATCAGCTACATTCAGTGTTTTATACCAACTTCGTCGAGGTCCTTTCACAAAGAGAGCGTACCCCCTAAAGTGTATTCTCTATTGCTTTGTCAGTTTGGCTGGGCATTGGTGTCCATACGTACCTTGTTAATCTTTCTGACTAGGTCGATGACATTTATAACCCCTATAGTTCGTCATTGAATCTGCATGTTCACTTTTCGATTACACCCATGTATGCCGAAAGTTTTATGTCTCCTCTGTGAAGTTTGATCTTTAATTTTGCTGAGGTTTTTTTCACTTGTATATAACATCCATTTTTTGGGGCCCCCGGTGTAAGACATAAAGTGCCATATACCCTATATCCATACCACAAAGCTACACGTATTACACAAGAGGCGTATTTTAATAAATAAGTAGAGTTTCTGTACCAGTTTCTGACCATATTACAATTATTCTCACTAACTTAATAGGGAAATTCGCAAACTTACCACATTCTGTACCACAAACCAACAATTACTAGAATCATAAGAGAAGTATGACATGGGGCGGTTAAAATCATAGTGGTGTAAGCTATATTAAGCTCATGTTAAGAATTTGAGATTTGCACCGCAGTGACTTATATCATATCAGCTGTTCCTTTTATCTATCAGACGTGTGCTACCATCTGTCGACGGAGTAGTGAAATTTTAACTTACTTTACATTTTCATGCAACAGTTTCGTGTGTGTAGTATCATTTCTGGATTTAAATCAACGTTTTTGAGAAATGACTCACATCGCTTTGACTTTATCACCCCATATGTAGGTATGTAGTTAGCTAACAGAAGGAATACATCAAACGACATTTTATCCCCTGCGTCGAAATACACATGCAGCTATAAATTTGCGCCTCATAGGTAGGCAAGGAAATAAATCACTTACTTTGGTGGCGCTACAGTTCGGGATGAACCTGGCCATCAATCAACAAGAAATAAATCCATGTGCTTATTTATTTTATACTGCGTATAGAAACAAATCAGTAGTTCTCTATACTTCGAATGTATAGTTTTATAATGTCTGGTTTTGCCGGTTTTTTTAATATCTTTATATATCTTATAATATCTTAATCCCCTTGAGGAATATTGTGATAATTCTAATTAAAGAAGAATACCAAGCTTCTAAGGTGTAGAACGCCAAAGATTTGTTAAAATCTGTAAAGCAGTTTCTGTGTACCTGCCCACAGACGATCCTAGCTATCATTTTATTATACGTTTATAGATTTTTTTTATTTATTTTTTAATGCTAAGCTTCTTTAGTTATAAACTACAGGCGAATGCCAATAATTTAAATGCATGCACTCTTCCCTAATTTCCTAACAAACTTCACAGTTCGAGGTGTAATCCGAATTCTAATCCATACGTTCACCAAAAGTTCGATTATCGCAGAATAGATTTCATACTATGTATATGCGCTGGATATATTGAAACATCATGTGTTTGGGAAATCAAAAATCTAGTCTATATAGCTCTTTACCATATTTTTACATTGATCATTGAAGTGGTCTACAAGGATTCGATACTCCTCTCCCCAATGTTTTTACTTCTTAATTCAGCTTACATTTGTTTGCATCTTTAAGAAGGCTCTGATCAGAAAGATATGTATCATGTTGTATTCTAAATGGCTTGATCAGAGAAAATGTTTACTCTACTGTTGTATCGCCACAGAACTAAGAATCACAGTATTTATCAAGTCCCATATCTTGCTTATTTTATGTGACATTAGAAATACAAAAGTTGGTATCTATGAACTGCTCTAAAAGTTTCATTTCCACTTTTGTTTTTTGTTTTTTTTTTTTGATACAAAATCAATAAAAACTCTGAAATTTGATTGCAATATTTTTTCACTTTTTGCCAAAAATCGCATTAAAAAGGATAATCAGTGCAAAGTATGCAAATATTTGAATTCAGGGGAACATTTAGTTATTGTGAAAATTCTTATCATGTTCCCTTTACGCACAAAAAATATATATAAAATATTCAATGCTTTCCATTTAGAGCCACCCAAGTAGATAGTAAAAGCGAGTTTATGTCCTGAACGAAAAGAAATTTCATAAACAGCGTGGCTAAACTATAAACTAATATATGTGTATGCACATGGCTATACAAAGCACAGTGAAAGAATTTTTATTAGGATGCTTATACTTGCTCTTCTTTTGACTCTTCTGTTCTTATTTAAATTTAACTTTTTATACATAAAAAAAAAAAACACACCTCAATGCTGTGTACACTGTGGATAAGGTTCTTTTCGGTTGATGCTCTTAATTCCACCGAGATATTTGTTGCAGACATGTAAAACTAATGTTTATTTTCTTCGTTAGGGCTAGAGATGAGCAAAAACTCGCAACCTGCTTATCATTCACTACTACTGAAAATTCACATTCGGAACATTTTAATAACTTATAAATAAACTGCTATTGCTAATGAATTGCTAATGATAGTTTGTCTGGCTTCTATTCACGAGTCACAATTTCATTCTTCATGCACATTTGTGTGTTTGTCTCATACGAAAAACGTGAAGAAGAAGAGGTATAAAAAAATGATATGACTAAACTACCCTTTTTGCGCGTTTACTGCTGAACGTCTCATCCAATTTTCTTTTTGAACATGTGCCATTGTTTGTGCGAAGCTTTTTATGATGCGCCAACAGGTACCAAACCAATTTATAAGGTTGCTTGCATATCGCAGTCTCAGCTGGTTTGAAAGTTTGGTTGGTTGGTGTATAGCAGCTCAGGTTATACTTCCGTTGCTATTGCTGCTATTGCAGCCGCAGCTGGTTTGTACGTTTAGTTGGTTGCTTTATAGCAGCACAGGGGTTATACTTGCTAAATTGCTATTGCTGCTATCGCAGTCGCAGCTGGTTTGTAAGTTTGGTTGGTTGGTATATAGCAGCACAGGAGTTATATTTGCTAAGTTGCTATTGGCGCTATTGCGTTACAAATGCGATTCCTAGTGGGAGCTCCAGTACCAGTACAACGAATTTAAAGAAGCGTATTGAAATTAAGCATCATACTGTGTCCTTAGTTTCAGCAAGTTCATCGGAGCTAGATGTGCGAGTAAGTTTTTTTTATGAAAGGATATGTATATGTGGCCGCAAGGTAAAACCGCCTAAGTCGATTTTCACAGATTTTCAGAAAACAAGTTCAATGTTTTCGTTTTTCCCAAAAACGTGTGAGAATTTGGAATTTTAGTCTTGTTCCTTTAACTATAACCATTCACAGTAAATAAGAAATCGCATTTACGGTTATAAATGCAAATGCAAATTCACGACTTAGCCCATCTATAGTTAGGGCCGAGAACTGATCCTAAGTACTTAGAAGGAAAACAGGAAAGTTGTTTAACATTTGGTCTAAACAATGTGAAGCCGCGTACTTTTATATTAGTTGTAAAGAACATTGTTCCACTCCGCTAAACTACATCAAAGCCACAACTTTAGCTTGTGTATGTATTTACATCCTTCCTATTACAAGATTATACATTTTTCTGGGTATACAGCCACATTGTAATAAAGCATAGATTGTAGATCGTAGCTTGATTATTAAGATGCGAACTGATCTCTTATCACTGCGGCCACATTGGTACATTCCACCAAAAACGTTTATAAGAAAGCAGGCAAACTTCTCGTCAAAACTGTGTGTATTACTACCTGAAAAAAATAACAGAAATGTAGAAATTATGCCAAGTTCCTTGCCTGTTTTGATAAGCATAGCAAAGTATTGTATGAATTGATAAATTTATAAGGATCTCAACATTGCTCAGTTCTTTAATGAAAAATTGAAATGGTGATTCTTTTTAGTAACTTTAACCCCCCGGAAAAATTCAGTCCTGTAACATTACTACCCTTGGAGATAGAGGGGGTCGAAACGGGGCTAGGAATTTGTCATGTAAATATTGCACAGACTGTGTGCGCTTGGTTTTGTAAGAACTTGGCCTAGCGTACTCTGTGCGCTTAAATATGACGGAGTTGGTGATAAATTCGACGAGTGAACCTTTTTTTCTGCCATAAGGTAAAAGTTATCTAAGTAACAATGAGTAAGTCAGTAGTAGGCTCCGTGGCGCTGTGGCTAATGAGATGGACCACTGCGCGTGAGGTTCAATATTTGAATCCTAGAAAACACCAATAGTTTTTAAAAGATCACACCTCTCGCGAACGTCTGACAAACATCCGAGAGTATTGTTGTCATGAGAAAGCTCAAATAACAAAATAAAAATTGTCCTTAGGATATGGCACAAAACTATAGGTACCTTTCATTCGTGCAAAAAATATCACGCACACAGCAGGAGTGGTTGCGAGAAGCTAGGCATAGGCCATATGTAACGATGACATTTTCTGGTTAGATATTCACAGTGGTACAGAATGTATTCTGCTGGTTCGTCGTCTTCTTTACATAATCTACAAATATCGTCTTGTGCTAATCCCATAGCTAAGCGATAATGCCCAACTAAGAATCATCTATGACTATGCAAATCTAACTCCTAATTACCTTTTGCAATTGTTTCGTTCTTTTGCGACAAGTAGATGGAGGAAGTTCTTGGGTTATCTGTTGCTTAAAACCCACCCAGTAATTATGGACTTTTCCTCTTAACCATTTATTAAAACAGATATTTGCTGATTATTACAATGCTTCCCAAATTTCTTTTACTCGCGGGAAATTTCGTGGACTCCTATATTTATTTTAATAAAAATCTTTAACTCAATATTCTCCACCAAAAATAATCTTGAAAAATAGTCGAAAATAAGTCAAATAAAAACAAATTTCGCATAAGTGGAAGCTGGTCTATATATATCCTTGACAGACCTAACTATCCACCATATTATCTATGTACGAGTATACTCGTCTATGGAAAAAAAAAGTGGCGATTCACCAGACGTCATTGATACAAACAAATTTAACTGACCCAGAGTGCATTCACTTTCGCCCACTGACTATGTATGAACTATACTGCAATAAACTTTTTTCAACGAAATACGTACAATGGAGAACAGGTCATTCAACTTGCCTCAACGTTTTTTTTTTTTTTTCTTACCTTGTCTGACCTCCAAACTCATTAAACAATTGCTTAATAGTATTCAAATTTTATTAAGTAAACGGAAGCTTTCCTACGAACCGCGGTAACAGCTGCTTTAATAAACAAACAGCAAGGCTCATTATCACCTATAGTCTTGCAAGAAGAGAAGAGCACGAGCCCAAAATATGTATATACCTATAATACTTGATACAATCAGTACAACCAAAGCACATTTAAAAGAATGTACTGGAACTAGCTTGAAGCAGTATACAGTCTGTCTTTGCACTCAGTTCATAAATAAAATCAGTTTTATAAACTAAATTAAGAAATTTTAGATCTAAAAATAGTATACTTCCTCTGCGAGTAGTTCAAGAGCAATTATCGGCTCTATCAGACGTCAAATTCACTCTCTCGTTGGCATTTATAAAACCATCTTTGCCGGTATACATCTATAAACAAACAATAACAAGTGCGTGAGAGGCAGTATTATCTCTCAATTATTTATTCACGATCACCAACAGTACTCTTATTATTTTTTTTTTTAAATTATATTCTCTAATGAAATCAGATTCAGCGTTCTTTGACACCGAATCTCTCTTACTGAGATTGCGACTCGCTTGCAGAGTATAATTATAATAAAAAAAGATAAATTTAGCTTCGAATCTCTGATATGATATGCGTCATGGGTTTGTTTCATCTGTGGTTATGTTTAAACGGTGGCTCCTTCTCAGTCATTCGCCGGCAGCAAGAGAGAGTGTAAAAAAGTGATTTCTTCCGGTGGGGTACTGCTTTGTGTGGTGGACACATAGTATCGCAACTATGGGCAACTGTGAGGCATACATTCGCGATGCGATCGAAACGTTGAGGTATCGTCCAGAACGTGGACCTGTAAGTGTTGCTTAGAGCTATATTACAATTTCTTGACCTCGATACACGAAAAGTATTCATGGGAGAAAAAAATTGCAAATATTTTCCATTGAATTTCAATTTAAGAATAAAGTTCTGCATAAAGTATATTTTTTGGTGATGATAGAAATATTTTTAGCTACTAGCACAAGGCCATTTTTTCCCGTGTATTGCGGTGTATTAACGTGCATTTTTTGTCACTAAGTTGTTTAAACACCTAAACAGTATCGGGGCCATATAATATGAATCACAGCTGTGGTTTTCTATAGAGCAGCGCTTAATATATTGCTTGTGATTAAGTAAAAAAGTGATCCATAAAACAATAAACATTTTTTTTTGTTTTTATTTGGAGTATTCTTGAAACATCATCTAAGTGTAAAGTTTATAGCAAAAACAACATCTTTATTTGTTTATTTTCTCGTATCAGATGAGACAGAAGTATATGTATGTACATTTAACATATGTATATGTATATATATAGCTACGTCATCATGCACATGTGATTTGCGACTTGTTAGCACTTATTACTTTATCTTTTTATTATTATTTTATTTTATTTTTTTAAGTTTTGAACTTCGCAATTGTATATTTAATTATTATTGTCCGCGCTTGTGAATTTTTATAAATAAACATAAACGTACATACATATAATTTACTATGCAACGTGAGGGTGAATCTAAAATTTCTGAAAATGCACTTCATTAGCGTAAATATAGAATACAAAATTTTGCTTAGGCTACAAATAATTGTAAATATATGAATGTTCTCTTCTTTAAGTGGTCTTAAGTGGTTTACTATTGTTGCACAATAACTACTATTGTTGTGTATAGGGCGTTTTCGAAAGATTGTGTTGGCTATAGCCTCGCCGTATCAGAAAACTTTGATTCCGGGACAAAGGCTCAAAATCCCAGATTTTTTTTATTTGATTGGATAGTTCACGTTATCATATAGCCATGTTATCGCCATTGTACTGTACGTAGATCTACTAAAATCAGTAGAGATGTGTAGTCTTTCAAGCACTCCTCGTAGAGGTCTACTCATGTTTACTTGAGTGTTTTCGATAGAGATTTTCCTAACGTGTAAACATCCATCCAGGAAGTCTACGTCCTTAAATCATCTCTACAAATATTAAACGTCTATGGGCTACTTTAAACGAGTTCTGCAGCTTGGACTTTTCTGTATAGGTATCGACATTAATTGTTGGTAAAAAATTTAATATCACTGTCATCGTGGTAAACATGTATGCAACATCGAAAAGTGTGGAATGTGTTTGTTTTCCTCTTATATATTTCAAGCTCAGTTATACAACTCTCGTTACTGACAGGCTTTACTAATTACCAAAAAAATTATAAAAACAGGTAATTAAGGCAAGAAAAAAAATTCAACAAAAATTATAAACCAGTTGCATATGTCGATGCATGTGTATGAATTTATTGCGAATTATTATATGCTACAAAAGAGATTTCTTTTACCAAAGAGAAATTTTAAGAGTGTTATCTACCAATAAATTATAATTTCCAAATGCAGAATTTGCATTGTTGTTTTGCTTGACGAAAGCGATTTCAAATATCTTCACTTATGCCTTTTGCGATCTTCTTTTGAAAATCCTTCTTTTTGATAGCGCTAGCTGCATTCAATTGGTTAAGCTAATCTAAATCTGCAAGAGGGTATTATTTGATGTGCTTTCTTTGGTTGTGCCAAGCGATGTGGTAATCTTCTAAAGATCTAGTAGCCCGGGCTACGAGCATACATGATTTGCACACCAGGAATGCGCCTACGTACTAATCCACACCCAGCACACTTCTACCACTCTCACCGCGGAACTGCCGTTAGGTATAACTTCGCGGGGCTGGTTATCCTTTTATGCTGCGTACTCATTAATGCCGTTTTATGTTTTTTGGTGTTCGATATTATATTGTTCGAATTATTCATCTTTCGTTGGCGCTCTAGGCGCATAAGGTCTCTGAGTATGCGTACCGCCACGTTAGTTACGATGTTCCAGTTTTCGTTATTCTGGAGCATGTAATTTACGACATTCTTGGGAGAAAGCCACTTCCCAAATTAGTCCCGTAGAGCAATCCTCTCGGTTTTATATCGTGTGCAATGAAAAAATACGTGTTCCGCAACATTTTCGCAATGGACAGTTCACGTGGACAGTTTGGGATGGTTTCGTGTCCGCGTTTGAAGAGATACTCTTTGAAACAGCCATGTCCTGACAAAAACTGAGTCAGATAAAAGTTCGTAAGACTTAACTTTCGCGGCACTTGTCCATATTTCTGCTGCGTACATGTGCATAGAACTGGCAACTCCTGCAAGAAGAATTCTTCTACTCTGTTTTGGCCTCCGATATCACTCATTAGTTTTGAAAGTGCACTAATAGGTTAGGTTAGGTTAGAGGGAAGTGCACCTAGGTACTTCTCACTGGGGCCAAACGATCCATTGTGTTTCCCTTTATGTTGTGGAACCTGTAAAAAACTTACTCTTTCTTTGTCTTTATCTATCGGCCGGTCCATTGGCGAACCACCCTGAGCTCTTTATAAATCGTACCATGTTCTTTAGTGTAGCTTGCCTAAGATCACTTAGATCTTCAAAGAACCTGTTGCCCAAGTGCTATAGGCGGCGGTTTTGTAGATTTGGGCAGTCACACAGCAAGTGTTTGATACTTTCTATTTCTTCCGCGTTTTGACAGCTCCTGCAGTGGTCGGGTGAGTTGATACCTAGTCGTATGGCCATTTCCCCTATCGCGCAGTGTCCTGTAAGTGCACCTATCAAGATACGGACTTCTTTTTTATTCATTGCCAGCAGGCTTTTGGTTCTTCTTCATTCAGTATGGACCATAAACTGTGAGATATGATACAGTCGCCTTTGTTAAACCATGCGGAGTTAATCAGTTCTCTTGTTTTGAGGTCGGTTTTTCTTTTTAGTACACCAATAGGAACTTTTACTGATGTCTGAATGTGTTCTATCTCCAATGCTGATCCCCTTCTGGCTAGTTCATCTGCTGTCTCATTTCCTTCTATATTGCTATGTCCGGGAATCCAGCAGAGAGTTACCTCATGAGTGTTGCATATATTGTTCAGTGAATTTCGGCATCTGGAAACTGCTTTTTATCTAACTTCCACGCTGTCTAGTGCCTTGATTGCCGCTTGACTATCTGCGAAGATGGTAATCTTGGAAGGATTAAGTTTCTTTCTGTGAATGGTCCGTGCTGCACTTTCAATAGCGAAGACTTCGGCTTGGAAGATGCTTGCATGAGTCGTTGATATTGAGTGATTTACAGAAGACTCCAGAACCAGTTCCTGTATCCATTTAAGACCCGTCTGTATAAAGCTGAATGGCCTGTTCATTGGTTAATGTGTTGGAATCCCACTCTTGTCTTTCGGGAATAAGCGTGGAATAATTCTTATTGAAGTCTGTGTAAAGTATGACATAGTCAGTTGCTCTATCGAGATCTGTTTTGTATCTTCGTAGTATAGAACCATGTCCATAGGAGCTATGCTTCCACGCGCCCGATTGCTTGAGGCAATCCAGGGGAAGGAGGTTTAACATCAAGTAAGTTTAACATCAATTAACAGGTGCAGTAATAACTTTCGAAGATTTTTTGCATGCACGATAGGTGGTGTTTGAAACTTAGATGAACGTCAAGAATCACCCCGTTTTTAATAAAAGGTTGAGAGACCACTTCGTGTCGTCCGACTCTAAACGATATCGTTTCACGAACTTTCCTCCTTGTAACAAGCACCCCGTCATGTTTATGGTCGGCAAAACGGCGTTTGCTAGCCAACACCGTACAGTTGAAATTGTCTCGTTACAGTGGAGTTCAACTTCTTCGTGTATTTTTGGTATAACCACCACGGCGATGTCGTCCGCAAATCTGATAATTGACGCTTCTCTTGGAATCTATTGGCGTAGAATTTCGTCGTACATAGCGTTCCAAAGCAAGGGGCCTAGGCCCGAGCCTTGTGGCACGTCGCCAATTAGTTAGTACGTCTTAATTCCCTCGTCAGAATCATAGAGGAGGACTCTGTTCGCAAAATAGTTTGTTAGTATTTTACAGAGTTAATTCGGTTTTTCGATACGATAAAGGCAGCCGAGTTAAACGTGTTTTTTTACGTCCAGGGTTATAATGGCGCAGTATTTTTTGATGCCTCTCCAGCGCCTGTCCTCTATAACGATGCGGGCTCTCGCTATTAGCGCGTTTATTGCATCTACTGTGGAGCGCGACTTATGGAAACCATACTGGTGTTCCGAGAGGACTCGTGCTGTTTTAATTGCTGGCAAATTATCCGCTCAAGGATTTTTCCGACTGTGTCGAGCAAACAAAGATGGCGGTAGGACGATGGCTCATTTGGATTCCCTTTCCCTTCGGCAGTAAAACTAGGCGTTGGCGCTTCGAAGGCTCGGGAAATATGCCCTCCCGAAGACACATGCTAAACATTTCGGCAAATAGATCGGATCGAGTTTTAAAAGCGACTTTTAGAGCTTTATTTGGTATGCCGTCCAGTCCTGGAGCCTTTCTGTCGCGTACCTTTTTACATGCTTCAAACAATTCTTCGTGTGTTATTGTATAATATGTATTGACGCATTGATGCATGCGTTTACTAGTAACCGTGGTACCTGGTTTACGAATTCTCCTTTACGCTGGTCTAAAATTAAAACCTTCTTAGGCGCATTTAAACTGTTGTTACCAACTGACTTTTGTGGGGAGTTTATCTGCGTCTTTTCGAAGCAGGGGCCTTGGTTGGTTGTTCCTCGGACCGGTTACCGGTTCCGTCATCATCCCTATTTCTTTTTACAAGTCGTTCAGACGTTGTAATCTTCGCGTCCGCATGTGTTTCTTTAACTGGCACGTTTCGTCTCGTGTTTGTTTCGGACGGGACTATATCCGTTTGCGTGGATGTTGTCGCACCCATTTTCTTAATTTCTCCATGGACGTTATGTTTGTCCTTGTAAAAATTAATGAGGCCACCGATTTTTTGTCTTCTCGTTGTTTTCACTGCTGTATTGGTTGGGGCCGTGAGTAATGACAGTCGTTTTTATCACGTCTTAAGTTCTTGCTGATGGCATCGATTCCAAATGTTAACGCATATTATCCTAAAATACTGCCGTACCGGTCCGGCTCAGACGCAGGATGGAGAGAGCCGCCCATTCTGGGTCAGACGCTTCTGGATTTTAATTAAGTAATCAAGCTTTTCTAGAATTTATATATACGTATCTGCACGCATACATATACAAATATAGGACACTTATTTAAAGGTCGCCTACTACTACTACTCGCCCTGTCACAAGGATTTCATAGGGCTTTTGTGTTTTTTCCGTACACCCTCCATTCTTGTCGTTCTTGGTCGAAAGCTGCTTATTTGGTATACGCAGCTAACCATATCTGTAGGCCGTTCAGCTATCCGCCACCTGCTGACCTCCCCTAGTAGCCTGAAGCTCAGCGTCAAGGATTGTGCTTATGATTATTTTAAAGTAGGTGTATTCCTTAACAACTTTGAATATAGTTATAGTTATGTTAAAAAAAAAAGGATTACACAATAAATATCTATCGTAAACAGCTAGTAAAGAACCTATGACATAGCATATCGCTACCATTAGTGCTGGACGCGTTATTGTTATCGTACGAATGAAAGATACTTACAATTTTATGCCGTACCTGTGGAGCAATACTTTTGAGAATCTTTCTCATAACATTTGTGCTCTTGGATGTTTGTCAGACGCTGGCAAGAGGTGAAGCCATAAAAAAAAGCGTTGGTGTTTTCTGGGATTTGAACTTCACGCTTTGTAATCTAACGCTTCCGAACACATTCTTTGTGAATGCCCGGCACTACACTGGTTAAGGAAACGTATTCTCCACAAGGAGATAATTACTTCAGTGGAACTGAAATGCTCCGCTACTAAAGACATACTCACTTTCATAAGGGAGGTAGTACGTCTGTTAGATTAACGCCAACCCTCCGATACAATAGATCTTTCAGGTCGCAGTGTCGTTGCCACGCGGGCATGGGTTGTACAAGAGGAAAAAAAAAAAAAATAAAAATCTAACGCACTAATCACTAGGTAAGCCACGGCACCCACTAGAAAGGGAATTTTCCAATCTTTTTTGGTAGATATTTTAGTTTTCGAACAGGGTTTGACCTAATATACCCCGCCTGGTATTTACTAGGGTTCGGCATCAGAGATCCTTTCCTGTTTTCATTCGACCGCGGAAGGTGTTTTGGAGGGCACCTACATTGGCTGAGTGGTCTCCCGTTGGTCATATAACTTAGCATCTTCGTTTTGGTTGTGGTCTATATCTGTGACATTGATAGCGGTTTGGATAGTAATGTTTTGTTTGGGCATTAAATATAATATGATATGTTTGAGTCTCGAATCGCCAGTAGCACTGAGTTATATTTGCAGGAAGTATCTATTTTTTCTCAAAGACTTGAAGAAGCATAAAATTATTTAATTTGCAGTTTTCCGTTTAGCCTAGGGTTGAGGATTGGCCTATGTAATTAGCAGCGGAAAAACATCAGTTGATATATTGTATAGGTCTAATGGGGGAATATCTTTAAATTCGATAACAAGAGATTACGTTTCGACAATTCCAGGATTCTGCTTCGTTGTGAAAATCAGACCTATTGCCGATGTGCCCAGCCAGAACGTAGCAGAATAGAAGTCTTGCAGAACTATTTGAATGTGTTTCGATCGAAATATCCGATCTGCTTGAGTTGAATGACCTGTCTCGTCTCTTCTGTTTCCACGCAATATTTTTTATTTTATTATTTAAAACCTGGTTGTGCAATATTCTTTCTTGCGAATGGTCTCAAAGCGAATGGTTTTGGAAAGCCTCATCTGGCACCTGTTGGCATCTCGTGTGACCATGTCTACTTCTTCAAAAATTGTGCAACGGTTAAATGGATCATCGTATCCGTTTTCATCTTGACACACAGCATCTCTGCGGTTTCTACGTGTTCCAATCCTAGGCGCTCAAATTTAACTTACGCAGTTTGGGCAGACATCATATTCTTTTTATTGTACTGTGGGGCTATGACAGAGAAATAGTCAAAGTCAACGCGTATCGTCCCCAATTTTCCCACATCAATAAATAATAATAAGTATAGGCGAACCTCACAGGCGGATCAGTAGAAATGCGATGAAGTGGGAGAGTTGTGATCCCTTATTTTCGGATCACAACCTCGCTGATAAAAGGAAGAAGAAGAAGAAGAGTAAATAATAAGTATAATAGATGTCTGCCCTAGTTTTCTACTTCAGCTATACAACTGTATCTTAGGACACGGGTCGTGCATACCGATTGAAATGTTAAGAAGATGTGAAGATGATACAAGGGTATTGTTACCACCCTAGTACCTTTCTAACCTTTGAATACCTAACAAAATGTACGCATTGTATAATTATTAAGACCTATCCTGACCTACAACAATCCTAACATATTCTGATTCATGTTTGAGTTCTGAAATTTCCATGTTTATGTCCCAAAGTTCTTCTTGTTTTAGTACAGCTTTTAGGATTTTAGTGTGTTTGCTTCCAACACGTAGCTTATGAATTTTAACGTTTCTTTAGTAGCTTGTAGCTTTTAAAATATATATCGCTTTTAATTTTATTTATTCAACTCCTTTCAAAACTATCACATATACTTACATATACCCTCTTCCAGACAAGAAGACGATTTCAGGATGGCGAACGTAGTGTGGATTTTGTCTTGGCTTACAATGGTGATGACACAAGTATCGAAAATGAGCATAAAAGAAATACTTTCGAGACGAATCTAGAAAAGGAAGGTCTCCAATTGGAGCGAGATAAGACTCAAAGAATACACTTTGTTAAAGTGCATGCACCCCTAGAAGTGTTAGGTCGATATAGTGAGATACTTAAAATTAAACTGCCGATGAAGTGGGTAAGCTATTTAAAGTTATCTCCCCTAGTATTAGTTTAAATTTAATATATAAACTGTCTTGTTCCAGCTGAAAGGACAATCTGAAGTGACTGATAATAGTTTTCATCTCATTGAGACCATCAAAAACCTCTGCGGAAGGTGTTGTACATCTGTAGAATTAGATTCATCGAAATTTCCTCCTCGCGAACATCGGATATATTGTGAATTTTCTCGAAACTATTTGCATTTGTAAGTGCATTTGCATTTAACTAAGGCATTCCTTCATTTTTTTTTTTTTGCTTTAGATTCGACTGGGAGAAAGCAAAGTTTTTCGATGCCACTGTAAGGAATTCCATAATCAACTCTATTCTGGAGCGACAGCACTTTGTTGAAGGTGAAGAGACTCCTGATAATCTGGGTATTGAAAAACTTATACAGGATAATGTGTACGACAGTGCATACACGCTGCATGATGTGAGTAGAAAAAGAAAAAGTTAAGAGTTAAGAAGTATCTAAGACCTTTATTGCTATTAGGACAATGATAGGGACCTGTTGCTTAGCGAGTGGGCGTCTCTGCGAAAGTGGAAAGAGTTAGTATGGTGACTTTTTTCCAAACTGTATTTTATAATTGTTTGGATTCCTTTAGCCACCAACCGCTGGATAATGTGAGAGAGTATTTTGGACCTAAAGTTGCCTTATATTTTGCTTGGCTTGGATTTTATACACACATGCTTATACCGGTGAGCATAATTGGCATTTTGTGTTTTGTATACGGCTTCGCTACCTGGGGCACGGATCCTATTAGGTAAGAACTGTAAAGAACCTAATGTTCCTGTTGAAAATATACCTCCTTTTTTATGTAGCAGCGAAATTTGCAACGATAACAAGACAACTTTGATGTGTCCGCAATGCGATAAACGATGTGATTTCTGGAAGTTGCAGGATACGTGTGGCTCATCGAAAATGAACTATCTGATAGATAACAACGTAACTGTGTTCTTTGCATTTGTTATGTCTGTCTGGGGTAAGTTTTCACGTACAATTTTCACTAATCTGAAATAACGTATTTTTTTATTGGTGTCATTTCAAAAAGAACCGTTATTTTTGACAGTTGCTTCAGTGTATGCACGAAAAACCAGACAAACATATTTTTCTCGGATATGTTCATAGGCGTGTTTTGGTGAGAATTATGCAAACCAAAGGAAAATATTCTCATCAAAACGATCCCGAGTCAATCAATGGATTTAAAGCTCTTTTTTTTAACATTTGAATATTGGTGCACCTGCTCGCTATCAGCCTGACAAAATATTCGCGGTGTAGAAAAAACTCTCAGAGAGCGCTGACTCTGAAATTGAGTGTTACAAACTATATATCCCAACTCACTTTTGACTGAAGATTAAAGCTAAAGTAGTTGTCAGTCATTTTGTGTTGTTATATTCCGTGCTAAATCTGTTATGCCTCAGTCGGGACGTTAGCGGATGTCTCCAATTGTTCGGCAACAATTCAGTCAACAATTCATGAAATCAACGCCAACAATTTTCAATCAGTGGAGACCGCAGCAGTGGCTAACATTGCCATAGTGTTGTTATTGTTGTAGCAAATGTGTTGATTCGTATGTGTTCAAACGTTAGGGTGTTGTGTGTAGGTCGGTGTGTCCATGAAGATCTTGGTGTTGTGGGGTGCGACCGACAGCTGAACAAATGAACGGTGTTATGTGGTGACGAGCCGCAGTCTGGGCATTGATAAATGGTGCTATCGCGTGTGCGATGCATATAATTGTTCAGCATAGAGGTTCAGCCGGCTCGAAGTTGTTGAATTGTGGATCTGGCATGTCTGGGGATGTATTGGTGGTGGACGACCGCCTAGCACGATGCCAATCTAGCGGCTATCAAGCGCGGTTCTGACTGCATTCTGATAGATTTTATTCAGCGTCAATTTATAGTTCGCTGCATCTAGTTGTGTATGAGTTATTAACCGATTTACCTCTTCGCGGTATGTACGAATGTCGGATCGAATTTGCCTCGATGGTGTGATGAGACTAAGTAAATCTCTATTAGGGTGATCGGGACGGTTGCAAGCTAACAGGAAATGTTTTGAAAGTAGTACATTATGCTTTTTGACTTTTAGCAACTTTTTTTTCCTGATGTAAGTGAGACATACGATGACAGCCTGTGATAATGCTTAGAGCAGCATTCTGTCTGGAGCTTCTGGCATTGCGTATCACTGAGGCGTGGTAACCAGATTGGAGCCGCATAGTCGACAACCGATCTTCCAATTGCTTGAGGAGAGTTTCTTTATCTTTCCCCATGTGCTACCGGCCAGGGATTTTAGGACTTTGTTTCTGGACATGACTCATTCTTGAATGATAAAAAAATGTCAGAAGATTGTCAAATGTGACTCCCATGATCTTTGGGTGACTGATTGTAGGGATCGCCCTGTCGTGTATCTCTTTAGTCCAGGTGGTGAATAGTGTGGATGAGGATTTTTCTGTGGACAAGTTGAGGTTGCGACTGGCGAAAAAGTTCTCCAATTTATCGAGGTAGGCATTGATGTTGCTGCAGATGGAACGGATGTCCTTTCCTGAAGCGGGAATGGTGCAGTCGTCAGCGTAGGATATCATTTTAACTCCGGGGGGTGGTATGGGGAGTTTCGCGAGGTAGTAGTTGAAAATGATCGGAGAAAAAACTCCTTTTTAAGGTACCTCTTACATGACTTCTATTTTTCGAAATTCTACGAAGGATTGTCTGCCATTTATGTAGTTCGCCAGCAAACGTTTAATGGAGTTGGAGAGTGTGGTAGCAATGGTGTAGTGGTAACGTCGTGAATTACCATGCTAATAGTTCATGGTCCAAATTCTGACGTCAGCAAGCATTTGTTTATTTCTCGTGAAATATATAACGTCCGATCAATTGCGGAAGCTTGAGTGAACTCTACTGCGAAGGCATAACACTGGCAGTAGCTTGGTCATATGGCTGGAAAATTTGTTCGCTCAGTTGGATGATTGATTTGTCTATGACGTCGGTAATCGCGAAACAAATATTGTGAATCAGAAGCAAAAGACAAAAAATAACAAACACGTCCCCAGTTACCTGGACGCCACCCCCGGAGTTTCTCTGAAGCATAAACAATTCAGCTTCAAACCACTACGCCAAATCTTTCTCTCTCTCTATCTATCCTTTCCAACGCCCGCACTGTGCAAAAACATTTTAAGGGTATTCATAACACATTTAGTGCGCGCAAATTATAAAAAAAAAAAGTTGTGAATCTAGGATATCTTGAAGAAAGATTCCTAAGTCGACGTTATCAAACGCCTTGGATAAATCTAGTGCTACAGTGCGATTACACAGTCGTTGTTGGTTAAGACCTTATGTGATGCGGGTTGTGATTTTGCAAAAGGCTGTTGGTGTATTGCACTATTTGCGGAAGTCGTGCTGGTGTACGGCTAGCTGGAGCTCGGAATGAAGCTTAGGATGCTATTTTTTAATGATGTTATACTGCCAAAATATGGACATATGATATACAGAGGAAATGAAAACAATGCGCAATCGGCAATTAATTACAGAACATAATTTGGCTACAAGTGAGTAAAGTAAAAGAAGGAATTTAAAGTACGTTTTTCTGGAAATCTATTTGTAATGATTCATGATCCGAGAGGTTGGCTTTATTGTCAGTATGTACACTAATTTGATGCATATTTGACATGTGGTTTCAACAGGATGGCGCGACCTGTCATGCCACCGGTGAAACTATGGAGTTATTGGCGGAGCAGTTCGGCGACAACATCATCATCGCGAAATGGCCAATTCAATTGGCTAGAAATCAAAAAATCGTTTGCTCATATAGCTTAAGTAATATTTAGAAGGTAGTGAATTTTTGAACTTGTATAATAGGCCCAAATAATAAATTTTGTCAAATATGTATGTACCTTTGCAAGATCTAGAAATACTTTTACTCCTTTTTCGTCTAGGTTAAATGATATATTATTTGTCACGACATAAAGTAGTTGAATAATGCATCGAAATCTAAATTGATGGTCAGTTACTAATTATTTTAAGTCAAGACAGGCGAGTAGAAAATAGTTTCTTTAAAACTTTCGAAAGTGTCCGTTGTAGCAAGTTTATTGATCAAAAGAATATCGGTTTGAATATGTTCTTTCTTATGTTCCATTTTATTCTTTGATTGTTTTTTTAAGGTTTGCTTTACCTTCTGGCTTAAGGTTTTATATTCCGTAATTTACGGTTTGTTAATATGAGTATTGATATGCTTCGTTAATAAGGCCGCGTCGGTGGTTTTGATATCACTTGGTAATTTTAATAAGATTTTTATTTGAAGTTCGCTGTTCATTATATCCTAAAAGGTAATTCTCGAATCAGCCTTTTTTTTGTAGGGTTGCGGTGGTAGTGGTTTGAATTTTGTTTCTGCTTAAATATCTTAGGATAATATGGATGAGTGGTCAGAAGTGTTTGGTCAAAGCAATATTTTTCATTACGCAAAACGCTATAATATGTCCGAATAAATTGAATTATTTTTTTTAGCGGTGCTATATCTTGAGCTGTGGAAACGTTATTCCAATCGTCTGATGCATCGATGGGGATTGGTTGGATTTAGTCAGGAAGTCGAACATCCACGACCGCAATATCTGTCGAAATTACGTAAAGCGCGCAAAACAAACTTGAATTTTATTAACAATGTGCTCGAACCGGATGTGCCTTTCTGGAGAACAAAGATTCTTTCGGATATCACTAGCTACTCAATTATGCTTCTATTTGTAAGTTGCGTCATAAAATCAAACTGTACTCTAGAATGCGTTTTTTTTTTTTCCTGCAGATTTGCATTTCAATCATAGCGATCTTCTCATTAATTGTTTACCGAATGGCTCAGCGTGCCTCGCACAGTATTTTAGGAAATGAAGATTCGGCGACGTATAAAATAATGGTTTTGCCACTAACTGCTGGTATAATCGATTTAATTGTTATCTCAATACTCGATTATGCGTACTCATATCTGGCAGTATATCTAACCAACTTGGAGTATCGTCGTACGCAAACTGAATACGACGAGAGTCTGACAATCAAAAATTATGTGTTCCAATTTGTCAACTACTACACCTCACTGTTTTACATTGCCTTTTTGAAAGGAAAATTCGTAGGTTATCCGGCGAAATATAATCGGATATTGGGCTTTCGCCAAGAGGAATGCGCTCCTGGTGGCTGTCTCATGGAACTTTGTATGCAATTGGTTATCATAATGGTGGGCAAACAGGCGGTGAATGCAATCATTGAGATGTTGGTTCCATATGTGACAAACGCAGTGAAAAAGGTCCGAACTAGTTTCGGTCTAAAGAGGAGGCGCAGTGAGGAGAAACTTATTGCGTGCAATCAATGGACTGAGGATTACCATTTAATGCCATGGACACATAGTTCACTATATTCTGAGTACCTGGAAATGGGTAAGAGTTACACCGATTAAAGTTTCTCTGTAATATAACCGATTTCGTCTCCTTAACTCTAGTTCTTCAATTTGGCTTCGTTACACTATTTGGTTTGGCATTCCCACTGGCACCATTTTTAGCTCTGATAAACAATGTGATAGAAATGCGATTGGATGCATTCAAGATGTTGAAGTTCTTTAGAAGACCAGTAGCGCAGAGAATTCAAAATATCGGAGTGTGGTATAATATTATGTCAATTCTTAGTAAGCTGGCTGTGGCGTCGAGTGTGAGTTGTGATACCCTCTGATGGTTGGCAATTTATTAACTCTTTTTTTCGCAGGCAATGATTATAGCATTCTCAACGAATCTGATACCAAAGATAATTTATAAAGCAACGACGCATGATGAGTTATATGATGGATATTTGAATTTCACATTGGCACACTTCAATACGGTAGATTTTCAGGTAAATTGTTAGTATTATTTGTATTAGTCTGAATAACTGGTGTGTGTTTTTTTTAGGTTCAACCAACGCATAGCCTTTTCAATATTTCCACTTGTCGGTATACGGAATTCCGAAATCCTCCATGGCATGAACAGCCATATAAGAGACCGCTAGTGTATTGGAGAATATTGGCGGCTCGATTGGCATTTATTGTGATTTTTCAGGTTTGTATGTTTTTTTCTTTTTAAATTGGCTACTTAAATTTGTTTAAAATAGGCAAAATATTTATATTGGGATGTGCGGTTGCTTTCAACTTCGTATTTTTAAGTCTTTTCCAAAATCTAATATAAGATCTGTCTTATTCGGGTATATTAGCCCTAAAATCACACACTGCCATTGATATCATAGGCGAATCGCTCCATTCCACATACTACTGAGAACCATATTTTATAACCGAATCGCAGTAGTCTTCATCTCTATTGTTGGTGCAAGTAGTTCTTGCTCAAAGTATTGCCACTGGTCTTAAGCGCTAAATTTTGTCCTGATGCTAGGTCATTTCCTGACTGCAACCAAGTGATAGCCCGATTAAATGCTGACCTATTGAAAACAGAATCAGTTGATAAAGAGAATGTCACATTTCTTATGCGTTTTATTTCTAAAAATCGTTACTACGTTAATCTTACCTACGCAATGTCCGCATTGCTCATGAATCGCGTAAAAAAATGTATTTGCAAATGAGGCTAATATTACTGTGCCTATTATGAATCACAACTCAACTTCAATACAACCGAACTAATTTTTGGAATTATGGAACACAACCATTTTCAGTTGAGCTAATGCAGCCAACTTGAAATACGAAAATTGCAAATTAGCACTGATCTAATCTTTTTAATAGTTAACGAAATACAAAAATGGAAAGCAGTTTTGAGCTATTTTTTGATGATGGCCATGAATAGAAAGATGCTACTAATGTTGCGCGCATCCGAAAAAGTATTTGCCATCATTCCAACCCTTTGAAACTTCCAAATACTAAGCAAGTAAATATAATAATTTCCAAAGGTTCAATCCAAATATTCTATCATTTATTAAGAAATTCATTAGTTATTTCAGACTAAACGAATAATTTTTGTACATTTTGAATGAAGTAAAGGATTTATTCAGAACTACTGTGCGCTCTTCGTCAATACCACCGATCTTGGAACTAGCTGCTGCTCGTCTTCTTTTTATGATGGGATCTATCAAAATTCAAGTGTTTGTTTATAACTTTCACGCTGTAAAAATACTGTTAAATTATTTCCATTTTTATTTATTTGTACTTCTCAATTTTTTTTTTAACAAAACCTACCCTCTATTTCCCAAACAACCAACTACAACTGCAAAACCGAGGTTGTGTGGTTTTGACAATTCACACAACCAATACACAATTGAGTTGTGTATCCTAATACAACCAAAATGCGCAGACAACTGCACAGACATTCAAAAATTTGCACTTATCTCGTATTGACAGATGACAGACAACTGGTTGTCTCAAAGTTGAGATCGATAATACTAATTCTGTATTTACAACCAAACTGCAACTGAAGTTATGTTCCATAATAGGGGCATACGTAATTTTCCATTGATTCAGGAGTTCATCATTTGCTTGCTTACATGGCAAAAACTTGAGTTCTCATGAGAAATAGGCCGTCAACAACGACTTCACGCCATTGTTCCACTGTTTTCAGCTCTGCTCTCCAAACTCTGATCAACTCAGGGTTCTCCATTCCCTCTCGACCATTCTGCGAAAGTTTTCTTCGTGATGTAGGGTATGACCAATCCACTTGGTTGGCTTTCTAGGTTCCTGACTCATTCTCGTGTATAAGTCTTAGTTCGAGATGCAATTAGGCCAGTTAATCCTGAAATGGTCTGAAGCTTGCGAATGACAGTGGTGATCGTGGTGCTAGCGGTGATCTTCCAAGTACGTTTTTATAAAGGAAGGACGCAAATGTCCTCCATCACTTAGAGTACAGTTCTTTAAAGCGTTAGAAGCCCCGTGATTGAGAGAAAGGAAAGGGTATGGGAAAGAATAAAGGATTGATAGGTAAAGGAAAAAGAGTGAGGTGATGATACGTGTTAGTTTTGCAGTTTTACAGGTTATATGATTCCCAAAATAATGAGAAAGGCAATTTATTTCACATTAGTGGTGTCACCGAAACCAACTTCTAAGGTGTACTTATGTGCAGACGCTGCTACACCAGTGCTGCGATTGAACAGACGGACGGGACACAACTATTTCATCCAAACACTTGTGGTGGTAGTACCGTCAAAGGGGTGCTAAGCACTCCATATTTCCGTGGTGTTCAAGCAAAGAAATTTGTCTGTGAATAGATCGATCATCGATCAGCAAAAAAACTCCGCTGAACACGATCAAGTAAACTCAAGCACGTAACGAGAACCCACGCACAGACATGTAAGCTTTATATGGGTAGATCGAAGCCAAGTCTGTAAGAGTGAAAAAGCGTTTACATCTTTCTTCGTGAGAAGTCTTCCTGAGAGTTTCAACCACCCATGCGATGGTTGCGGGAGGTCTGCCTATACAGGGTGAGCCAACTACAAGTTTCTTTTTAAAAATGCAATAAAATGAACAAAATGAAATTTTTTCCATGTATTATGGCTTTATTAGTAAGAGCAAACATTCCCATTAATTATGGAACACAACGTCGTTCAAGTGGCTGCCTCGGCTGGCCTCGCAGTAGCGCGTTCTATCACTCCAATTTTCCAAGACCTTGTTGATGGTTTCGGGCTGTAGCTCACGGATTGCTTGGATGATATTGGCCTTAAGTGCTTGAATCGTTTCCGGATTGTTGGCATAACATCGGTCCTTCACGGTTCCCCACAAAAAAAAGTCCAAAGGGGTCGCAAAATCGCAGCTCCGAGGCGGCTAATTGACATTGAGACGGCCAAGACGGCTGATAACAGTTTCAACCGCCCATGCGATGGTTGTGGGAGGTCTGCCTATATATTAGGTGCGCAACTAAGTTCTCGCTGTTTGTCAATAGATGGCTGCAGTAGTAAGTGGTGGTCGATTTTGACATATCCAAAACGTCATGAACCGAGCTTAGACATATGGTTGTGTGAAAATGTCTGATTTTGTGGCAAATAATCGTCATTTCCGGGAAATGTTGATTTTCGCCTGTGAACAACTGCTCCAGCGGCAGAAAAGGAAGGGTGATGAAAAATGAATTCATTACAGCAACCCAAAGAAAAGAAAGTCATGGGGACTGCCCGGTCATGCTTCTATGTCGTCGGGTCACGCTCGGCCTCACGTTGTCAAACCCGTTAAAACCTACCTGGAAACTCTCAAATGGGAAGTCCTACCCCATCCGCCATACTCCCTTGATATTGCGCCGTCCGATTATTACTTGTTCCGTTCGATGGCACATGGTCTGGCTGATCAGTAATTCCGCTCATATGAAGACATCAAAAAATGGCTTGATTCGTGGATAGCCTCAAAAGATGTACATGTTGTGTTTACCGTAATGGTCTTCGAGCTCTGTCAGAAAGATGGGAAAAAGTTGTAGCTAGCGATGGCAATACTTCATTTGTAACCATTTTTTCCAATAAAGTTGCATTTTCATCAAAAAAAAAAAAAAAAACAGCGATAACTTAGTTGCGCACCTAATAATTCACACTGCTTCAGGGAGTTCAGGGAGTTGTACCTACATCCGCATCAAAATCCCCCGCTTGGTTGGCCTTTCATCCTCGATGGGTGCTTCTGTCAAAGCATGAGACTAGAATCAATATCCAGTCCTACAGCTTTTTCGGAACAGAGTAGTGTTTTTTTTTTTTACTAGTATCGCGAGAGGTCGAAATTCAACCAAGAGGAATTTACCTAACTTTACGGTAAAATGCGCACATGATTTTATTTTTTCTGCACATCTAGAGCACAGTACCTTTCGAATGATATAAGTTTCATTCCCCTCCTTTTATAATAGATACTAAAAAAACGTACGATAAGTTTCGAGTTCACATATTAATATATAAGATAAGCAAGTGATATTCAACCATCTTATTTCGCACAGTTCTTGGATTCCGAATTGATTCCCGTTTAAGTAAGAGTAATCCAAAGCTCCCATAGTCGATGAAAGTCCTCACATTCTAAACTCATATCGTAGCCCTAAGGGGTAAAATCAGACGAGCCGATTGCGGTGTTAAATTTTGCAAACGCGTAAATGTGTTGACTGGGCAAATTGAGGGGCATTTTCTCTCCGAGTGAGATCGTTTCAACATTTTAGATTTTTAGATTGATACCGTATTAATTTTTTTTTTTTTAAGAAAACTAAGCTTTTTTGTATATCGAACTTTGGATATTTCCTTATCGCGGGGAAATTATGTGCTCGTGAACAATGTGTTTTGTTTAATTTGATTACTACCTGACGATCGACCACTGAAGTTGATGCGTGTGTTATTGAACTAATTCTAAAGTCAAAAGTGGTACACGAATTATGCTTTCATTTCCGAAGCATTTGATGAAATCATTGGTTATATAAATCTGAACGTTTTATACTCACTTTAAATATACGAAGATTAAGCAATACTCGTACTTACGAACCAACTTTTCAAATAAAGTAGCATACAACGATACGCAGTTTCTTTAATCTGGTTAATTTAATTTTGAACATTTTGCTTTCTATAGAATATCGTTAGCATGATTCAAGCCCTAGTTGCTTGGTCAATACCGGACATTTCGGGAAAACTTCTCAAGCAAATGAAACGTGAAGACTTCCTTTTACGTGAAAACATAATCGAATACGAGAGAAAAAAAGCAGCTGAACAGGCAGCTGAGAACAAAACTCAAATGCCGACAATAAGTGAAGCAACACCGTTAATAAATCAACGTAATGTCGTAGAAGCCGATATTCTGAGACGTCGTCACAATAATTCGTACGATGAGAACAACGACGATCAAACAACATCAGTCTAGCTTGTAAGTGAATAGTTAAAAACTAAAACATCTATTGCATTTATCTGATTTGGATTCCTAAAGATAAAAACCAGAAAAACAAAGTTTAAAATCTTTTAATGTATAATAATACTATGTGACAATTAATTTATAAGTACTTAAATTAAACAAAACAAATATGTAATACAGAAAAAACATAAATGTGCTCAACAAAGCTTTATATAAGAAAAAATTGTACAATTTGAATCCAGAAATAAGCTTTAAATTCAAATTCAAAATAGGAAAGAACAAATTTTTGTAGAAAAAAGTAAAATACATCTAAAAGGATAAAGAAAAACTCGATTACTGCCTTTATTTACAGAATTGTTAATAACATTTTTAAGTTTAAATAATACTTGTGTAAAGCTTTTGATGTTTGACAGAAAATATAACGTCGCGCCGTTGATTGTAAATCTGCTGCGTAAATGTTAAACATTTACAAATATATATGCATGACAATATGTTAACTATTTTAGTTGTTATTAAAATGTCCTGCGCTGCATTTAGTTTAATGCAAGTGAAAATCAAAAGCAAATTACAGGCAACATTCGTCCATTTTTACAATGAAATATAATAAAACACTTATTGGTTGTTCTAAAAGGATTAAGCTTAAATGCAAACGAAAAAGTCCATCATATGGTAGTTAAATTTTAAGAAAGGCTTGAGAGTAGTGCTTGTAGTTGTTTTATTTTCAAATTAACCGAATAGGAAGATTTTTCTCACACACATCCAATTGGCATTAGATACAAATTCAAGCATGTCAAGAAAGACTATTTCCCCTCAAAAAAAAATAAAGAAAAGATTTATAAGTGTGCCAATTTGTTGCAATATAACATATGTTATAGAAAATCATTGTACATTTACTTATTTTTTTATGCAAATTTTAAAAAGGCACTGTAATATTTTTTTTTTTCATATTTGGTTTGCAATACAATCACTAAAATTTTATTTTTTTTATATTTTTTTAAAAGTAACAACATATTTAATATATAAGTGCTAAAGGTATATACATACATACAATAAAAACTAAGTTATTTACTAAAAAAAAAAAAAAAACAGAAATATAAAATAACATATTTATGTTTACACAGAAAAGAGTTCAGAGTATATTTACATATATGAGGGAAATGTTGTATATTTAAAAAGAAAGTGGAATAGATATATTGAATTAATACGATACTATTGTATATGATATTAAAGTATGTTGAAATCTCAAAAGAAGCATGTTCTGTTTGCACACACATATTTTTATACTTAAACATGTTAATATTATAATTTCCTTTTTTTATATTTAAACATTTAGATATTGTTTGTATAATATATATGTATAATAGACGTATGTAAATAAAGAAATGTTACAATCAATTTTAATAATACTGTGATTTTTTAGACTTGAAGAAAAGTTAAAACTAAGCAAGAATATGCCATTCTTATTCGCCCAAAACAGGCGAATAGCCAAACGATGGTGCATTTTTTTTATAATTTGCGCGCGCCGAGGGGATTTTTAATACCCTTATATACTGATGCTCAGGGCACGAGCAGATGGGAAAAGGGGGAGAGGAACGGAGGAAATGCCAGTTTGCATTGGCTTTAAATATTTGAAGTTTGTAGTATTTAAGAAATACGGATTCTGGTAGATCGCTCCACAAACATGTTGTACGGCTTATAAACGAATCCCTATATTGATGTGCATTCGAAACATGACACGTATTGGGGTGAAGTTTTGGAGGAGAGGAATGCAACTGGCTATTTCGTTGGAGTATTTTTTAGAATGAGATTATGGAGTTTACAATGTCTCTATCACCTATAAGTTTTAACGCGCGATTCTGTACCCTGTCTAGAATATGAACACAACCGTTTTCACTTAGCCTAGGCCTACCAACTCCTACTCTCAACCTTCACGTGGTGACCGTTGGGTGCCTGGTGCCTTGATCCGAGAAATGGGTAAGCAACCCCATTTGGGGGATTTTTGGGGCAGCAGACGAGAGAGGGTGTAAGAGTGCTTTCTCACTAGAGCACCTCTTCTTGCTTCAGATGGCACCAGATGTATTCCCTAGATGGAGTCCACGGTGGCGTCTACAGTTCAAGTTAGATAGAACTTAGAGAACACCTTGCGCGAGCTACTTCGACGTATTCGGATCACAGGTCGGTAAAGAATTTTCAATGTTAGTCAAGAATAAGATGATGGCGGAGGAGCTCCTTAATGGGCCAACGGCAGCGCTCACACTACTGGCTCCAGTATACCCAGCCCTGCGTCCTAGGGGTATAGCAAAAGGAACTAGCGCTCCAGGTAGGGAGTTGTGCCGTCGGGGTAACTTCCCTAAAACGTAAAAAAAAACACTGGTTCGGAAATAACTACAAGCTTCAGATAAGGACGATTCAATTGATAACGACCTTCGGATATGTACGTGGAATTTTCGGACCCTTAACAGACAACACAATTAGCAGAGGCCCTAGACTGCTATAAAGCAGATATAACCGCCATCCAGGAAGTGCGATGGGATGGGCCGGGCAAAAAGAGGATGAAAAACTGTGACATATACTAAGGTGATTGCTATAGAGGCAACAGGCAACGCTTATTCGGATGCGGATATGCTATACACGGTAGACTTAGGCAAGAAGTCTTAAGCTTCCGACATGTGATCGAGATTATGACAATTCGGCTCAAGCTAAATTCGCTAACAACAGCCTGATATGTGCTCATGCCCACACGGAAAAAAAGCATCCTGTGTCTACGAGCTCCTTGACAAAACATACAAGCAATGTCCTAAATACGACGTTAAATTCGAATTGGGCGATTTAAATGCCAAAATAGGAAAGGAGGACGTCTTTAACAGGGCAGTCGATAAGCATAGCCTACATGACACCACGTCTGATAACAGACTAAAGCTAATTGATTTCGCTGTGGAGCGAAACGTCACTACCTACTTGCATAGCAAGCACATGATTTCCTCATCTCAATATTGATCAATGATCATGCAACGATCAACCAAATTGACAATATTGCGATCGACGTAAGACATGCCTCCAGTATTCTGGATATCTGGACCTTCTGAGCGGCCAACATAGACTCGGATCGGAAATCGAGAAAATTGAATGTCGAAAAACTACAATCGCCCCGAAATCTCTCATTCACCCCTATACCGCCAGCATCAAATGCCGAAGACCAGTAACAACGCTGCCAACATGCCATTAGAACCGCGCAACTCATATGCTGGGTTTCGCCTGACCAACCCATCGAAACCACTGGTTCTACGAAGAAGGCCGGTGAGAGCATGCAGCAAAATAAGAGGCATGTAAAGCGGCGCTGCAAAGTAAGATGAGAGCTGCTCGTAGCTCTATGAGCAAAAAAGACGCGAAGAACATCGGCTTCTCCAAAAGATGAAGAAAGAGCATGAGAAGCGAGCGATCGAGTATATGAACAGAAGTTTCACCAAAAGGTAATAAGAACGTGTCAGAGGAGCAAAACCCGAACAGAAAACTGTAGAAATGAAAATGGAAACCTCGTAGTATAATCACAATCGATGCTGAGAATATGAAAAAACTACTTCTGCAGCATTGACATACTATATATGGACTGCTAGTAGCTAACTTCGCGTTGGTTCCAACATTAGCGCTAGCTACATTTTGGAAATTCTTGGAAATTTCGTTGGATGCAGTTGCGTGCACAAAGAGTGTTTTCATTTACATATTACATAAAAAATTGATTCGTAATAAATATACGAATATTGTGCAACTTATGGGGCAGTCAAGTGCATATACACGTATAATAATTCATTCATTCATTCATTTTCAATGGCCCGCTAATCCTTCATGAGGGTCGCGGGGGTAGGATGCTCAGGTGGACTCTCCATCCTTCTCGATCCTCCGCCATTGACTCCAATTCATCAGGGAGAATCCCTAAGCGGCTCCAAGAGAGATGTCGGACTTGATCCAACCATCTATTTCTGGGCCTTCCGCGAAGTCGTCTACCTGATGGTACGGCAACCATGGCGCGTCTTGGAAGCCGGTCTGGGGACATACGCACTACGTGACCAAACCATCGAAGCATAGATCGTTCCGTTCGGAGAAGTAGCTGCTCAACGTTGAGCGCCTCGCGTACTCTGGTGTTGCGCACTCGATCCCTACGAGTTATTCCAACAACACCGCGAAGGAACCTCATTTCGGCAGCTTGTATCCGCGATCTTATTCTTTCGGTCACTACCCAAATTTCATGACCATAGGTGAGAGTTGGAACATACACCAAGTTAAAAACCGATAGCTTAGCTTGAATACTAAGTTCGGCCTTCCTTATAACAGATTGGTCAAGCTCTCTCAAAATTGATCCAGCCTGACCAATTCTACAGGATAACTCGGCATTGCTCCTCCCATCACTCGTGAATAAAACCCCGAGGTACTTAAACTTCTCCACCTGCTTCAGTGGGACTCCACTAACATGTAGAGTGCACTGAATGGGTTTTTTGGAAACGACCATTACTTCCGATTTGTTCACGTTGATCTTCATTCCAGCATCATTACAAACGGCTACAAACCTTTCGAGTGCGCGCTGAAGTTCGGTTTGAGAGGACCCAAGGATGACCAAATCATCCGCAAAGAGCAGATGACTAATCCTTAGGTCTCCCACTTTGAAACATTCTCCGCCACGGCTGCGCTGCAACATCCAATCCATATATACAATGAAGAGGAGAGGTGACAAAACGCACCCCTGGCGGAGTCCAACGCCCACAGTGAAAGGTATTGATTTAATACCGTTTATCCGAACACAGCTTTTACAGTTTGTATATAAAGACTGAATCGCCCTTAACAGGGAACCATCAATCCCATACTCCTGCAGAACACTCCAGAGTTTGCCTCGAGGAACCCTATCATATGCTTTTTCCAAATCCACAAAACAAGTGTAGACAGGTTTGGCATATTCCCAGGCTTTCTCAAGAACCATTCTGAGAGTGAACAACTGGTCGGTTGTGCTTCTACCGGGACGAAAACCGCACTGCTCATCCCCCAAACTGTCCTCAACCACAGCTCTGGAACGCTTTTCTAGCACCTTAGCGAAGACTTTTCCAGGGAGACTTAAAAGAGATATACCCCTGTAGTTGGCGCAATCTCTTTTGTCCCCTTTTTTAAAAAGAGGAACTATCACCCCCATTTGCCAATCAGCAGGTGTTTCACCGCATTCCCAGGCCACTTTAATGACACGCGAGAGCCATTGCACTCCCTCTTTACCTAAAGCCTTGAGCATTTCTGGCCGAATTTCGTCCACACCAGCAGATTTGCCAACTTTTAGCGATTTGATCGCCAAAGTTACTTCCTCTACCGTAGGACTACTTTCCGCCCAACTCTCGACCATAGGTCTGTCATCTTCGGTGCCCTGTTCGGGATTGAGCAATTCTGAAAAGTGCTCGCTCCATCTGCGTAAGATGTCCTCCTCATTGGAAAGAAGTCTACCGTCTTTGGATTTGACTCCTTCAACGATATTCAACTTTTTTCCTCTGAGTCGGCGGACGGTCTGCCAGAACATCTTATTTGCAGATCTGTGGTCACGTTCCAATTTCTCGCCAAACTCCTTCCAAGACTTTTCTTTCGCTGTTTTCACAGCTAATTTGCAAGTTCTTCGCGCCTCAGTGTACCGATTTCGAGAATCGGAGTTCCCCAAGTGAATCCACACCTTAAAGGCTCTCTTCTTCTCTCTGATGGCTTCTTGAACTCCGGGCGTTTTAAACCAAGCAGTTCTTTTCTCACCACCAGCCGCCACACCAAGCCGCTTCACTCCACAAACATCTCCCGCAGAGGCAATAACCGCTGTTGAAAACAGTTGCCATTCTTCCTCTACATTTGATGGAACAGTTGGAATTCGTTCAAACCTCTCAGATATTTGCCGCGCAAATGTCTCCCGTATCTCATCGTCCTGTAACCTCTCCCATCGTATGCGTGTAACCATCCTTGGTTTACGCTTTGGTAGGGGAGGCACTCTCTCGGTAAGATACAATTTGCACAGCACTAAGTGATGATCAGTTGACAGTTCGGCCCCTCTCAATACGCGAACATCACAAACCATTCTCTTCAGACACGATGGTACCACAAAGAAATCGATCAGCGACTTCTGCTGAAGACTCTGACGGTACCACGTGTATTTGTGAATGTCTTTGTGTGGAAAGATGGTGTTCATGATGGATAAGCCATTTTCACAACAAAAATCCAACAACCTCTCTCCGTTCGCGTTTTGATCAGGATCACCGTTCCTCCCAATCACACTCCCCCATGTCATAACATCTACACCCACATGAGCATTGAAGTCACCCATCAGGACAAAAGAATCCATATCTGCAACCTTTTCAAGGGCAACATCAACTTCATCTAAGAAAGCTGCGTACTCTGACAGAAGGTTCGGTGCATACACCTGCACCAATGCCAGAGTTGATCTTTCAAGCTTGAGCTTTATGATCGCAACTCTCCCTCCTAATGGTATCCACTCCAATACTCTGTCTGTCAACCTGGGACTTGTGAGTATCCCCACTCCCGCCCGAGCAGACATTGAGGGTGCGACTCCTGACAGGAAGAGCTTCCACCCACCCGAAAGGTCCACAGTTTTAGAACCTCTCTGCTTTGTTGAAGAAACGCCAACTATATCTAGTCGACTTTTAACAGCCTCCCCAACAAGCTCAAGATCCTTCCCTGTGAGCGATGAGACGTTCCATGTGCCTATCCTAAGTCGATGCCGTTGTCGAATCTCAGAGAGTCCATCTGTGCCCCTATCGGTGCACAGCGCGTTCACCCCTTGACCCCCGTAATGGTTCGCGAGACCATTGACAGGAAGCTCGTAGCCATTTCGGGTTTGACCCGGCCGGCTGCCGAGCGGGACAAGCCGACCACCAGACGCTCGCATCCTGACACCCTTCAGGCCTGGCTCCAAAGGATGCCCTGGCTTACCAGGCTTGGCAATATCCGAGGCCGGTCGTCTTCGTGTCATCATGGGGTGTGCGCTTTGTTAGCCGTGACTGGGTTGTATGGATGGGAATAACTATTTAAGTTACCCCATCCGCACATCCCAGTCACGTTGCCCGCCCCCCACCACGAGGAGGTCAGCTGCCAGGGGGGCCATGTTAATATTATAATTTCCTTTTTTTATATTTAAACATTTAGATATTGTTTGTATAATATATATGTATAATAGACGTATGTAAATAAAGAAATGTTACAATCAATTTTAATAATACTGTGATTTTTTAGACTTGAAGAAAAGTTAAAACTAAGCAAGCATATGCCATTCTTATTCGCCCAAAACAGGCGAATAGCCAAACGATGGTGCATTTTTTTTTATAATTTGCGCGCGCCGAGGGGATTTTTAATACCCTTATATACTGATGCTCAGGGCACGAGCAGATGGGAAAAGGGGGAGAGGAACGGAGGAAATGCCAGTTTGCATTGGCTTTAAATATTTGAAGTTTGTAGTAATTAAGAAATACGGATTCTGGTAGATCGCTCCACAAACATGTTGTACGGCTTATAAACGAATCCCTATATTGATGTGCATTCGAAACATGACACGTATTGGGGTGAAGTTTTGGAGGAGAGGAATGCAACTGGCTATTTCGTTGGAGTATTTTTTAGAATGAGATTATGGAGTTTACAATGTCTCTATCACCTATAAGTTTTAACGCGCGATTCTGTACCCTGTCTAGAATATGAACACAACCGTTTTCACTTAGCCTAGGCCTACCAACTCCTACTCTCAACCTTCACGTGGTGACCGTTGGGTGCCTGGTGCCTTGATCCGAGAAATGGGTAAGCAACCCCGTTTGGGGGATTTTTGGGGCAGCAGACGAGAGAGGGTGTAAGAGTGCTTTCTCACTAGAGCACCTCTTCTTGCTTCAGATGGCACCAGATGTATTCCCTAGATGGAGTCCACGGTGGCGTCTACAGTTCAAGTTAGATAGAACTTAGAGAACACCTTGCGCGAGCTACTTCGACGTATTCGGATCACAGGTCGGTAAAGAATTTTCAATGTTAGTCAAGAATAAGATGATGGCGGAGGAGCCCCTTAATGGGCCAACGGCAGCGCTCACACTACTGGCACCAGTATACCCAGCCCTGCGTCCTAGGGGTATAGCAAAAGGAACTAGCGCTCCAGGTAGGGAATTGTGCCGTCGGGGTAACTTCCCTAAAACGTAAAAAAAAACACTGGTTCGGAAATAACTACAAGCTTCAGATAAGGACGATTCAATTGATAACGACCTTCGGATATGTACGTGGAATTTTCGGACCCTTAACAGACAACACAATTAGCAGAGGCCCTAGACTGCTATAAAGCAGATATAACCGCCATCCAGGAAGTGCGATGGGATGGGCCGGGCAAAAAGTGGGTGAAAAACTGTGACATATACTAAGGTGATTGCTATAGAGGCAACAGGTAACGCTTATTCGGATGCGGATATGCTACACACGGTAGTCTTAGGCAAGAAGTCTTAAGCTTCCGACACGTGATCGAGATTATGACAATCCGGCTCAAGCTAAATTCGCTAACAACAGCCTAATATGTGCTCATGCCCACACGGAAAAAAAGCGTCCTGTGTCTACGAGCTCCTTGACAAAACATACAAGCAATGTCCTAAATACGACGTTAAATTCGAATTGGGCGATTTAAATACCAAAATAGAAAAGGAGGATGTCTTTAACAGGGCAGTCGATAAACATAGCCTACATGACACCACGTCTGATAACGGACTAAAGCTAATTGATTTCGCTGTGGAGCGAAACGTTACTACCCACTTGCATAGCAAGCACATGATTTCCTCATCTCAATATTCACAAGCAGACATAGTCCAATGATCATGCAACGATCAACCAAATTGACAATATTGCGATCGATGTAAGACATGCCTCCAGTATTCTGGATATCTGGACCTTCTGAGCGGCCAACATAGACTCGGATCATCACCTTGTTGTAGCCGAGGTACGATTGCGGATATCTCAAAATGAGCAACAAGAAGAATCGCTGTGAGAAAATTGAATGTAGAAAAACTACAATCGTCCCGAAATGTCTCATTCACCTCTATACCGCCAGCATCAAATGCCGAAGACCAGTGACAACGCTGCCAACATGCCATTAGAACCGCGCAACTGATATGCTGGGTTTCGCCTGACCAACCCATCGAAACCACTGGTTTGACGAAGAAGGCCCGTGAGAGCATGCAGCAAAATAAGAGGTATATAAAGCGGCGCTGCAAAGTAAGACGAGAGCTGCTCGTAACTCTACGAGCAAAAAAGACGCGAAGAACATCGGGTTCTCCAAAAGACGAAGAAAGAGCATGAGAAGCGAGCGATCGAGTATATGAACGGAAGTTTTACCAAAAGGTAATAAGAACGTGTCAGAGGAGCAAAACCCGAACAGAAAACTGTTGAGATGAAAATGGAAACCTCGTAGTATAATCACAATCGATGCTGAGAATATGGAAAAACTACTTCTGCACCATTGACATACTATATATGGACTGCTAGTAGCTAACTGCGCGTTGGTTCCAACATTAGCGCTTACATATTGGAAATTCTTGGAAATTTCGTTGGATGCAGTTGGGTGCACAAAGAGAGTGTTTTCATTTACATATTACATAAAAAATTGATTCGTAATAAATATACGAATATTGTGGAACTTATGGGGCAGTCAAATGCATATACTCGTATAATGATTTTTTATTTAAATTTGTCGCGCAGCGTTCTCTCATCCAAATATCAATATCATCCCTCGATCTTCACTACTCCACAACCGAATTAAGCAAAACTGCTGGACCTGACGGTTTACCGGCCCAACTTTTCAAGGCAGCTGGTCTCTAAGATTTGGGCAGACGACTGTATGCCTGATGAATGGAATTTCAGTATCGTTTGCCCGATCTACAAGAACATCAACTATGTGTCAATTATAGAGGTGTCAGTTTCCTCAAGGTCGCATACAAGATTTTTTTGCGACATTGTGTGGACGCCTGAAACCGTTTATCAACCGCCTGATTGGCCACTATCAGTGCGGTTTCAGACCAGGAAAGTCCGCCATGGATCAAACCTGCTGTCATGTGACTTCTTGAATATTGTACTTGACAATCAATCCTACGAATTGGACAGAGCGTCGCAGTGGGCAGCTACAACTTCGAAGTAGTAAGGGACTTTGTCTGTCTTGTCTCTGCTATAAATCCTGAAAAGGACACCAGCGCGGAAATCAAGCGAAGAATAAGTCTTGCCAATCGCTGTTTTTTTAGGTTATTAAGGCAATTCAACAGTAAAGACCTAACTCGAACAACCAAGGAGAATCTATATAAGACCCTGATCATCCCAGCCCTGTTTCACAGCGCTGAAACATGGACTTTATTGAAAGCGGATAAAGATATCCTTGGTCCCTTCGAGAGAAAAATTGTTGGTAAGATATTCTTCTTTCTCGTTTGCGTTGACGGGTTTTGGAGGAAAAGAATCAATGACGTACTATACAAGCTGTACAGCGACATTAACCTAGTCAAAAAACTGCGTATTGGAAATTTTAGACGGCTAGGACATGTGCGAATGGACACCAACACTCCAGTCCGCAGTCTTCGTATCTAATCCTGAGAGACGACGCAGTAGAGGGCCTCCTCGTCGTATGTGACGCGCACAAGTTCAAAGGGACCTTGACCAACTTGGAGTGTGCAACTGGAGGCAATTAGCTAAAGACCGAGCTAAATGGAGAGGCTTGTTGGTTGAGGTCCAGGTTCTCCCCCAACTGTAGCGCCACCTAAGTAAATAAATAATATCAATAGCAAATTTGGCGATAAAAATAAAATAATTTCTCGCAATACATGATTTTTTTAGTTTTCCACTTAGAAATTTGTTCTGCAAAGCATGTAGTGAGAGAAAAGGGTATAGACGGACAAGGACGAAGCAGGGAGGTGACGATGGCCATTAGTTTTGACTACACAGGAGATTATCTACCAAAGCTATTTGCAGCCTAGTTTTAACTCGAGAATTTTAGACAGTTTGAGAGCGGTCATTACTTAAATTGCAAAATTGTCCTGCTTAGGCAAAAAATAAAATTCAAACACTAGTTGATAGATTTCATCTAAGTACAACAAAATAAGGCTTAGGTATCAGAGTACACATTAGCCCGTAGTAATAAAGATTTGGGAGCAACTTGTAGGCTCACATTTAGGTAGGTAGTTGTAGTTCTAATTTGTTTTTAATGTTTCATAGTAAAATATTTTATTAAGCTAAAGTTAAGCTATATGATCTGCATCTGTGTGGTATTCTAACACTCAATCTTTCTTTTATGCATTTTCTTTGATTTATTATTCATTGTTATGATGAATAATGTATAAATCCGGTGGTGTCGACTGGCGCTTTGAATTAAACTTGGAATCAATTGAAGGAAAAACCCTGACTCTCTTTCATTTTGGTCTGCAAATCGAACAGCTCTAATTGCTAAATCAGCCAAATACAAAAAGTAAAGAAACAAAAACAATTTCACATTACTCGTTACTTTGATCTGACAGTTTCTAGTTAGCGAATCATAGTACCAACTGTCAAAGAATTCGCTAAGTACTCCAATTTATGCAATACGTTTGACTTGTGAATGATAAATGGACCTTTAGACAAGGGTTGGATACATCCGTTTGTTGTTTTAGAAGCGATGTATGTCGATTATTATTATAATACACATTTTGAGCTAGATGCGATACATTGATATGACCAGATTAGGTTGACTTCCATTGGCAATGTTACTTAGTTCGACATGTAGAAAGCAGAAATAAACCCTTATCAACAAAGACCCTAACGTGAAAAACTGTGGCTGGGATTAGACAGAGCGGCTTCCTAGTGGATACCGGATGGATCACTCTAATTCCATTTGAGTGTTCATTTCAATTATGGATTTACAAAAATTTCCCAAACTGTGTATTTTTTAAATTGGTTTAGTTACATGAACGTTTCCCAATGTTGAATTCATATTTTTAGATATCGTTAAAGTCATGAATGCTTTCATTCTGGTAAAGAATTTATTAACGTTGCACGTTGTGCGTACTTTTTGGAGCTAGCTTTGGTTTTTTATGCGTTCTGTTCACACGTTATTACAAAAAAAACCGCCCGAATTAGTACAATTAACTGAATACACAAAGTCATACAACTTAACTTGCGCGGTATGGATTTTTCTGCGATCAATAGCCGGGATAACGCATACGAATGTAAATGCGTCTGCATCCGCCTTATCGGATCAATGCTATAATACCCTGCAGGGATAGAATTTAGAATTTAGAATTTCACATCGGTTCTCTCAGTACAGTTCATAGAAAGGTACCTTCACCTTTATTCTTCTCGCACTTGGATCCTAACCACGAAAGAATCTTTTGTATAGAACCCACATCTACTCGTATTGCTTTCCTGTCTATCGTCTAACACAATTAATACACATGATTTTCGATCAACAGAACATGAAATGTGCTATGAAGTCAATATTACTCACTTAGCCCAGCAGTTTAAATGATCAGCGGAACAAAATGCTTTCTGTTGTGGCACACTTATCTTGCACATTATCTGTTCCAGCAGTAAAAGTAAAAAATAGATAACAACAAATGTTTTCGAAATTGCAATAAACATTAACTTCGACCCCAGTTATCGCTTTTCCATGATTGCCATTTTATTCGTCATAAAATGTCTCAACCGTTTTCTGTATTTCATAGATACGGCTGAGTCGCAATAATATCGTAGACAACAAGAAATTTGTATTATCGGTCTAGAAATTGACAGCAAATTGTTGAGCGAGGCCGTTCACTTCTGATTGTTTTTTTTGAAATGTGCACTGTTAGGTGACATCCCAAAACAATGTTCAGTGTTAACAAGTCGGCGACAGGCGGTCAGACCGAGACAAAATCGATTGTTGAAAAAATCTATTTTCTCGGAAATGGTTAGAACGATTTTGTTAAATTTCACAGTTTAGTGAGTTTTGGCATCCACTATAAGATGGCATACTATGCTTCTGCCAGAAAATGCGCATGCCAGTACTTCCTTATTGACCGGTCTTGGAAAATCTACTTTTCCAAGACTTTTTTTGAACCGATTTCGCCCAAAATTAATATCTAGGCTAATTTCTTTTTGTTTTAGAAAAATCGTTGGCTTTTAAGTAAGTTAAAAAAAAAAAATCTACGAATTTTAAATCTGTTTTTGCACTTATTGGTTTAAGTAAATCTGACCCAGTCGTGCAGTTTATTTCTTGATTACTGGATGATAATGCATGCCCAGTCGGACAATGCACTATCGTCCATTCACAGGATCCAATCAATCCACTGTCACTTTCGTTTTTGTACAATCGTCTCAATGCGAACTGGTGAGATTCCTTGAGATAGGTTTTGAGCAAGTTAGAAGTAGGAATAATGCCTTCACTTATAAAACTTATTTTCGACCAATAGTCTCTTATCTCCAAGCCTTCTTGGAAACAGAACAAGTTCGTTCATTCGCTGTCCATTCAAAAATAAACTTTAGAAGATACTGTCAGCACGAACAGACAATCAGACAGAGAGTCAATCTGTAGACCAGGCAACTGAACATAGGAGAATTTTGAAGTAAATGTTTTGCAATACGTGTGCACAGCACATACATATGTTATGTACATACATACGAGTATGTACATACATACGAGTATGTACATAGACTGTGATAATGCAACAGTGTACATATGTAAGCACATAATGCATGTTTGTACAGAATTTGAGGAATGTCGTGGTTACAAAAGTAAACCACACATACATAGCTGGGATCATTTTAATCAAAAAATAATGTAATTTTCTGGATTCCTTGCCATGTTTTATGGTTTTGGATAAGGCCTTATAATTTTAACTAACAGATACCCATGAGTTTGTGCACGTGGTCCACAATAATATTAACAATATACACTTAGAAACATTCGGTTTCGTACGGAGTGTGTTTCCACAGAAAAAAATAAATTTTGTTTGGAGGAATTGCAATTCCGGGTATGAGTCATCATACGATCACGTCATTTGTTCATGTTCTTCGCAGTAAGGACGAAAAACCGAAGAAAAATAACATAACGGTACATTGTCATAGGTTATCTTTCATCACTCTGAAAAACGAACAAACATTCAGTTTCGTACGACGCAAGTAAGTGCCACTTCAGGACGGGATACTAATACTTGCAACTCGATTTATTTAATTTTAATTAAAGGGCGTTATTTTCAGTGAATATTTAAGGTACTTTTTCTGATCAGATTCGATTTTTAGGGTAATATTTTGATTTTTTAGAATGGGTAAAAATGTAAGCGAAGAGGTACGATCTTTAGCAATTTTTCATCGAAAGGGGAAAATCTTTGGCCCAAATATGTAGGTGAACTATTACAGCTTAAAAAATCTACGGTACAATATATTTGCAAACGGTACGATAAGGAGGCGAGGATACAAAATGTGTGCAGTAACAAAGGACCCAGAAAAATGACCAAGTCTTCAGAAAAATGTATCCTTCGTGAAATAAAAAAAAATCCAAAGCTAACTTCAGTCGAATTAAGCAAAATGCTTGCTGAATTCAACGGGGTCAATGTAAACCCAATTACCATCAGGCGAACACTTAAAAACAATGGTTACTTTTCACGGGTATGTTGTAGAAAACCTTTAGTCAGCGAAGTCAATAGAATAAAACGCCTCAATTTCGCCAAAAAATACAAGGATAAGCCGCTAGACTACTGGAAGAATGTTATATTCGTCGATGAAAGTAAATTTTCACTCTTTCGAAATGATAAAAAACAAGAAAAAGTGTACTGGAAGCGTAATGAAGCCTACAGTGTAAAAAACATATCGGCAACTGTAAAACACGGCGGAGAAAGTGTTATGGTTTGGGGTGCTATGGGGTGCGGAGGTGTTGGAAATTTAAAATTTATTCAAGGAATTATGGGCAAAACTATGTACCTTAATATTCTTAAGGAAAATTTAAAAGATTCAGCTGACAAACTGGGAATTAAGAGTACATTCCACTTTAACCAAGACAACGATCCAAAGCACAATGCTCTGGACGTGCGTCTTTGGCTATTATACAACTGCCCAAAATGCCTTGAAACACCTCCACAGAGCCCGGACATTAATCCTATCGAACATCTGTGGGAGCACTTGGAACGGCAAATTAGAAAAACAAATGCCGTACGAAACAAAAAGGAGCTTCAAGCGCTTATTTCGGAGGAGTGGAATAAAATTCCGTCCGACATTACAAAAAAGTTGGTGGAATCGATTCCAAGTAGGCTTGCTGCTATAATAAAGCACGGCATAAGTATACTTATGCTGTTATGCCTTGTTGCCACAGACATACCATATGTATGTAAGTATTTAGCTAACAGAAGGGATGCATCAAACGCCATCGTCATCACCTTGTTAAAATACACATGTTCTTGTAGCTATAAATCTGCGCCGCATAGGTAGGCAAGAAAATAAATCCATGTGTTTATTTACTTTACACTGCGCCCAAAAGTGCACAAAAAATCCGTACTTCTCAAACTTTTCTATGTATATTTTATAATGCCTGGTTTTGTCTGTTGTTTTAATCTCTGCGTTTATTTATTTTATTATCCTAACCCCATTGAGGAATATCGTGATGATTTTAATTGGAGATTAGGACCAAGCCTTTAAGGTATAGAATGGCAAAGTTATACTAAAATCTGTCAATTAGATTTTATTATATGTATAGATATATATGTATATAGACAGATAGATTGTGTCTTCATCTTTCGTTCATATTCATATTCCTCAAACACCCTGTATATTCACTAATAGCTGATATAATAGGTGGTACCTTACATATCTATGTACGTCAACACCGGCTGACGAGTTTAAATGATTTCCTGCTGGTTTCGGATGACAAATTCTTAGAATTTACGTGCATAATATCCAGAGATACAAATTCTACGTATACATTTGTAAATACGTAACTCATTGAATTTTTTACAAGTCATGTTGATATGTCATATCTTTATTAAATGCTTTATTTCGTTCCGCACTCGTGTATTTTCATTTACTTATTTTTATTTTCTGACTCAGTTCAGACGAAAAGCTGAAATGATAATACATAATAATAATTGTACAAGACGTAATATTTACGAAAGTGGGAATTTTCTTTCTCACCAAGAGCGGTCAAAACTTTTCGACCTTTTATAAACATACAGCACACCGCTACCAGGTTAAAGAGACTGAAGATTTATTTTATAATCCTTATTTTAAATGTATTAGTATATTTAATTTTTCGGAAGTCGTATTATTTAATGTGAGTAGGTACTACACCAGTATATCAAGTTTTACCCATTCTCAAATTAACACACAAACATGCAAAATATTAAGAAAAATGTTAATTACTGGCAATTACCTCATATTACACCAGTAATGCGTTCCTAAAAACTTGGTCGTATCCCGACCAGCATATCAAATTTTACCCATTCTCAAATTAACACACAAACATGCAAAATATTAAGAAAAATGTTAATTACTGGCAACTACCTCATATTACACCCGTAATGCGTTCCTAAAAACTTGGTCGTATCCCGAACTGTCACATCTTGGGTACGATTTTCCATACATTTCATCTAATTCGTTCCTAAATCTCAAAAATTACAAAACATTCAAAAAAAATATGTATATATATATATATTTAAAAAACCAACAAAAGTAATTCATTTAAGCTCAATAACATATTTATCGACTTTCTAACGTTATTTACATCGCAACTCAATAAAAAAAAAAGTCATCTATTTCGGACTAGGCGATGTCGTTCCTTTTCTCCTTTTGTAACAGTCTGTAGCATGTTACGTCTTTTCGAATAGCATCGCATAGCTTGCTACTTCTTTCCACGTTATTGTCTTGGGTTTTTATGAGCTCTATAAGTTGTTCGGTTTTTTCTAAAGTTAAGTTAAGATTTTGCAAACTTAAGTCCGTAGAAGTTGCTGTGTCAGTTTCTATCTCTTCATCGTCTTCGTCGTTGTTTCTTTCTATGATTGCTTCAAGTAGATCCTCATTGGTAAGCTCGTCTTCATGTCTGCGGCGTCTATTTGAAGGTTTAGCTGCTTACCTAACTTCATAACATCGTTATTGATATCTTCCAGAGACGCATCATAAGACTTATATAAACTGTTATAAACTGTGGAGAAAGCGCTCGACATAATCTGCTCATGGTTGATGCCTTGACCTCCGCCCAAGAGTCTCCGACAGTATCTGCCATATATTGAAATTTTTCCAGAACTCCTGGAGTATTGATCCAGCCTCGGTATCAGATAACGTGTTATTATTCTGCAAGTGTTTTAGCGTTTAAAAGTTGCAATGACAGTTTGACCCATCGGTTGTAGTAACGAGGTCATATTTGGGGGAAGAAAAATCACTTTAAAATCAGGAAAAATGTTGCTAACCGATCGTGAATGTCCAGGGGGAGTATTATCCAAGACCAAGACGCATTTCATTGTTGCTTCGCTTTAAGTAGTCCTTCACCGCAGGGACAAACTGGATATGGCATAATCCTTCAGATACATAGAGCATGATTTTTTTTTTTTTATAATGTTGGGCGTATCTTTGGGGTAGTCGGTCGTATCGAGGGAAATAGGTGCATAAAAATGTTGGTCGTAAGTGCGGGTTGTTCTGTTTTGGGGTGGTCGTAACTTGAGGTATTCCTGTATTTTACACCAAATTAATTTGATCTTACTGCACGCTTACAGATTTTAATTTTTTTTTTTTAATTTTTATTTCAAAACAATCACTTTGTTCAAAAAGCCTTAAGGCTTTTGCTTGGTTGACTTTTTACTTTCCCACTGTGTTTCCTTGCTTGCTTTCTTTCATGTATCAAAGGACAAAAAAAAAAACTCATATCTAAGAATGTGTATTTAATTTGAAAATTACATTTTGCATCGGATTACTGTCTTATTTTGTCGTCCCAAATGCGATGTCTGTCCGTCCGTCGAGCTAGAAAGATTAAATTTCACATATCTGGTTTTGAGAGTCAGTCCAAAGCAGTACAAGCATAAAAATCTTCAAAATCTGCCCACTGACAGGCCCACTTCAGATGAAAATTACATCTAAAGAGAAAGCTTTCACTTCAAAACGTCTTAAATTCATTCATTCATTTTCAATGGCCCGCTAATCCTTCATGAGGGTCATTGGGGTAGGATGCTCTGGTGGAGCCTCCATCCTTCTCGATCCTCCGCCATTGACTCTAACTCATCAGGAGGAATCCCTAGATGGCTCCAGGAGAGACGTCGAACTTGATCCAACCATCTATCTTTAGGCCTACTGGGGAGTCGCCTACCTGATGGCACGGTAATCATGGCCCGTCTTAGAAGCCGGTCTGGGGGCATACGCACTACGTGACCAAACCAGCGAAGCATAGATCGTTCCGTTCGGAGAAGTAGTTGCTCAACATTGAGATCCTCGAGTACTCTGGTGTTGTGCACTCGATCCCTACACGTTATTCCAGTACCCGCCTGTACGTCTTAAATGTACAATAAGATATAATATTCGTAAATTAAGAAGAACTAAACCTCACAAACTTATAATCTGACAATTATCAGAACCCGTATTTAAACTATAATACCTTCTCAAACGCAACTGAACGTTGGAACTAAAATCATTTGTCGATCTTTCTTTGATTGGTCATGATTAAGGAGGTGTTTTTGGTGCGGTTAGAGTCCCACACTACTCTGCGCTTCTAACCCCACAGTGTCTTTCGAGGTTTCACCTTCACGAAAAAAAAAAAAAAAATAAAAATTAAAAATGTTTATGTTCCAAAAATTAATTAAAATGCCTTAGACGTCTTTAAGGTTGTTAAAAAAAATAAGAAAGAAAAACCAACTTTGGGTTAGGTTTGCCAAACACCCGAACAATATCAGGCTTAAATTTTTTTAGGAAAAACTGTGTCATGAGCTCAAAACGGAGATTCCTATTTCAGCAGAAGACTAGTTGAACACATTGGAAATACCAGAAAAGAATGGAGAATTGTCAATGGAATTTTAAATAGAAAAAAACTTAACGTTGATATCACATTAAAAAATAATAATACAAATGTATTTGAACCTATACAGATTTCTAATCTATTTAATGATTTTTTGACTCACATTCCAAGTTCTATCAAAAATTTCTCTTCATGTCAATGTGTCAGGCGGAAAAATTTACAGGCCGACAGTTTTGTCTTCAATGAATTTTCATGTTTGAAATACATACATAAATTAATATTATCACTAATCACTTCTAACTCTTCATCTCATGATAGCATTTGAAGTAAAGTCCTAAAATATATGTCCTTACAAGTTTCAGATATTCTTTGTTTCGTATTTAATCTTAGTATTCAGAAAGAAATTTTCCCCGACTTTCTAAAAACTGCTGTAATCATTGCTTTAAATAAGAATTTAAATAAGGAATTCTAACACTTTAAATAATAACCGTCCTATTTCTTTGTGGCCTGTGCTTTTAAAGTTTTCGTAAAAGGTGTAAAATCAAGAATGCTGCAGTTCTTAGATAAAACTAAGTTTTTAAGTGAGTGTCAGTTCGGTTTTAGAAGTGGTAGATCTGCTAAAAAAAAAATCCACGGAGTTTTTCTGAAACATAGCATCTGTGTTTTACAACCACTACACCAATCTCTCCCTCTCTTTCTCTCCCTCTCTCACTCTCTCCCACGCTATCCTTTCCAAGGCCTGCACTGTGTGTAAACATTTTAAATGTATTAATAATGCCTTCAGTGCGCGCATTATCCAACCTTTTAATTAGAAAAATTACTGCATTCGATGAAGACACTGCTTTATCTTACTGAAATAAAACTTATTTAAGTCTTCATACGAAGATGAGCGCAAGAGAAAAGAAAAAGGAGAATTACGTATTTCCTTAAGAAATTTAGATATTGAAAATTTGAGAAAATAATAGTAAAAAATTCGGGCGAATTTCATGTTCGCATGAGGTTTTCTCGCATGGTGGGAATACGATCGACCGTTTGTATATTTATGTTTATTATAACTTTCATTTTTGTGGACCGATTTAGATGAAACCTTTTTATTTGTTAACATAATTCTTTATCCTTGCGGCGGAAGAATATTTGGGTGCTCCATTCCTAAAATGTTGATACCAATTTATATGGCCTTTTTGGAAATTTGGGGTTGGGTTGAGCCGGTAAGAGAGAACCATAAAAAGAATTGCAGATTTGTGCTCAGCGTGAGCTAATCTATCGTACTAAATAAAAAAAAGTTCAATTTTCGGCATTTCTGGTAATGTAAAATCTAGCACATTTAGTTTTTGATTTACACTCCTTTAAAAAAAAATTTTTTTCCAGAACCCAAAATTTAATTTTAAATGAAAATAGTGGACGAATCTCTCTATAACATAAAAAAAATAAAATACTATGTATAATATATAATAACTTATTGCTATATAAGCAAGTTCTTAGACCAGTATACCTACGGGCTCTAGTTGTAGCCATGCACATGCCAGACAAATTAACAAAAAAAAAAAAATAACTAAACCTTCCAAAATTAAGTACTGAGAAAGATAGTTAATGCACCTTGGTACATATGAAACGCTAATCTGCATAGAGATCTAGGTATTGAAATGGTTGAAGATAAAATTAAAAAAAAAAATTGCTCAAAGACACCGAATTAGGCTTCACAACCACATTAATTTAGAAACAACACAACTATTGAATATTGAATGTAATCAGGAGATTAAGACGAGTAAAACCCCTTGATCTATAGTAGTTAGCTAAGGATATAAAACAAAATTGAATAGTATGTATCTTAAGGAAATTAATACTTTCAAACAAAAAAGTCCAGAAATCCGACAAACGGCGGCTTTTCCTTTTAACTAGATAATTATTATTAATATGATTTAAAAATAAATTGCTGATTAGTCCAATGCTAGGTGGGATTCGGTAAAGAGAGGCGTTAGCCAGGATGTTTTTTAGAGGATTAAAGTCCCTCGCTTTTGCAGAAGGCTCCCTCACGTATACACCTCTGCAATGTCTTTTGATGATTTTTCCTTCCAGCGAACCTCCAAAACCAAAAAAAAATAAAATTTTTTATTAAATTCTATAAATTATAATTTACTTTTGTTAACCCTCCCCATCAACGCATTTTATCTTGATTATGTATTGTTTAAGGGTGCAACCTCCTCTTGTCCTTCAGACAAGAGAATGCTCCTAACTATTTTATATTTAATTATCTCAATATTGTTTTTGAATTATTATTAAAAATTATTATTATTATAAACGTGTATGTGCTTTTCTTTTATCGATCTTAGTGTATGGGATCGTGTGTGCTTTTAGCAACATACGTTATGGGTTTTGGCTATCACCGCCATTTAACAGTCTGCAGTAGTGTTCCTTCATCACCTTGAATATGAGTGCAAAACGTTATGGCTCCGAGAGAGGCATTATAAAGCTTAAATATTTATAACAACATACTACTATAAATAATTATATATAATTATTTTTTTTTGGAATCAGTATCTAACTACAATATATGTTGCCTTTTTGGCAACATGTTTCTGTATACTCTTAGTCATCTGTTTACAGCTGTTACCCGGCGAACTATAAACAAAAACCATATGTTGCTCGCTTCTCATCAACAACTAGTATAAGTTTAATTTAAGGACTATCGCATGAGAGAGAAAAAGCGAAATTCTATTTAGGTATTGAGAATGAATGAATCTCTCGCACGACTCCCGCACATGCAATGAACTTTTAAGCAATAACAAATGACACGCTGCCGCTCTCTTATCATAAATAACCTTCCCCAAAGGAAAGTTTTGTTAATGCAAACAACAAGCACTTGAATTTTTTTCTGATTTTTGTTCATATAAAGCTCAGCGGCTCATTGTTAGGCTAGTTCAGTTGAGAGAAGCTTCTTGAAGTGGAAACAGTTCGTGGTAACTGGCCTTTTAAAAAGTATTATAATTTCGGTTCTTTTGGTGAAATTCAAATTCAAGTGAAAAAATATACAAGTAATTAGAATACCCATAAACAAAATGTTACAAAAGCAGAAAGCTCGTCATATTCTTGATCTTAATCCTGAAGAAAGAAAGGAATTGCTTAAATCCTTTGACATCGTCTTAAGTGACTGTGATGGTAAGTAACGAATATACCTAGGTATATCCCTTTTTGAATTACAATTATTCATTCTATTTCGTTTGATTCTACTACCGGTTAGTGGGGTTGTTAGAGGGTGTATATAATTTATGGTAATTCCTCATATTCTTAAAGGTACGAGTAACACTCGTCACACGCATGACTCGTGCTATTTTTTGAAATTCACTCGTTTTCCCAAAGAAAAAAAGTTTAAAGGTTTTTGAAAATTAACCGAATTTTTTGTTCAACCAAATGACCGACTCATTCATTCATTCATTAAAAAAAAATAAAAATGAATGGCTACAGCTTGATCTTCGGTTTGTAGTGTAGACAAAACGGAAACTACTGAGGAATTCCCCATTGTCAATGTCAATGTTCGGTTTCAAGGTCGTAGAAATTGATTTTCCCCTTTTTTTTTTGAGTTTTCTTCTCTTGGCTTCGAAGAGACGCTGAGTTTGGCAGAATACCACGAATTTCATTGATTTATTCTTTAGCTGTAGAAAGAGGATGTGAATTGTCATCTCAGGTGGGTAGTGAACTTGACCCACACCAACATGTAGGGCGTTGACATCATAGCTGAGTAGGTTACGTAAAATTGGTTAAATTTAGCAACTTTCTTTGGAAGATGTAGGTATATACAGATAAAGACACAATTAAACATATGTACAAAGCAGGTTGCAGCTGCTTAATGTATGTAGGTGCTGTATAGATACATAAATGCATATAGTTAGCGAGTGAAAAAATAGATAAATCTAGATAGTACCAGTATCAGTAGTAATCAGTGTTCATGAAATAAATGCTGAAATGCAATTTGCCAAAAAATTTGTTCATATTAGTTGCCAATATAAGAGTTATTTGACTGTATTTTCCCAGTGTGTGTTCCGAACTGCTGTTGGTACCGGGCAATTGTTTTCATTTTCTCAGCGCCGAAGGCTATGACTGTGATGAATCAATTTAGTGACAAATGATAAAATTGAGTGAATGCAGATACAAATATATTTACTAATTGATTGCTTGTTAGAGAAACAATAAATCCTAATCAAGAAATTAACGATTGTTTGTCAGAAAATTTGTGATTGCATACCGTAGAAAATATTTGAACTTCAGTAATTTTCCATGGATCTTTCAACTAAATAATTTGGGCTTTTATTTTTTATAAAATTAATCTTATATAAAAATAATATAACATCACCTTTTTGGTTTGTTTGATTGATTGTCCTTAAGACACTCTTTTGCTTTAAAATACTGGCATTCTATGGTACTCAACAACTCATATGGGAGCTCAAGAAATAATGCAGACGTTTTTGGCAATGAATCATTGCATGTAAACAGTATTTCACTTTGTTAAGCTTTTTATGGGTTGCAAAATGAGCAGAACTTAAATAAGCGAATAAGTTTAATTATTAGCCAGGCGCTTTATTTTCCTATTTAGTCAAATTGAATAGTCCACACTGCAAGTCTTACAATGAATTCTAGTCAAATTCCGTTCCCTAAAACTTGGTCCAGAATTAAAAGAACGAATATGTTGTTTCATTGTGGTTCTTTTGAATTTAAGTAAAAAAAAAATAATAATAATAAAATAAGGGCGAAACTCTTATTAAGAAAATTTTTCTTACATATATTGTAAAAAAAATATCAAATTATGTACATACGAGTAAGTGCTGCTTATTAACTTGCTTCACACATGTATGACAATTCGGTTGTTGACAAATTCAACGCGCTTCTATACTTGTTCGTGTGTTTATCTCTTTAAAAATTGGCTATTTACGAAATTTTAGTGCAAAAAGTACGGGAATAGACCTAAAGTGAGGCATGGAGACAAGAGAATTGAAAGCGCAATAAATGCGCTGGTAAATATTTTCAGATCGACACAGAGCTCATTAATCTGTGAATTTTTAAGCAATTCCAAAAATATAACATTAAATGTAAATTCCATTGGATGTTAAAGAAGTAATTTATTTAAAAGAATATATATACATATATATACACATGTATATAGAAATTTAAAAACATACTCAAATAATATCGCTTCCATCCACAAGTTACACGGAGATCACAAAGATATTTCTCTAAGAAAGGAAGCAAGTGTACTCGTATATGAATGCATGATTTCAAAAATTTCCGCGGTTTATTGGTACCAATTTATAGTTCGAATTACGTAACTTTCTACTAAAAATAAATTTTAAATTGCATGCATTCTGTGAAATAGAATAATAGCTAGGGCGTTATGGGGTTGAAGTGCTTATTTCTAAAAGATGTTCATTTCACAGTCAATTGTTGCAGACATACTCGTGCAAGTATATGAGTTGGTGCTACAAATGAATCCCATAGGTTAATCAGAACAAGTGATTCATAATAGATCACGACTTTACAAAATGTTGTGCCGTATAGTGTTTCGCGTCATTTGTTTACGTTGGTCAAAATGAGCTTTTTTGGGAATAGATTTGAGTAAACACTCTACTCGCATTCTGAGAAAAATACATTCTGTGTCAAAACATGGATGGCTAAAGTGTAGTTTGTCAAAATGTATTGCATTTTCTACTTTGACTGACATTCAAATTATATGAAGTTATATTTATTTACTTAAAGGTGTTATCTGGCTTATGGCAGATCCGATTCCAGGATCAGGAGATGTAATAAATCTATTCATAAAAGCTGGAAAAAAGTATAAACTTATTTCCAATAATAGCATGCGCTCCGATGAAGAGTACGCGGAAAAGCTTTCAGAAATGGGCATTGATAATATTGGCACAGTAAGAGTTATACCACTATCCTTATTTTACACATATTCATATACTTTTCCCTATTCAGGATGATATTATCCACCCAGTAAAAACCATTACAAGATACTTGCAAAAATACAAACCTGGACAATCTGTATATTCATTGGGATGTGGTGTATTCAATGACTACCTTCGTAAGTCTGGCATTCCGGTAGAAACTTTGGTAAGTAAAAAAAATTTCAACTTGAACCTATCCGAATTCTAATTATACATCTGTATTTAGAAACCTAATGACAATTGGACCTTCAGTATGCTTACAAAATGTATCATGCCGAAAAATCCAGTTGGTGCCGTAGTCTTTGATCTTAGTCTCAACCTATCCTACGCAGCCTTGGTTCGTGCACAACAGCATTTAAACCATAATGGAACCGATTTCATTGTCGGTGCAACAGACACTAATGCTCCAGTAACAAAAGATCTCGTTGTCATTGGACCATCTGGTTTTATTTCGCTTTTGACGGAAAATACTGGAAAGGAGCCGATTGTTTTAGGAAAACCTGGACCATTGTTGGGAAAATTCCTCAAGGAGTATTTCGAAATAAAAGATCCAAAGCGTGCTATTTTCTTCGGAGATGCTTTGGTGCAGGATATTCAGTTTGGCATTGCTTGTGGTTTTCAAACAATGTTGATGCTCTCCGGTGCCACATCAAAGGAGCAAATGCTTTCTTTGCCAGAAGAGCTGAAACCAGATTATTATGCAGATAGCATAATCGATTTAATACAATTATTTGAAAATTAAGCGAAAGAATGTAATGAAAAAGTTTATTTTTCATACAAAACCGAATGGATATTTTTAAGAATGTATCTTAACGGCTAAAAGAAGAGAGTAATGAAATGAATCTACAGACATTCTCAATCTATTTAAATGCATGAACAAATATATATTTAGTTTAGATTTAGTTAATTTATTTAGAAAATAAAGCATTATTCTTTATGAAGAAGGCTCAGCTTTTTATTCAATTCTTAAATTATTTATTTGAATAGATTTAGCTAAGGTAAGCACACAACTGGGGTCGAATCCGTATCCGAAGCCGTATCCGTAAACGGATGATTGGTCACGTAATTTGTATTCAGGGTTATCGCGAATAAATGTTCCCTCGGAATTTTTCCCCCGAACAAAAATTAAGTATCTTCAAAAATACGGAAAAGATTCATTGGGAAAAAATTAAGTATCGCGATTGCGTTGAAAATGCCACTGAATTGCAATTCATAATACCTATTTATTTTCCGCCGATTTATTTGCTCTATTTTTGAGGTACCTAATTTTTGTTCGGAGGAAAAATTCCGAGGGAAAATTTATACACGATAACCCTGAATGTGTTGTTGGCAGATCTAGCTATATTAACCTAATTTTACTGGTTCGAATTGCTGAAAATATTATCGAATTACTTTTACAAACACATTGTTCAACTAATGTGTTTGCTTCACTAGAACAACCATGTCTATTGACTAAACGTTGGAGCGGAAGATTCTGGTTCAAAGTTTTTCATGAATACATATTGAGGGTATTTATTTTTTTTTTTTCGAGGGTAGGTGAAAAATCTTCCACAGACACAATGAGAATAGCAAGCGCGTGCTTATAGTAGTGTCAGATTCTTACTGACTAAAAAAACACCACCCTTCGATATAAATTTGTTAGATATCGCAACTAAGTATTAACTTATCAAGCAATTTTTCTATCATGAAATAAAAACGTTTGGCAGGTTTCTTTCCACTGAAAGATCCTGCATATTCTGCAATCTAGACGCGGTTAATCATTATCTCGCCAAGTCGAAAGGTTTCGTCGTTTGTAGTCGGCGCAATAAATTGCTCTCATCCAAAATTTGTAGGACTATATTGTTGACATGTCATGACAAAGGGGTTGAGGGTATGAATCGCTTAAGATAGAAAACTCATATATTCTCACAAGCTTTAATTAGTGGGCTATCACTGCTGCGCAACTGCAATCCAAACATAATGACCATTTTACGATCAGCAAGTGCTTTAAAATTTGACGTCCGAAACAAGCACGGAACTGATATTTTGCTGATAACGTGATTACCACTATATAGTATTGTTAACTCAGATGTGTACGTCTTTCTATTGCATGTAGCAAGAGTAACTGTTCCACCATGCTTAGCGACAACATCGATGGCTGTGGATCTTGTTAAAGCAGCTAAAACAGTAAGCAATAAACATATCATTTTCGCGTTGCATAAACATTGATCATTAATACAAAATTCTGGTATTAATCTAGTGAAGTATAGACGGACGGACTGAAAAGCAAACAGACGGACAGAATGGCGAAACTTTGTCAAGTTTCTCTATCATCGTAGTATCAATTTTGATTAAAAACTCCAGATTGATTTTTGTTCCACTGCAGGTTTGAGTGCAAGCCACAGTGACGTAAGATATGTTCTGCTGATTCTTCGTCGTCGTTGCACATTCTGCATATGTTATCTTGTGCTATCCCCATAGTCATGAGGTGCATTTTGACTCGACAGTGACCGAGTGACAGGAATCCTGTTTCCATTCTAATCTGACTCCTAGTTAGCTATAGGAGTTGTTTCGTTCTTCTGAGGGAGGTTTTTGGGAGAAAGATTTTGGCCTCTCTATTACCTTCAGTTTCCATCTAGTAATGACGTGCTCTTTCTTTTAGCCAATCTATACATATAAAACTAAGTGGCAAAATGCGTATGTTTCCCTCTACCACCCGTAGTAATTTTCAACCAATTTAGTTGGTTTTTTTTTAAATGCACATAATTAGGGTACAAAGGTGATAGGCAAAAAAAAAAATATTACAAAAACATTCAAATACATTGAAAAAAAAACTTTGACATTTTTGTGTGCGATCCGTTGTGGTACATACAGCTGAGTACAACAAAAAATGTCTTGCGAAGCGGCCGGTGTTTAAGCTAGTACTTTATACAGATTAATGTCGTAAAAAGAGGTAATCCACAGAATGATCTTGGTATCATAAAGCTTGATGCAGCTCTTGTTTTGACTAGCAGGTCAGCTTTTAATTATATCCGGTATGACCTGGTACCCAAATGAGATGATCTCTGTTTATGCTGGCTAGCATTATGAGTAGCTGAAGGCAGTCCCATACTAGTTTGGATGTTATTTCGTAGGCCTTAATTGCTAATAGGGTATCTTTGCTATCTGATGACATATATGTAAATCCTCTTGTTGGTGTTACTTACTTAGGTGGCACTATAGTCCGTGGTGGACCTGGGCCTCAGCCAACAAACCTCTCCAACCAGCACGGTTACAAGCCAGCTGCCTGAAGTTGCATACACCAAGTTGGTTGAGGTCCCCCTCTATTTGTTTGCGCCTCCTACCTCAAGGTCGTCCTCTACTGCGCCGTTCATCCGGGGTGGATTCAAAGACTTTTCAGGCTGGAACGTTGGGCTCCATCCGCTCTACATGACCCAGCCATCTTAGTCGTTTTATGTGAACTCTTCTGGCTAAGTCGACGTCATTATATAGGCCGTATAGTTCGGTATTGTACCTTCTCCTCTACTCACCGTCTATGCAGACGGAACCAAAGATCGCCCGAAGAACTTTTCTCTCAAAATAACCAAGGGTATCCTCATCCGGTTTTGACAAAGCCCATGCCTCTGCGCCATACAATAGGACTGCGATGATTAGTGTCTTATAAAGAGTTACCTTAATAGTTCGATATGGGCTTTGTTACTCAATTGCATTCTTAGCCCATAGACACAACGATTGGCAAGAGTAATTCTTCGTTTGATCTCCCCACTATGTCATTTGCGGAGCGCACCATAGAGCCTAGGTAGACAAAGTCCTTAACTACATCAAAATCATATCTGTCTATTGTGGCATTCTGTCCAAGACGCCGATGTTGGGTGTTCTTTTTTGTAGACAGCATATATTTTGTTTTGCTTTTATTCACCGCTAAACCCATCTTCGCTGCCTCGATCTCAATACTCGTAAATGCCCCATTGACCCCGCTGAGTTCTTTCGATTATGTCTATGTCATCGGCATAAGCGAGTAGTTGTACAGATTTGTAAAAGATTATACCTCCAGTGTTGGCTTGTGAGTTTCGTACAATTCTCTCAAGTACTATGTTAAACAGATCGCATGATAGCGCGTCACCCTTTCTAAGACCTTTCCTGACATCGAATGGCTCGGTGATGTTCTTACCGGCTTTGATGGAGCAGCGAGAGTTCTCCATCGTCATTCTGCACAAACGGACGAGCTTGGCAGGGATGTCAAGATTAGACATGGCTCTGTATAACTCGTCTCTATACACGCTATCATAGGCAGCTTTGAAATCGATGAAGGGGTGGTGCGTATCGATTTTATATTCATGGGTCTTTTCCAAGATCTGCCGTATTGTGAATATTTGGTCAATGGTGGACTTTCCAGGCCTGAAACCACACTGATAAGAGCCTATCAGGTTGTGGACGACCGGTTTTAAGCGCACACATAATACGGCAGACAGGATCTTATATGTCGCAGTTCAGAGGGTCTCCTTTCTTCAGGATCGAAAACGATGCGGAGGTTCCATTCATCGGGCATACTTTCGTCCGACCAGATTGTACAGATGAGCTGGTACATGCTCCTTACCAGCTCATCTCCTCCTGCTTTGACAAGTTCAGCGGCAAGACCGTCGGCTCCAGCAGCTTTTTTAGATTTAAGCTTAGATATTGCTATCCTCACTTCATTCTGCTCGGGTTGACGGGAATCTTGACTGTCATCATCACTTTTGAATGGCTCATTCTGCCTTACAGCGGGATATTGATCATCATCGTTTAACAGTCTGCAGGAGTGTTCCCTCCATATCATCAGCACCGACTGCGATTCTACTACTATATTGCCACATTTTCGTCGCTGCAGGTTTCTGTTCTGACTTTGAAACCCTGGTATGTTCTTTTTACCGTTTGGTAACATTTTCGAACACCATTTCTTCTTCGCTCGTAGAGCTCGCGAGCAACTCTAGTCCTTCTATGCAGCGCCGCTTTGTAAGCCTCTTGTTTTACTGTATGTGCTTGCCGGCATTCCTCATCAAAGCAGGGGTTTCGCTGTGGTCGAGTGAAACTTAATACACCAGAGGCGGCATCTCTGATGGCTTGTTGGCAACGCAGCCACTAGTCTTCCGCATTTGCTGTGAATATCGGAACGTGGGAATCGCGTACTAGCTACAAAAAAAAATTCGTACCGCTAAAAAGTCAACTAGCCTGAGTCATTTGTTGGATGTGATGTCGTGCAGGCTGTGCTTTCCGACCACGCTACTAAAGACGTCCTCTCTTCCTAGCTTTGCGTTAAAATCACCTAGGACAATTTTAACATCGCGTGTAGGGCATTGCTCATACGTCTTGTCCAAGAGCTGGTAAAAGTCATCCTTTGTCGCGTCGTCTATCTTCTCGTGAGGAGCATGAGCGCATATTAGGCTAATGTTATCGAATTTAGCCTTGATACGGATAGTCAGGAGACGCTCGTTCACATGCCGGAAACTCAAGACTTCTTGCCTAAGTCTGCCTCCAATGACAAATCCGCACCCGAATAGACGCTGTCTTTGTTGTCTGTAGCAATTACCTTAGTAGATGTCGCAGTTTTTCATCCTCCTTTTGCTCGGCCCATCCCATCGCACTTCTTGGGTGGCGGTAATGTCTGCTTTGGAACATTTTAGGGCCTCGGCAAGTTGTTCAGCTGCACGTGGTTTGTAGAGGGACCTAAAATTCCACGTGCAGACACGAAGATAGTTGTCCTTTTTACGTTTGCTTGGGTCGTCAACAATAGAATCATCCGTATCCGAAGCTGTTGGTTGCTTCGTAACCGAAGGTTTTTTACGTGGTAGGGAAGTTAACCCGACGGCACAACCAGAGGACCAGATCCTTTTTTTTTACCCCTAGGACAAGAGGCCGGATACACCGATGCCAGTAACCCACTTCGGGGATATGAGCGCTGCCGTTGGCCCATTAAGGGCTCATCCGCCACCTTCTCTTTTTCAGTACCCTGACGCAGTATTGAAAATTCTTAGTGACTATAGCTCCAAATATGTCGAGGTAGCTCAAGTAAGGTATCCACTGACCTGTAGATGTCACCGTTGGTTCTATCGAGAGAATTCATCCGCCACAAGTCCTCCTTCTGAGAACCTCTTGCTAGACTTCTGAGACGCATATTTTAGCCAATCAGGTCAACAAGAGATGCCTCGTCCGGTTAAACATTATGTGTGCTGAAGTTCACCCAGATGTGCTTACGCAGGTTTGAGTATTCCGCCTCTCTTGTTGGTTATAGATCTGTTTATATGGTATTTTCTCTGACGCATATTTCTATAGAAAATACTTCGACTTGGAATACGGAGTTACATGTTTACATACACGAATAGATAAAGGTATTTGTAGTAGCCCTGTATATCCCAGCCCCAACTCCTTCATCTGTCTTGGATCCATTTGTGTACCATACATGAGAATCTTTGGCAAATGTACATAAGTTTGTTCTGTTTCCAGCTATTGCGATTTGGGAATGAAGCCTTGAACAATTGTAATTGTAATATTGTGACTTGAGATACCATATTATCTTAAGCTCGATCACAAGAAGTAGAATCACCATGGTAGATATCCATTTGTACATCATTTTAAAATAAGTTATGTAAAATTTACCAAAACAAAAAAAACCTTATTTAAGGGATTTGATTAGGCACATGTGATATTCAATTCAAAATATGCACTCCTCCGTCGGATAGAAGGAAAAAAAACAATTTACTTAACTATAATTCATTATTGAGCTTTCACATGCTAGATACGTGCAATATCTACGCCTGATATTAATTACTTAAATGTATGTATGTCATAGCATTTAAAATAACGCCGCTGATAGATTCACACGACCCAGACGAACACGAGATATTCGCACGTATTTCACGTGAGCATAAAGTCCACCAAGTTTCACCATTCGCTTGAAAGATGACAAAGCAAAAAGTTTATAACACAAAAAAAACCTGAAACAAATAAAGTCTCGTTTATTTTGTACGATAAAGCTTTAATCGTTGGTGAGTGTTTTACATCGCAACCTATATGATGATCCGCTGTGTGAGGAAATTAGTGATAGTTAAGAGTTTTAAAAGTTAGACTACCACGAGCATCTGAAAAGCAAATAATTATATTGTGAAATAGATCAATGACAAACGTGTTCATCATACTTCCAGTAGAACAACCTGATAGTAGCTGTATAAGCATAGGGAGAAAAAAAAAAGAATATTTGAAAAAAAGTTCGACGTGATTTTGATTTTAATAAAACTTTTACTTTATAGCTTTACGCCTTTTTTTAGTTATTATAGGGTGTGAGTTCTTATTTTTCTTTTTCTTTATTTTTTTTTTAATGAACAAACTATCACTATAGCGTTTAGTTTATTATTCTTAAAATTAAGAATATGGATCTAGAAATAAGTACATACATAAAGGGAGTTTTTTTTTTTTTCTTAGAGAAAACTTACGATAGGGGTAACTGTCAAACCGAGCTGTAATTCTTTCTGCCTTTTTTGACATTTATGTTCAGCATGGTCTGGTAAATCATCATGAGTAAACGCGCGCTTGAACAAAGCTAAAAGTTGTCTAAATTAACTTTGAAAACTGGTCGTCGATTCGCAACTTACGAGTAGACTGTGTTTATGCCGAAGCGTATACGCGTCGCGCGACGCGATGCGGTTCGCTGCTAGCGATCAATTACATGCGAACATATGGAGGTGTTTATGGCGCAGCAATTAAGAGAATAGCGACGAGAAAATGCAATCAAAATATTTTGAATCAGTTAAGCGATTCGCTCGTTCGACATAGACATATTTATTGAACTTGTGCGTGAAAAGCAATGTTTGCGAAATCTTTGGCATTCTGATTACCACATTAAAACATTTATACGAAATTCTTGGGAGGAAGTGAATAAAAAAGCAATTTGGAGGGTAAAAAAATAAATTATTTTTATTTCATAAACAAAAGATTTTTTAGACATACAGTGCCTTGCATAACTATAACCGCACCCTTTTACCGGAAACTAAACGGATACAGGCCCATTATTATTTTTTTTTATTTTATACCATCAATAAACAAGTAATTAGAACAAAAAAAAAAATATAAAAATTCACGGCATTTTCTTTTCGGATTTTCAGCAATAAAAAAACTGTTTTGCCTAGCTTGCATAAGTATAATCGCACTGCAATTTGTCTTCAGTTTCATTCAGTTTTTCATTGTGATTTTGACAAACAATAATACATTTAACGGGAGTTGAAAAGGGAAAAGTTCTGGCTTTTCGTGTGGTTGGTTTGGGAGTTAGAGCAATCGCGGAGAAAATATCAAGATTGGACCGTGTTATCCGGAATTGCTTACAAGATCCGGAGTCTTATGGTATAACAATCTGACCTGGGCGTCCGCAGAAGCTTAGAATCTCGATCAAAAGCGAATAATAAATGCTTCGCCTCGGTGCGTTCTCTGCCAGAAATTCTGAATGAATTAGCAAGATGTTTCGGTTTCGACGGTTTCGCGTACTATAAAACGCAACGGAATAAACGTCCGAAGCAAAATAGTGCATGCGTCATATTTAACAGGACTGCTCAAGGAAAAGAGAGTGGAATTCTTTCATAAAATCATGGATCGTTATTGGAAAACCGGAAGTAACATTGTCTTACTCTTTTTTTCAAATTTGAAATGTCTTAGGCCGGTAATTATCAAGCGCTCTTAAATCTATTTTAATTTTATGAAGCTCTTAGTTTTAAATTGTTGCTACGTATTCACCAAGCACTAATAGGATTGTGTCCATGCTAATTCGAATATGCGAAAAATTAATTTTCGGATTTCCAAACGCGTTCTAAAATGAATTTCCGAACTCTCATTCGAACTTGGAGAAATGCCAATGAAAAAGAAAACATTGTATTTTCCTGATTTTAGTCAGAATTAATCACGGCACATTTTATTTTTTATTTGGTTGGCAGTTCTTTTGATGGAAATGCTGGAGGCATTAAATTCGTCGGCATTTCTTCTTTTGCATTTCGCCAATGCAGCTTGTCCTTTGTTTGGTCTGAGTGACAGTTCACAGCTGATTTCGAAAATTTTCGAAATTCCTAGATACTTAAGAGTGGGTGGGTGGGTGGGTGGGACCACTCATAAGTCTTATGAGCGCAAATGAATCTGCACTATTATTGGTTCGTGAATAGGTTTATGAAGCTCTTAGTTTAAGATTGGTCGGTGAATACCGGCCTTAATCTGATACAATATTATTTTTTTTAAGATTATTTTTAGTGACGAAAAGAAGTTTAATCTTGATTGACCAGACGGCTCTAATGGATATTGGCACGATTTCCTCCTCGGAGGAGGAAGTTCTATGGTATGGGGGACTTTCTGTGCATGTAAGCTTTCACTTGCATTCGCCTCCACAAAAATGGATAGTGCCAGCCTAAACCCAGCTGCTCGAAAAGAATTTGGTAGCATATTTAAGGCGATATCGCCGATTTCCTTATGCTTTTCAGGAGGATAATGTAGCGATTCACTTCAATCGCCAAAGTTTCGAATGGTTTCAAACCGAAAACAGCAGACTGATGGAGTGGCCGGCACATTCTTCGGATTGTAATCCGATAGAAAATCTTTGAGGAATCATCACACGTCAAGTTTATGCCCTCAATCGCCATTTCGCGAACGTTGCCGTGCTCCGAGAGTCAATTATGGGTGCATGGAACTCTTTAGAGGATTCCATATTAAGAAAACTTGTTGAAAGTGTTGTGCTTTGGTTTCGGAAGGCAATGCGAACGCAGCGACTGTACTTAATCAACTAAGTTAATATTAATATGAAATAGAGCAAGATAGGTATATGAACATAGTATACTGTAAGTGCCAACAGAAAGTATGTCCAATAAAATTTTTAGTATTATTACAGAAAGGAGCAATAAATCCTATACTAATTTCTGTTAAAACCCCCGTGCAGGGACGGGTTAAGAATATCACTGCAGCGCCCCCTCCCCCCCCCCCCCACAACCAGCGCTTGTCGTAAAAGGCGACTAAGGGGACAAATCAGATCTAGGCAATATAACACCCAAGTGAGCCTAGCGACACATATACTACCTTAAAAACCCTCCCACAAGTGTGCATGCGAGTCCGTGGGTTGACACGACTGGAGATCACCGGTGTCATAAAAGAAAGATCAAACAATACTAAAACAGGAGCATGCACGTGTCAAACAACAAACACCATCGCAATATGGTGCAAAAAATTGTATTGCAAAACTGTATCATTATGGGAATACTTGCAAAAAGGAAAGGCACTACCACTGCTGTGCATGGTACTGATCCTGGACCGAGCAGAAATGTTCGGGTCAGAGCTATACGGATTCCGGGGGCTAGCAAAATAATGAAACAGTTTGGACGCAATTTGAGGGTCGCGAGTTGGAACGTTGGAAGCATGACCGGTCGAAGTTACGAGCTGGAAGAGATGATGAATAGAAGGCGGGTGGACATCTTGTGTGTCCAAGAGACGAAATGGAAAAACACCGGGAATCGGGCGCGTTTCTTGGACGTTAGGACAAAAGATTACAAGATGTTCTACTACGGAACGGAAAAGGCTAGGAACGGAATCGGTATCATCCTTGCGGCAGAGCTACTTGGTAACGTCTTGAGCATTTCGAAGTCCAGCGACCGTTTGATGTCTCTCAAACTAGTAATACAAGGAGAGGTGTGGAATATTGTCAGTGCATATGCTCCCCACGATGGGTACAATCAGAGAGATAAAGATGCATTTTGGCTAGATTTCCACAATCTCCTAAAGAACATCCCAAAGGAAGATTTTCTATTTGTTGGAGGAGATTTGAATGGACATGTCGGGAAATCAAACGAAGACTATGAAGACTGCCATGGAGGACTAGGATATGGCACCAGGAACCTTCCTGGTGAAGACATCCTAAGCATGTGCAAATCACACGGTCTTATCGTGTTAAATACCATGTTCATCAAACAAAGCCGACACCTGATCACTTACAGCAGTGGTGGAGATGCAACTCAGATTGACTACCATTTGGTAGGCAGTTTCATGAAGCCCCGGGTAAAAGATTGCAAAGTGATCCTGGGAGAGGCAATCGCTCGGCAACACCGTCTCCTGCTAACAGAAATTTTTATGAAAACACCGAAGAAAAGCAAACAAACAAGGGTCTCTGAGAAAATCAAGTGGTACAATCTGGACAAAGAAAAAGGCGAAGCTTTTGTTTTCGTAATGAAAAATTACCTCTCTCACACCATCAACGGAGCTGAGGATGAAGAGTGCAGAGCACAAAATATGTGGGATTCCCTACAGCGAACTTGCTTAAAGAAGGCCAAATCACTGCTAGGAGCTTCAAAAGGCCACCATCAACACGCCAAAGAAACATGGTGGTGGAGTGATGAAGCTAAGATGCTGATAAATGAGAAGAAAGCGGCTTTCAAAGCTTGGTCAAAGTGCCCCTCTAATAATAATGACGAAAAAGCTCGCCTCGAAATGGAATACAGATGCTGCAAGAAAAAAGTGAAGAAGAAGTGCGCACAGCTTCAAGCAGAGAGTACGGAGGGCCTGTATCGGGAGCTGGAGAAAATATTTTCCCCGGTTGCTGATGCAAACCAGGCTATCCAGGAGCTGCGAAGACACAATATGAACAAGAGTGCCACTATCTTCAAAATAGCCGCCCAAAGAAGGAACAATGCTCAGGAGATTCGTTCGCCAAAGTTCATTAGCAATGCTCATGGCCAGCTTCTTGTGGATGACGACAAAATTCTGCAGAGGTGGCGGCAGTATTGTGAAGAACTTTTAAATGAACAGTTTCCCCGGCTATACTTTCCAAGAGCCACCCCTAACTGTGAAGAAATAGCCGACATTACAGTCGAAGAAGTTAGTGAGGCGGTCAAATACTCCAAAAAACGAAAAGCGGTTGGGCCAGACGAAATACCCTCTGAGTTCTGGAAAAAGATGGGAGACATCGGGTTCAGATGGCTCAGAATTCTTATCTCCAAATTCGTGAGAGGTGATCCAATGCCGAATCAATGGAGGGAAAGTTACCTCCTCCCTGTATACAAAGGGAAGGGTGATACGCGAAACTGTGATAACTACCGTTCGATCAAGCTGATGTCACACACCATGAAGATCGTTGAGCGGGTATTAGGTGGCCGACTGCGAAAAATAATACGGCTATCTGATGAATCAACCACAGATGCAATCCAAAGTATAAGGATCATAATGGAAAAACATCGTGATTCCTTAAGGGATTTGCATATTGTATTGGTTGACTTTGAAAAGGCATTCGACAGACAACCACGAGATCTGATATGGGTGGCGCTAAGACATCGAGGGGTTCCAGAAACCTATGTACAGATGATCATGGACATGTACGAAAGAGCAAAGACAAGAGTAAGATGTCCCGCTGGAGTAACCGAAGAGTTCCCAATCAAAGTCGGGGTGCACCAGGGAAGCGTTTTAAGTCCTTTACTCTTTATTACAGTCCTTGATTATCTGCTTGAAGGTAAAGTGATGGACCCCAAGGTACATCAGTTATTCTTTGCTGACGATGGAGCCATCATAAGTGAGGATCCTACATCCCTGCAACGAGCACTTGATGTGTGGGTGGACGTTTTGGAGAGAAATGGGTATCGCATTAGTTCAAAAAAGACAGAGTACTTGTGCTGCCCGTTCTCTGATCCACTCAGGCCTATTCCAGACATTTATTTGAATGGAACAGTGCTTCCCAAGTGCGAAAAGTTCAAATATCTGGGATCTATGATCAATAGCAAAGCAACTTGTGATGACGACATCAATCATCGTGTAAGCGTAGGGTGGATGAAGTGGCGAGAAAATTCCGCTATCTTCTGTGACAGAAAAATGCCCCCTAAGTTGAAAGGAAGGCTCTACACCGCAGTTGTACGTCCAGCGCTCACATACGGTTCACAATGTTGGACGATGTACAAAAAGTATGAGAGTAAATTAACGGCAGCTGAGATGAAGATGCTTCGCATGACAGCAGGAGTGACCAAGCTTGATCGAATAAGAAGTTCGAAGATCCGTGGAAGCTTTCACATCAAGGAAACCATCGTACACAAATTAGAGCGCGACCGGCTCAGCTGGTATTGCCACGTTCAAAGAAGAGATCATTTGAACCCTGTTAAAAAGGCAATATCTATGCACGTTCCAAAGACATCGCGATGTAGGAAAGGCAGGCCTATAAACGCCTGGATCAGACAAATGCGACGACATCGGCATTTCATTGGCCTCAGTAACCGAGTGATCCAAAATCGGCAGGCCTGCCGATATTTTCTGAGGTCAAATAGGCGAACCCCACAGGCGGATCAGTAGAAATGCAGTGAAGTGGGAGGGCTGTGATCCCTTGTTTTCGGATCATAGCCTCGCTGATAAAAGGAAGAAGAAGACTAATTTCTGTTAAAACAATTAGCCAAAATAAAAAAAAATAAAAATGACAAAAATGTAATGCGGTTATACTTATGCAAGCTGGACAAAACAGTTAGGTAGGTAGGTAGGTAGAAGTGGCGGTTCTGTAAAAACAGAGACCCAATTAGCACAGTTGTGCCGTTTTGATACCACGACTCATGCGACCTTGGATATTGATGTGTGTTGGTGAGGAAAATCTAGAGCCAGCCTGTGGAGTTTAAGAAGAGTGTAAGCTCATTTATGTTCTTACCCGAGATTTCCTCAAGTTAATTGTAGAAGGGTTTGCCTAATGCTTGATGTCTAGCCCTAGCTAGTGCTGGACAATTGCACATGTAGTGGATAATTGTTTCTTTATCGGTGGCTATGTTGCAACTACGGCAGTGTGTATTATATGGGATACCTAGTTTGCCTGCATGCTCTCCTACCGGCCAGTGTCCCGCGATTATCGCGATTGTACGGGCAATGTCTTTGCGCGTTCTGTTCAAAAGGGCGGTTGTTTTGGTCTTGTTGTAGTTAGGCCACATCTTTCTGGATATGACGCAGTTCGTTAACCTGGACCATTTAAGGTTAGCTTTTCTAAGAAAGATTGAGGAGATGTTTGCCTTAATCGCTCCGAGCGGGGTGTGAACAAGTTCAGCAAGTGAGCATTGAAGGGCTGAGCCTTGCCTGGCCAGTTCGTCAGCATGTTCGTTGCCATCAACGTTGCTGTGGCCTGGAACCCAGACTAGGGTCACCATGCATTGGCCATCTAGCGAGGCCAGCTCCTGTCGGCATTCTAGTACTAGTTTTGAGGAAATAGTTTCCGAGGCAATGGCTTTGATAGCAGCTTGGCTATCGATTAAAATAGCGATTCTTTGCCTTGGTAGTGTATTTGTGTGTGGCTTGATTTGGCGACAGGCTTTGCGAATGGCGAGTACTTCCGCTTGAAAGCCGGGAGTCGGTACGACCTTGCGATGTTCAGGGACTCCGAGAAAACACCCGCACCAACTCCACAGTCCATTTTTGACCCGTCGGTGTAGACTGTTAGATGGAAGCCACTGGTCGCCTGTCCATCTTGCCAATCTTTTCTTGTAGGGAATTGTACATCGAAACGCTTTGTGAAGTTCAATGTGGGTATGATGTAGTCTGTTGGAGTCGATATGAGTTCTCCTGGTAGAGAATCTAGGATATTGCTGTGTCCATAGGGTTTCGCAGTCCAACACTTGGACTCTCTGAGTCTGATTGCGCTGTGCGCTGAGATGTTTGTGATATGTAGATCTAGGGGTAAAAGGTGTAGCAGGACTGTTAGAGCGTCTGACGGAGTTCACCGTAGGGCGCCTGTGGTGCCTATGCATGCTGCTCTTTGCACCTTATTTAGTTTGGTTATGTTATAGGCTTTTTTAAGGGCCGGCCACCATACTATCGACCCGTAGGTAAGGATTGGGCGTACTACGGCTGTGTACATCCACAGGGTCAATTTTGGTTGCAGGCCCCATCTTTTGCCGAAGGTTCTGTTGCAGGCATAGAAGGCTATACATGCTTTCTTTACTCGTTCGTCTATGTTTGGTTTCCAGTTAAGTTTAGGGTCTAGAATAACTCCTAAGTACTTAGCGCTGGAAGATAAGGAGAGTATCTGACCGTTTAATCGAGGAAGATTGAAGTCGGGTATTTTGATTTTTGTGGTGAAAAGCATCAGTTCAGTTTTATTTGGGTTGACTCCAAGTCCACACTTTCTGGCCCATGCGGTAACTTTACTTAGAGCACTCTCCATGATCTCACTTATCACGGGAGCGAAAAGCTCCGACACTAAAATCACCATATCGTCCGCATACCCAACTACTTTAATTCTTTCTCTGTCTAAGCATAAAAGGATTTTATTCATGACTATTAGCCATAGTAGAGGTGAGATGACTCCACCTTGGAGCGTTCCTCTACTGGCAAATTTGGTTATGGTGCTGTTTCCTAGAGGTGCCTGAATAGTTCTAGTGCTGAGCATAGAGACTATCCATTGACTTAGGTAGGTTTCTATGCCCAGCTCCGTGAGGGACTCTAGAATTACTTCAGTGTGTACATTGTTAAAAGCTCCTTCTATGTCTAGAAAGGTAGCTAAAGTGTATTCCTTATACTGTAGGGATTTTTCTATTGTTCGCACTACTTCATGAAGAGCTGTTTCTGTTTCTTTGATGTATGCGTGTTGGGATTTGGAAAGAGATGACTCGATTATATCTCGCAGATGGTTGTCTAGAAGGCGTTCGAGGGTCTTCAAAATGAAGGAGGTCAGACTGATTGGTCTGAAATCTTTCGCGTTCTCATGTCCGCGCCTCCCCACCTTCGGAATGAAAACCACTCTCACCCGTCTCCATGAGTGGGGTACATGGTTATTTAGGATGCAGCTCCTGAAAATCGGCACGAGCCATGGGATTGCTACCTCTTGCATTTTTTGTAGCATAATGGGCAGAATGCCATCTGGGCCTGGCGATTTATAAGGGGCGAAGCTGCGAATGGCCCAGGAGATTTTTTCTTCGGTAATAATGGGTATTATGTGTTCCCAGGATTGTAGGCATTGCGAACTGTTAGGCTCAGTGTAGCTGTCTTTACATCCGGGAAAGTGGGTGTGTATTAAGATCTTTAAGGATTCTGCAGTTGACTCCGTCCACTTACTATCCGACCTTTTCAGGAGGGATGGATTGGAATGATCCTTTGATAGAATCTTGCTGAGTCTAGCGGAGTCTTTGAGGGTATCAATCGATTGGCAATACTCTATCCAGGACCGTTTCTTGGCCATTCTGATAGCTTTTTTGTATATTTTAAGGCTGTCCGTGTAAGGCTGCCAGTATTTGCATTTGTAGCAGATATTGAAGGTCTCTCTAGTCAGTTTCCTGAGGTTAGAGAGTTCTTCGTTCCACCACGGAGGGAAGGTTTTTTTGCTGTATTTGACCGGACACGCAACTTTAAAAGCATTATTAAAGGCTTTTTCGAAAGTCTTTACTTTTGTGTCTAGTTCTGCAGTGGAGGTTATTAAAGCGTTTGGAGTTCTACGTAGCTTGGATCTAACGACTTGACTAAACTTTGTCCAGTCGGTTCTTTTGGGGTTTCTGTAGGGTTTGGGAGTCTCGATCTCGAGATCTACATTGAAGAGGATCCAATTATGGTCTGAAAAGGACTTCAGATTGGATACTCTCCAGTTCTCGACTTTCATACTACTACTGTTATTAGAGAGTGTAACGTCTATGACATCTTCCCTGCCGTTGAAATTTTCCGTACTCGGAAAAATAAAGGTTGGAAAGTTGCCTTTGTTACATACTGAGAGGTTATTTGTAAGGATATATTCGAACAAGGACTCACCTCGCTCCTTGCTTTCGGAACTGCCCCATAGCACGTGCCTGGCATTTGCGTCGCAGCCCATAAGCAGGTTGGTCTTTGTTGTGGAGATAGCCGTAACCATGTCTTGAAATTCTTCTGGCGGTGATTGGCGGTCGTGTGCCATGTAGGCAGAGGAGATGTATAGGTCTGCACTACCTGCGTTCTCTATTTTGACCGTAGTTAAATCGGACAAGCTAAAATTTGGACATATAAAGGCTTTAATATGCTTTTTAGCTAGAATGCAGGTTCTTGGCTTACCATGATTTATGTTATTCCGGTTGTAAAAAAGGTTGTAATGGTTGTCATTGAGGCCCTTAATGTCAGGGCCGTTTACCCAGGGTTCTTGGACAATGCTGATGTCAATGTTTTCCTCCTTTAGAAAAACCACCAGATTATCTGTAGCACTAATCGAGTGGTGCAGATTAATCTGGATGACTTTCAGCATTGGTATTATCAGTGTTATTTTTGGTTTGGGATGTAGTTTCAATCCCCATGTCCTCCAACAACTTGTTGGCATCGTCGACTTCGTCTAAGTCGTCAGTGAGACCAGAGGATCGGAAAATTTTTACTTTGGCATGCCTGATGCCGAAGCAGAGTTTGCATCCATTCTTCTCAATGGAGACGGCACTGTCTTCATTAATAAGAAGAAGGAAGGAGAGGGTATTGTTGTGGGGTTCCTCAACCTTGATAACTTTCCAGTCATCCATGGGAATCGTAGGGTTATGCAGCTTCAGGCAATTTAGTAATAGGTTGTCGTTAACGGGCATGTTAGGGAGCCAAATGCGGATTCTCGGTCTCGTCGGAATCTCTCTGGCCAGGATCAGCTTGAGCCTCAAGCCGTCCCATGCAGCCGCTTAGGAATTCCTTAGAGAAGGCGTCCTCGCATTTAATGACCCTGTACCCTCGTATGATCTCAGCTGAGTCGAAGCAGGGCAGCGGTCCTCCTTGGTTATTAATAAGATGGTCCATGACCATCTGGGATAGTTTGACCTCGATGGCTCCCCAGACTTCAGTCACTGCCTTGCCGTCGGTAGAGAGCTCGTCTACCAGGGCGACTTGGAGGTCGTCTCTGACAACCTCGCTGACAGTCCGTGTCGCTTGGAAAGCCGAGGAGGTAGAAGGTTCATTGGGGTTGGGTGTTGACAGCTTAGGGACTTTGATCCTTTGGGAATCGGACTTGATTTCCTCTTGGGATCGGTTGCGCTTTGCTGCATCACTTTTGGAAGGCTGTGGGGTATTGCGGTAGTTGATGTACTCATCAATAACCTTCTGGAATTTGACTTTATCGGCCAGGTCCCGTTCGGAAGCCGTGCCGTCCACCTCCTTCTTAGTAATCTTACCCAGAATGAAGATGGCACGCTGGTACGCGCTTTTCCTACGGTTGCTGGCTGACTTGTGAGAGTAGGGTGCTTCGCGCTTATGGGCACTAAGTCGAGTGTCCAACGCTGTGGTTGTAGTGGTTGTCAAAGGTTTGGGGAGCGTCTCGCTCTCCGCCGTCTTTTCCTGGCTGGAAGCGAGCAGTTCGTCTTCCGATGAAGTGCCAGGAAATTCATTTTTTTTTTGTTTATTTTTTTTTGTATTTTTGTTTTGTTTTTGTTCATTTTTAAATTTTCGGATTTTGGACCCACGAGTAATACGGAACTACGGTCAGTCCCGACAGCGCCGTAGTATCGGGATAAGGCAAAATACGACGGACCCCACCTGTGCGTCCGAAGGAGCTCGTTAGAGACTGGTTTAACCCCCAGCCTTGCATTCTTGGGCACGGTTTCGTGCATTAAGCGCTCACTCCACCACTGAAATCAGGTACCTCGATCCGATGACCAAAAAGCATAAATAGAAAATTAAGCTATTGAGGAGCTAAGAATTCTCTTGGTCTTGGCTAACCCCATCTTGACATCGTACAAGACTGCTGTGGTGGTTATTTCCGGCTGGCACCCACGTGGAGGGTTAGGATGAGGATTTTTGCCAGCCGGACAAAACAGTTATTATTGCTGAAAAACCGAAAAAAGATATCGTGACTTTTTTTTTGTCTAATTACTTGTTTATTGATATCATAAAATAAAAAAATAGTAAGGGTCCTGTATCCGTTTAGAATTTCCTGTAAAGGGCTTTTTATAGGGTGCGGTTATACTAGCATGATGATGAGAGTAAAAACTCTCAGAGAGCGGAAAATCTAAGCAAAAGTACGCGAATAAAAAGCGAGCCCTTTCGAGCCATATCGAGCCAACTGTCATTAAAAAAAAAAATTACAATGAACAAATTAAACCCGTGTTAAAACCAACAGATTCATATTAAGTTAAAAAGAAATGTTTTGGGAGAACATTCACACATCATAGAATTCTTCTTTACGATTCTTTGCATCCATTTGTTATGTCTTTTAACTTCTTGAAATTGAAATATCGGACAGAAAAAGTCATTTTTTTGGCCTGAAATCAAGGGGAAAAGAAAATGTATAAGAAACACAACTCCAACCGTACGCTCTGTCTACATCAAACGCATCCGTTCACTATAAACGACTTCTGTCACGTGTTATATTTCTAGCTGGTCGGAAATAAGACTCTCCATGAAAAAAGTGTCGGAAAAAACTTCGTTTGACGAGTACGAACGTTCTTCGAATGTACTTAATCAGTACAACTACATTAAAATTGCTGCGCTGAAGAAAAATTCACCAAGTGGAATTCCGAAAATTTCCCTATTTTTGAACGTTGGCTGGAAGTCTTCCAACATATGGACGGTCAAGACGTGTCTTTCATCAAATTTTCTCAAATCATTCAGTTCGTTTTTTGTTTCCCTAGCTATTCAGCTCCAGTTGAATGTGTGTTTTCACAAGCGAAGAAAGTTTAGAAAAGGGAGAGTTCAGATATTGACGCTGAAAGCTATTTTAACTGTGAAAATCAATTTGGAATTTACGTACATCGGCTTTTATAATTTTATTAAAACTCAACCGGAGCTGCTACGAAAAATTGCGAGCAAGGAGAAGTAAAATTTCAAACCAAGAGAAGTTCAAGCCGAGACAAGTCCGGCCACAAAGCCAACAATGTGGATGAAAATCAATAAATTGTTTGGATTTTTATTTTTAACACATTTTTGAACTTAAACTCTGATGTTACACACAAATTGTTTGCCGAAATACATATGTACCTACATGCACTTTCTTATCCTTTGTTTTCAACGCAAATATACTTTTTTATACTTTTTGAAAATGAAATATGTTTTTTTCGCCCAAAATGAGTTGGTAAGACTAACTTTACAATTGTCAAAACACGAATGAAACTAGGCGAAATTGTTCTGCCATAGACACTCAAACGCTTGCAATTTCGCTGGTAGCGATTTTGATGGCTTACATAATTATATCCATCTGAGTTAGATAATTTGGCAATAAGCTGCTTTCGAGAAATGGACCCGCCAATTGGCCGCTAGATTGTTCAGAGATTAAAATGAGTCGAGCACATCGAACGAAAATTGAATGTCCAATTGAAAAAAGCCATCACAAACGACCCGAGTATGCACACAACACAAACTCGTGAGTATATGGTATGTACCTCATTTGTGATTTGCATGAATCATTATTCATATCAAAAATATGGTATGATCGAGTTCAATCAAGTATACATCCGAATGTCTGGCGACCTTCAGTTCCATGATTCACGACCAGCCAGATTGTGCATGAACATCTTATTCGTTGCGAGCGTGGGGTGTTTAGGGAAGGGATGATGCCAATGGATTTTTTCTGTGTCGTACGCTGTACGTAGTAAAGTAAGATCTATGTACTACATATTTAACTTCGAACCAACTACCATGCCGCCTCTGATAGAAAATGATCAAACTTGAATGGCTTTTAGTTAGAGACTTAAAAACTTCTGAGCAGTAGGTCGAGATAGTACAGAAGAATTGTTTCCGTTGACCGTGGTACTGAAGTGGACGTAGAAAATGCAATTGCGAAAATGAAACAGTGCTCGGTATTTTGCTTTAGCTTTAAATTTCTGCGGGATACATACATACATATGTGTATATGTATTATTTTGAAAATGTTGAGGAAGGCAAGTTATTCCACATTCGCGTTCTGCGGTTAAAAATGACGTTTAAAGATACGGCCGAAACCAATTTATAATGTGTAGTTATGTACAGACGCTGCTGCACGTGTATCGCGGTTAAACAGACGGATAAAGGCGGAGCACAATTATATACGAGTACATCATCCGAACACTTGTGGTGGAAGTATTGGCAATTTAGTTAACTGAAACAAATATACGCTTTATAAATTGTAGGCAAGTCTGCAGGAGTAAAAAACCTTGCCATCTTTTGAGTAATCCGAGGCATCTACCATTTACTTTTGCAACAATAATCTGCTGATTCCAGCTAAGTTCGGGCTAACTTGCATACCAAGTATTGGCAGGCCATTGAGTTCTTCAATATCAACTCCATTCATATTTAGCTTGGCTACGGTAATATCCTGCTTCAAAGACAGAAGACATCATTAGATTTTTGACGCGTCGAACTTAACTCGATTTTTGGCACCCCAGTTGATAATGACATCATAACAATTTCGAAATTGAGTTCGGTTTATATTCGCTGCCGTTGGGATATACCATATAGCTTGATGCCTTTTGCCGCAGTGTCTCTAATAAATAGGTGAAGTGAAGACTGCTGTAGTCGGCGAAAAAAAATGGGTAGCGAGTAGCAGATAGAACGTCATCAATCTTCTTCTTCTTCCTTTTATCAGCGAGGTTATGATCCGAAAACAAGGGATCACAGCCCTCCCACTTCTCTGCATTTCTACTGATCCGCCTGTGGGGTTCGCCTATTTGACCTCAGAAAATATCGGCAGGCCTGCCGATTTTGGATCACTCGGTTACTGAGGCCAATGAAATGCCGATGTCGTCGCATTTGTCTGATCCAGGCGTTTATAGGCCTGCCTTTCCTACATCGCGATGTCTTTGGAACGTGCATAGATATTGCCTTTTTAACAGGGTTCAAATGATCTCTTCTTTGAACGTGGCAATACCAGCTGAGCCGGTCGCGCTCTAATTTGTGTACGATGGTTTCCTTGATGTGAAAGCTTCCACGTATCTTCGAACTTCTTATTCGATCAAGCTTGGTCACTCCTGCTGTCATGCGAAGCATCTTCATCTCAGCTGCCGTTAATTTACTCTCATACTTTTTGTACATCGTCCAACATTGTGAACCGTGTGTGAGCGCTGGACGTACAACTGCGGTGTAGAGCCTTCCTTTCAACTTAGGGGGCATTTTTCTGTCACAGAAGATAGCGGAATTTTCTCGCCACTTCATCCACCCTACGCTTACACGATGATTGATGTCGTCATCACAAGTTGCTTTGCTATTGATCATAGATCCCAGATATTTGAACTTTTCGCACTTGAACGCACTTTGAACGTCATCAATATAAACGAAAAATAGGTTCGGATGTCCTATCGCCGATACCTGGGGAACAATGATATTGGTTAAGAAGGGGTTGAACTTGTATTGACCAACTACTTAAAAAAAACTGGCAATCTATTTCGAGAATGTGAATGTAAATGTGATGCGCAATCCATTTCTGAATGCCCCAGCCATGTGCTTGAAACTTGGTTAAGAGGGCACTATACTGTAGCGCCACCTAAGTAAGTAAAGGGAACATCAATAAAAGTAAAAAATAGGGGTAACATTGAGTATTGATTACACAGTAGTGTTTACCGCTTGTACCTACCCATACATATGTAATCGTTTCTCACAAAAGTGTCTTTAATTGGATAGTCAGTTCTGTTGTTCACATATCATCTTGAACAGAATTGTACCATTCAAACTACTTCGCTGACGGAAATTATTATTGGCGCTCCATCCGTATGTGCCACTGGGTAAGTGAGAAACAATAAACCCGCATGAAGAGAATTTACTTATTCGTATACATACATTATAAAATTATGCACAGCACATCTAATTCGCACCAAAGTATCACTCATCCAATTTAAATAGATTGTCCCATTTAAAATGTGCAGCGATACTTCAAACACGTGAGATGATGACAGTTTCCCAAGATTACCTTTTATTTTTTCTTCCCCATAGGGGTATGAACTCAAAAAGACAATATTCAGTCGGTCGTATACAATTACTAACTGATTAGTTGACTTGTAGTTGTAAGTGATAGTTGAAATTTATAAGTGTCCATGATAAGCAAGGTTATTCGAAAGTGCACTCATGCACCCCAAGGCAACAAAACACGAATGAAACTAGGCGAAGTTATACAGTTTCATGGACAAAAAATTCGGGCTTACGTGCGCCAGTTAGCCAACTTGTTTTTAAGTCGATGTGTAAGCTTCTAATTAAACTGGAAACCTCATGTAGACAGAACCATTGAGAAGGCGACAAAAGCCTAGGTATTTCGGAAAAAAGAGGCGATTAAATCCAAAAATGATCCACTGGCCCTATATCATTATCGTCCCCGATAATAACCTATGCTTCGCTAAATAAAATAATAGTGGGAAAAATTAATCAAACCGTTATCCGCCCCGCACTCCAGAAGGTGCAAAGACTAGTCTATGTAGGTATTATGGTATACTGTCCAACAGTTGCCCTGGAAGTTCTCTTCAATTTTCCACCCTTACACATATATGTATATGAAGTTATGAAGACTGCGGCTGCCAGCGCTCTGAAGATTCACCTTTTATGCAAAAGCGCAAACTCCAATTTAGTTGGTCACATTCCGCTACTATATTCACCAACAGAGTGCATTTCGGACTTCATACCAAAAAGAATCCATCTCAACCTTCACAGTTACTAGGATTATCCTCAAATTGTACATTGACGGTTTGAAAATGTCGAATGGGGCAGGAGCTGGTATTTTTCGCCCCAACTACAAACTCTGTATACCACTAGGTCAATCCACAACTATCTACCAAGCAGAGGTTTATGCTTTCGAATTCTGTGCCAGCGAATGCATCAGAAGAATCCCCCGAAGATCACATATCCGTATTAATATAATGTCAGATAGCCAAGCAGCACTTAAAGCTCGCACGTCCTTCCACTTTGAGTCAAAGCTGGTTTGAAACTCTCACCAGACTCTCTTGCAGCTTGCTGCACACAATAAAATCAAGCTTATGTGGGTCGCTGGACACAAAGACATCCCTAGTAACGAAGCTGCTGATGAGCATGCTAGATCTCCTCTCATTGGACTGGAACCTTTCTGCCGTTTACCTACCAGCCAGATAAAGATAGAGCTATGGTATATCATTGGGAACGCGAACAAATACTTTCACATTGAAATGCATAATATATCCTAAGGCATTCCACTTAATTCCAAATTTATTAATTTCTCGGAAAATAGAACCAGAGACATTTTAACAATGACCAAACACAATGCTAAGATCATAGATAACTGACTTCCTAACTGGACATTGCTCTCTCAATAACCATCTCAATAAAATGGGCAGTGTTCATTCGGATACGTGCCGTCTCTGTCTTGAAGACACCGAAACAGCCCATCACATACTATGTGATTACCCGGACATAGCCCGGCTTAGGCTTAAGCACTTTAACAAAGGCTTTACATCGCCTCCTGATGTCACCACTTCCTCAGCTCAAACTATCCTTAGCTTCATCAATGAAGTAGATTTCAGCTTACTGACAACTACTTCTTAAAAAACCAACCAAGAGACAGCAAAAGACGATTTCAGTACCGTGTTTTTCCATGGCGAACGATAAAAGACAAGGGCTTAGTGTATGCAACAGTTGCTCTAATTGATAGAGAACTTAACCCAACTGATTGTTTGCCTCAAACTTTTGCCAGGCTTTTGGCAAATCAAATTATAAAATATGAGATTGAAATCAAACAAGGAAACCCTACTTCAATACAAAATTTACAACTAAACGCCATTGCCAAAACGACCACTAATGAGATACAATGTGTAGAGAATATAACTTAAATATCCGCATTTGTCTATAAGTGAATATATAACATAGATATGCATTCATATTTGTAAAGTACCTCTAGAGAGATTGGTCGTCGACGACACCGCGACAAAGGTGGGGGCCTGAGCAATCAATTGTGGTGTCTCGTTGGTGTACTCGTATATGAAGGTAAAAATTGCGGCAAACCACCCTACAGGAGGAAACCGTTTACTGCATAACCATTTCTCTGGTTAGTATACTTTGGGATAGTGTCGGTTACGGGAGCTATTTTGAATACGAAAATTCTTGCTTAAAGCTAAGCTGAATTGCACGAAGTGTACATAAGATACATGTTAAACTGTTCCTTTGTTGTTGAAGAATAGTCTTTAAGAAAATATAAATATACATATACGGGCTCAATGGAAAACACTGATTTGAAGGTAAGAATGCCAAAGTTCAGTAGAGCATCAACACATAAGTATTTAGTAAGGGGTAGTGGACATTATTCGAGTCTGGGTTCAGTATGAATCTTACAACATGGTGTTCAAACATATTTTGTGTGGTGTTAAACAAGCTGTATTGCCTTTAAAATTTTACCGAAACGTGCGTAAATATGTATATTAAACTTGTATATATGCACTGTGTATGCTAACATATTTTATGATTTAATTAGAAGTAAATTTAAATAGTGATTAGTTTCTATATTCCATCGTTTCTGTAGTTTCTATACCTGCAATTATTTGATCTTTATATCGAAAATTCTATTTACGTATTTGTCTTAAAGCAACCCCTAGAATATGAACAGTACAGTTCACATAGTTTTATTGTGTTTTCCTCTCGATACGATCTCTTCATTTAGGAATATTCCAAATAAGCCACGAATAATTTTTTTAATATTCGTCACCAAATATGTGGCAATACGACATAATAGCTTAAGTCGACTTAAGTCAAAATTGAGTTAATTATAGCAAAATGTTCCCAATTACATAAAGTATTTTCCCTCAATTTTTTAGTTGCATACCTGTAAAGACGGCTTAGTTATGGCTGCAAGAGTAGAGGTGCAATTCAAAAATTTCATACGATTTTCGCGTAAGCCACAACTTTAAGCCCTTCTCCTGAAAAATCGTACAAATCGACATAGGCTATTATGTCGTATTGCCACAGAAATAATGGAATATAACAACCATTATTCGGTAAGAATTCCGAACCAAACTGCTGTTCAGAACTGGTCCTCCTTGGATCACCATGAACTACAAAGTTGTCATACAGTAGAAAGGTCAAAAGGTCCGCATTTTTTTTAAATAGTTTCTTACTTTATTACGGACACAATGATTACTTACTTACTTACTTACAATATTAAGGTAGCGCTACAGTTCTCCATTTAGCCAGGACTTTAATTAAATGCCTCCAAGTTGGGGCCGGAGCTATCGTGTTCATTCAATTTATTTAAACCCGCTTTTTATGATTCATACATACAAATACATACCTATATAATATATATGTAATTAAATTTAGAAATGATTCAATAAAATATGTAACGATTTTTAATTTTTTAATTTGTTGTGAATAAAACTAAAAAGATTTCATTTTCCAAGTTTGTGACTGCACATATTTGACCTTTTCTTTGCTAAAAGTACACATTTTTGTACTGGTATCTTCAGTTAAAATGATCTACAACTCCCCTTAATGAAGATATGAAAGATACAGTACCAAGTAATCGAATCACACACATTTTAAGTACAGTTATAATACAGGATCGAAATATTTGTCACACCAAAATTAATTGATGAGCATAAACAACTAAGCTTAAAACCACTACACCAAATCTTTCTCTCTCTATGTATCCTTTTCCAACGCACCGTGTAAAAACTTGTTAAGGGTTTTCATTACCTCTTGAGTGCACGCAAATTATATAAAAAATAATAATAAAAATCATCCAACAGAGCAACCAATTTTTCCAGCCATATGACCTATTGCCGGTATTATGCCTTCGCAATAATGTGGACATATTCTTTTTTAATTAATCGGACTGACTTTGTGAGAAATAAATAAATGCTTGCTGACATAAGGATTCGAACAATGAACCATTAGCGTGGCAATCGATGACGTTACCACTATACCATCGCCACCCCCGAAACCACATAAAACTTCTTCGCGCCTAGGACAGTCTTATGCGTTAGGAACTGATACTTATCCGCATCTAACTTTGCTCAATCTCTATTTGTCCAAATTATATCATATGAATTCTCATTGCAGGTCCTTCGCTTCCAGAGACAAGGAGCGTCTTCACATTCCAGAAACAAATTTAGATACGCGTACGTGTGATCAGTCACTATCTAAGGTATATGGTAGTGTCGGTTTCGAAAGCAATCTCATTTTGGTAACACAGGATGCTAACACACGTTACCTAGTCTAAAATTAAGTTCTAGACGTTACGGATAGCCCGGAAAAATTTGACTTAGCACATTTTTGGAAGGGCTATGGTTTTTACCAACTCTAACAAAAGGACTGCTTGAAAAAAAAAAGTTTTTAGTGCTGAATTCACATATCAATACAATAATTAAATAATTAAGTTATTGAATAGCGATGGCCGATGCGATGGCAGAAGTCATCTTCCAAATTGATGAGTAACGAGTTATTATTTTAGTATAATAAATTGCCGCACCTGATTCAACTAAAATATTAAACGATCTGCCCATTTTTATGGGCTCCAGTCGACTTTCATGCTTACCATAAATTAACCGTTTAGGTACGTTTCGATTGTACTGATATCGGTTTTTTTTTGCCGCTTGCCGCTTCAAAAACATGCAATTGTGCTATGTACGAGTATATTCAATAATTAATTCACCACGATCACCTATAATTTTTGAATGATAATTTCGTGCTTATCGTATCTTGCCTTCACCGGAACCGAGGTCTTTATTTTTTTTTTCAATTTTTCATCGCTATCATTTTTTTTATCAATTGTTCTCTTATCTCCTGTTAATGCCATTTTGCCTGGTGTACGTATCGTACATCTCGTACCCACTGTTTTCTTTAATTTTGTGAGTATCAGTATCATCTCCATTTCAGCTCTCTCCGACTCTTTCCCCACTTCTCTGCGTTATATATTTCGATGTCTGCAAGTTTCTGACTCGTTCTATAGTAAAGCATAAAGCGTGGTTTACACGGGTCGATTTCCACCCTGCGGCTAATCATCAACCAAATCTCTTCACAAGGCCGCACATCCACACCACTTTCACAGTGATAAATATCACATGCAACTAGTTAATTTTGTCTGAAAATGTTGAGCAGAACAGATGTTCTACGTGCTGGCGAAACATCGCCTGTGATTAAACATTTTCACGCTCAACTTTAGTCACCCGTCACATGCAACCCGTCGCCGCACGACAAAAGTCTGCTTTGGCGCTTACGATTTAGTCACCTGCGGCCTTGTCGAATTGCTATTTACACGATAGATTTTCGCTGTACGACTTTGGCGCGCGGCAGAAATCGACCGGTTTAAATCCTGTATAAGAGGGGATTTCTCGAAGACCTAGAAATTTGAAGTGCTTATCTTAAGCCAAACGATGTTGTTCCCTTTTGGTGAAGATGCATGATTCTACGATAGAGAAGTCGTATGTTGTCAGCGTATTCAAGGTGTTTAAGGTTATACGAGTATGTAAGCGTTCAACGAATTTCTTCGTTTCCGGTCGACAAAACAGAGCGAACCACATCACTAATCGAAAAAAAACCATTTTGAGGAAAGGATGCAACCTGGTCTAGCTCAACTGCTTTTCTCTATCCTACGAAATAAAATCTCTGTTGACACTGCTCAACGTTATTCGAATTTGTTAAATAGCAGATAAACTAAAGACGAACGGGGTTAATATGGTTGACACAAGAGGATTCAAATCGAATACCTGTTGTTCAGTGTCAAGTCTTTCAAGTCTTTCAAGTCTTCAAGGTGTTGCTTATTTACTTACTTAGGTAGCGCTACAGTCCAGGGTGGATCTAGGCCTCAACTAACAAACCTCTTCAGCCAGCCCGGTTAAGAGCCAGTTGCCTCGAGCTGCGCTCGCCAAGTTGGTTGATGTCCCCCTCTACTTGCTTACGCCATTTGCCGCGAGGTCTTCCTCTACTGCGCCGTCCATCCAGGATGGATTCGAACATTTTCCGGTCTGGAACGTTGGGCTCTATTCGCTCTACAGGTGTAACTTAGCTCCCTTAAAATAATATACTAAGTGATAAAGCAACGTCCGCATTCTTTTAAAGAGAGAGGGGACACAGTGCAGGCGCTTGCTTTTTGTACTCAAAAATAAAGGGTACCAACTTGTGGTTTATTTTAATTAACTACAATTCTCTAACATTCAAAGTTGATTTTTATATTTATCTAGATAACAGAATCAAAGAGGATTGTAAATCTAAAACACCTTTCCAAAGAAGAACGGATTCAATTTATTGATTCATTCGATCGGGTATTCTGTGACTGCGATGGTAAACAAAGGCGATCTACTATTTTGTGCTTTATCGTACTAAATCTGTACTTCTAGGCGTAATATGGCAAACAGTTCAAGCCCCCATCCCGGATACTGGCAAAGCTATAGAATACCTACGGAGTATTGGCAAAGATGTGGTTTTTGTAACAAACAACAGCGTCCGTGTAATAGAAGATCAGTTATCAAAGCTAAAGGAAAATGATATCATTGCCACAAAGGTGAGTCAACAGTATCAATTGCAATGTATTTTGAGTGATTCATTGTTTTCACTTTAGGAACAAATAATCCATCCAGCTCAATGTATAGCTGATTACCTTAAGGATATCGAGTTTGAAGGTCTAATTTATTGCATTGCATCGGGACCATTTAAAGCAACATTAAGGTCAGCAGGTTTTGAAGTTACAGATGGTGTAAGTGTATGCATTTGGTTTTCTAGCAGCTGGCTTCATATTAATTTCTACAGCCGAACAGAATGCTAGATGAGACAATTCAAGACTTGGCTTCGAATATATTCTGCAATGACCCTGTCAAAGCGGTCGTTATCGATGTGGATTTCAATTTATCTGTTGCGAAATTGATGCGAGCTCATAGGTTTCTCAAAAATCCAGATTGTTTATTCTTTGGTGGAGCTGCGGATTTAATTATCCCACTGGGCTCAAGGGATATTATTGGTAAGCGAGAGTCCTACTTTCAAAATGATGCATATATTTTTTTTATTGTCATTTAAGGCCCCGGACCATTCATTCATGTTGTGGAACAATCAACAAAGCGAAAAGCTAACATCCTCGGTAAGCCGGGAGAAGCACTGTGTGATTTCCTAAAAAAGCGATGTAATGTTGATAATCCAGGAAGGGTACTTTTTATTGGTGACACCTTGGGAAGTGATGTTAAATTTGGTAACATATCTGGCTATCAGACATTAGTTGTTCTCACCGGCGGGACTAAACAAGACGATCTGTGTGGAGAGCTTTCCGAAGATGAAATACCAGATTATTATATTGACAGTTTAGCTGATTTAAACAATTTTATTTAACAATGAAGAAATTAAAGTTATAAAAATATTTTAGATTTGTTTGCTTACCTTCTTTTGGAAGAGAAGAATACTGAGAGTAGTGGATCAAGATTTGGATCGAAGTGTGTTCAATTCTATCTCAAGGCACACCTGGATGACACCGAATGAATATCATCTTAATGCGCCTTCATGGTTAGAAATATTTGTGGCCATAAACTTTGCGACATGAGTGTACTTACTTGAAAAGTAGTTAAGGCAATAGGACATTCAGTCTGCTGACATAGAGGCAGCTGATATTTGAGCAGTGGCGCAGTATCCTCTTCAATTTCGGGGTTGCTGCAAACTAATTTTCATTTTTACTTCCTTACTTATTTACTCGTAGTTGGCGCTACAGTTTGGGGTGAATTTGGGCCTCAACCAACAAGCCTCTCCATTTAGATCGGTCTTTAGCTAATTGCCTCCGTTTGCGCACTCCAAGTTAGTCGAAGTTTCCTTGAAGTTGTGCGCGTCACCTACGCCGAGGAAGCCCTCTACTGCGTCGTCTCTCCGGGTAAGATTCGAAGATCCTGCGGGCCGGAGCGATGGTGTCCATCCGTTTTACATGTCCTAGCACATTCAAACGTCCAATACGCAATTTTTTTGACTAGCTCCAATTGTGCTGTACAGCTCGTATAGTTTGTCGTTGAATCTTCTCCTCCAAAACCCGTCAACGCAAATGGGACCGAATATCTTTCGAAGAATTTCCCTCTTGAAACGACTAAGGATATCTTCTCCGCTTTCAATAAAGTTCATGTTTCAGGGCCATAAAACAGGACTGGGATGATCAGAGTCTAATACAGAGTATCCTTAGTTGTTCAAGATAGGGCTTTACTATTGAATTGCCTTATTAGCCCAAAAAACAACGATTGGAAAGAGTTATTCTTCGCTTGATTTCTGCGCTGATATCATTATCAAAATGAATAGCAGAGCCAAGATAGACAAAGTCCCTTACTACCCTGAAGTTGTAGTGGCTCACTGCGATGTTCTGAATTCCTTCTTGTTGACAGCATGCACTTGGTTTGGCCTTCGCTTATAGCTAAACCTACTTTGAGCGCTTCTGCTTCAATGCTTGCAAGCGCACCGGTGACAACCCGCTGAGTTCTTTCAATAATATCAATATCGTCAGAGTATGCAGCAGTTGTACGGACTTTTGATAGATTCGGTCTCTGTTGTTGGCTTGGGGGTTAGTTTATTTAGTTTATTTTATTTATTGATTGACTCCATTTTCTTTTCATATTAGCAATTATTCTTAATTCTAAGTAATATTGTACATAAGTATTTAAGCAATTATATTAAAAATAGCAAAAAATGGGTATATAATCACGTAAGATTGGAAAATGGTACAATGACGCCTTGTGGTCGGAGAGATTGACCAGTATCAAGCGTTCATTATATTCACTGATAGCTAAGGTAAAATACTGTAAGAGCCGAAAGGGATAAGTAAAACAGCAAGAGAATAAAAGCACGTGTAAAATATTTAACGTGAGTGGACATGGATTTATGGATGTGTTCGTGAAATTTGCATGTGCAGTGATAGCTAGTGATGGCGCATAATAATTATGGATACAATAAAAATTAGCAAAATTGAGCAAAATGGAAAAACGTATGAGGAAATGTGGGGTACAGTTTCAGCTATATTAGTACTTGAAGAAGTGATTCCACCTCTGATCTAGAGAGTAGTCATATCCTTAGTATTTTCTTCGATTGAAATAGAGGCAATGAGGCTTCACATCTTTGTTTATTTAATATCAGTCGAACTATTTTCTTTTGCGCTGTTATAATGGGTTGCAAGTTACTTACATACATAGGTACTGCGCCAACACACAACACCATACTCCAGTCGTGACTGAATTAACGCGTAGTATATTGTCAATAAGAGCTTTTGAGGGACTAGCTTACGCATGTAGTATATTTTATTTATAGCAATGTACAACACTCTTTTTAAGAACATAATAGGTATGCGTTTTCCAATTTAAGTTATTATCAATTACAACTCCCAGATATTTAAATTCATCGACGAATTCTAGTTCAAAACAGCTTTCTGGATATAGGCAGGCATTGCCACAAGAGACATGATGCCATCATATGCCTTTAATTTTATGCGAGTTAGTTAGGGAGAAACACAAGCCTTTGGATTTTTTACTTAAGACCATTTGGTGATAATTGAACCAAATGTTGAGCAAATAAATGTCCTCTTCATTCGTTGTTCTATCGTTTCATATGACTCAGTGGCGTATGACAGAGCCAGATCGTCAGCATAAGCGACTAATTTTCTGTTGAGGGGTAACTTCGATAAAGAGTTAACATACATAAGGAATATAATTGGCCCGAGAACCGAACCCTGGGGAACCCCAATATTTGGACTTAATGTTTCCTTACTAAGGACCTCATTCACTTTGACGTATTGTTTTCGGTTAGACAAGTAAGACTCAAACCATTGAGAAATACCACCTCTAAAACCCGCCGCATTCAGTTTTCGAAGCAAGATTTCATGATTAACTAGATCAAATGCTTTGGTTAAATCAAGGGATAGGCCTACTGATTTTAAACGTTTATCAAGTGCGTTATATATGTTGCTCAAAAAACTGCTATTGCATCTTTGGTACACCTACCTTTCCTAAAACCAAATTGAAAATCGTTAAAGTAATTTGTTTTACCTAAAAATCTTAGCATTTTGTTCACTATAATTTTTTCAAATATTTTTGCGAAAACAGGCAACAGAGAAATAGGCCTATAATTGTTTGGATCACTGGGATCACCATTTTTAAATATAGGAATTATTATAGATGTTTTAAGTATCTCCGGAAATTTACCACACTGAAAACTTTTATTAATAAGATACTTCAGGGGACTTACGATTCAGTTTGCAATTCTTTTTATAACGAAGCTATTTAAACCATCAATGCCACATGAACTCTTTGATTTGAGTCTGCTTATAACAGTAAGGAGTTCATAAGAGCTTACTGGGCTATAAAAGAAGGAAGCAGAAGATGGAGTATCTAGAAATAAGTTATTATTCGCTTCATTTGAAAAAAACACATACTGTAGGCTTTGACTTTTCTGCGATTTCTTTGAAAAACGAATTTAGGCCCTCACTTATTTCTTCAACATTTGTTATTATAGTGTCCCCTATTTGCATTTGCTTCATATTTTTATCTTTATTTTCCTTGCCCAATATGCTATTAACTGTACGCCACTGTTCCCTAGCATTGAAACGATTTTCAAGAAACTTATTTTGGTCGTACAATATTTTTTGACTATCAACTAAAGTACGAGCATTTGTTTTTAGTACCCGATATTGCTCTTTGATAACAGTGTCGGCGATTCTGCTTTTGTTTTTTGAGAAAAATTTGTTCTTTTCCTTAATTTTAGCACATATTTCATCTGTTATCCAAGGTTTTATTTTTTTGTTTTAGCCTTTAATTTGCTAGTCTTACTTGCATCTATATAATATTTCAATGTGCTTAGAAGAGCAGAAAAGGCATTTGAAGGACAATCACAATTATAAATTGTCGACCATCTTTCCTGGCTTAAGTACTGATTTAATTTATTATAATTTACTTTAACAAAGTACTCTTTATCAGAACGTATGTATGGTCTACAAGTATATCCGTTTAACAAACCTTTGAAGCACAAACTAGTGGCAAAGTGATCGGTTATATCGGCATTTAATTCATTTTTGCGTCTTAGAAATAGGTGGTCAATACATGATTTGGACTGTTCTCCTATTCTAGTGGGCACATTTATAAGGGATTGAAATCCCATTGTCGATAATAATAACATATAATCATCGCTTTCTTTTGGTAGGCCTAGTATGTCAATATTTATGTCACCTAACAAGCATACATTTTTGCAATTGAGAGAGCACAGAAGTCGATTAAGATCGCTAATAAATACTTCACTTTCAACAATCTGAAGACTATAAATGCACACAAAAGAAAGAAAAATATTTGCCAATTTTAATTGAATCGGTGAGTGGAAAAACAGTATAAGCGCCAAAAATTTCATTTTGGTCTTAAATAGCCAAAATGCTCTACATATGTAAACCTGCCAAACAGCAAAATAATACTACATTAGAGAGCAAAATGTATACAAAAATGCAATACGCTTTTCGCTGATTGTATGGATTGTAAGCGCAGTACAAATGCGTTTAGTTTTTTCTGTTTTTCTCAAAAGCGATATTTTGTACATGTACTGTTCTTCCACTCACCGATTCAATTGAATAACTACACAATCAGCACTTTCCAGGTCTGGGATAGATAACACCACTTCATAGCAGTTTTTAACAAACACGGCTGTGCCACTCGCAGCATAGTTTTCGTTACATTTCGCGTAAATTTTATAGCCCAGTATAGAAAAAAGACTAAGCTCGTGATTATTCAGCCATGTTTCGGATAATACTATTCTTCCGGGCATAATGTTAAAACAATTTTGCATATAAGAACATAATGTATCAAAATTCTTCCTCAAACTTCTAATATTTTGATGCATAACCGTAAAATCTAATGAAGTAGTAGCTAAGTTAGTACCAACAAATATTTCATTTCCATCATTCATAATATTGAGATCAAATAAATCATTTAAATTTTCTAACATTTTAGTTTAAGAAAAAAAAAAAGGAAATTTAAAAATTAACGAAAATTAATTACGTATTTACAATTTTTTAAGATCATCCACACACTTTATATATTCATATAAGTATTCTTCCATTTCGCACCCACAGAAACTCATATCCACATTGCTTCTTCGCTATTTTAGCTTCTTTTAGGAGAAACTTTGTCTCACCCGACAGCCAGTCGTTGATGTATATGTCGCCTCTCAGAGATGTATCAATTACGCTAGCTTTAATTGTTTTTTTTCTTGCATAGCTCGCGCGCAAAATATTTTCTTTTGTACATCTTTTAGTCATCTTCAGCACCACGACGTTAAAGGAATTACCAGTTGTTTTTGATTTTCTCCTATAGCAAAGGTCAATGTCTTCGCAAAAAATCTCAACACCAAGCCCAGTGTTACAAATTTTTACAATGGTATCATGTAGGCTCTCGCTTTCAACGACTGGGACATTATGCAGTTCTAAGTCGTTAGCATGAATCAATTTTTCAGCGTTGCTTAGGCGTTCGCTCGTAGCATCCAAATGCATTTTGAGTTTTTCGTTTTCTTCTTTGAATTCATTCATGATTTACGTTGTTTGCTCCAGAACTTGTACGTACACGTTCTTTTTACCTTTTGGCAAAACTTCCGTACATTTTTCCTGGAGTATAAGCTGCCGATATCCTCTATTGCCGATTTTATTCTCGTCTCTTTTGCTTGTAAAGATCACGAGCAGCTCTCGTCTTCCTTTGCAGGGCCGCTTTATATGCCCCTTGTTTTGCTGCATTCACTCGCCGGCGTTCTTCGTCAAACCAGGGGTTTTGCGGTGCTGTTCGGGTGAAACCCAGCACATTAGTTGCAGCGTTTTTGATGGCACGGTGCTGGCGTTGGCACTGGTCTTCGACACTTGATGCTGGCGACATAGGGGTGATTGAGAGGTTTCGGGATACGCGTTCCTCTTAGACGCGGGCGGTCTCTTGCGACTGTAGCTTTTCGACGTTAAATTTTCTCACAGTGATTCTTCTTTGCTGCTCAGCCCTTCGGATACGGCACTAAGCTGTGGGTCCCTTCCATTCGTGTAAAAAATATAACGCGCACAAAACGAGTGGTTGCGAGAAGCTAGGGTACTTAAAGAGCTGTTGCGCCAAATATATGTCACATGTGTTTGCTATAGTGACATTTCGCCCCACAGCGAAATCAATTAGCCTCAGTCTGCTGCCGGACGTGATGTCGTTTTGGCTATTCTTACCGACTGCCCTACCAAAGACGTCCTCCTTTCCTATTTTAGCGTTTAAATCCCCCAATTCAATTTTAATTTCGTATTTATGACTTTCCTCGTATGTTTTGTTGAGGAGCTCGGAAACAATCTTTGGTGGCAGGGTCCTTTGGTCCGTGGGGCATGAGCACATATCTCGTTATCATAATACGCTCGCTCGTGTCGAAATCTTAAGACTTCTTGCCTAAGTCTGCCATGTATATCAAATCCGCATCCGTATAAGAGCTACTTGTTGTCTCTGTAGCAATCACCGTAGTAGATGTCACAGTTTTTCTTCCTCTTTTTGCCCGGCCCATCCCGTCACGCTTCCTGAATGGCGGTTATGTCTGATTTGCAGCAGTCTAGGGCCTCTGCTAATTGTTAGGCTACGCGTGGTCTGTTAAGGGTTCGAATATTCCAAGTACAGATCCGAAGGTCGTTGTCCTTATTTCGTTTGTTGGGGTCGTCAACAGTTGAATCATCAATTTTCATTTTTACTGGACGTTTGTTTGACAGGCTATGCCACATTATCCTTGTGACTATCGAGGACGTTTTTAAGGTTAAAGTTTTTTTTTTGATTTGTTGGCACCTATTTCCAGCCACAGAGATTTTGTATTTTTACCCGTCTGTATATTTTCCCATCTTATTATTGAGGTATTATTTATAGGTACATATCATTTTTTTTTTATTTTTGATCTCGCATATGACAATAGAGCATGAGCTCTAGAGTTAGCCTGGTCTGGCTAATTCATCTGGATTTTCATTTCCACTAATAACTGGTAGCCAAATAATTTTAATGTTGAACATTTGGAGATTTGGACTGTTTAGTACCTGGATCTTTTAGAGCTCTTGTCCATTCTTATACAGATATATTTTATACATGTATTTGTATTTTCATAAAAACTTATTCTCTTTTTAAGAAGCTAAAGAAGGCTTCTGTAAACATTTATCTTGCAACGTACCTATGTATATCAAATGTTGCAAAATTATCGGATCTTTCGGAAGTAAACTGCGTTTTTCATATGGCAGTGATTAATCACGAGTTGCAGTGTAAATTTTAAACAAAATAACATATGAGATGAAAATTGAGCCGAACTCCGAACTAGTAAAAATTCTATTTCCACAAGTCAAACATGATAGAACAGTAAATTACTGCACAAATCGAAACACATATTTGCCTTAACTAAATGGATTTTTATTTCAACATCAGTCTAAAATTATATCTCATATAAACTACCACCCGGTTCACAATATGCAAGTATTGTTAGTCCCACTTAGGACCAATCTAGTGTCTCTCAAAGCTTTGCATTATCAAAAAACTTAACAAAATCATGCATGCTGTCAGCATAATAATCGGGTTGTTGGTCAGGATTCGTATTCTTGACCATTTGCTCTTTGGATGATCCTCCGGAAAGCACAAGTAGTGTCTTCACCCCAACTGCCTTTCCAAATTCTATATCTTGTTCCATCATGTCCCCAATCATTAAGGTTCTGCTTCCATTTTGAATATTAAAGCGATTTATCATCATATTCGCCAATTCCTTTCCTGGTTTCGCCATTGTAATTGGTTTCTTGCCACTAGCTTCAGCAAGAATCTTAATATATGGGCCAGGACCTTTAAAAATGTTGTAATAAATTATAGTCTTATTTGACATTAACCAACTTACCAAGCACTTGTATATCTTTAGCTATCGGTAACATCATATCAGTTGCTCCACCAATCAAAATACAATCGGGATGTCTTAGATACTGTTGAGCTCGAATCATTTTTGCTCCAGATAGGTTGAAATCCACATCAATAATAACAGCACGAACTGGTTCCTTATCGAAAATGTATCTTGCTAGATCGGTAAAACTCTCTTGGAATATTTTAGTCGGCTGTTGAAGGGAAGTTAGCAATAAAGTCTTCAACAATAAAATCTTGTATAACATACACCATCGATGATTTTAAAACCGGCTTTGCGCAGAATTCCCTTAAAGTTTTCTGTTCCAATGCAATAGATCAATCCGTCAAATTGAATGTCAATCAGATACTTTGCAATACTTTTCGATGGATGAATAATATCTGACTGTTAAAAGAAAAAAAATATAAAATGCAGGTGCATGAAAATATGAAGAAATAATTACAAGTTCTATATCCAGTCCGGTAGCTTTCATTCTTTTCTCATAATCCTCCTCACTACGAGCGCTATTATTAGTGATGAAATAATATTTCTTACCAGCCTTTGTTAAGGCTCTAAACCCATCCGCTGCTCCATCAACGTTAGATGCAATATTCCACAGGACTCCTAAAAATATCACAAAATTGAGACTACATCTTCAAACAGCAACCAAGTTATGTGTCACCATCGATGTCCGAAAAAATCAAATCAATAGATTGAATAAATTCAATCTTCTCTTCGGATGTCAAGTCTAAAATGTGACGAGGTTTGACCAACCGCTTTCCACCCTAAAAAGGGAAAAAATGAAGTTATAAATCATGAGTTCATTTTAGAAAGCCTAAATGGGGTTGATAGCGAGCCCAGGCCAAACACTTAAATGGTTCATTGGGATATCAAACCACCGACATGTTGTAGAGGTGATCTTAAACAAACGTTTGTTTTGTTTTTGAACAGGAAATCAGAAAATCATTTTCCTGATCTTATCTTACAAAAGCTTGAATCAATGGATGCCTTGCTTTCACTGGACACAAATTTTCCAAGACCTAACTGCTCACTGCCATTCAATTTATGCGTGACTTACAGTTTTATCGAAAAGACGGAATTGAGGAGCTTTCAGTTATAAGTAATATGATGGGACTTTCATATGTTTTCTAAAATTGAAACTTTAAACCTTCCAAAGTACCAATCACTTAGCCACTATGCTCACATAATTATGTTGAAAATACTTTTAGAACTCGAAAATATTCACAAAAAAAAAAAAAAAAAAAAGTAGGCAGCACCTTGTATGCACGTAGGACCCATTGTCAATCACAATCAAATGCATAACACTATTTTGTAGACTTTCAAAAGTAAATGAAGAAAATTTAGAACTAAATTTAGAACTCTCACATACTAATTGTGGTTTATGTGCATCTACATATGTATCTGTACGCTAGTGACAAAGTTAAATACTTTACAAGAACGAAGATAGAACCAACGAAGATGTTGCTGAAATCCCAGATTTTGAATCTAAAGGTAATAAGTACATAAGTACGTACGTGCTCATAAGTAACCTGCTAAATCCAAGACCAAAGCAGAAACCAAAGTTTCATTTAAACTTATATTGAAAATAATAAAAATTATTGGTAAGTACTCATTTTTTTATTGGAGTAATACAGATTGCAACGTACGGAGATCACTAGTCTATTCGTACAGAATAGCTTTCAACAGTATCTCCAAATTTCAATACGTTCCACAAAGTTTTGTACATCCATTCTTTCACATGCAGCTCAAAAACCACAGGTGCTTCAAACAATGCAATACAAAAAAAGACTGCAAGGTTCAGATGATAATGAGCAGTTTCTGCCACAATTTTGAAATCTTTACCATGAAAACGGTCATGAAATAAAAAAAAAAATGTATGGCCTTAAAACGTAAGGCAAATAATCTTAAAGCATGTTATAAGAAATGTCAATCTATCGATTCGACAGAGAGCTAAATAGAAAAGACTATGACTATTGAGCAATTGAGTCTTTTCCAAGTTTCAACATCCACCAAAAGTAATGACACAGAGGGTAACTTGAACCCAAGAACAAGTATGTTACTTCCCTAAGCTAGCATTTTATTACCTTACAGATAGAGGATATAGACCATGCATGCAATGCTTAGTACCCTCGAAATATTCTGGGTTAATTTGATCCTTATCAATCGCAGAAGGATTCTAGAAAAAAGTAATCTGAAAAGATTTAAGTCTACTTCGATTGATCATACAATTCAGGAATGAACTACCATATAATGGCATATTCATCTTACACTCCTGTCCCCTTATGCACATATTTATGTGTATACTGTATAGGTACATATTTTTAAAATTAACTGGTGTCTAAGGGCTTAACAACTTTTTTAACGCATTTGTACGTCAGGACGTACCTACTTGTTAGTTGCAAATAAAAAGAATAAATAGCAAAAAGTTATTTTTAATGTAATGGTTTGGAACTTAGGTGATATTATGTTTTTCCATTTTTATTCCATGTGTGGTGTCTAAACTCATAGGAGAGAATTTCTGTTATTTTTGCATTTGGTTCTCATTTCTAGTATTTGTTTCGAACACGTGTTAAGATACTATACGTTGTGTATGATCGCATCATTTAATTTTGTAACTACAGTGGACTCCCGGTAATCCGGCCCCTGTCTCATCCGGCACCCCCTGTAATCCGACATGCCTATCATTGTACATAAAATTTATTTCAGCAAATTTTCACTAATGCATAATTGAACAGGTTGTAACTCGTACGCGCCACCACTATTTATTATGTTCGATGCGTGTTGTCTCAGTTTGAATTTGACTACGATAGCGGCCTAGCGTGCGTTCATTGTTCATTCATATTATATATGTACATAGTATGATTTGTAGTTCAGATAGAATCTTATCACATTGACTTGTAATTTATTGGATTACAAGGTACATTTTTTCACAAAATTCCGAACTATAGGGGGTCTGTGGCAATACTGTATAATCCGACAAATTTGATAGTCTAACACCACCCTGCAAAACGTTTGTCGGATTACAGGGGGTCCACTGTACTTGAACCGACAATCTATCATTCAATGACCGAACATTAGCACTACACCATGCCACCCACTATCAGACAATTATTTATTTTCAACTGATATTATCTCTACGAAAAGACTTGTACCGTTTGTTTACTTATATTTTCTTTGAAGCGGTTAAACTTATATAAGTGTTTTTTATTTATATTGCAGATGGTGCTTTTTCGTATATATAAAGGTTGCGTGAGTGCAAATTTATTTATTTTTCCAAAAAAAAGAAAATCTAAACAACCAGTTTTCTCCTAAATAGATAAGATCCATGTGAATCTTTATTAGAGTAGCTTTTCTTACTAAGTGACAAGTAAGTTCTAAGCTATAGCTAACTTGCCAAACGTCATTAGAGTATGAGGAGTTTCCTATCGCCGGTGCAATCGGCTGAAGTTTATAAAATGTGTAAGCAACACAACCAAGAGGTGTCAACAATGCGACAGAAATGATAAAAAGGTATACCGGCAGAATAAAATAATCATTTTTTCCAACAACTACATATATATTTTGTGGGGAAACCCCTGTTATATGTCGATAATATAGTAGTTTTAATTTGAATTTGCCCAGGATTAACCTAGACCTAACCACAAAAGTTTAAACCATACTGTTCAAGTTAAAAATTAAGCATACAAATATTAAACATTTTCGTATTTTTCCCTATTTACTATACGAAAAAGTTAATCATCAAAGAACCATCGGTCTCAAAAGGCAGAGTCTATCACATCACTATAAGAACTGTTTATTCTATTTGAACAATTTAATTTCAAACTATGTACACAATAATTAGTCAAACAAAAAAAAAATTCTTTGACACGCTTAACATTAACATTTATAATTTCAGCGTCAGACAGAAATAATAAATTTGGGACACTGAACTTTCATGTAGCACAGCGGTTTACTAGCACTTTTCTAATTTTAAAAATAACCATCTATCACTTGTGATAAGATTTGAACATTGCCTTTTAGTTTATAAATTCACATAATAATGGTTTAATCTAATGCCGATAACGCTTTTATCACAAAACAACCAAATTTGACTGAGGCAGTCCTTGGTAGGAGGTAAAAACTTTATCGCACTTGTTTCAGTATGTTTATTTCTGTTTCTCTTGTTTAGCATCAAATTTGCACCAGACACATTAGGGTATAAATATAATTTGTATAACGAACCGGATTAAAACTCAAAGTTAGTGGAAAAACCACGGCTAGAGCCAAGCACAGTACACTAGCGATATGCATCGTACAAATCCTTTTTTCTAAATCAGCAAGTGTGGACTAGCTAAGCAAAAGGAAAGCTCTGGTTTACCGAGTAAGACTGGATTATGTTTTTTTTCCCGAAATCTAAAGCAAGATGAATGCATTAATTCATTAAATCTGAAGAACGCCCACATTAATCCAAAACAACAAGAAACTCATAACACTTAAGTGAGGTTCCTGTTCGGATGGGAACTTACACTTGCCATATTTGCTTAGATGGAGAAATCCCTTTATTTTTTTACTATGAATATTTAATATTTCTCTCAGTTCACAACCACGCGGCGGCAGCGATTTCTCACAACTAAAGTGGTGAAAACTTTTAACGTAAAATAAATATATGTATGTACATATGTATACTAAAAAGTTGATAATGAAATACATTGATATTCTCACGAATTTTTTTTTTTTTGTTCTGATGACATAATAAAAAATCTGATCTAGGTAGATAGAAAATCGATAAGGAAATTCGATTACACCGCAGCTGTGATTAAAGTACTCCCAGACAATGAAACGATAACGATCACTTGTGAATGGTGTTATAGAAGCGGCTGTAACGTGTACACAAACATGAAAAAATAGATTAATTTAATCAGCGTAGCGAAAGCCAGAGAGTATGGTCCATATTAGTAGGAGGTATTAATTTTCTTGCAGTGGAAGCGTAATATTGTGGTACTCAATCGGAAATTGTTCTTTCTGTCGAAGTGTGCTGTCTGGCAAGTGCGGTACATATGTTTGCGGTAAATAGCATTAGGGACTGCTAGTCTAAGTTATGCCATTCTGTGGGGTTGCTTAGTTTAAATTTCAATTCATCCGGACTTATTAGGATAATAACACCTTTTAGATTCAATTCAGACGTATGAGACATTACTGAGGCAAATGCTTCAGACTTAATTTTGCTTGATGATGATTACCAACGTTGAACGTTGAGGCTTGTTCTAACTGTTACATATTAAACATCAACATTAAAACGTGCTACCTTCTTCTAATCTGTACTAATTTATGCATAATGTTTAGCATGACTTTCTACTTTTACTACCAACCTACTCTATCAAATTTTTCGGTATTACGAATTGTACTTAATCAAGTTTTTAGCTATTATCTCTCTCTCTTATCTTGACCAGCATCTCTAAAAAATTAGTAAGAACAAAGGCTCATTTTTAGTTTTGGTATACTTAACCATAAGAGATTTAATACTAATATATCTGATTAAAAAAAAATTCTGCGGTCTACGAGTATGTACATATGTGCGCATCTTACGTTAATTTAAAGATAGTGAAATGTCAAAGCGTCGTCGTCTATGTAACTTATTTTGAATATCTCCAACTGATTCCCAATATTTGTCTGTCTACTTGTATTTCTAATCTGTATGTCACTAACTTCTATTTTCGCACAACCTACGAGTATATGCATGATTTTTACACGACTGACATTTTAAAAACTGTTCAGGATACACAAGAAACTATTAACTGGTTCTTCTTCGTCTTCTTCCTATATATTTGGGCGAGATTACAATCCGAAAACAAGAGATCATAACCCTCCCACTTAACTGCATTTCTACTGATCCGCCTGTGGTGTTCGCCTGTTATATTTGCTGGTTACATTGTTTTATTTCAAAGCCCATTTAAATTTGTTAAACACAAATGATACCATAAAAAATTAACTTCTAAACTCTGGACATTGACCCATATACTACTCTAATATCAAAAAGTGGATTTTTGTAAAAAAAAAAGGTATTGCCATGCACACGAGGATATTAGAAATATTCACCTATAAATATAACCAGTGGTGCCCTTTCTTAAACAATCGATATTTTGGAGATGGGTCCAGTACAAGCGAAATGTGCGCGATGTATCGTGCATGTGATATACTAATAGGTAGCTTTAAAAGGATCTTTTCCATATATGAGGTATTTTTATTTAATTTACAATTTATTTGGACTAGTTTTTGAATACGACATCAATCAAGTCGCCACATCTATTAACCGAAGCAAAATGTGCCCTTTTTGCTGCGTTATCCATCACTTTTTCGAGCATCTCGGGCGGTATAGCGATGATTTTGGTACGAAACCTTAAGCTCGTCAATGGTCTAAGGCTTGCTGGTGTACACTTTGCTTTTCAAATAACCCCACAAAAAGAAGTCCGGAGGAGTCAAATCTGGAAATCAGGTTAAGTGTCAACCATTCGAGCGACTGTTTGGACGTATTCCAAGCAACATGGACGTTCCGTCGGCAATATTCTTTGAGTCAATTGCACTTTATACGGAAACAAATGCAAATCATCCTATAAAATGCGCCGCAAGGTGGTTGGTGGGCGCCGTGGCGAAAGTGGTTAGTGTGTCGGATCACTACGCATGAGGTTCCAAGTTCGAATCCCAGAAAATACCAAAAAGTTTTTTCACGGTCCCACCTCTCGCGAGCGTCTGACAAACATCTGAGAGTATTGTTGTCACGAAAAAGCTTCTCAAATCGCCGTTCGGATTTGGCATTAAAAACTGTAGGTCCCTTCCATTCGTGTGAAAAATATAACGCACACAACATGAGTGGTTACGAGAAGCTAGGCCCTGGCGCTTTAAAGAGCTGTTGAGCCAAATATTAAGGTGGTTCCACTGGCGCCAAAATGCTGAGCGCGGTGACAATACGACGCATGTGAGCTCTCGGCAACATTCTCTATTGCGCTTCAACCAGTTCATTGGAACGTCTTGGGCGTTGATAAATGGCATGTCGACGATTTCCCACTGTCCCGTGCTCAATAAAATTCGACACCAAACGACAAATAGTATTGTCAGACGGTGCTTGATGGCCACGATATTTTCGACGATATGCACGTTGAGTTAACACAACTGAACGACTATTTTCAATGTACAGCGTCAATATTTCGGCATGAAGCGATTAAATGTTAAAATTGTACTAAATCAATGTTTGAAAAACATGTCCACTCAAGTCAATCGGTTGATAGATACCAAAGTTATTCAATGTTTACATTCCGACATAAATGATGGCGCACCCGTTATATTTATATATATCGATTTTTTGAATGAGTTTACACTAAAGAAGTGCGTTGGAATTTGTCTAAATACACATTTTTATGAAAATAGCTGACATTTAGAAAAAAAGTTTGATCACAACACAGAATTTTTGTTTAAAAAAGAACAGTAAATTAATCTTTGAACTCCTAAATACTTCATTTGAATAAAGGATTCAAGTCAATCGAATGAGTAGCTCTAAGCACCGCGCAAAATCTAACTTGAAAAATATGGTTGCGAGAAAAAACATGTTTTCTAGTTTTGCGTTTAAACTTCGCTTTGCTAGATTGCTTATAGAGTCATTTGGACCACTGAATAATAACATAGATTATTAGGGCCTAAAACTAAAAATTCAGGAATCAAATCGGTTTGCCAACAGCACGTTTTATTTTAACCCGACGGTATGACAGGTCATCGGATATACCAACAAGAAGATTTTTACTTTCAATCAAATGTCCACCTCCAACGTTGACGCGAAACACAGCCATTTTGATTTTGTTTATCTCTTGTTTAATGTTATTCTGTACGTTCTCCAGAGTCTATGACTAAAGAAAGAGATCTCGAACGTTTCTATTAGAATATCATTTTTCTGGTTACGACAAATCTCCAAAACGGGAGACCAGTGGACTGATAAAGTTTCATTCGATATGTTCATTATCTCACGCGCTACATTGTGCAGTGTCGCCATCCTATTGGAACCACATATACTTGAACTCTAAATAAGTCAAAATCCGTACTGCCAGATGTGCTTTGTCTCCACCTGTACTTGAGCGCGTCGAATTTTCCATGGGACAAGTCCACTTTCCCACTCGTACAATTGCAGGAGTACTTAAAGGCTTTAACATACACAAATCCGCCGGTCCAGGTGGTCCCCCTATTGTTCTGAAGAGGTGTTCTTCTTCGCTGGCAAAACCACTGCGTAAGCTTTTTTTTACCGATCCTACTCTTTTGGTCTCTTCCTGAGTAGGTGGAAAACAGCATTTGTTCAGCCCATACGTAAAAAAAGGGATTTTTCATCTCTCTCCAGCTACTGACCCTTTGTACTTGCATCCCTTCCTTTCAAGGTTATGGAAACGTTGATAAACCGTCAGCTAATGAAATATCAATCTCTGCACCACTCTGGTGAAAGCAAGATTATTGCGCTTGATATTTCAAAAGCATTTGATAGAGTTTGGCAGCAACCTCTTTTGTGGAAAATGCGTGCATTTGGGATCGATGATATTCTTCTTCTGTTGGTTAGAAATTACTTTTCGGGCCGTTCAATTCAAGTTGTTTTGAATGGCTTCAAATCTGCATCTCACCAAATAAATGCTGTTGTCCCCCAAGGCTCTGTTTTGTCTCCGACTGTCTTTTTTATTCTCATAAATGATCTTCTGTCCACAATTTCTAATCCAATCCATTCCTTCGCTGATGATAGCACCCTCAGTTTTTCGTATTCGTTCCTAAACTCACGACCCTTGTCTTCGGTCTTGGATGAAGAACGGCAACGTACGAGTATGTTAAATACATTAAATTCTTACCTTGACAGCGTATTTAAGTGGGCCTTAACCAATAGGGGGGAATTTAATGCTTCTAAAACCCAATGCTGTCTTCTATCATTAAAGCGAAACCCTACTTATCAGCCATTATCAAAGAATGGCACTTGCATCGTTGAAACCGAAAAACTTTCCATGCTTGGTATGTGTGTCAACAACAAACTCTGTTGGAACGACCATACTTTCGAAATCGGCAAGAATGCAGCGAAATGTCTAGGTTTCCTAAAGCATCGTAAGAAATATTTCACTCCTTTTGATCTGACTTCAATTTATAAGACATACATTCGCCCTAAGTTAGAGTAGAACGCTCACATCTATTTAGGTGCACCAAAAACCATATTACACTTGCTAGATAGGATGCAAAATCGCGCGACAAAGCTTATAGGAGACACGAGTATTGCGAGCAAATTTGCTTCGCTCGAGCACCGCCGTAATGTCTCCTGCCTATCTCTGTTTTATTGATATTGCCAATAGCATTCCTTCTCTTCTTCGTTTTAACCGCAATACTCACCATGCCTCGAATGCTCATCAGTTTACGTCTTCGAAAATACGGTGAAATATAGAGATTCTTTTATGAGCTTCACAACACATTTGTGGAATGCTCTGCCAGAGCCTGCTTTTCCTCTCCGCTATAACCAACAGACATTTAAGACCAATGAGCATCGGTGCCTCCTTTCTCTCTAACCCCTCTTCCTTAATGCTCACACTATGTATCGAAATACATAAAAAGGATAGTCATAACCAGGGTTAGGATTTTCTTGACATAAAAAAGTAAAAAAAGGCAAAACAAAACACTTAAAAAGGCAAAAAAAAAGGCATTTATTCAAAAATAAGAAACGGAAAGTAAATGCACATTTAGTTATAGTAGCATTGAACTACCAAGAGCTTTTTGAAATTTCTGGTAATAATCTTCTCCGGTTCTTTCTTAGAAGCGCCTTTAGAGAGCTAAATGACCTTTCTACTTCCGCTGAAACGAGTGGAGCCCATTTAAAGCTTTCAACATTATTAACATCAATATTTTCTGGAAGTTTGGAATCCAAGTCGCTGTTCATTATAGAATTTATCTGCTCAATAGTTTTCAGTCCCGTATTTGCATTGAAAACGGCAGTAAACTTCTTCAGGACTTCTTTTGCAATCGGCCCTTTTGCTTTTTTCAAGTTTTGCTGAATGTTCTTTAAAACCGGCAACACTTCGTCAATTGATGTTCCTTGATCAGAATAATACTAGTTAAAATTATAAGTACAGACTCTCAAAAATACCTGTCTTCGAAAGTTCGTTTTTTTTGGGTCGACTAAAAACCTAAAATTGACATTGATGTACGCCAGCTGCGCTTGTACTGCTTCATCTTCAATCAATTCCTTTGCAAATACAACACAGCTTGCATCATCTTCAAGAACGCTGACGATTTTTTTAATCCGAGCAAAATAATCCGCATATTATGTCTTCTTCTTCTTCTTCCTTTTATCAGAAGGGTTATGATCCGAAAACAAGGGATAACAACCCTCCCACTTCACCGCATTTCCACTGATCCGCCTGTGGGGTTCGCCTATTTGACCTCAGAAAATTCTATTTTGGATCACTCAGTTACTGAGGCCAATAAAATGCCGATGTCGTCGCATTTGACTGATCCAGGCGTTTATAGGCCTGCCTTTCCTACATCGCGATGTCTTTGGAACGTACATATCTATTGCCTTTTTAACAGGGTTCAAATGATCTCTTCTTTGAACGTGGCAATACCAGCTGAGCCGGTCGCGCTCTATTCTATTATGTATTGTATACAAACAAGAAATATGTAATAGAGCTATACACAGTAACGCCTGCGGTCACATACAAGTGCAAACCGTCTGTGGTCATTTACATATTTCCATGTTGACTCTCCCCACGGACTAGTCGTTTTAAATTTAGGTATGCGTATAGTATAGTGTGAGTAAGACGCATGTTTGCACAGATATACATACATGCAAACGCGCATTTTTCTACAATTTTTTTAGCGATCAAACTTTGAGAAAAAAGCAAAATAGGCAAAAAGGCAGAAAAAGGCAACAACGGCAAAAAAAGGCAATAACGATATAAAAAGGCAAAAAAAGGCAAAATAAAATACATATATTTGAAATCAGGAGGACATGAAACGTGTTTGTGTAAAGTCAATACTATCTTCCGATTAAGCAAAAAAAAGAGGCAAAGTTAGCAAAATCCTATCCCTGGTCATAACCACTTTAGCTCTAGTAAATTATAAAAGAAAAAAAGAGAAAATTCGAGTAAATCACATTAACATACATGACTTACCATAGATCACCTCGAAACATGGCTTCTCGAAACACGTTTTGCTACGACTTTGTCTTCCTAAATTCCCTTTATAAAACGTTTTGTTCGAAGCTAGACAGAGCTCGACCTATCTAGTGCGGTTCGATGCTTTTTACCTGTAAACTTTGTAACCTTCGGCAAGACCAACCTAATCCAATATTAAACCTCTTAGTAAATTGCAGACAGTCAAATTAAGTATAAGAGACCTTTGCCAACTAATTCTTTCATTTAATTTCAAGGAAAAAGAGGCATTCTTACCCAACTTCACCCTTTCTTCGTAACGGTCAGAGTATGATATGTCTGGTTGCCGTAAAATAAGGACTTAGCCTATTATGTAAACTCATTGAAGCATGTCTCAAACAGGTGCGAAAACCGAAAATTCTCCAGTTAACAACAGTCAATACCGACCATGCTCGGGAGATTACCTAGAACTTACCTATCAGCAACGACTATTGAAAGCTAGTATCTTACCTTCTTAAACTGGTTAACGCTTTCAATAATAACAATCTTGACTGCTTTTTATAATTAGACATTCTTGACTGCGATTATTATTATCAGTAATTTATTACATTCGCTCTCTGATAAAACGGTCAATGGCCTCTTATTAGTGGTAGTATATTATATTTATTAATTTATAAAAATGAAGCCTGCTTCGGTTCATACGCAGTTAATAAGACAGCTAAAGGAGCTTTAAAGAATAATTCTTTATTTTGCTTTATCTGTACATAATTAGGCAAAGTTGTCATGCAAAATCATCAAGAATTCGAAATAAGTACTTCTTAACACATTACCAGTTATAATCTTATAACTTTGTAATAAGGGATGAGTTTCATCGAGAAACATCAAATAACATATATTTGTTAAATTTGTGTAATATTTATCTTCTGCTTAATTATTTTACGAATTTGTTCACTGATGGCTTAAAAATGGATTCAGATATGCATACATGCAGGTATCTACTCCGAAGTACTGCAAAAACGGCAGTAACGAACACTTGTATGGTCTTCTAGGCAGAAATTTTTGCAATAGAGAAATCGACAAGATATCTACTCGTATTTTTATAGATATTTGGAGATAGTAGAATTGAAACAATCAAACCAAAGGCAGTTATGAAATATCACTATGCACTAAATGCTATAAGCTACCACAACGTCAAACTGTGCTGGGTTCCCGGACAAAGTAATATAGGAGGGTACGATAAAGAAGGCGTTACAAGCTATGTACTACTGCGTTACATTTCGTATCATCTTGTTAAACTTGTGACATACATACATATGTATATATAAATATATATAAATACCTAGGGCCATTTTGGGTATATGCGAACACTTTTTGCAATTCATATGAAGACCAAAATTCGAAAAAATTGTAAAACAAAAATGTCCTTTCTTACTTTTAACAAAGGAAATCGTTTAAAAAACGACAAAAATGGTATTGCTGATGAGTTATTGAGTGATGAGTGTTATAATAAATGTGCAAGGTAGTAGTGTAACGTTTACATTTCCCCCTTCAATGTCTATATTTTCCCCACTTTTTTTGTATTCCGGGGTAAATGTGAAAGTAATCATTTCCACTGAACGTTAGGCGCTTCAGAATGGGGAGAATATAAAAAGACGTGCTAAAAACGTTTTCCCACACCTTTTGCTTACAATGGAATTTTCCACTGATAACTGCAAGTTAGCAGCGCAATATGAAATGGACCAGTGTAACAACAGTTTAAACTTTACTTCTATGTCTATCTATCTATCTAAATATGGATATAAAAATGAATTTAAATAAACAGAAATAACCGTCGTTTCCATTTACCCCAACTGACTCTACATATGTATATTCCATTTGAATACAACTTATTAAATGGAGTTGATGGCGGGTGGAAAGATCTGGTAAAGTATATAACACATACACTTAAATATGGAAAAGGTTTAGTATATGTGTTTAACTTTTAATGGATTTTTTTAATATCAATAAGGTAATTTCAAACTACTGACCGATGACATTTTGACACAGTCATACATATGTTCAAAATAAATTCAGAATTCATGCAAATGTTAATTTGTAAAATTAAATATGTAATCCAAATAAAAAACAATTAACTTAATTTAAATTATTCTATTCGTTAACCGCCAAGAATCCACAATGTGTAAAGTAAAGAAATAGCATAATGTCGATAGTCCCCATTAGTCATAGCTCATTCTTTGCGGCTTATACAGGTGATTATTTTTTCAGATATTTTCTGCGTATGCATTACAAGAATCAAAGATGATACATGCACATGGAGACTGAGTCTGTCCGCTTTTAACTGTTTATCAAAGATAAGAACGGCAAAGTAGTTATCATTTATGAAAAGCAATAAAAAAGTTTCGTCCGGTGTCATAAAATGATTCACACAAGAATCCCTTTGAAAATGTGACAAACTAGCTGACGAATAATGCCGGTAATACATGTTAAGGTATTTGCTTTGTGAATTACCCACTTTTGCGATGAAATGATAAAACAAACATCGTTATTAAGTTCAACTAGTTCTTATAAAATAATTATTTGTATTTGATGAAGTCACGAGTATAGGAAAAAAAGAAGAACGTGACCCATATATTGAGGAATACGGAAATCGGAAAATTCGTCTTGCATCACTTAAAATAAACACTGGTTGCAATTCAGCTATGAAATTGTTTGACAAGTTACTCGTAATTGCAATTACTAGTGGCAAGGGTCATTTGTTATCTGAAGGGTACTAGGCAACTAGGGAACATATTAAGTGAATCATTTCCCTGCATTATATAATGTTAAGAGAAAAGTTCATTATAATTAAAGCCAACTAGCCAACTGTACATACTTATTTATATAACTGATTAAAAAAATAGGAATCCTTGGATATATGAGAGTACATACTCGTAGAATCTATTTTAAGAAATTTTATACTACTGGCAATTTTATGTCAAAGGAGACTATCATGATATTGATATTGATTTTCTAAACGTTCTATAGTATTACATATATCGTACCCTGGCTATCCTTTTTATTCTGTAGATATCTGTCTTTAAGGTTTTTGTTTTCTTTGGAGTGATATATTATATTATAGGTATGTATTTACTCGGTCCACATAATAGTGGTGTTCTATGCACTGGTATTTAGAAATCGCCTGTAGATTGTGGTACCGGACTCCCTTTAGGTACAACAACGAAGGTCTATTTAGTTATTTTCATACGCACATTTGGAATAATGGTAGCCATAGATGTAGTAGTGTGTATATTTTGTGTATGGTTCTGAAGAAAATAGTCCATTTAGTGCATAGTTCCTCTTCTGTATTTATTGTTCAATACACGATCTTTAATCAACAATTCATCGAATTTATCCTCTTCGGTGCAGAAGTCCACTTACATGGACATTTTCTCTCTTTTTATTCTTTTATACATACACATTTTTTATTGGAATATTATCAGTAACGAAAGAGAAAATATAATTTCTGTTAAAATAACGCACTTTTAAAATTTGTATTTTTTAATTTTACGAAAATTTTTCAAAATTAATTGAAGTGGTGTCACTAAGAAGAGCTACCCTGTTTGATAAAACATGAAATATAGGTTTTTAGCATAAAAAAGTATTAAAAATATGAAAATATTTCGGTCGACACTGAAGAGGTTATACGAGGTATTTGCTCCGAAATAATTAATCTTTTAACTTCAAACCTAGAGCTGTCCATATCACCCACTGATATAACCTACACAACGCTGCAGATCTACGTAAGATAGTGAGTAGAGTATGCGGCCTGATCTAAATTGCAACTTCGAAGTATTTAGTTATTATTTTATTGTTGAACTTGGAGGAACTGATGATCCTGATGTCAGCAAGCATTTATTTATTTCTCATGAAATATATAATGCCAGTCCGATGAACTGCGAAGCTTGTGTGAACACGAACGAAGACATAACTCTGACAGCAGCTTGGTCATATGGCTGTAAAAATTGTTCGCTCTGTTGATGATAATTTGACTATGACATCGGTTATAGGGAAAGAAATACAGTAAATCAGAAGCAAAGACAAAAAATAACGCCGCCCTCGAAGTGCATAAGCAACTGAGGTTCAAAACCACTACATCAAATTGTTCTCTCTCTATCTATCTATCCCTACCAACGCCCGCACTGTGTGTTAACATATTAAGGGTATTCATAACCTCTTGAGTGCACGCAAACTATAAAAAAAAACGAATTCGTCTAATATAATACAATGTCTACTAGTGATATAAAGACTATTATAAAAAGGAGAATATATATATGTATAATTGCCATTTAAAAAAGATGATTTCAACTTTATCGCGATAACTATACGATTGATATTTAGCACTTTAAAGTGTTTTATTATAACTCTAGCATTGTCAGCTTTGAAATTGATAGTTTACGCTCTAAAATAATAAGTTTTAATTTAAATGTAAAATGTAAACATTCATTACTTTTCGGCAAAAATTTAAAGGGGAACTATTCTTTTTATGTGAAATCTTTTTTTGGTTATAGTGAATTCATCTGTTTTAAAGTTCAAAGTATCCTTTTAAAGTTGAAACATTTATTTTAAAGTTGACTGTTATTGTTTTGAAGAGAATTAATTTTTGTTATAGTGAAATTGTTTTATCTTAGTGCTATAAATTTTGTTATGGTTAGGCATAGTAATGTTTATGTTTATTTGATGTATTTTAACGTAAAGCCTTATAAAAATTGTAATATAACAGTGAATAGAAACTAGGAGCAATAATACACGCGCGTATTGGGCATAGTGCGTACTACAGTTTTTTCACTGTGTGGTAGGGTAGAGAAAATGTCCGCAGGAAGAAGTTCTTTATCCTTTTTTTAACAGGTTTGTGGATACTCGCATATGGCATGTATTCACTGCGACCCGAAAGACCTATTGTGCCAGGGGGCACCTTCTAGTGCAGCAGTACTTCTACTCTCCTAATAAAAGCTAAAATGGCCGTGCAGTGCAATAAGGCCCACGGAAATAAAGCCCGTGGGTGGGTCTTATTTCCCAAAAAAAGGAAATAACACCCACGGCCTTTATTTCTTTTTTGAAGTGGCAATAAGTTCCATCATAGAAAAGCAATAAAGCCCACGGTTGTTATTGCCATTCGGAATAGGCATTAAAGCCTACCCGTGGGTACATTGCTTTTAAATAATTCCCAATTTAGAGATCACAAATTTTATCGTAATTAAATTTGGCTGCTGTTAGGTGTGATCGCCGATTACTTCACATAGGAATTAACTTCACCTCAAGTGAGAAATAAATGCACTTATATGATGTGAAGTTATTTCTCACTCAAAGTGGGAAATAATCTGACCAGAAATTTTGTGAAATTATTTCTCACCTACTGTAGCGACCAATGATACTGGAGAAGAAGAAATACAATTACAAATAGATCTCATAAACAGTGCAAAGTGTATAGGGGGGGCATGCTGCCCCCTGCAACCCCCTGCTTGGGGTCACTATTGGATTTAGAGTAGGTGCGAGGTTTGGTGTATGCAAGGTTTCTTTTTATCCATGTTTCACATGGTTTTTTTTATCCATGCTTAGCATGGGTTGAAATAAAGTTTGCATCTGGGATGGAGATGTTCTATCGGCATGGTTCCAAACGCATTCAGGAGTACGACAGGGATGTGCGCTGGGCCCAAATTTATTTGCTCTGTTCATTCATGACCTGACTGACTGTTTACCAGGAGGTGTGGAATACGCGGGTGTGCTCGTCAAAGCCCTTTTGTTTGCGGACGATGTTGTTCTGTTGGCATACTCCCCGGATTCCTTACAACTCATGATTAATCGTTTGCATGAGTACACCAAATTATGGAAGCTAGTGGTCAACCTTAACAAGTCCAAAATTATGATTTTCAAGGAAGGTGGTGGCCGAAATTGTTTCAACGAAAAGTGGCACTTTGATGGGGGAGCAATCGAAATTGTTAAGGAGTACAAGTATCTCGGGGTTTACATAACTAAAAATATGAGCATGGAACGGCATCTCAAGGAAAAATTAATAAAATCTAAAACGGCCATCAATGTAACTTGGAAAAATTGTTTCAACAGCAAATATATTAATCATAGCAGCAAATTCAGGGTTTTTGAAGCGGTGTCCGAGTCGATCCTGTTCTATGCGGCGCAAGTATGGGGCGGAAAGCAGTACGAAACGGTGGAGAAGCTATTAAGATTTTATGTGAAAAGAATACACCTAACTACATGCTTATGCTCGAAACAGGCATATCGCCTTTATTTATTAAGACATTCAAGCTACAGGTTGATTATATACTAAAAGCTCTAAATATGCCAGCCCACCGTCTCCCAAGAAAAGTAGTTCTGAATGCTGTGCAAACAAAAACTGGTTGGTACAGGGAATGGCTGGATCTGGCTGATGGATGTGGGATCGAACTGAGAGAGGACAACATGCGAAACTGGGACACTAAATTGTACGAGCTCATTATAAAGTTAGACGAGCAGGCTAGAGCGAGATATGCTGAAGAGGCAACTGGATCAGTACATAGGGCAATCTACAGTAAGCTCAACCATAACTTGCAGAGTAACAATTATTTCCATGATAATTACAAGATAGAAGAAATAACTATGATACTGAGACTGCGTGGTGAACTCCTGAACCTGAACTACGTACCCCACAGGGAGAACTTGCCTATTTTATGCAACATGTGTAACTTAGTGGAGAGAGAAGATGTATTCCATTTTATGGGAAGATGCCCAATCCTACGAGAAACAAGAAGGCATGTATTTGGATATGACGTCTTGACGGAGATGCAAGTGGTTTCCCTCCTAAATGAAGCGGATGTAAGCACACTTTACCGGTATTGCAAAATTGCTCTAACGTATCGACAGCAAATTATAAACGAAAGCTTTTAACAAACTATTCCCTTTATTTTGTGTAGTTTACTATAGAAGTTAAAATTACTATTTTATTTTTACTTGTGAATTTTAATAAATCAACCAGGCAGACAGCAAAGCCATGCTAAATTTTGATTTTGATTTTGTACTGTATTAGAAAAAATTATGTGAATCTCTAATCTCTTACCCAACCTCGCACCTACTCCAAATCCAACAATGACCTCATCATCACAGTTGTGATGACGGTTTCTTTTGTCAGAATGGACTTTATTTCCATTTCTTTTTGGCATTAAAACCCACAGCTGAAAGTCAATAAAGGCCATGGACTTTAATACCACTTCAAAAACGAAATAAAGCCCACGGGCTTTATGTCCGCGAGCCTCTTTGCCTTGCACCTATAATTACGGCTGCGAAGGAGTCCCTTAAGGCTGTTGGAGATATCAAGATATGATCTCCCTAAGGTAAAAGCTTCACCTAATTCTACACCGAGCTGCACACTCACATAGTATGTGTTCTGCGGTTTTGTCTTCTCTACCAAATCTTTCTCTCTCTTTCTATCCTTTCCAACGCCCACACTGCGTACAAACATGTTAAGGGTATTCATAACCCTTTCAGTGCGCGCAAATTATAAAAAACGGAGGCAGGTGATATTGTCTGTAATTCTCATTTTGTTAAGGTGGTAAAATAATTGACAGGGATCGGTAAAGAAGCTCACAACCCTTCTAATGTCGTTTCTGCTATATTTTAGGATATCAACTGCCTTTTTTGAACAGCTCTTTTAGCTTGTCTGGGACCTTGGGAGTTGTTCCAGTGAGAAATACACATGCTGCGTTCCCAACTGCTTATGGTCAAATTAAAAGCAGAATCAGATATTCCGCAAAAGGGTTCAGGTCCAGTGAACAATTCAGAGGAGCCTTTTCTAGCCAGCAGATCTGCAGTTATTTCTTTATCCCTTACTGTCATCATTGGCTATTAATAATCTTCTAGTCGATTTTCATAGTGCAGGATATTCAGCGATACATAGCCAGTAGATGACTTAACAGTCATTATCAGAGAAGACCATGAAGCGATGCCGTGGCATAACGCCAAATAATAAAATGTAGTGTTTTGACGCTTTCGGAAAGCAACACCTTTTAGTAAGAAAATAAATGTCAGTCTAGGACCTATCTTACTAAAAGGTACTGCATTAGATTATTCCACCGTAATCAGATACCTCGGTATTTCTTGAATAAACGTCTGAAATAGAATTCTCACATCAAACCAAGCACAGAGTGTGTCACCAGAGCCAAACAAAAACAAACAAAAACAAATATTTGGCGCAACAGCTCTTTAAAGTGCCAGGGCCTAGCTTCTCGCAACCACTCATGTTGTGTGCGTTATATTTTTCACACGAATGGAAGGGACCTACAGTTTTAATGCCGACTCCGAACGGCGATTTGAGAAGCTTTTTCGTGTCAACAATACTCTCGGATGTTTGTCAGACGCTCGCGAGAGGTGGGACCGTGAAAAAAACTTTTTGGTGTTTTCTGGGATTCGAACTTGGAACCTCATGCGTAGTGATCCGACACACTAACCACTTACGTCACGGCGCCTACACCAGAGCCAAAATAGATCTTGCAGGTCGCAGTGCCGGCTATTGGGCAAACCCGAGTTTCAAAAATAAAAAAAACCCACCGGAAACTAATTTTGATACACAGTTTGTTCCAAAGAGGTATTGGAGATGTACCCATAGATAGATGAAATGAATAGATGTTAAGGTGCGTCCAGACCAAAGAAACATTTCAGAAACATTGTTTCTGAAATGTTTCCCGATTGTTTCCCATTTGCTTCAGAAACATTTCAGAAACATTTCAGAAATGTTTCTAAAATGTTTCTTTTGGTGTGGACGCCAAATGAAACATTTCTGAAATGTTTCTGAAATGTTTCTTTTTATCCATTTTTGCTCTTGAAGATGATGGGCTCAAAAGAGGTAGTATTAATAGCGTCGTGCTTCATCATCATGAAAAAAATAGAAAACGATAAGAAGAAGAAAAAAAAACAGTGGCAAAGATATTGTTTTAAAAATAGAGAAAATTCTTTTTTTGTAATTTTCGTTTTGGGGATCCCATAAAACTCTTTTAGTTTCATACAATTTAATTAAAGAAATTGTATCCTCATTACTCCACGCCTTTCTTGACATTTTTTTTATTTTTATTTTCACAAAAAAACACTCACTTTCTACACGTGGAGCTTGAGAAACAAAAATAGTTTTCCGTCGCGAATGGGAAACAGAGAAACATTTCAGAAACATTTCAGAAATGTTTCATCGGCGTCCACACCAAAGAAACATTTCAGAAACATTTCAGAAACATTTCGGAAACATTTCAGAAACATTTCAGAAATGTTTCTCTGTTTCTGAAATGTTTCTGAAATGTTTCTGAAATGTTTCTGAAATGTTTCTTTGGTCTGGACGCACCTTAATGTCACCAAATTGGATTTTTTACTGGATATATTTATTTTTTATTTTTTAAATGCACCCTTTTTCTGAAGATTCCAAGGCGATTTAAAGACAATAAAAAAAAATCGTTTAATAATATAACCATCTATTTTGCTGGATCATTGTGAATTGTTCTATTGCTATCATCCTATTAGCATGCAGATGTCACTAAGAATAATCAACAAGTCCAACAAAAACGTTAAATGTCAAACCCTCAATCAGCTGCTGCAAACAAAAAAGTTGTTTTCACCTCTACTTGGACGATTTGTCACGAAATTTATGTGTTTTTACGGCGATTTAGTCGAAAAATACCATTTCGTATGGTTCTTGTGAGAAACGCAAGTGCATTCGAAGTAAACGCGCCCAAATACGATGTTAAACCAGCGCTCCTGTGCCATAATTCATAACATAATAAAAAATCAATAATTGCGAGGCAGACTTCGAAACGAAAATCTAGAAATGGGTGCGGAACACTCCTCACAGCAGCGCAGCGACGGCGACAGTCGGGAAGCTTTTGAGCACGACCGTTCCACCCCATCCACCTCATCGACCAAGCGCCGAGCTGCACAACGTCAGGGCATCGTCACCAGTAAGAACAGCCAGCAGCAGAGTTCACCGACATCCTCGGATCTCACACGCCCTGTCTCACCACCACTGAGCGTTTGCTACGATTCAGACCTTCCGTATGTCTCGTACACAGACCGCCCCATCGGCGACTCGCCCAAAATCCGCAACAAAAACACTAATTCCGGTCTGCGCAGTGTCCATGGCGGTCGGTACAAGCAGACCGGCACCAAACCCAAGCGCCCAGCGTCCACATCAAACCACAACATTGTCATCGTCAAGCCGGGCACCACCAGGGATCTTGATCTCGATCTGGACCCAGACCTCGCACGGCTGCGGAGCATTCCAATGTTTCTGCCGGTAATGCGGGAGACGCTTTCGTTGCCTTCATCTCGGGAACCAGAGATCCTTGAACGCCTGCAATCCGTACATCTGCAGAACATGTGCCACCGCATGCAGGCACACTTCAACTACTGTGCCACACACGTTGCCAACGAACAGAGTCAAGTAATTGAGAAGACAAAGATGATCAATAACACAGTGACAACGCTGTTCGCAACTTTCGTTGACATGCAGAAGACTTACGCGGCTTACGCTGAGCAGTTCTCCAAAATTCGCAGCATTTCACAGCAATTAAGCCGATGTAACTCGTTGCTCAACGAGAATATCGAAAGTCTTGAGGCAATCAACAATTTTCTCGATGTCGACGATCGACTGGAACCCTTTATATGGAAAACAGACGAGATTACCGCCCGGAAGGGCGGCGATGGACCTTAGGCTGATGCGATTCCTGTGGAGAGTTAGATGCATGCTTTGCTTTATATTGTGATGTACACGTTAGTTTAAGCAAAGCAAACTGTTCTATTTATTATAGTCTTCTCGTTTTAAGTTAAATCACGAAACGGTTTGTTATTAATTTATTTAGAAATTTATTGTAATAAAATATATCGCTGCGAGAGCGAGTTTTTCGCTTCATTATCACTGCAATAATATGGATGTTCTTATTTTTTACAGTATTCTGATCTGTAAACGGAATAACATTTGTCGTCAGAAAGTCGATTGAAATGCAGAAAAATTCCTTTCTCTTTGATCTCGGACGGCTTGCTTTCACTTTAGCAAACGAAGCTTCTTAACATACGCCATCGCTTGTTCTTTAATTCGGAATTCCTGTCTTCTTGAATCTGCGAACTTGGATTCATAAACACTTTTGGCTGAAGTGTTGCCTTTAAAATAACTTAATATCTTTGAAGCGCATAACGATGCCATCTGTTAGAAATCATCACCACGGTTCCATTTGGCGTTTCTAGACGGTGCCGTTTTATTCGTAGCGTCACGTCGTTCAACCAACTTTCAGGAGGGATTATATAGTTTTTGTAGTTTAGGATCACAGCTCTATGGAAATCGGTCCGTATTCGCCAAATGAATAAATTGAAAGATAAAAATAAGAATAATTATGATAGGTTACCACAAATTCTCTGATAATCACAAATGTTTTTAGAAAAGTAAGTACCAAAGCCCCAAATGCTATATTTTCACAGCGGAAAACTGTGGGTGGGTGGATTGTGGTTGGGTAGATAAGTCAGAATCGAAACCGCTGTGGAAGATAAAGACCCACTAAGCCGGTCAAATATGAGATTTATTTGAGAGATCAGCAGACTATCTTTGACAAAACCGCAAATATGGGGAAGATGAGTACTATCAAAGGAGAAAAAGATCGCCCTGAAAGATGCTGCAGAAATTTGGAATCGAAATCAACTTTCGCTGGTTGGAAACTGGATTTGTCAGTCATTATCGAACATCAAAAAAGTGTCACAGACCGTGAAATGCGCAAATGCGTTATTTGAGCTGTTTTGCAAAGTGGCGCCCAACGCAAACTCCGCATGCTATATTGCTGTGCTAGAAAACTCAATTATGTCTTATATATGTAACATAGAAATATAATAGAATGTAGTCAGAATCTAATGACCTCTATGAAAGTTTAACTTGACTGCAGCTGAAGACGCCATTTTCCATTCCATTTGAATTAGTAGAAACACACTTCTACATCTCTCCAGATACAACGACTTAAGCAAATGATTTTGAACCTTGGTGCGCTAAGAGTGTTTGTCGACGTTTCTTCATTTTTTCATGCTTCTATACAATACCTTTTTTTTTAGCAACCATTTCACGTATTATCCACAGGGTTACCAGGGTTTCTGGCCAGGTACCCGATCACAATAGGTAAGTCCATATTCTTTCACATTGGATTTTTCAAATACCTACTTAGTGGAAGAGATAGAAAAAAGGCAAGACGCGTAATTAAATGAAATCAATCCACCTTCACAGAGAGTAATACAAAAGAAATCATCTTTATTATTGTTTCGTTATCAATTATCTAGTGAACATAATATTTGTACGATTTGTTTAACAAGAAACAGTATAACACTTAAGAGAGGAATCGAAGGGAGAAAGGTAACTTTTCTAAACAAAACGCTATTAAATGGACTTAAACTTAAAATAGAAGAATAAATAGATTTCACACACAGGCGCGCATACACACTAAAATCACATGCACTAGAGAATCAAGGGAACAACAAAATGAATGCTTATCACAGTTTTTTTTAGTGTTTTTTAAAATAGCTTTTGCATCATTATTCTTTGTTCTGCATCCCGTTTTTTCTGCTCCTCATCAAGCGCTTTGAATTCCCTTGCGATTGCAGCTTTTAAAGATGGATCCAGTTCAACACTACGTTGAAAGTCTTTTCTGGCTTCATCCGGATTCCATGCGCCTAAATGTGCTTTCCCACGTCGAAACACGGCTTTCACGTTATTCGCGTCAAGAGTTAGTACTTCGTTGCAGTGGTGAATAACCGCGTAGTAGTCCTCAGCCAGCAGCCGGCACTGTGCAAAATTGAGCAGAAGAGGCACTTTAAGTTCGGCTAGTTCATACCATTCGGTATCGTGAGGCTTTTCCCTAAAACGAAGTAGGAGTTAGATCTCTTTTATTGAACTTTTTTTTAAATGGCAACTTTTCTAGCCTGGAAATGTATACAAAAATTATTAAAGATAATCAACGAGTGCTTCAAGAAAGGAAAACACGTCGCACTTAAGAGAGATAGAAATTCAAATTTGGTCAGCTTTCAAATCTGATCAGACAATATAGATGAACCTTTCCAACTGAAACAAGTCAAAGAACCGAAGCATAACCGTCAGCAGGAATCGCATTATCATTTGACTGTAGTTTCTCAGAAATAAGAATAAGAAAAATATGTATAAAAAAAAAATAGCAGTACAAGTTTTCAAGGAAAGTGGACCAAGTAGATCCACTTTAGATAATCCTGTTCATAAAGGCAGTCGAACGAGAGCAGGCACTCTAACTCAAGTATTTTCACGACTACAGCTCCAGACTGGTAAAGAACAATATCCCTTTAGCCTCTGGATTGGTATATACTCCAGATCAATGGCAAATTCACAATCAGCTACTGTGATTTTAAGTTCACTTAGCAGGTTTACGATATTGGTCTCGCGAGTTACATATGTAATTAGCAGAATTAACTTACCAGCGCGACATATTATTAATCCACGCGGGATTTTTGTCGATGTTCTGCAGGCGGGATTCTGCGCAACGAGAAAAATGGAGTTCCCAGATCTTATTATAAAAATAGCAATTCAGTTGCTTGGAGCAAACCGTGCGTATGGAACCATTGAAGCTAAGGTTTATACTATTGAGCTGTGCGCCAGAGAATGCATCAGAAGAAACCTCAAAAGACAACACGCAAACACTTTGTCAGCTCCAAAGCCTGTCAAGTCCTTGCCGCCAGATATGAACAAAATTAATGTAAGGATCTTGACTGATTGCCTAACTGATTATTATTCTTTCAAATAATATCTTAATATTGGCCAATCTGACACCTCCAGACTACGTCTTCGGGACATAGAAACTGCTGAGCTTATTATGTGAGAATGTCCCGCCATTGCTCGAAAAGATGTTAAACATTTTCAGAAAGGGTTTACCTCCCCATCTGATATGATCTTTTCCTCAGCTCAAAATATTCTAAACTTTCTTCGAAAACTTGATTTCAAAAGATCGCCAAGTACTCTGAAAGGCCCCTCCTTGGCCCTACAATAGTTCCTAGCAGTCAAATGTACTTGAAAGCTGCTTTAAAGTATTTACTTGTCTAAGCCCAATGGGACACGACTACTGTCAGCAAAATGCGGAATCCATTTGGAAATTATCTGTTTGTGAGTTTTTGAATAGTTTTCTAATTGGTATATATTCAGCTTGGACAAATAGAGGAACCCCTAACTTACTTCAACATAAGCTGCTCAAGGATGCCTATTGCTTGAGAATAGCACTCTTCGGCCTTTAGGTAGTTCTTCTCCTTGTACAGCTGGTTGCCTTTCTCGCGCAGATCCTTGGTTGCCTTCATTTTCTCTTCATCGGACATCTGCCAGCGTTCTTTCTCGTATTCCTCGGGCATTTCAATCGAAATCAGCTCGATAATAAACTCCAAGTCAGAGGGATTCGTGAACAAATCATCTAGGTCCTTATAGCCAATTCCCTCGTTTTGTAGAGTCATTCCACAGCAGTGACGGCGTTCTTCCTGCTTTTTTCCAACGTCACGCAGTGTCTTCGAAATGAAGGGATACTGTGCTACCAACTAAAATCAAAAATACACATCACAATAGTCCAGTCAGTCAGTCGCTTGTACAAACTCGTACCGATTTGTCCACAGTGAATCGGGCCACCTCGTACAAGGACATTTTCTGCACTATGACCTCCCACACTTCGAGCTTGAACTTCTTTCCGAGCACGAGTTCCATGGGTTTGGCCATCTTTCGACTATCATCCAAGAGGGTTCCATCGCTTTTTCGTGTTTGAAAGTGGAATTTCACCTAAAATATATCATTTTTTCTATCAATATACAGTGACACCCCACTTGTTTACTTACCCTTGTACCAGGTCGCAGGGGGATGAATCGTTTTCCAGGATGTAAAATTTTCTTTTGTATCAGAGCGTTATCGATTTGTGCGTCCATGCTGGTGTCTGTTATTCTGTCGAGTAGTGGTTACAATTCAGATTCTCTCATGTGCGCCAGGTAAATAGGTCATTCAATTAATTTGCTCGGCGTGTGGGCTTTAATTGGGAGCACGCAATTCAATTATACTTTTTTTTCTCTATAAACGGAGCTATATTATTGTTCCCAAGTCATGTGCGAAGGGCATTTGCACAGTAGTATCATTCCATGATCAGAGTACAGGCTTAGGCCTCGAAATCTATTCAACACTAAATGTGATTTGATTTAAGAATATAGACCGTATTTGTACAGCGATTTTAAAGTTAACTTTCCCTGCATTTAAAACTTCTTATTTTGGTTTGTTCCAAATTCGTGAATACACAAATAGGGTGGGTGTGGGTGGCGCGGAATCAGCTGACAAATCTGATTACTGATTAGGTACTTGTCATGTGCGGTATTTGAACATATTTGTGTTTAAAGTTCAGGCATGCAGTAGAGGCTTTTAAATTTCGGAATATTATGAGCACTTTTTGTCGTTAAATTTTATGTATTGTGGTATCCACAAAAGTACTTTTCGGACTGCTGGACTGTGGAATAAACTACTGTTATTATATAATTAGTTATTTAAAAGGAGCAATTATTTTTTTCTCCTCTTATCCATTGGAACTGCAAGAATGAGTTAATTCAAGCGGAGTTGCCATGCGATTGATTTTCTTTTATAAAATTCAATGAGTGCGATCAATGCGATCTTTCTCTTTTACTTTATGTTTTCCCTTTAATTTGAAATCATTAGGAATCATGTACATAATTCCAATGCAAAGAAAACATAGAAACCATAGAATAATATTTAAAGTGCAGCAAGTATTTCATATTCTAATCGGGCAACAGGAGTTTTGACAATTGTCGACAAAAGTGCAACCTAGCAAGGAATAAGCGAACTAATTTTTGGATCACGAAAATATATCCAAAAGAAAAGCAAGATCTCGTATCGAAAAGTACTTTCATTGATGATACGATATAAATAGTTAAAAGTGGGAAATACACGATACAACTGTTGCACCAACGGTTTGACAGCTTTGATGTTGTATACGATAATTGTGTGTATCCACACAACCAACCGTTGTACCAATATCGTATGGTTGCATGGTCTTGACTGTACAACCGCTGTCACATGCACAGATTGTATGGATATTATATGGTGTATATGTGTAAAATGAAACTGAATAAAATGTCTGGTTGTACCGATGGTACAACAGAAGTCGGTACGACGGTTCTATAGTGTATTTCCGACTTAACAAAATCATTTCGGCACTTTCACAGATTTGGCTTTCAAATTTCAAGTATTTTCACGAAAGAACTAAAAATGCTTTTTTGTACAATGCAGCTTTCTCGTGACAACAAAACTATCGAATGTTTGTCAAACGTCCGCAAGAGGTGGGACCGTGTTTGTGTTTTCTGGAATTCGAACGTGGAACCTCACGCGCCTTGGTCGGCCACACTAACAACTGTGCAACGACACCCACAGCGACACTCAAAAACCTTTTCATGACATTCCATTGAGAGAATGCATTCGTGAAATGGTTTGTTGTGTTGTCACTCATTCGTCATTTTGCTTATACTGGAGCCGCCTCCGATATAATTAGAATTTAGAATTAGAATTAGAATGTATTTATTTCTCATAAATTCATGAAACATTCAAATAAAACAATTCAAGTTCTTAGAAACATAATATAAGAAAGGTTGAGCATTCAGTATTTATAAAAAGTAAAAAATAGAGTTGAATGCCATATTCAATTGGCTAAAACAATACAAAGTAAAATGTATGGGTGGGGTGACCCTTTAAGAATTAGACCAAAACATTAGAAATACAAGATTCTAACGTAGCATAATCAAAGCTGAAGAGCCACATTTTTACGTATTTTAAGAACATTCCAGGTATTGTAATTGCCCTGATAGACTGAGGGAGTTCATTAAACAGTCTAAAGGACAAAACAGAAAAAAAATTACGGTATGCAGTGGTATGGAAATTGGGTACAGATAAAATGTAAGAAAGGTTTCCACGAAGATTATAACAAGAAATTAAACGAAAATTACGATTACCAGACTTCATAGAGAATATTTTTAACACCTTATAACAATACAAGTAACGCACAGAAAGAATTTTCAGGGCACAGAACAAAGGAAAGCTAGAATGTCTACCAGATTTTCGACAAATTTTTCTTAGGGCATATTTCTGCAAAATCAACAGTGGTTGTATTTTATTAAGATACACACCCCCCCCCAACAAGCAATTCCATATTGTAACTTGGAATGGAAAATACCATAATAAATTGTTTTTAAAAGCTTGGTAGAGCAAACGTTACGTAAATAGTAAAAATGTCGAAGGGTGCATCGGAAATACTTTTTCAAAGTATCAGCGTGATTCGTAAAACTCATCCTAGAATCAAGGGTAAGCCCCAAATATTTAAATTCGTCTACTCTCTCTATTAGAATGCATTTATCACTACAGGTTAGATTATAACAAAAAGAGGGATAGGAAAAACCAGACGAACAGTAGCAGTTAGACAGTCTAAATCTAAGACACTCAGGTGCATCGAAGTACACATTTGCTTCCAAATTGTAAGCGGAAGATAAGCTGAAAAATATTATCTTAGTTTTTGAGCTTATTACTAAATTATGTTCAGCGAACCAGTGTCTCAATAAGCTTAGGTCCCAATTAACGTCAGAAACTAGCTCCAAGGGACTGTTTAGCCATAAGTGAAACTAACGTCATCAGCAAAAGCAGTTGGTGAGCCCTTGAAATTAAGAGCAAAGAGTGAATTAATATAGACCAAAAACAAAACTGGGCCTAGCACAGAGCCTTGAGGAACACCCAGCTTGAAGAACCTTATTTCGCTCCTTATATCATCTATCTTCGCTCTTTGCGACCTATTTTCAAGATACTACCTAAACCAGTGAAGCATGAATCCACGAAATCCAGCTTTCTCCAGTTTTCTCAACAAAAAATTGTGGTTGATGTCGAATGCCTTGGTAATGTCAATAAACAAACCAGCCGTACATTTTTTTCCAACGAGGTGCGACATTATTTGGGAGCAAAACTGTAAAAGCACATCTTCGGACGATTTGCTTTTGAGAAAACCAAATTGAACTGGATTGAAAAAGCTGGTTTTATCTAAAAAACTCATTATTCTATTTTTCATTAGTTTTTCAAAAATTTTGCTAAAAACAGAAAGAAGTGAGATGGGCCTATAGTTTCCAATTTCCGCAGCGGAACCTTTTTTGAGTAAAGGAATCACATCTGCACATTTAAGACCTTCAGGAAAGACCCCCTCAAACACACAACGATTAAAAACATTTGCCAAGACATCCACTATAAAACATGCAATTTTTTTAAGTACACAATTTGAAATACCATTGTCGAATTAGGTAACGTACCAATAACTTTCAAGATTTCGAAAGAAGTTGTGGGCTGAAAAACAAAACTACTACTATACAACGGTTCAACACATTCACAAATTGAAGGACAAGTACAACAAATCGATTGGACAGGACACGGTTGTTATTTAAAAAATGACACCTTTTATGTCTAGATGCTAGAGTTGGGCTAAGTCGTGAATTTATGTTCACATCTATACCTGTGTATGTGATTTCTTATTCACTGTGAATACAACCTGTGAATCCGAATGTATGGGAGCGATTTTTTTTACGAAAAAAAAATTCTTCACTTACTACGGTAATAAAGTACAATTTACATCTTTTTCTGTTATCTATGAATAAATTATTATATCGGTTACTTAGGGTATCGTAAAATGTACTCTTAGCTTGTTCGTTAATATACAGGTGTGGATGTATGCACATACTATCCCTATTAGTACTAATACCGTTAAAAATATTTCGACTCAATAATTCAAGAAATAAATTTACCCCAGAAACTAATATCACCATAGGACGCTTGATTTGCATATGCCTGGCACAAATTACATTTTGCGAAACTCTCATTCCGTAAAAAATGCATGTATAAAAAACTGAAAAAAAGGGACCCAAATGAAAGTTGAATTTTCTCCTAGGACATTCCTGTGCATTTAAATATGTAAATTCATATTTAAAGCAATAAAATTTAATAAACTATAAAGTTCAATGAAAACGTTTTACATAGTTTTACATGTGGAATACCGAAGAAACAGCTGAGAACGTTGACGTTTAATTATGAGCAAGTTTTTTTGTCTAACACGTTCCTTTACTTTTATGTAGCTTCTCTCTTTGAAGGAAAATTTTACTCTTAAGGTTGATAATTTCTCTTTAACTAATTTTTGTCCAAAAAGTAAAGGAACAGACCTAATATGTCCACTATTACACGGTGGTCATGACTTTTTTGAAATCACACAAGTGCAAAACCCGTAGAGCCGTGGGTAGAATTTCAGTGACTTTTTTTTTCACGTTTTTCCTTTTCCTTGTTCGATATTTTTCAATTTTTTTCATAGAGTCATGGAAAAGAATCAACGTGTAATAGCGCTAACCTCACAGAATGAAAGTTCAAAATAAAACAGAGAAAAGAGTCAGCGTGTAATAGCGGACTATTATCAATTTGTTAATTATATATATGTAAAAATTTTTTCTATAATACTAACTTGCCCGTATTTTCACGGATGGTTCCAAAACCAGTCAAGGGTCTGGCGCTGGGGTCTTCGTGGAAGTCGACAACATTAGACTTCACTTCTCGTTAGGCAAATATGCGTCTGTTTTCCAAGCGGAAACTTATGCAATCCTAATGGCCATGAACTATGTTGTGAAGAACAGGTGGAAGGGACGTAGCATTTGTGTCTGTAGTGACAGTCAGGCTGCGCTTAAGGCCTTGCTTAACCCTTTAACCACTTCCAAAATAGTTCGTGAAACCAAAAACTCTTTGAACTCGGTCGCAAGGCTGAATTTTCTGTCTCTTATCTGGGTCCCAGGTCACACTGGGATCTTGGGGAACGAGATCTCCGATGAGATTGCTAGACAAGGCTCAGAGGAGGCTTTCTCCGGTCCCGAACCCGTGTTGGGTCTTTCAGCGTCCTCGGTTAGGGCTTCCATTGACGAATGGGTCTCTCACGAGCACAATTGTGTGTGGCATGACTCTCCAGGTTGCAGGTTGACTAAACGCATGCTCCCGGACGTCTGTAAGAAATCAGCGGTATTCTTGCTGTCTCTCAGCAGAAAAGACTGTAGACAACTTATCGGCGTCTTGACAGGCCACTTCGCTTTTGCCAAGCACCTTAACGTGTTAGGCTTAAGTGACACTACAATTTGCGACGCTTGTGGAGAAAGCGACGACACCGCGGAACATTATCTCTGTGAGTGTCCGGCCTTTGCTCGTATCAGGTGGCAGATCTTCGGTGCGGATGTGGTGAGTGCTGGTACTGTAAGCTCCTCATCACTGAAGTGCTTGCTTGGCTTTCTTCGAAAGTCAAGGAAATTCCAGCAAAATGGGTAAATCAGGGTTTGCTCTCTGGCAGTACAATGGACCAGTTGTGTCTGAGTGCTCCAGTCGAGTGTTCCTAACCCGAAAAAAAAAAAAAAAACCTTGCCCGAACTGAGAAAATGAAAAAAACAAAAGAATGCGTCTTGTACCATATGACTTTGACAAGTAGTCCGATGTAAGGGTTTATATGTGAGAGTGCATTTTGAGAGCACTCCCAAATGAAATCCGGAACAGAAAAACACTCCCGGAACAGCACTCCGAACAGCCAATAGAACATGATTGGCAGTGCTTTTTCTGTGCGGAACACAAAAAGAGTATGTACAGTCAACTCCGCTTATCTGAACTACCCTTTACTGAAAAACCTGGTTAACTGAAAAAACTTTTACAAACCATATATACTCAAACCATTCCGCATAACTGAAATCAAATAACTGAATGCGCCCATCCCTAAGAATGTCCTGTAAATTAGCATAAAAATACTTATATTTCCGATTTTGTTTTTCTTTATTTACGCGTTATCGAAATTTTGTTTTGTTTGGAGTTTTTTTTTTTGATAAAATATTGACATATTAGAAATGATGTTGTTGGTATGAAATCATGTATGATAACTGAAATTTTTTTCAGTTATCCCAAGTTCGCTTAAGAGAAAGTACCGCTTAAGTGAAAAAATAATTGTGGCAAATTTTTTTGCCCATTGGAAAACGACATAAGTCGACTTGGCAGCACTTTGTAGCTAACGGTTTGTTTGCTTGCTTGTGGTGGGTGTGTATTTTGTCATTTCAAATTCCTGCTTCAATTTTGTTGGGCAAAAAGTGTTTACCTTCAGACATGAAGTTCCACAGACTTACATTATATATCCGGTAAGTACGATAATACATACTTACATGATTCTGTTTTAGGCAGTAAAGGCAGCATAAGTATAACTAGCTCCCGTCTTTTCTTCTGATTGTCTTAATGTCCCTGGGATCTATTCATGCTATTCATGAAGAAACAGTCTTCCAAGGAGAAACAGGTATTTGTTCTATTTACAAATCGATTGTCATAGGTTCCCGTTATTCCTGACCATCTGTAAATCAGAATTTCGGTCTTACCTTAAATCTGGTAAGCTTTCTTCTCTCTTTAGCTGGCACTGCAGTCTAGGCTGAACCTGGGCCTCTACAGACTGCGCAATCCTATGTCAGCTGTCTCCAATTGTGTAGTCTAAGTTGGCTAAGGTTGCATTCCACTATTACACACCATTGTAGCCTCCTGCATAGTACCTCTAGGTTGAATTCAAAAACTCCAATGCTCCGGGCTGGAGCATTGGTGGTCATTCTTTACATGACTTGACCACTTAAGACACCGGATTTTTGTCTTACTCTTTAAGTGAATGTCGCTGTACAACTCGTACAGTTAGAGGTTAAATCTTCGCTTCCATAGACATGTATAACAACACAGAGAACCATATTAATATATCTCACAAAGAATTCTGGGAAATTCCAAGTGCACTCATCCAGTGCTGATAATTTCCATGTTCAGCACCATATAGCAAGCAGGCCTGGGGTCATAAGTGTTTTATAATATGCCGCCTTAGTGGCTCTGTTACTCAATTGCCTTTTTTTTGCCGGCGCCAAAGGGATTATTAATACATACCCTTATACTGGTTCTTAGAGCACGGGCGGAACCACAGGTTGGCAAGAATTATTCTGCGTCTGATCTCAACGCTCAACATCAACTGCCTAGGCATACAATTTTCTTGTCCACCAAAGTTGGAGACTGCATGGTAGTGAATCACAGGCCCTTGCCCTCTGGTGGTGTTGAAGAATTTGGTCGTGTCTTTCCCGATCTATGTATTCTTATTAACACTAATACGCGGCCTTGGAGTCTACGAGCAGATGGTGAGTATCAATTTTGTGCTCCAGGATGAATTTAAGCTGAAAATTTAGTCAATTTTTAATTTACCATGCCTAAAACCGCATTGATAGGGACCAGTTCATCGATATGTCTTAAGAGCTCACGGATCACATCAATTAAGTTTTAGGGGATATTTAGGGACTTATACTTAGGTCAGCCTCAGATGCAGCTGAGGCGATATTTCTCATGGATCGGACATACGGTGCTTGGATTCCAATTATTAGAATACCACCGTATCTAGCAAATGAGATGGTGCATGCTGCCTACCGGGTTATCTCCTGCCATCAGACTTTCATCGCCGTTTAACAGTCTGCAGAAATGTTTCCTCCATGTTTTCAGAACCGATTGCGTACCTACTATGACATTCCCATCTTTGGCCTTGCAAGCCTACCTTACACTTTGATAGCATTTTTAGGACTTCACCGTTGAAATATGTCTCCATAACTTCGATTTCCTTGTTTTTTCTTTGATCAGATATTTTTCGTCCAACTTTGTTCTCAGAGCTGTTGGGTGGCTCTTGTCCATTTTTTGCAGCGCCGCGCCGCGCCGCTTTGTATGCAGTTGGCGTCAAACCAAGGATTTAGATCGAGTGTACAAGTGAAACCTGGACATCAGCGGCGTACTGTACTGTATTCCACATTCCATATTTGTCGTTGCTGCAATTGCGTTTCTAAACAGCTCTTGAGACGCTCCATCAGCAAATTCTCTGCCAATGCTTTGTAATTGTAGTTTTTCAACATTGGATGATCAATTTTGAGAGAGCTAGGCCAATCTGTTATAAGGAAGGTCGAACTTAGTGTTTAAGCTAAGCTATCGGTTTTTAACTCGGTGTATATTCTAACTCTCACCTATGGTCATAAAATTTGGGTAGTGACCGAAAGAATAAGATCGTGGATACAAGCTGCCGAAATGAGGTTCCTTCGCGGTGTTGCTGGAATAACTCGTAGGGATCGAGTGCGCAACGCCAGAGTACGCGAGGCGCTCAATGTTGTGCAGCTACTTCTCCGAACAGAACGATATATGCTTCGATGGTTTGGTCACGTAGTGCGTATGCCCCCAGACCGGCTTCCAAGACGCGCCATGTTTGCCGTGCCATCAGGTAGGCGACTCCGCGGAAGGCCTTGAAATAGATGGTTAGACCAAGTCTGACATCTCTCCTGGAGCCGCCTAGGGATTCCTCCTGATGAATTGGAGTCAATGGCGGAGGATCGAGAAGGATGGAGAGTCCACCTGAGCATCCTACCCCCGCGACCCTCATGAAGGATTAGCGGGCCATTGAAAATGTATGTATGTATGTATGTATCTCCTCACGACAATATACCTGCTTACCGCGTTGTAGGATGCCCCCAATCGGACTTACATAGGTAGTAAGAAATGGTCCGAGGTTAGCATTTCGAAAAGTGTGGACGTCCATCACATTTAAGGTATCTCTTCCATTAATAACAAAGATTTTAGTCTCATAATCATGTGACCGCCATGTAGCGTTGTACTACTGATAACCTATTTCGCACCACACCAAAGTCGGTTAACTTAGTGCATTATTTTTTCTGATTCAGCTAATTGACCTGTTGATTTGGCTGATGAATGAAGCACTTTGTTTTGCCGTTGTTTTGCAAACCGAAGTAAATCACCACTATCTTATTATTTGGGGTGATAAGCTAAGATTAGACGACGTATAAAAACCACACAATTGTGTAGCCGTAGCCGACGTCAAAGAGAGTACAACATACGAGTTGCATATTTGGTACGTGGTACAATTAGATTTGTGTAGCAAAGCTTTGAAATTAAAAAAGTTGTATGTGGCACTTGATTACACGATATGTAAAGATACACATGTTCTTATGTACAATAAGTTTGTTGACATAATTGTATGTGCTATATGCGACTGACATAATTTATGCCTATTAGACAATTGTAACCATTAATGGCGGTTGTCTGACGTCAAAATGACATTACAGGTACAATTTATACGTCGTCTAATCATAGTTAGGTTTCTAGAAGCTAGGCCTAGGCACTTGAGGAGCTGTTGCGCCAAATATGTGTATATAGGTTAGCTTCACATACGTTTACTCATAGCTACGTCCATTACTTCCTTACCTCCAGCTAGCTTTGGACGTTGTTTTTGTCCTTTTTTTAAAGCCATTGGATGATAGATTCCCTTTGATTACCCTTTGCTTATGATACCAAATCTAATTAGTTGGTCCAGATTCAACCAAGGTCCCGTTTTTTCTTGTAAATCGTAGAACCTACGCTATGCCTACGTGCCAAACTGTGCGGTTTCTATCATAACAATGTACGTGAGCACTTTAACTATTCTATAGTTGCCACTATTCATCTTTATATATCTCAAACGGCCAGGTGTTATTTCATCCTGGATTATCGGGTTGCATTGCATTGCACCGTTACCTATGTACATATAGGTCGCCCTGTGTGCTCTTCCGTCGTTGGTTCTTGACCCGTCCTCTGATAAAAGTGTTCGTAAAATATATGGTTTGGTCAGTGCGCCTTCGAAATGCTTCGTAGAAAGCGATTAACTTTCTTGCGATAGCGGCGGTCACTATCCATGTGCTGCACACATATAACAGCAGGGATTCCGCATTTCGAAACAGTCGTAGCTTGGTGGTTTCTAAGCTAAAACTAATATTCCAAGCTCAGTCTTGGCTTTCTGCTGACGGGTTGCTTGATACCACCGTAAGACTGGCATTCTTCATTTTCTGTGTGCCAATACTTTTACACCTTTTCGCACTTATGTACATAGTATATTCACAAATACATACACTCAATCCATTTGGAATGAAGAAATATCACTCCTCAACAATTGCATTTAATCGACAACAACTCTCCAATTATAATAAATTACCTAAATGACTAGACAAGTTGTGTATGGTGTCTTTCATAAAAGAGAAAAACAAAACAAATAACATAAATGATGTAAATAAAAAAAAATAGTAACATTGCTCTAGCTAAATTCTTTTTTCTCTTGAATTGCTCTCCACTTCTACGTCTAATAGTTTGATATGTCATTCATATTCTGAAGCACCAAGTCTCCTTCATCGTTCAAAAGTAGATTTTCCACTTGCTCGTCCGATAGATGATCCTTATCTGACCTATAAATAAATTGTATTAACATCAAATCGAATGCATAATAAGTTTTAGACCAATCCACCTTGAAAAGTGAAAAAAATCACTGTTATCGTTATTCATCTCGGACTCACTGTTCCGCCGCTCCAAAGACTTGCCAACTTTTTGTATACCAAATGTGAAGACATCCTTCACCTTGTCACTAGCATCGATCAATAAGTCCAAGCTCTGTCTGCGTCCTGATGTCTTAAAACTGCTTGACCTTGAGATCCACGTCGTAATACCACTTGCATTATCAGATGACCTCTTTTTACCATCATCACTATCGTCGATGGTAAATACTGTTGTACAGGTGACCTTACGATTATCATCTGAAGAGGAAGTTTCACTTCCAGTAGGGGTATGATCATCGATTAGACCACCAACAAGACCACCGCCATCGCCTGAATGATGGGAGTAACTGGAGCTAGTACTTCCCGAATTCGATAATCGAATTTCAGTCCATTGCTCTATGTCGTCGTTTGTAACCAGCGGGGTAGTGGTGACTATTTGTTGTCGTGCAAGAGCAGTACATAGAGTGTCACTAGAAGACTTTGGTATGTCTCCACAACTTGCAGCTGGCGGGAAGCGTAAAATGGACTCAAAATCCTGCAGTAAATGTGGACAGTCATGTTGGTCGGGATACTTTTGTCGAATTGGACTAGATTTTGTGCTCAACTTTGGAGGGATTTCCAAATACTCATCGCATGACTCAATCGAGCAAGGAAAAGTGGCGCTATTATAGTGCCGATCAACGGCCTGTGTGCTCTCCACAGCGGGCTCGAATTGCATATACTTGAGTTTGTCTTGTCGCATTTTGTGAATTTCCTCTGAGATCTGTTCTAAGTTCTTAAGCGCATCGTTGTAGGACATTTTCGCCTCGGATACTCTATTCTCTAAGCTTGTGATTCTTTCCTTTTGTGCTTTCAGGAGACCATTGTAGTTTGCTCGAGTTTCGTAGTAAGGTCTGAAATATAATGCGAATTGGATGATAAAGCTCTTGTATGACTGCGCTTGACTTAAATGTTATTCATCTACAAACAATAACGTTGCTACTTACAAAATTAATAAATCATGTTGATATGCCAATAAATTGATTAAAAGAAGCTTTCTTCGAATGTTGTAACTAAAAATGAAAAATCAACAAAAAAATAAAAATAGTTTTCCATTTTTGAACTGAATGGAAGAACCAATTCAAACGGATAAAAAAAAATTAAATGCTAAGTTTGAGGCAGTGTCATCGTTTACTAGCTCACCTCGAGGCCTTAATAGCACCTTTCAGCTGTGATTGCAGCTTGGCCACACGATTACTGGCAACCTCCTGCTTGAGTTCGCACATTTTAAAAATATTCCGCGTCTCAGTGCATTCAACCTGTGATTGATTCACTCTGCTAGCTGCGTGGCTAAGCATTTCCTGGCATGCCGTGTCTAATGTAGACTTTTCGCCTAGTCCTTGTTCTGCCAAGTAGACCATTTCTTTGGCGGCTGCATGATGGGATTTAGCCTTTTCATAATTGCATGCCGCTTGTTGAGTCTCTTTTGAAAGCTGTTAACGAGTTTTTAAAAATTTAAGGTTGTGTTATATAGTGTGCGCCGGGTACTTACTTGCGTAGCGTACAAGCGTGCTTCATAGTAAGGTTTCGCTGTTTGAATTGAATTGCTTAATTTGTGGGCGGATTGCTTAATACGTTCAACACTCTCTGCTAATAGTTTCTTAAACTCGCATTTGGCTTCCTAAAAAAAACATACATATATGTATAGATAAGCGAAAGACATATACGAAATTATGTTTTTCACTATTACAGTCTAGTCATTTCAGAGAAAATTTCCATGCAAGCAGCACGGTGGAATATATTTTCACCCCAGTCTCCTGATTAAATTTGTATATGCATATGCATCGTACTCCCAAAAGAGTTGTACTCAGGCAAAAAACATGAAAAATGCCTGGTATCCGAATGGAGATCTCATTTTCGGTAACATCAGTCTTATTATCTATCGTCACAGCTAAATATCAATCCCTAAGTCTTAAAAAGGATACATTCTTCAAAATAAAATAACACAAGAAAGTGTAGCAATTTTTATGCCTGGTCATGCTAATTACTATCCTCATCACAAGAAGGGAAAGATATAAATAATGCAACAGGATAAGTTATATTTGGCATACTAATCCACAGGCTTGGCCATAATCATTAAGTAACCCCGTAAAATGAAAGAATGTGGATGCGGTTATTAAAACGTTTATTAGCTTTTTTTTTACGTTTAAAAAAAGCGTTTAGTAACTCCTTAGTGACATCGATATCCAAATATCCTCACGCAGCGCACATATGTAAATGCGAGTTTACTCGTTATTCATTCATATCGTGTTTGTGTGTTTTGTTTTTTTATGAAATTATGAACGATTGATGAGCTACTATTAGAAACATACCCGAAACATGAAAAGTGAAGGTGAAAGTGATCATTGTCAATTACATCAACTAAAAATGACAAATTACAACAAATAAAATATTTTTTTTTTTTTTGCTAAGTGACTGAGTTAATCAATTTTTAGTTTTTTTTTTTTTTTTTTTAGTTTCATTGGGTAGGTAGGTATTGTATCCGCCACTACATCCTCGAGGCTAGTAGAACAGTGCAAAAAAGAGCTCGCCTCGCATGGTCATCGGTTAAGGATCTGTCTCCTTTGGGTTCCGGGTCATAACAACATTGAGGGGATTGAGCGGCCTTCCAAAAACCAAAGGTTCGTTCAACCATATTTGTAGTAGCAATATGGGCAATATTGTAGCATTCATCTGTAGGATTTCTGGGATTTAAAACGGGCGTAAAAAGATGGTTGGTGCATAAAGTAAGAAATAAGAGAATTTTCGGATAACGAATGCCCATATAAGATTAAAAAGCTTCTTCCCCCAATAAATAACAATGTATAGATTTGTGAGTTCACATTATCGGGAAATTCACATAATTGATGTAAAACGAATTCCAAATTAGAAGGGTTTATAATACTGAATATGAAACCTAAGTTTTTTTCCAAAACTCATTTTAGATTTTCGAAACTTCTATGACCACATTTGTTACAAGCAAATGTGAATCGTATCACCTAGAGAGAATTACGATGGCAAACAAATTAAAGATGAATGCACAGAAGACGAAAGCTATGATTTTTAAATCGCATTACAACCTAAATTTAAATATTGATGCAGAAATTATAGAACAAGTTAATCAAATGAAATACTTAGGTATAGACGGCGAACTAAAACTACCACATTTAGACTATGTGGTAAAAAAAGTGTCAAAAAAAGTAAACTTCTTTCGTAGAATTAAAAATAAGTTAGATATAAATGGGTCCATGAGAGTGTACAGTGTCATTATTAAACCACATTTTGAATATTGTTCCACGGTCCTGTTTTTGTTAAATAATAGTGAAATATATATGTAGACTGCAAAAATTGCAAAACAAAGTTATGAGAGCTATATTAAACTGTAATCGTTACACAAGCATTTTAAGTATGTTAAATCGTTTAAATTGGTTAATTGTTAAGCAAAAAATTGTGTTAGATGTTGTTATGTTTATACAAAAGATGAGGATGGGCAATGTGCCTACGTATTTCCATAATTTAATTAGATATGTTGGTGATGTACAGCCATATAATTTATTTTATTTATTTATTTATTAATCCTAACTTTATAATTACAAATTAGTAGGTTAGGTTAAAGTATAGGGCTCTAGCATCGATGGCTTTCGGCCCTGAAATTAAATTATAATCTTATATCTAGACTTACAATTAAATGATAGATAGACTTAATATTTACGGCATCTGTAGTTTTTAAAGTTTCGTAAATGGAGAAGTTTGACAGCATTGAGTTCAGGTGATCTAAAAGATGTTGCAAGTTGAACACTTGGTTGCAGATCCGGCAGCTGGGAGGTCTTTCTTTTTTTAGCAGGTATTCGTGTGTTAGGCTAGTGTGGCCTAGACGAAGGCGTACAAAGTTGGCAATCATGGCCTTTGATGTTGTTGTTGGATAAATGGGCTGGGTTTTATTCGGGTTAACTCTTTTGTAGTGGTGAGTGTATGCTAACCAGTCGTTGGATTCTTTGGTTTTCATTTTGCATTTGATGAGCTTTAAATGGTCGAGTTTGTTGTAGGTGTTGAAAGTTAGGGTAGGATAATCTTTTGCAGAGGTGGCTGCTTTATCGGCGTTTTCGTTCCCTAGTATTCCAGCATGACCAGGAATCCACATGATTTTTAGTGTATTTGGAGTTCTGATGACGATGTCTCTCAACTTGGATATGACTGCGGATGTGTTGTTTGGGTTCATGGTGGCCTTTATAACAGAGAGGCTGTCTGTGCATAGAACCCAGTGACCCTTCGTTTTACTGGCGTGTTTCATAGCTTCCAAAAGCGCAGTGGCTTCAGCGGTAAATATTGAGGCGTAATCTGGAAGAAGACCGTGTTTAATAAGTGTGCCATCTTGTGTTGTTACAGCGAAGCTAGTATGTTGGTGAGTTTTTGAACCATCGGTAAAAATGAATTTCCAGTTCCTCGATTTAAGTTCTGTCTCAATGCTTTTGAAAAACGAGCGAAACACGTGTGTTGGTGTGTTATCTTTGGGATACTTTGCCAATGTTAATTCGAACGATTCAGGTTTTAGCAGCCATGGTGGATACATCGGCGACGATAAATGGTGTATTTTTTGTGGGATATCGAATTTCTGGATCTGGTTCCATATGCAAGCGATAGCCGGACGAATTTTTTTTTGCGCTTGGATCGAAGTGCTTTGACTGCATTTTTGGCTGTTATAGAGTTGGAGGAAAACAGCAGTTTTGTGCCAAGTTTAAGGGTAATTTCCTCGTACCTTTCATCCAGCGATGGAAGGCCAGTCTCTGCCAGAATGTTCTTGATTGGCGTTGTTGGGAAGGCGAATACTGATCTCCTCGCAGCTTGGTGGTAAGATGGCTTTAAGATGTTGAAAGTTGTTTTTGGACAGTTTCCATAAATACTTAACCCATAATCTATTTTGTTTAAAATTAACATTTTTGTAATATTACATAAGGTATTTAAATGAATTTTACACTTTTTAGAAGAAAAATATTTTATAATATTGAGCCTCGATGCTGGACTTTTCTTAAGCTCTATACAATGATATTTCCAATTGTATTTGTTGTTAAAGTATAAACCTAGTATGCGGAGATTCTCGACATTTTCTAACTGAATAGAATTAATTGTTAGATTTAAACTAGAACAGTTTCTTTTTCTACAAATGTGTAATGTTTTACACTTTTGTAACGAGAGGTTGGCACCTGAACTAATGGACCACTCATTTATATCATTAAGTATGTTAATAAATGTTGTTTTTGTTATTTCATTGTTGTTGTTTTTACACAAAATAAACACATCGTCGGCATAGCAACAATGATCTACAATTTTATATTTTGAAATTATCTTACTAACTTCGTCAAAAGCAATAGAAAAGAGAATCACCGATAAAGGTGACCCCTGGGGGATACCATTCTGCAGAAAAAATGCATTGGAATAAGTGTTGTTAACCTTAACACAAAATTTTCTATTAGAGAGGAAAGCTTTTATAAAGTTAAACATCTTTGGTCCAATATTCCATTCTTTCAATTTTTTTAGAACTATGTGTATGCCTATCCTATCAAAAGCCTTTTCGAAGTCTAATGAGAGGATGGATACATGGTTTTTGGCTGATATGGCATTAGAAACGTAGTAGTCGATGTGGAGTAGCGCGTCGATGCAGCTGTGGTTTGGTTTGAATGCTACTTGGTTTTGGCTTAAGAATTTGTTGGACTCTGTGTACCAAGAGAGGCGTTTGGCAATAATTTTTTCCAAAATTTTGGATATACAGGGCAATAAAGAGATGGGCCTATACCCATCAATGCTGCAATTATCCTTATTTGGTTTTGGTAACGGAATAACGGTGGCGATTTTCCAAATTACAGAAGTTCAATAACTCAAAATAGTATTGTATTTAAAGGTTTTCAAATATTCAACACTTTGACTGAAGACACAAAATTAGAAACAAATGCTTATATTTTTAAACGCAATGCTACTCAATTTGTACGAAATACTTTTCAGATATGATTATAGATAAATGTATTAAAAATAGCACGAAATACTTATATGTATGCTAAATAAGTGAATAAATACAAAAAAATACAAAAAGAGAAAGCTATCTATAAACCTCTTATCAAACATGCAAAACTAGATAATGCTCACGTTACACATAACAAAAAGATTGATTGATTGATTGGTTCAAGAACAATGATATTGCATTAGATTGCTATGTTATATCCCCGAATGGAGGCTTGAAGTTAACGTTAAGACATTGGTGAGAAAATTCATGACTCAATGAAATGCGAAAAAAAAAATAAACAATATTTTGACACTTAATCCTAAAGGTAGTTTTGGTTGGATAGTTCTCAGTTGCTTTAACGATTTCGTAGTAGTTACTAGCACAACTACGAGTATCATTTCGTATAATTTTCTACTTTGGATTCAATGGTCCTTTCATACATTTCCATGATAGTTTAACATTATTATTCGTCGTTATGATGCATAATATATAATTTATATTCAGTCACCCTTCATTTTTACCTGAAATGCTATTTTGTGGCTGGAATTGTCAATATACATACAGTGCACTCTCGATTTTTGCAACTAATGAGAACACGATCTTGTTGCAAAAATCGAACACAAAATTAAAACACTTTAAAAAGGCTTACGCAATATACTCTGTGATGTATAAATAAAATTACATATGTATGTATACTTACATTTAAGAATTTTATTATTAAATAAAAAAAGTATACCTACATACATATTTTATAAAAAAAAATTCATTTATACAAAACTCAGATGCAGGTAAATAAATAAATATTTAGGTACAGTTTAAGTTTTTAAATTTTTTTTGGAATTTTGGTTTGCGTCGTAGTAACGCACTGCGTCTGGACGATTTATGATGCCCGGTTTCACAGTGGGAGCTGAAGTCGCAGCTTAGTTAAGTAAAACGCAGAGCTTAAGTTTTGGCTTAAGTTTTTCAGGTTTCACAGTCATTTAAAAAGTGTTGTTTAGCTAAGCCAAACATAAGAAGTTAATGTGATCAGTTTGTGGGTAATTAATTGCAGTGAATGGATCGGAGATGTCAAATAAAAAAATTTCTTGTTAGTGATGTAAATAATTTATTTTTCTTTTCAATAAAAGAAGAGTAGAACATGTGTGACGACAAAAAAAGAAGTGCGAATTTCACTTCAGCCGAAACAAAAATGAAAAAAATTTCATCCGAATAATGAATAGAAAAAGAAAATATCGCTGCATTTAGCTGCTCTCAAGCAATAGGTATCGCCAGAGAACATTTCTACGAGTCTATATACAATACATACGTATAACCATAAAACACAAGGGGCGCAGGTCTTTAACGAGATTAATAAGTTAAGTCCACTCAGGTATGCCTTGCTAATTTGCCTCCATTGTAAGACAGTAGATATTTATTGAGTAAAGCAATATTAGCACAAATAGAACAAAAAAAAATAAATAATTTTGCAGGGTTAGGTTCATGTCCAAAAATAAAGTAGTTACATTAAACAAAGATAATGTGCTAATGCTGGTAACATCGAATGATGAATTTTGCTCTGACAGTAGTTAAGCCAATACTTAAGCCACCAAAATCGGCGGCTTAAGTTATATCAACACTTAAGTGGAGTTTAGCTCTTAAGCCGGCACTGTGAAACACAAAGATGAGTTAAAGCGAAGCTTAAGCTCGTATTGAGGCTTAAGCTCTCACTGTGAATCCGGGCATAAGAGTTTGCTCTTGTCTGCAACATTGCATAGTAAAGCGTGAACACACACACGTTGCGAAAATCGAGAACTTTTTTTTTGGATTTGTTGCAAAAATCGAAAAAGTAAATCCATTACATGGATGGCAAATATCGTGGTTTGCAAAAATCGAGGTTCCAAAAATCGAGAGTGCCCTGTATGTACATACATATAATGTAATTCGCACCTGCTTTTGGTAGCGAAAAACTTAGCGTCGGTACCAATCGATCAAACAGTGCTTCTAGATAAGATGTGGTGGTTGTCTACTTACGAGCCCAGCCAGCATATCAGAGCGGAAAACATTTTTTTGACTAAAGGCCACTAATAATTCCATAAATTGATTAAATGCAGCACATTCCACTTAAGATTTTACATATACATAAAACTAACAATAGATGATGTGTAAAGTATTATTGATAATTGTTTCTAACACTTAAGTGTTTCCTATTTAAGAAGTAACTGGAAATTTTGTAAACGCTCAAAGAAGATGAAAACAAAAATAAGGCACACCTTGATAATTTAAACTATCCTTGTCTTACTTAGTTTCAGTGTGACTGAGAAGAATACAATTTTTATTTGTACTAAAAAAAAAAAAAAAAAGAATTGAAATAAATAAACAAAACTGATTGTTGCGGTTGATTTAGTCCATGACCTGGTATAATATACTCAACACATTTCATCTACATACGGGTATAGTTCATAAATAGACTGGACTAAAATGTACATACATATCACATAGATAACGTAACCAATTACCAAGTAGCCCTTAAAATCCCACTCTTCCTCCCAAAACTCATCTCAGTATATGTAATTGGCCCTATAGTGCGTTAAGTGAACCACATTGCCTTTTAATAGAATCCATCGGCGACCCGCTATTTTTAAACGAATCTAATTCACTGAAGGTCAGCCATGGTGCCTTTTAAGCAATCAAGAGCTACGTACTTTATTTCAAAGTCATGCATGAATTTGTACATGGTCTTCGTTTGCTCTCTTGCATGTGGAAGTTTAACTTTATTTTTTGAGGGAAAAAAAAACCTCCAACCAACCATCTGTTTACATCGACACTTCCACCGCCGTTGCTTCTAAGGAATGTTCAAAGAGGAAGTATACTTTCTATTTGTAAAGCCCACACTACAAATCCTATACCACCCACAGACAACGTCTCGGCACGCGCCTTAATGCAATCAAATACAACATACCAACTTTGATACTCACTCATCATCATACCATTATAAATAAAAATCAATACTCACATCCAGTTCCACTTCGTATCTGTTAATATTGTCAGTGGCAGAGTTTAGTTTTTCCAGCTCAACCTGGCACGAGAAAACACAAAGGAAGAAAAACAATTTAATAAACTTGCCTTGCCATTTCAATTTTGAATGACATCACATATTTTTTTGGGGGTCAAAAATAGAAAGCACTACGACTTACTTGAACTCTAGGATCCACGGGTGTATTGCTTTCAGCGGACATTTCCACAGATAGTTAAGGTTTAATTTTTTAATGAATAGGCGAAAAATTGCTTTAGTTGATGATTGCACAATAGTGAATAATTGAAAGGATTTTGAATTAAATTTAAGAAGTATATCACTTGTTCACAACATGATTTGCATTATTTTTGGAAAATTTTCTTGGGGTAGTCAGTATTGAGGATATGCTAAGAGAGAGACAATTTTTCAGTTGTATATACTCTCGGAGAAACACCACCCCAAATGTTATTCAACAAAAATCGCCAACATCTCTTGGCGAAAATTTTCCAATTTGACTGATTGGATTCAATGACAGTTGTTTTCATTGTAAGGTGTGTGCGTTCGTTCAGCTCAAGTATTCGAGTGTGTTTTGACAGGTGGTTATTTACCAGTTGGATATCGCATCGCATCGTAGTGTAGTGTTGTCTTGATAAGAATGTGTACTAAAACTGTTGTTCTAAAGCAGTAGACACAATGAGGTAGAATTTTCAGATCGTGTTTCGATTGGGGGTAAAAATGTAGTCAGTAAATAGATATTTACATTAGAGTAGTGGTTAAATTAAAACTCTACACCTTTAATCAATTGGCTAAAATCTGGTATTTTATTTTGTGGGGGGTTGAGTGGGTAGCCATTGATATATTATATATGGACTGCTAGTGAAATGTCAGGTCCATACAATCTCTGTCCAAAAAATGACGCCAACATAACTAGCCCTCCTGGTTCAAAGCGGAAAAATGGTTGAAACAAAATGCCAACCATCTTGAATTTCTCCATAGAATTGAGGAGACACTTTTTGGATTTGTGGGGATTTGCTAAGTAAAACGGTTGAAATTCAAATTGTTGAGGCATTGTATGCAACAGATATTTTCTCTAAAATGTGCTAGTTCAAATAATGAATGATAGATGGAGCCCAGAAAATTTGAATAAAATATTCCAAATTGCAACCAATTGTACAACACTTCATTTTTTAATTTTAAATCCTTATTCAATTTATCGCATTAATAAAGTAAAACACTGTTTTTTCAAATCCAACGAGATCTAAAAAAAAAAAATGTTATGTTGGAACCAAAGCGAAGTTGGCTACTAGCAGTCCATCTATACATATGTACATACATATATGTAATAAAACTGTACATTTTATCTGTTTGTATGTTTATTTGAACGCGCAACACGTTAAAACTACTACCCCAATTCGTATGGATTTTTCAGGACAACATCGGGCTTGCAAAGGAGAAAAACCAATTTCTATTTTATTGCAATCGGCCTACTCATTCAGGAGATATACGAAAAAATCAGGAAAAGAGTTGAATCTTACCTCACTAAAAGATAATTATTCAGCCCTAACTCAATAATGGATTATCGGATTGAAAAATAAGAAAATAGGTGGATTTAGATTTCCTGATTCATTAATGATATAAAACATCCTCCTGCGTTGTCCTGAAGCTGAGCAATGTTCAAAACAATTATTAATTATCGCCCACAATTTTCCTTCAGTGGAGACCACTGCCAGCAGTCATGCAGCAGTGGGTATCGTTGCAATAGTATATGTGCGCGCTCTAACGTGATTATATGTATGTGTTTTCTTATTATTCGGTTTCTTTTTCTGTTATACCTATTTGACGTGTTGTGTGCAGGTTTGTGTGTGCTCTGGTGGGCATTCCCACTGGTTTACGCATTTTGACTATTGTATGTATGCGGTTGATGAAGATATTTGGCGCAACAGCTCTGCCAGTGCCTAGCTTCTCGCAACCACTCATGTTGTGTGCGTTATATTTATCACACGAATGGAAGGGACCTGCAGTTTAGTGCCGTATCCGAAGCGCAATTTGGTTTGAGAAGCTCTTTCGAGACAATAATAGAATACTCTCGGATGTTTGTCAGACGTTCGCGAGAGGTGGGACCGTGAAAAAACTGTTTGGTGTTTTCTGGGATTAGAACTTGGAACCTCACGCGCAGTGGTCCAACACACTAACCACTTACGCCACGGCGCCCACATGTATGCAGTTAACAATTATATTTTTTTTTATTAATATATGGTTCCCACTGGGGATGTTTTAATAATTGAGTAATTCTTGGCAATATGGGTATCTGTGGACTATAGAAATTACACAGCTGTATAATTTATAGCAATTTTTTTTTAATGTTCATCATTTGAGGTGGTTAAAGTCAGTGGTGTAAGTCATATTTACTTCATGTCGAGAACTTGAGACTTGTACCGCTGTACCTTACAACACTGTTCGTTTTATTTATCAAACATTTGCTACTGTCTGTCGAAAGAAATGAAAGTGAAATTATCACGTACGTCCCATTTTCGCGCAATAGTTTGGTAGAGATAATGTGTGTGAGATGGTTGACTTCGGTATCTCTCATCCGACCTGCAAGCTGTAAAAGCAAAGTTCCTGAGAGGATATAGGTGCTATAAAAATATAGTGGAACGAGCACGAAAACAGCAAGGTAGTCAAAATGAAGATACCCATAAAAAATAACAGCGATTTTTTTTGCCGGTATGATATTTACAGCAGCGAACTTCGGACAGATAAGAAATCGAACACCTAACATCACTACTGCAGCCATTGCACAACAACGCTCACACGTATTCATAGATACAGACCAGCGTTTTTGCGGCTGCCAGAGGTCAGGAGTTTGCAAGTTGACTATCTCAAATATCTGTCTGCTCTATGGCATTCGTAATATGATGTTTTATTTTATTTACTCGTATGTGCATATTTCAGTATAAGAAATCGTTTTGTGCTCCAAAAGGATGCACTTCTATTCCATGAACGAGTACTGCTTTCCAGTGTCGGAAATGTCAAGTGATAGTTATTTGATCGTCATGGAACCGAATTGTATGTGCAACCTGAGTTTTAACAAATACCGGTTGAAGCAATAAAACTGGGTATGTAATTTAAAAAATAAAAAAAAATAAACCGTTCTACATTATTTTATTTTTATTTTTCCAGACTATAACGCCTATTTCGAAATTCTACAATGGCAACTGAGTTTTTGTGAATGTTTCATACTTGCGTAGTTATTGCAATTAACCAATCAATTATTTTGACTAAAAGGTTAATTTGTCGAAATTTCATTACACCTGGGGGCTAACTATGCACTTCGCCGCGAATCGCATTTTGGTACTACGCAATTCACTGGGTAACACTATCGCACTTCGCTCTACTACATTCGCGCAACTACACTCCGTCTCACTTGATGGCAGTTTTTTATTTTAATTTTACGATATTTTTCAAACCCTTCGCTAATCTGGAAAAAACCAATTGCACAAGGAATGAAGGAAGGGTATATTATGTTTTTATTGTAAAAAAAAAAAATGAGATTAAGTTGATAAATGCAACTTTTATGACGCTTTTCCCAAAAAGGTCATAAAATTTACCTGTTTTTTTTTTTTTTGTCTCACTTGATTACGAACCGTAGGTAAATATACCTGTGAGAAGCTTAAAAGGTAAAAAAAACTATACAAAACTTGTTTGTATAAATAAATGTTGGTTTTATACCAAGAGTAGTAATAGTTTTTAGTAATGGGTACTACCTCCTGATCGCTGAATCACTTCAAGTAGTCTGCTGTGTAGAGATTCATAGTGCTGTCAAATAATGTAGCGAAATTTCGGACCAGGCTCGTTTTATGGCTTCAATAATCTCTTCCGTTTCATCATATTGCCTTCCTCCTTCGTAGACTTTTCTTGAAAGCCAACCCCACACGTTTTCCATGATGTCAGGTCGGGTGAATATGGCGGCCATACAAGTAGGTTTACATTTTGGTTCTGAATCCCGGCTTTTGTTGTCCGTGCGGTATGTATCGGTGCATTGGCTTGTTGGAAAGTCCATCGCTGTCCACCAAACATCTCCGAAAACTGCGGCAAAGCTCTTTCCAGTATCGATTTGTATGTGATTGTCGTCATTTTGGAGCTTTGGAAATCCAGCTCCACAGTTCCGTAATAGCTTATTGCTCCCCGTACCATTACACCACCTCCTTTGCTGTGCCGCCTTTGAAGATGCATTTCTTCTTTTCTCAAATCATGGAAATAACAGCTGTATCCTTCAAGTCCGTCCAAATTAATTTTTTTTTTCGTCAGAAAAGACGACTGTATGCCACTCTCGATTCCACCTGATGTGACTTGTTGCAAAATCAAGCCGCTGGGTTTTACGTGCCGCATTCAATGGTGGTTTCCTCTTCATTTTTTCATGGCGAATATGGCTGGCCTTCTGTATCACGCGATGAAGCGTCGATCTGCTAGCTGTAACTCCAGTTTCTGCCTTAATTTTACTTACGGAGAGCCTTGAGTTTGAAGCAGATCTCAGAATCGCCCGCCTTTCCTGACATGTTGTTGCTTTGCTGACTCTTCCTTTGCGGTTTTTTCCATACTTCTCCGGGTCCTTAATAAAGCTGTGTACAACAGTGGTGCCTCTTCCAATCTTACTTACTTACTTATATCCTTTAACCACTCGGGGGGCATAGGGCGTCAACCACGCCTGCGCGCCATCGTGTTCGGAGTTCTGCAACGCTGCCTCCAACTCATTCCTAAAGAGCTCGATTCCTCCTCAACTGTTCTGCGCCACGTTTGCCTAGGGCGTCCCGCTATTCTGCCTGCCTGGGTGAGCGGATTCCACTGCATGGCGTAATTCGCAATGGAGTTGTCTTCGCGCCGTAGGGTGTGTCCAATCCATTGCCACTTTCTTCTTCTTATAGTAATGCTTATAGGTTCTTGGCCCGTTCTCAGATAAAGTTGTTCGTTGGAGATGCGGTTCGGCCAAAAAATCCTCAAGATGATTCTTAAGCATTTGTTTACGAAGACTTGCAGCTTGCGTGTGTTAATGGTGTCCACCTTCCAGGTACTGCACCCATAAAGCAGCGCTGATTCTACGTTGGAGCGGAACAGTCGTAGCTTGGTTCTTAAGCTAATAACATTGCTTCTCCAGATTTTGGATAGCATTCCGAACGCAGCTTTAGCCTTCCCGATTCTGCTGCACACATCCAGTTCGGTGCCACCGCGATTAGCCGAGACGACACTTCCTAAATATAGAAAGTTATCAACTTTCTCGACTTGCTTTCCGGCAATGTTAAGTTGAGCGCGGGTATTGGAAGTACTTAGGGCTTTTGTTTTGGCTGTGTTTATTTTTAGCCCCACTTTGTTTGCCTCAGCTTCTAGATTTTGGGCCATCGAATGAAGATCCATTATCCGATGTGAAAGTAGACAAACATCGTCAGCGTAATCTAGGTGTTTAAGGTAAGATGTCATAGTCCAACGAATTCCAGAATTAGCTTCCGTCAATGCTGCACGGAGTACATCGCTGATAACCAGCAAGAACAATAGTGGGGACAGTATGCACCCTTGACGTACTCCACTTTGGACTTCAAAATCGTCCGACACCTTACCATTGTGCACGACGTGACACTTGCCGCCCTCATATGTAGCCTTGATAATAGCTTTTCTGGAATGCCTCTCCTGCGCAAGGCCAACCAGATAGCATCTCGATTCAAGCTGTCGAAAGCTTTCTCGAAGTCGATAAACAGTAAATGAAGCGGAGACCTATACTCAACGCATTGTTCGATTATGATTATATATATATATTCCAATCTTGCTGGATATGAAACGGATGGATTTTCCTTGTTCCCGGTAAGCTCGAATTTGGTCTATTTCCTCCTTGGTTAATGTCTTTCCTTTATCCATAGTTGTGAATTGTATGAAGTTATTTCTTGAACTAAGCTCCCTAATACTCGAAGTATCCTTTTATTTGATTTAAAACATGGTAACAGGTAGATTTAGCTACTGTTCGTAATCAAGTGAGACAAAAAAACAGGTAAATTGTATGAACTTTTTAGGAAAAGCGTCATAAAAGTTGCATTTATCAACTTACTCCCTTTTTTTTTTTTACAATATAAACATAATATATCCTTCGTTCGTTGTGCAATTGGTTTTTCCCAGATTAGCGAAGGGTTTGAAAAATATCGTAAAATTAAAACAAAAACTGCCTGTTCGTAATCAAGTGAGACGGAGTTTATGTAAATGCGAACGTCATTCGATCGACTTCAAATGCGATAGATATTTTGATGGCGCAAGGGTTGTTGGCGGTGGATTTTCAACTAAAAATGTAAATAAATGAAAAATAGCGAAAAAGAGTGATTTCTGATATTTTATTGCATTTACCGCAGAAAAAAAAATATTTATTTTAGTAAGCATTTATGAAAACATTGTTCCAATTATCCGCTGGTGTTTTAGCAAAATTTTCAAACAAAGTATATTCTTTCCATGACACTTTGATAGATGAATGGAAATGTTTGCAGAAATATGACGGGAAAAATGGAAATCTTTTGGAAAGTCAATATTCCAAGCGATTGTTGTGCATAGTTGCCATCATCGCCGCGAGGCGAACTGAATGAATCGCAAAACTACAGACCCCAGGCTTAAGATATAATTGAAAATAATTAGTACGTTTAGCACCGTCAAGCGATTGTTTCAAAAGACACAGTAATAAATAGGTAATGTTGCGCAATAAAAAAAAAAAACCGTCGCAGATCGCTGTAAAATCATCAGAGAATAAAAGTCACCAGAACGCGCCTGTCTGTATGACTGCGCTAATCTTGAGTACCACGGATTTGAATGCGGTTTCCACTCTTATGATCTGCATTTATGTGTATTAAAAATTGTTCTATCACTTATACAGGGTTAATGAATGTTCCTTCGGAATTTTTCCCCCGAACAAAAATTATATACCTTCAAAGAAAAAAAAAAGGGAAATAAATATTAAGATATTGCGATTGCGTTGAAAATTCTCTTGAATTGTCATTCATGGTGCTTATCTATTTTCCGGGGAAATGTTTCCTCTTTTTTAAAGAAACATATGATAATTTTTGTTCGGGGAAAAATTTCGAGGGAAAATTTATTGACGATAACCCTGATAGAATCTGACCATTCGAGGTCTAAGTAGGAGACGGGAAGTTCAAATCAAATTTGTCGTCGTTAAAATCTTATTACACAGCCCTAACTCAACAATGGCTTATTGGATTCTACGATGTTCTGAAACTAACACGCTTATTACGGTTGTCAAAGATCAGTAATTGATCAACGATAAAATTTGTCAATCGCTCGAAAGTTTAGTATTACGATTGTCAATTGATAAATGTTTCTTCTATTGTGAATAAAATACGTTTGTGAATGGGTATCCGATTTGACATTTGAGTTTTCGTATTCTTTTTGTAGGTTGTGTTTTTGTCTTTTGTTTGTTGTTTTCTTTGTTCGTTTAAATTTTGACTTAGAACGTGTATTTTGAATAAAATAAATTTTAGTATTTCTTGATAAATATTTCCACAGTTCTATTGTGGACATTTCGTTCTTAAAATGTTTTTTTTTTCAAATGAAAACAACGAATAAGATCTATTTGTCAACGAGAAATTTGTGATTGACTGAAAATTTGATAGATATCAACATTTTTGACAACGATAATACCAAGTTTATCAATATAACTATTCACAATGGATGTAAAATTCATTATAAATTCACAGCTAATCTAAAATGTTGACAATTTATCACGATAATACCGATTTAACAAATTATTTGATAATTGTCAATTATGGTATTGATATTTGACAACCGTAATAAGGGAATAAGCTATGTTCAAAACAATTCATGAAATCATCGTCAACAATTTTGCATCAGTGGAGACCACAGCCAACAGTCATGCAGCAATGGCTAACATTCACCCCGATTACCGCTAGCGTGTTTCGCTTTCCGACGATTGACGTTTTATTCCCCAGATGTACAACGAATCCATTTTCATCATTTTTGTGAAAGAGTTGTAATAGTATTCTACACGCCTAAAAAAATGCTTGGTAACGTTTAGCACTTACCAGGTCGTATCTATAAAATGACAATCGTCGAAAAGCAAAATGCGCCAATGGTAATCGGGGTGATTGCCATAGTGTGTGCGGTTATGCGCCTGCAGTAACCGTCAAGCACTTAATGTGACTAGAGTAGATTTAAACGGAGCATGTTTTTTCGGAACTTTACGTAAGCCTTTCGCGCATAACACAAACAGAAATCTTTTGGATTGTGCTGGCGGCCGGAGGCAATACAATTAATGTTGTCTATAAAGAAATGTCTTAAAAAAGAAAATTATCAAAACTGGCACCAATCTACTATACCTAATATGTAAATAATAAAAAGTAATAAAAAATGTATCTACATACTAATTTACTATCACATATTATTATTGTCCTTTTCGAATTTATTTATAAGTGCATCGCTGTAAAAATTAAATTGCACCCGGACGATGTCGGGCCGGGTCGCTATATTGTTATAAAAAAAAAAAAAATAAATGTTTGAAAGGCCTCGATTTAATAAAAATGTTCCCAATTCCTATTTAGTCATTCACCCTGATTGCCGCTTTTCGAAGATTGTCGTTTTATTCTTCAGATGTAGCACGAATCTATTTTCATAACTTTTTCACTGTGAAAGAATTGTAATAGTATTCTACACGACAAACAATTTGCTTAGTAATATTTTGCGGTCAGCAGGTCGTAGCTATGAATAAAACGACAATCGTCGAAAAGCGACAAACGCCAACGACAATCAGGGTGATTGGCACCACTTCCTCACAATTGGGAAAATATGAATTCCCTTAGTACTAAAACGTGAAATATCTTTTTTTTGTTTTTCTCATAAAACTTACCGCATCACATGTATTTCATGCACTTTTAGTATATGTATCTCTCTTAATTTCCCGAATTTCTCTTAAAATACCTTTATTGCCGCATCGCATCCATCTGTTCTCTTTAGCTCTTCCATATCAACAAAACATTTAGTATGATGTTTCGCCCATTCAGCTTTCAGTCAGCAAAATTTCTTTCAACTTATATGCGGTCCGCAGTGCTGCAGTCGTCAATTCTCTTCAATTTGCCTATTCTATTCTGAAGCAATACTACAAATCTACCCAAAGTCACATAAGAAAATTGTTTTGTTAATAAAACCTTATTAATTGTGTGCTTTATCCGAAAGATGTTTCGAAGTGCAGTTTATTTTTTTTTAATTTTGATCCTTGATACCACATGCTTACTATTATAGATTGATCCAATCGCAAATAGAAATTGTGGCAAATTGAATAAAAAAAAATCGATACTTGAGAAATCTGATTTTAGCCGTCGTCCCTCCGCCTTCGAATTTTTTTTTTTATTTGTTGGTGCATTCAGAAAGCATAGTAAGAAAAATAGAAATAAAAGAAGAGTGGATTTCTTGCGTTGGTTTTTTTTATGGTTTGGTTTATTTATTTTCCTTTCTATTTCTCATGTGTTTGTGTAGTGCAGTGGTTATTAGATAAAATATTCAGTTAAAAAAAAAAGAAGAAAAGTGTGTCCAATTAGTCACTCGCCGTGTTTTCTTGTTGTTCTTTTTCATTTTATCCTTCGGTTCTATTCTGGTTCTTTTCCTGCACTTATCGCGCCCTTAACTGCAAAGAAAACTCCCTAATGGTACACATAAAATATGCTAAACGTGTCTAATAAGCCATAAATTAAACAGAATACAGGTAGAAAGGCTGTTTTCTTTTTGTTTTATTGCGCTGAGGAATAAATTTTGATCTTGCAACATGCTTACAACCGTCCGTTGGCAAATGGAACAGAATTTGTTTTAAAAGTTCATCAAGAAATAAAGGTGAGTTCCTGTTAGAAACACCCTGAATAAGTGTGTATTGTATGTATTTTTTTTTTTTTATCCAACATTTCGATTGAATGGTGCAATTGGATTAAGTGGGGAAGAGTACTTGTACTCTTTTGCATGAAGCTGAATAACTTAAAGGAGGAAAATAAAAACTAGTTAAGAAATTCGTTGATGCTCTTGAATTGAGCGGAAAAAGAGAGTAAAAGGACAGTTTCATGAATGAATCTGTCAAACATGATTCTCTCCTGTGAAGCATAAACCCCTTATGTCCACTTAAATAATAAAAGTAATCGATTTGTTTTGTTTCACCCTTCGGTTTATGTAAAACAATATCGTTTACTTTTGTCATTTCCATAGTGTGAACTTGAACTGAACATTTGTCATTTTATGCTCCGGTTTTGTACACTGGGGACTAATAAATGTTTTGCAATTGCGAAGGAAAATCAATAAATTGTCAGTTGGGCTGAATGTCGTTACAGAAGAAATATATGGGAGGCTGTCCTCCAATAGATGCTTTGATTTTATTTTATATTCTGTGGATATATTTCAATAGTCTTATGTGAGTTTCTGTACGACCTGCCATTAAATCATCCTCCCAATATACATACGTATCAAAAGAACGAAAGAAACCAAACCGCTTTGATCAGCGATTTCATGTAGTGATTGCTTTGTTGTTCTTGACAGAGATTTATTGTTGAACAAGGTTTAGTACTCCCTTTAAGGTATTTTTTTAAATGTTTTTTCTCCGATTCCGATTTTCAATCATTTAACGCATTATACTGTTATGTATGTATGAACATTTGTATTTACCTTAAATCTAGAGCAAAGACCACAACGTATGTTTATATGTCGTATGGTATACAAATCTGTGGCCGCAAGGCATAACAACATAAGTATGCTTATGCCCAAATTGAAATATTTTTTACATAATCTTTTCTCAGGAAAGGCGAACCTATAACGCCGAAACGGGGACCCGATTTGTCTGAAATTCATTATCTGCAGCGGTTACTGAGTTAAGGGCAGGGAAGAGAGACCATAAAGACATCTTTAAATACGTTTTCTCAAATGTGAAAAGGCACTTATGCTGTTATGCATTGTGGCCACACAAATATGCATTTTTTTACTTGGCTTAGAACACTTTCGTTAGTACTTTTCCAGCACAATTGTAACCCTAAACAAATCGCTAAAAGAGTTCAGCAAAGGCTTTAAAATGAACTCTTCTTATTTTAAGACTGTTTTTCCCAAAACGCAGTCTTAAAACTCTTAGGAAATTAGTGAGAACTAGCGCTACATAAGGAGCACAATTATCATTCTCTTTGGCCAATCTGTGATTGGCTGTCAAACTAAAATGCACAACCGTGTCGGCATACAGTCATGGACACATGAATAGTACAAAATTAAACCAAAATTAGTAGGTTTTGGAGAATAATTTTACCGTTATCATCTAAATGTTTTGGAGTGATGAAATAATATGAATAGCCCCATATGCCCACAAGGACCATGAAGCATGGTGGGGCCAATAGGGTTTGGGGCTTTTTTTTTTTGTGAGGAGTAGAATCAAAAATAAATAGAAAAATGTGCTCTCAGTAGCTAGGAACGGTAAAAAATACGAGCGGTAAAAAATTCGACATTCTCATGTAGGCCCTTATTGTGATTGTCGATCAGTAATCATCACGATAATTGTATTGTATAACTCAATCGACAGAGGAACATATTCAGCCCAATCATGAATATTCTCTGGGAATTTTTTCTCGAGAATTAAATCCTCTTATTCTGAATAAACGGGAAAATAATTTTCACTTCGAATTGGGGAGAAGGAATTTCTTGAGTTTCGAAATCAGCTCTTTAGGAGAATTAAGTGTCATTTTGCGAATTTTGTCAAAAGAATAAAAAATAAATTGTTATCTTAAGCTTTTATACTGCATTTTTAATAACTTTTGTCACAAGGAGATGCGGGATATCCACATTTACTTTATCCTCTACCAATTTTCGTTTTTGGTTGAAAGAGCATAAGCCAAACGTTTGGAAAAGTTGTAGTCAGCATTTGGTCCACCGCCGGCGTTGGTTTTATTTTCAAGATTTATGACTGCTTTCTGGCGCACATATTTTTTTATCGGTCCACGCCTTTTTCCACTCGCAAATAGATTTTGGTGGCGGCCCTGCTGAGTTGAGTTCTGCTTCTGTCCTCTTCCAAAAGCGTATCACTTCTTCCTTGCTTCCTCTATGAAACCCGCACGCAATGACGCGATAAGATTCCATAAGGTCGCTTGCTCCTTGTTGACAGTTTTTGTCCTTAACATTTAAAATTAATTACTTACTTTGGTGGCGCTACAGTCCGGGCTGGACCTGGGCTTCAATAAACAAACTTCTCCAAATAGCCCGGTTACGAGCCAGAAGTAACCTAGGGTATCCTCATCCGATTTTGACAAAGTCAATGCCTCTGCGCCATACAGCAGGACTGCGATGATTAGTGTCTTATATCCAGTTACCTAAGTAGTTCGGAATAGGGATTTGTTACTCAATTGTCCATAGAAACAACGATTGGCAAGAATAATTCTTCGTTTGATCTCTCCACTGATGCCATTTGCGAAGCTGACCATAGAGCCTGGGTAGACAAAGTCCTTTACTACCTCAAAATTATATCTGTCTATTGTAGCATTCTGTCCAAGACGCCGATTTTGGAAGTCCTTTTTTGTAGATAGCATATATTTTGTTTTGCTTTCATTGACCGCTAAACCCATCTTTGCAAATTAATTAGGAGTATATTTTATTGCTCAATTGTTCATCAAATTTGATCAAATTTCTCGCTTGAATTGTTCTAAAAATTTTTTCGAGAAATGTGATTGCATTCCGCTAATTTTTAGTCGCTTGTGATACCTACTTTTCTCGTACGGATTTTTTCCCTTTTTTGTTTAGGAGAGGAGGAAAGTGAAAAGGGTAAAAAAATTCCCGCTGTCATATTATTCAGAATAGGAAAGTAGAGAAAAGTGGAAAAATTCCCACGGAATAGACCATTTTTAGCACATTTATAAGCGCTTAATTGGCAATTTTACTATTCCAAAAGAACAGACCTTAATTTTTATCTTTCGACTAATATAAAACAAAAGTTTTATTGTAATTACTTTCTGCGAAGAAATTTACGATTCGCATTTTTTTTTTCACGATGAAGGTCCATCCACATCTCAGCGACCTGCGAATGGCCATTTTTAGTACATTTATAAGCACACAATTTGCAATTCGACTATTCCAAAAGAACTGGCCTAGTTTATCTATCGGTTAATATAAAAAATGTAAAATTGTAATTAGTTTCTGCGAAGAAATTAACAATTCGCCAATTTGTCCGCGAATAAGCGAATATTTTGTGCGAACTGTTAACTTTTTTTCACATTCTACACATGTAGGACGCAGTCCACATTCGCGCGATTAAAACCTTCTTGACGGTTTAAGATCGTGGTCGAATTTATCGACCTACTACATTATGTACTCGTATTCATATATTTTTTACATCTATGCAATTAGTCACAAAATGAATTGCAACTGGAATTTGCGGATTTTCGCGACCAGATAAAAAAGTTGCTGTGAATGAAATATCAAAATTGGCGAATACTCGCTCGTTCGCATTCGCAGGTCGCTGAGCTGTGAACGGAGCTGAGCATAACATACTTTGACAGTTGTTTGACTATTATTCGTATTTATTTATTGCTTATGCAATACATATGTACGTATGGGAAGCTCATAGTTAATCAATTCAATTGTTATCATTTCCCATTGCTTTCTTGCTTTGGTTTTACCAAAAGTTCATATGACCAAATTTGCATAAATATTATTCTTATTTGAACAAGAAATTTATCGTACGTTTTTTTTTAGTATTTACAATATTATAAAAGGAGGGATATGAAACTTATAACATTCGAAAGGTACTGTGCCATAGATGTGCAGGAAAAAAAACAAAAAACGTGCGTATGTTACTGTTAAGTCAGGAAAATAAAGTGAACATGCACACATGATTTCCCCATATAAAACGCTTTAACCAATTAAATGAAAGCATTTTGATCACGTTCATGGCTTTATGAGATTAGCTCCCTTTGCTTTCCCTGCACGGGAGAATATTGCAAAAAAAAGTTATAAAAACAAATACAAAGCGTTGCTTCTCGCTGTTTGTTTATCTCCCTTCGGTCGAATTTCGACCACACGCGATTCTAGTTTCTATTAAAATAACTAACATTTTGTACGCAGAAATCTTGTTTACTACAGAGCTGCTAAGCTCATGTACAATACATAAATAGGTAACAGGCTTACAATGTTAAATTCGCAATAAAATGCAGTTGTATTGTATTAGATAGAATTTATTTTTAAATCAACCATACAAATACCTTGTCAAAAACATAACTCAGAACCTTTACAAAGGCAATCATAATTTTCACGAAACCAAGACGTGAAGTTTACAGATGATAGACAAACTGTTACTAGTTAAGTTTATCTAGCGCGTTAAAGTAGACGCTTTTAACGTTTCAAATCCTACTCAATCTACAGGGAAATATAAATTACCAACGTTTAATCATAGCGTATAAATTTTTAATGTTCAAGTACAATTTGATCGCCCAGATAAAACTACTTGAGATAAGATAGTTCATAAAAAGACCCTTTCCCAAAACTCTTCGAAATTACTTTCATTTCGCTTTAAAACACTCGAAAATCATTTTTGAACTTTAAGTAAATAAAACCCTTGTCAGTTATCACCAGCTATTTTTAAGTTTGTTCTGATTGACTATTTATGTAATACCTAACGCATTAATTTGTAAGATATACGTTGCAAACGACCCAGAGACAAACAATTAAATGCAGTCGATAGAAGGATAAATTGGAGGAACTTCAAGTCTATCTATGAATATATGACCATGCTCACAAACAGTTTAATTGACGTCATAAATCAATTAAAACGATTGATATACATCTGCAACAAGAAAATGAATGACATCACGTCGATGATAACATTGTTCTGGAAGCCAAGTAGAATTATTTAGATCTATGTGCATCTAACAATCGGCGAATGATAAGGAATGTTATATCGTAATAGTAAAAGTAAAGAATTAACGACGCTAGACAAAAAGAATTAATGACACTCTTTAAAAACTTAAGTGCCCATGCATATGTACGAGTATATGAAAGCTAACAAGTGGATGGGATATTTTATTATAGTTTAAATTTGAAGGTTTCGATAATTTTTTTCTACTTAATACATGGAGTTATGGGTGTTTGCATTTAAATGATTATCGAAATTGTTTTGTTTGTTAGCTTAGAATCTATGAAGAGAAATTGTTTTGTTCACTCATACTTCTAGCTTAAATGAGTATGCGCCTTTCTAAATTAAAGTTATGAAAGAAAAAGGGTAGACGCTAATGAAACCTCGAAAAATGCAAATATCTATGGTTGGAAACAATGTAAATGCAATAATAATATTTTTTGATCTCTGAAAAAGTCACTGAGCCTCGATATTCACTGCGGTTCTTCAGTCAAAGCCTAAAGTATGGTCTAACCAATTCGTCTAGAAGCTATAAAGTTTAAAACTGCAGTACAACCGTCATGAACTTTCACCTCAAACATCTAGACTAATCAGCGATCAGAGGGCGAATCGTGTTGTTTTCGGTGAACGGATAACTCGTGGACGGAATGTGAGTTTCTCGGATCATCGTATAAGAAATAACGTAATTTGGCATCACGACTCCCATCATCGAACAGGCAAACATATACACTCTTTTACTCGTAGCATGCCACTCGATTAATCTAGAGCGAGCATATGCTGTAGTTCGAAGGAGTGTTTCAATTGGTGTACAAATCGTAGCATTTGTTTGGGTGCTAAATAATAACAGCCACCATCAATTATTTGCGTAACATTTGTTGGAGCAAGGAACATCTTCTAATTGGAGAATTCGCACAACGCTGCAAATGCTTTTGCCGTTGCCAATTCATTACTTTTGTCATACCTATACGTTCTATTATTATAGTTTATATTAAGCCTCACATGTATTAAGTTTTTTTTTTTTGCATTCCTTGGTCACACTGGTTGTGTTTAGTAATCACTGTTACACTCAAATTTATTTTGTATTTTAAAAGGTTGCTTCAAATAAAAAAAAAGTCTCATACGACAATCAATAGGCTTATAGACTTCTATTCAAGGATTAGATGTGGTCATGTGATGTTGAATGTCTTTCATATCACAAACTTATGTAGCTCAACAGTTTACTTTGCTCTCCGGTATCATCATTAGTGCTTTAAATATGGATATACTTAGGCATGGATCATCTTCGTTATTTATCCCATTGCTTTCTTCCTTCTGAAATTAAAGGAAGGCCACAAAACAGTCGTTTACAGTATCCTTTTATTGTACTAGATACACATTTTAAACAGGCCCGTTACAGTCTTGAACCAACGTTTTTTATTCAAGCAAAAGCTAAAGTATAACTCCCTTATTAACCTGGAAACCTTATCAGCACAAACATTTCTTTAAAGCTTTGCTGTTGTGTATTAGTATTAGTACACCTTTAACAATGAACTCATTTCCTCTCTTATAAGTCAACATGAAATTTGTATAATCTTTTTCAACCGCGCCATGCCACCCCTTAGTTTTCCTCGCACTACGCTTGTTATATGAATTTCGGTCCCGATAAAGCAAATAATTGATATTTACTCCATTGCCGCCGCACAATGCATCTGCAGTTCAGTTCAATGTGTATTTACTCTTTCATGCTGGAGGCATGACTAGCCTGTGGGACATGTGCATTCGGTTAATTTGTTTAGAAAACACACGCATTATCCTACATTTGAAGAGTAAATAAAGCGTACCAGCCATCGTCTACTGATTTGAGAAAGTTCCAAGCAATGCATTGCAGTTGTCTTACCAACGGAGCTAATGTATTCAACAAATACTTTACTCTTTTTATTACGACTTCATTGGAATGCATGTGATCTCTTTTTCGATTTCAATAGTACACACTGGTATGCACTTTATGTGGGGGCAGCAGCAATGGCAACAGCACAGTTATAAAAATGCACTGCATGCTAATAAGTTAAAACATCAACAAGATGCAAGACGGTTTCGAAGAAACGCCAATGAAATGTTCTTCAAAGTAATTTTCCACACACAAGCACAAGTACATAGGTACACGCTTGGTGTGTACTTACAAAATGCATCGCAGACATTAGGCGCGCTGCAGTTTCTTCATCTTGCATTCGGTTGATGCCGGTTTTTCATGGTGGCTGGGTCAACGAACCACCTCCAACGATGACTCCTTATATTTCTAAGTTAGTGTGTACTAAAGATCTTTATATCTCCTGTTTTGAATGAATGGACTATAATAAGTGGGCTTCGCTTGCTGGCACTTCGCACTTACATATACGAGTACGCTATTACGATAACTGTGGCGTGTGACTGAAATGTGCTTCCGATGGAGGACATACCCAGAAGTCATTTCGAATAGGTATAACTATGTGCGGTTTTATTGTGCCTTTAAATGCCGTCCCTTATGATGATGTGTATACAAAGTGTAATTTCCCTTTTCTTGTTGTGAGTGTATCTAGAGATGATTCTGAATGGTGGTCCTTTACGCAGTTTTCTTTTATCTAAAAGTAGATTTCCTTCGATGTACCTGAAATAGATTTTCTCCGAACCAACAACAAGAAGCGTTTGATACACGAAAAGGTGAATGATAAATAAAGTGGGAGGAGATTTTTCCCAAAATTTAAATGTTTACACTTTTATTAATGCTTCCGGAGTTTTTTTTTTTTTTTATTTGGAATAATTTTTCGATATTTTTAGAAATATAGTACCCGTGGTTTAGCATTTACACATGTATGTAATTGAATATTTATTTCCTCAATACAGAGCAATAATGAGACAATTAACTGATATATGACTACTTGATATGCATAGGCATGTGCTCGTATATTGCATTTTAAACACCTAGTTTTTTTTCGTTTAAACACAAATATGAAAGATGGGAATTAGGTTATTTTGCCCCCTCCGGGTGGCAGTTCCAATGCAACCGGCAACGCGAATTCCCGTAATTAAAAAAAAAAATTATCTGCGTTTGATCTTCTTCAACAAACCATCTTCGCATCAAACATACTTCCTTTACCCCCATGCGGTACGTACTTTTTTTCATAATGTAATGATTTCGCATCAAAACTCAAACATACTACCTTTACCCCCATCTGTAACGTCCTTTTTTTTTTCGTAATGTCCACTCATTATTCCAACTAGCCCACTTAGGATTGAACGGTGATCCTGATCAAAACGCGAACGGAGAGAGGTTGTTGGATTTTTGTTGTGAAAATAGTTTATCCATCATGAACACATCTTGTGATGTTCGCGTATTGAGAGGGGCCGAACTGTCAACTGATCATCACTTAGTGCTGTGCAAATTGTATCTTAGCGAGAGAGTGCCTCCCCTACCAAAGCGTAAACCAAGGATGGTTACACGCATACGATGGGAGAGGTTACAGGACGATGAGATACGGGAGACATTTGCGCGGCAAATATCTGAGAGGTTTGAACGAATTCCAACTGTTCCATTAAATGTAGAGGAAGAATGGCAACTGTTTTCAACAGCGGTTATTGCCTCTGCGGGAGATGTTTGTAGAGTGAAGCGGCTTGGTGTGGCGGCTGGTGGTGAGAAAAGAACTGCTTGGTTTAAAACGCCCGGAGTTCAAGAAGCCATCAGAGAGAAGAAGAGAGCCTTTAAGGTGTGGATTCACTTGAGGAACTCCGATTCCCGAAATCGGTACACTGAGGCGCGAAGAACTTGCAAATTAGCTGTGAAAACAGCGAAAGAAAAGTCTTGGAAGGAGTTTGGCGAGAAATTGGAACGTGACCACAGATCTGCAAATAAGATGTTCTCGCAGACCGTCCGCCGACTCAGAGGAAAAAAATTGAATATCGTTGAAGGAGTCAAATCCAAAAACGGTAGACTTCTTTCCAATGAGGAGGACATCTTACGTAGATGGAGCGAGCACTTTTCAGAATTGCTCAATCCCGAACAGGGCATCTAGGGTCGAGAGTTGGGCGGAAAGTAGTCCTACGGTAGAGGAAGTAACTTTGGCGATCAAAGCGCTAAAAGTTGGCAAATCTGTTGGTGTGGATGAAATTCGGCCAGAAATGCTCAAGGCTTTAGGTAAAGAGGCAGTTTCATGGCTCTCGCGAATTATGGATGTCCTTCGGGACTATTCCAAAAAAAAAACACGAACACGATTTGTTTTTTAACGACAACGTTCTGTTTATCACGAATTTAAAACTTAGACTAAAAACTTACAATTTTATTTTATTACTTGTTACTTCGTTTTTCTTTCATTCTTTCATTCGTTGAACTTAGTTTAATATTACATTGCGTCAACTATAGGGGTATATCTCTTTTAAGTCTCCCTGGAAAAGTCTTCGCTAAGGTGCTAGAAAAGCGATCCAGAGCTGTGGTTGAGGACAGTTTGGGGGATGAGCAGTGCGGTTTTCGTCCCGGTAGAAGCACAACCGACCAGTTGTTCACTCTCAGAATGGTTCTTGAGAAGGCCTGGGAATATGCCAAACCTGTCTACACTTGTTTTGTGGATTTGGAAAAAGCATATGATAGGGTTCCTCAAGGCAAACTCTGGAGTGTTTTGCAGGAATATGGGATTGCTGGTTCCCTGTTAAGGGCGATTCAGTCTTTATATACAAACTGTAGAAGCTGTGTTCGGATAAACGGTGTTAAATCAATACCTTTCACTGTGGGCGTTGGACTCCGCCAGGGGAGCGTTTTGTCACCTCTCCTCTTCATTGTATATATGGATTGGATGTTACAGCGCAGCCGTGGCGGGGAATGTTTTAAAGTGGGAGACCTAAGGATTAGTCATCTGCTCTTTGCGGATGATTTGGTCATCCTTGGGTCCTCTCAAACCGAACTTCAGCTCGCACTCGAAAGGTTTGTAGCCGTTTGTGATGATGCTGGAATGAAGATCAACGTGAACAAATCGGAAGTAATGGTCGTTTCCAAAAAAACCCATTCACTGCACTCTGCATGTTAGTGGAGTCCCACTGAAGCAGGTGGAGAAGTTTAAGTACCTCGGGGTTTTATTCACGAGTGATGGGAGAAGCAATGCCGAGTTATCCTGTAGAATTGGCCAGGCTGGATCAATTTTGAGAGAGCTTGACCAATCTGTTATAAGGAAGGCCGAACTTAGTGTTCAAGCTAAGCTATCGGTTTTTAACTCGGTGTATGTTCCAACTCTCGCCTATGGTCATGCAATTGGGGTAGTGACCGAAAGAATAAGATCGCAGATACAAGCTGCCGAAATGAGGTTCCTTCGCGGTGTTGTTGGAATAACTCGTAGGGATCGAGTGCGCAACACCAGAGTTCGCTCCGAACGGAACGATCTATGCTTCGATGGTTTGGTCACGTAGTGCGTATGCCCCCAGACCGGCTTCCAAGACGCGCCATGGTTGCCGTGCCATCAGGTAGGCGACTTCGGGGAAGGCCTAAAAATAGATGGTTGAATCAAGTCCGACATCTCTCCTGGAGCCGCTTAGGTATTCCCCCTGATGAATTGGAGTCAATGGCGGAGGATCGAGAAGGATGGAGAGTCCACCTGAGCATCCTACCCCAGCGACCCTCATGAAGGATTACCGGGCCATTGAAAATGAAATGAATGAGTACAAATAATGTCACAAGTCATCTGTCTGTATGTCACCATATTTTCATCTTCAGCTAAAAAAAAATGTAATACGCACGATTATGAAAACCAGAAACTGAGAAGTGTAAAATTTTTGAAATCTTCTGACAGACGCTCTTTTTTCCAAAAAAAATCTTTTCAATATATATATATTTTTTTTAAATAAAACTTAAAGAATATATTTATGATATGTAACACTCTTCATAGTTCACTAATACTGAGTATAGAGTCACATCTATTTTTGGAGGGGTTTTTATTTTTTTCTTACAAAAAACTGGATTTCAATAAAATCCCTGAAATATATATATACATAAGTAGCTCGTTTTCACTTCACAACGGCCCGGCCCATCCACATTAATAAAAAAAAAAAACAAATATTTGGCGCAACAGCTCTTTAAAGTGCCAGAGCCTAGCTTCTCGCAACCACTCATGTTGTGTGCGTTATATTTTTCACACGAATGGAAGGGACCTACAGTTTAATGCCGACTCCGAACGGCGATTTGAGAAGCTTTTTCGTGACAACAATACTCTCGGATGTTTGTCAGACGCTCGCGAGAGGTGGAACCGTGAAAAAACTTGTTGGTGTTTTCTGGGATTTGAACTTGGAACCTTATGCGTAGTGATCCGACACACTAACCACTTACGCCACGGCGCGTAAGTGGTTAAGTCAAACTTAAAAGATGACTGATAGTATTGTATATAATATACATACATATGTACATAAGTATGCTATGGACATTATCATATAATTGTAACTGTTGTGTATGTTTTTTAATGATGTTTTGAAATGATTAGGATTAACATGTTTATTATTATGGTTGCTATTGCTAACACAGCAAGGAGGTTTATGCACTGACCTTGACATGTTTTTAAACGAACTGCAACAAGCGACAAATATGTATAATTTAATTTTTATGAGAACAAAATCATGCCTTGATTAAAACTCAAAACAAAGGATTTAGCAACTCTAAATGTTTCAGTAAGGCATGTACAATAGTAAACAAAATTGCAAATGCTAGCATTCGAAAGACCTTGCGTTTACGTACATGCAACAAAGAATCTTAGCGCTTACGTACGAAGGGAGTTTACGTACATACAAGGAATACAGATTATATTGATCAAATCATTAATCTAAGATTAATGTATTTTCATGTCACTCAAAACAGAAATAATTACACTGATTAGGTCAGAAATGATTAGATTAAAGCAATACTGCAGAAGGGTTGTTAGAATATGCAATAACAAACTGTATAAACATCTTCTCTTACTCATCTTATTCAAATGAGAACAGAGTGCTACATATTTAAGAAACTGATGAACGTTTAAACAATTTTGTAGTCGAGAGATTCTTTTCAAGCGATCCCTGGAAATGGATTGAATATCAACTGATTTCTTATCCATATCTTATAGGGTAGAGTTATTAAGCTTGAAACATAATTTGTAGCATAAAAAATAATGGAATAGACCCCATAAAGCAAACAGCATTGAAACATGTCCGTCTGTCCGTATGTTTCTTCTTTTCGGACCTTAAATTTACGCTAAATTTCGCATTGCACATATTTACGTTTCTGAGAGGTACAAGTGTATAACTGGTAGAACACAATGGCGTCGTCGTCGTAGTCGCAGTCGCATACGTACCTCCTGTCAAAGGCTGAAATACACACAAATGAATAAAAGTGAATACAATAAGTCGCTGTCGTGGTCGTAGCCGTAGTCGTATTAATATTTTATTTTTAATATTTGTCGTACGACAAGGCTGAAAAGTGTGCGCAAAGTTAAGTGACAGCAACTACGACTACGACAACGACATCATTGTGGTCTACCAGTAAATTTGTATTTTGCTTCAAATCCATCCACTGATACGCCCACTTTCTTAAAAATACCTTTTTTTAATTAAATATTAATAGAAATCACGAAAAGTTGTGTTGACGGAATATGCATGTAAGCATAGACTTTCTATACGAGTATAATTCACCCATACCATATGTGTAGGGTACGCGCACTTGGTAGGTGTTTTCTTCATAAAACCATAAGTTGATATACAAGTAAATTCATAAGTTCTGGAAAATTAGCAAGTTTGAATTACACCACGCACTTTTATGGGTCAGAATGTAAAGATTTAAATAGAAATAGATTTCATAACTAGCATATGAGATTGTTCACTTTTTATGATTTTTGCACTGGAAAAAAGAAACAAGAAGATATTCAGTCGATGGCGATAGGGTCAAAACCGGTGTGCTAACACAAATTTCCAAACCGGCGATCTTTCTAATATTACACTACGATTAGAAATATTTAATTAATGCATAGCTCATATTCAAACGAACCGTGCATGCTTAGCCCAACTAAAATATACTAAAGTCTAGTTAGAACTGACTAAAATACTGTAATTAACGGATTACGAAACTCGAATATCGATTTGACATTATGTTAATCCGTTCATTCGTTCAGCCCGCATTAGATGCTGCATATCTACGAATTGGCAAACATATCAGTTTGCTAAACTTTTCTTTTTCGAATTACACTCTTTCAAATTATAAATTCCAAAATTGATTAAGACCTTGAGATGGAAAGTTTCTACGAAACCAACACTTACGCTTTATAGAAACAATTAGAACTGAGTGAACACACCCTACTAACCGCTGTTTGCAATCAATACACTTTCGCTTTGTTTTTAAAATACTTGTACCATGCCAGAAGCATTGAATTGCAAATGCAGCGGCTAGTGTTATCGTCATGGGGCGCACGCAGTATTCGCTTCTTAGATTAATTCGCGTGCGTTAACTAATTATTTTGTAGCTTATTTGGAATTGGCGTGCGTTTTTCACGATCCCACATGGTATACACACAATGTGTTCACATGCTGTGTTATTTCATACATTATCTCTCGATTACTTGTGCATTTTTTTCTGTCGTATTTTTAAATCTATGCAACCCAAACGCAATTTATAATCTCGTTAATCACATCGCTTCACCAGAGTTGCACGTTTCTATTATGATTATGTGCTCCTTGGCGAGCATCAGACAAGATTTCCAATCAAAAATAATTTACCATGATTAAGTTCTGTCAATCAATACATTTACGCACTGCTCATTTGCTGAACTGTCTGCCGTGTCATTTTCTAATTCGATTTTTTCCCATTCAACTCGATCATATTATTTAGATTTAATCAGGTGTTCGCAAAGATAATGTATACCGTATTGTCTTTTGTCAACACTACGTCAAGTGCGGAGGGTGTCAGCGAGCACTCTACCCCAAACGAAGCCGTTGTACTCAAAATGTTGTCATCGAATAAGTAAGTAATGGCTGTTGAAATGAAAATTGCAATAATCACATTCGGAGGAGAACACTCCCGTTGGGACGTTCATTTAAAAGACCGAACCGACTATTGGCGGCGACAGCCACAGAGTCAATACTTACACAATCATCAACACAAAATGTTCGTGTTTTCTAAGTGGTGTAGCACCCCTTGTGCGTGTGGAGTACAAAAAAGTTTAACTTGTTTTGTTTTCATTTGTTTATGGTATAATTTGATCGATTCTATTAACATTGGTTTGAGTTGTTTGGAAAAGAAATGTTTTTGTAAATATAGCTTGCTGTTTTGTTTATAAGTAGTTGGTGGGGAGCTCCAATAGCTTTTGGTATTGTTTGGACGATGACTTTAAAAACACATTTGTAATATTAGAATAACTGTATTGCAAACAACCGTGGGTGTCATCTTTATGCCCAAATAAATAAGAAAAATGCAGAGGTTTGTAGATCGAATTGGTTTGATATATAACATTGCTTTGTACTGGCCAAATTCATTAAAAACGTCTTCAGATAGGAACTCTCTTTATGCACATACATAGATGCATTAGTACTATATTGGCATCAATTTCATGATAGACTTGAACAGCTTAAAATTTACTTAAATGTTCGGTCAATCGAGTTTGAAAGAATAAGGGTCCACATTGGGCTCTATTATTAGAAATCAGGGTAGGAGTAGAAGAGTGATAGGCTTGATGTTGTAAGGCACAGCTTTTCCTACTCAACACAAACAGAACTGAAGATTTAATTAGGGCTGACTGTTGTCAGGCAACATGGAACTTATTTGAAACAACAATCCTGGTACAGAAACAAAAATAAATTAGGTTTAGGCGTTAGTGCGTGAGACTACTAGTAAATTCATTCAAGATGTAAAATGTGCCTATATAATACATAAAATACGAATTGTTGTGAGTTGATTTCTTTACGGGTTTTTAAAAATGTAAAATCTTGTGTTATTTCATAATATATGTTACTCAGTCAGTGCAAGCAACTAAGCAAGACTGTATAATGAACTAAAAAGTAGAATTATCTGTTTTTCCCTTTTGCTCACCCAGTAAGTAAACATTTATGTACCTACATAAGAATGCTTAGATTTAAGAACCATTTTTTTTAAAGCTATCTAAAATTAAAATGGAATGCATACGGTTACGGGTTTTTGTTTCACTTTGATAACGATAATGGAAAACGGTTTTAGAGGCCTTAAATTGGACTCTTAAAATTATGTAATTACTGTGACCACAGTCGAAAGATACAAAATCTTTTTCATTTGTTAGTAATCAATCACCCCAATTCTTTAACTCGTGTACGACAGTCGAATCTGACCATAGTCGCATTTCGGCGCAAACTCGTACATAATTTGTACGTAAAATACAACTTCGTAATAACTAAATGCAACCATGGTCGGATTCGACTATCGTATACGAGTTGAAGAATTGGGGTGAACGTATCAAATCTTCATTCACAGGCAATCCTGAATGACAACTTTTAACAACAAGGTTAAGGTGGTTTGGTTAATTAACTCTTCGATTATCATTTTCTATAGAATTTTCATTTATGTATGCAGATAAAATCCAGTTTCTTAAGTTTTAGTATATATGTACGTCGGACCTATCACCAATGTATCAAACTTATCAGGGAACGTAATAAATTTAAAATTGTTTTCCGATTCCATAATCTGGTTAGTTGAAAAACTTGGGCCAAGAATAAACAAAAAAATTTACATTCTGTATTTTTAAATTGGAATGTCCCACAGACCAAAACCCTGGTTTTAATTGAATTTGTAGGAATGCTGCAGTTTAAAAATAATGTGAATTTCTCTCGTCCAACAGTTGTGCTTGAGCAAAGTGTTTTGGTCGATGTTAAGTTTTTATTTTCTATTTTTTGACCTGCAGTTACAAGCTCAGCAAAACAAATATTAAATTGACAAGAAATTGTCGTTTTTTTTTTACAATATTTCAAGTGAAGATGGATACCGTACGAACTTAGGGAGATAAGTTTGTATAAAGAAATTTATTCCTGAGGGAAGAATACTTTCTTTTAAGATGAACATTAAGAACACTTTTCTTTTCCCTCTGGACACTTACTTACTTACTTACTTAGGTGGCGCTACAGTTCGGGGTGAACCTGGGCATCAACCAACAAGCCTCTCCATTTAGCTCGGTCTTTAGCTAATTGCTACCAGTTGCGTACTCCAAGTTGGTCGAGGTCCCCTTGAACTTGTGCGCGCCACCTACGGCGAGGAGGTCCACTACTGCGTCGTCCGGGGTTAGAATAGAAGACTGCGGTCCGGAGCGTTGGTGTCCATTCGCTCTACATGTCCTACTTATTTCAGACGTCCAATACGCAGTTTTTTGACTAGGTCGATGTCGCTGTACAGCGCGTATAGTTCGTGATTGAATCTTCTCCTCCAAAACCCGTCAACGCAAACGAGACTGAAAATCTTACGAAGTATTTTTCTCTCGAAGCGACCAAGGGTATCTTCATTCTCTTTTAATAAAGTCCATGTTTCAACGCCGTGAAGCAGGGCTGGGATGACCAGGGTCTTATACAGAGTTTCCTTAGTTGTTCGAGATAGGGCTTTACTGTTGAATTGCCTTAAAAGCCAAAAAAAAACAGCGATTGGTAAGAGTTATTCTTCGCTTGATTTCTGCGCTGATCTTGTTTTTCGAGTTTATAGCAGAGCCAAGGTAGACAAAGTCCCTTACTACCTCAAAGTTATAGCTGCACACTGTGATTTTCTGTCCAATTCGTCTGTGTTGACTGTCCCTTCTTGTTGACAGCATATACTTGGTTTTGCCCTCGTTTATCGCTAAACTCATTTTGGCCGCTTCCGCCTCAATGCTTGCAAATGCACCGGTGACAGCCCGCTGAGTTCTTCCGATAATGTCTATATCGTCGGTGTATGCAAGCAGTTGTACAGATTGTGATAGATTGTGCCTCCGGTGTTGGCTTGTGAGTTCCGCACAAACCGTTCAAGTACAATATTAAAGAAGTCACATGACAGCGCGTCACCTTGTCTAAAACCTTTTTTGACATCAAAGGTCTCGGTTGAGGTCGTTACCGACCTTGCTGGAGCAGCGAGCGTTCTCCATCGTCATTCTGCACAGACAGGGATGTCAAAACTAGGCATGGCTTTATAAAGCTCTTCTCTATAGATGCTGTCATAGGCGGCCTTAAAATCAATAAAGAGGTGATGAGTATCGATTTGGAATTCTTGGGTTTTCGCCAAAGTGTGATTGATGGTGGACTTTCCTGGCCTGAAACCGCGCTGATAGGGTCCAATCAGGCTGTTGATAAAAGATTTCAGGCGTTCGCACAATATCGCAGAAAAGATCTTGCATGCGATGTTGAGGAGACTGATGCCTGCACTCTACCAATTCATCACCAGCTGCCTTGAAAAGTTCGGCCGGTAAGCCGTCAGGTCCAGCAGCCTTGTTGGATTTTAGCTTGGATATTGCTATCCTCACTTCGTTTTAGTCAAATGGACAGACATTTTGACTATCATCGTCTATGCTGAATGGTTCATTCTGCCTGATAGCGGGATGTTGCCGTTATACAGTCTACAGAAGTAGTTTTTCCATATTCTCAGCATCGACTGTGATTCTACTACGAGGTTTCCATTTTCATCTCTACAGGTTTTTGTACGGGCATTGCTTCTGTGACACGTTCTTTTTACCTTTTGATAAAACTTCCGTACATTGTTCCTGGAGTATAAACTCTCGATATTCTCAAACGCGCGCTTCTCATGCTCTTTCTTCTTCTTTTGGAGAAGCCGGTGTTCTTTCCGTCTCCTTTGCTCGTAGAGCTCACGAGCACCTCTCGTCTTCCTTTGCAGCGCCGCGCTGCTTTGTATGCCTCTTAGTTTACTGCATGTGATCGCCGGCATTCTTCGTCAAACCAGGAACAATGACAGGCCAAATGTCGCATTGGAGATGAAGCAGAAACACCAGACCCTTGACTATAAACTTCTGCATCATATATCGACTAATAATCTAAACAATGCTGCTGTTATTAAGTTGTAGGATAGGAAAAGGAACGTCATTGAAAATGGTAGACAATATTTATGAGAATAATTGAGATCTTTCAGTATTAGTAGCGAAAAAAAAAAAAAAAAAAATGGTAGCACTTTCCTGTTTTTTTAATCTTACAACATACGTAGTTATACTCTTAATCAGTTCTTAACACTAGGCCTACCAGTTAAGTACTAACGCCGAGGATATAATAAAATAATCGTGGTATATTTTTAAATTACATTTGGTTTTACTCAAAACTAACAACACATCATTTTATTATGATATAATCATCTGTTAATAAAATAAATTTCTTCCTGTTGATCTCATGTCCATCACAATCTGGACTTTTTAGTTGTCGCCGTCTACGTTGCCGTCGCCGCACATTTGTTTGGCTCGTTCCCCGGTTGTCATCACTGACAATTACTTCCCCGCAAAGTAAACAAGCATTGCGATTATTAAGTAGTATATGGTGTTCAATTCATCCATTTAAGTCAATGTATTCATTACCGATAGCAATTCGAAATGACATTAATAAGTCTTAATCTGTTAATAAGAAAATAATTCTTATAATTGTTTTTCACTGCCGTAATGGCATACATATTTATATATTTATTTTTTTATTATTTAAATCGCTGCAATGCCAATCATAGATAATTTTATATCTGCGAGCAAGGGTTTCAAGAAATAATCATTTAGAATCAAATTCAATTGTTGAAACAAAGTTTAGTATTTCACCCACAGATGTGATGAATGTTCGCAAAACACCGCTAAACACGCAAATTGAAACGTTCCCAAGTACACGTAATCAACAATCGGCGCGTTTATAGTACTACTTAAACTCTAAGTACTCTTGTTTTAAACTCAAGAGTCAGTTTTATCGAAGCGAAAAACAAAACAATAATTTAATGTCGGAACTGCGTATATTTGGATGGTGGCGTAATGTAAGCTACGAGTACGTATCCAAGAATTATATTCATATTCCGTTCGATTGCGAAAGTTATATTTCATATCATGAATACACCCTGATCACATTCATACTTGTATATTCGTTTGCCAAGTGTTTTGTGAGCTGGCAGTAGCATAGCTACTCATCTATGCACATGGAATTTTAAATCATTTATTCAAGTGCATATTAAATTATGGTCATAATCAATATGCCCTAAATATCTCAACACACAGAGGTTGGACACACGCTCTTGTGGGTGGCTTTGCTATGAATACTTTATAACTATCATGTTTTCCAACTGCATACAAATATTGCAATGCAAATTAGGACACTATATCGGTAACATGTAGCATTACGTAAGAGGACATCGATTTGAAACCACCGATAGTGGTACAATTTTAGACCAAGGTTTCTTTGTTCGATGAGGGTAATTGCTTTCTTCGCGGATTCACTTGGATGGATTTAAACACGAACATTTTCTTATTGGCTTTACAGTGCTCAGCAGTAATTGTGTCAGTAGTTGAACGACGTGTATGCATGGTTATTTGCTGAATGGAACTCAAACTTCCGCTCATGCGTTTTACTAAGTAATACCAGAAAACCTAAATTAGAAGTGATATCCTCCTTGAATATAAACACATATATATGTACATGTACGGGTATGTGGTTGCATTTTTTTTTAGTTTCATACTTAAGTAACAGCCTAGAGGGCGAAGTAGTGAATTTTTGCATGCAGAATATTCCAATCAATAAAATTAGTAAAATATAATGTTGATGTTCGATAGGCTAGTTGATCTAAGTCTAAAACTAATAAAGTGCGGAGTTGCAATTTAAATCACAGGAAATTTTAAATTTTAAAAACGATATTTCTTCCAATGTGCGTTGCGGGATATTAAAGGCAATTTAAATGCTTTTGATTGGAAAAATCATTTGATATGAGAGGACACTTAACAAGTTTGAATTGAATATTATGTAAATACGTATGTATGTGTGACCTCTTTGGCAAGGTTTTGTCCCTTGATAGTACGTAAAATGAATTTTTAATTAATCATTGAGTCATCTCTGAAAAGTGAGTGATTTTCTTGTATGTTTATTTGAACAGTTATCAGGCAAAAACTACAGCATGAAATTGAACAGGGTTTCCGCAGTTGAGATTTAATCAAAAATAAAATTTATTTAATTTATTCTTGATTGTGATCTCGAATCTGCACCCAGTGGAGATAATAATTATTTTTTTTTGTAATCTCCTTTCTCTGTCTCTTCGCTATCTTTAAGAGCAGAGCCGGCTGGCTGACGGAAGGGGGATGGTACTCTTCGTACTTTCTTATTCCTCGGTTTCCATTTCTACAATATTATACCTGCTTGACGGGTTGTTATAATTGAGTTAACACATTTTAGTATGTACTATATGTGATACCCAGCTTCTCCCGGGTAGAATAAAAACGCTTATTACAAGCTTTATGGTGAACCCCACAGGCGGATCAGTAGAAATGCGGTTATGATCCCTTGTTTCCAGATCATAACCTCGCCGAAATAGGAAGAAGAAGAATTACAAGCTTTATGCAATGGGTAGATAATAAATAATCCCAATAACGTCAAACCCGGCGCATCGATTTACAAAAAAACAAATACAAATACAAATATTTGACGCAACAGCTCTTTAAAGTTCCAGGGCCTAGCTTCTCGCAACCACTCATGTTGTGTGCGTTATATTTTTCAAACGAATGGAAGGGACATACAGTTTAATGCCGAATCCGAACGGCGATTTGAGAAGCTTTTTCGTGACAACAATACTCTCGGATGTTTGTCAGACGCTCGCGAGAGGTGGGACCGTGAAAAAACTTTTTGGTATTTTCTGGGATTCGAACTTGGAACCTCATGCGTAGTGATCCGACACACTAACCACTTACGCCACGGCGCCCACGATTTCCATAAAATTAATTTTACGGTTTAAAATAAATATCATCAATCACCCCACTTCTTCAACTCGTATACGACAGTCTAATCCGACCATGGTCGCATTTGGTTATTACAAAGTCATATTTTACGAACACACTCCCTATATTGAAATTTCGCAGAAAAACAATTTTTTTTTTTTATTATTAAGTTCCTCTCAAACATTTTTTTTTATGCTTTCCAGGTTTTACACTAACTAAATAAAAATAATTTTTTTTAGCGAATTTTCTATGCTGGAAACCCGCCCCAAATCCTTTTCAGTAGAAGAAAGCTTAATCTGAAAGTAATCTAACTAAATAATAGCTCGTTTGCATATCGTCACCTGATTTCAAGAACTAATAAACTTGATTTTTCTTGATTTAAGATATCGGTAAAAAGAGTTTTACATTAAGTTTCATCTTGCTCTGAACGGCAAAGGTTATTTCGTTTGTCTAGTTTTTTCACTCCCCAATAAATCTTAACAGGGAAGAAATATGACTACGTTTGTTTTTTAATTACATTTTCATACATCATAAAAAGAATAAATAAATAAATATTTGGCGCAACAGCTCTTTAAGTGCCAGGGCCTAGCTTCTCGGCAACCACTCATGTTGTGTGCGTTATATTTTTCACACGAATGGAAGGGACCTATACTTTAGTGCGGTATGTGCCGTAACAATACTCTCAGATGTTTGTCAGACGCTCGCGAAAGGTGGGACCGTGAAAAAACTGTTTCGTGTTTTCTGGGATTCGAACTTGGAACCTCACGCGCAGTGATCCGACACACTAACCACTTACGCCACGGCGCCCGCATCATACATTACAGGTAACTAAACCCGCTGTTAACTCAAAAATGCAAAAAATCAAGTTACCTGGTTGCGTATTGCCATACTGTATATCAGCACAGCCATCGGTCGCTCTGCAATAGACTATAGTGTGCTCATATAAATGCAGAGCAGACTATGTACCGCATCAGAGCAAACTCTATTTATCTGTATTGATATACATTTTGCTCAGAAAGCTAGGAGCAAAGTACCTGCGGCAACAGACAATTCAATGCGACTCGTGTGTCTGCGATCGCATGTACTATGTAGTTTTTCATGTCCTTACGAAACTAAACTGCATGTGAGTTAAGTTTGACACAAAGTGTGTAACATACAGTAAAATCGAAGATAGGCCAAATAAAGTATATGTGTATTATATACAAATGATAAATGATCAGCCACTAGCCGAGTCGATTGAGCCATGTTCCGTCCGTCCATGTGTCATCGGTTTTTATCTCATATGGAACAAAATACAGTATATGTTGAACATTTTTCAAAATCAGCCCACTTTTCGAAAAAATGCACGTTCTATATATTGGTGGGAGAATTGGTTGATAGGAAGGAGGTATGGTATCACACTGTCCATTCCAGACGGATTGTAGCATTTCCATATGTTTTTTATTTATTTTACTGTTTGCTTTTACTGTTTGTATTTGTAACAGTTGCTTTTTACCTCGTTAACCAAGCATACGCGTTTTACAACACGGTGATTAAGATATTTTGTTTTAATATTTTCATAGTCAAGCTAGCTTAAAACAATGAGTTATGAGATGAAGTTTACAAATTTTTTAACGAAGGCATGCGCAAAGTATAGACTATTAGTGCATAAAGTTGTCGAAAGTGAAAATTTCTTTGCTAAAATTCAATGCAAACTTCCAACGAGTGATACTCCGCAAGATCAATGTGAACGGTTCGTTCAACAATTTTCGACGTTTTCGCATACTAACTGAATAGTAAAAAAATGTCAGATAGTTAAGCGTTTACAGTTCCGTAAGCAATATGGATGCCAACATTCGTCATTCAATAAAGGACTTCATAAAAGTGAGAAAAAATCAAGAAATTTTGGCTGTAATGCCACTATTAATTTGAAGTATAAAAAAATTAATAGGAATACAATAAAGAATGACATATTGTTAAAGGAGGGTTTGAACGTTATTATTAAAATTAATTTCTGCCACTCTCACAAAATAGACGTGGCATCTGCATACAAGTTCTAACGATGTGATTATACTATTAAAGAAATGTATAATGAATATTTTGAGCAAGGTATGACACCCACCATAGCCAAAAACTACCATGAGGTTAATATGTTACATTTAGATGCGAAAGGTTGTCAGGATATTGTAAACGCTCAAAAAAATCCCACTTATCGCACAGTAAGACATCTTTATGATACATGGCGTAAAACTAATTTGGGAGGACGATCAGATTGCGATGTTTTAAGTGTACTAAGAGAACGAAAGCCTATATTGTCTGAAAAAGGAGTCGTTCTTGAAATTGAGGAGGAGCCCATGATAATTGTGGTAATAACACCGATTATGAAAAGGTTATTTCAGAACGGCTATGCTGATGAAATGGTTTACATTGACTCCAGTGGATCTTGTGATCAGACTTGTACACGTGTAACATTTATATTTTGTTCGTTAAAAATAGGGGCTTCTCCCTTGGCTTGTGTATTGCACACAGCTGAGACTGAGGCTAATTACACTCTTGCCTTTACAGCGATAAAAAACGCCATGGAAAAAGATACACCGAAACGATTTCAACCATCTATTATTATGACCGACGATAGTGAGGCAGAGCGAAATGCTCTGAAATGCGTTTTTCCAAGATCATGCTTGTTACTTTGTCACTTTCACATTGGCCAAGCAGTGTGGCGGTGGCTCTGGCTGTCTGAACATAATGTAGAAAAAGAATCCAGGAGAATAGTCATGAAAGCTTTTCAAGGCGTTCTTTATGCAGAAGATGAAGAAACAGCTATAAAAAAATATGCAGACTTAAATTCGATTTGTACTGTAAAAGAAAACGCAATGCTGTCTAAATACATGAATTACTTGTGGTCTAGAAAGTCTGAATGGTGCCTTTGCTACAGAAATAATTTGTTGACAAGGGGCAACAATACAAATAACTACATTGAAAGTTCAATTCGTATTTTCAAAGACGTTATTTTGCAAAGATCCAAAGTTTTCAACAGCTGCGCGCTAGTTAAATTTATAACAGAAATTTTGAAACATACAAACAAACATACATTCCAGACGCAGCAAAGACACCATCTATATGAAATACTTAAAGAAAGCAGGAGAAATTACGGAATTTTTTAAAGTAAATGACAATGAATATAAAGTCCAATCAGAAAATAACCCTAATATAGAGTATACTGTTTTAACAGACATTGCATGCTGTGAATGTCCTCAGGGAACAAGTGGGAAATATTGCAAGCATTTTTTTTTTGGAGAGAAAATTAAACATTCTTTTCAAAACTTCGCCTCGTATTGACTCAAATGATAGACAAGAATTTGCTCTACTTGCATTAGGTTATGTACCGTCTAATGATTTTTACTCAAACATTGTACAAAATAGTGCTGACAATGTAATTATTGAAGATGAGAACAAAAACCAAGACTCAATCTTAATAGCGAACTCACCTATATTGCTATCTGATATTGAGATCATCTCGTCTGTTAATTCATTGGAAAATCAAGAAAAGATAAAGCTTGAAGTTGATACATTACGAGAACAATTTCATCGTTTAGCGGATATTTTAGAAACAGACTCCTCAGTTTCCAATATTATGCTTGTTAAACGATTAAACAAAACTGTTAATAATATAGAAAACATAGAACAAGCAAGAAGTTTTGCTGCGAATAAGGTAAATATTTGCAGATCGACAAAAATTGGTGTTCAACCAACGTCAGTAGTAAGGAGGAAGAAAGACCGAGGTATAAGTAAAGGCAAAGGCCGTATACAAAGCGGTAGGCAGCCGTCAAGCAATTCCAGAAAAAAGCATCACAAGCTCAGCGAAAATATCAGCTCAAATAAGCCGAATGCCAAGAAGCACTAAATTTTAAATGGTATCACAATACAGATTCATGTACAATACAATATACATGTACATACATATATGTATATATATATATACATATTTTTTAACAAAAACTGAATTGCACCTTTTTTCTTTTTATTTCATTTATAACCACACACATTTCATACTGTCATATAAAAAATATGTACTCGATTGAAAAAAAAAATATTATATATACCATCTTTCTTATGTAATCAATTTTGAATTCGATTTAAATTTAAAATGGTTTCACAATTCATATTCATATAAGTTTTATATGTACAAACATACATATATACATATAAATGTATATATTTTTAACAAAAAAAACTGAGTTGCATCTTTTTTTCCTTTTATTTCACTTATACCCACATATGTACATTTGTTCATACTGTTATATTAAAAAAACTTGTACTCGATTAAAAAAAAAAAAACAATAAATATGCTGTCTTCCTTTCGTAGTAAATTTTGAATTCCAGTTATAACTTTCAGCGTTAAAATACAAAACAAAAGATACATTGGGATCCATTTTCTGGAAACTTGGTTAACCACTTAGTTATCTATCACAGAACAATCTGCAGTAGCATACATTTTGCTTTATCTTTTTCATTATTCAAAAGGCAAACCTCATATGATCACAGAGCAGTTTGTGGTAGCATATGTTTTGCTTTAGCTTTTTTGAAATTCGAGAAGCAATAAGTTGTTCGGCACAGACTATGGGTGTCTGTGCTGATATACAGTATGGCAATACGCTACCTGGTTATTGAAATCAGGTGACGATATGGTATTCAGACAAAGTAAAATCGGTTCGAGCTACAATTATTTTTGTTAATAAGGGGCGAACTAAAAAAGCCGCAGCTTTTTAAAAAGAGAAGAGTCTGTTGAAGAACAAACGCTCCCAAATGGTTAGCTTGCGGCCCTGTGGCATCTCAAAAAACAGACCTAATGACACTGACAGATATCATTTCAACTTTAAAGCTGCGTACATCAGAAGATAGCAATTACCTATACTGTTAAAACTCACGAATAAGTTTGCATAACTTTGACAGTCGTTAAAAGACAAAAGCGTACTTAAATTATCATTTAAAATGCCAGTATGCATATGCAAATGCATGGTGTCAACAAAAAGGAGAAAAATCATTCACGAATCACTGTTGACTCAACCAGTGTCTTCCAAGTAATCGTTCAGATTTCACATCATAAAAAGTTTTACTACAGCTTTCTTTCAACAAATCGATGACAGCAGCAACCTACATATGTATATGCATGCGTCCAGTCCATAGTGTTGTACCACTTGACCTAATATATGGTCGGTTGGTCGGCGCCCACGGAAACGTTGAAGCAATGTTGAGATCACAAATGGGCAGCGAACGAATGGAGATATCCAAAGAAGATATATACTCCTACACGCTGTGGCCTGTGTTTACAATTTATTTTCCATCTCTTTCGTTCTGGAGTAGTATTCTAAACAAGAAAAACTATTTGATCTTGTTTTATAATATTTTAGTGAGACATTTACAATTTCCTGGAAAAAAACAAGACCAAACACCCATCTATCAACTGGAAACAGTGCATTAACACAAAATAAATTGTAGAAGTAAAAATAAATATATTTTTGGAATGCAGCTAATTAAAACTGCAAAACAAAATAAAGTCCACAACGAATTGACCCAAATTCGCAATAAGAATTAATTGATCGCAAAACCACAAGAGTCAGATGCAGACAGACAAGCTTATAGTCTATGCCGGCAGCAGCGCCCGCATTTAATGCACATGTACTTACTTGTTAAATGCGCCATGATTCTCAATCAATCGCGCTACTGCTAACGAAGGAATCGATGAAAGATGAAAAATCTGAGATCAGCGAATCAAGATGTAAGAAAATTCATTTGGATGCAGATAAAAAAAAAAAAAAAACTTTAATTGCATTCTTGATCTGCGAGTGAGCATTACCACGCCAAGCACATTCAACTCGGATACAAATCCCAATTGTTAGTGATGACAGACGAAGCACGATGCGTTCAATTAAACGCGCGCGACAATAAATGCATGCACTGTGTCAATTCTTACGGTCGAGCTTGTGCATGTGATGAGAATTACTGTGCGTTGACATTGTGTCACACCAATCAATCAAAAAACTACGCAAAGTTGTTCCTTTAAATCACTGCGATTTGGTTTTTTTTCTTCTCTGCTGATACTTTTGATTTATTTATGTATTTTTTTTTTTTTTGTTAAAATCTTCCTTTCAACGAATGTGTTGTGAAAACGAAAACCTGAATATTGCACCTTCAATGAGAGCCTTTCCATTTCAATCACTTTGCGCGCGGAATTTTAAGTGCACGACACTTAAGTAAACGCCCTTGCCTAAGTGTTTAAGTGTTGCCGACAATATTTTACTAAAATAAATTGAAGTAGGTATATTATAGGTATATGTATGTACATTTATATCTTATCCTACCGTTGCCTGTTTCTATTTTTTTTTTTTTTCGTTTTTCGATTATTGTCATTTTATTCACACTACAGCGCTGCAATTTTCAAAAGATTTTGTAGAATCTAAAATAACTATTAGCATTGTATATACAATTTATTAAATTGAGATTCATATATAATGCTATTAGGTATAACTCGGCCACGTGAGAAAATTTTGTGAATCAATTTTTTTCGACTGGGCTGGGCTGGGCAGTAATCTTGGCAATATACTTAAAATTTCAGGCATTTCGCTTTTGGAGACGCTGTGTTATCAAATTGCTACCTTTTAGTAGAATTATGTTATGTCTGTCAACATCATCAAATTTTAACTGCTAAGCCATCGTCGTGAGGGACCAGTTGCAATCTATACCAAGCACGATTTCATGGTGTTTAGGTTAGGTTAGGTTAGGTTGAGTAGGGTTATGAGGTTCTCATAAGACGCTAGGTACCAAGGTGAGCCCATCGCGATCCCTAGGGAACCTTTACGGCAAAAAGACCTAAAGTAATTCTCCCATACACTTGATTTCCCTACAGAATTTTCCTTATTATAGTTCCGGGACCTTACCTCTTCTAGGTTATCGAAGAAGTATCTTCCAAGGTGCTTTAGCCTTGTTCTGGCAATGCCTTGGTATTCACAGAGTATATGTGTTATACCATCCAAACAACATTCGTATTTGATAAACCCAGTCTAGTATTCCTAGTAACCCAGTATAGAGTAGAGTATTTCTATCGCTGTTCTTAGCCCTTAGACCTTTCTAGTTTTATGATCTCCCCAGATTTCCTGCGGTCTAACACTTTCATGGTCTTTAATGCTATGGCTTTTTAGTCGTCTGAAGTACGATGCAGTGATCTGGTAGGTGGAGGGACATGAGCTAATTGTGCTTCTGAAAGACAACACATCCACTGACACAACTGTGAGCTTTAGGAATGAACGGCTACATTAGATGTTGGACTACTGTGAGAAGGTTAATAGGCAAAGGACTTTAGATTAAAGAGTATATCTAATGATGAATGTGTATATTGAACATGTATCACTGTATGTTTGGCTATCCGGTAAGTTCTTTTATTTTATACTTGAAAAATTGTTCGCCAAATGTTTCTGCATATCGAACTTACATAAAGTCTTACAGCCGTATTAATAAAAATTAACTAACGCACCGATAACCAATGAGTTAACTAACTCGTAGTTAGCGAGATCGTCCATTAGTTAGATTTTCTTATTAATAAAAATGTTTTCTCCATGCAATACGTATAGCTGCCTAACGTTTTAATTATATCTAGAATTTACAAATGGCAATAACTGTCCTTAATTGTACCAAACAAAATTTACTGCATTCTATTGAAACGTCATAATAATTGGCTCGGTTATGTAGAGCAGCTAGGGCTACAATGGTAGTTTTCATCATCTCATTCCTGTCAGTAAAATGCGAAATCTGGCCTTCCAAACACGAAGGTTCGTCCAACCGAATTTCGAGTAGCAATATCAGCATTATTGACGCATTCCTCTGGAGAATTTCTGGGATTTAAAACGAACGTTTAAATATGGTTGGTGAATGCATAACCACCATCTCCTAAAAGATGACCTCTGAACTCCGCCTTTTCTAAACGTTCTTTTATGCTATTTCTAAAAATTCGGGAATCATGGGTGCTTCCACGGCAGTGAGCAACAATATACTTACATAATGTGGGCGCCGTGGCGTAAGTGGTTAGTGTGTCGGATCACTGCGCGTGAGGTTCCAAGTTCGAGTCCCAGAAAACACCAAAAAGTTTTTTTTTTCACGGTCCCACCTCTCGCAAACGTCTGACAAACATGCGAGATTGTATTGTTTTTACAACTTTTTACATTTCTTGAGTATCTTCTTTGTAACAATTTAACACAAACGTACTACTTTTCAAAGTTATCAACTCGTTACCTCGCAAAATCGGCGAGTTAGTTAACCACAAGTTAACAAACGTCAGTTAAGTCTGAATTTTTTTTATTAATAAGGATCTGAACATATCCATTGCGTAAACCGTGAGTTAGAGATAATTCATGTTTATTAATACGGCTGTTAATGTTTTAGATGCATTAGATGGCCACAGTGTTCGGTTATTAAAAGGAAGTTTGTTGCCATATGGAGTTAAAATAATGTTGGAGGAAGAATGGATCCCTGAGGTACACCAGCATTAATAGCAAATATATCGGAAGATACGAGTATACCATCGACAACAACCTGAATTAATCTGTTCTGATGACACATTTTAAATTTACATGCGCAAAGTTGTTGTGGTAGCCCATAGGAAGCTAGTTTGCTTAGTAGAGCCATATATCAGGCTCGATCAAACGCTTTTGAGATTATTATTATTATTATTATAAGTTTATTAACATGTAAGTAAATTATATATAAATCCAGAGGGGATAAGCACTGGCTACCAGGGCCTTCGGCTTTAAATTAAAAATTAAATATTATTTACTAGATTAATTGCTAACATGATTTTGTGTACAGTCTTATGTTCTTTTCAGAAATTTCGCTAAGCAGTTCAATAAGTTTTTTATCTGAGATTTGTTTGTATGCTTCGTTAACTTCGTTACATTCGAGTAGATGAGCAATGGTAAACCGTGGTTTGGCTTCGCAGAAGTGGCATAGTGGTGGTGTCTCCTTGGTGAATAGGTGTTTGTGCGTGAAGTTGGTGTGTCCCATCCATAGTCGTATGTAATTTTTAATCATCATATGGGAAATATTGTTGGGGTATATACCTTTCTCAGCAGACGGATTTAGTTTTTTGTATAGATGTTCATAAGTGTTCCAGTGCACTTTTCTCTTGTATTTCCAATTTATGGTTAAACAACTTTTAATATATTTTTTGTTGTAGACAAGACATTATCAGCGGCTCCCTCATCGCTGCCTTTGCAGCTGCATCAGCGTCTTCGTTCCCTTTTATGCCGGTGTGTCCAGGGATCCGCATTCAAAATTCAACTTTAAAGAGCACTGTGTATTTTTAAAAAAACTGGCTACCAGGGTGAATATTATAAAGTACCTCTCATCCAAAAAAAGCAAATGTAATATTAACAGTATTATCAACGTAATGAAATCTGTTATACTGGGTAAAATCGACTATGGCCTTGCAATCTACGGGAAATGCTCCAGATAATCCATCCAGCTAGTAGCAACACCATACCATGAGGCTATCAGAAGAGCTACTAGAAGCTTTCGGACAACACCTATAGCTAATTTACTAACAGAAGCTGGTCTACCCAAACTTGGTGAAAGAGCTGATTACCTTACATCACTCATAGTACAAAAAAGCAATTCCCCTGATCCCACTCCAATTCATGATGACGTTAAAAAGATTTTAAAACACAAAAAAGATAGAAAATATCCGTCAACAATTTCAAATGCCGTTTCATGGGCGAAAGATCTCAGCATCCCCATCACCACAAACATGAAAAAAAGATCATCGTACCCACCCTGGAACCTACATACCAATTCCTCATGCACTGAATTCACAAGATACTCCAAATCATCAACCAGTCACGAAATTTTCCAAGCAGCGTTTTTAGAAATTACAAACAAACACAAGATCCTAGGATGGCGATTCCTATTCACCGACGCTTCAAAAACGGACGATGGAGTGGCTTATGCCGTTGTGAACGAATATGGCACGGTAATCTCTAAAGGACTTCTATCTAATTTCTCTTCAATATTTACAGCTGAGGGTTTTGCTATGCTAAAAGCCCTTTAAAAAGCAGATAATGGGGAAACTATCATATTTACAAATAGCTTATCTTCAGTTACTGCAATTGAAAATATTGACAACTGCACAGACATCGTTAATAAGATTCATGAGAAATTAATTTCTATAAACGGCAAAACTAAACGCTTTTGAGATGTCTAGTGCAACCGCTCTTGATTCGCCATGTTTTTCAATAGCTGAGGTCCATAGATGGGTTACGTAACTCAGCAGGTCCCCTGTTGCTTGGATGCATAAGAAGTGCTATATACTGTAAGTCGTAAGTTCATATTAAAAAAAATATGTTTTTACCAATCGTTTCGAACATCTGTTCAACCACACGGTCCACTTTGACATCGCAGATACATATATCACAGATGCACTGCCTACAATATTAATTGTTGATCTTCGGTCTCTAAATTGCTCAGTGATTCATCTTATTTTGGCAAAACAAAACAATTTGTCAACAACAAATTGTATATCAAATCAAATGACAACCCACTATTAAGCAAATTGCGGTGTCAAACATGTACTCTTGGCAGTAAACGCTAGGAATACACACGTTATTCGATCATTCACACTCCATCGCTTCCAATTGTGACTAATTTATTTAAAGATGATTTATTATTGTGCTAGATTGTGCAATGAACACTGCTAGCTTTAATTTTCCATCAATTAATTACAATTTCCCAATTGAATTTCATTTCTCATACGAGTTCATTCTAATCAATAGTTCACTACTGACTGCTAGTATTTACTTGCCATAAATGTTTATGAAGAGGAAAATAAATTGCAAAAGATCGAATAACAATTACATTCAACTTACTTCCCACGCTCGTTATGCTAATATAACAATCCAATTGTCGCATGGGCATTAATAAATCAAAGATAACACTGTAGCGGCAGTGTGTTAATGATTTATTCATATGTATTCCTTGTCACACAGCAGAGAGCATTAACAGATGTTTGTTGTAATATATACTTTTATAAGGTGTATATATGGAAAATAAATTTGATTAGTTCATAGTTAGACAGTAATTAGATAATACTATTCATTTGTACGGTCTGATTTATGAAGTAATTTGTGTATCGAGCAGTGTGCAATTAATTACACATCATCGGGGGTAATATAAATATACGAGTAGCATATATGGTAGATTTTTTTTTAATTTCTTATTCCACTGTAAAGATAAAAATTAAAAGCAATTTATTTTTGTATTTATTTTCATTTGGTGTTGCATCTTTAACGGTATAAAATAAATCACTTCAACACATTTGAAATTTAAATATTTCTTTCTTTCAAAATTTATAAATTATGCATAAATCATTAGCAAAACATGGAAATTATAAATATTTTTTGGTGTGAGAAACATGTCAAATTTAGGTCACTATTTTGGAACACCAAGCGGTGACTAATTTGAAGGGACAGATGTGGCCCATAGAACATTTTCTTTCTTCGAACTTTCTGTTTAGCATTCTACATGTGGCTATTTATTTTTATAGCCTATCCCATAGGGTATATTAGTATTGATTCTGGTTTCATAAAGTGGAGAAATAATGATAATGAGCGCCAAAATGGATTTACATAAATGATCAATATGAACAGCTGATTCGTTTAAGCTGTGTCTGCCCACATGCCACCAAATTTTGTGTCGAACAGTTTGAAGTAGATATAAGAAATCTCATATAAAAAGGGGGTTCATTCCAACAAAAACGAAGTTGATGTTGGCAGAAACGCTTCTTTTGTCAGAACCCTCTGTAATTGCCCGATTGTTTGGCGTCTCCTTTTTATAAATTGGAAAAACAATACTTGTTATAAAAGTATTATCTCCACAGCCTTTGTTCAGCATTCTATCATATACATTGCCTAGGTTGGGTTAGGGTTAGGTAAGACCAGTAAAGGTCCTTTGTGATGCCATGGATCTACCATAAGACTACTCAGGGACTAATCAAACCAAATGGAGCTTTTGATAAAGCGATGGATGCTCATGACGTCTAAGTACGCCAAATCGCCGAGGTCATCAAGGAAGGAGATAGAGCTAGGCATGTGCATAGGAGGTGAAGGATGGTCTCCTCCTCCTCATCCCTACTGCTCCTGCAGAAGTCGTTGGAGAAGAGGCCAAGTTTTTGGTATGTTGGCCTATAACCTTGCTTAACTCTATTATTAAATCTTCAGACGTATTAATGAACAATTCATAAGGAATTCAATCCTCTCCAGCTGCCTTAGTTAATTTAATTTTGGATAGCATTCTCCTTATTTCTTCAGTTGTTATCGTTTTATTTAAATCATGATCTCTTATCAATATTGGCGCATACTGTATGTATCCGTAGCTGTTTTGGGTAGAGTTTCAAATGGCTCGAAATAGCTTTTAAATTCGGAGGCGGCAATGTCTACGCAAGTTTAAAGTCTTAATTTCTTATTTCCGTCGATAGCGACAACCATTCTTTACTTTCTTTGACTAAATTGATTTTGGTTTCAATTAGCTACATTGACCGCCAAACCATTTGTTTTAAAACTTGTTTGTTTTCCTGCTCTTCAATGTACAAACACAGTTTTGCCAATTAGGTCTTCCAGGTTTATTTCTGCTTAGTTATTATTTTTTGCCTTTTTTAAAAGCTTCAATAAATAAATATTATACTGTTCCTCTGTTATGTCTCTCATTTTCAGTTTCAGTAGAAGGTTTAATTTTCTCTCGGTATTAAAATGACTATTAAAGGTTAAGTTGATTTGGACTGGAAGTTGATCTGACCATATCTTTTCTTCTACAATAAATGTTTCAACTATACCTAGTATCGCATGTGAAGCAGTACAGATGTCATTGACAGGGTTTCCCATATTGCTTTTGTTTAGTATGTAAGACTACCATTTGTGATGACCAAACCGTAGTCATCCCAAAATTCTAAAAATGCTCTGCCTTGTGCATTTAAAGTTGTATCCTGTGATTCTTGTTTCTCTTTCTGCCCCAAATGTTACCTTATAAACTTCTTCTATGTTCTGCTGTTGTTGTCCAATGATTACATTCAAATGTCCGATTACTATAGGGTTTATTACATCAGTTTCAAGAAAAAAAATGCCTTACCTTGTTTTTGAAGTAAATGTGCACATTGTATGTGAAGAATCCAGTGCATATTACGAGTTTATGGGTCTGAATAATAATACGTCCACTTCATGGTGGTGGCAGCTCAAAACCAACATCTACATATTATACAGGGTGGGGCAGAAATAACTCCCCGATTTAAAGAGGACGTAGATAAGGTTAAGGTTTTTTTTATTTTACTTTTTAGATAAGGTTAGGGTGGGGATAGCAAAACGCGGGAGGTGGCGATAGACAGCGACAATCGTCCGGTTTTCAGATGTCATAATGGTTTGGACGGAAGTACACCGTTCATTTGTTGTCGAAGAATTAATTTAAAATGGCGGGTCGCCAACTGCGACGCAGCGTGCTTTTCGCATACACTTCGCACTCGGTCGACGTGATTCCGTTCCTGACAAAAAAACAATACGCTTTTGGGTGTCAAACTTTAGAGAAATAGGCTGTGCACTCAAAAAGAAATCTCATGGACGACCTCGTACTTCAACAGGAGCGGAAAATGTGGCCGCCGTCAGGGCTTCAATTCAGCTATCTCCACTGCGTTCTGCACACAAACACGCGGCGGCATGGAACTTATCAAATCGAAGTGTTCTCAGAATTCTTCACCGTGAGCTGAAAATGCATCCCTACAAAATTATGGTTGCACAAGAACTGAGTAAACGAGATTGGGAAACCCGTACAGTTGCGTGTCGAGACCTCCTTCTAAACATTCCCCGCACAGATGTTTTAATGTGTACCGACTAAGCTCATTTCCATCTTTCAGCCACAGTCAATAAGCAAAATTCGCGGTATTGGTCTCAAAGTAATCCCAGGGAACTTCACCAACAACCACTTCATAGTCCCAAAGTTACAGTTTGGTGTGCTGTTTTTGATGTTGGTGTATGGGGTCCATACTTTTTTTTTAAAGAGAACGGTGTTACCATTACTGTAACTTCCGATCGATATTGTGGCCGATAATGGAGGCTGCCACTTGAGTGACGTAATTTTTAAAACTTAATTAAAAAACTGCATTATGTTTATTATTTAGAAATAAAGTTATCTCTTTGATATCTTGTTTGTTTTTTGTTATACTATATTAGCATCCCAAATGGTCATCAAGGAAGGGGAGTTCTTTCTGCCCCACCCTGTACATATGTCATAAAATCTCCCAACAAATTTAGAAAATATAGCATTTGAATCAGAAATCAAACTTGATATAATATTTTAAGGACACTAGAACTAAAATTGTTGTCCTTATTGTCACACAATCTTATACAGCAATACATTTGACCAAGCAAGTCGTTTATTTGGTGGGTGTCAAAAGTGTCAAATATTCCTTTGTAACTGCACTACCCCTTCAACCTGCTCAGTCAAGTTAGGTAGACATTACACGACTTTGCTCTTAATTTAACTTTCTACACTTATAGACAAGATCGTTGTGACAATAATTTGTTCAATAACAAAAAAAAAAAAAAAACATTAAAAACTAAATAATAAAACACCACAATGACCTCCGAGATACCTTGTATTTTTCATGTTTAGGATGTTACTCAATAAAAAAAAAATAAATATTTTGTGCCATAAATTATCAAAAATAATTTAGTTTCACAATCATTGCAGGAAAATAGTGTTTAATGTAATACAAAAACTGAAAAATAAACAATACGTTTTTTATACTTTTATGACACTTACAACGTTCTAACATTGTTTAAGAATAAAATGCTGAAATTTCAAATTTTAATACGAGTATGTCGTAGCTTTACCCTTTGATCTTATAACGTCTCAAACTCTATTCGGCATTGAGGCATACAGATTTGTCATAGGCAAGAATCCGTGAATTTATTGAATCTTACATTTTCCATGATATTCATGAGACAATTTCCACAATCTCCTTAAGAACAGCCCAAAGGAAGAGTTTCTGTTTGTTGGAGGAGATTTGAATTGACATGTCGGGAAGTCAAACGAAGACTATGAAGACTGCCATGGAGGACTAGAATATGGCACCAGGAACCTTCCTGGTGGAGACATCCTAAGCATGTGCAAATCACACGGTCTTATCGTGTTAAATACCATGTTCATCAAACAAAGCCGACACCTGATCACTTACAGCAGTGGTGGAGATGAAACTCAGATTGACTACCAATTGGTAGCCAGTTTCATGAAGCCTCGGGTAAGAGATTGCAAAGTGATCCTGGGAGAGGCAATCGCTCGGCAACACCGTCTCCTGCTAACAGAAATTTTTATGAAAACACCGATGAAAAGCAAGCAAACAAGGGTCTCTGAGAAAATCAAGTGGTACAATCTGGACAAAGAAAAAGGCGAGGCTTTTGCCTTCGTAATGAAAAATTACATCTCTCACACCAGCAACGGAGCTGACGATGAAGAGTGCAGAGCACAAAATACTCGTATGTGGGATTCCCTACAGCGAACTTGCTTAAAGAAGGCCAAATCACTGCTAGGAGCTTCAAAAGGCCACCATCAACACACCAAAGAAACATGGTGGTGGAGAAGAAGGTGATAAGGTGAAGGTGATAAATGAGAAGAAAGCGCTTTTCAAAGCTTGGTCAAAGTGCCCCTCTAATAATAGTGACGAAAAAGTTCGCCTTGAAATGGAATACAGATGTTGCACGAAAAAAGCGAAGAAGAAGTGCGCCCAGCTTCAAGCAGAGAGTACGGAGAGCCTGTATCGGGAGCTGGAGAAAATATCTTCCCCGGTTGTTTATCCAAACCAGGCTATCCAGGAACTGCGAAGACACAATATGAACAGGAGCGCAAACATCTTCAAAATAGCCGTCCAAAGAAGGAGGAATGCTCAAAAGATTCGTTCGACAAAGTTCATTAACAATGCTCATGGCCAGCTTCTTGTGGATGACGACAAAATTCTGCAGAAGTGGCGGCAGTATTGTGAAGAACTTTTAAATAAACAGTTTCCCCGGCTATACTTTCCAAGAGCCAACCCTAACTGTGAAGAAATACCCGACATTACAGTCGAAGAAGTTAGTGAGGCGGTCAAATACTCCAAAAAATGAAAAGCGGTTGGGCCAGACGAGATGCCCTCTGAGTTCTGGAAAAAGATGGGAGACATCGGGTTCAGATGGCTCAGAATACTCATCTCCAAATTTGTGAGAGGTGACCCAATGCCGAATCAATGGAGGGAAAGTTACCTTCTCCCTGTATACAAAGGGAAGGGTGATACGCGAAACGTGATAACTACCGTTCGATCAAGCTGATGTCACACACCATGAAGATCGTTCAGCGGGTATTAGGTGGCCGACTGCGAAAAATAATACGGCTATCTGATGATCAGTGAGGGTTTGTCGCGGGTAAATCAACCACAGATGCAATCCAAAGTATAAGGATCATAATGGAAAAACATCGTGATTCCTTAAAGGATTTGCATATTGTATTGGTTGACTTTGATAACGCATTCGACAGACAACTACGAGATCTGATATGGGTGGCGCTAAGACATCGAGGGGTTCCAGAAACATATGTACAGATGATCATGGACATGTACGAAGGAGCAAAGACAAGAGTAAGATGCCCCGCTGGAGTAACTGAAGAGTTCCCAATCAAAGTCGGGGTGTACCAGGGAAGCGTCTTAAGTCCTTTGCTCTTTATTAGAGTCCTTGATTATCTGCTTGAAGGTAAAGTGATGGACCCCAAGGTACATCAGTTATTCTTTGCTGACGATGGAGCCATCATAAGTGAGGATCCTACATCCCTGCAACGAGCACTTGATGTGTGGGTGGACGCTCTGGAGGGAAATGGGTATCCCATTAGTTCAAAAAAGGCAGAGTACTTGTGCTGCCCATTCTCTGATCCACTCAGGCCTATTCCAGACATTTATTTGAATGGAACAGATCTTCCCAAGTGCGAAAAGTTCAAATATTTGGGATCTATAATCAATAGCAAAGCAACTTGTGATGACGACATCAATCATCGCGTGAGCGTAGGGTGGATGAAGTGCCGAGAAAATTCCGCTATCTTCTGTGACAGAAAAATGCCCCCTAAGTTGAAGGGAAGGCTCTACACCGCAGTTGTGCGTCCAGCGCTCACATGCGGTTCACAATGTTGGACGATGTACAAAAGTATGAGAGTAAATTAACGGCAGCTGAGATGAAGATGCTTCGCATGACAGCAGGAGTGACAAAAATTTATCGAATAAGAAGTTCGAAGATCCGTGGAAGCTTTCACATCAAGGAAACCATCGTACAAAAAATAGAGCGCGACCGGCTCAGCTGGTATTGCCATGTTCAAAGAAGAAATCATTTGAACCCCGTTAAAAAGGCAATATCAATGCACGTTCCGAAGACATCGCGATGTAGTAAAGGCAGGCCTATAAACGCCTGGATCAGACAAATGCGACGACATCGGCATTTCATTGGCCTCAGTAACCGAGTGATCCAAAATCGGCAGGCCTGCCGATATTTTCTGAGGTCAAATAGGCTAACCCCACAGGCGGATCAATAGAAATGCGGTGAAGTGGGAGAGTTATGATCCCTTGTTTTCGGATCATAGCCTCGCTGATAAAAGGAAGAAGAAGAAGAAGATTCATGAGACTATGGTTTTCGGCTTGTGTGCCTCAAAAGTATACTCACAAACTTGGACTAGAAATCTTAATCTTTTTTTATATATAAATAAATTGAAAAGTTGATGTATGCGCACAGAATGGAGGGATTTCAGAAAAAGTGGTTGACCCAAAAGTTAAAAAAAAAATAGTACTGGTGTCCGTTTTTCATGCTTTGGAGTAAATTTTGTATACCTCCTCATTTTGAACAAGGAAGCCAGGAATATGTTTACTTCAAAGTTTTCCAAGAAAGCCCTTCCATCAACTTAAAGAATAAAAAATAAGACAGAAAGTCATTTCGTCAATTATTTGACGAGAAATACCCAATACTTTTCCATAAGTAAAACGTTTTATTCCGCGATTGGCACCCAATCAACGACCACAGGTTTGCAACCTTAATTTGATATTCCTAGAGAATTTAGCAAAACAATTAAGATAGTTTCCAGATACCTAACAATAACTATTTCCTAGCTATGAAGTTTCAAAACGGTTACGAATTTCTCCACCGGAAATTTATATTAACAAAGCGTAAACGTTGTTGTACATTTTTCAATCAGATTCCTCAATAACTCGTTTCAAACTCTTCATTATCATGTTATTAACGCAACGTAACTTCGGCGCCATTAAATCATCTTCCACAAGCACCTTTTTGTAGTCACGTTTTTAGCGGTGCGCACATTCTCCACAATGCCTGCAATGGATGGTGCCGAGCGTGTGGAAAGACCGAATGCATCCAATCAATGGCGCCGCCTATAGGTCTTGCCACACATATCATCAATGTTCCACTTTACATCGACACCGGAAATAAAATTTACAACGGAACGACGTTCCATATTCGCTGCGTTTTGAATTCCACTTCTATTCGCTGTGGTACCACAGTGGTACTTATTCAAAATCATTGACAATGCTTAGAACAATAACAAAAAAAAAAAAAACATTGGACGCAGTACAACATCAAGAGAAGAGAGCATTAACACCCCACGGGCGACATAGCACTTTTATACTATGTAAAAAAAATTCTCCTAACTGGATGACATGATACTGGATAACATGATAGTGGATAACATCATCACCGTCGCACAATCATGTGTTAGAAAAAAAAAAACGATCTCGAGTAGTTGTGAAAAATAGAACCGGCAAGCATTTAAGCGTTAAAAAGGGGGAGAGCATTGCCGCTGTCATCGAATGCCAGATTTATTGTCGCTCTTCCTGTCGTAATACGTGTAGGTGGCGCTCTCCTTTTTGTTTCCTTTGGCAAGTGCACACGTGTATTTGAGTACGGCACCCTAGTGAATTGAAGCACAACTATCGGAGGAATTACAGAGTATTTACACAGTTTTTTTTTTAATGAAGTTCTATAAAGTTGTTACCATTGTGTTCTTATAAATTACAAAACTTGAAAACCACAAAGCTAGCGAGATATAAAACTGATAAGTACGTATTACTTTAGTGAACTAGGAATTTAGGAAATTGAATCTAGCAGATTTGTCTGCAATCAGATAGTTCTTCTTATCATAATATCACAATCATCTTTGCATATAATTAAATTGTAGGCCTTTGTTGGTTGTCCGTGCATTACTCAAAAACCACTGAACGTATTTTAATTAGGGATGCATCTTGCATCCATCCCTAATTCTGATCCAGTTTTCAGTATTATACATTTGATATGCTTAGAAGTTATTTTACAAGTAGGTACTTATCCCCTTCTTTTCTCTGGACAACATTTCGATACAATAACAGGAAGTTTACCAAGAAGCGATAATGGACCTACCGCTTTGAGTATTTATCGGCACAAATTTAATGCTATAGACCATTTTCGTACGTTGTTCTGTAGCTGAGAAATAGACAAATACGAGTAGCAAGCATAATACGTTTCAAAAACGCGGGTACATCTGCGGTATAACAAAACGGTAAGCCTTTTTTAGCTTTTCTTTTGAACAAAATAGGCTGTTCTTTTTCAACAGAAATAGAACTTTTAAAAGTACTTTTTTTTTTTTTTTTTTGACAAAAACGAAAAAATGTAAACTGTAGAACATTAAGAACAGCCAACAGCAACCCGAGTAGAAGAGGAAAACGAATAATAACTAACTACTGCACCAAAGAAAGATTAGTGCATAGTAATACAACGCACCGCAGGGAAAATGAGACAAGACCCTTCCACTTAATTACGGAACACATGAAAATTGCTATCTGGGTTCCAACTTGTTGCATTAAAAGTGACTGAATGCTACTAAATATCGCTCAATGTATGAAAACTAGCGATGTTGCCGACAACTAGCAGGAAAGACATTTCTTTATTTATTATAAATGATTAAGTATGAGACCTGCTGGAAAAATATGCTGAGGTATAAGCCAATAAAGAAATTCGAGCTCTTAGTTATAGAACAAAGGGTATTCTGAGGCTTAGCTAGGCAATCATGGAAATCTATTAGTGCTTTGTACCTCGCCACTGCTAAGGCCAACAAAAAAGTGAATTAATGAGTGCCAACTTAGTCTTGAAGAAAATAAACCTATGTAGTTTCGTGTAGCTAAATCTGGCAAAAAGTCCTGTAGAATATCCTAATATTACAAGCATGGAAAAATGCTACCACAAAAGAAAATAGAATGTACAAAATATATCTTCAGATTCCAGTGTCTTTCCACAATTGAGTACAGCTAATTCTTGATTTAACTATTTGCATTGCGCGGAAATGATCTCCAAACGCATACAAATAACTTGATATCTGAGATTAAAGTGCACCAGATTTCGTATCTATTACTTTCATAAGTAAATCGATTTTTTTTTGTCTCAAAAATATTTTCATTTCCCCTTGTGATGTTTCACAGAGCTCCATGATATAGAAATATTTTAATTTTCGAAAATAATGCCAATCATCATACGAACTACTCGTACAATACCATCGACAATAGCAGCAAATCTCCGTCCCTGGTAATAATCAATGTTAACCCAACATCATGCAGGATGTTAACTACATCATGCACCATGCATGTGAGACTTAATGAAAGTCAATGCTGAAAAATATTTTTGTTGCTAACCGTACACACATGTAATCAGAATCTATTCCTACACTCTGCACTATAATCCTAGGTCTGCATATACATATGTATGTATGTGTTTACGTAATAAAAATGCAGTCAGACAAGAAGAATCGATCAACTTCTTGTACCATGTGGTTTCCTTATAGATATTTTCATGTTCTGCTCGCAGGCGGGACATCAAGTGAATTGGAATATGCATCTTACATCGCTGTAATGATATTGCATGCTACCTCAAGTCAAGAAGAATTTATGCCCAACGATATACCAAATTATATCGTTCCTAGGATGCGTCGCTGACAGTTTGCAATACCACACTGTTTGTGGTTTACGCTTTGTGGTGCATTTCTAAAGGTGGCATCCTAAAAGAAGAACATTGCTAGTCATGGTATTTTCCAGTTAAAACACCCTGTGTCTACTGAATGCCACAAATTGTACTCAATTACTTGAGGTTGATGAACCAGAACACTAACTACACATTGCTGTAGTTTGTTTTCTCGTATTTCCTTTCGCACATAGACGTGGCCAAGTGTATGCACTTTAACACTAATGCTCGTACCTACCACCTTTCCACCTTCTAACGCCTCTTTGACCCACCAACAGACACAAGTTCTCTTTCTTCTATGTTATGCGTTCATTGCATTTAATTTGCTAGATGAATATTCAAAGAGTTAACGTGCACTTTCCCGCAGTCAATGGTAATATAATGTAAAATGTATATGTATCCAATAGTAAAGTGACTCGTGATGTAGTCGGTCATTAAGTCGACTTGCTACTTTAATGAAGGTTGGAAATAGAGCTTTCTACGAGGATAGAACTAATAAAAAACGCAGAGCACAGCGTGTTAGATATTATTGATGAGACTGGCAACCGACCGACGACGCAACGCACGGTGGGGCCGAGTAGGAAAAAAACTCCCCAAAGAATATGTTCTCCGATTGCTCTGAAAAATGTTTTTACTTTTTTTTTTATTCCCTAATACCTAAAAAATTGTGATCTAACTCACAATAATCAACCAGGGGATAGCACTAAAGATCTTTTTAGGTCGCAGTGCTCCAGGAGTTATTCTCTGCCTTTCCTCCCCATTTACCTAAAAAAAAAAATCACTTTTAAGTTAATATTGTATGTATTGTATAAGTAATACGCATTGGAACCTAATTTTTCTCAATTTTAGTTTAAAAAACGGTCATAAGTTTTAATGTAGTTTTTGGTGATACTTCTTATGTTTTAAACACATATAAAGGTCCTTGAATATATTTTTTGTTTCGAAAAAAAAAATCAATGTCCTTCCTGGATCAATATTTTACTAAAATAAGGCTAATATTTCATATTTTTCCATATTCATTGGACCGGCAAAGAAAAGCTTTAAGGATCTTTGGTCTAGAAGTATTTTTACGTTATACGAGTAGTATGCGTATCAAAGAAGCTACAGTACAATTTTTATCTGCCTATACCTAACTATTTAGCCGCTATTGTCACTTAAGTAAAAAAGGAAACATGTTCAAAACATGTACATATGTATGTATCTACCTACCTACTTTTATGAAAATAAACCGTTAGCTTGTTGTTTTTATACACGATGGTAGTAGGTCATAGCGTATTTAGGAATTAGATGACCCCGTCGTTGCCAACGTATGTGAGTACGTGACATCATGGCCCTATTTAAAATAAATCGATTAATACCTATTCGTCTATTTTTTTTTTTCCGAAGGTAGGTGAAAAATCTACCATAGACACTATGAGAATAGCAAGCTCGTGCTCATAGCTCATAGTAGTGTCAGATTCTTACTGACTAAAAAAACACCACCCTTCGATATAAATTTGTTAGATATCGCAACTAAGTAATAACTTATCAAGCAATTTTTCTATCACGAAATAAAAACGTTCGGCAGGTTACTTTCCACTGAAAGATCCTGCATGTTCCGCAATCTAGACGTGGTTAATCATTATCTCGCCAAGTCGAAAGGTTTCGTCCTTTGTAGTCGAGACAATAAATTGCTCTCATCCAAAATTTGTAGGACTGTATTGTTGACATGTCCGATTAGTCGGTTTCTATGCTTTTTCGCGAAGCTTCTAGTTTCAGCTTCGATTGTCGGAATCCCGAGATCCCTGTGGATATCGTCGTTTCTATAATACTATACCACGGTGCTTGGACAATTTCTCTTAGCACTTTATTTTGAAAAGTTTGTAAAATATTGGCATTTGTTTTCTTGGTACAACCCCAAAGTTGTATACCGTAGGTCCACACCGACTTTAGCACTTGCTTGTATAAAAGCAGTTTGTTCTCAGTACTGAGCTGGGAATGTTTTCCGAGTAACCAGTACATTTCTCTATATTTGATTTCGAGTTCTTTACGTTTCATTTTCACGTGCGAATTCCATTTCAGCCTTGCGTCGAGTGTCATTCCCAGGTATTTAGCCTCGTTTGATCGATTACTTCGACAGAAGTTCTCTTCCTTTTCTGATAGTCAGATATCTTTAATCTAATCTTTTGCCTAATTTCAAGGTAAATTGTAGATCAGTCAATCGAGACAAAAACGTTTTTAGAAAGAATTGTAGTGATTGGATAAAGAATGAATTTGTATTCACGTTTCCCGATGATGGTGTATTTTTCCATTCATTCATTCATTCATTTACTTACTTATTTTTCTAAGTTGTAAATAAATTAGTGTGAATAATCATAAAATTTTATTAGTAAAATGCCCTTTTAAATTGATGTACCTGAATGTATTTTTTCATTCCGAGTCGAATGAGACCAACTCCAGGTCGATACAACTACCCGTTCTCAAGATATGTTTTTTCCCCCGCTATTTGGCCCATTTGGTCCTACTGTGCGACGGTGTGTTCACGAAGTAAGAGAACGAGTTAGAATCGATATGCGGCAGTTTAGTTATTGAAAGATCAATTCCAACTCAATTAGTTTATAAAATATTGATCGATAATGGGAAGCATCCGTAACTGTTCAAATATAAAAGCAGGTGAAAGGGCCTTTGTAGACCCAAAATCGATTCAAAACTGGTAATGTCGAGTCAATTTAATCTGTCTGTCTGTCTATCTGTTTACCATTACTTTTCCGGAGAAGTTCTTTAGTCTTCGTTGAAAGTGTTCTTTTTAAACCATGGTCTAAAATTTATATGACGATTATAAAAACTTGGTATTTAGTAAAGCTAACTGCACGAAAAGGTTTTACAAACGATTGAGCGAATTAAAGGCGAGCAAAATTAAAAATGTTTTAGTGCTATAAATTTGTTTAAATTTTGTAAGTACAGCGGTAAAAGGTGCAAAATATTTAATCACAATACTTAACAGAATATGTCTTGACTAGCCAGTCTTGTATCTGATCTTCAAATTTATGTTGCGAGCCTGTAAATTTGTATTCTCAAAATTTTGTTTAATAATATGTTTTTCTTTCCTAAGGACGGTGACATTTTTGTTTTTTTTTTTTGTGTGGTCTGCTTAAGATCGTGCTTGATAACATGATAAAGAGGTTAAATAAAATTAAATGTGATCTATTTTTTTATATCGACTTTTATCTTTTGAGGCGATGTACATGCGAGCCCTTGTTATTGTGCAATTTTTAACATTTTCCAATACATTTCGGTACGAATAAAAAGCGAAGCGATCGAAGAGCAGTTGATTTTCGAAAATTTGCATAATCTTGTTCTATACGAACGTGTGTGTTTGAATTAGCCAGTATTTAAGCACAACCGTCATTTTCCTTGCTTTCCATATCTAATATAGTTGGTTTCTAAACATCCCAAACGTAAACTTTCGAGAAAAATTAAGAGTCCTACTAAGAGTCCAAGGCACTAACAACCACAGAATCACGTGACACTTGGAATTAGGGTCCTTCATATTGGATCTTGATTTTGAATTCGTTGATTCGTGAAGCGACTCCAAAAACCTTTGTGTACAAATTATTTTTAATTTTTTCGATCTGCCTAATTCATCCGCCATTTCGAATTTTGAAAAAGTGGATTTCTGATTCGAGTTCAGATCGATAAAACCAAAAAACTTGACGTAAGGCGATAAATTGCGAAGACTGCAGATTACGAGTAGTTTAGTTAATCGTAACAGGATTTAGCCGTTTTTAAACCGGATTGTAACGTGAATTATGTTTGACAGCTGGTTTGACGCCGGTGAAAGGCTTCACCCAAAAAATACCATGGTAATCTTATTCGTCTGTGCAGGATGGCGATGGAGAACGTTCGCTGTTCCATCAAGGTCGGTAACGACATCACCGAGATCTTTAATGTCAAAAACAGACATATTGTACTTGAACGGATTTTGCGGAACTCACAAACCAACACCGGAGGCACAATCTATCACAAGTTTGCACAACTGCTTGCATTCGCTGACGAATTTGACATTATTGAAAGAACTCAGCGGGCTGTCAATTGAGGCGGAAGCGCCCAAATTGGGTTTAGCGATAAACGAGGGCAAAACCAAGTATATGCTGTCAACAAGAAGGGACAATTAACACCGACGAATTGGACAGAACGTCACAGTGGGCAGCTATAACTTCGAGGTAGTAAAGGACTGTGTCTACCTTGGCTCTGCTATAAACTCTAAAAACAAGATCAGCGCAGAAATCAAGCGAAGAATAACTCTTGCCAATCACTGTTTTTTTGGGCTAATAAGCCAATCCAACAGTAAAACCCAATCTCGAACAATTTAGGAGACTCTATATAAGGCCCTGATCTTCCAGTCCTGTTTCACGGTGCTGAAACATGGACTTTATTGAAAGTGGATGAAGATATCCTTGGTCGCTTCGAGAGAAAAATTCTTCGTAAGATATTCGGTGCCGTTTGCGTTGACGGGTTTTGGAGGAGAAGATTCAATAACGAACTATACGAGCTGTACAGCGACATCGACCTAGTCAAAAAACTGCGTATTTGACGTCTGAGATAGCTAGGACATGTAGAGCGAATGGACATCGCTCCGGCCCGCAGAGTCTTCGAATCTAATCTCGAGGGACGACGCAGTAGAGGACCTCCTCGCCGTAGGTGGCGCGCACAAGTTCAAGGGGACCTCGACCAACTTGGAGTGCGCAACTGGAGGCAATTAGCTAAAGACCGAGCTAAATGGAGCGGGTTGTTGGTTGAGGCCCAGGTGCCCAGCGCCACTTAAGTAAGTAAGCAACCGTATGGTGGACCTGCGAAGTGAAACAATCACAGCAGAATCCAATAGCAAGATTTATTTCAAAAATTATATTCTCTTATAGTAGTATAGATAGTTTAAACGTAGTTTAACTTAAACGGCCATGGACGAGGGTTTAAACCGACGTTTGTGACGAAAGGATTTACAGCGATTACAATTTTTTCCTAGAAATTGTTAATGATTATTTAACAGGAAATTTTTGTAGCACATACTGAACAAAATTATCGAGAAACAATTCAATTCAATTATTTCCATATGGGCATATAAGTAAGAAAATCAACCACTCGTCTTCACTTCAGTTCGTTGACTGTCCCTCACTCACTGCATCGATTGTCATTGTATTCGATGATATATCTGCCTGACGAACGAATACTAGAAAATTTCGAAACAAATGAGTTTGACATTTATAGTTACCTACAAAACAGACGAGAAAAGTTAACCCGGAGTTCAACTAAACGTTCGTTAAAATGCTACTGTAAGACACGGTTTAAATGCTTCGCTTAAACTAGCTTCTGAGTTTAACTAAACCAAAGTTTGAACTTACGTAACACCGAGCATTACTGTCAGATGCAACGAACAAGAATTAAATTTTCTTCTTCAAAATGATGGCCCTTTATCTACCGCTTACGAAATTTGACATAATCATATTATGTAACAACCTGGTAAAATGTTTCGAAAATAAAAATCGAGTTCATGACTCTTTCTCATACAGTACTATTTCGTTCCATAAGTATGCGCATCATTCATGTGTTCTTTTGGAAGACGAAATTCCACTCCCGCATGTTTGTTTTATCAATAATTTCGTAATACAGTGTACGAGCTTCTGATTCTTGATATTTTGTATAAACTTGCTAGACAGACACCTTTTTATGTCTTGCTAAACATGTAAATACTTACATGGCTTAAAATTGAATGTCTTAAATTGAAATCTACATGAATTCACGGGCTACTTATCAGAGTAAAACTATATCTGTAACGTATATGTCTTACTACTGTGACTCATTAGTCACTGCATAAGAGAAAAATGTTTCTTCAGCTTATCTGTTCTTAAATATTTATATTAGGCTTGTTATCATGCCTTGTTATGTCTCAAGCAATTTAAAAAAAAATGTCTATTAGCACAGTCGGTTAGATGTTTTTTTTTTTTTTTTTATTAATATCGGGGAGTTCGATCCCCCCAAAGGCGAATTCTTTTTTTTTATCAGCAATGATTTCCTATCTACATACATATATATGAATGTCTCTATAAACTAGGAGGTCTGTCATATATCAAAAGTAAAACACTGACACACCTTGTTTTATAGCTCAATTTATTATATAATTTGCACAGATGGTTTATGTCTTCATAAATTATCTCAAATGAAAACTAAACAAAAGTATCTATCTCAAAGATAAAAATAAATGCATAAGTTGTGCTTAAATAATCTTCGAACTCAGCATGAGGCATTCTCGCTCTGATTAATGAATGCGAACCTTGATTCCCAAAGGATTAATTGGTCCATCATTGTTCTAATTGTTCAATGATTACTTTTCAATTATTCAGAGATACAAAGGCCATTAGTTATTAGACCGAACATTTGCAAATATGTACATATTTCGTTCTTAATTTTTCAAAAAAAGAAATGCCAAACGATCCGTGAGCGTTTGACAGCAGCCGCAGTATGTTCAATCATCGTGCTCCCATCACCATCGCTGCCGTGCAGATAAATACATATTTCACCTTGAATCAGCTAAAAGCAGGGAGCCACTTCATGTACATTTCAAAACGTATTCGTTTCGAATGAATGGATGTTTAACAAAATAGCAACTGTTCCGGAACCAAATAGGTTCGATATGTCCAATGCCAAATTTTATGAAGTGCACCAGTATGGCCGAAATAAATAGTTGTGGGTAATGCGAATAGGTAGACTGGTTGTGTACCGGATGTCGGTGACATCGTATAATGTTTGGAAATCGATTTATCTATGTCAGAGGGAGTGTTATTGAATATGTGAATTTCTAAGTTTTGTCTTATGGATGCGTTGTAACATAACATATAAGTACCTCTGAGTTCACTCATCGTGTGAAGTCGAAGCTGTAGTTCTACGTACATATGTATACGAAAAAATGTTCGGTGTGTGCGTCCTTGGATAGAAGCGTTATAACCTGACCAACAAATTTAACTAATTACTCTGTTTTTCACGCATAACAAAAGGGACTTGCAGTTAAAAGGCTTTAATATAATTGATAGTCTTAATGCAGCATCCGAATTCTACCCGATACATCGATAATTTTAACTGGCGAGCTTAAAGTTAAATTATATCCATAGACTGCGTAATATGAGTACGCCATGAAGGTTATAATCAGTGGTCTCTCCTACAAACCAGCAATAGCAAAAAAGTGCAGAGATGATGAAGAGTAACAAACAGTTGTAATTGAATGCTAGCCACGCACAAACGAATCGCAGTGACTGTCTACGGGGAACCATTACTTTAATGTTCCCCAGGTATTTGATATACATATGTGTGTACATAGGAGTGTTGCAGGTTTCGAATTAAGATGTAATTAACGCGTTAGAAAAATTAAATTTAAATAACAACCCAGGACTATATGTCTATCTTCCGTTTTCCGTCCACTTAAAATTATTTTCAACCAATCACTTGTAACTGGAAATCTTCTTAATTATTGATATTCTTTTATAATTCCAATTTTTAAAAACAAAAATTCCAGCCAAAATCGTTGCGTTTCCATTCTTCAATACTAATGTATTTTTTTATTATTTAACTAATAGCAGAAAAATACTAAGCGTCGATAATGTGTCATCTTGCGTGATAGAACTATTTTCTGGTGTCCCACGAGGTAGTCGTCTGGGCTCGTTGATATTTATCTTATTTGTGAATGATGTTCACAAAATATTTCAATGTTTTTTAACTTTCGCGAATGAAAGCTCGATACGAGTATTACAAAATGTAAGCTTTTAAAAGCATACCGACCGTCGCATGCCGCTTTTCTTATGATTATTTTATAAACAGCGTTTCAATGATGTGAAAGATCTCTGTGTCTTTTTTATGTACATACATTATATTTATGCTCCTCGTGTGAAAAACTTATTTTTCGCATTGAGTTCTAGTACCAATTATGACAGTAATGAGCTAACTAGAAGGTGCGCATATGCACGTTTCATGAGCATTGCGATGCTTCAAGCCAATTATGTGCACATCACTGGTGGTGTAAAGTAGTTTGACTGACGTTATGTTTTTCCAAATCATTTTGAAGTTGCTGTATGATAGCCTTAACTCGGGTGATGGATGCTTGAATATGTCTCCTATCGATCGCATAATGATCGATTAGACCTGACTCAGTTAAATTTACCACTTAAAAAGCTATGAATTATACATATGCTCTGTTGTCAAAGAAAGTTTACAATTTCAAATACATATGTATATGTCTACATATATATGTATTTCTTAAAGATCTATTTAGACATACTGTCTCTTCTTTCCGCCTATTCCTCAATCAATAATCGCGTAGGCGTTTATGACAAACTCTTCCTCTTTTGAAAAAGTCACACCTAAACTAATTAGTCACAGAACTTGTGTGTAGTACGACTATTTTTGAATTTTCGCACTCATGGTGGTGCGACGAGGAATCATTTGGATGGGGGTGGTATTTAATTCTCTCTCTCTCTCTCTCTGTGTCGTTAAGCTATTAATTCTGGTGGTTAATTTATGCACTTCAAGGCGTAAGTTGAATATTCATTATCATTTCAAGTAGCATATCAGCCCATGCGCACGCATAGGTTGCGGCACAACATTAAACTCTCGCCCGCCTCGGCGGAGTACCAGCAGATTGACATGTTAAGGATGACATTTGCTTGTGTGAATTGAGTTAGGATTCTATTTTCCACACCACTTGCTTTCTGCATTCTCTCATGTGGAACTAAAGAAAATTAAATATTTAAATATTTTATATGTTTTGAGTCTTTGGCAGCACACATCAGTTGTTGTGTGCGGCACTGCTTTACTCAAGATGATGTCAAACGATACCAAATTTGTTTTGTATACACAATTCACATTTCCTCAAAATAATATTCATTGGATTTCCAAGCATCTAAAGTATTCTACGAGTACCATACCACCAAATGACATGTAATCGTATTCGTATATTCGAATACCCGCTTTGGCGACAAAGTCAATGTCAGCGTTAAGTCTTCTAATGGCCAGCAAAACACAACGTGACTAGCATAGTAAGTGCAATTAAAACGATTTTAATCATACGCCTGTGTGAGTGTGTGCCTGCTGTAATAAAATGCCCCATGCTGCGAAACTAAAATGTTTTTTTTTTTTTTTTTAGTTACGGATTGGGCTGAAAATGCCATAAAGATACTTATTGAGTCTGGAATAAAAGCCCAAAGCAGTATGCTTAAATGAGTTGTACATTTTATTTCACAGTCTTACGCAAGAACCCTGAAACCGTGTTATATTGACTTTCATTTTACTACTGGAGTTTGGCAAATGTGCAGATGATTTTTTTTCCTTACAATATTTGAGATGCAGAGTCCATCACGGTTTGATGCAATCAATGCAAATTATTGATTTTCTCTTTGTCGAGAAGGTGATGAGCATTGGGCGTATCTGTTTATTCCAGATACAAAATATTGCCAAATTTGCAGAAAAAAAATATAAAAATAAAATTACAAAATTATCTCACCGATGACACATATGAATTATGATGTGAACGTGGTATTAGAAATTACGATATAAGACCTTATTTGTTTCTATGGTAAATGTTGTTGTATTCAATTGTAGACAATTCGTTATAACGCAAATAATAGTGTTCAAGTTGATTGCAAGACTTCTATCGTTAATTAACAAAAAAAAACTTAAAAACTGTTTTTGCTTCAAGCTAACACTTACTGTGCCTCCTAAATGAATAGAGTTGCTGAAGCAATGAGTTAGGAGTATGTATTTTTAATGCTAATTGATGGGTCACTTTTTGTGTCAATTAAGAAAAGTAAACAAAGTAAGATCGCAATTAGTACTTCCAATAATTAGTAGTGATACAAAATTTGGCATTCTAAAGAGCTATCGTTTGAGATGTACAAAGAGTTCAATCAACAACCACAAAATGAGTAAAATAATTGTTTACATGTATACAAAATGAATGTTAATTATACTTAATTATGAGCCTTTATGGACACTGATTATGCAACTTTTAATTGTTAGGATTATGTTCCTAGTTAACGGCCACCAGTTCAAAGTTGCCTATAAAATGGCTAGGCTAGATGAGCAGTGCTAAAGCATACCAAAATGTTCGTATTCAGAGGTCCCGTACATACACGAGTACACTTACGTCCAGATGTCTGTCAGAGAATTTCTCTGTGTTTTTCATTTTAATAATCAAAATTTATTGCAAATTAGTTTCATTAATATTATATTTATATAGCCAAATGAAAAAAATGTATTGAACGTAATAAATAAAAAGATTTCGATAGTAAAATAGAGTTAGACCTCTTTTTCGTCGAAAAATCCACCTCGTACTTGCACCACTTTGGCTATTAATGTAGACATTCCATCGATCAGCTTCTGAATAGTATCTAATGTAATTGATCCTTAGGCTACTAGAAGGACCTCCCAAAGCTTGTCTTTCGATCCCAAGGCAGCTCTATTGGGTTGAGGTCGGGTCATTGGACAGACCATTTCATATTGCTCGGTGTTTCTTTTTGTTGTTCTTGGTCTATGTATTCTCGGCAAGGCTTGAAAGAATGTTTCGGATGATTATTTTGCATTAATGCGAATCCAGGGTCTATAATCCATCGATACGGATAAGGTCTCCAACACCGGCGGAAGAAAAACTTCCCGAAACCATTCGTGAACCACCGCCATACTTGATTGTTGGGACCACACAGCTAAGGAGAATCTTCTCTTTAGTAGACCGCCAAACGTAGACTCTCCTTGTTTCAAATTTCAACTCGTCCGTCCATAAGACTTTCGACCAGTCGGTTAATGTTCAATCCTAGTGCTCTCTTCTCCAATCTAGCCGCTTGACTTTGTATTGGCGTCGTCGCAAAGGTTTTCGTACTGCTACTCAACCGTGAAGACCTGCGGTAGCTAAACGTATGTTTGTCGTTGTTACTGATATCTGCGTTGAGTGCAAACGGATCAACTCTGCACAGATTTCTGGTGCTGTAAGCCGTCGATCCCTCTTACTTATTCATTTTATAGTCTGGTTCTCCTGTTTTGATGTTAATTTGGGCCTTCCGCTTCTCTTCCTGGTCTTAAGAGTCAATGAATCTTTAAAGCGACGTATGGTATCGTTTCCGGGGAAATTATTTTTGTTTTCTGGTGGGTTTTTTGATACGTTAATGACGTTTACTGTTTTGTTTTAATGCTTTTTTCCGCTCTTTTTTTCTTAAAACCCTTTACCTGTTTTGATATGTAATAATGTCTACTATCGACACTAACAGGATTTGAAGGAATTTTGTTCATTGGAGTCCTGCACAGATAGACAAACGTAAAATTGCGCAAAAAAATTGTTTGTCCGGAAACTTCTGGACGGTAGTGTATCTACAGAAATCCTATTGCTCTCGCTCTGTCGTCCGCCCGTCTGCCTGTCTGTGCCAATCTTGTATAATAGCTCATAAACTATTTATGCTACGTATATGATTTTTACACAGAATAATAGAACATTAGCTTCCATATAAAACCCGTTTAAAAAAATCGGATAGTATTGTACGTATATCCTTGAAAAGATCTTTTCGAGTAGAATCCAAAAATATTTTATATAGATTTATGGTTTAAAAATGCGCTGACAATGGAAGAATGTTTTGGAAAAGTGTGTGTGGCGCATATCAGTATCATCTTCGACTCTATAATGAAAAGTAAGCCGGATCTTCATGTCTTTAACGGTTCGCGAGGTATGAGATTTTGTGTTTTTTGGTTTTTTTTTTTTTTTCGTATCAAAAGTACGAGTATACATCACAAATCTTTTCAAAATCATCTTCTGGTCAAGAGAAACAATTTCTCTAGATTCGTTCCATTGATTCAGATATTATAGCACATAGAATGTGTTCTTTTACTTAGAATAATAAACCCTAGGTGCGACCAAACTCGCATTTAACGATTTTTTCTTATTATTTTCGTATTGTTATTTACAAAAACGTGTACACATTTAAAATCTTTGAGAACGCTCTACCGATCTAAATTGTTTATCAATTACTGTAATTTATGGGTTTTAAGGGTGAATATACTGGCTTTAACTGGACTTATAACAACCATTAAATTAAATTATGTCACTCGACTTTTACTCTGGATACAAATCGGTGCGAGAGAAGAAATATGTCATGAACGTGTTAATTCACTTCGTAGATGAGAAAAAAGATCACCACTGGAACATATACATGTACGACTATGTACTTTCTTCTTATGGTATTTGTTTCTAACCAACTTAGACTTAAAACCTAACCAAAGTCATGAAAATGTTATAAAAATCCGTTTGAAGTCTTCCGAAACTTGGGACTTTAAGATATTATGTATAATTTTATTGAATTAAATCCATTGTGAAATAGCCAAGAAATAGTGAACCAATAACTAATTTAAAAATAGAATTTGAAATAATTTTGGGGCTAGAAATCAATAGACCCAAGATGTTAAGTTTGAAGTAAATCGGTCCAGCCATTTAGACCGCAGGCAAACAGACACTCAGAGTTATCGTGAATAAATTTTTCATCGGAATTTTTCCCCTGAACTAAAATTATGTATATTCAAAAAAGAGGAAATAATTCCGCGGAAAAGAAATAGGTATCGTAAATGACAATTCAAGAGAATTTTCGACGCAATCGCGATATTTAATTTTTCCCCGATGAATTTGTTTCCTATTTTTGAAGGTACCTAATATTTGTTCGGGGAAAAAATTCCGAGGAAAATTTATTCGCGATAACCCTGACTTTTTCGAGTTTCTCTTTAATAATAACTTCAGAACTCGTCCAAATCTCTGAGGTGGAAGACATCTTTCAATCCTTATACTCGGGGGCTTGTCTTGTAAAATGTACGTTTGCTGGAACGGAAGACCTCTTAATTGTACGAAGCTTTAGCTATTTTAGGTTTAGGTATTAGGATTTTTAGTTATGTTTAGTTATATGAATAAAAAGATTGCAGCTAACTCAAAAGAGCTTTTCATTAATTTGCAGACATAAAATATTCCTTGATAGACATCAGAGACAAGTTTTATGCTTGCAAATAATATTTTAAAATACTTTTGCTTCCCTAAACATGTCCATATTTATTAAAAAAACTTATTCCGTTTTACATTTTTCAATCATCCTGTAACTGTGGAGATGTAAATTTCGTCCTTAGCGGATATAACTTCATTGAAATTCTTTCAGAATAACCTACCAACTTTTCCTATTTCCTTGAAAGCAAAATGCAACGTGTAACATGCAAACTAAAAAAAAAAAAGATTCAAATGCAATTTTAGGTTCCAATTGGTGAATTTCAAATGTGTGCGTGTCTCTAACAGGAAACATTCAATCAAAATAATATCGATTGCACGTTACAAGGGAATTCATTGGTGATGTCAGATGTGATAAGCTGAATGACCCACTTTCAAGGGGATTGACAGCCTGGGAACTTTGTTTCAATATCTATTCGAATTGCAGCTGCTTCAAAAGCATCAAAATTCATAAACTCATTTGTATTCTCTGGTTAATTAAATTTACGATTGCATGTATTGTACAATACTTATATGTACAAAAAAAATAGCGTACAATTGTGAGCCTGGATCTGAGCTAAGAAGGGAGTGTGTCGTAAGATGGTGCAGTGACCAAAAGTCTACACGATACAACTGTTGTACCAACGGTTTGACCGCTTTGGTGTGATATACGATAATTGTATCGTGTGTATCCACACAACCGGCCGTTGTACCGATATCGTATGGTGGCGGGGTCTTGACTGTACAACCGCTGTCACATGCACAGATTGTATGGAAATTATATGGTGTGTATGTGTAAAATGACTGAATAAAATGCCCGGTTATACGGAAATCGTAAGCAGATTGTATAATGTGTGTGCTGCATACAACAGTTGGGCTGATGTCGGTACATGTCGATGTCAGTTGTATCGTGTATTTATTTTATATATTTTTAATGCCGGAAAGACATGTGCAAAGTTCTGCATGCAGAGAAATTAGAATACACGTAGTTTTATTTATTTATTTAGCTTAATACAAGCAAGGTTAAATTTAAACTTAAGAACTAACAACGAGGGACCTTAAGTCTAAGCTTAATTAGTTAAATGTTAAATGAACAATGCCCCATGTATTTACGGTATCCACCGCAGATCTGAATGAGGTCTTTCTTTCTCTTCGCTGCATGAGTCAATGCTACCAAATCACAGAAAATGGAACGGGATGCAAGTTTACACCAAGTGGAACAGACATAAGAACAAAGCAAAAACAAATTCGGGTATAGTCAGCGAATGACAGTAGCCAATGCAATGTACGTATGTCAAAAAATGTCTGCACATGGGTTTCACTTCCGCATCGCAGTGCACATACATCGCTTCTGCACATGTGTTTCTGCCAATAAGCATGCTAAATATTTGGATGAGTATCCGTAGATTGTGATGAAAATCATCCCCTATTCCCGAACTGTATAGCATCAAAAACAAAATTCAGGCAACCAAATTCGTGTTATCCTTCTCAAGGAGCTTAATATATGTACTAATCATGGCTGTGTGCTGTTTACAGTGTTGCCACGGACCTTTATCGAAGAAAACGGAGGAAAATGTATCCTCGTCAATGTAATTTAATAAGGCGTGTGGTTTGGAAAATAGACAGAGATGACCGGATCCAGCGGTTTCGGTTTTTAAGCATTTTAATTCAATCGCACATTTAACTTTCGCCTTAACTTTTTCATTCTACGCAAATAAAAATCTCTTCCCATCTCATCCCATTCCCTTTACATCGCGAATCGTAGCATAGCGCTTCACAAGCATCCTTTGGAGTAATGATTAATTAAATCGTTCAGTTTAATAGGAGATGTACAAATCAATCCCCGGTCCCATACTTTCTATAATGTGTTTCCAGCGCTAGGAGTAGCCTTAATATACTCGTAAGCCATGCAGAGCTCAAAATGTTCGCTCCAATTCCAGGAGCATTTTTCTTTTTGTTCGAATTACAATTAAGAAACTCATATGCATGTTTATCATAAGTACATAAGCTCATAGATTTTGTTTTTTTGAAATTGAGTTTAAAAAACTCTGTTCTTTTTGTATATGAAAAATAAGGTCGCGGGAGCAAAAAATAGAACGACGACGTGAGTTGTTTTGTTTGAAAAGAATAAATGTGCGCTACGTGATAAGAGATACAAGAAAAAAAGTGGATGAAATCGATGAAAACGCGAAATACCAATAACAAGCCTGAATAAAATGAAAAATACGTTCAATTAATTTGATGGTAGAAATGATAATGTTTATTTGATGGTAGTATGGTAATGTACACTGCTGGACAAAATTAGAGGAACGATGATAGTTTTTTTGTTTGACGGTTAAACACAAACTAACGGTATGTTTGTTTTTACATGTTTTATGTTTCAAGGTACTCTTATGGTATGTAGCTGTCAGATTAAAACTCATTTGGTTAACAGAAATGTACTTAATGTTCGGGTATCTTCCCAAACTGCAAGAAGAAGACTCAACGATTCTGGATTAAAACCATACAGATGAGCAAAAGCCTAACTTTTTGCCATACGCTATAGAATAGTGCGTGTTGGCTTCGTCCGAAACCACGAAAACTGGTCTGAGGACGACTGGAAGCGAGTGCTTTTCACCGATAAGTACAGATTTTGCCTGAAGATAGACGACAGACGGGGAAAAGTGTGTAGATGATCAGGTGAGCGATATGCACAATACAACATCGTTCCAAGAGTGGCTTATGGTAGAGGTTCCATAATGGTCTGATGTGGCATATGTTTGGGAGCACACGCGTAGTAGAAAATGAGTCTTTACCGGCAGAACGGTATGTAAAAGAAATTTTAGAAGAAATTGTTGTGCCGTTTGCCCCAAGTATCGGCGCCAATTTAATTTTAATGCAAAATAACGCTCGTTCCCACACTGCAAATAGTGTTTCGGAGTATTTTCAAGAGGCCCAACTGAGAACCCTAGTCTGGCCAGCTTGCTGCCCTGACCTTAAACCCATTGAGCAAGTCTGAGACATGCTTTGCAGACAGTTAAAACGGAAAAATCCGGAACCATCCACTTTGGAGGAGTTTAGAAGTGCTTTGCTTGATGCATGGGACCAAATACCGCAGGATAGCATCGATAAAAATATCAAAAATATGCCAAGGAGACTTCGTACGATAATTAGAGGAGGAGGGGAAGTACCAAGTACTAAATTATCCTCAATTTCCCTGAGCTTTAAAGGTATACTGGAAATTTTATAAATGAATGAAAACTATTAATTTAGGCAAAATATACTTTTTGCGTTTTTTTTTCCTTTTTTTTCATAGGAAAGCAAGTACCAGATTTTTTTTTACGTTGTAAAATTGAACAAACTATAAACCCTCATCAAAAAAATAAATATAAATCGAAAAAATATTAAAATGTTTAACTTTTTGCTTGCGTACCTCTTATTTTGTCGACCAGTGTATATTCGATGGTAGTTCAACTGTTGAGACTGGTCTGTGTGGTGAATTCCGATTTGATACTGTTAAAGGTTTTACCAATAGCACATTTGGTATTTTACCGATTTTTTTTTATTATTTATTATTAATTTTTCATATGCACAAATGTGTTGTGCTAAATATCCCGGCCGCCATAAACGTCTTCTGGATGCTCAGTTTCAATAGGTAGTGGGAAAAGGTTGACAACAGCTCTTTTATGCACACCACTATGCGTCTTGACCGGTGCCGTGCCATAAGTAAACATTTCAGCTTTTGGCCTTATGTCGCTTTTGCAAAGTGATGTAAGGTGAAATTATTGTATTTTGAGACATAAGACCAAATACGCCCTTTTATTTGTTCAGTGACGAAAACTTGTTTTCACGAAACTTCGTAGCTCTGCTATGGGTAAGTGCTTGTTGTCTGTCAGGCGCTTTTATCTTAACAGTGCTTGGGTGGCCCGTTTCGGGGGGTTTAACCTTCCGTTGGGCGCAGTAGTAATATGGACATGAACGGGCGCAATGTGCCTGACAGATCCATACCTAGTGTTTCCAGTTATAAATACTGGAAAATTTGGGAAAAACTGAAAGTGCTTTTTCCATGGGAAAAAATGTGTGCACCTATTTTTGTATGCTATGGACTCCGAAACCACGAAACCGATTAAGCTCAAATTTGCATGCAATCTTCCGTATTGGCTCTAGAGTATTCCTATGAAGTTTGGTGAAACTCAGTCGACTACTTTAGTATTATAGTACTTTAGTGCTCTTTAGTATTATAGTACTTTAGTACTTTTTTTTTTTTTTATATGTACATATACGTATATTTAAGGTTAGACCACTTACCCACTGTTGGCCGGCACAAAACTGTTCTCTAATAGACTTAGCCCCATGCGCCTACCTGACAGTTGTTTCTCCAGGCGCCTGCCTGGCAGTTGTTGCCCCAGGCCCCTGCCGGACAGTAGTTGCCCCAGGCGCCTGCCTGACAGTTGTTTTCTTTTTTGTTAGGCGCAGCAACGCTCGCCGGGTACCCGCTAGTGTCAAATAAAATTAACACGTTACAAGCAGATAGCTTGCTTACACTCTTACAGCGGAAAACCGCCTTCGACCGGCTTGAGAATTCAAAAATGTTACAAGAACTGGCGTAATGTGTCTGTCAGATCAAAATGGCCACAACTTTACTTCAAGACGTCCAATCACCAAATTAATTGTTCGTTTGGGTGGGGAATGCAAAATGATGAAGCTAATGCGAAGTGCATATTTTTTTGCGCCAAAAATCAAGTAACGGTACGTAAATGCTTAACAGATGTGCCTGTCAGATCAGTTGCGCCCGGCGGAGGTTTAAAGGAGCTCACACTATGCGACATTCTTAGACTCATACACCGGATTACCTTCGGCCTCTCGTGCAGGTGCTCAGGGCGCCGCTACGCGACGTGTAACCAAGTATGAAAAAAATGTGAATCTAATTCCTAGAAAAAGTGGTATTGTATTTCCGACTTTTACTCAAAAGTCTAAAACAAAACAAATAAAAAGTACATGTATAAGTACATTTTTTATTTTAATAATTTTTGTCTCCATATCTATATTTGGTTACTGGGCGTGTGAGTAGCTAAAATCTGCGAAAAAAAGTATGGATTCCTTTTAGCCCGCGAAGATTTTCTGTCAATTCGGGTATTTTCTAAGGTGGGAAATAACAAAATGTATGTTAAGTATGTACTACACATTAAAAAAATATAAATAAATATTTGGCGCAACAGCTCCTGGGCCTAGCTTCTCGCAACCACTCATATTGTGTGTGTTATATTTTTTACATGAATGACCTTCAGTTTAGAGCCGTATCCGAAGGGTAATTTGTTTCGAGAAGCTTTCTCGTGACAACAATACTCTCGGATGTTTGTAAAACATTCGCGAGAGGTGGCACCGTGAAAAAACATGTTGGGGTTTTCTAGGATTCGAACTTGGAACCCCACGCGCAGTGATCCGACACATTAACCACTTGCGCCACGGCGCCCACATACATCATATGAGTGCATTTATTTTCCACTTCAAGTGAAATTAGTTTCCATTGACTTTAATTCCGGTCAAGCTATTTCCCTGCACCTTCTATGTATTATATTATAAGTATGTAGTATATATTATTATATACACGTAATGGTTAATTTAATACAAATCACGAACACTTTTTGTTTTTGAGAATTTGAGAAGGTAATAGTTTAAATATTCGCCAAATTTTTGAACTATTGTCTTCTCAAATTCTCAAAAACAACGATTTCGTGATTTGTATTCCATTAGTCAGTCTTTAAAATACATTTAAGACAATACATATATACCATACATCATTAAATAAGAATTTATATTATTGCTATTTCGTCCTGTTCTGATTTTATTGATATTATTTGAACTCAAGTCGTAAATTATAAAGCCAAATTGCCCTTATGTCAACTTCAGAAAGCGACATAAGGCCAAGTATTACAATTTGCCCTTATTTCGTTTTCTGGAAGTGTCATAAGGCCAAACTGTAACATTTGGCCTTATGTCACGGCACCTGAAGAAACTACCTCCGTGTTTTCTTATACAAGCACATGATTTAATTTAAGCCCAAGGGTGTTTTATCAAAAACTACTTTAATCAAACTAACCAACCAACATAAGAGTATCTATTAATAACCGATCAAAGCGATGCAGAGGGTATCTATGAAAAGTAGCAAAACTGCTTTAATTATTTCAAGTGAACACCAAAATCGACAGGAAACCATCTCTAGGGGAATGGACAACATTAAAAGCAGCAGAATGTAGATTTTTGGTGCGAAATAAGAAAGTAAATCCTCACGTATAAAATATTCACCCTTGACTCAAATATCTCGACGGCAAAATTGATTTTAAATCTTGTCCATTCAGGCCGGCACCTTTTATCAAAGTGGCACCCTCAATTTACATTATCCTCTTGTGACATCATACATAAATGCTGACACCCGCTTTTTCGTATGTACTCGTATGTAGTAAAAGTGTAGGATTGCAATTCATTTAAATATTTCATACAATATTGTATCCTTGTCCTGCATGATGTTGATCCAAACATCTGCTAGCTTTCGAAACACCTGGATATATGAGATTTTGTTCTCTTTTCTCCCCTTTTGAGATTTGGGTAAACATGAAAAGCTTGTATGCCTTTTTATGAAGAACGATGAAAGTATTATCCTTTTGCTGCCACCGACCTCGACAATCGAAACCTTGTTACCATTTCATCCTTTTTTACATTTGTCGACAAAATCAACTTTTACCCTGCGTTGATGATACGATATTCTTATCCAAACAGACTGAAGTATGTGGTGGGGGTGATCTTTCGTGATGAATGGGAATTGAAGTGGATTTGCCCTCCCACCTACAGCGAAAGATAAATGCTAAGTGAAATAAACACATTATGCAAAGGAGAACAAAGTATGCAGTTAAATCAGCAAAAGTACTCTCTTTTTTTTATAGATTCTTTTCGGAGCTACAAATATTCAAAAGCATTTCGAAATAAATCCGTAATACAATTTGTAATTTAAAAATAGTGCTTATTTGATCTCTTTACCACTAGTATTTTGTTAGTACGTTGGGCTTTGATTTTATGAAGAAATTTAGGAAAAGCTTCAGAAAAACTTTTAGAAGTACTGAAATAATTTACAAACCTTTTTTGTGAGTTAAAATATTTGATTGTTCTGAAACAAAGGGAATTTTGTTGATGCATTTGCCAGATGAACATCGAAATCCCAACTTAATATTTTGCTAACGGTTTCTGCGAAAATTTTGGCATAGACAAAAGAAAACCCCCGAAAAGTTTATTTACTCCCAATTAGACAACTTGCAATTCTTAATTACTGAAGGTAACAGACATTTTCAAGGTCTAGTCGTCCGTATGTCAGAAGCAAAATAAATCTAGAACAATTTTAAATCCATTTAGGGTGTCTTGAAATGTAGACTCTTCGACGAACTATATCAGACATCAGCTAATAGGAAACACTGCATCTTGTCTTACGACTTCATCGGTTCTGTATTTAAGTCAATTTGAGTTGGACTTCGAAGTTGCCGGCGACAATAAATTCTAATTTGTAAAAAGTCGAATCGAGTCGATAAGTTTTAGCGACATAACATCTGAATTTGATATGCTATATGCAATTAATTTAGTTCAAACAAGGTGCTTCTAACCTTCCTACCTAGTGGTAACATACATATATATTTAAGTCCTGTACTAGTGTTTATCGGATCCTACTCTCATCAAAATTGAAAGTCGCTTATTCCATTAACACATATTTAGTAGATTTTATATACAGTACATTCAACAAATGTCATTAATAAGGCTTCCGATTAATGCATCAGTGCCTTGTAGAAAACTAAAACTACTAAGGATACCACCCAGCTGCCCCATGACTTAGGTTAGGTTAGGTAAGCGGGCAGGTGTAGGGGGATAGAAAACCTCCACACCACACTCAGGTCAGTATAGACCCATTGTGATACCCATGGGGGGAAAGGAGATAGAAAAGGGAATCCCTTCCTCGTGGAAAAATACCGTCTTTGTAAATATCCTAAAGAAAGAACTTAGTACTCACTGTGCCCTAGAAACAAACCATCCAGAGGATTTGATAAAGTTTGCGATGTCATTTATTGGTCTGTTGGACAACTCTTCTAGATCCTCAAAGATGTGTTGTCCAAGGATCTTATTTCTCAAATGATAGAGGCCTGGGCAATGACAGAGAAAGTGGGCGGTAGGCGGAGTCCTCCTCAGCCTCATCGTCGCCTCAGCCTACAAAGGTCTTCGTTAGTCACACATCGTTTTTTCATGTGGTACCGCATGGTATTATGCCCCGTAATGACTCCTATTAGAGTAGAGAGGGATTTTCTATGCCTCTGTATGAGTCTATTGGTTCTTACTTTGTCAAAAGCGGGCCACAGCTTTCTCGTGATGACACAAGTATCTAAAGAGGTCCACCTATTGCTAGCCTCCGTTATGGCTTTGTTTCCTGCTTCGAGCTTAAGGGCGCAAGGCGGGATGTACACCGAGGGGTCGGATTGGTCCAAGCTTAGTGCTGAGCCTCCTCTAGCCAATTCATCGGATTTCTCATTCCCTGGTATGCCTTCATGACCAGGGACCCAGCAGAGCCTTACCTCGTGCCGTGTTCCAAGAACCTTGAGCTCTTCTCTACAACACTTCACAAGCTTCGATTTTATTTCTATAGCAGATATTGCTTTTATCGCCGCCTGGCTGTCAATGAAAAAGGTGATATCCTCTCGTGGTATTGCCCTCATCGCAGTCTCACGAGCTGCTATTGTAACTGCTAGGACCTCCGCCTGGAAAACGCTGCTGTAGTTCGGAAGCCGAGCTGACATGGAGAGGCCAAGCGCTTCAGAGAAGATGCCTGCGCCTACACCTATTTCCATTTTGGATCCATCGGTGTAAACAGCTAAGGATCGCTCGTTAGGCGTCCTGTCATTTTTCCAGTCTTCCCTGCTCGGATATGTGCTAGAAAATGGTCTTATGAAGTCTAGGTAAGGCGTTAAGTAGTCTGTATTAGATACACTGCCTAGATATCTCTGCAGGATCGTGGTGTGACCCATTGCATTTGGTCTCCAGCTATCTGTTTGGCTTAATCTTACGGCACTATGAGCCGCCGATACTTGTATAAAGATGTCTAGCGGAAGCAGATTGAGAATGGCCTCGAGTTCGGCTGTAGGTGTCGTTCTCATCGCACGCAAGTCTTTGTACTTTTGTGATAGCAGCTAGCTTATTTATTTTGCTGGCTGCCTGCCACCATACAAGGCTGCCATACGTTAGTATTGGCCTTACTATAGCTGTATACATCCATAGGATGATTTTGGGGCTCGGTCCCCAAGTCTTCCCGAATATTCTATTGCACGATTAAAAAGCTATCGTGGCTTTTATGACTCTTTCGTTGATGTTTAGTCTCCAGTTCAGTTTCCTATCGAGCACCAGGCCAAGGTATTTCGCACTACTGGAGATACTCAGGGGAGTAACCCTTACGGAAGGAGTTACGAATTGTGGAATTATTCTTTTGTTAGTGAATAGTACTAACTCTGTCTTCTGGGGATTAACCGCCAGCCCACATCTCTTCGTCCAGGAGTCAATGATTTCCAGCGCCCCTTCGATTTGTTCGCTCAGGGTCGGGAGAAATTTACCTGTTGCTAGCAGCACAACATCGTCCGCATATGCTATGGCCTTGACGCCGCTGTTTCTAAGTTTAAGAAGGACTTCGTTCAGGACAATTACCCACAGTAGTGGGGATATAACCCCTCCTTGAGGGGTGCCTCTTGAGGCATAGACTTCGAGCTTAGTACCTCCGAGTTCAACTTTGATATGTCTTTCCTTTAGCATATTGACGATCCATTTTATCACGGAATTGTGAATATTAAGGTTCGTTAGAGTTCTAATGACCGCGTCCGTTTTGACATTGTTAAAGGCTCCTTTAATGTCTAGGAAAGCGGCTAGTGTATATTCTTTGTTTTTCAGTGATTTTTCGATTGAGTCGACAACACAGTGCAGCGCTGTCTCTACGCTTTTTCCTTTCGTATAAGCGTGCTGCGCTGGGGATATGTCACCTGGGCGTAGTTTACTACGGATGTATATGTCAGCTAGTCTTTCAAAGGTCTTTAGGACAAAGGAGGTAAAGCTAATTGGCCTAAAGTCCTTCGCAGTAGTGTGGCTTGCTCTACCGGCCTTGGGTATGAAGACCACTTTGACCTCTTTCCATGATCTAGGTATATACCCCCACATGAGGCTGTTGAGGTACAGTTCTTTAAGTACCGGGATGATTGTGGTTATTGTTTTTGGTACCATGATCGGGATAATCCCGTCGGGTCCTGGGGATTTAAAGGGAGAGAATGATCCGATTGCCCACTCAATTCTTTCCTCTGTGATAAAATCCGTCGGAGTTTCCGTTACAAAACTACTGTTAGTTGCGATGTTATTATCTGGATGGGTCGTACAACCCGGAAAGTGCGCTTTTAGCAGGGAGCTAAGCGATTCGGCACAGGATTCAGTCCATCTTCCGTCGGGTTCCTTGAGAGATCCAAGAGTTTTTGATTCCCTGGATAGAATTTTTCTCAGTCTCGCAGATTCTGTCGTACCCTTGATTTCATTACAGAAGTGCTGCCAAGAGTGGCGTTTGGCCTTCTGTGTCTCGTTTTTGAAATTTCTCTGACTGGACTTATACTGTTCCCAGTCTGCTTCTAGCATAGTTCTTTGACCACATTTAGAAGGTGTCTAGTTACTCTCCTAATTCTAGCTAGTTCAGATGACCACCAAGGTGATGATTTTTTTTTTTTTTTTGCCCCATGACTTATGTCAACATTCATCTGTCTCATATATAATATCCCCTCAAATTATTTAAATTACCACATGTTATTTCTACTTCTCCCTTTCGTACTTTATACTGTATGTACAATACAAGCCGCAGAGCACAAACAATTGACAATCACGGCAAGATTTCCTTTGATTTATTTTTGTTTTGCTTTTTTTTTATATATAGGGTATATATATTTTTTACCTCTGTTGTTGACCTTCCTCCTCATACGAACCGGCGCAGCAGTACTTAGAAAGTGTGAATTCATCGGGTTTAATTGCACAACCTGACTTTTGATATTCACACATTGTGCACAGTATTTAGATAAAAATATTATGCAATATAACACCCACTGCTGCTAATGTGTTGGTGGTGTTCCACCTCAAAGCATACAAACATAAATCAATATAAATGGAAGTCTGCCGCTTCAGGAGAGTAGATCAAATTAAGATGTTGAACATGATTTGCACTTAAATGGTTTCAAGACGAAATCAGTCATAATACCGACCGAAGCCAGTGCATGCACAATCCGAGCGAACAAATTACAATTCCAGAAGCTAATTACCAGTCCGGGCGCAGGGTGCACACTTACAATCTAGTAAACAGTTGTAAAATCAATCATTTAACATCAACTAAAGAGAGATATTAAAACAAACAAACAAAAAACATTAAACTATGGACAATGGTATGCTCCATTTAGTTATTGATTGATGTTTCTATACGTGCAATTTGGCTGTGCACCGCAGTGAGGACTTCCTTTTTGGGACTCTCGATTTGCTAGATTTCGTGTGCTTTCGACGCGGTGCGAGAAGAGTGATGATGGCGTAGACTCGTGCCATGGCAAATTTAATTGAGTTTCACGCATTCAAGTGTTGGAATATATTAAACGAAAGTGGAGCAATTTATTAATGGAATTGACGTATTAAAAATCAGCAGTGGCCAGAAAAGTTTTGGAGGAGTATTCTTATCTTGAGAGTGATAAATTTCTTATTTGTAGATAACGATACCTAACAAAAGTTGCCTATACAGAATGGAATGCATGATATTTAGGAGAGTATGTGATTGGTGCTTTTATTAGATTGGAATGCTGGAAAAAATTCCAATTCTTTCTAATAGACTTTTTTTTTTAATAACACCTACTAATTGATGCCTGGTTTTCATAACTGAAAATTTGGTTTCAGTAAAGAACACAAAAAACGAAAGATAGCTTACTAAAATTCGAGGAGGGAAAAGAACAAAATTTGATGAAGTAACGTCGGGCATAATGTTCGGCTCTCACTTCTTTGACTTATATCTTGAGAATTCTGAACCAAAGTTTGCTAAAAATTATCGCAGATTACTTTTACTGTCTTTTTTTCACTTTCAACCAAGGAAAAATAATTATTTTATCTGCACAACAATAAATTTATTAAAATATGAAATATGAGTATTCAAAAATCTAAATGTTTAATTCTATTAGCACGCATGGAAATACTAATAGGTTTTTTTCTTGACATTGGTGACATCTTGTTCTGACAGCGACGCACGCCTGGTTTTATGGTTACAGATATGTTTTCTATGGAAATTTCTTTTTTTCACACTAATTTGACTATTGTATGTTGTATCCTATTCACGTTTCAGATACCTCTACGCTCATAGCTGAACCTGAATATCAACGAACAAACCACTTCAGCTAGTTCAAACTTTAGCCAGCTATCTCGCACGCTTACTTGGTGAAGTTACTTTTTCAACAGATGAGGTCTTCCTCTACTGCAGTGTCTATCCTGGTTGGACTCTAGAACTGTTCCAGCTGCGGCGCTGATATCCAACAAGTTTTGCTCAGTTTCGTTAACTTGTGCAAACTTCCGTGTGAGCAATCTTATTCTGTCCTTACGTTCGGAAATGTGACAGCTCTGCTTCTGAATGGTATTTTTCTGACAATAACTATGACTTTTTTTTGGGAATTAATTGGAAATGTAAGGCGATTGTATTTTCGATAAAATGTATGTCTTTTCAATTCAACACATGCTTAAGTTGCTGGAGGCAATAATAGAAACTTCTCATTTCGGGAGTACTTCGGTGAGGTTTTCGTTAAATTTTGACATTCAACATGATAACAAAAGATTTGTGATACAAAATATAAAAGTGCTATTTTTTTACAAAGAAAAAAATAGAAAAAAGTAAATTTAATTTTTAAAATTTCTACCGCTTTTTACGTCTTAACGACTGTTCAGCAAAACAATATGAAAATCTTTCTGGTTTTAAAGAATACAGCTTGCTATATGTTCGACAATTATAGGAAATCTAGTAAATTTTTTAGCTTGCGATGTTCAAATACTGTGTCTCATCAGTACTAAATTTGTAAAAACTAAATACTTACTTAAAAACTGAATGCGTAGCTTGTTTTTTTAAGCTCCGATGTGAGAGCCCCTTAAGTCGTCGATATTTAAATAGATAAAAACTTACGTTCTTTGAAGGGTGGAAGACCATTTAATGATCTATTAAAGACATTCGTTAAATTCTCTTCCACTGCACTCTCTCATGATATATTTTTAGAAACATTTTTAAGATTTTTAGTGTCATCCTCCGCCATTTCAAAAGACTGTTTAACACTAAAAATTCATACTCCCGTGTGTCACTCAAGGAAATTGCTTTAAGATCCTGCACTTCCGTTCCCCCCATTTCTAAAAGTTATGACATTTTTTTTTTACCGAATCCTAAAAAAAGATCAACATCTCTAACTAATGAAAGCAATTTACATCTGCTGTTCAGATTATCCCTTATCATTTCCGATATCCCAGGGATGACATGTAGTGATTTAAATGACTCATCTGTTCAATATACCCTCTGTTCATTCACTTCGACACTGTCATCACTTGATGATGAAGGTGTAGCATATATTTTTCTGTTCTCAGAAATGTATGTTTTCGATTTCGTATCATTTGTGTGCATGCTTTATAACATCAGACCATGACAAGCATAGAGTACACGTGCTACTTAGTGCAAACAGAAAATATGTATGTACTTAAAACCTCAAATGAACCTAAAAATAGTTCTCAGTTGCCAGATTGTACGCCAGCTAAGATTATATCAAGAAAAGCGCAAACGTTTTCATTATAAATACCTATGTTGTTTAAATGCGAAAACAATGCTGCAAGCACCTGTTCACCTTGTGGCACGTCACAAAGGAGGAAACATGCAATTTTATGTGATAATGATGACTAATTAAAATATTGCACACTTTCTAGAAGCTAATAGGCAGTAGCCCGCTCTATGTCAAAATTAAGACATTTTATGCTACGATCTACTCAAATTAGCTGCTGCATTTCAACAAGACTATTATCTCCTGTAGAGAGAATCAAATTGTAAGATTAATTTCGTAAATTGCAAAGCGCCGCCACAATAGAGCCCTGTATCGTAGCCTACTGTCTGTGCCATCAGTCGTCGTTCATCACATTTCAGAATGCGACATTTCGGTCTTTGTAGTCGTCCCTCTGACAAGTGTAATTTCACTATAAAATATCACAATACAAAGGGTATTTAATAATAATCACAGCGATGGCGTCTTGGGGTGCTGCCGGGGGCACTGCGTCATAAAACTGAACGCAGAGTAATTGAAATCAATTGTGGTTGCACATAGATGCATGTGTATAGTATACCCACACAGATCGGTTCCAATAAATTTATTCAAATTTTCCACAAATTGTTGTTCGGAGCGTGAGTATATACATATGTAGATAGTAGTAGAGGCACCACAAATTGTATGCACATGGTATAGATCGAGATTTTATCTGAGACAAGACGCATACTACAAATCACTTAATTGGCAATCATTTAAGATTTCTTTTTTAATTTCCTTTCTAGATTTTTTTTTTTTTTTTTTGTTTACGTATGTGCTTTGACCGGGTGTTTAGCGAGTGTGTTGCAAAAAAGTTTTTGTTTTATTATTTTACTTGACGTTACGTGTGGGTAATAATTTTTTTTTTTTTGTTTCTTTTCAGGTAAAGATCTTGAATTATTTGCACCGGGAAATGTTGAGTAATTTGGTGATTTCGATCCAGTGTGTAAGTTGATAGCATTTTGCATTCTGTTGAATCTCAATCTTACTCGTAGCTGTTAACATTGGTACTGGCAAATCACAGGGAAAAATACTTATGCAGATACTAACTTTTTAATTTAAAATCAATAGTAAACATTAATACTGATGTGCTTACTTAACTTATTGCTAAATAATTAAATTTGTATGTAAATTATAAAAAGAAATCACCACATTTTGTTTTTAAAATAATAAATGCCGGACTACAAAATTGTATAAATACTATTTGATAGATTCCTTAATCGTATTTCTTCCGATTTACCAATCATTCAAACGCATTCTTTCGAAGAAATGTTAAGAAAACGGAGCTAGAGCACCCTAAACCTCAGGAGCTAAACTTCTTAAAAACAGAAAAAAGATATGGAGCTAAAACTTTGAAAATAGTACCGTTTTCAGTCAGAATTGGAATGAAAAGCTTTCAGGTGTGGCAACGCTGGTTTATATTGCAAAATGTTAGAGCACGGGGGTTAAATGAATTTTCAGGCCACGTCACAATGGGACAGAAAGATTGTAGATCCGAGTTGGAGATTCAAGATAGCACTTCTAAAATACCAACTGATCACAAATTGCTGTATCATTAAACATGCGACCATCCAAAAGTTTGGCGTGCCAAATTTAAAGCCATATTTGTATCGAACATTAGAGGCTACTATTCGTTCTTACTCGTAGAGTACAAGATATGTATTTGGTATCCGATTTTCTAAGTTTAGATGATTCCCCTCTCCTAGAACTTTGCTTGGCTTACTGGCTTGGGGTTCATGCGGAACATATCGGCGTACCTAACGACGACTTCTGTAGAGCTGCAGGTACGAGGAAGGAATTTAATCTGTCCGTCACCTGGTTTGCAAATGCCCTGCCCTTGTCGACAGAAGAATGAGGACTCTTGGTAGTTACTACTTTACTGAGTTGAAGAATCTACGTCACATTAAGCTGAACGACCTCCTGAGATTCATATCCCTATCTAGGTGGTTCTAATCTAGCGGTCCCCCTTCCCGAGCGGAATAGCCCTCCGAGATCCATATTCCTATCTAGATGGGTATAAACTCAGCAGTTTTTCACTTAAATTCCCAGGGTAAAAACAAAATGGGCACAATGGACTCTTGCTGGTCTAAGTGAGGAGTGACTCATGCCACAATCCACCCATATACCTAATCTAGCCTAGCCTATTGGCTTCAATGAATTTTTCGAATTTTGCGCAAAAATCTTTACATGAGATCTCTTTGAGAGCTTATTAATTTGACCTGTAAAAGTGCTTATATTGTGTAAAACTGGTCTCAGGTTATATGACATTTAAAACAAACACTTCCGTGTTCCATACGGTTCCTACCTATATAAAGATATTTATGAGTTTTTGAAAGCAACCCAGAAAGTTTGCTCCTGATAAAACCAGGAACAGAATTGAGGTGTTGTAGATTGATCTGGGTAAATATCATACATAAATTCTGGATTTTCCAGCCGTTCTTCGAATTCAAGCGGAACTAAACCACTGCATTGCAAGGTGCAAAAAAGTACCCCATTTCGTAGAAACCCACAACAAGAAAAGAACCTTCTTTGCCTCCTCAGCTGTGACTACCTACATTGCATGCATTCGTGTCGCATCCAGGAATCTAAAATAAAAATATTCTCTAATACAGCAAATAAAACGGTCATAGTGCCTAAAAAAAAAAGCGAAATTTGCTAGAAAAATAACTTTAAATACTCTTAAGCCAAATAAACAGAAATATGGACTCAAAATAATACCAATTGAACACACATTTCATGTGAATATCTACGCCGGTGGTGATCTGCGTTTCTCTAGAAACATGTTATGGGCAAACATATCATAGAATATTTATTTGAGTTTATTTATTAAAATGAAAACCGTCAGTGACACATGATCTGTCACTAATTTCATCTCATTAGGGGAATACAAACAAATATTTAAATTTTTCCAAATACAAAATGAATAGGTAAATTAAAAGATACAACCAATTTGCTATTTTTTCCCACTAACTACAGTAATATTAATCAACTCAGCTTTATTCTGTCATCCATCCCATATATCATCCTAGAAGGATACATATAAGCTTCATAATTTTAATTTTTAGTAATTATTTATTTTTGTTTAAACTTGAAACGAAAATATAAACGAACAGATAATGACAACAAAATCCTTGACACTGTCAACATACACGAGCAGAACATTTAAGTGGGGTTCTTGATCGGGTATTATGTAAAAAGGAATAAGTATCTTAACTCTTGGATGATTTTTGGTTGTTTTGAAATCGATTTTCAAAACAACTCTGTCCCCATTTACTGATGATGGGGTAATTTTCAACGGCTTTAAGCAAACAATTAAAAAACATTTTCGCCTGTCATTTGTTTGTCTAAAAATAGTCCCGAAACAGAACATGGGATGAAGGAAAAAAACGGAAAATGATCTGAAAAATATTTAATTACTTTAGTGAAATGGAAGAAGTTTTTAGGTTGAAAGAAACAATTTTTTAATTCTAAACAACTTGCGGTCAAAGTTGCATAATTTTGTTATTTTTTTCTTAGTTGTTGTCTGTAGTGTGGGACTTTACTGAAGTGATGTCAATCGAACAATGAGTTGTGGAATAAAAGCTTTAATTAACTTTTACAAATACAAGGAAAGGGAAGTAACATTTACATTTTGTAGTTTATCTGTGAATGTTGGTTGGTATACGTTCAAATGTGCTCTAGAATTTATGTTAATCTTTATAGTTGCAGTCATTTCGGTTTAATTAGTTTTTCTCAAATGACTTACGAGTTAGAATGGTAAAGTGTAAGAAGTTTATGGAGTTTCTAGTTGCTTTAGGGAACAAAATGGCAAAAGTTTTTGCACTTGATCTTAAATTGTAAGTAAAATAGTTTTTGGCACATATTTTATTTTTAATTAAACCATATGAAATAATGCCTTGTTTGATTCCATTGGTGTGTATATTTTAAAGCAATTGAATTACATAAACAGTATTTTCTTTTGCAAAGATGCAAGACTATGCATGACTGCGTTACGCACCATGTTTTGCCTAGAAAAAAAGAAATGTTTAGTATAGTTTTGAAAAATAAAACTAATGAAAGTATACCCAAAAAGTACTCATGATCTTAAAACATTTTTTTTAAAGCAAACCCACTGTCCTAAGTTGAAAATGAAGAGCAGAAGTAGGAAAGCTACATCACCGATATCACTAAATCATATATTGATCACTTTTATTTAACAATGTCTTCAAATACCAATCGGAGCAACATTGTAATCAAACTTCGATTCATAAAAATAACTACTCCTACAAAGTAGGAGAAAAGCAGCCCATTCAACGACGTAAGTATCTTAAATGAAAGCAAATTCGTTCACTACCGTGTTACCTGTTTGCTGATTCCAACAATAAAATCACGAATGGTCAAAAATTTATGTTCGCACAAAGAAGCAACCATTTCATTGTGTTGTTTGCGGTAGAACTTCCTTTCCATATTTCACCTGTTCTCCCAAAATATGTAAGTATGTACTAAATGTGTTTGCTCTCTGGTTACGAAGTGGATCCCAGGAATTCCCTGAAAGGGATTTATTCAATCTGTCTTCATGAAAGGTTCCTAATATTATATGTTAACATATTTAATTTCGCTTCACCGAATTTCGAGGACCAAGTCATAGACAGGCACAGGAGAGATAATCAAATAATAAATGAAGCGGGATATAAGATACTATATTAAAATTGAAGATTGACGAAAAATGGACCTGTCGTTTAAAGGAAGAGGAACATAAGGGCAGTCCTGATATATTTTTTATACAAATCCCTGAAATTTTTCGAACGTACATACATATAACTATATACGGTTAAAAAACCTCAAACGATTTTTGAACGTATCATACTTTGGTATCGTTTTTCTTTTTATGGCATTTTATTTCTACTTTTGGAAGAAGCTAGCCCCCGAAGAACCTCACAAATAATGGTAGTTATTTCTCGAATTGGGTTTTAACAATTTCAAAATTTCAAACTTGAATAATTTGCAAACGAATAATATACACATACAGTCCACGAAATTAATTTATGCGCATTCTAACTTCAACCAAATAATGCCAGCATTTTTATATTTTTAGTGCTTTAATTTAAATCTTTAAATGAGAGATTGTTAGTATATGAGCAAGAGTGAGAATTCAAGAACAATTTTTTGTAACGGTATCGTCCTGCGGCAAAGGCACGATAAGACAGAATCTGACATCTGGTTGAAGTGCGAAATTCATTTATACGCATAACGTTTTTCAGCCAAGTTAGTTGATTCCTGTTCGAAACCGAAGGTGTAAGTTGAAGATTAAGTTTTTTTTGAATAAAAAAAATATTTTGGAATATTTTTTTAGGACAAAATTCAACAAAAACAGTATGGGAAAAGGAAAGTATTTAACAGAGGAAGAAAAAGCTACAATAACAGTTTTAAAAAAGCGAGATGTTTCCAACAGGGAAATTGCACGGGAAATCGATCGTTCTGACGGAGTCATAAGAAACTTTTAAAAAAAAGGCGATTCTTATGGACAAAACGGTATTCGAAAGGGCTGGAGCGAAATAACTCGGCGGGGAAAAAATCGAATTGTCATCGAAGCAACAGAAAACAAAATGACTGCTGGCCAAATAGTTGCTCATCTTGATTTTGCCAATAACAAAACGCCGAGCTCAACAAATTTTATCAAGTACTCCAAATGTGGTTTATAAAAAATAACTGAAAAAGCCTTTCTTAAAGACCAATCATAAAACGACTCGACTAACATTTACAAGAGATCATATGAACTGGGACGAAAAATGGAACACCGTTATTTTTTCTGATGAAGAAAAATTTAATCTGGATGGGCCGGATGGCTTCAGCTATTATTGGCATGACTCACGCCAGAATCATCCACCAAGAATGAGCCGAAACTTTCACGGAGGAAGAGTTTTTTCTTCCTTTGGAAAAGCGACTATGTTTCGTTTCGACCAAAATGGATTTAAAAATGTACTGCGCAATATTGGATTCATCCCTTATTACATTTTTGGAAGACGATGTAGGTGATCGAAAATTTATTTTCCAACAGGACAACATAGGAGTTCATGTTTTTCGGTACTCGCAAGACTGGTTCAGAACACGGGAAATCCCAATTATGCATAGGCCGGCATGTAGTCATGACCTAAACCCCATAGAAAATTGGTGGGGCATTATGGCACGCGAAATTTATAAAAATGGACGCCAATTCGAACACTTCGAGATTAAATAAAGCGCACGTAGTACCTGATAAGCAGTAACACTATTTCTAACCTCATAAACTCTATGTCGGATAGGATATTTGCTGTTATCCAAAAGAATGGTGGACATACTAAATATTAACTATTAATTCTAAGAACAAAATTCAGTTTATTTACTTTTTTCTTTGGAATTTTTATTGTGCGTATAAACGAATTTCACAGTCATAAACCGTTTTTCTTTGAGTAAATAATGTTATACAAACTTGAGTGATGTTATTTTATTTTTTAATATAATGAATTTGTATATCCTTTTTATAAAAATATACTTCTTTTGTCTACACAACTTTTCTATGAATAAAATCGCAGAAAACAAGTGCGTATAAACTAATTTCGCGGACTGTACACTTAAAAGAAGAAGTCTGCGTACACCCATGCAGTTCGAACTTCGTTTCTGGAAAAAATAGTAATAGTGGGAAATAATCAATTAATTCGATGCTGATCAGAATATAAGATGTTATCAATCAAAATTATTGGTACCGCTAGAGGCTACCCCGCATTGGGGGGAAACGACGAAGGCACTCACTCTCCTTCACAAAGCCACCAAAATTAGTCATGCTGCCTACTAACAGCTTCAATATTGCGGTCAGAAACCGCCCTACTGTACCGGAGACGTTCTACACTACTCTGTGCGACGCACGTCTCGGTCGTAGTTGGGTCGCTTATTCTCACGTCAGAATATATGTATGTATGTGTGTACATATGTACATATTATACTTTATGGGAGCATTGACTGTTATTTTGGTGTTGATAAATAAAAGACATTCAGTCTTCCGACAAACCATTATGCGAATCTAAAAGCATTTATTGTTGATTCTGAGTGCTAACCGAAGGCATGCATAAGATACTTATCGGGCATTCTCCATATAATTGTGACAATCCTAAGAAAAATTCTAGCATAGATAACGTCATTTTGAAATCCCAACTAACGTAAGATCTCAATGAAGATTGTGTAATCCTAAGAACATGTCACTAACGATGCCTCCAGGATGTCAGATTGCTGCTTTATTACTTCTGTCAATTACATACTGTAAATCAGATGTTTTTCTTTTTGTTTGCTTGTTGTGCGTTTGTTAAATAAGGCTGTTCTCTCACACTCCTCCTGTGATCACATTTACTTGTGTGTATCAGAATACCATCTATAAGAGATTGTTACCGTGCGAAGGATATGGTATTTGTGGCCTTATATCTATGATAGGTACACACATGCCCCATGTTGGCATCAGCAACACAATATCCTTGGCTCATACTCCTTGCCGAAACCGAAATAAACCTTTTTATGTATGGATGTTGGCCTTCTTCAGCTCACTTTACTTCGCTCTGATTGACATGAAATAACAGTAAAGCTCCTTTATTCAATGTTATTTTTATCAGTGGGACGAACAATGAGCGAATAACAAGGATATTCTGCGGACATTAAAAAAAAAAGAGGAAAAAAGCCTGCGTGTGTGTTCTTGTTAAGAGGAAAAAAAAAGGATTTCACAGCATCGATTGTGGTTGCGGTTCGTTGGTTAGTCGGAAGGTTGACTGCGACACAGCCATTGGTGATAAGTGTATATTTAGATCTATTGTATCTATGCTATGTTAGATGATATTTTTAATGATAGACTTGATAGTGGTATGCTTAGCCGTTTAGGCTAGAGACGATTAAGGTTAAGTTTGGGTGAAAGCGATTGTTTTTATATGTATTTGAGATGCATGCTAAGCTGAAGGGCATATGTATATGCATATAGTCAAAGGAGGAGGGTTTGCCTTGACACTCTGAGCTATTTATAGTATGATTAACTATTGCTTGTGAGTGGAAGTATGTATGTGTTTCCTAATTGCAGCTCATGCCGTAACAGTTAACACAGCCATAAATTCTATTCAGCTGTTCAGGCAATTAATTGGGAGTACACCCAGAGAAACGGAAAAGAGGAAGCCAACCCACCAACATGCAGCGTACTACCTATTCAAGCAAGAAGGAAACAGTGGGTACGAAACAAGTACATACATGCTACACCTCAATTAAAGAAGCTTTCAGAGCAAAAGACCAAGTGAAATTTCTATCACACAAAGTACTGATAGAAGTCAGGAATGTAGATGGAGCTAGTATGAGCTGGGTTCTAACGAAGCAAAACTATTTAGAAGTTAGTGCCATATAGACTCTGCAAAAGCATATAATGAGTAATCTACCGCCTAGGGGAACATACATACATAATTACCTTAAAAAGATGCTTCAGGTACATGAATTTGAAATTTCTACCTCGTACAATTCGACGCATCTTCAAACAATTGGACTGCAAAAAGGCAACTAGACCAGATGGAATACCAGCCATAATTCTAAAAAAAAACTGCATACCTACCCTGCCACCTATTCTTTCCAGACTTTTCTCTATGTCTTACGCACAGAAAACTTTCCATCGTGCTGGAAAATTTTTCGCATTCAACCCATCGCACATCTGGAGAGAGGCGGATTAATAAGCAATATGGTTTTCGAAAGCGCCTTTCAACCGAAGACTTGCTAGCTACGATACTCACGTATGAACGTCAGCCATTGAACAAGTAGGGGAATCAAGAGCCATTACATGGAGCATTTGGCATGGACCGTTATTAAGCAAGTAAGCTTCCTATGGACTACCTCAACATGTAGCATGGATGAAAAACTTTCTTTAGGACAGATGAATTCGATTTGTGGTCGATGTGTATCTTCCGACATCTTTGCCGTAAACGCTGGTGTACTACATGGTTCTCTACTTTCATCAATTCTTTTTTCACCCAACCTAAGGAGGCTATTTTCTTGGCGTCGCGGTCAACTTTGCATACATGAGACTAGCCTATTTATTTATTTAGAGCAAAGAGATACTTCACATCGGCACAGCTTTTGCTTTTATGCAAATCACAAGTGAGACCAGGACTCGAATATTGTTCCCATTTTTGGAGCTCGGCTTCAAAACATTTTTTAAATTTACTCATGGCATCCGGACACGAGCAGGTCGCCTGATAGAAGATCCAACGCCAACATCGAATCTCCAAGCGTTGGTTCATCGAAGGCGAGTAGCAGACCTACGTCTATACTACAGATACTACCATGAAAGATGCTCTTAAGATCATCAAAGAATAATTTCTGAAAACACAAAACAAAGAGCACACGATTTCCGTGTTCACCTGGAAAATGCGCGACCATTTCTTTAGCAAAATTCTTTTTGTTACAGAACGAACACACTTTGAGACTCACTCCCAGGAAACATATTTTCAGAAGATTACAATCTCCAGCTGTTGAAGAGCAGCATTAGAAATACGCAGACCTCTCAGGGCGCTGTTTCAGCGTTATATAGGGTGGGGCAGAAAGAACTGCCCGATTTAAAGAGAACGTAGATAAGTTAAGAGTAGGGATAGCAAAGCGCGGGAAGTAGCGATAGACAACAGCAATTATGCGGTTTTCAGTTGTCATATTGGTTTGGACGGGAGTACACCGTGCGTTTGTTATCGAAGAATTCATTTAAAATGGGGGGTCGGTGACTGCGACGCAGCGTGCTTTTCGCATACACTTCGCACTCGGTCCACGTGATTCCGTTCCTGAGAAAAAAACAATACGCCTTTGGGTGTCAAACTTTAGAGAAACAAGCTTTGCACTCAAAAAGAAATCTTCTGGACGACCTCGTTAGAGAAATTTCTCGACGACCTTCATAGAGGAATGTTTCCTGTGCGTATTGTCTCTTTACGTGGTGATATCGGGTGGGCACCGCGTTCGCCTGATTTGACGCCTTACGTTTTCTTTCTCTGGGGATATCTTAAAGCCCAGGTATACAAACATCGTCCACAAACTTTATTTATTTATATTATTTATTTATTTATTTAGCTTAATACAAGCAAGCTTAAATCTAAACTTAAGAACTAACAACGAGGGACCTTTACTCTAACCTTAACATTTTATTTTTTTTTTTTTTTATTAATTTTTTTTTTTTTTTGTTGGGCCCCTGGGGACCCACACATTTTTTATTAAACTAGGTCTTAAAAACTATCTTAAAAACTAGAGAGGGAACTGGGACTGGTTAGTTCAAGAAGAGGTGTAGAGGGACTTTCTAAGGGCGGATAGACTCGAATGAAAGTCTAGGGTGTTCTGTGAGTTATTTGCCAGGCGTAACATTCTGGAAATTGGTTCGAAATTTCCGTAGTTGGTGCGGTGGTGAGGGAGAAGAAAGAGCGGTACGGACCTGAGGTTTCGGGGGTTAGTGCGAAGGGATATCATTTCCAGTAGTGCGGTGGAGTCGATCATACCGGTTAATAATTGGTGCACGAAAAGTATGTCAGCGACTTCGCGACGTTTTGAAAGGGTTTGCAGGTTAATCAATTTTATCCGGTCTTCATAGGGAGGTAAGATATAGTTGTCGGCCCATGGGAGACCGCGTAAGGCAAACCGGATAAACCTACGCTGCACAGCTTCGATTCTAAGGGAGTGTATGTTGTGATAAGGTGACCAAACTTGGCTGGCGTATTCCAGGAGTGGTCTGCAAAGGTGATATAAAGGGATTTAGAAACGTAAGGGTTTGAAAATTCTTTAGACCAGCGTTTTATGAAACCGAGAGAAGAATTGGCCTTGTGTACAATATGATCAATGTGGGAACGGAAGTTTAGCTCCCTGTTACAAATAATACCCAAATCGCAATTAGAGGAGACTGAGCCGTTTACGAGAGAATGTTATGGATTGACATTTGGCGACGTTAAGTTCTAGAAAGTGTGGAATGAATTTAGATCGATTTGAAGTAAGAGAGAATCGGTGGGGGTAGATATTACCTTCGTGATTTTCATATCATCCGCGTAAATAGACGGATCAGAGTCTTTTATGTCGTGACCAACATCGTTTATAGTTAAGACAAAGAAGCTCTAAAGAATGCAATTACATAACTCGCTGCATAATGGAAAACTTCCGAAAGAGGGTTATTCAGTGTATCCATAATGGAGTCCGCCACTTGAGTGACGTAATTTTTAAAACTTAATTAAAAAACTGCATTATGTGTATTATTTAGAAATAAAGTTATCTCTTTGATATCTGGTTTGTTTTTTGTTATATTAGCATCTCAAATGGGGGAGTTCTTTCTGCCCCGCCCTGTATGTTCGGCTCTCCTGAGAGAAGAATATAAAAAAGGTCCGATAGCAGTGTACAATGTACATATTGCATTCAAGAGCCAAAGCAAGAACTGTGTCGTGACAAAAAGGATGCATTTAACCATGTCAAAAAAACCAGCATGAAAGTTAAGCAACTTAACCTGATCTACTGTTAAGCAGCTCATCAGCTCCTTGTGCAATCTTTACATAAATAAAAAAGTATTCTACTCATATGATCCACTGAAAAGATCAGTTTCAAACTGGGTAACATTTTCAACTATTTAAGAATACCGATCACAAAGATTGAAATGATAAGAGGTTCAACTTCTGACAGATTGTTTGATGTATTTATGGCATAGTAGGCAAGCAAATCAAAATGGCAAAGGAAAATCTCAACCAATATGAATAAAAGCCGAACTGTCAACTGGTCTGCTAAATCTAGGTACTTCTACATGTGCTCACTTCCACCTCGATTAGACTCAACTGTGCTTGCAAATCACACTGAGTTGAGTCGACCCGGCATGAAACATGTAGGTAAAGTCATTCCGTGATTACCATTACAAATTTCGATACAAAAAATACCTACATACACATATAGATATATTTCTTGCTGGAATTGATCTTTTCAGATATATTTCTTGGGGGAGGCTGCTCAGGTGGACCCTTCATTCTTCTCAATCCTCCGCGAAGGAACCTCATTTCCGTGACCATAGGTGAGGGTTAGTATATCTGGGGTAGTCCTCGAAACCTGTAATCATTCCAAACCGGACTGAATTTTCTATTACTTTTCAATTTCCGATTTCTAGGAAACATCACATACATTTTATTTACCTGCTTTGTTAGCGTGGTCCACAATAATATGAACTATATATGTATGTATTTATCTTACAGAAGGAAACATCAAACGCGATCGTTATCGTCTGCGTCAGAATACCTGCAAGAACACAATGGTGTCGCTGTTGTACGTCACGTTCATATGTCAATCGCGTCGTATATTGCATGCCTCTCGAAAAATCCGTCCACAATGAAATCGCATACTTACGTTATTTAAGTATCAACTGAATTGAAAATGTGTTTATTAAATTCAAATAAAAATCTGGGAAGGGTTTTTTTTTTAAAGCGAATGTGATAGATATCACTAAATCAATCAATTTTTCTATTTGCTGCTCCTCCATTTCCTACTACGTGTCAGCATTGTCGCGCGACAAATATTAAAGCGTGACCAACTCACGCGGCGATTATAGCGACTCATTGTGTTCTCTTTTATTCGTTTGTGTGTATTTCAACTTTTGACAGGACTTACGACAGCGACACCATTGTGTTCCAGCGGTACACAAGCAGCTATAAATGTGCGTCCCTTAGGTAGACAAGGAAATAAATGCATGTGTTGGTTTATTTCATCACGTTATCAAATTTTTAGTTTTCGGTAAAGGAAGTCTCCTCAAACTTTCCAAACGCGTAGTTCTATAATGGCTGGTTTTGCCATTTTTTTTAATCTCTGTGTTTATTTATTTAAATAACTTAATTCGCTTGAAGAACATCGCAATAATTCTAATTGAAGATTGGGACCAAGCCTCTAAGGTAGAATGACAAAGTTTAACTAAAATCTGTCAATTAGTTTTTGCGTGATACCTGCCCAAAAACAACAATGCGTTCGTCATAAACTAAAGTACTATCACCATTACGATGTCTAACAATTATCATTCCACCAGCAGGTCCTGCAAAGCCAATTATTCTATTATATAAAGCGATAGCAAAATGTAATCTCTCAAATAAATAAAACTGCGAAAGCAATATGTGTAAAAATAAAATTTTAAATTCTAAACTGAATTAACGATTTAAATTGGTGGGCTTACGCATATGCATACGTATGTATCCTGAAGAACGTCATTTCCAATGACATCAGTTTCTCTAGCATCACAATTATTGTTGAATGATGATATCCAGAGCTTGAGGTGAATTCCATTAAAAGTCTTAGCATAAAATGAAAGTTCACTTGTCTGACAATAAATTCTACAAGAAGACAATAAAAAACTAAGCAAAAGACGTCAATTTGTTCACACATGTTGTTTGCTCTCGTTTAATGTCTGCAGCGTTTAGATTTTTGTACTTTTTATAACTTTCTGTCTATTTTCTTAAATTTATTGTTTTTTTTTGGAATGCTATTTATTTTTGACCGTTTAATCATAAATTTTGGAATTTAAAGTTACGAAACATGTTATGCTTTCAGCATGACACATCCGTCTAAATCTGTAAAAAGGTAATCTGTACTAAAGGTAAAACCGCCTAAGTCGAGTTAGGACAAAATTGAGTTAAGGATGCTCTACTATTCGCAATTTATGCTACCAAATTTGTACCTTATTACCTGTTATCGTTACCGAGTTATACGCAAAGGAACAAGACTAAAATTCCAAATTCCCATATGTTTTCGGGAAAACGAAAACTTTAAATTAGTTTTTTGAGAATCTGTGAAAATCGACTTAGGCGGTTTTACCTAGCGGGCACAGAAATATTTATTTAAAATGAACATTTGGCAGAAAACACGAAGGAACATATTAACTTGACATTGCTTTGGGTAACCCCATAAGGGATGTTCTATATGAGGACAGCTTCTGCATATATAAAAAGGGGATCTGAAAATTTGTCAAATCAAGAAGAACATATCACAAAAAAAAAAAAAATAAAAAATCCATGCATATAAGAATATTTCACTACAAAAAATTGGCAGAACTGGATATGGTGTATGTAAGGGACTGAGACTGAAGTAAATTTGGCAAAATTCTCTCTAAAAATATTTTTTTATTAATATTAACACAACATGGTTTGTTTTGAGATAGAGCTCCAATCAGACTGAAATTAACTTCCTAGAAAAAGAAAGATAAAATTATCTATTTTCTCGACTTACTCGTACTGTCCGGAAATGTTGAGTTGATTGTGGGTGTTAGAAGTGCTCAGGGCTTTTGTTTTGGGTGTGTTTATTTTAGGCCCCACTTTGTTTGCCTTTGCTTCTAGATTTTGGGCTATCATATAAAGGTCCATTATCCGATATTAAAGTAGGCGAACATCGTCAGCGCGCTTGGCTTGGCTTGGTAAGATGGCATAGTCCATCGAATCTCATGGTTACCTGATGGGCAATGTCGCCCACAACTGTCCACCCTTGCAGACGCTTCCCCCGAACAGTGTACTATTACAAAATGGCTATGGGATTTCATCTGCACATCGTTACACCTTAAAGTTAAATCTCGGCCAGATAAAAAACGTGGAGGGAAATTTAAAAAAATTAAGAGTATTTTCGAAACCACTAATGCGACTAAAACCAATGGTGTGCATTGGACCTCATGTTATACCAAAGGTGTTCTAAAATAGCATTTTAACTGATTGCTAATTTTGCTTCTTACATAATAAAGGATGTCTCCTCGAGGCAAACTCTGGAGTGTTCTGCAGGAGTATGGGATTGATGGTTCCCTGTTAAGGGCGATTCAGTCTTTATATACAAACTGTAAAAGCTGTGTTCGGATAAACGGTGTTAAATCAATACCTTTCACTGTGGGCGTTGGACTCCGCCAGGGGTGCGTTTTGTCACCTCTCCTCTTCATTGTATATATGGATTGGATGTTGCAGCGCAGCCGTGGCGGGGAATGTTTCAAAGTGGGAGACCTAAGGATTAGCCATCTGCTCTTTGCGGATGATTTGGTCATCCTTGGGTCCTCTCAACCCGAACTTCAGCGCGCACTCGAAAGGTTTGTAGCCGTTTGTGATGATGCTGGAATGAAGATCAACGTAAACAAATCGGAAGTAATGTTCGTTTTCAAAAAACCCATTCAGTGCACTCTGCATGTTAGTGGAGTCCCACTGAAGCAGGTGGAGAAGTTTAAGTACCTCGGGGTTTTATTCACGAGTGATGGGAGGAGCAATGCCGAGTTATCCTGTAGAATTGGTCAGGCTGGATCAATTTTGAGAGAGCTTGGCCAATCTGTTATAAGGAAGGCCGAACTTAGTATTCAAGCTAAGCTATCGGTTTTTAACTCGGTGTATGTTCCAACTCTCACCTATGGTCATGAAATTTGGGTAGTGACCGAGAGAATAAGATGGCGGATACAAGCTGCCGAAATGAGGTTCCTTCGCGGTGTTGCTGGAATAACTCGTAGGGATCGAGTGCGCAACACCAGAGTACGCGAGGCGCTCAACGTTGAGCAGCTACTTCTCCGAACGGAACGATCTATGCTTCGATGGTTTTGGTCACGTAGTGCGTATGCCCCCAGACCGGCTTCCAAGACGCGCCATGGTTGCCGTGCCATCAGGTAGACGACTTCGCGGAAGGCCCAGAAATAGATGGTTGGATCAAGTCCGACATCTCTCTTGGAGCCGCTTAGGGATTCTCCCTGATGAATTGGAGCCAATGGCGGAGGATCGAGAAGGATGGAGAGTCCACCTGAGCATCCTACCCCCGCAACCCTCATGAAGGATTAGCGGGCCATTGAAATGATTGAAAATGAATAATAAAGGAAGCTATGTATACATGCGAACTTTTGAGAAAACATACTATATTTTTGATTTTCTTTAGAAAATTTTATTTTTTATTTCGGTCCAAACAAATACTTTTTAGAGAAAAGTTTCAAAGTCATACAGGTACATGCTAACCCAAAACCCACGCAACCGATTTCAATAAATTTTACGGTTTGAGTTAATACTGGTCCTTATACTTGTTTGTCTGACAGAAACTGGAATTGGATAAAATCGTAGCAAAATGTATTGTGGTGAATAAATATCCCCATTATTTCTTTAACATCCTCCCGCTTTTCTAAGGAATAAGTGCTCCGAAAAGTGTCCCCTAAAAATATTTCTCACATAATTACTTACTTACTTACCTACTTATTGACTTACTTACTTACTTACTTACTTACTTACTTACTTACTTACTTACTTACTTACATGTTTACTCACTTGCTTGCTTACTTAAGTGGCACTATAATCCGGGGTGGACCTTGGGCTCGACCAACAAACCTCTCCAGTCAGCCCGGTTACGAGTCAGCTGCTTCCAGTTGCACACGCCAAGATGGTTGGTTGTATAGGCCGTATAGCATGATATTTTACAAACTCCCCCGCTCACCGTCTATGCAGGCGAGACCAAAGATTACTCGAAGAACTTTTCTTTCAAAGTAACCAAGAACATCCTCATCCGTTTTTGATAAATTCCACCCCTGCAGCAGGACTGTGATGATTAGTTTCTTATACAAACTTACCTTAGTGGTTCTAGATAGGTTCAATTGCTTTCTTAGCCCATAGGAACAGCGATTGGAAGAGTAATACTTCGTTTGATCTCCTCACTGATGTCATTTTCAAAATTCACCATAGAGCCTAGGTAGACAGAGTTCTTTACTAGCTCAAAACTATATCTGTCTATTGCGGCGTTCTATCGACGACGCCGATGCGCTTTTTTGTAGACATTTTTTATTGTTTTCATTGACCTTTGCTGCCTCGATCACAACACTTGCAAATGCCCCACTGACGGCTCGCTAACTTCTTTCAACTTTATCAATGTCATGGGGGTAATTCAGACTTATAAAGGGTTGTTCCTCCGGTATTGGCTTGCGAGTTTCGTACAATTCTTTCAAGTATGATGTTAAAGAGATCTCATATCTCATATTTGATCAATGGTGGACTTTCCCGCACTGTAACCGCACTGCTAAGGACCTATCAGGTTGTTGACACGCGGTTTTATGTGTTCACATAATAGGTGTTCTCATTTACCAGGATTGGGCAAACGATGTTGAAGTTCCATTCATCGGGCATACATGCTTTCGTCCGACAAAATTTTACAGATGAGTTGGTGCATGCTCCTTACCAACTCATCCCCTTCTGGCTTAAAAAGCTCGGCGGAAAGGCTCATCGGCTGCAACAGTTTTGTTGGATCTAATATTTCTTATCATAGAGAAAAAACACTGACTACGAACTTTTACCTCATGCATATGTTTCTGCCAATACTGTAGGTCCCAAAACCTTACGAGTAAATAAGAGCAGTAGAGAGATTTTGGTTTTCCAAAAATAAAAATAAATAATTTTTACAAATAAAAGGATATACTTGTATGTACTTCATTTAAAAGAGATAATTGGGGAGACGTTATTCGTGCCTAAATGAATTGGCTAATTGGAAGATATTCCAAGCTAAGTATATACATATATATAACAAACTATATAAGCAAGTGCTTAAACATGTATGGAAGTACGGTATACAACTCTGGGGTTGTACCAAACCAAGCAGTAGAACTTTTATACAATCATTCCAAAATAAAGTTATAAAAGCAATCTTGAATGCTCCCTGGTGTATTAGAAACAATGATATCCACAGAGACTTAGGGATAGCCACCGTGGAAGACGAAATGACAAACTTCGCTCGCAAGCTCCGTATTCGTCTTCATAGTCATTGCAACTGTGGCTACTCCGAACTTTGGAAGTGACAATTGGAAATCTACCTGTCTCACATGAATATTTTATTCGAAGCTCTAACTACATGAAAGGGTACTTAACTTAGTTGTAGTAAACACGACGAAGGGAAGTGTGTTTTTAGTCAGTAAAAATCTGACACTACTATGAGTACACGGTGTCTCATAGTCTCATGAAGACTTTCACCTACCCACGCAAAAAAAAAAAAATTCGTGCCTAAAGCCTAAAATTTTCTGCCAACCGTTACTTTCAATGACAAGTCACAGCAATTTGCAAATAATACCATTAACCCCATGCTTAATGGTTATGACTCCCATTCTTTCTGAGTGTTCAATGGCATACGTATATACATATCTTGTAGCTTAACTGTAAACTGGACTAATTCAATGAAATTCTGATCACTTACCTGTCACAATAAACGGATCTGGTTGCTCTATCTTTTCTCTATTGGTGTGACATTTTACACACCACCCCTATCGTATTTATCTGCTCAATGAAAATATAAAGCCAGTTTTCTACTCTGTAAATGATTCTATTAATTTACTACTCATAAAATAATTTGAAGCCTCATTAAATTGAATTAACGAACCATTTAGCATAAAAAAACCTGTTATGTACTTAGTTTTGTTAGAAATATTTTGTTTACATTCCGCACTATAATTTTTCAATTTTAATTTTTCTTTTTTTTTGATACATTAACGCGCAGTCATTCTCCTTTTTTTTAAGTTTAAGTATTTTTTAAATGCATTCACACAAATGTGTAAGTTATTCGACATCAAATCTATGGGTAAATCGATCTAGGTAATTACGAAAATTCCTAATGAACTCGCGCTCAACAATTTTCTCTAATTTCATGTAATGTTAAGGGAAACAAGAATGTGAAACGTGCCCACGAATTCTGGCACGTTCTGAACATGTTGTGCCAGAATTTTTATTTGCTCTTTTATTATTACGTAAAACTTTGTTCTATGAAGTGTGAGTCTTGATTGCGTTTGACGATGCCTATGATGACGCCATTTTCACGAGTCAACATCTGGAATAGGTTTTTATTTAAACGGGGATGTACGGTCAGAAAACTTTGCAAATTAAGCAGTTGTCTAAGTAGCCCAAGTACTCGTAACATGTGGACACGATAGCAGAAAGGTAAACCTATAACTCATAGTTGTTAGTCTTATCTGATACTTATAGTAGATGGTAATGTTTGCTCATGGTGTTCGTATCTAACGAATACGTTAATTGAACAATATGAATATTTTTTTCAGTAGCTTGGGCTACCCAATTATACATAATAATATTAGTAAACAAATCGCGGGATAAATGAGTTTCAAACATTATCATTGGGGGTGTTTTAATAAGAAGAGAAGTAATTACGAATTAGGCAAGCCTGCAACGTCAATCGCTTAGTAAACCTTATTTAATGATTACTCGTAGGTGTGGCGACATAGTTTGAATAAAATGTTATGTTATGTATATATGTACGTGTTAATAACCAAACAAGGTTTTTTGAATAGTAAGCAGGTATGGCAATGTCAAAGTATAGTGATGTCTAAAAATGTCAAATTATTTCAAAATTTTATGTAGATGGACTTAACACAGCTGCAATTACCTTTGGCAGGTAACGCATAATCTAAGGAAAATTTGGATCCAAAGAGGCGAAACTGTTTTTCATGCACGTGACCCATTTTTAAGCAGCAACGTCTATCCGTTTTATGACGGCCACCATAGTGTAGTGGGTCACCCACCAAAGGACCTATACTTATTTTTTTAAATTTTAAATTTACGCTAAATAGTTCAGCAATTGCATGACGTAAGTTGGAAAGGAGCAGAAAATATACATCTCAGCTGATCGGGAGCTTTTCCGAGTACGCCTGGTTCCGCTGTTGATGCTTTACTGAACTTACTTCCTTTGATACTTATATCATGGGCTGCAGTATCAAAGCCGAAGTGATTTTTGGTATACTCCACACTAGAATTTTGATGAACTTGCGCCACACTTATCTCATACGACTCCGGTCTCATGGATATGCCACCAGAACTTCAGCTGATACGCAAATACAGAGTCGACTTTCCTTGTGTTCAGGACTGGTTTCGGCCAGACTGAAATGGAATGCAGTCCTATTTTCACGGACGACTCCAAAACCAGTCAAAAGTCTGGCGCTGGTGTCTTCGTGGAAGACGACAACATTAGACTTATTTTCTCGTTGGGCAAATATGCGTCTGTTTTCGAAGCTAATGGCCATAAACTATGTTGTGAAGAACGAACAGATGGAAGGGCAGTACTACTTGTATTTGTGTCTGTTGTGACAGGCTGCGCTTAAGGCCTTGCTTAACGCTTCCAAAATTGTTCACGAAACCAAAAATTCTTTCAACTCGATCGCAAGCCTGAATTCTCTGTCCCTTATCTGGGTCCCCCCAGGTCACACTGGGATCCTGGGAAACGAGATCTCCGATGAGATTGCTAGACAAGGCTCAGAGGAGGTTTTCTCAGGTTCCGAATCCGCGTTGGGTTCCATTGGGGGTTAGGGGTTCCATTGACGATTGGGTCTCTAACGAACACAATTATGGGTGGCATGACTCTCCCGGATGTGGGTTGACTAAACGAATGCTCCCGAACATCTGTAAGAAATCAGCTGCATTCTTGCTTGCTGTTCCTCAGCAGAAAATACTGCAGACAACTTATTGGCGTCTTAGCAGGTCACTTTGCTTTCGCCTAGCACCTTAACGTGCTGGGCTTAAGTGACTCTACAATCTGCGACGCTTGTGGAGAGAGCGACGACACTGCGGAACATTATCTCTGCGAGTGTCCGGGATTTGCTCGTATCAGGTGGTAGATCCTCGGTGCTGATGTGGTGAGTGCTGGTACTGTAAGCTCCTCATCACTGAAGTTCTTGCTTGGCTTTCTTAGAAAGGTAAGGAAATTCCAATAAAATGAGTAAACCAGAGTTTGCTCTCTGGTAGTACAATTGACCAGATGCGTTTGAGAGCTCCAGTCGAGCGTTTCCCATCCCGACACCGTGTTCACAAGGTCACAAGTCTTTGCTTTTATAGTATTTAAAGATAAAGGTTAAATCTCAATGTAAGCATAACTTAGCTAAGGGTAGTGGTTTTTTTTAGTTTAGCTTTAGTTAAGGGTGGCGATGGTGGAGTAATAACGTGATTTAAATCCTGATGTCAGCAAGCATTTATTTATTTCTCATGAAATGTAAGTCAGTCCGAACAATTGCGAAAGTTTGTGTGAACAGTATTGCGAAGGCATAACACTGGCAGTAGGTTGGTCATATGGCTAGAAAAATTATTCGCTCGGTTGGATGATTCATATGCCTATGACATCAGACCATGGGGTAAAAAATACTGTGAATCAGAAGCAAAGACAAAAATAACAAAAATCTCCCCAGTTATCTGGACTCCACCCCAGAGTTTTTCTAAAACATAAACATCTAGGTTTCAAACCACTACATCCATCTTTCCCTCTCTCTATTTGCCCTTTACAACGCCCTCACTATTAAAAAAAACACTTAAAAGGATATTCATAACCCCTTGACTGTGCACAAATTAGAAAACAAAAAAATATATCTACTAAACTTAAATCTAACAGATTTAAGATATATTTAAGATAAGTTGTCATAATGTATTATTTGAAGCTATTCAACCAGTCATTTGAATTTCGACCTACATAATCAGCTTGGGAACATAATGTAATAAAAATCCATAAATATTTTGTTATTGTTTCGGCCCGGCAAATCTACAATAGACCAAATTTTCACACTGGGCAAATCCTGGAACAGACCAACGAATATCAAGTCGAAACTCATCACCTCTTCAACGACTTTAAAACCGGATATAATAGCATTCATCGTATTGAGCTCTACAATGTGATAGCTGAATTAGAAATCCTTCCAAAACTAATCTAGCTTATGTCGTATAATGCTAGAAATACGCCGTACTCTATGAGATGTCGATACAGCTCATCTGAACTATTCCAAATATGCACCGGATTTTCGCATGCGTTTGTTGTCATGTGATTTCTTCAATTTCTTACTGGATCAGATAATGTGCAGAGTAGTATCTTTCACAAGTTAGTTTAATTAGATGCTAGGATATGCAAACGATATTGACAACATTGGAAGATACCAGCGTGCCGTCATAGAGACCTTCACGGCAATTGAAGATCAGGTGAGTGGTCTTGAAGTGGATGAGGACAAGTCAAGTACACGTTGTTAACAAAGAAAAAACAGTCTGGAATCTAAGACAGAACGAACTGTTGAATTAGGAGTTTACCTACCTTGGAGTAAATATTAACACCACAAATGATATCTTCGTGTAGATTTGATCAAGAATAACCCTAGGAATTCATTGCTACTTGGTTTTAGTAAAACAACTAAGTTCAAAACTCCTAACACTACCGAACAAAATTAATACTATATATGCAGAATTTTAATCTTAACAGTCCTGCTATATGGCGATGAGTACTAAACGATAAGTAAAAAATAGGAGTAAATATGAACTCTTTCCAGAGAAAAATATCGCAGTTCAAAGATTCAAAGTGACGAAATAGAGCAAACATCCAGTATAAAGACCAAATAGTCGTGGATGCCAGAAAACTTAGTCTGTAGAACTGGACGCAGGACCTCCCGGGATTGACGACGATGGAAGACTGCAATGTCTCAAACAACGACTGTCGGGCATGAGTCGGGAGCCCACTAAACTAATAACGTACGGAAACACTGATGAGTTTCACGAGAAGAGGAATACTTTAAAAATAAATTTCCTTAGGAATACTTTAAAAATAAAAGGTCATTCCTACTATATTGAGAAAAATACTTTAAGCCTTTCAACATGTGGCAATTAGTTCCGCATCCTTTTCTGCGGATGGACGAGTACTATGACTGTTATTGAGTCAAACTTTCACAAAAATCTTTATTTCTTTAGTTTATTTTGTTAAAAAATATTGAAATAAATATAAATATTGAGAAAAAAGGCAATATAAAAGTACGTAATTTTTAAAAAAGTTCTTGTAAATTTAATTTGAAGAAAATTAAATATAATGCATTTTATTAAAGTTGACTTGTTATGTTTCATGGAACACTGTATCGAAATGTACATATGTATCTACGTTTCTTCTATACATAGCTACAATTCTAATTTTTATTCCTTCAGAACGCAACGAACTGTAAGAGTGATTAAACTCTGGTCCAATTGGAATAAAACGAAAGTCCTCCCTACTTTATGAGAAACTTTAACCATTTTATCTGACTTCCTTCATCTAACGCCACAACTTTAAATCAGTTTAATCGCTGCAGTGGAAAGATTCTAAAACTCAACTCAAACACAAAACCAAGAAATATATGCACATACTTATTCCGCAAAAGTAATTTTCCCAGATTTATCGTTCAACTAAATCTGATATGACGTTGACTCAGCTACATTCAATTGACATGATGTGACTTTATCTCTGTATTTGAGGACTTCGGTTTAGTGCTCGCTTCAGGCGGTAGCCAATTATTATTATAATTCGTTACTGCCTCTTTCTTCAGAACCCCCTAGGGTGAGTAGGGTACTTCTCATACTAGAAAATCGTTTTGCTTGATTTAATCAAAAGAAATACTTATCAAAAAATCAAACTGACAACTACCATCAGGATGACATCAACGCTGCTTTAAAGCCTTTTGTTTCTTTGTTCCTACTGGGTCTGTCCTCTGAAGGGGTTACACGCACACATTTTACGCATTTATAAAAGTGTCAACCTTATCGTATATGGGTGTATGTAGATACTTTCAATGAACTTGAACTCAAAAGTGGCGCCACTACCAACAGCTCTTTCCCAGTAGATGTGGTTCTTTATACAATACGTGCGTAATATATTGTTGATGTGACACTTGTGCCTCTTCGTACTTGCTCGGTTGTGGATACTATTGCATCGTATCTGTATGCTACTTGTGCGGATGTAATATATTTAAACAGATAATCCCACTTAACCTCGATTCTAAACAGTTTCAAAAGAGAAAAGGCTGAGAAATGGCCTAAAAATACGAACACACCATATATTCCAAAGAGTTCGTTTGAAATTTGACAGTTGGTCTGAAAGAGAACAAAGTGATGCCCCATTAAGTTTGAAATAAAAGGCCATCTCAGGGTGTCTTTGAAATAGTAACCTCAAGCTATGCCGTTCGTATTTCTTAATTGTTGTTATTATTATTTATGAGGCGGGCATAATCCCCAGGGGTCAATTTCCTTACCACTATTTTCTTATGACTGATTTAACTGGTTTCGTGGTTATTAATTCAGCTCTTCAACCTTGTAATGTCTACTTTCTGTAAGATTTCTTAAATTTATAGAAATATTTGTAGGCTCATTCAACACATCACGTCATATACTCGTAATAATGTATATTTCCATTCCATTTGCAGATTCAGCTAATTCCGTCAATTCTGCTGTCGTTGGCGCCGCCCCACACACTTAGCCCATTCAATTGGGCGGTGAAACTGTGATGGATCATGCAGTTAAAGCGACCAGGGGACGACCATGGAACAAGCTACGTTTCGAAAACGACGAGCTAGAATGTCTGTACCAACGCTACACGCTGAAGCTGCAACGCTTCTCGGTGCTGGGTGTGGTCGCACTGGTGGTCGTTCTCTGTGGAGTTATGGCCGCTCTCAGTCTCGCCTACAATCATAGTCCAACATTTCATGTGAGTATTAAATTTCTTCGAATGCAAAGTGCCATGAATTTTGTTTGATTATGGTTGCAACTTCCTGCTTATTCTGGACTTTCTTGTCTTCTTCATCTTTACAGAACGTTTTCAATTCCATAGTGTGCCTCCTGTTTGCAATTATTTTGATATTGTTGCAATGTCGTGTTATCAAGGATCATCATCTGCCATTTTTATGCTATGGCATTCTACTATTCACCGCATGCATATGCTTTGTGTCGATGCCAACGGTGGGAAGCATATTTCCAGTTGATACAAAAGAGGTAAGGAAATTTTTTTTTGCATTCTCTTTAATTTTTTATTTGTTATTTTTAGTTTTCGTTTAGCTCTCTCACGGTCTGTGTGTCAGCATATGGTATATTATGCATTTTGTTGAAGAGTCTGGGAACACAGATGCATGATAGGGCAGCCGCGAGATGCGGGTAATGCTCTGTGTAGTTGGCTTAGCGCAGCAAAACGTGTGAAAGTGCAAAGAAACAAATTAATTTTTCTTGCGGGGGAAAAATATAATAATTTGTTGGCATTTGAAAATCCATTCTCTTCTGTTTGTTTGGAGTTGGCATTCTTTTAAAGTTTTATTCCACTTAAAGACTCTCAGTTGATGAATTTAGATTGAAAACCGAAAGTATATCATAGTATTTAATAGATTGACCGGAAAAGAGACACTGTTCGACGTATTTGCGCAGAAATTCATTCTGCATCTGTTTACTTCACAAATTTATAAACAAAACTGACCGTTGCCGCCGTTTGCAAAAGTTATAGCCCCTTCCGATAGGGTGATACACTTTGGCCGACCTTGTATTTTGAATTGATAGCTAGAAGGTGACAAACAGACGGAAGAGCAATTGAGCGAGAATAATATTTAGGCTTCATGGGCGAAACGGTACAAGTTCAAATGTTTTTGGAATCTGCCCACTGTGACGCCTACTTATTAAAATATTATGTTTCAATATTGTTTACTAGAAATCATAAGAGATAGGTATTGATCTCCTTTATCTGTAATCTCTAAAAAAAACTTTTAAAATAGTATTTACCGGTGATAAGTCTTACATCCTTCTTGCTCAAAATTATGGAGAGACTGGTTGACTTTCACATATGTACGTAGCATGCTTATCAATGTGTCAAATCCTGCGAGAATGCGCTTCGAAATCTAGTTGCCACATTTGAATATGCGGTTGATAGGAAAGAATACGCGATGGACATCTTCATCGATACTGAGGAAATGGGCGTTCGGTGAATCCTTTCAAAACGGAGGTTGTTCTTTTTCAAGAAGGAGGTTATTAACCGGACTGACTCAGTGCTAAAAGGCGTCATCGACCGGATTTTCAATGAAGCTACAAATCTAGAAGTGAACTTGCAGGTGCCGTGGCGCAGTAGTTAGTGTGTCGGACCACTGCGCGTGAGGTTCAATGTTCCAGTCTCAGAAAACACCAAAAACGTTTTTTACCGGTCCCACCTCTCATGAACATCTGACAAAGATCGTAGAGTATTGTTATTATGAGAAAGCTTCTCAAGAAATAAATTGTTCATTGGATACGGCATAAAACTGTAGTTCCCTTCCTTGTGAAAAATATAACGTACACAACATGAATAATTGCGATAAGCTAACACTTAGCGCAAACCCTTTATGAGTTGTTTGTGTTAAGTATTTACTTATTTTCTTATTCTGGATAAAAAACTTGTTTGGTCTAAACATGTCAAGTTGAAAACATCAAAAGTGCTATTCGTTTTTTCTGGCAGTGTTAGAGTACTTTCGGTGAAACATGGGGCTTATCATCGAATAAAATCCTCTAGATCTATACAGCCATAATAAGACATATGCGGCATATGCGGTTTTTTTTTTGCTAGAAAAGGCATTTGCGTAAATATGTGACTGGCTTTTGCGTCAAACTCCAAGAAACGGTTTGTCTTGGCCACACAGGAACTTTTCGAAGTCTCTAACTCTAGGTGCACTTTTGACCTTACCTCCTTTTTATGCTTACATATATCATGGACAGTACTATCAAAGCCTTCCCTTGTTTTAAGCGAGGTGATTTCTGGTATAATGATCCATAAAACAATGGAGTTTTGATGACCTTTCGTGATACTTATGCTACAACTCCGGTCTCATTGATAAATCGCCTGAGGCATTGAGACCAGAACTTTGGTTGTTGCACAAATTCAAAGTCAACTTTCCTCCTGTTCACGACTGACTTTTCAAGACGTGCTATTGGATAGATTCCGATAAAATGGTGCACATCTTCCTTTATAATTTTATCATATTGAGTGCCAATAATTCAACATCGGATATGTCTATGTATATCATGAAATAAAAGAAAGTCTGACAGTGGAATTGATATACGGGTGCGCCATCTTTTATGTCGGTATGTGAATATTGAACAATTTAAGAAAAATAAACCGATTTCCATATATGAGGTATTTTTATTTAATTTGGTTCTTTACAATTTATTTGAATTAGTTTTTGAATACAACATCAATCAAGTGGCCGCCTCTATTGACCAAAGCAAAATGTGCCCTTTTTGCTACGTTTTCCATTACTTTTTCGAGTATCTCGGGCGGTATAGCGATGATTTTGGCACGAATGTTTGCCTTGAGCTCGTCAATGGTCTGAGCCTTGCTGGCGTACACTTTGCTTTCCAAATAACCCCACCAAAAGAAGTCCGGAGGGGTAAAATCTGGAGAGGATCTGGGTGACCCGTCAATGTCACCATTTTTTGACAGCACACGTCCAGAGAATTTTCGTTGCAGGAACTGCATTGTTTAATTTGCAGTATGGCGGTGCGCCATCCGTCTTGTTCAAACCAGTAACCGTCCAGACACATTTTTGGCCAAACATAATGAGCCAACATCCACCGATATCGATTCCCATTGACTGTTTCGCCTTCTCTGAAGAAAAATGGTCCATTGATGGTTTTGGCGCAAACGCCGGCCCAACCATCACTTTTTGGTCATGCAATGGATCTCGTGTAGATTCTCCGTTCCTCAAATGCGGCAATTTTGCTTATTAACGTCGCCAGAGAGTATGAAAGGTGCCTCGTCCGTCATCAAAATTTCCCTCCAAAAATCAGGTTCAGTGTTAACAAACAACTGTTTGGCCGGATTTCAAGCAACGCACAGTGTGCAATTTTGGCAATCTAGGTGAGCAAAATTATTTCGCGCGTAATATTATAACTTTTACAACTTTTTGTGTGGTTATAACTTTATACCAACATAATATTATAAACATAAGTTTTTGAAAACTGAATATTTCTCTAAATCAAGAAGAATTGTTCTCCAAAAAGCGACCACGGTGCCTTCCAACTGTGACTCATTTTACTTCAATTCTTTAGTCCTTTAATATTTCCTAATGCTTCATTAGGTAGTGCTACATTGCCATGAATTCGTTAAGCATATTCAATGATGGCATTGAATCTATTGGAGCTTGAGTTTGTACACCCAACATCGAAAATGAATTAATTCGAAATTTCAGAAGCCATTTACAATTATTTCCACTACTTATTCTTTCGCAAATTTTCGCAGAATGTTTTGTGCTTTGTAGATAGCTTAAGTGTCCAGCTCCAGAATATACTGTGTATATTCCCTGATTGTAATATTCTGCTATATAATAAAGCAAAACTCTAGTTGAAATTTCGAAGATATAATTTCCTTCGCTATAATTTATTCACATATTCAGTAGGATAATGCTGACTAACACACTATTATTTAGAAGAAGTAAGACCGGTTAGATAATGTAGATGAACTGAACAAAATAATAAAAGAAAATTTAAAACGCTAAAAATCACAAATCAAATGTACTTGTCACGTGAAATGCAGCGACTGATCAGCACTTGTTGCTTGTGAATTTATGCATAACGTTTAAAGGCAGCTTCCAGATAGTATACCGTTGCTCCAACATGATTATTTTTGGGCTTTATAGAAGAAGTATTTTATTAATATTGTAGAATATCAAGTGCTTGTAAACACATTAAATACGAGTATTTCGAGAAATCAATTTTGCTGACCTAGATTGGCAAAATTGCACACTGTGCGACGTGGACAGTCTGTCGGCAATATTCTTTGAGTCAATTGCACTTTATACGGAAAGAAATGCAAATCATCCTTCAAAATGCGCCGCAAGGTTGTTCCACTGACGCCAAAATGCTGAGCGCGGTGACGATACGACACATGTGGGTTCTCGGCAACACTCTCTCTTACCGCTTCAACCAGTTCATTGGAATGTTTTGGGCGTTGATCAACGGCATGTCGAAGATGTCACGCTGTCACATGCTTAACAATATATAAAATTCGACACCAAACGACGAATAGTGTTGTCAGACGGTGCTTGTTGGACACAATATTTTTGACGATATGCACGTTGAGTTAACACAACTGAACGACTATTTTCAATGTACAGCGTCACTATTTCGGTGCGTTGTTTCGGTGTGAAGAGATTCATGGTTAAAATTGTACTGAATTGACGTTTCAAAAACATGTCTACTCATGTCAATCGGTTGATAAATACCAAAATTATTCAATGTTTGCATACCGACATAAAAGATGCGCACCCGTTACATATCTGTGGCACTACGACAAATAGCTTACTACCTTGATCAAAAAGTTCCCGGAATTTATTCAGAAAATTAAAAATACAAGTTTATTCATCTAAATCTATATTGCCCCCTTCAAAGTAATCCCCATCGACTGCAACACACTTATGCCAGCGCTTGATCCAATCTTCGAAACATTTTTTATATTCGGTTTTCGGTCCCCGTAATCCCCGTAATGGTTTTTTACTCGATTGAACAGAAAGAAGTCACAGGGAGCCAAATCAGGTGAATTCGGTGGCGGTTGGATGGTATTTGTTGCATTTCTCGTCAAAAAATCATGTCTTTTGCGACGTCAACACGGCCTCTTATTTGCATGAAATTGAGGTCTTTTGGCACCAACTCTGCTGCTACACGACGGAAACACAAATCATTAACCAAAATGTCTTGGACGGATCCATAGGCAATGTTCAAGTCCTCCGCTATCTCTCTGATGGTTAATTTGCCGTTATTGACCAACATTTCTTTTACTTTATCAATGTTTTCGTCGGTTTTCGATGTCGATGGTCTGCCACTGCGTTCATCATCTTCGATTGACTCATGACCCCTTTTGAACCGCTCGAGCCACTGGTAAACGACCGTTTTCTTTAGAGAATCGTTGCCGAAACACTTTTCCAACATTTCCAACGTTCGCGCACCATTAAATCCGTTTTTTACGCAAAATTTAATACAAGTTCGTTGTTGCAAATTTAAATCCATTTCTAAAATTGTAAAAAATCGCCAACACACACAGAGATAGATGTACTCTTGGCTACGTAACTTTTGCAAATGTCAAGCTATGACGCTAAGATTTAGAGGGAATATCAACAGCAGATGTACCAACTAAACAAAGAAAACAGAACTCAAATCGGAACGATGGGAGCGCCACACGGTTTTTATTCCGGGAACTTTTTGATCAAGGTGGTATGTCGATTTGTACGATTTTTTAGGAGAAGCGTTTAAAGTTGTGGCTTGCGCGAAAATCGTATGTAATTTTTGAATTGCACCTCTACTCTAACACCCATAACTCAGCAGTCTTTAGAGGTATGCAACTAAAAAATTGAGGGAAAATAATTTATGTAATTGGGAACATTTTGCTATAATTAACTCAATTTTGACTTAAGTCGACTTAAGCTATTATGTCGTATTGCCACAAATATATATACTTGACGCAACAGCTCAAGTGCCTAGGCCTAGCTTCTCGCAACCACTCATGTTGTGTGTTATATTTTTCGCACTAATGGAAGGGACTTATAGTGTTATACTGTATCCGAAGTACAATTTTTATTTTTGGTTTTGAGAAACTTTCTCGGATGTTTGTCAGACATTCGCGAGAGGTGGGACCGTGGAAGAGCTTTTTTGTATTTTCTGGGACTCGAGTATTGAAGCTCACGCGGAGTGGGTCCGACACGCTAACCACTGCGCTACGACGCCCATGAATTGAATGAAACGTAATACATACTGTTGCCATTCAAACATATCCTTTAGCAGTTTATTCATGCCCAAATGGCGTAGATATACATATCTGCAAATGTTCTTTCGTATTCTCAACTGAAAACCATCATATTTCACTTCTCTAATTTGGAACATTAAAAATCCCCTAGCATGAGGTTGCTTAATTTAATATGTTTTTTTTTTTTTTTTTTCTATAAACTATGCAAACATAACATCAACCCCTTAAAGAAATATATACAGGTAAATGCGGCGTTTGAGTAGTAATCTGTTGCTTTCAAAAATGCAATTAATATTTCTCATTAATGTCATTAAAATGCCGCTAAAAAATACATTAGCACATTCACTTGAGACCTGATGACCGTCAATTGCGTTTCATAGACAAACACATAGAAATGCGTGTCACAGTAGCCACAGCCTAAATGAGATTCCATTCCACAATACGAGTATAATTCAAGAACAAATTTATTTTTAATTGCATGTCCTTTGTTTTTTTTTTTTTTTTTAAAGCCTCATTAAAAATTGTTTACTTAATTAATTATCTTAATTTTGCTTCTTTTGTATAATTTCAGGTCATGGCCGAAGGAGTATGGCAAATTGTTTTCGTCGTATTCCTCGCCTACGCAATGTTGCCACTTCACATCTGGGAAGCTGTCTGTTTTGGGATTATCCTGCCGTCCGTACACATTGGACTCACGGCATACAAAATGTTCACCGATACATTTCGATATTTGGAATATAATCAGGTATGTCAGATAGATGGAATGAATAATTGATATTTACCTTTGTAACAGATACTTGCGATGAGTACCGTGTTGAATTATTGATTTGTATTCCAAATTGCGATTGATGTCCGTATTTTTAAATTACTGAGAATTGCAAAGGGTAACAATTTAGGAGTGTTATTGTAACTGGGACTTTGTTTTTTGCTTACTGTACTGAAAATACCTTCGTTCCTTGTTAAATATGCGGCCTAATAACATACTTACTTACTTAGGTGGCGCTACAGTCCGGGGTGGGCCTGGGCCTTAACCAAAAGACCTCTGCAGCCAGCCCGGTTACGAGCCAACTGCCTCCAGTTGCGCACGCCAAGTTAGTTGGGGTCCTCCTCCATTTGTGTGCGCCACCTAATGCGAGGTCGTCCTCTACTGCGCCGTCAATCTGGGGTGGATTTGAAGACTTTCTTGGCTGAAACGTTGTACTCCACCCGCTCTAAATGACCCAGCCATCTTGGTCGATGTATGTGAACTCTTCTGGCTAATTCGATGTCATTATATAGGCCGTATAGTTCGGCATTGTACCTTCTCATTCACTCGCCGTCTACGAAGAACGAAGAACCAAGGGCATCTTCATCCGATTTTGATAAAGTCCACGCCTTTGCGCCATACAACAGGCCTGGGATGATTAGTGTCTTATACAGAGTTATCTTAGTAGTTCGAGATAGGGCTTTGATACTCAATTGCCTTCTTAAAGCATAGAAACAGCGATTGAGAAGAGTAATTCTTCATTTGATCTCTTCACTGGCGTCATTTGCGGAGCTCACCATAGAGCCTAGGCAGACAAAATCCTTTACTACATCAAAATTGTATATGTCTATTGTGGCGTTCTATCGAAGATATTGTCCCTTTTTGTAGACAGCATATATTTTGTTCATTGACCGCTAAACTCATTTTCGCTGCCTCGATCTCAATACTCGCAAACGCTGAGCGAGTAGTTGTATGGACTTGTAAAAGATTGTACCTCCTGTGTTAGCTTGTCAGTTTCGTACAATTCGTTCAATTATTACATTAAAGAGATCGCATGATAGCGCGACACCTTGTCTAAGACCTTTCCTGACATCGAACGGTTCGGTGGTGTTTTTTCCGACTTTGATGGAGCAGCGAGAGTTCTCCATCGTCATCCTGCAGAAACGGACAAGTTTGGCAGGAATACCGAGACTAGACATGGCTCTGTATAACTCATCTCTACACACGCTATCATAGACAACTTTAAAATCGGTGAAAAGATGATGTATATCGATTTTATATTCATGGGTTTTTTCTTAGATCTGCCGTAGTGTGAATATTTAATTAATGGTGGACTTTCCCGGCCCGAAACCGTACTGATAACGACATATCAGTTTTAGGGGGTTTTAGGCCTTCACATAATACGGCCGACTCGCTGAGGTTCCATTCATCGGGCGTACTTTCGTCCGCCCAGATTTTACAGATGAGCTGGTGCATGCTTCTTACCAACTCATTTTCTCCTGCCTTGAAAAGTTCAGCGACAAGCCCGTTAGCTCCAGCAGCTTTTTTGGATTTAAGTTCAGATATCGCTATCCTCATTTCATTCTGATCGGGTTGACGGGAATCTTGACTATCATCCTTTCTGTAGAATGGCTCAAGATAATTGAAATTCGCAGGGATAATCAAATTGTAGAAATAAAAGTTCGACAAATCTCACTATTGGCTGTTATAGTCTGCGAATCTAAAAGCTATCATTCGCCTAGGTCAGCTAAATATGGTATAATAAAAGTCTTCAGTGACTACTTTGGCGAACAACAGCAAACATCAATTTCACGCAACTCGTCTGTCTTGCTACAAAAACAAAGACTGAACTGATTGTAATATGAAGATGAAAAGCAGAGGGCTCTTCTATTACTTGAAACACACTTTCCGAGTAGCTCAATCTACAGTATACAGATGTATCGGAAAGTAGAGAAGACTGGGCGATGTCAGAAAACATCTGCACGGAACAGTGGCTAATTTGGGCCCTCAACACCTTTCAGACGCTCAAAGCGACAGGAGCAGATGGCATATTTCCTGCCCTACTGCAAAAAAAGCCAAGAAACCATTATGCCGCGCCTCCTAATATTAATGAGAAGTAGTTTAGCACTTCGGTAGATCCATTAGCATGGCCTCCTTCATACTAAAAGTTAGAAAAGTTCATGGACAACCACATAAGAGTGACTATGCTGGAAAGAATGCCTCAGAGCAGAAAGATCCACCGAAACCAAGATTTACCAGCTGACAAGTTAGGTTTAGGATGCACTGGAGAGCAAGGAGACGGCAGTATGCGCCTTTCTGGATTGCAAAGGAGCCTTCGACAACACCCCCCATGAAGCAATTAAGAGGGGCCTCGAAATAATAGGAGTAAACCACACCACAATTAATTGGATATGTGAGATGATGAGAACTAGGAATGCTGAGACAGGGGTGGGACAAGAAACACCACTAGAGACTGCCCAGGTAATAGATGAGCTACTGCAAAACCCGATAACAGAATCTCTGGGAATTTTCCCCAGTACATTCCAAGCAGAGGTGTACGCGATCGAAAGATGTGCCCAATTAAACCTCGGCAGGATATATTGCGGACAAGACATCGCAATACTGTTAGATAGCCAAGGCACTGAACTCACATGATATCAGATCCAGACTGGTATGAGACTATCTCACCAAGATTAACAGGATGGGCCGACTAATAAAGGAAGTCTCTACTGGATACAAGGACATGTAGGAGTGGAGGTAAATGAAGAAGCTGATAAACTAGTAAGAAATGGCTCAAATACCTCGTTCCTTGTACCGGAGTCTTTTTGTGGAATAGGACCACACAAAATACGGGTAAGAACTGAGAAAAGAAGAAGAGAGCAAGTGGACACTGTGACGGTATCCCCCGATTGAGACAGACGAAAGAAAATCCTGGGGAATTACAACCGGAAAAGAAGCAGAACCTGCCTAAGAGTTAGTTAGTTAAATCGAATCAACATCTTAACAGGCATGCTAATGGGTCACTGCAGACTCAAGGAACTCCTTGGGAAACTGGAATAGAATGGGATGGATACTGCAGATTCTGTAGGGACCTCGCAGAAACGCCTTTACACCCTATGGAATGCGAAGCACTAATCCATAAAAGAAAACACCACGTAGGTATCTATCTTCTATCAGAAATGGATCTACCTTCGATGGATCCACTTCTGATACACCGATTCATCAAAGCAGTTGGACTGGAGGAAGTGCTCTAAATGGAGCAAGCAATCGACTAGAGCTCTAGTACAATAGATCTACCATAGGTCGCAGTGCACTGGCACCTCACTAATCATCATCATTCACATATACAACATGAAGTAACTTTGCTATCCAAGTCTCCGGAGAAAGGTGACGGTAGTTGTTATTTATTGGAAAAGAACGTCAGCTGTACTCTTTGTTAGTACATAAGCCACGAATATTGACGAGATTCCTTATATTTTGACTGCTTCAAACTCAAAGAACACCGTAAAGAGATAAACTTTATAGCGGCGATACCTACAAGTTCTATGACGGAAAGGTTGGAATAGAGTTGACTGAGTTAAACAGGCGAGAAGAACTTAACTTTCTGAACTAAAAAGGGATTCTGATCTAAGAACGGTCTCTTATAAAATCAAGGGTTCTAATATTGTATATATTCTTTGTTTTATCTATACACGCAATTTTGACCTTTAAAGGGTCTAAAGTTAAAAATTAACTGCACTGTTGCAAAATTCCACCACATACCAAAGAAAACAACTTTTCACTTTGGGTTTGTTATTTTTAAATTTGACTAGAAATACTTACTGCATTATGAGTGTTCGTGTGGGCATATAATCCCATTATAATTCGGAAAAGCTGCTTAACGTAAAAATAATTTTATTCTTCTACAATTACCATCAGCTGGAAGCCACTTTGTGACCCTTACATTTCCCAAGAGGAAATCTATCTGGTTGAAAATTTGAGTTTCATAAGCACATATCGCCACCAAACAGTGGATAGATCGTCGGTTTTACCTCTTGCTCTTAATTTAATTCAAATTCCGTATTATAAATGAATTTGGGGTTACACTGCTGAAGAGATGTCTTTTTTCTCCAAGGTCAAATAAAATTTAATCGATTTATCTTTTGCTTTCGGAAGTTTGAAATTCAATTAATCCACCGCACATTTTCTCGTTCTGCTCTTGTTTTTTTTACAGCTTATAGCCAATATTGTGATGTTCATCGGAGTGAATGTAGCCGGTTTAGTTGTTAATATTATGATGGAACGAGCCCAACGCAGGGCGTTCCTCGATACGAGAAATTGTATAGCCGCCCGCCTTGAGATTCAGGATGAGAATGAGAAATTGGAGAGATTACTGTTGTCTGTTCTACCTCAGCATGTTGCAATGCAAATGAAGAATGATATTTTGTCACCTGTCGCTGGTCAATTTCACCGAATTTATATACAGAAGCATGAAAATGTCAGGTGAGTAAAAGTTTAAATTATGAGGGCTATCTTTACCTTGATGATAAATCATGATTATACAAAAATACACATTTTTGCGCTGAAGAAGTTAATCAAAATAAATTTTTGCCAAATAATATTACTGAAGCACGACGATCAGAAAAGTTGTCACGGCGAATTTTATAATATTTATTTCAGAAATTACGCGAAAAAAATTGCATTTTTCATTTCCGTTGTAAATTTTGTAGTAAATTTTACATACGTCAAACTTAATTTTGATAAGTCCATTGGAAAAAGTTAAAAGTTTACCTAATTGATAATACATTTCGGTATATTCATTAACCCCAGTTGTACTCGTAGAAAGGATAACATCTCCAAGTACAGTGATAGGCACAGTCACACGACACCACGTCGTGGTCAAGAACAGACGTGTTTCTTAAAGTGTCGTGGGGTGCGAACCTTTAATCTCTTTTTAATCTTCCAAATAAAATAGTCAGTTAATCTTCCAAATAGTCAGTTAACTCCTTTAAAATGAACTGTCCGATTTGCAAAGACAAAATTGATCGTAATGATGCAACGAAAATACAGTGCGGTGATTGTAAAAGTTTGTTTCACGGTTCGTGTGCCAATATACATCCGGCCGACATTGATTATTTAACAACCAATAATCTTACTCATCGATGCGACAATTGTTCTACTTTGCGCCGTAAATCTTTTCTTCAACCTTTACCTTTAAAACATGAAATGTAGGAACCCTTTCGTATCATCTCAGGCCTTTTTTGATAAAATTAACTTTCACGAATTAAACGATAGGCTACGCTATGAATATTGGGACAGTGTTTATGTTGAACAGAATGCCTCCTTAGCATATGATATTTTTCTTAGCATTTTAAAACATTATTTAAGTTTATCCACTTTCACTTTAACACAAAAAAAATCGGAGTATCGCCTTAAACCTTGGATAACTCGTGCCCTTATTAAACAAATTAATCTAAAGCACAAATTAAGAAAAAAAATTTTGAAACATCCACTGAATAATAACTTAAAAAGTCGTTTTAACAAGCTGTGCAAAAAATTAAATAAGGAAGTTAAAAACGCTCGGGAAAGCTATTATCATTTCAAAATACAAACGGCAAGTGGGAATCTTAAGAAAGTCGTTAACAGTATTGTTAGTCGGAAAGTTTGTTCTATCACAGATCCCATCATACTTAAAAATGGTAGTATTAAGATTTCAAATCCTTTGGATATAGCCAACGAATTCAGTAATTACTTTGCTTCCATTGGACAAACTTATTTTTCAGGTAGTACACAAACTTCTTGTATCTGTTGCACTAAGCCTGGTACTGAAGGCAATGATTATAGAAACAGCTTCGTTTTTGAGCCTATTACGGGATTTGAATTACTAAAAACCATTAATTCTCTTCCTAGTTCCAATTCTCATGGATATGATGAAATTTCGAATTTGGTCCTCAAGAATATTGGACCCAATTTAGTAGATATTTTGTCTTACATTTTTAATTTAAGCATTATGTCTGGGACTTTTCCCTCTGCACTTAAATGCGCTGTAGTGATTCCTTTATTTAAGAAGGGTTTCAGGACAGACAAATCAAATTATAGGCCAATTTCTCTGCTGCCTTCAATCTCAAAAGTGTTTGAAAAATTAATTAAAAAGAGAATTTTAGCCTATCTTAATCATATAAATTTTCTTAGTCCTATGCAGTTTGGTTTTAGGATTGGCTTCTCCACTGAGGATGCTTTGTTGGATTTTTGCTCTATTTTATACAAGGGGTTAGATAACAAACATTTTTGCGCTGGCCTTTTTGTGGATATAACTAAGGCGTTTGACATGGTTGACCATGAAATTCTCTTAGATAAATTATATAAGGCCGGTTTCAGAGGATTCATATATAATTGGTTTGAGTCTTATCTTAAAGATAGAATACAATACGTAAAAATTGGCAGCAATATAAGCAGTTCAAAAACCAATAACTTGGGGGTGCCCCAAGGTTCTGTACTTGGCCCAATTTTATTTCTTATATACATAAATTCCTTATTTGCTCTTCCATTCGTGGGTAAAACTAAAGCCTTTGCCGACGACCTTGGAATTGCATATTGTTCAGTCAGTTCGTTAGACTTAATTGCTGACATAAACCATGACGTTTTCTTACTAAGATGTTGGTTTGCCAATCATAGACTTATTGTTAGTAGCAAAACTAAGTTAATGTTTTTCAGTCTTACTGAGCAGGAGTATCCCGACTCAGATATAATATTTCATTCTCATGACTGCGCGAGTCACGATTTGCTGAACAACCAATGCCGATTGCAAAGTGGGCAAACTTTCAATAGGAATGCTAACTGTAGTATTGATTGCTTCAAGATTGAAAGTGTAGATAGTTTTAAGTATCTTGGTGTTACCATAGACACAAATTTGAACTGGTCCAAACACATTCTTTCTTTGAAAAAATATCTTCTTTATTCTACTCGTTGTCTCTTCCGCCTTAGAAAGTATTGCTCTCTTAACACTTTGAAAAGGGTTCATTATGGTTTATTCCAATCACGATTGCAATATGGACTTTGCAGTTGGGGTGGCGCTTACCTTAGCAAACTACAGCAATTAACGGTCTCTCAAAAATCTGCAATTCGAAACGTTTGTAATTCTCACCGTTCAGCACACACAATGGACCTATTCAGGACCTTGAGAATTCTTCCTTTGCGTCATTTATTTTATTTTAAGGTTATGAAGGTCTTCTTTATTAGAGGCGGGTATCTGGATAGTCCAATTTCTGACTTACACAGCTTACGTAGCCATTCAAACTTTGTTGTAAATGTTCCTGCTTTTCGCACTACAAGTTCCAGAAACTTTTACTCTACTGTTTCATGCAAATTATTTAACACTCTGCCCTTGGAAATTCGGTCCATAAGAAATTTATCCCGGTTTACAAAAGTAATTAAATCATGGCTTCTTGGTTTTAATCATCACGAAATCGAAACTCTGTTGCGTTTTACAGTTTAAAAAGATAAAAAATAAAATGATTTGCTCATTTGCTTAACTAAGTACGTAGCTATTTCTGCCATTTATAATTAGTTTTTGATTGTATCACTTTTTTATTTGTTAAAGATCAATTTTCACTCTTCCTCACTTACTGGATTTAAAAAAAATGTAATTTCTGTTTATCTACCTTTGTACACCCCACACAAAGTAAAATTTATTAAAATGTGGCATCACTTCTATTTTTTTTTTTAAATAAAGATGTCACTAACTATTCTATATGTATTAAATGCTTACAAATTTTTATATTGAATTGTAAACTTTTTCTGCTTACATATGAATAAAGAAAATTGAATTGAGAATTGAATTTATTGCGACAATGCAACCTTCATACGAAATGCCCGAAGTAAATGACTATAACTTTTTAATTTTTAATTTTTTTTTTACAAAGAAAGAAAAATAAATCCCTTACAGTCATGAATAAGCACAGAAAACAAAAGTGACAAAATTATTTTGACATAGAAATTCGCTGCTACAATTATTGCTACACTTCGGCTTTATCCTTATAAGAAGGTAATAGTAGTGTTTTTTACTAAATTAATAAAGTAGTCTTTTGTGTACATGCAAAAATGCTATTACTGTTGCATAATCAAATACAGTGGACCCCCGGTAATCCGGCCCCTGTCTCATCCGGCACCCCCTGTAATCCGACATGCCTATCGCTGTACATAAAATTTATTTCAGCAAATTTTCACTAATGCATGATTGAACAGGTTGTAAGTCGTACGCGCCACCACTATGTATTGTGTTCGATGCGTGTTGTCTCAGTTTGAATTTGACTACGATAGCGGCCTAGCGCGCGTTCATTGTTTACTGTTTACTAAATGTTTACTAATATGTACATATCGTCTCCCATATGCCAGCAGAATGGAAAGAGGCCAACATTTTGCCTCTGGCTCTACAAAATAGGAATGAACTCAACATTCACCCAACTGATATATGTAGTAAAAAAATGTTGTTTCTACACTGTTTGCACATTCACAGTTCTAACACCACATAGAATACAGAAAGACTTATCAAACAAACTAAGAAACCTGAAAAAGAATAATTTTCACATTCATGCTTCTGGCATATGGGGGACGATATTATATACATAGTATGATTTGTAGTTCAGATAGAATCTTATCACTTTGACTTGTAATTTGTCGGATTACAAGGTACACTTTTTCACAAAATTCCGGACTATAGGGGGTCTGTGGCAGTACTGTATAATCCCGCAAATTCGATAGTCCAACACCGCCCTGCAAAACGTTTGTCCGATTACCAGGGATCCACTGTAACGGTATTACCGGTACAGGTTTTTTAAAAATTCTCCTTGAAGGCTGCAAGTAGTTGCCCAATTTCAGAAGTTGAGGAATAATTTGTAACGTTTATGGGTAGTTGAATAAACAGTTTAAATCAAATATCGTTATTTTGGATGAAAAACGGGACAACATTTTTTCCTCGAAAATACGAATGTGATACATAAATGGAAAACAACACAAGGTTAATACTGCACCCACCATTACAGTAATGATTTTTGCCTCGATTTAACCCTTCAGTGGACGCGCGGTCTACAATCGGAGACCACTGTTCTTTAAATAGCGATAGTTCTGTAAAAACACTTTTTTAAGTGTGAATCTCGATAACCGTTGATAATTGTTTCCTTAACCCAATTAATGTGCGTTCAGTAGTTTGGATCTACAGTTGCAGACCACGTGTAACAATTTTTGTTGACACATGCTTGTAGGTAGAATGTCATTTTTAAAGGCACGTAAAAATATTTTTTATTAGCAATGATTTAGAATAATACAATTTAGATGCGGTAATGTCTGAAAAAATACACACATAGTATTATAGTAGGAACCCTGAAGTATGGAAATAGTGGTTTCGCAAGTGGTCAAAATGGAGGGAAAGTCTTATCGAATGTCTGAAGTTGTTTCTAAATGAGACCGTTATAGGAATTATAACTGTTTCGAAATGAATGCAAGTGATGTCGTGACGCCAGGAGTAGTGATGAGAGCGAAATGACTGCTTTTAAAGGAATATTGCTTTAGATTGGGACATTTCTGAAAATTTCTTAATCAACTTTGAAAACAACTTTATTCCCAGTGGGTTTCGGACGACGGATTAACAATTATTAGCACTCAGAGGACGTTATGCATTCAAACAGTATGTTACATTCCCAGCAAACCAGCAAAATATGACAAAAAGATATTTACAGTAGTCGATTTGTTCTAGTTGGATATATGTATGTGTGAGAACACAACCCGAAGGTCCATATAAAAATAAAAACATACCGAAAGATATTACTTTGCGAATGGAACAGCTTGTTGATGCACACAGAAAAAAAAATAAAAAATGTAAATCAATCAAAAAAAATAATATTTATTATTATTAATTTATTTAACGTTTTGCAGCTATGTATTTGCTGCATGCTGCTGTTTCGAGTCGTTTCAAAATGATGCTTCTACATCACAAGCGTAAACATTTTTCATTTCGAAATAACTAAAAATATATTTGAATTGAAATGATCCTCATGTCAAAATAAAACGACGATTCGTGTTGAATCATATTGATCCTCATGTTTATATAGTTAATTTTGTAGTGCATCATTTTATTGTAACATGTTTGAAGGTTGACTTTAAGATGACCAATTTTATTTTAACAATAACTCAATGGTTATTCAATTTCGTAAGTTCTACATTAGCCGTGTTTTTTTTTAAACCTAGCCAGCAGTAGTTGCTAGTTAAGTACAATTTTACACATAAAACAAATACAACAACCGGCTGGCTACTGCTCTTGATTTTATCGCCCGCAAAAAGTTACTTGCTGGGAATTTCGTGATGCCTAATTTCAGGCGGCGCAAAAACGAATGTTTTTTTAGTTATTTGTTGTTGCTGTCACTGCGAGGTTGTTTGGTTCCTAGATATAAGTTCGTATAAAATCGGCTGGCTGGCAAATCGTTTAAATGAACGTCTGGCTGGCTAGGTTTCAAAAAAACACGGCAATTGTTGAATTAATCACATTTCATTAAAAAACAATTATTTTAACTTTCAATTCAAAACGAAAACAATTTTAAATCATAATTATGGTAATGAAGAGTGCAGAGCACAAAATATGTGGGATTCCCTACAGCGAACTTGCTTAAAGAAGGCCAAATCACTTACTTAGATGGCGCTACAGTTCGGGGTGAACCTGGGCCTCAACCAACAAGCCTCTCCATTTAGCTCGGTCTTTAGCTAATTGCCTCCAGTTGCGTACTCCAAGTTGGTCGAGGTCGCCTTGAACTTGTGCGCGCCACCTACGGCGAGGAAGTCCTCTACTGCGTCTGCGTTGTTCGAGATACGGCTTTACTGTTGAATTGCCTTATAAGCCCAAAAAAACAGCGATTGGCAAGAGTTATTCTTCGCTTATTTCTGCGTTATTGTTGTTGTTTTTCGAGTTTATAGCAGAGCCAAGGTAGACAAAGTCCCTTACTACCTCGAAGTTATAGCTGCCCAATGTGACGTTCCGTCCAATTCGTCTGTGTTGACTGACCCTTCTTGTTGACAGCATATACTTGGTTTTGCCCTCGTTTATCGTTAAACCCATTTTGGCCGCTTCAATGCTTGCAAACGCACCGGTGACAGCCCGCTGAGATCTTCCGATAATGTCTATATCGTCGGCGTATGCAAGCAGTTGTACAGACTTGTAATAGATTATGCCTCCGGTGTTGGCTTGTGAGTTCCGCATAATCCGTTCAAGTACAATATTAAAGAAGTCACATGACAGTGCGTCACCTTGTCTATAAACTTTTTTGACATCAAAGGTCTCGGTGAGGTTATTATCGACCTTGATGGAGCAGCGAGCGTTCTCCATCGTCATCCTGCACAGACGGACAAGTTTGGCAGGGGTGTCAAAACTAGACATGGCTCTATAAAGCTCTTCTCTATAGATGCTGTCATAGGCGGCCTTGAAATCAATAAAGAGGTGGTGAGTATCGATTTGGAATTCTTGGGTTTTCTCCAGGATCTGCCGAAGTGTAAAGATTTGATCGATGGTGGACTTTCCTGGCCTGAAACCGCAAAACCTGGCTGTTGATAAAAGGTTTCAGGCGTTCACACAATATCGCAGAAAAGATCTTGTATGCGATGTTGAGGAGACTGATGCCTCTATAATTGACGCAGATGAGGTGGTCTCCTTTTTTGTGGATCGGGCAAACGATGCTGAGATTCCATTCATCAGGCATACACTCGTCTGACCAAATCTTAGAGATGAGTTGGTGTATGCACTCTACCAATTCATCCCCAGCTGCCTTGAAAAGTTCGGCCAAATCACTGCCTCGAGCTTCAAAAGGCCACCATCAACACGCTAAGAAGGTGGTAAATGAAAAGAAAGCGACTTTCAAAGCTTGGTCAACGTGCCCCCCTAATAATAGAGACGAAAAAGCTCACCTCGAAGTGGAATACTGATGTTGCAAGAAAAAAGCGAAGAAGAAGTGCGCCCAGCTTTAAACAGAGAGTACGGAGGGCCTGCATCGGGAGCTGGAGAAAATATCTTCCCCGGTTGTTTATGCAAACCAGGCTACCCAGGAGCTGCGAAGGCACAATATGAACAAGAGCGCAAACATCTCAAAATAGCCACCCAAAGAACGAGGAATGCTCAGGAGATTCAGTAACAATGCTCATGGTCAGCTGTATTGTGAAGAACTTTTGAATGAACAGTTTCCCCGGCTATACTTTCTAAGAGCCACCCCTTACTGTGAAGAAATACCCGACATTACAGTCGAAGAAGTTTGTGAGGCGGTTCAAATACTCCAAAAAACGAAAAACAGTTTGGACAGACAAGATGCCGTCTGAGTTCTGGAAAAAGATGGGAGACATCGGGTACAGATGGCTCAGAATTCTCATCTCCAAATTTGTGAGAGGTGAATCAATGCCGAATCAATGGAAGGAAATTTACCTTCTCCCTGTATACAAAGGGAAGAGTGATAACTACCGTTCGATCAAGCTGATGTCACACACCATGGAGATCGTTGAGCAGGTATTAGGTGACCGACTGCGAAAAATAATACGACTATCTGATGATCAGTGCCGGTTCGTTGCGGGTAAATCAACCACAAATGCAATCCAAAGTATAAGGATCATAATGGAAAAACATCGTGATTCCTTAAAGGATTTACATATTGTATTGGTTGACTTTGAAAAGGTATTCAGCAGACAACGACGAGATCTGATAGGGGTGGCGCTAAGACATCGAGGGGTTCCAGAAACCTATGTACAGATGATCATGGACGTAAACTAAAGAGCAAAGACAAGAGTAAGATGCCCCGCTGGAGTAACTGAGGAGTTCCCAATCAAAGTCGGGGTGCACCAGGGAAGCGTTTTAAGTCCGTTGCTCTTTATTACAGTCTTTGACTATCTGCTTGAAGGTACAGTGACGGACCGCAAGGTACATCAGTTATTCTTTGCTGATGATGGAGCCATCGTAAGTGAGGATCCTACATCCCTTCAACGAGCACTTGATGTATGGGTGGACGTTTTGGAGGGAAATGGATATCGCATTAGTTCAAAAAAGACAGAGTACTTATGCTGCCCGTTCTCTGATCCACTCAGGACTATTCCAGACATATATTTTAATGGAACAGTGTTTCCCAAGTGCGAAAAGTTCAAATATCTGGGATCTATGACCAATAGCAAAGCAACCTGTGATGACGACATCAATCATCGTGTAAGCGTAGGGTGGATGAAGTGGCGAGAAAATTCCGCTATCTTCTGTGACCGGAAAATGCCACCTAAGTTGAAGGGAAGGCTCTTCACCGCAGTTGTGCGTCCAGCGCTCACATACGGTTCACAATGTTGGACAATGTACAAAAAGTATGAGAGTAAATTAATGGCAGATGAGATGAAGATGTTTTGCATGACAGCAAGAGTGACAAAGCTTGATCGAATAAGAAGTTTAAAGATCCGTGGAAGCTTTCACGTCAAGGAAACCATCTTACGAAACATAGAGCGCGACCGGCTCAGCTGGTATTGCCACGTTCAAAGAAGCGATTATTTGAACCCTGTTAAAAAGGCAATATCAATGAACGTTCCAAAACATCGTGTGGCAGGAGAGGCAGGCCTATAAACGCCTGGATCGCACAAATGCGACGACATCAGCATTTCATTGGCCTCAGTAACCGAGTGATCCAAAATCGGGAGGCCTACCGATATTTTCTGAGGTCAAATAGGCGAACCCCACAGGCGGATTAGTAGAAATGCGGTGAAGTGGGAGGGTTATGATACCTTGTTTTCGGATCATAACCTCGCTGAAAAAGGAAGAAGAAGAATGATGGCAATGTACTAAAATTAGATTGCAATATTATATAATCAACAATTTTCAATTTTGATTCTGCAATGGAGTATTTTTCTGTGTGAGTTACAAATCAAAATTTAACTAGAGACAATTGGTTCAGGAGTCTACCGCTGAAGGCAAAAAGTTGTCATATATTGGTACCGTACGCAAAAAGACGCTAGGTTTCTTCAGAGTTTTTGCAAGGAAAAATCATGAAGCAAAGTCATCTATCTTTGGTTTCCTATCAGATTCTAAACCAAAAGGAAACCAAATCTATTTTAGTAATATCGTCTATGCATAATGACAATTCAATCTATGGCGAAACTCGAGAGAAAAAAACTTGTGCTAATATCCTTCTGCAGACAACTATGTCTGTTATCAGACTTACGAGTATATACCCTATAAGTTAATTGATTAAGATTGTATATGCATATATGTGCATACAGAAAAAGTGAAGATAGACCCATAAAGGGTATATAAAAGATCAGTATCAGTTCGTCCGACCACTGCGCGTGAGGTTCCAAGTTCGAATCCCAGAAAACACTAAAAAGTTTTTCCACGGTCCCACTTCTCGCAAATATCTGACAAGATAGGTAAGTAATGTGGCGGTCCAAAAAGAACCCAATTAGCGCTTAAAGTGCGCCGTTTTGTTACCACGGACTCGTGTCTACCGGTTGTAGTGGCTAGTTAAAGATGATGTTAAGTTTAAACCCAGCCCGTGGAGTTCAGAAAGAGGATTAGTTCTCCAATCCTCTTGTCCGCTATCTCTCTCAGATCCTCGAAGAAGAGTTTGCCAAAAGTTTGCTGTCTGATCCTCGCCAGGGCCGGACATCTGCAAAGGAAATGACATAGAGATTCTTTCTCATTAATATCCTTGCAGCTCCTACAAAAGGTGTTGTGGGGGATACCAAGCTTGGCCGCATGGTCTCCAACTGGCCAGTGGCCTGTGATAATAGCTACGATTTTGGCAATAACTGGTCTTGGTTTGCCTAGTAACTCTTTTGACCTGGGTTTGTTGAAACTGGGCCACGTCTTCCTAGATATGACACAGCTTGTGAGGTTGTTTCACCCGCGATTGGCTAGCTGGAGGAAGTAAAGGTGAATATAGCCCTTAACGGCACCAAGCGGAATGTCGACTCTTTCTGCTAGAGAGCCGTTAAGGACCGACCCTCGCCTGGCCAGCTCATCAGCACGCTCATTTCCCTCATGGTTGCTGTGCCCTGGGACCCAGATGAGAGTGATTCTCGAGTGAGTGCTTTGTTGATTCAATTCAAACCGGCATTGCTCTACCAGTTTTGAAGAGATGCAGACTGCATCAATGGCCTTGATGGCAGCCTGGCTATCCGAAAAAATAGCGATGTTGTGGTTAGATGTTGGAAGATTGTTTAGCAGGCGGCACATCTGACAAACATCCGAGAGTATTGTTGTCTCGAGAAAACTTCTCAAAACAAATTGCCCTTCGGATACGGCACTAAACTGTAGGTCCCTTACATTCGTGTGAAAAATATAACGCACACAACATGAGTGGTTGCGAGAAGCTAGGCCCTGGCACTTAAAAAGCTGTTGCGCCAAATATTTATTTTTTATCAGTACGTTCGTCTGACCGTATGGTACCAGTTCTTAAACCTTTATCCTTAACGGTCTAATTTCTTTATTTTTCAATGAAAAAAATTAATTGAAGATAATATTGCACCTGAAGTTTCTGCACACTTTATAAGATATGTTGTTGTGTTTTTTACCTGTGGGGGAGGGCTTTGTTGTATGTATCAAATTTTTTGTAAAATGTTGCGGTGCGTTTTAAATTTAATACAATAATAATTTAAATGCGAGACGAAAATTACACACCTGTCAAAAATGAGACAAGCCGTGTTTTCCTTTCTTTGTTTTGTATTATTGAGGTGAATTTACTTTTATTCAATTGAATATTTATTAGTCGAAAAACACGTTTTTCTTTCGAAAACTTGCCTTTTCTTTACATTTTAACTAGAAAGTATAAAAATGTATGTTAGAAAATAAATAGGTATTAAAATTCTCTATAATTCACCGAACCAATACATATAATAGGGCCTCGACCAGTGTGGTCTTAAGAACAAGTTTTTATTGCACAGTGCCAAGCCTATTTAAGTAACATATATTATATATATATATATATGGCACAAACAAACCCATTTTAATAGGACTGGGTTAAAAGATATAGAATAGGGTATAATACGATCCGTTTTTGGTTTTTTTTTTCTATCTTTTACAGCAGCAATTGGAGGCTGAGAGACTGCCTAACCAATTTTGTATGCGTATGTGGTTGGCACGCAAGCGAAATATAGTTTTAAAAAGGGATCTTGATCGAATCACGGCTTCATCAATTCTCTGTCGCAATCAACGCTCATTAAGGATCCTACCGAAATCACTACAATTTAAAATTTATGTAGCAAAATAGACTAGCTTTCTAATCACCAGCATCCAATGGCAGTGGCTACAAGTACTTGACATATTAGCCTACGAACTTTTTTTTAATCGTTCTTATTTCGAAGTTTTGGTAGATTGATGCTTATATTGACATTGGTAGAGCAGCATTCATCTTAGTAAACTAAATCATCGTAGCAGATTATTTTCTGAATCCATTTGTTCATTAGCTGTTGCAGTAAGCTGTTTGCCTTGGGTTTTCTATGATAGTCTGTTAGAAAAGATGTACAGGATGTTTCCTCACTAAGAGCAAGTGTGAGAAATAAAAAAAAAAAGTTTATACTGCCGCTCTATAGGTAGACTTCACTCATCTTCCTTCAATATGGTTACCGCTATCAGTACAAGTTCTAGATCTAAAGCAATATTTCTCATGTGTAGGTAGAAGCAAAAGTTTATACACCCAGAGCCCCGCGTGAAGCATCAATTACGTTACGAACGTGACTTAGAAGTACCAATTCGAAAGTTCTACGCTGTTCATTAAATTACCACAATCTTATTCTAACTGTATACCCATCAATATTTTCCCAGCACCCTCTGGGAACAGAGTTTTCATTAAACAAGGTGTGTCCAAAGTAAACAATGGCCTTTTATGTATATCCAACCCCCTTTATCACCGCTAGGATAATTATAGGTTTTGGTTAGCAAGCATTTGGCATTTCTAATAGTAGAAGGTCAACACGTGGTAGCGAATGTTATCCTGTTCATCTCACCCATATATGTAGGTCTAGAATGAAACCTATAATTAGATCCAGAAGAAACTATCCATTCTCTATAGTAAGCCATGAAATTGGTTTGCATTCTATTCAACGTCTGAATGGAAGTCTTCCAATCATTGACGTCATTCAATCTGACTACAAAATTTATGGAGAGTCAGAGACAGAATCGATTTGGTTTATCCTTTCAATTCCACAAGTGAAGTATTGTTGCCAAAGTTGTTATATTAACCACTGCTAATAAACTGCATCGATTGCATTCTGGTCATGTGTGTATGTACTATACTAATCTCTATTTTGCTGTACACGCTTTGGTGTCCTTTATCCTTGACCCAAGTTTCTTTTGTTGTCTTGTTTCAAACCTTCAATTTCATGGAGCAAATATGCAATTGCTCGCCAACACACAAAAAAACAGAAGCAATTGTACAATAAATCGCCGTGGCATACCTTGGATAAGATTTGTTACGATGGTGTTGTCCAAATTGTCCCATTCCCCGATCAGAGCAGATCTTAGGCCGATGAGTGTCTCTGGAAGGGCAGGTTGCATCCTTATCTTTTTCCCCAGCAAGTCCTAAACGTGTTCAATATGGGATTCACGTCCTTTCTCACCGCAGGCCAAGCCATCACGTCGATTTCCACTTCTTGCAAGTGCTCGGTAACGCACCTGGCTACGTGTGGTCTAGCATTGTCCTGCATCAACAAGAAGTTTTTCCCAATAAACGGTGCGAATGGAACCATATATTACTCCAGGATGCTGTTCATGCAATAGGTAGAGCTCACCGGTCCTTACACGATGCACAGCTCGGTTTTTCCATGCATGGGATTTCCTGCCCACACCATGACGGAACCTCCACAGACATTCTCCCGCTGGGCAACTGCAACTTGCCGAAAAGTATCTCTCACCTGATCGTCTCCACACTTTGCTACGTCCATTTGGTGAGCGCAGACAAAACCTGGACTCTTCGGTGAAAAGGCTCTACCCCAGTCGGCCTCTGACCACTCGTGGTGAAGGCGAGCAAATTCAATTCAACGCCACTTATGCTGTACCGTTAGTCCCGGTAAACGAGCAGGTCTTCTTACTCTCAGGCCACTTTCCACTAATTGCCACCTCACCGTTTGACCATTCACAGCTGTTCCTCTAAAGGTTCGAAGTCTGAGCCTTGACGTCGGGTGTAGGAGTACACTTTTAATGTACTGTACTTGTACTTTTTAATGGCTCTTCTTAACGTCGCACAGTGGCTCCTTTTGACTTTTTTGCTTGCAAAAATCATAACTCTTAAACGAATAAAGATATCGTGACAGTTTTTTTTTTTTTTCTTTAAGGAAATTCCCAGAGCTATGAAATTCGTGAATTTTGAGAAAAATGCTTTACAAGTTGTTCCATGATCTTCTGTTGAAATAAGACTTAGGGGATAAACATAATATTTTACTTTTAAAATATTCAAAAGAGTTGGAAAATTTGGTCCTTCATTGAGACCAGCAAACTGCTAAACTGGAGAAAAATTTAATTGTGTATGGTGGTGAATTCAATCTTAGGGCTTGTTTAACATGTTCACTTCCCAAATATTACACCAATACGCAATTCAAGTGTTCATTTTCTTTGTATAATTTAACAAATTTATCTTTCCGGCTTACATTCTTAAAATGCAAAAACACTCTAAACAAGCCTGCGAAGTCCTTCAACTTCACCAACAAAATTTAGCTAAAAACGAAAGTTTTTCTTCTTTGCAACAAACTGAAGAGTATACATCTAAAGTAAACGAGGAGCAAGAGGAGAACTGTGTTGGATTTAATACCATCAGCTTTCCTCACTAGCAAGCACATACTCGACAATCCAATAAAGACATCCATTGGAAGGCTGATTCTATCAGAATTTCTTTTCTCGAATAGAATACATATCTCCGACGGTACACAATCAACTTAATTAGTTTTTTCCCGAATCCTAATGCAGAAAAGAATTTATTTTTACTTCAATTTGGGTTAATCATCAAAATCATTTTAGTGCTGGTTCAACTGCAGTACACTGTCTCGTTGATGAATTTGAAAACTAGAGATCTAGCGTGGGGGGTGTTGTTTTAAATTTGGTTGGTGGCGCCAGTAAATAAAAAATAGTGTTTATACAAATTGCTTGAATTGTCTTATTTTTTTATTTTTATTTTGAATTGCAGATCATTTTTTTTGCGAACTAAGTGAAATGGGAAACTATTAGTGTGTCCAACACCTTGGCAAAGGTTCAAATGGATTTCAAATGCTCTCTTGAACAGAGCACATATGCATATACATATTTGTATATGCTGAAAACAAAATGACAAGTGTCCCGAAATGACGCAAATCCAAAACGTTGTTACTCATTGTGTGCTTAAGAGGAACATGTTTAAATAATTTGATGGATTTTTTAAATATTTGCTGTGTATTCCTTACTTATTAATATTTATTTGTTATTATTGGAAATGTGTTCATTTCTTCTTTTTTTCGATATTATAAGACTGTTGAGTCAACTTTAGAGATCGAATGGTATTTTTGGAAGCGTTATTGCTGATACTTGTATGTATTGCCAAAGCTGTATGAAATAAGGTACACCAAAAGATTATACTATTAAATATGCAAATACAATATAAAGTGGTGTTTGATACAAGAAGGAAACCGGCAATTTAACCAACAATCTTTAGTTGGTAACTGAAGGAAATAAAAGGATTTAAAAACAACATGTACATCTCAACGCTTGCTCACTCTTAATAGTTGATAATAGGAACCTCTGTCAGTTTAACCCCTTGCCAATAATTTTCATTTTAGTTGCACTAAGATAATTCAAGTACTAACGCAAAAAGAATACTTTCGACTATTGGTGCGTTTTGGTGAGAATTATGCAAAGCAAAGTGAAAGCTTCTCCACAAAACGATCTCAAGCCAATTTGGTTTAAAACTTTTCATTATTGTTTAAAGATTGGTGATTGAATTGAAATTTAATTAAAAAGTATGAAAAAGTTGTGCTTAAATTTGTAAAATACTACTGAATCACTCAAGTTGAATGAAAAAGCTCTTCTCAGCGCCATCTGAAATTTGTAGCGCAAAATAAACATCCCAACTCAGTTTTGAATCTTAAATCTTACTTCACTGAGAAGCAAAGTCGCACCAAAATGCACCTTATAACAACTGCAAATGGATCGATCAACCAATCCTAACCCCTAGTCTCCACTGGCAATAATTCATTGAAAGAAATACATATGTCAAGCAATTGAAATTTCCAATGGAGACCGCAAATTTCTTGAAATAATTCATTTCATTTGCGGTCTCCATTGGAAATTTCAATTGCTTGACATATTTCTTGCAATGAATTATTGCCAGTGGAGACTAGGGGTAAAGAGAACACGATCTTCTTGGTGTCACAGTCAACTGAAACATCGCCAAATCAGCGTTCATCGAAGCAACTCCTTCTCTTATATGGGTCACAAGTAAGACCTGGGCTTGAATATTGCTCTCACACATGGGCGCCGCGACGTAGTGCGGCGTGTGAATTTCATTGTTAGAATTCCAGAACACCACCAACGGGCCATGCTGGCGACGGTCTGTGCTAACGCGCAGGCGGTGATGGACATGATCGATGAATGGTGTACTAGGAGTGGGCTTTCGGTGAATCCTCTTAAGACTGAGGTTGTTCTTTTTACGAGAAGGGGGATTTTGATCGGTCTGACTCAGCCAGTACTAAAAGCCGTCACCATTCGCATTTCCAATAAAGCTAAATATCTGGGAGTGATTTTAGATAAGAAACTTCATTGGTCCAAACACGTCGAGTCGAAAACATCCAAGGCGCTCTCAGTCTTCTGGCAGTGTAAGGGTGGTTTTGGCAAGACTTGGGGCTTATCACCGAATAAGGTTCTCTGGATCTACACGGCTATGATAAGACCATTCCTCGCATATGCGTCGGTTGTTTAATGGAAGGGGCTCTCGCGTAAATATGTGGTTGCCTTTTGCGTGAAGCTCTAAGGAACGGCTTGTCTCGGCTGCTCGGGAGCTTTCCCGAGTACGCCTGGCTCTGCTCTAGACGTTTTGCTGAACTTACCTCCCCTTGATACTTATATCATGGGTTGCACTATCAAAGCCATCCATCGTCTTAGGCGAGGCGGTTTTTGGTATACTCCACACTGGAACTTTGATGAACTTGAACCATAAGACTCCGGTCTTATGGATATGCCGTCTGATGCAATGACACCAGAACTCCAGCTGATGCGCAAATTCAGAGTCGACTTTCCTTGTGTCCAGGACTGGCTTCAGTGAGAGTCTGAGCCGGGAATGGAATGTAGTTGTATTTTCACGGATGGTTCCAAAACCAGTCAAGGGTCTGGCGCTGGGGTCTTCGTGGAAGTCGACAACATTAGACTTCACTTCTCGTTAGGCAAATATGCGTCTGTTTTTCAAGCGGAAACTTATGCAATCCTAATGGCCATGAACTATGTTGCGAAGAACAGGTGGAAGGGATGTAGCATTTGTGACTGTAGTGACAGTCAGGCTGCGCTTAAGGCCTTGCTTAACCCTTTAATCACTTCCAAAATAGTTCGTGAAACCAAAAACTCTTTGAACTCGGTCGCAAGGCTGAATTCTCTGTCTCTTATCTGGGTCCCAGGTCACACTGGGATCTTGGGGAACGAGATCTCCGATGAGATTGCTAGACAAGGCTCAGAGGAGGCTTTCTCAGGTCCCGAACCCGTGTTGGGTCTTCCAGCATCTTCGGTTAGGGCTTCCATTGGCGATTGGGTCTCTCACAAGCACAATTGTGTGTGGCATGACTCTCTAGGTTGCAGGTTGACTAAACGCATGCTCCCGGGCGTCTATAAGAAATCAGCGGCATTCTTGCTGTCTCTCAGCAGAAAAGACTGTAGACAACTTATCGGCATCTTGACAGGCCACTTCGCTTTTGCCAAGCACCTTAACTTGTTAGGCTTAAGTGACACTACAATCTGCGACGCTTGTGGAGAGAGCGACGACACCGCGGAACATTATCTCTGTGAGTGTCCGGCCTTTGCTCGTATCAGGTGGCAGATCTTCGGTGCGGATGTGGTGACTGCTGGTACTGTAAGCTCCTCATCACTGAAGTGCTTGCTTGGCTTTCTTCGAAAGTCAAGGAAATTCCAATAAAATGGGTAAATCAGGGTTTGCTCTCTGGCAGTACAATGGACCAGTTGTGTCTGAGTGCTCCAGTCGAGTGTTTCCTATCCCGACAAAAAAAAAAAAATAAATAAAAATATGTCTTCGGATATGGCATAAAATTCGTGGGAAAATTTGTACGCATACAACACGAGTTGCGAGATGTTAAGTCTATGTTATTTTTTTGTCTGAAGCTCGATGATTTACATCTACTCTATAGCATCCAGAAACGAGCGATTCGATTAATAGAAGTTGCGGCACTAACAGCCAACTTTTAATCGGTGATCCATCGAAGACAGGTGGCCGACTTATGTCTGCACTACCATCGAAAATGTTCCGAACAACTCAACACAAAAATATTGGGAAATCGACGTTTGGACATCCTAACAAGCAGGTCATAGGGCCATGTTCATTTTGTAACCGCGCGAACATTTCTATCAAAATTCGTTTTGTTATAGAACAAGCAAACTATGAAACTCAGTGCCTAGAATAATATTTTAATATCTTATATATAAATACGTGAACTCGAAACTTATCGTACGTTTTTCTTAGTATTTATTATAAAAGAAGGGGCATGAAACTTATATTATTAGAAAGGTACTGTGCAATAGATGTGCAGAAAAACAAAATTGTATTCGTTAGGTAAATTCCCCTCGGTCGAATTTCGACCACACGTGATATTAGTTTATTTAGACTTTAGTGGATGGATTTGTAAACCTGTCTTTTAACAATTTTACACGAACCTTTAGTTTATTTTAATCTACAACATCTCGGGGCAGTGTCGCATCGCAATAGGCCCGCCTTTCCTGAGAGATGGCAATAAAAAAAAATACTCAAAGGTTACTTAGCTTTACGACAGACAGAGGTTGTATGCTGACGGAAACAACGAATTTCAACATAAACTTTTTAAAACTGTACAAAAAAGCTAACAACGAGAACTATTTGGACTTTTTTAAAGAGGTGACATTTTGTTATCAGAAAAGAAAAGAGGAATCTCAGTGTTAGAGTTTCTAAAAATGCTTTTCAACTTAACTACCTATGTGCCAGAAACATCTGAGTTGAGTAGAAAAGAATATATTTGTTAACATTTTTCAAGTTGGGTTTCGAGCAAACTTTTCAGCAGTGAACCAGAATTTTACCGTAACAACCATCGCCACACAATTCCTGGTGAAGTACATTACAATTCACGCGTCTAACAAAAACTCCGACGAATCTAACTTTATTATTAAGGTATATGCATCAAACAGGTCTCATTTCTCTAAATCAGGCGAATGAAAAGATCAATGATTATTTTTAGTGAACGCTATTCGTTACTTTCAGCTGTCAGTTTTTATGTCTGGAGCTCAAAGTTTTAGTTAGCTAACCCTAGGGACAAGAGGCGGATCATTCGCTAGCACCTTCAAGCATCCATTTTAAACTTCTTATAAATGCGAGTACTTCTGCAGTGCTATGCAAGGAAATAAACAATCCACAACAGAAACTAGAGTTCTGCAAGCATGTGCTGTATCATCTCTATACAATGTTAGGAAACTAACTATTTACACAAAATTCGAAGTTTTCACAGCCACAATTGATACCTACTTCTTCTACGCAAATTAAATCGATCGGTACAGCACTTGAAACAAAAGTAACACAAGGGTGTTTTTTAAAGTTGATTTTTAGACAGAATCAAAAACTATTTTTGGCTACTCAAACCGGAAGGGGTTGAACGTTTTTCTTTTTATTAATTACATACGAGTATACGATATACTGCCGTCCTAAGAAAAAATGGGGCAAACACCAAAACTCCAAAATTGAGTTAGTGGCATATTTGTATTCGTTAAACAGTGCTTTATTTTTGTGTGAAGCTTAAAAGTCATATTTCCAACTGCAAATGGCTCAAAATCATGAATGGAAATGGACATATTTCTCTATTCCTAAGTAAAAAAGGCAAACCAGAAACAGTAAAATGCGTTCATCTCAAAACTACTAAAATGGAGATGCGCCCTTTCTTCTTACGACGGCAGTATAGGTGGGGCCAACAGTGTGTAAGTGGCGCGCTTGGCGCGATTAATTTAATAAACTTCGCTTCGTGGTTTAGCCGCCCACGCAACTTCGTCGTTCCGCTAAAGGTATGTCAAAAACTGTCAGACAAACGCCTGAAGCTAAAGTCGACTATACCTTTAAACTTCGATATTTCAAAGTACCTATATTGTTACGGAGTTCAGATACAAAATCGTCAGCAGTTTCACACAACACAACGAACCGAATCGGATTTCCAGTTCCATCAGGTTCCCACAGTAAATCGAAAAATTACCAGACGCTGATGCAGCAAAATATCATAAACAGAGAATACAAATAGAGGAGCGAAACGACGCCGCACCTGAGTTTTAATCTTTACTGAGTACACATCGTACATAGCTTAATCATAGGAACAATAAATAATAAGTGTTCGTACATAGCTTAATAATAAGAACAATAAATAATAAGTGCAAACCCGAAAAAGTGCTCGTCTATTTATTTTTGTGGTTATTGTTTTCGATTTCGTCTATAGAACTTCGCTCGTTCGCTTTGTCCAACGTTGTTTTCTCGATACCGCTTGACATTCTGTTCGACGGGTTGTTTTTCCTATCATCACTAAAAAGAAAACGGAAATACTGGAGCCGAAAACCCGGGCATAATACCCAGCCTTATTCGATAGTGTAAATAAGGAAAAAACAATACAAAACAGTTATATTCTTTTTTTTTATCTTTAAAATCAACGGTTGCGCCGAGTCGTAACAATATATATAAATAGTCAGAAAAAAACCCTTTTTAACATATTTCAAAATCATCGAACTCGAAGGAAATGTTCGGGTCAGAGCTATATGGATTCCGGGGGCTAGCAAAATAATGAAACAGTTTGGCAGAAATTTGAGGGTCTCGAGTTGGAACGTTGGAAGCATGACCGGTCGAAGTTACGAGCTGGAAGAGATGATGAATAGAAGGCGGGTGGATATCTTGTGTGTCCAAGAGACGGCTAGGTAACGTGGACCAGCAACCTGCGTTACTGAAACCAGTTCGCTACTGAAACCGACACTATGCCTCGGATAAGGACTGATCACATGTTGACGACTTGGCTATTGTACCCAGACAAAGATAGGTTTCTGGAATGTAAAGACGCTCCTCGACTCGGGAAGAGAAGGTCCTTACAATGCCAGTTTCCTCCAACTGGAAAAGGAATTCATGCGATATAAACATTTGGACATTTTGGGGGTAAGTGAAGTAAGATGGTTAGAAGCGGGCGAGTACCAGTCTCCAACGCGTAACACTGTACTACTCTATTCTGGAAGACCATCCGGAAGTCCGCGGGAATATGGAGTCGGACTACTGCCAACAACAACAGCACGCAAGGGCCTTATTTCCTGGCAGCCTCATGGTGATAGGATTTTGACGGCCAGATTCCGGACTAGAGTACGACGCGTCACCATCATACGGTGTTACGCCCCAACGAATAGTTCGTCTGAGGACGAAAAGGAGAGCTTCTACAATCTCTTAAGCGCCGTCTTCAACACAACACCAAATGGAGACATTGTCATAGTGATGGGGGATTTGAATGCCAAGGTAGGCAGCGACAACGAACGGCTCAAACATGTAACCGCCTTGTGATAGGTGGCACCATGTTTGAGCACAAGACCTGCACAAAGCAGCTGGGTTTCCAATGACAGGCAAGCAACCTCCAACCAAATTGACCATTTTGCTATCAGCCGCCGCTTTAGAAGCAGTCTCCTGGACGTCCGAAACAGACGAGGAGCAGATGTGGGGATAGTACGTGATCACCATCTTATGATAGCTGCTCTCCAACTACGCACTGCTGCAGTTCGAAGATCCCACGACAACACAAGAATGCCCAGGTTCAACATCGATAGACTTAGTGATCCCTCAGTGCGCCAACAATTAAGGGAGCACTTTTCGCAAGGTGTGGAAGCAATCAGCAGCTCAATGCCCGCAACCATCCAAGACCATTGGTGTGCTGTGAAAAATGTTTTTACATCTGGTGCTGAAAGAATTGTCGGTCGATCGCAGGGAAGACATAGGGCGTGGCTTTCCGAGAATACCTGGAGACGGATTGACGAACGAAAACAGCTAAAAGCTCGCGTTGCAGCTACCCCAGTAGCAGGGAGAAGCGAGCTAGAGTCCCTATATCGCATGAAGATGAGAGAAGTTCAGCGTAGCGTACGACGTGACAAGCGCAACTACATCAACGCACTGGCTACAGAAGCAGAAGAAGCTGCACGGAGGTGCGACAGCAGGACTGTCTACAGAATCACGAAAGAGCTGACAGGTGGTCGCAGCTCCAGCCGATACCCAGTGAAAAGCCTAGACGGCTCCTTGCTCATTTCGGATGAGGACCAGCTCAAGAGATGGAAAGAGCATTTTGCTACGGTTTTGAACCGTGTATTCGCTAGCGATATGCTCCCAAATCAGACTGAGATGCCCGAGGTGAGAAGTTCCCGAATACGTACCACGACTCCCAGTAAAGATGAGATCATTACCGCGATCAAGGCACTCAAAACCAACAAGGCGGTAGGACTTGACGGTATTCCAGCAGAGCTCTTACGAGCAGCGCCAACAACATCGGCTGAGCTTCTGCTTCCACTTATAGATAGAGCTTGGGAAGCTGAGAGCTTTCCTAACGAGTGGAAAAAGGGAATGATCGTCAAGCTTCCTAAGAAAGGAAATTTAATGGAGTGCGGAAACTGGAGGGGTATCTGCGTGCTGCCTGCTGTAGCTAAGATAATAGCTAAAATCATCCTGGAGCGAATCAAACAACATCTCGAAGACACACTCGATGCCGAACAAGCAGGTTTCCGCTCTGGATCCTCCTGTGCCGACCACATCAACACCCTGCGGATTATCATCGAACAGTGTGTTGAATATCGATCGCCACTGCACCTGCTGTTCATCGATTTTGAGAAGGCGTTCGATAGTGTCAACAGGGAGTTTATTTGGCGTGCCTTACGCAGGAGAGGTATTCCCGATAAACTAATTGCTATTATCAAAGCTACATATGAAGGCTCCAAATGTCACGTTCTGCACAGGGGAAGGTTGTCTGAGGAATTTGAGATCCAAAGTGGGGTAAGACAAGGCTGTATCCTTTCACCAATATTATACCTATTGGTGATTAGCGATGTGCTTCATGCAGCTTTGTCGACAGGAAACGGAGGAATTCGATGGACTCTTACATCTCAACTGAAACATCTTGACTACGCAGACGACGTATGCTTACTCTCCCACAGAATTATGGACCTCCACCAAATGACAGCAGATGTGGAGAGGGATGCTGGTGTCGTCGGGCTGAAAATGAATACGACAAAAACTAAAATCATCAGCCTTGGAACTAACTCATCGGCTCAAATATGCATCGCTGGACAACCGGTAGAGAGAGTAGAGGATTTCCAGTATCTTGGGAGTATTGTCTCGACCGATGGTGGAACCGAACTGGATATAGCCAACAGGATCGCCAAAGCAAAGTCCGCGTTCGGTATGTTGTCCAAAATATGGCGAAGCAATGCAATCAGTTTGAGCACCAAAATAAGACTGTTCCGCTCCAACGTTGAATCCGTGCTGCTATATGGTTGCAGCACGTGGAGAGTGACCACTACTATCACCAGAAAGCTGCAAACGTTCGTTAATAGGTGTCTGCGCAATATCTTAAGGATTTTCTGGCCCAATCGTATCTCTAACGAACACCTTTACGAGAGAACGGGTCAGGAACCAATAGGCACAACTATCCAACGACGGAAGTGGCAGTGGATTGGTCACACGTTCCGAAAGGGTGACAGCTCCATAGCGAACCATGCTATGCAATGGAACCCTCTAACTCAGGATGGCAGAAGACCTGGCGGTCCGCGGAAAACATGGCGTAGAACAGTCGAGAAGGAGGCACGGCAGTTAGGGAAAAGTTGGGGAGAACTCCGACACATTGCCAGAAACCGTACACGATGGCGCGTAGGCGTAGTAGAGGCCCTAGGACCCACAAGGGGATACAGGGCATAAGTAAGAGACGAAATGGAAAAACACCGGAAATCGAGCTCGTTTCTTGGACGTTAGGACAAAAGATTATAAGATGTTCTACTACGGAACGGAAAAGGCTAAGAACGGAATCGGTATCATCGTTGCAGCAGAGCTACTTGGTAACGTCTTGAGCATTTCGAAGTCCAGCGACCGATTGATGTCTGTGGAGAGGTGTGGAATATTGTCAGTGCATATGCTCCCCAAAATGGGTGCAATCAGGGAGATAAAGATGCATTTTGGGTAGATTTCCACAATCTCCTTAAGAAGATCCCAAAGGAAGAGTTTCTGTTTGTTGGAGGAGATTTGAATGTCGGGAAGTCAAACGAAGACTATGAAGACTGCCATGGAGGACTAGGATATGGCAGCAGGAACCTTCCTGGTGGAGACATCCTAAGCATGTGCAAATCACACGGTCTTATCGTGTTAAATACCATGTTCATCAAACAAAGCCGACACCTGATCACTTACAGCAGTGGTGGAGATGAAACTCAGATTGACTACCATTTGGTAGCCAGTTTCATGAAGCCTCGGGTAAGAGATTGCAAAGTGAATGAAAAATTCAAATTTTTCGTAATGAAAAATTACCTCTCTCACACCAGCAACGGAGCTGACGATGAAGAGTGCAGAGTACAAAATACTCGTATGTGGGATTCCCTACAGCGAACTTGCTTAAAGAAGGCCAAATCACTGCTAAGAGCTTCAAAAGGCCACCATCAACACACCAAAGAAACATGGTGGTGGAGTGATGAAGCTAAGAAGGTGATAAATGAGAAGAAAGCGCTTTTCAAAGCTTGGTCAAAGTGCCCCTCTAATAATAGTGACGAAAAAGTTCGCCTTGAAATGGAATACAGATGTTGCACGAAAAAAGCGAAGAAGAAGTGCGCCCAGCTTCAAGCAGAGAGTACGGAGAGCCTGTATCGGGAGCTGGAGAAAATCTTCCCCGGTTGTTTATCCAAACCAGGCTATCCAGGAACTGCGAAGACACAATATGAACAGGAGCGCAAACATCTTCAAAATAGCCGTCCAAAGAAGGAGGAATGCTCAAAAGATTCGTTCGACAAAGTTCATTAGCAATGCTCATGGCCAGCTTCTTGTGGATGACGACAAAATTCTGCAGAAGTGGCGGCAGTATTGTGAAGAACTTTTAAATAAACAGTTTCCCCGGCTATACTTTCCAAGAGCCACCCCTAACTGTGAAGAAATACCCGACATTACAGTCGAAGAAGTTAGTGAGGCGGTCAAATACTCCAAAAAATGAAAAGCGGTTGGGCCAGACGAGATGCCCTCTGAGTTCTGGAAAAAGATGGGAGACATCGGGTTCAGATGGCTCAGAATTCTCATCTCCAAATTTGTGAGAGGTGACCCAATGCCGAATCAATGGAGGGAAAGTTACCTTCTCCCTGTATACAAAGGGAAGGGTGATACGCGAAACGTGATAACTACCGTTCGATCAAGCTGATGTCACACACCATGAAGATCGTTCAGCGGGTATTAGGTGGCCGACTGCGAAAAATAATACGGCTATCTGATGATCAGTGAGGGTTTGTCTCGGTTAAATCAACCACAGATGCAGTCCAAAGTATAAGGATCAATTTGGAAAAACATCGTGATTCCTTCAGGGATTTGCATATTGTATTGGTTGACTTTTAAAAGGCCTTACGGACAACCACGAGATCTGATATGGGTGGCGCTAAGACATCGAGGGGTTCCAGAAACCTATGTACAGATGATCATGGACATGAACGAGGGAGCAAAGACAAGAGTAAGATGCCCCGCTGGAGTAACTGAAGAGTTCCCAATCAAAGTCGGGGTGCACCAGGGAAGCGTCTTAAGTCCGTTGCTCTTTATTACAGTCCTTGATTATCTGCTTGAAGGTAAAGTGATGGACCCCAAGGTACATCAGTTATTCTTTGCTGACGATGGAGCCATCATAAGTGAGGATCCTACTTCCCTGCAACGAGCACTTGACGCGTGGGTGGACGTTCTAGAGAGAAATGGGTATCGCATTAGTTCAAAAAAAAGTCAGAGTACTTGTGCTGCCCGTTCTCTGATCCACTCAGGCCTACTCCAGACATTTATTTGAATGGAACAGTGCTTCCCAAGTGTGAAAAGTTTAAATATCTGGGGTCTATGATCAATAGCAAAGCAACCTGTGATGACGACATCAAACATCGCGTAAGCGTAGGGTGGATGAAGTGCCGAGAAAATTCCGCTATCTTCTGTGACAGAAAAATGCCACCTAAGTTGAAAGGAAGGCTCTACACCGCAGTTGTGCGTTCAGCGCTCACATGCGGTTCACAATGTTGGACGTTGTACAAAAGGTATGAGAGTAAATTAACGGCAGCTGAGATGAAGATGCTTCGCATGACAGCAGGAGTGACAAAGCTTGATCGAATAAGAAGTTCGAAGATCCGTGGAAGCTTTCACATCAAAGAAGCCATCGTACAAAAAATAGAGCGCGACCGGATCAGCTGGTATTGCCACGTTCAAAGAAGAGATTATTTGAACCCTGTTAAAAAGGCAATATCAATGCACGTTCCAAAGACATCGCGATGTAGTAAAGGCTGGCCTATAGACGCCTGGATCAGACAAATGCGACGACATCGGCATTTCATTGGCCTCAGTGACCGAGTGATCCAAAATCGGGAGGCCTGCCGATATTTTCTGAGGTCAAATGGACCAATCCCACAGGCGGATTAGTAGAAATGCGGTGAAGTGGGAGGGTTGTGATCCCTTGTTTTCGGATCATAACCTCGCTGATAAAAGGAAGAAGAAGAAGATCGAACTCGAAGGAGAGGCCCTTTATGATATAACTACCCATATTTTTATTACGACGAAAATCACAAAAAAATATGTTTTAACACCTTCTGGTCGGACTCGCTAAAAACCTTTTGCTTACTTTCATTTTAAGCCTAATAGGATGGTCCTATAAAATTTCAAGACAACCAGAGGGTTCCACTTTTCCTAACTCCAGCCAAATTGAATGAAATAAATATAAGTGTTCGACAAAAAAATGGCGGCTGCTATTGCTTGCTTTTAAAAAAAAAAATACAAAAAAAAGAGCGCAATTGTTGGGTCCCCAAACTCGATCAGAAAATGGGCATTTTCGGCGTTTTCGAAATCAATCAAATCAAGTAAAACAAACTAAATTAAACCAAATTAAAATTTACCAGCAGGTGGGTGACATAAAGGCCATGGACATTTTGTCACCTTTTCCTATCACCACAGTACAGACATCGCAGCAAAACTGATGTAGAGCTCTATGCTCTATTCAGCATGTTGAATAATGTGTAGAGACGTAGAGCGCTCTGCCGAAAAGTGTTTACACTACATAAAAGTCTCGCCTCTAGCGAAGAGTCGCTGTAGAACTTTACACTCTCGCTCTACATGGTATTTACATTTCTTTAGCGAGATTTTTCTCTGGCTCTACCACTTTTTCTATATAGTGTACACAAAGCTTTAGAACTCGACTGAATACGAATACGTTATTGAAAATCAATTGAAGTTTACAAGGCTTAAGCTTGGTATCCAATGTTAAGCCTTCAAGAAAATTGTTCTGTACCCGTGTTGGTTGGCATTGACACTCATTGTTATTGCTTCACTTTAGAATATCTACATCTCTCTCCAATGATACATTTATCGACTCCATTTCTTTCTCTATATGTGTATATGTATATATTTATTTATTTTTTAATTTCAGCATTTTATTCGCTGACATTGTTGGTTTTACTGTATTAGCCTCACAATGTAGTGCCCAGGAATTAGTAAGACTGCTTAATGAACTGTTTGGACGTTTCGATCAATTAGCTCATGTAAGTATCACAAACCCGTAAAAAAATCGAATAATTAACCCATCGCAATAACGCAGGATAACCACTGCTTGAGAATAAAAATCCTTGGGGATTGTTACTATTGCGTATCTGGGCTGCCAGAACCTCGCAAAGATCACGCAAAATGTACCGTAGAAATGGGTCTGGACATGATAGATGCCATTGCGTAAGTAAAAGCTTATGCATACCTCAAATACTTCTCACTTAACTTAACTTTTAAAATTATTCAGAACTGTTGTTGAGGCCACTGATGTTGTACTAAATATGCGAGTTGGCATCCACACTGGTCGTGTCCTCTGTGGAGTTCTTGGGCTTAGAAAGTGGCAATTTGATGTTTGGTCTAACGATGTAACACTTGCAAATCACATGGAATCTGGTGGTGAGCCAGGAAGGGTTCATGTTACCAGAGCAACTCTCGACTCTCTCTCCGGAGAGTACGAAGTCGAAGCAGGACATGGCGATCAAAGATCATCCTACTTAAGAGATCAAAATGTCGATACATACTTTATTGTGCCGCCACCATATAGAAGGAAGGTAATGTGTATTTTAAAATTTAAAATTCAAATAGGCTAAAATTAGCTGTTAGTTTCTAGAAGAGTTCCAAGTTGATACTTTTTTTTTTTTTTTCTTATTTCTAATCCTTTGACTAGTTTTTGTAATGTTCCTTGAACTTCGTTCGCTTGACTCATCTCATGAATTTATTTTTAATTTATTTTCAGCCATTAATGCTTAACACTTTAGGTGTCCGCTCTGCACTTGTTAGTCGTCGTAAGCTTTCATTTCGCAATGTATCAAATGTTGTTATGCAACTTTTGCACACGATCAAATTTTCGGAACCCGTACCGTTTTCGAATATTGCCACCGGATCGTTTCCTTCATCGGCTGGAAGTGCAGCCGGTACAAATCCTGGTGACAAAAGCAGCAGAAAGGTAAGTAGTTTTTTTTTCTTTATTAAAAACTTGCTCTTTTGTAAATAATACATATTAAAAATTAAAAAAAAAAAGTTTTAATAATGTATCTTAAGATAGGGATTAAAAAAAAGTAAATTTTGTAGATGCTGAGCGATCAATTAAACTCGAGTTATAACTCAAACATTGATCATAATTAGTAAATAACTGTGCATGCGCATTTTGTTCTGTAAATAATTTTATACAAAGAAAAAAAAAAAGCAATAAGGAAATATACAAAACAAAAAAATAATCAAATCTAAAAAAATAAAAAAAAAAAGCAAACAAAGAAGTAAAAACAATGTACGAGTATATTTTATTTTTGTAAATTTATTTTTCTTTTTTTGTTTTTTTATTTCCAGGATGCGGTAAGTTTAATAAATAGAAAAAGTAATATGTGTTGACAAACATTAAAAAAAAAATACGTAAAAAACTAAATGAAATGAAAATGTTTGTTAATGTCGATGTAAACAAAATTAAATTTTATGTTTGTTTTAGAAATTATAATTTTCATTAAGAGTTATTATTTTAGGGAATAGTTGAAGTAGTATTCAAATGTAAGGCGATTAGCTTAACTAACTAAACATATGTAATTGGCTGGCTTCTTTATGTGCATAATTGGTTAATTAATAAGAATTGTATATGCTTTTATTGGACGCAAATGTTTTAGAAATTTGTTTTAATATTCTTGTGTGGAATTCATTTTAAACAAGTGGAAACTATAGCAGCTACATGTAGGTATTCTTGATTTTAATTTCAATTTCAGGGTTGAACTATGCTATTCATAGTTCAATCGGTTGAGCTAGGCGAACACGTTCGATAAAACGCTTCCATTTGTGTCTCGAAAAAATTCCAATTCATACAAGTTGTTCAGATAAATGTAATGGCATGCGTTTCTCTGAAGAATAACTAACTGAGCTTCAAGCAACTACACCAAATCTGACTCTCTATCTGTCTACCCTTTCCAACGCTCGCACTATGTAAAAACATTTAAAGGATATTCATAACCCCTTGAATGCGCGCAAGTTATAAAAAAGATAGCCCACAGATTTAGCTTATGTTGTAGGCCAGAGAAAGTTCGGTTTCAGTATCAATAGAGTTTCCTATGCTCCTGTGTATGGAACCTCCTTTATTAGGATTTCTTATTGTGAGCTGTTTCTATGTGGTGTATTGGTGAAACTTTCGATTTTAAAGGATAGTATGCATGCTTCGGATTGAATCATACATAATTATAATATACATAATATGGATAAATTCATTAATCATTAATTTTAGAGGAATTTATTTATTGCTTCTGGTGTAAATTTGAAAACTAATAGATCCACTTCACAAAAAATGGTACCATATGATGTTGACTAGTAATGACAGATTCTAGAGAAATATATATTAACACGTTTGAATGCCATTTCACTGTGGATAAATAATCTATTCACTAAAGCAAAAGTAAAAACTGGTTCTTCTTCGTTATTTGCCCTTATTCATCCTAGACATGCATCTTTAGACTCTTGTCCTTAGTTGCGTCTCTCTCGTCATTGTCGTTTTTCACGACAGGCCGTTCAAGCCCACTACCTAGCTTAGGCAACATTTATTTTATATTAATATAAAGAAGGCATCAAAGTTATTTCTATCAATTGCGCGAAAGTTTTTGCCAACACTACCGCGAAGATATAATACTGGTAGTAAACAGTTTGGCCATGTAGCTGCAAAAATTGTTAGTGGTTTTTAATTATTGACATGACTACATCAGCTGTGTTTCGGAGCAAGATTTGTTTTTACGGTTGCGGCTCGCTGGGCCACAGACCAACCGACACTTATCCTGTTTTTTGGCGCAGGAAGCTCGCCATTCGTCCTCTCCCGTTAGCAATTTCCGAAGAAATCCCCAGATGGCACCACGAAGAGGTGGGAGTAGGGCTTACTAACAGAGCTGCTAGGTTTTCGGCTGCAGTGGCTCTTTCTCGTTACTTAGCGGACCAACACCTATCGGGAGATGCTGCCCCTACGAGGCCTTTGTTAGTCGTTTGCCATCCTTTGACGCCCTATGCCCCCCGAGGGGTTAAAGGATCTAAGTAAGTAAGTAAGTACATCAGCTGTGAATCATAAGCAAAGACAAAATAACAAAATAAATCGCCCCAGTTATCTAGATACCACTCCCGAAGTTTCTCAGAAATCGAATATCTAAGTTCCGAACCACTACACCCATCTTCCTCTCTCTGTCTATCCTCTCCAACTCTGGTGTTGCGCACTCGATTCCTACGAGTTATTCTAGCAACTCCACGAAGAAACCACATTTCGGCAGCTTGTATCTACGATCTTATTCTTTCGGTCACAACCTAAATTTCATGACCATAGGTGAGGGTCGGAACATACACCGAGTTAAAAACCGATAGCTTAGCTTGAACACTAAGTTCGATCTTCCTTATAACAGATTGGTCAAGCTCTCTCAATATGAATCCAGCCTGACCAATTCTACAGGATAACTCGGCATAACTCTTCCCATCGCTCGTGAATAAGACCCCGAGGTACTTAAACTTATCCACCTGCTTCAGTGGGACTCCACTAACATGCAGAGTGCACTGAATGGGTTTTTTGAAAACGAACATTACTTCCGATTTGTTCACGTTGATCTTCATTCCAGCATCATCACAAACGGCTACAAACCTTTCGACTGCGCGCTGAAGTTCGATTTGAGAGGATCCAAAGATGACCCAAATCATCCGCAAAGGGCAAATGACTAATCCTTTGGTTTCCCACTTTGAAACACTCCCCGCCACAGCTGCGCTGCTACATCCAATCCATATATACAATGAAGAGGAGTGGTGACAAAACGCACCCATGGCGGAGTCCAACGCCCACAGTGAAAGGTATTGATTTAACATCGTTTATCCGAACACAGCTTCTACAGTTTGTATATAAAGACTGAATCGCCCTTAATTGGGAACCATCAATCCCATACTCCTGCAGAACACTCCAGAGTTTGCCTCGAGAAACCCTATCATATGCTTTTTCCAAATCCAAAAGCAGGCTAGGCTAGGCCCAGGCATTCTCTAGAACCATTCTGAGAGTGAATAACTGGTCGGTTGTGCTTCAACCGGGACGAAAACCGCACTGCTCATCCCCCAAACTGTTCTCAATCACAGCTCTGGAACGCGTCCCCTTTTTTAAAAAGAGGAACAATCACCCCCATTTGCCAATTACCAGGTGTTTCACCGCATTCCCAGGCCACTTTAATGACACGCGAGAGCCATTGCAATCGCTCTTTACCTAAAGCCTTGAGCATTTCTGCCCGGATTTCATCCACACCAGCAGATTTATCAACTTTTAGCGCTTTGATCGCCAAAGTTACTTCCTCTACCGTAGGACTAATTGCCGCCCTACTATCGACCATAGGTCTGTCATCTTCGGTGCCCTGTTCGGGATTGAGCAATTCTGAAAAATACTCGCTCCTTCTGCGTAAGACGTCCTCCTCATTGGAAAAAAGTGTACTGTCTTTGCATTTGACTCCTTCAACGATATTTAACTTTTTTCCTATAAGTCGGCGGACGGTCTGCCAGAACATCTTATTTGCAGATCTGTGGTCACGTTCTAATTTCTCGCCAAACTTCTTTCAAGACTGTTCTTTCGCTGTTTTCACAGCTAATTTGCAAGTTCTTCGCGCCTCAGTGTACCAATTTCGAGAATCGGAGTTCCCCCAAGTAAGTCCACACCTTAAAGGCTCTCTCGGGTGGCTTCTTGAACTCCGGGCGTTTTAAACCAAGCAATTCTTTTCTCACCATCAGCCGCCACACCAAGCCGCTTCACTTCACAAACATCTCCCGCAGAGGCAATAACCGCTGGTGAAAACAGTTGCCATTCTTCCTCTACATTTGATGGAACAGTTGGAATTCGTTCAAACCTTTCAGATATTTGCCGCGCAAATGTCTCCGTCTCCATCGTCCCTTAGCCTCTCCCATTGTATGCGTGTAACCATCCTTGGTTTGCGCTTTGATAGGGGAGGCACTCCTCGCTAAGATACAATTTGCACAGCACTAAGTGATGATCAGTTGACAGTTCGACCCCTCTCAATATGCGAACATCCCAAACCATTCTCTTCAAACACGATGGTACCACAAAGAAATCAATCAGCGACTTCTGCTGAAGACTCTGACGGTACCACGTGTATTTGTGAATGTCTTTGTGTGGAAAGATAGTGTTCATGATGGATAAGCCATTTTTATTTTAGACGTAAGTTAATATTATATATAAAAACAAAAACTTCTCACGTTTTTTGATGCGCAAAAATGAATAGGAGCAGCTTTTTAACCTGAAATCAATTAAGAAATCAACTTTATTATTTAATCACGAGTTTCCATTTGTTATCTTAGTTATAATTGCCTAAATTTAAAAAAAAGAAGATTAATCGCTTTAAAACGTGTGTTGCGCGTAGTAAATTTGATTTTGTTATTAATATGAGTTCAAGCTATAATATAATAAAACTAATAAAAAATACAAATTACTTACAACAAAATAATGGTAACTAAAGTTCAAGTATTTGAAAATTGATTCGTTTTCCTTTCAAATTTAAATTGAATTTTTATAGGTTATGCGGCTGCAAAGAATTTTACACGCACCGACAACACCCGGTGGCAGTGTTACTGTTTCAGTAGGACCTTCAAACACAATAAATAATAATAGCCAAACTAAAGTGAGGGAATATGTTTATTGTTTTTTTTTCCCCATTTTTAATTTATTTTTACTTTTAATTTGGTTTGAATTTCGGTTTCACCTTTTATTTTACTTTCCTAAATGAAAAAAAGTTTGGATTTTTTTTCTTTCAATTCTAATAGACCTCCTATTGTTTAATGTAATTTTTCACATTCAATATCTTGATATATTCATTGAAAATCGTTTTATTCTTCATATATTCTCATACCTACTACTACTAATGTGTTGTGCTTTGAGATCTTAAGCAGCGAAAGATAAATCAAGAGTGTTGTGTTTTTTTTTTTTATTTTATTCTAATTAACTTTAATTTAATTTTGTTTGGTTAAAGAAAATATATCACTCATTTCTCTATCAAAATTCCTCAGAAATCTATGAATCCTTAACCCAACTGAAAATTATTTATTAGTTTGACGACTAAATGTATTGGGAAGCGTATTTAAACATATTTATCTAATTTTTATAATCATACGTAATTGGAGACGCACACATTTTTTTTAAATAAGGTTTTGAAAGAAAATTAATTTGCATGCGTATTTTGTGTGAATGTTAAAAGTGAAATCTAGGGGCTCGTGATGACGTGCTTCTTAAAAAAGTAATATTTAGTAATGTTTTGAAAAAAAAGTTGTACATAAGCATACAACTTAAGACTGGTACTTTTTAACTTTGGGGTCTCCACTGTTTTAAAAATAATAATTAAGCATTTGTGTGATTTTTTTCTAGTTTTTTATTAAGTTATATGGATAATTGTTCATACAAAATGACTTACATAACCTGTGGCGTATACGTACTCGTAACATTTGTAACATACTCGGATGTCTCTTTCGCGACTTACTTCCGACAGGAGAAAACTACGGTTAGAATTTGCTATTAGCATTCTTTCGGACGCCTTTCTGGTTTTGGTGATGCTTAATATTCGCATAGGAAGCTTTAATTGTGAACTGCTACGGCGGAGGTCTAGTTTTCTTTTCTTATACTACATTCACATCTTCCTTGAAATACGGCATGATGGGAGTACTCTTCATCTCCCATCAACGATTTTTTCAAATGGCAGGCAATGGTAGACTTTAAAAGCCCTTTGGGGGCTTATTTACCGAGAAATGACTGGTACTTCCGATAAATTTTACAAACTATGATCTTCCATTTGTAAGCGTCCATGAAAATAAATATGAGTGCCACTCAGTGATAATTCTATGATCTATCAGGCTGTTGTGCATGTTAATCTGCATTAGTTCGATTTCCGAAGGCTGCAGTTTTAGTGACTCTAATGGCAGGAGTTGGGGCATGTTCATGTTCTAAAACATGACTAACAAATTTTTTTTACAATCCTTTTTAGCTCTTTTTGCAGATCACCTCTGGGGCACCTGTAGAATAAATTCTCATAGTACTTGCTTTGCAGATGCACGCTGTGTTTGTACTTTTCTCATGTTTAATTAATTATTAGCTACCCTAAGGCCAAAGTCGGAAAATCTGAAAGAAAGACGCCATCATGAACACTGACTACACCTTCTTCTTCCTATTTCGGCGAGGTTATGATCCGAAAGCAAGAAATTATAACCTTCCCACTTCACTGCATTTCTACTGATCCGCCTGTGGGGTTCGCCTGAGCACTAACTACACCAATAACTTTAATCACACAAACAGGGCTTCAAAATACAATTCACTCGTTCGATATTATGTATGTACTTTAACTTATGAGGTTTACGTCTTCAAAAGCCCAATGATTTTCGAAATAAATGTGTAAGTAGAAGTAATGATCAAATGTGTGAATTCCTTTAGCTATGCATGCCTTCCTTAAATTTCTGTAGACTTACTCGTACGTATGGTGAAGTAGCCGTTTAATGGTTTTTTGAGGTTAAGCATGAGCAATTTAAAATAATACTTTCTTTATACTTGTACTTTGGTTTTTATTCATGTTACTCAGTGGACTTAAACTATTAATAATCATCTTTTTCTTCGAAAGAATTATAATAAAGAAAATACTAAATTGAATACAAAAACTAATCGATTTATGTACTTCCTTCCAATGTTCCAATTCATTGCAGACAAAAGTGACCGATAGATTCAAATGTCCGTTCCGCAAACGCCATTCCAGTGTCCATCATCAGCCTACAAATCGTGTGAATCGATTCTTATCGCAAGCCATCAATGCTCGATCTGTAGACAGAGAGAAATCAGTGCTGGTGGATAGATTTACATTGCGTTTTCGCGAAAGTGATAAGGAACGTGAATACCATAAGGATTTCGATTTGGGATTCACCACTGCAATGGGATGTAGTCTTCTACTCCTGATTTTGGGAGCAGCTCTACAAGTTACCGCCTTACCAAGAACTCTAATACTTTTGTTGCTGTTCTTAACAGCATTCATTTGGGTTAGTGCGATTCTCATGCTATTATTAGCCGTACGACTTAAATGGATCGCGTGGGATCTATCGGAGAGCTTTACATTGCGATTAGCTATAACTATATTTACTATTGTGTTGATCTATTCGGTTGGACAGGTCAATGTGGTAAGTTGAGAGAATTTTAAAATATACCTCATAACTTCAGATTACATTTTTGTTTATTTTAGTTTACTTGCGTTTCGGATCATCCGTGTTCGAGTAATATGACAACAGCACTTCCAACTTTAGAGGATGATATGATTATGCTAGCACATCAAAATGCCGCACATAGGAAGTGTTCTTTGCCGCAATACGTTTCACTTTCTGCGGCATTTGCCTTTCTGTCTGTCTCTGTTTTCTTGAGGTATGTGTTATATTTCATAAAAAAAAAAACTGATTCAGCAACCTTATGAGATTTTCCAAATCGAAGCTAGTTTTAAAAATTGTGACCTAGTCTGTCTGAGTTTGAGAGCACCAATTTAGGCACAAGGCTGGGTACCAAGCATTCAACTCTATGAATACTAGAAAGAAGAGATTAAAAAAAAGGTGCATGCTGCCCCCCATACACAATTTATTTATGGTTTCTAAATTTTTCCATTTTGGTGTTTTTTTTCATTTTGTTTGGGGTCATACGAGTATTTCCAACTTGGGCCATATTTCACGTATATATTCATAGTATAGTATATATTCATACAAGATGTGGCTCGACAGGCTCTTAAGAATAAATACATCCAAACTTAAGGAAAATTCGGATACCTGCATTGGTATAACAGGATCTACGTATAAGATCGACACTCAGCAGCAATGGAAACCACGCTCAAATTCATTTCGCTTAACCATGAAAACTGCACTCAGATGAATCCTTGACGACTTGGTAGGAGGTATAGACTAAGCAGACAGAAATCGATTGCAATAAGAAGCTGCGGGGATTGGCAAGGAATACTTAGGTCTCGTCCATCAGGTGCTGTGCGAAATTGTTTTCTGTTCTTTCTTCACTGTCAGTATTTTCTCAAAAACTCCCAGGGTGATTAAAAATAGGTATGATGGATAGTATTAATGATATACATGAGCTGTGACTAATGTCACAAGGAACCCATTCACTATACAGGGTGCCCCAGTTAAGCAGTATGATCCTTTAAGAGGAGATACCTGAAGTTCCGCCGAACAAAAAATTATATGGCAGGAGGGGTCTATTCTTACCAAATTTCAAGTTATAGCCCATCAAAGTGGGTGACCTCTTATTTGGAGGTGTAACCACTTTAAACGCTATAACTTCTAAACTATTATAGGTACAAAATAGTTTTATACATTTTAAAAAGACAATTTAGTAGCGCATACAAGTTTCAAACACATTGGGTACAGCTGTGCAGCTACAAAAAAGTTATTGCTCCTTAAACTCAAAATAATGAAAATTTGTTGTTCCATTTTTTCACTTAAAATGCATTTTTCTCAAAACTTTTACTTAATATTGTTTTTTTTTTTAAAGGTTTTATCCCTAAGAAATTTCCTTAAAATTATGTTAAGCAACTTTTTTACGTACGATCAACAGAAGTTGTAGTAAAAGCCATTTTTTGTCAGACAAAAATGGTCAAAAAGAAGTGTAGGTACCTACTGAATTAGTCTTAAAACAGAAAAGTTTATGCAATGTGTATAGCAATTGTTCGAAGTGCCTTCCTTCCATTTGAATACACTTTCGGGCGCGTTTAAGCATTTCGGATGGCAGATTAACGAGCAGCAAACTTCTTCTCATCTCTTCTGAAACGGAACTATTTTTTTTTTTTGGAGCTCTTCCAGACTCGACATTTCTCTAAAATAAACCTTTTCTTTCATAGCACCACAGAAGAACAAATCCATTGGTGTTAGATCAGGAGATCGCTACTAGCGAGATTTTTGTTATTATTATCTTTGCTTCTGATTCACAGTACTTTTTTCCCGATAACCGATGTCAAGGGCAAATCATCATCAACAGAGCGAACAATTTTTCCAGCCACATGACCAAGCTACTGCCAGTGTTATGCCTTCGCAGTAGTGTTCACAGAAGCTTTTTGGAAAATGATCGGACCGACTTTATATATTTCATGAGAAATAAATAAATGCTTGCTGACATCAGGATTTGAACCATGAACCATTAGCGTGGCAATTGACGACGTTACCACTACACCATTGCCACCACCAGATATATTGTATTTTGTAGAAATGTATTCATTGTCTTAAATTTGTTTCCTCTGTAATGCAGTTTCTCACCATATGAGATGTTTTTGATCTTTTATACCACTAACTACTAATATCGTCACTCGATCTATCAGGTTTTTATTATGATATATCGTAAAAAGGTTAGGATTCCGTAATCGTTAGGATTAACTTAGACCAAATGAGGTCCATTGTGTTACCACGTGAGCCGGTTATGTCCGTTACTCTTGGAACCATTTTGATTTTTTGACTAACTTCCAGATACTGTTGATATCCAAATATCTGTAAGTTCCGCAAAGGAGTATTCCCCAAGAAATATCGTAGAAAAAAATAATAAAATTAAGAAAAACTCCGGTAAGATCGTTGTATCTAGCTGGAACGTATCTATTTGTATTGTAGTCGATATAAGATATAGTTGTTATTACATATAACTATATATCTATCTATAACAGAGAAACCCACCTATAATAAAGCTAGGTATACGTTTTCCTGAAAAAAGAGATTCGTTCCTTCGCTTATCTAAAACTATTATTTCAAAGTTAATTTACTCTCTTTGCAGGTTACCTATCATCTTTAAATCACTGCTCATCATCATCATGGGTACTATATACGCACTATTTATCGAGCTATCGCACACCAATATCTTTGAGTGTTACGATAACCGTGTCAAGTATGTATTTTTTTGTTTTTTGCGTGTGTGGTACTAAAATATCGCACACACCCCCTCTGACATTAAATCCAAGGACGGAATTTTCACACCTTATCCTGTTTTTGTTTGTCTTGTGTCTATATTTTTATGTCACAATTACTTCGTCACTGTCTCTTTTTCTAATGATGTGGACGATGTGGACACCCTTTTCCATGTGCAGCGCATCAATTCCGCTCCATTTGATATCATTAGCAAGGATTGTCATCTTCATGATCGCAATTTTAGTTCATGGCCGTTTGGTGGAGTGGACAGCTCGATTGGATTTCCTATGGCAGCTGCAGGCATCACAGGAGAAAAAGGAAATGGATGTGTTACAGGAGTCCAACAAGAGAATTTTACACAATTTGCTGCCAGCTCATGTGGCTGCACATTTTCTTGATGCTCAATTCCGGAGTAATATGGTGAATAGAGAAGTAGTTAAATTGTGTGCTGCATATTTATAGCAAAGCGATAATGTTGTGCCTGTGTGACTTTTTTTTGTATTGTATTTTATTTATTTATTTATTTTTCTATTATAATACTATGCTTCTATGTTTGAATTGCAAGAACAAGAGTTATACCAAGGCTACAGGGATGGAGATTTCTTCTAAAAATGTTGCCATGTGCAATGCATACATACGAATTATTGGAAATTTTACAAAGGCCCATTATTATGATGAGTGCAAAGATACATATGTAGTTTAACTTTACCTCTCCATATTTTGTTAGAATGTGGTGCAGTGCTCTCTTTATTAGGTACTGTCAATAAAATCTTTCCGAAATGGATTAGGTTTCTATTAAGAAATCGCTCATTAGTTTATTTGATTAGGTTAGGTAACTTGGTTTTATGAAGGGGAAACAGACTTCCCTAAATGCATTATAATGCCTTCGGAGTGCATCCTCATATACTTCTTAGTCAAAGTAATCCCTAAGGATGTTATTTTCACTTTGCAATAACTTTTGCATGAAAATGTTGCCGGATTTTCGACTAATATGGACAATCGTATTGAAAAGATACACGGTCATATGCTAATATCCACATTGACCTTTCAGTGTAGAGCTATGGATTATGTGGCTGGTACTATCTGACTTTACATTTATTTAGTATCTGAGCATGAGCATGCCCCATTTATTTCCAGATATGTGATTGCCATTCGTATAAAATAGTCCAGTGAAATCAGGCCTGCAATATTGCATCGAGTATATCCATTGGTGTAATTCTCATTCCACAAATTTTTTTTTATGGGGTGACATGGCAAGCAGTGACCCATGAAGCACTGCGATCTAAAAAGATATTTTGTGCATTAGTAGTAAGTCCAATGCGCGCCAGCCTGTTATGACCTTGAGGTTCGTATTTTCACTAGTTGCGGCTTGCCATCACACCAGGACTGGAACTTGGTTCCCAAGTCTTACTGAGTAATACAAGTATCTCTACCTGGACGAGTTATCGTGACTTTCTTTTTTCTTCTACTTTTTCTATTCAACTTTTTTTCTAAAACAAGTATTTAGCACTGGCAAATACCCTTAGAGGTTCACCCAGGAGGTATTTTTCTCTAGTTTGTAAACAGTCCAAGCTCAGTTCTCTGGAACATTTCCTGGTCTAAAATCGTAAAAGCTCCCTCAACTTATTCACTAAGAGATGGAACCGATTTGCCCGTCACTACCATACATTATCCACTATGCTTTGGCTTTAATCCTACTGTTCTTAAATTCCTGGGGTATTCCATTGAGAAGCAGAGCCCGTAGCAGCCACTTTGTGGTATACTACATACATATATAAACGCGGATTAAAAAATCGAGCTGACGGACACAAAAAGAAGAGGAAAATCATCTTACAGTGACGACAGACAGTTAAAGAAGGGTAATTCCATAGTAATTCGCGTTACGTTTGGAACAATTTATAGCTAATGGACTGGAATTTCAATCTCAATTTTATCTCAATCTCATCTCAACATTAAATGATGCACATTTTATTGTCTTTAGACTTAATAACCACTTCCAGATCTAGTTAAAAACGAAAATTTTGTAATAATTAAATATTTACTTTAAAAGAAAATAAAATTATATTGGTAACTCGCGTTACCATTTTTGGACACTGTGTTTTTCGAGTATAGTTTGCTCAAAATATAAATTTACCAATAAATATAATTTGTTATGTAGAATTAAAATTATTAAAATAACTATATTTTCATAGTTATTTTGATACTAATTTTCTCACATTTGAAAGAAATTTTGAAAATTGTTTAGTAAATCGCGTTACTCAAGTCCAGTAACTCGCGTTACTTCGCATCCGGAGCAAAATCACTGAAATTGAATTAAGATGTATTTAAAATAAAACAATTAATTGTTATTATTTTATAACTTTAAACGTTGATAAAGGTACCAATTAGATTTTTTTTTTTTTTTTAGCTTTATGTCCGTTTTTTTTTTACAGTCTGGACCAGGGTTACCTTTGGGACCCTTTAGGGTCAAATTGACCCTTTTTTGATGGCACGGACCCCTGGACCCCCCTTTTTGAATATCATCGAAATTTGACCCTTTTCGAAAAATATGACCCTTTTTTGACCCTTTTTAGAAATTGGAAGAGAACTGACACTTTCAAAGGAAATTCCATTGACAGCAATCTCGCTTTCTCATTTATTCGATTTCTGTCTATGGATTTGTTCCAACGCCAAATAATGTACATTTCCCCCCAAAACATCACCTCAACCACCACTGTTCCATAGATTTGGTTGCTGAAGATGCAATCGAAGGCTCAGACTCAGATTCTAATAAGTCCTTTGATCCGAAAGTCATTAGTTTACAAAAAGATTTCAATTATTTCGCATTAGTTTCACCTTAGTTTTAATATAAGAATATAAATTACTTGATATGAAATCAAAAGACAAAAGTTTGCATTATACTTTGGAATTAAATGATGTAGACGAGTTTAAGGTCAGAAATTCAAAAAATCATTTAATCCAATATTTGTTTAAAAATTTGCAGGACTTTTTGTTCAAATTTTTATATTGCCCCACAGCAGCGCTTGCGCTGAACGAATATTTTCCAAACTAACTTGTCAGAAAATAAAGACCATTGAATGTTTTGGAAGAGGATGAATTAGAAGAGTGGGTCCCTCACTCCAGTTTAATCCAGAAGTTTAGGGCTTTGATTCCCAAAAATTAAGTGGGTACAAAGTACATATTTGACTTTTTGTTCTGTTCCTTTTCTTTATTATTTATTCTTAAAAAAAAAATTAACTTTATTTTTTTTTCGTGTAATCGTTTATTAATTTATAAGCTTGATTTCATTATTAATAATCGAATTACCATATGTTGAGATAAGGAAAGTATTACTTGTCCTACCAAATGTTTTTCTTTAATTTTATATGCGACCCTTTTTTCGGCACGGACACTTTTCAGGATCCTTTCCGAAAAATTTCAGAGGTAACCCTGGTCCGGACAGTAAATTCTAGCACAATCAATGAATTTAACGTCATAACGTCAGCCAATGGCGAAAACACACACAGTTTTATGCACTTAGGATGCAACACATATCACAATATTGTAAAAAAAAAAAATTACATCCTTGCAGATAGCCGATAATTCTTGTTCAAAGGCAGTTTTTTTGTTTGTGAACTCAACTATTTTTGCACTTATTTTTAAAAACTTTTAAGAACAAATATTTCTAAAATAAGATTAGTTAACAGTAACTACAATCAGTTCTTTCACACACGAACGAACAACCACAACAACTACACAAAAGCGGATCAGTTGTATAGCACCGCATTGGCAGCACCGAAACAACAGTAACGACAAAAAAAATAAAACAACTAATCAATTTTATTCCTTAAGCCAAACACTACAATTCTTATTATCATTTCACTTTTTAATCACTCTTTTTCTTCACCTATCTACTGATCTTCTATATTTATTGTGTCCTGTACGCGTGTCCTTCTCTTCACTTCAGTGGTTTGCCCGTAAAAAACGTAAAAAAAAAAATTACGAAACACGTAATATCGAAATTGTTCTGTGTTCCAACTCCTATAACCCCCAAGCGAAGTTAATCATTTTAGAAGTCTGGTTTTGCTAATTTTTCTAGGGTAACCCCGGACAGGAATTATATCATCAAAGTTATGCAAAAGTTGGTGTCATGTTCGCATCTGTACCAAATTTCCATGAATTTTACACTGAATTGGATGGTTCCGATCAAGGGCTAGAATGTCTGAGACTTTTAAATGAGATTATTGCTGATTTTGATGAGGTATTTGCTTATGGCTTTCCATAAATTTTAACTATTTAAACAGAGACATATTTTTGGGTAGTTGCTGAAAGAGGACCGTTTCCAAGGTATTGATAAGATCAAGACAGTTGGTAGCACTTACATGGCAGCTGTGGGATTATTGCCAGGTTAGCCTATGGAGCCCCATCCTTTGACTATTATTTCACATTTTATATCATTTAGAATACAAAATGAACCCAACCGATCTGAACTCAATTCGAAGGCATATGACCGCACTAGTGGAATACGTAAAGGCGATGAGACTAGCTCTTCAAGAGATCAACAGTCATTCGTACAACAATTTTATGCTAAAAATTGGTAAGTCCTGAGCTTAATCGTTAACGATTTCTACTTAATAATGCTTGGCTAGGTTTAAATATTGGTCCGGTCGTGGCTGGTGTCATTGGTGCACGTAAGCCGCAATATGACATCTGGGGCAATACCGTTAACGTCGCCAGTCGCATGGACTCCACAGGCATACCGGGCTATACACAAGTCACCCAGGAAGTCGTTGATAGCTTACAGGGATCACATTTTGAATTCAGGTAGCATGAGTCAATTTGAATTGATCATACATTTGCTTAAATTCTATCTTTCTCCAATAGATGTCGCGGTCAAATAAATGTCAAGGGAAAGGGTGACATGGTTACGTATTTCTTGTGGGACTATGCGAACAACAACGGAGAAGTGCGTAATGCAATGCTCTCCAATCGAACCATCCAAAGTAACAACTTTGGATCGCAACAACAACAACAGCAGCAACAACAACAACAGCAACAACAACAACAATCACAAACAACATCGTCACAATCCCTACAGGCGGCGCCGCCACAAACCACTACAACGAATCCAATGCAAATGCATGCCCATCCAACAGAATACTATCAAAAGCAGTCACAATTCAATGATAGTAACTATCACCTCAACATGAATAATGAAGCGTATAACATCAAAAAGGATAACTACGCATACAACAACATTGATGCGCCCAATATGATTATAAAGCAGCAACACTCCCCTCAGCCAACTACACAGTCAGTGTTACAACAATTCCAACTGGACGAGCAACAGCACCAACAGTTGCAACAACAATTGTTGGCGCAGCGTTACCAAAAGTACCAGAAGCAAGCGAATTTCATTGCCAACGGTGGCCTACCCAACATCCGAGAAAATGGTCATGGTAATGGTGGAGTAGTTGGTGCCAACGATGCAATGAAACACAATTACAACAATAGGGAGCATCAATATCAACAACAACATCACACTAATTACCATCATCTACAACAGCAACAGCCGCAACAGATCAGGTCACAAATACCGCCCATGGTAATGATGCGTGAAACATTCAACATTATTGAGAATCCTAGCCTAAGCGGGAGCACTAACCGGGATAATTACAATATTCGGGAAAACTATGGACATTTGGAGAACTACAATAACATGATTAAACGGGAGCATGCGAATGGTAGATATCATAACAATAATTATAGCAGCTGCAGGGAGAGTGAACCATTATTGCATGCCGCTCCCGTGGCAAAGGTAAGGAGTGGATTCATGTAATATCGATTGTGTTGTAACAGTATGTACATATGTCGTCTTCTTTTTTTTCTGATTGGTTTTGGCTAACTGTTTTTTTTTTGTTTCCATATAAGGTCTATTTCTAAATTTCTTTCGAATAAAATCTTAAAAAATGCTAAATACGATAAATTGAGAGGGTAACCCCCCGAAATGGTTCAACGTTTAGAGTATAAAGTAATTACAGTCAAATTAGAACCAAACGAACATAGACATAAATTAGCGACTTACTCAAAATCAGTACGTCTACGATAAATCGGATAAACCTAAGTTTTATTTGAAGTGACAGGAGTCCTGTCACCGTAACCTAAGAAAAAATGATCTTCAGCTAAAAGGTGATTCCAACAATTTGCGATATGCAAAATAGATGATGACCAAAACTGCTGTATGTATGTCGTTTTGACACCTCCGATTTCTTACTTACTTACTTAGGTGGCGCTACAGTTCGGGGTGAACCTGGGCCTCAACCAACAAGCCTCTCCATTTAGCTCGGTCTTTAGCTAATTGCCTCCAGTTGCGCACTCCAAGTTGGTCGAGGTCCCCTTGAACTTGTGCGCGCCACCTACGACGATGATTCCCTCTACTGCGTCGTCCCTCGGGGTTAGATTCGAAGACTCTGCGGGCCGGAGCGTTGGTGTCCATTCGCTCTATATGTCCTAGCTATTTCAGACATCCAATACGCAGTTTTTTGACTAGGTCGATGTCGCTGTACAGCTCGTATAGTTCGTGATTGAATCTTCTCCTCCAAAACCCGTCAACGCAAACGGGACCGAAAATCTTACGAAGAATTTTTCTCTCGAAGCGACCAAGGATATCTTCATCCTCTTTTAATAAAGTCCATGTTTCAGCCCCGTAAAGCAGGACTGGGTGATCAAGGTCTTATATAGAGTCTCCTTAGTTGTTCGAGATAGGGCTTTACTGTTGAATTGCCTTATAAGCCCGAAAAAACAGCGATTGGCAAGAGTTATTCTTCGATTGATTTCTGCACTGATTTTGTTTGTAGAATTTATAGCAGAGCCAAGGTAGACAAAGTCCCTTACTACCTCGAAGTTATAGCTGCCCACGGTGACGTTTTGTCCAATTCGTCGGTGTTGGTTTTCCCTTCTAGTTGACAGCATATACTTGGTTTTGCCCTCGTTTATCGCCAAACCCATTTTGGCCGCTTCCGCCTCAATGCTTGCAAAAGCACCGGTGACAGCCCGCTGAGATCTTCCGATAATAATGTACAGACTTGTAGTAGATTGTGCCTCCGGTGTTGGCTTGTGAGTTCCGCACAATCCGTTCAAGTATAATATTGAAGAAGTCACATGACAGCGCATCACCTTGTCTAAAGCCTTTTTTGACATCAAAGGTCTCGGTGAGGTCATTACCGACCTTGATGGAGCAGCGAACATTCTCCATCGTCAGCCTGCACAGACGGACAAGTTTGGCAGGGATGTCAAAACTAGACATGGCTCTATAAAGCTCTTCTCTATAGATGCTGTCATAGGCGGCCTTGAAATCGATAAAGAGGTGGTGAGTATCGATTTGGAATTCTTGGGTTTTCTCCAGGATCTGCCGAAGTGTGAAGATTTGATCGATGGTGGACTTTCCTGGCCTGAAACCGCACTGATAGGGTCCAATCAGGCTGTTGATAAAAGGTTTCAGGCGTTCACACAATATCGCAGAAAAGATCTTGTATGCGATGTTGAGGAGACTGATGCCTCTATAATTGGCGCAGTTGAGGGGGTCTCCTTTCTTGTGGATCGGGCAAACGATGCTGAGATTCCATTCATCAGGCATACACTCGTCTGACCAAATCTTGGAGATGAGTTGGTGTATGCACTCTACCAATTCATTCCCAGCTGCCTTGAAAAGTTCGGCCGGTAAGCCATCAGGTCCAGCAGCCTTGTTCGATTTTAGCTTGGATATTGCTATCCTCACTTCGTTTTGGTCAGGTGGACGGAAGTTTTGACTATCATCGTCTATGTTGAATAGTTCATTCTGCCTGACAGCGGGATGTTGGTCTTCGTTGCCGTTATACAGTCTGTATTCTCAGCACCGACTGTGATTCTACTACGAGGTTTCCATTTTCATCTCTACAGGTTTCTGTACGGGTATTGCTCCTCCGACACGTTCTTTTTACATTTGGTAAATCTTCCGTACATTGTTCCTGGAGTATAGACTCTCGATATTCTCAAACGCGCGCTTCTCATGCTCTTTCTTCTTCTTTTGGAGAAGCCGATGTTCTTCCCGTCTCTTTTGCTCGTAGAGCTCACGAGCAGCTCTCGTTTTCCTTTGCAGCGCCGCTTTGTATGCCTCTTGTTTTGCTGCATGCACTCGCCGGCATTCTTCGTCTAACCAGGGGTTTCGCGGTGGTGGTCGAGCGAGACCCAGCACATCAGTCGCGGCGTTTCTGATGGCATGTTGGCAGCGTTGCCACTGGTCTTCGGTACTTGATGCTGGCGGCAAAGGGGTGATTGAGAGATTTCGGGATACGCGTTCAGCGAAGAGTCTGGCGGTCTCTTGCGATTGTAGCTTTTCGACGTTAAATTTTCTCACAGTGATTCTTCTTTGTTGCTCAGATTGGGATATCCGCATTCGTACCTTGGCTACAACAAGGTAATGATCCGAGTCTATGTTGGCCGCTCGGAAGGTCCGGACATCCAGAATACTGGAGGCATGCCTTGCGTCGATCGCAATATGATCAATTTGGTTGATCGTTACATGATCATTGGACCGCCATGTCTGCTTATGAATATCGAGATGAGGAAACCATGTGCTTGCTATGGTGACATTTCGCTCCACAGCGAAATCAATTAGCCTTAGTCCGTTATCAGACGTGGTGTCGTGTAGGCTATGCTTACCGGCTGCCCTACCAAAGACGTCCTCCTCTCCTATTTTGGCGTTAAAATCGCCCAATACGATTTTAACGTCGTATTTAGGACATTGCTCGTATGTTTTGTCGAGGAGCTCGTAGAAACACTCTTTGGTGGCAGGGTCCTTTTCTTCTGTGGGGGCATGAACACATATTAGGCTTATGTTAGCGAATTTAGCCTTGATCCGGATAGTCATAATACGCTCGCTCACGTGTCGGAAGCTTAAGACTTCTTGCCTAAGTCTGCCGCGTATGACAAATCCGCATCCGAATAAGCGCTGCCTGTTGCCTCTGTAGCAATCACCGTAGTAGATGTCACAGTTTTTCATCCTCTTTTTGCCCGGCCCATCCCATCGCACTTCCTGGATGGTGGTAATATCTGCTTTATAGCAGTCTAGGGCCTCTGCTAGTTGTTCGGCTGCACGTGGTCTGTAAAGGGACAGAACATTCCACGTACAGATCCGAAGGTCGTTGTCCTTATTTCGTTTGCTGGGGTCGTCATTAGTTGAGTCATCCTTATCCGAGGCTTTTGGTTGTTTCGGAACCATGCGATTTCCTTACCTAAGAAAAACATGACTTCATAGCGTTTTCAAATCAACCCCAGATTTCTCAAAAAACATGGAGTTTAGATCGATACCGGAGCTCTCGAAAAATATACCTTCTTACTATTCAGTACGATTTTAGCTCATACACATACGATTACCTTTTTAGGAATTGACGCATATTATTTCAGGGGACTACGACAACGAGACGAAGCAACCACTGACTTACGGACTCGGTCGCGCTACTGGGCGAAACCAAGCTTACGACAGCACATAATTTTCCAACTAATTACCGTTCAGATCCTTAAACCCCCAAGCAGTAGTCAAACAGACTTCGAAAATTGTTAAAATAAAATTTTACTGAATGTCGGCATGCAATAACTTTTTTTTTAAATTTGTTACATATAAATTTCATTTTACTTCTCCATATTTTCACATGTTTCTTTCATCATATACACATATTTTTTGCATGCTCTAACATTTTCTCGATGTCGTGTTTTATA